>CAJGYO010000002.1:40237396-41687975 GCA_904845875.1 Miscanthus lutarioriparius
GCTTGCCATCCTTTCACTTAGAAATGTTCGCCTTTGAGTACGACCATTCGCAGCAGCACTCTCGTCCATGCACGCAAAGTAGAGTTGTGGGGAGGAGGGTTGCATCGCTCACATGCTGAACCTGATGAGCAGATTCGGGCTACACATCCAAGAGCTAGCTGTCCAAGTTCAGTGAACCTAGCTATAGCTAGGCACATGCACTTTGACACGTACCGCGCGCTATACGGTTATCCAGTAATCAAGCTTGTACCGGATCCTTTAAGGTTTTTATTTATTTCTATCTTCACTCTTCCATTGTAAAGATTGAAGTCAGAAGGTTTAATTTTTCATATAAGGAAATAAAATAGCAAAATATAGGCTCAATTGCAGAAATTTAATCAAACAATCAATTCAAGATAGGTTTACATAACTGAAAAAGACACTGACGCATCAACTAACACGAAATGATCGAACCCCAAAAGGGTAAAAAAATGATACAAATAAAGAAACGATAGAGAAGATCCAGAACAAAAAAATACATAGTACAACACACATACATTCATACGATAACAACGGCAAGTCGGCTGACGCTGCACAGAACTTATTAGAGCTTCCTCCCGGGTCCTTTCTCGTTGATGAAGGCATGCCCTATGCCTGGGCTGTGCCCCGGATTGGAGGGACGGACATCATCGGCGCCGACCATGCTGCCGTTGTCACCATGGATCTCTGATGATGGAGACACGGTTCCCTCCAGCATCCCCTTGGGCACAGATCCAGTACCATGTGATAACAAGTTTCTCCCATACACTGCTGCAGTGGTGATGTAGCTTCCAGTGGGCAAAGGCCTCCCTTGAGAAGCCAAGAATTGAGAGAATATAACCAGAGAAAGCAGAAGTAGTGCACTGGTGCCAGTGTTAGTGTTCTTCTTGTTAAGTGCCATTTCTCTCTTGATATGCACTGATGTATAGCTTACAGCTACGTGTGTAGAGAGCCTATGTACTACAAGGAGAAGAAATGTGAACGAGAGATATTAGCTTAAGTTTTGGTTGGTGCACTGAATCCTCATGGGCACCGGGCTATATATAGAGCCGGATTACATGCGTGCACCGGCAACGACAGTAGTTCATGCATGGCTGTTGGGAAATGCATCTATATAATAATAATAATTTATAGTACTGGTGCTACATTGTGGACCAAATCTTGTAATCAGATGCATAATGCCTGACAGGTACGATCGCGTGATATATCTATTGCACGCCTCAAAGTGTTTCTCTTCTCTTAATAACATGATCATGCATAAGTAAATATGGTATCACACACACATATTTGGAGGTAGCATTCATTACATTTTAGTTGACACTCAATGTGAGCTAAACCTTGAAGCATTTAATTTATTACAACGGTCTTTCCTCAACATATAGAACAATATTGAAGTTTCTAAACGATCAAATCATTTCTTATGGTATTCTGATAGATGAAAAGCAAAACTACAAGTTATTGCTCTACAAGTTGTATATGCCTGTGATTTGTAAATTTTACTACTTGAGATTGCCAAAAATCGCTTATACTTTATAGAGAGAAAGCTATAGACACTGGTAGAGAACATAGCTTTACTTCCGGTGGGGAACCCCCTCTAGTCCCGGTTCCCCACCCGGGAGTAAGCATCCGGGACTAAAGGGGGTCCTTTAGTCCCGGGTCAAGAACCGGGACTAAAGGGGGACATTTAGTCCCGGTGGGTAACACCAACCGGGACTAAAAGTCCTCCCAGCTTTAAAAAAATAATATCTCCCACCGCTGCGTCCCGTGAGATTCGAACCCAAGACCCCATGCATTGCCTCGCGCGTAGCTTACCACCCCACCTACACAACACATCTAACAATGGATGGGATGCTTTCCTTTTGAACTAACCCATCGGGGGACCTTTAGTCCGGGTTGGTGTTACCAACCGGGACTAAATGGTCTACTTTTAATCCCGGTTGGTGTTACCAACCGGGACTAAAGGTTGAGGACTTTTAGTCCCGGTTGGTGTCTCCAACCGGGAGTAAAGGTCCACCTTTAGTCCCGGTTGGTGTCTCCAACCGGGACTAAAGGTCTTCTGCCACTGTGCCGAGCGCAGTAGCCGTTGGGCAGGAACCTTTAGTCCCGGTTGGAGACACCAACCGGGACTAAAGGTCTCTCTAGTCCCGAGCGCAAAAAATGCCGGGACTAGACCCTATTTTAGCATCGGATAAAAGGTCTGTTCTCTACTAGTGAGATCATCTGGTTCACCTTTGATCTTTTGACCAACATAATTTTAGAATATATATATACTTCGCTTTAAGTTGGTTATGTTCCTGTCGGGGAAGATCTTGGTATATTCTAAATTGATGCTTGAACTTAACCTGTCCTGTAATTACTAATCAGTTCCGGGCCAATGGGGAGGGACACAAAGGACAAGTACTCCACGACTACAACTTAATTACTCTTTCAAAAAGAATAGAGTGCATGTACAGTCCAACACACAGAGTGTACCCTTTCAAAAAGAATACAGGATGTACAGTCCACTTGCACTGTTGCACAGCTAGCTAACTGAGGAATTTTACGCGCATGCACGTGACTATGTATACGTACTTGTACACGCTATTTGATTTGTGAAATGCAACATCTATTGTATTCCATTTTTTTTCAAGGTAAGAAAGAAATGACTGGTGACTTAAGAGGATGAATGAAAGCCGACTAATTAAAATTCTTTGACCCAGAAGAACTTACAGCCTGTTCGCTTGCTCGTAAACGATCGTAAATTTCCAGCAAGGAACAGTGTTTTTCTCTCACACCAAACCAGCAAGTAGTAAATAATCCACGATACGATACGGCCTCCCGAACAGGTTGTTAGCCTACATTCCAATTATAAGCTAATGATTTATCAACCCTAAAAACAATTAGGCCCTGTTTGGATCCATGGAATTGAATTCATTTTAATAATCATAATTTAGACACATATTAATTAAGTTAATATGGTTGTATATGGATTATATTTATATATTATTGTTGGCTATAAGAGAGATACTTATGTGTTGTATTTCTACTGTAGATGAGCGAGTTAAAGAGTGTGTTATAAGTTGTAAAATAGAAATATAGAATGGTGATTTATAGAATCAATTTCCATCTTCCACCCTATGAATTTGAGATAGGCATATGTAAACTTTGAAAAGTAGTGAAATGTCAAATTCCAAGCAAATAGTCTAATTTATTAAGTAAATTTCAATTCCTCCAAATGAAATGATCCAAACGGCCTCTTAGGAATTTCTAAAAGGAGCGTGGAAGGTAACGTGAGAAAGCATGAATTAAGTTATTCGCTAATTATACAGCTAACAGAAGCTGTAATTAAACATGAAAAAAAAACCGAGCTTACAGATATAGCATGCAACTACGACAACATGAATACTGGTAGCATAGATAGATAAACCAAGATCAAGGAGCTGTGAATTAACTAATATCTAACACCTGAACACATGACCATGCATGGTAGGATTAAACAATAGAAACAACACTGTAGCATGAAAAGGACATTGCACATACTGAATACTGAAAGTCTGAAACCAAAGATATGAGAGCAGTCGCAGTGTGAGACATACGCTTGAAATATCATCACTGAACGATGTTCCATTTCGAGTTTTTGCTGCAGCGTACAAGCCTTGATGTAGATCCCATAAAACCCATAGAACCAATAGAAAGGACACAATTATCGCACAACTAGCTGGCCGCGCTTCCACGTGAGCGCATGACCCAACCCGCCGCCGTCTCTCGCCACCGCGTGCGGTCGTCGGCGACACGCCTCCTCACCGCACTGTCTGCCAGGTGCCAGCCCTCCGTTAATCAGCACTAGTGCAGGACTGGGGTGCAATCCCGGTTGAAAATCCTTTAGTCCCAGTTGCCCAACCAGGATTACGAATCCGGGACTAAAGACCCCCCTTTAGCTCTGGTTCTGGGAACCAGGACTGAAAGTGGACCATTAATCCCGGTTGTTATTACCAACCGGGACTAAATGGCCCCAAAGACATTGCACCGGGGTGGCACGTTTAGTCCTGATCGGTGTTTTCAACGGGTACTAAAAGATTCTTTTTTTTCCATTTCATTTCTTTTTATTTTATGGTTTCTTTTCAATTCAATTATTTTTGGGTTCTTTTTGTATACGAATTCTACGCTGCTAATATACGTCCATATATATATGTACGTATAAAGTTCTGTGCTAGCATTATACATAAATAACACACTAAAATGCATGAAACTATATATATATATATATGCATGCATGAAATATGTACATATATAATAAAGTCACAAATGTACTCATGTCCTTGGGATTTCTTGCAACCCTAATCTTCCTCCATCGTTTGGCTACTAGGTATGAATTCTTTATGGTCACAGTAGTACGCGCCCTTAGGATCTATGACCTGCTCCAAAAAAAATCTTGACAATGCCTCTTGAATTGCTTTGATCTGGTCACATCACAGGACCTTTTGCTTCCTCCATTCAATCTTCGATTCGAATGAAAGCAAAAGTATGAATATATATATGATTATATATATCAACACAATGGTAATAAATAAATTACGTATATTTTTAAGTACTTCGAGGATCTCTTACTTGTTCTCCTTGAGTACTCCGTGAGGAACTCGCAGACGTAGTATCCACATAAGTTGTTCCCCGATCCCTACTGCAGACACCACTTTACAAGAAAAAGATTCATCATCAACCAATGAAGCATGGTAATAATGAATTGAACTAAATAAAGATGCGGGTACTTACTGGGTATTGGACTATATGTAGAGGCACTTCCCAATTACCATAATGGCGTTTCTCGACGAACGTTTTCCAAGCACTACTCAACAAAATAAATAAATAGAGTTATATAATTAAAATGGCATAAGAGAGTATACAGTGTGTGCGAGACCGAAATTACCACTGGAGTATATCGAGGATTTCTTGGTAATCTGCTCAGGGTTTTGTCGCTGAGTCAAAGATTTTTACACGACCCCTGGTCATATCGATGACCAGCAGTATCCAGTGAAAGCTACATGTTTATATGTAGGGATAACTCATTAACTAAAGTCAACATGGAGTAAGCAAAATAAAATGAGCGCAAGACATTCACACTCATTTGAAGCCGTATGGGAAGAGTATCAGTGTCTTGTTAGCGTTCTTATCTAAGAACTTGAACAAAAGCTTCTCCACTTGAGGTCGCCATTTATCATATGGAGTAACCCCATCCTTGAATACGCGATTCAGATCAGTGAAACCAACCTCAGTCATCGCTTTTTTCTTTAGTTTCAGCATCTCATATCTGCATATATATAGTACAATATATATAGTGTGAGGATAACTATATATGAACAACGAACTAACGTGCAAGTTACTTCAATTAAATTGTAGAAAGAATCACTTACAGACACCAACAGCTGACAAGAGATTTACCGAGAGCGTCCCAATGTAATAGTTGGTGTAATTCATTAAACTCAATATGTACAACGTCATAGCCCAAGTAATGCTCTGGTCTCACTCTGGCAACAAGCCATGCTGCTTCGTCATTCTCGGTCACTTTTAAGTACCACTTGTTCAACAAGAACATCTGTGTACCCAGTGATGAGTAGTACTTAGGGTTCACAAGACTCTGGCCATACACATAGGTCCGGTAAATATCATAGTCGTCTGTTGGTATCGATGCTCCCCCCATGAGTTGTTCAGCTGTGAGACCTGTGGTGGCCATGAAGTCTTCCAGTGCCTCCTTATTTATTGGACCGCCTTGTGTGTTTGTGAAATCACCCTCAACAACTAGCGGGTCGATAGATTGTTTAGATTGCTGCCCGAGCTGTACAACATCTTTCCCTGCTCTCTTTGCTTTTAGCGATGCCTTATATGACTTGTTGAGAGAGCGTTCATAGTCCGATAATGGCAAGGGCTTACGTGCATCACGCTACTTTTTCTTGTGCTCATAGATTTTTTCCTTAGTTCTCGTTGAGCTATGTAGTGCGGCTTTGGCGGGTTTTTCTCAAGTTCCAACCTCCTTGCTCTCGATTCTGCTAAACCTTGATTCTAGTTAACCAAATATTTTTGTGCCGCCGCTTTTGATTCCTCTCTAGACCGCTCATAAGGTAGCTTCTCCGAAGGGGGCTTTGTTTTACGACAGCTGGCTTTCTTCTTCACTGGGGACTTCATCGGGGGCGGGGGCCTCTTCTGGCTCTACGGTGCGGGAGGCGGAGCGGAGGAGGGGGAGACCGCCTTGGAGGAGATGGAGATGCAGCCATGCCATGGAACGCATCATCATCGTCTAGAGCACTCTGATGATCATCATGGGATGGAAGTGGACTCAGGTTGGGAGACCTATGAGTACAAAAATGATTGGGAGTAAATGGTTATTACGCAAGAAGACAATAATTGAGAATGATTAATTATTGAAAAATTGTTTCGTTCACTTTCATCCGCACCTATCATGAGGTAGTTGAGGAGGAGGCGACATTACCCTAGACGCCGCACCGAGAATAATGATGTAGCGCTTGCGCCATAAAACGAATGAATGCTCTGCCATTCCAAGGGTCTTCTCCCAATCACCTCTAGGAAAGTCAAGAGGCACTTCCCTATAGTCTTTGATAACTCTATCCACCAAGACGCTATAATAGCCAGGTGGAATTGGATTCCCATAGATTGTTGGTGTCTTGTCGGGGACCACAGGAGAAACAATACCGTGCACCACCAAGACTGTGGCACCGGTATTCCCCAAGGGAATGTGCAGCTCACATGGCGTCAAAGGCACGGTGATGTCATCCACGGGGAATTGCTGCAATGCTTCATCTTGATTTGGGAGCTCAGTGGAAGTGTAGCTGCTTGTTAGCTGGGGGGGGGGTAATGTTGATTGCATGCTTTGATGTTGATGGCTGCCTTTGGCTACTCAACTATAGTGCCACTTGCCATTTGATTTCCTCTTGCATTCTCGCCTCCATGCTTAGTTCTCGCTTCTGCTCCCGCTCCTACGATTGAAGCGCCGCCTCCTCTAACCTACGGATCCGCTCTGCCTCCTCATCCTTCCTTCGCTGGCAGCTTCTGTAGGTAGCGGCGTCCTCAGGGAAGCCAGGCCGCCACGAAATTAACCCTTTACCTCGTGTTCACCCAGGGTGTTCAGGAGTCTGGTGGGCATACATGAGCTTATCCTTCTCTCGGTTGGGCACAAAGGCACCATTGGCAGAAGCATCTACAATATCAAAACGTCTTCGTGCCACTTCTCTGATTGTTCCACCAACAACCGGCTCCCTGGTCTCTGGGTCCAGTGATCCCCCATGCGCAAAAAACAATTCTTGGAGCGTTCGGGCCAATCGATTGAAAATGGTTGGATCCCTTTGGCAAGCTGGTCTTCTTCCATTCTTTCCCACTTTGGAATGGCACTCCTGTGGCCATCTGATCCCATTTTGTGATGGTAACGCTTCTATCGCGCATTCTGTTGGTTCCTTCTCACCCATTCCTCACCCTCTTCTGAGGTCTTGTACCTCACAAATTCAGGCCAGTCGTCCCTCAGCTTTTTGTACGGGCTATTTTCACTAAAATCTGGAGTCAAATTCTTCTTGACACATTCAGTGTATAACTTCTTCATCCAGGTCTGGAATTGTGTGGCCATCTTTTTAAGATCCCAACTTTTAACTTGATTTCTTAAATCTACACCTGCTGGTAGAGTGAAATGTGCAGTGACTGAATCCCAAAGAATGTCCTTTTCTCGCTCAGAGACAAAACTGATCAAAGGAGCATCCTTCGTCTTTTTCCATTCCCGAACGCTGATCGGGACCCTGTCCCTAACAAGAACCCCACAGTGGTTTACGAACTTCTTTGCATTGTTTTTTGGCAGGAGCGGTTCACCGGTATTAGGATCGACTTCAGTGATTATGTAGTTGCCCTCCAACGGTTTTGTCGGGCCTCGTACACTTTTCATCGACGTTGTCGATCCAGAGGGCTACGTACGAAGAAACACAAAGATTCAATAATACATATATATATACGAATTAATGGAATTATGTTTAATTTCATATATATAAGAGATGCAAGATTATTAACAAATATACATCGCCAGTATTTTCTTGCACACGAGGTTCTTGCTCATCTTCAAAATTCAGTAAGTATTGGGAGCCGTCATCGAACTCCTGGTTGTTGGGGCCATATTGAGTGTCAGCATTGATAATGTTCACCATGGCCTCATTCTAGTCGTAGTCGTCTTGCGGCTCGGCCATCTTAATTACCACAACTATATATAAATAAAAGCCATACACTAGTCATGCATATGCTAATTAATGGATAGAGCCATGGGCTTAAACTTAAATAACTATAGAATTCAGGGTTATTATTTATGTCGAGCTCTAGTTAGGGTTTGCATGCGCGGAACTCGATTAGGATATATATAAGGGTTTGGAGCGGATCTCGGCCGGGTTAGGGTTAGGAGAGAGTTCAGGATATTAGGATATATATATATATCATGATCTACATTGGTGTATATAAATATATCAAAATTCATGTCACACTAATTATGAAGAATGAAATATATATAACTATATAATTTAGGGTTATTATTTATGCCTTCATTAGGGGTTGGACCGAAGCTCGGCCGTGTTAGGGTTTGGAGCAGAGCTCAGTGTAACACCCCTGGTGTTACGAGCTTATTTTGCATCACGATTTAGCCATAGGAGAAATTTCTGAAACGAGTTTTCTTGGATTTTGATTTAAAACGTAGTTGATGTGATAAGCGAATCCCGGGTGACTTAGTTTTGTGGACACAGATAAACGCTCAAGTTAAACTACGCCGTGCGTAGGAATATTTATGAATGTCCGACGATGATTCTAGCAAACGGTTTGTTATATTAGGTTAAGCATAAGAAGCAACTTTTATAAATAAAATAAAATCCATTAATAAACAAAAAGATATATATATATATATATATATATACTCCCGTGTTTATTTGGATAAGTACGCTTGGTTGAAAAGCTTTGGCCCAGTGACGTATTTACGTTTACGTATAAACTCGTTTTAATCCCTAGGATAAATTAGTAACGTAACCGCGATAGTAGTCGTCCTGACCGCTTGACGCTTAAATACGATGGTCCGTTTTCCCTGCTCTGAATCAATCCATCATCCGAATTATTAACATCGCGCCACATTGTCAGGCCACATCACTGTGTGCGTGGGCTTGCTAGATATCGCCAATGGAGCAGCACCTCGGTCCGCCTTTGTTGTCCCGTCATGCTATTGTCCGGATCGTAGTGCCGAGGTCTGTCTTCGCGTCCAGCTGAGTTGAGTCATCTCATCACGGCACTTCACGGGCATGGATGGCCGAAGCATGTAAATGTTGTCGCCCTGTTCTCGATGTCGTCGCATTGCCTATCGCGGTGCTATTGCACTTGACCGCGAGCATGCATCTTTTTGGCGCTGTCCGTGCTCACCGACCGGACCATGTGCTCGAGCGTGTTTGCTCAGGCACACCATTGCCGGCCGTGTGGTGCCGTACTGCCTTTGTCTGGAGTGTTTTCTAGGCCGAGTCTAGCCTTGCCTGCCTCGGCTTGTCCCTGTCTGCATGCTGTACCTCTGTAGGGTCCTATGTTCCCCTCCGGGTGAGGGCCAAATCCTCCCCGTCCTTCTCTGCTCTTTCTATCTCTGTGCTGAGGTCAACTGTTGTAGCGTCGTCCCTCCTTTTCCCCCACTGCTGGCCCGATTCCCTGCTCCAGCGTTGTCTTCACTGCCTCCATCCGTTTCCCCTCTCTGACTCCACCCCTGCTTCTTGAGGAAGCCAACGTCCCAGCTTCTGCTCTCCCTCTCCGACGTCGCCGTGGTTATTGCCTGACCATGGACGCCACCATCCCGGTCCGCGCCCTCCTCCCCATGTGCCGGTGCTCTCTCCGCCGCCAACCATCACCTGGCCACGCCAACCATCACCTGGCCCTGGCCACAGCACGCGCAGTCGCAACGAGCCCCGCTGCGGACCGCGCTGCCTGAAGCGCTACAGCGCCCTGCCATGGGCCGGCCCATTGCCGCCTCGAGCTCCCGTCACTGGAGCCGCAGTGCGTCCGAGCCGCAGCATGCCATGGCCGCATCCCGCACGCCATCACCGGGCGCGTCATGCCGCCTGCCCGGAACCACCCTACCAGCGCCACCGCCGTCGTCCGTGCTGGAGCAGGCCGGCCCTTCGTCACCGTGCGTCGTGCCGCAGCCGCCCGCCTATCCAGCGCCATCACGGCACCATTGCCGCCGCCACGGCTCGCGTGGGCAGGCTGTCTGGGGCCAACTCGGGTCGTGCCACGGCTAGCCCGTAGTTGTGCGGGTTTCCGTGCCCCTTCCCGGTGGGCCTCCCGCCGCCGCAGTGCCTTCCCGGCCGGGTCTGGCCGCCGGCCGGAGCTCCTCTTCCGGTGCTCTGTTTTTGGAATGGGAGAACAAGGGTAAGAATCCAAGAAATATTTTATACATGGTTTTATTTGAGAAATACGCGACTTTAATGAATAGTACCTGTTGGACTGCGCTTTAGTTTTGAGAAAGTACAAGGGCCATTTCGCAAATGTGCTGTGCACCTGCCCGCACTTGGCCGGCCTGTGGTCGCCCGCCTGGGCTCGCCGCGTGCTTGGGCCGGTCTTGGGCTGCCGACTTCCACTGGGTCGCGCGCGCCCGTCTCCGCCAGCCAGGCGCACCGCTGGGTCGGCCGGTCGCTGCCCCGCCCCTGCTTGGGCCGGCTAGGCCACGTGTGCGCACTGCGCCTGGGCCGCGCACGCTGTGCCCCGCCTGGGCCGCCTTTGCGCTGGACCTGGCCGAGCTGGCCGCTGGGCCGGTTTGGTGGTCGCTGGCTTTTAGTCTTATGAAGCACTTGTTAATTTAATTGCGGAAATAGACTTGTAAATTTTGTAGTAAATTATAGAAAAATAGTAAAAATGTCAAACCAGTTTTGTTAGGTTTCTAAAATTATGATCTACCTAGTGGTGTATTTTTGTCGCATAGGTTTGGTATGTTTTTACGGTTGCTCTAATTGATTTGGAATTCTTAATATTAGGAAAATGTGAACTTGTAGAAAATTCCGTGATAAATCGGTGATAGTATTAACTCTAAAAATTGTACAGTAAATTACTAATATTATTATCTACTCACTGTAATTTTTGTAGCTCAATAATAATTAGTTTGCTAGGTAGGTAATGATGCTTTAATTCGAATAATGATTAAATCGATAGAACAGAATAAAGAAACACCTTGGTTTATATAACTAAAATAATTGTTGGGAAATGACGCCTTATCCGACAACGTGTATATGTAGCCTAAGTACGGTGGTCGTTAGAATTAGCCTGTTAACTCGAGAGACGTACGTCATAATTTACGAGTCACGATTGTCGTTGATTATTTACATCTATGCATTTGCATCAATGCATATCATATAGGTACGATGATGGATCAATGGATCAATTGAAGGATGATTGGAGAATTCGAAAATGGTGTCATGGTATTCTCTCCAGAAGATGATGCAATGGGCTTTCTGTTCAGTTGTTGGTGGCTGATCTGAAGTTAAAAATACTAACTTTTGGTTATATTTTACCCAGGCAAGCCCCGGTGCAAAACCCCTACTTTCTGGGGTTTAAATTACATTTGTGCATTAAGTTTTAAGGAGTTGAATGAAACCCACTTGCATAAATATATCTTTATCCTATGAGTCTTACTAGTATGACTGGATCGTGTAGATTGCTATGCTACAGGTCTCCGGTAGAAGTCGAGTGATTGCCTGTCACTCGCGAGAGATAGGAAATATATTACTGTATTATGATCACTTAGAAAATATAAATGGTGGAAAGGAAAAATGGTGACCGGACAAGGATATGGTTTGGCTATTGGTGGGTGTAAGAGGTTGTGTCATCGTGGACGCGGGGCATGGCTTGGTTACACTATTTTCCCTGTCTATGTCGGTTAAGGACCGTTCGTTGCATAAGGCTCTAGGCAAGTCACAGACTTATTATCCCGAGCACATACTTGGGTATGGACGCTTGGAAGACTTGTTGCTCTCTTGTCGTGGATCCGGCTCTTTCCGGACCGACTATCAGGGTTTATTTTTGGTGGAGGAGGTCCTTGCACCGCTCTGAGTCCGGGACTCAGGGGCGGGGGCTTAGAGTCCCAGTTTGGACAGGGACCTAGACACCAGGGACAGGAGAGTGATGGGTTGGTCCTGCTTGTGCCTTGGGTACAAGCGGGGCATGTGTTTTCGGGGTACCCAGCTGGGGCCATTGATTCACGAATCGCTGAGAAATCCGATACGGCTTGTCTACGGTTTAGCATCATAGTAAGAACTGAAAGATGAAAGATGGAGGATGGAAAAAGGAACTCTGATTGCTTACCACCTGCTTGAAAGTAGCACAGGTGCTTACATAGAATGGTTAGTTAATGAACCAATACGACTATTAATAAAAATCGAATATAAGGACGCACGCTTAGTAATGCTTATTGCAGATGTAATAAACCCACGAGCCAGATAGTCTTGCATATCCTTGGAGTCTTTTCTTTCCTCTTGTTGGGTAAGTCTTGCTGAGTACAATTGAGTACTCAGGGTTTTATTCCCCCTGTTGCAGGTGACAGGTGGATGCTAGAGCTGACCCTTGTGTGTGGAGATCTCCTGGTGGGCTCAGTGAGGATTCCTTTACGCTGCGATCGTAGTAGTTATTTATAACTCTCACTAAATGTTTTTATAAATGAAAGTTTCCTAATATGTTATCGTAGTTTATATATCAACACTTCATCATGTCATGATTAGATATTCATTTCCGTTGTAATTCTGATCACATGTTTATATTCCGCTGTTCAATTAAATGATTCATAACTCTGATAATATGATTTTATTTCGCTATTATACAATTACTATTATACTCTGATGTTGTATTAAAAGTGATGTAAGAAATGGTTAAGAATGATGTAAGCTTTATTCTCTCATTTGTGATCCTGATGGCAAAAATGTGGATTTTCGGGTTCTCCCCTGGGGTGTGCCCGATGGAACCGAGTAATTTAGTGTTCTCATTCGAGTGCTTAGTGTCTAATAGAAGACAAGCACTCCTGTGAGGCATTATATTAGACGGTTCTGCCACACTCAGGATATTAGGATATATATCAACATTAATGTCAATATATCAAAATTCAGATATATATACCAAAAAATTCATAGCACTAATAAAAACAATCTTTTCAATTGTGACGAAGATTCTAATATATTTCTACAACTATATATTGTAGTACACTACAATATTTTTTCTACAATTCATAGCACTCAACATTTTTTCTATATATATATATTTTATATTTAAGTAAACTACTACATTTTTTCTATTTTGTCTACAAATAAAATCCATCTATTTTTTTCTATATTTTTTCTATGCCGAAAAAATAATATGCACACACACACATCACACACACACACACACACACACTCACGCATACACACACTGTTGCTCACATATAGCACGGCGAGCATGAGCACGACGGCGAGGACGAGCATGAGCACAAGCACGGCGAGGAGATCGAGGACGACGAGCACGGAGGATGAGGAGCGCGTGCGCGCGTGGAGCCGGTCGAGACAAGGTGCGCGTGCACGTAGAGCTAGCCGCTGGGGACGAAGGACGAGCTCGAGGCACGGTGCTGGCCGGAGGTGATCTCTCGATGATGAGGATGAGCGTGCGACGACGGGGATGATGACGAGAGCTCCGACGAAGGGGACGATGACCGCACGGTGAGGCGCGCGTGCACATAGAGTCGGGGACAAAGCTGGCAATGATGAGGATCGACGACGGCGATGAGGGCATGGCAGATCCAAATTAGATCTGGGTGAGGGCGAGGACGATGGGATCTAGGTTTGGGTGCCACGCATGGACGGGAGTGGCTAGAGCCGGGCCACCGGCGGAGACGGTGAGGGACGGGAGAGGCGCGTGGAGGTGGCTGGAGGCGATGAGGAGCGGCGATGGTGTGGTGGCTCTCGGGTTAAGAATGAAGATGATGGAGGGGAGAAGAAGACGAGGCGATATATATTTGGGGGACCTTTAGTCCCGGATGAAGTCAGGGTCTGGGACTAAATGACCTTTAGTCCCGGGTGATGGTAAGAACCGGGACTAAAGGTCCTACCTTTAGTCCCGGGTGTAGCCACTGCCCGGAACTAAAGTTGTTTTTTGGTGAGCCACGAAAACACAGCCCACCTTTAGTCCCAAGTGGTTGATGCACCCGGGAGTAAAGGTGGGCTGCAGTTTGGCTTCCCACCAGTTTCCAGAAGTTTTTCCTTTTTTGTATATTTCTTTTATATAAATATACAGAGAGTTGTTAATTGCCTAGTAAATAAAATATTAGCCAAAAAATTACAAAAAAATTCCTGGACCTGATTTTGCATTATTATACACAACAAAAATATGTAACATAAACTTTTTTGTTTTACCGTATAAATATTTAACATAGTGTAAATAATAATCACCATTTGCACCATGCAAAAATGTACTACTTGATTAAAATCATTAAAACTATTGCTTTTAGACAGGAAATTAGTTTTCACATCTTATTAACGTTGATCATTTGGTTTTTCATCATACATTCTCCACGAAAAATCCACCGTTAAGCAGAAAATTCATTTAAACCTACAAAATATGAAAAGACGACAAAAAAATCTGAAGTCACAATTATTACATAATAGGTGTAATACATCACCATATCAAGCGGGAACAACAATGAACTTCTTCTTGATGTATGTCCCTTGGTTATGATCGCGCCGTGACCATGGAGTGTCCTCATTATTTAGCAGGATGCTTGGGTCACTGTTTACTGTGAAGGGCAGAATTCTATGATTCTTTTCATAATCTTCTAACATGTCAGACCTGTCCTCGCTTCACACGATGTTTCTTTTTCTTGAAAGAACTATGTGGCGCTTTGGCTCATTGTCCGAGCCGTTGTCGTTGGTTTTCCCTTTCTTTGGTTTGGTAGACATGTCCTTCACATAGAAAACCTGATTTACATCCTTGGCTAAGACGAATGGTTTATCTCTATACCCAAGATTGTTGAGGTCCACTATTGTCATTCCGTACTGATGGTCCACTATTACCCCACCTCTGGTCACCTTTACCTATTGGCACCGAAACAAAGGGACCTTAAAATAAGGTCCATAGTCTAATTCCCATATCTCCTCTATGCGGCCATAATATGTTTCCTTATTCCCATTTGGGTCTGTGGCATTTATGCGAACACCACTATTTTGGTTGGTTCTCCTTTTATCAACGTAGAACTCAATGACCTCCTCTGTTCCGTAGCCCTTGGCGATGTTTCCTTCTGGCCGAGCACGGTTGTGAACATATTTCTTCAGGACTCCCATGAACCTCTCAAAGGGGAAATGTTGTGTAGGAACACAGGACCGAGAATACTAATATCTTTGATCAAGGAAACTAGGAGGTGCGTCATAATATTAAAGAAGGATGGCGGGAACACCAACTCAAAGCTGACAAGACATTGGACCACGTCATTCTGTAGCTTTGCTGATGCGCTGGATTGATCGCCTTCTGAGAAATTGCATTGAGGAATGCACATAGTTTCACGGTGGCTAATCATATATTTGGAGGTAGAATCCCTCTCAATGCAACCAGAAGCAATTGTGTCATAAGCACGTGGCAGTCATAAGACTTTAAGTTTAGGAATTTCGTCTCTACCACATTTATTATCCCCTTTACATTCGACGAGAACCCAGATGAGACCCTGATGCTGTTTAGGCATTCAAACATGCTTTCCTTCTCTTCTTTGCTAAGAGTGTAGCTGGCAGGACTTAAGTACTAGCGTCCATCATCTACCTTCTCTGGATGTAGGTTCTCTCGTTCTTTCATACACTGCATGTCATGTCTTGCTTCTAGTGTGTCCTTAGACTTCCCATACACACCCATGAAGCCTAGCAGGTTCACACAAAGATTCTTCGTCAGGTGCATCACGTCAATCACGCTGTGGACCTCTAGGACTTGCTAGTAGGGTAGCTCCCAAAATATGGACTTCTTCTTCCACATGGGTTCGTGTCCATTAGCATCATTCAGACCAGGTTGGCTGCCAGGTCCCTTCCCAAAAACTACTTGTACATCCTTGACCATATTGAATACATCCTCACCACTACGGTTGTCAGGCTTTGTTTGGTGCTCTGCCTTACCTTTAAAATGCTTGCCTCTCTTTCTTAGGGCGTGATTTAATGGAAGAAATCGATGATGGCCCATGTACATGACCTTTCAACATTTTTTCAAAAATATACCTTCCATGTTACGAAAACAGTGCGTGCATGCATGCATTATATCCCTTGTTTGACTGTCCTGAAAGATTACTAAGAGCAGGCCAATCATTGATTATTATGAACAACAATGCTCGCAGGTCAAAGTGTTCCTATTTGTACTCATCCCACACACGTACACCTGTGCTGCTCCACAAAAGTAGAAGTTCCTCAACTAATGGCCTCAGGTACACATCAATGTAGTTTCCAAGTTGCTTCGGGCCTTGGATAATCACTGGCATCATAATGAACTTCCGCATCATGCACAACCATGGAGGAAGGTTGTAGATATATAGAGTAATAGGCTAAGTGCTATGACTGCTGCTCTACTCCCCGAAAGGATTCATGCCATCTGTACTTAAAGCAAACCTTAAGTTTCTTGGGTCATTTGCAAACTTCTTGAATTCTCTGTCAATTGCTCTTCACTGAGACCCATCAGTGGGGTGTCTCAACATATTGTCTACCTTTACGGTCTTCTTTGTGCCATCGCAGCAACTTTATATGCTCTTTGTTTCCAAACAAACATTTCAAGCGTGGTATTATAGGAGCATACCACATCACCTTGGCAGGGATTCTTTTCCTGGGATGTTCACCGTCGCCCTCAATATCACTAGGGTCATCTCACCTGATCTTATACCACGATGCATGGCATATCGGGCATGCATCCAAATTCTCATACTCCTTGCCGCGGTAGAGGATGCAGTCATTAGGACATGCATGTATCTTTTGGATTTCTAATCCTAGAGGACAGACGACCTATTTTGCCGCATATGTAGTGGCAGGCAATTCGTTTTCCTTCGGAAGCATCTCCTTTGCGATAATCAGTAACTTTCCAAATCCCTTATCGGATACACCATTCTTTGCCTTCCATTGCAGTAATTTCAGTGTGGTACCCAACTTTTTTTGCCCCTCTTTGACAGTCGGGTATAGCAATTTCTTGTGATCCTCTAGCATGCGCTCGAACTTGATCCTCTCCTTATCAGTTTTGCATTCTCTCTGTGCATCACGGATGGCCTGACCAAGATCATCATCGGGCTCATCTTCTGCCGCTACCTCTTCTTCAGCAGCTACCTCTTCTTTAGCTTCCCCATTGAAGTATCATCAAAGGTACCATATTCAGCAAAACCACGAATAATCATGTTGTCATCATCCCCTTCTTCATCTTCATCTTCTTCCATTATAACACCTCTTTCTCCGTGCTTTGTCCAACAAATATAGTTTGGCATGAAACCCGACGTAAATAGGTGTTCGTGAATTTTCCTTGAGCAAGAATAATCCTTCTCATTCTTACATAGAATACATGGGCAGCACATGAAACCATTCCGTGTGTTTGCCTTGGCCACATTTAAGAAATCATGCACGCCCCTCATGAACTCTGGGGAGCGGCGGTCAGCGTTGTACATCCATTGCTGGTTCATCTGCATTACGTACATGGCGTACACCATATCAAAAACTTGTAATAACCCATATTATACAACATGCAGGGTTAGTAGTTAATTAAAAGATCCAAAATATCCATCAATCAACATAATTAATTAATATTCTATACGATACAGCTGTTTCACGTATTCTTGAACATTAATTTATTAAAGCCTTGATACAATGTAGACAATCCCAAATAGCACTAAACAAACTAAACCTACAATGCACTTCAGCAGAATAAGGATTTCACGACCAATTCCAACTAAAATAGACAGATCATTCTTCTGCTGGTTCACTGCCTCATCATACACAGGTGCACTCTCATCAGCCACCTCAGTCTCTTTTGCAAGAGATTTTTGGACGTGCTCAACATAGTCTTCCTCCCAGTACCAACCGTCACATGATCTAATGTCATCCCACTGAAATTACAACAACAAATCAAGAACTTTAATCAAAATCATCATGAAAAATGGCTACAAACCATAGCAAAACATGACAAAAAAATTACTCACTTCGCGATCCGGACACGTGTAGAAGATGCGCCCTTGGTTGGGACCCTTCTTCTTCACCCTATACTCCCTCACCATCTTCTGCCCACATTTGCCGCACGCAATGAGAGGGAGGTCCGGCCTCAGTCGTTTAGGGAGCCCATGTGAGGCCGAGGACCCAGAAGTAGTCGCCATCTAGGACTCTCTATACTCATTTTCATCAACTACTATAAGTTTCTCATTTTGTGAACCATGAAATTAAATGAGCTATATACTAAAAAAACCTTGTATTTCTCAAATTACTAAACCATGCATGAAATGAGGCAATGAAAGGTGCATACTAATTTTGATGAGCTACTATAAGATTCCTTCATCTACATATGCAAACTATCAAGTGATTTTGAGCCTAAATGCCATATAATTAAAAAATATCCACCATTATTCCCAATCTAGAAAACCAAAAATTTCTCTATTTCTAGACCATGAAATGAGGCAATGAAAGGTGCATACTAGTTTTGATGAACTACTATAAGCTTCCTTCATCTTCATATTCAAACTATCAAGTGATTTCGAGCTCAAATGGTATATAAATAAAAAAAAATCTACCATAATTCCCAATCTAAAAAACCACAAATTTCTCTATTTCTAGACCAAGAAATGAGCCATGCTAGTGATAAAACATGGGAGGATGAAGTTGGTAACCTTTAGAACCGAAGAATGGATGAAGGAATGAAGTATTCACCAATCCTACAAGCATGAACTCCTTCCATGAGCAAGAACAAAGAGCAGACAGAGAGCTTGAAATGGCTCGGGCTGGGGAAGAAAGAAGGAGAAAGTATATACCCCAGGACATGTAGTCCCGGTTTGTGGTATAAACCCAGACTACAGGTAGCGTTCTAGTCCTGGTTGGAGCCACCAACCGGGATTAAAGGTTTAGTCATGGCTGGTAGCTCCAACCAGGACTGAAGGGTGACCTTTAGTCCCGGTTTGAACCACGAACCGGGACTAAAGGTCCCTTCCTGCTCCCCTCCTGCAAAATCTGCGCCTCTAGCCATTGGGCAGGGGACTTTAGTCCCGGTTGGTTGCTCCAACAGGGACTAATCCTGTCTTTAGTCCTTGGCCCAAAAATGGCCGGGACTAAAGCTTAGAACCGAAAGTCTGTTCTCTAGTAGTGTAGTCATCTCCGTTAATCAGTCGCTCTACACTCAAATTGCTGCTTACACCACCGCGGCCACCAACGCTCCGCCCACCGAACCCTAACCCACTCCTGACATGGTGTCGTGCGGTCACGCGAGTCCGTGATAGTCGCGTATTAGATTTTACGTGGAAAGAAACACTGTTTGACGACTGCGGCATGCTTCAAGCATCGATGCTGTCGGGCCTGCTGCCGGGCCGTGCCACCCCAGTCCTCCGTGCCTGGCCGCCGGCCTAGGCACGGCACTACGGGCCACTTTCCGTGCCGGGCCGGCCCGATGAGCACGACCAATCTAGCAGGCCGGGCTGGCCTGAGGCCTGTGCCATCGCTCCTTCCATGGCCATGGCCATTGCCGCGACGCTATGGAGCGGGGAAGAAGGTAAAAGGTGGCGGCGATGGAGCCGATGAAGGGGAAGCGCGCGTCGAGGATGACAGGACGAGCAGGAGGCGCGTGTCAGGAACGAGCAGGAGGTGGTGGCGGCGGCGTCTGCGCTCACGCGAAGAGAAGGGAGTGGCGCGACCGCGCGAGAGGCGATGGCGGCGGCGCGAGTGGCGAAGTCAGCGCGACGAGAAGAAGGGCCAAGGGCGCGGCTGCGCAAGGTGCAGAGAGAAGGGGCGCGGCTAAGGTCGCGACTGCGCGAGAGTCGGGAGGATAAGGGGCGCGACTCCGAGCGCTACCTGGTGTCGGCGGATGGGAGCGGACAAGCAAACAGAGAATATGATACAGAAATTAGGGTTTTCTCTATACATATAACGCGCCTTTAGCGGGCCTTATAAAGTTTATAGGGCCGTGCCGTGCCACCCGGCATGCCCAGGGTGCGGCCCAGGCATGGCCCGGTGCATTGTGCTGGGCTGGCCCGAGCCCACATAGTATCGGGCCGTGCTGTGCTTCGGCCGGGCCACCAGGCCACGGGCTGCATGCTCATCTTTAATCGATGCACCTGCAAACATCGGGGCTGGACTATTTTCTTTGAGCATCGCACCATGCAATGGCAAAATCGATGCCTGGTATTTATCTCTCTCTATCATTGGAGCATCGTTTTTTCGGTATGCTGCGGCTGCTCTGATGCTATGCTTGGGCTGCTACTGAATTGTAAAGAAATCAATCAAAGATACAGAGAAGAGATTAATATTCACAGGCAAATAATAACTGATTTACTGTAGCATGGAAATGATATTCCCTAGAAATCGAATCCGCGCTAGGCTGCCACTGTGAAACAAACTGCACATTCCATGTTTGGTTTGGGTGACTAAAGTTTAGTCACCACCTTTTAGTCACTTTTAGTTCCTAAAATATCAAACATGGTGATTAAAAGGTGACTAAAGTAGTTTTTAGTCCCTTTAGTCCCGAGGGGTGACTAAACTTTAATCCAGTCGCTAAAGGAACCAAATAGGGCCTGACTTGAGCTGGATTACTGTGCTGCCGAACAGCTGCCGGTGTTGTTGTCCTGGAACAGAGAAGAAAAGAGAGCAAAAGAACGGAGCAAACACCAGTCAAGCTACTGCCGATCTGAAAACAAAAACAATGGGTGGACAGATTAGGGTTCAGGGGCAGACAAGCCAGGCTTCACTGATGAAACACTAAGCTGTTGTGCTACTGCGTCAGAGATCAGAGTCAAAAGCACTAGCTCTAGCTGCTCCACTTGTGTAGGCTGCATTAATTCAATCAAGTTCAAAAACAATTGTAGAAATGACTAGCAACATGACTGAACATGTAAAACGATTTCAGACAGACAAAAAATCCTGGGCCAAAACAAACGGCAAAGAAACACACCAATTTGTTTCTGCTCCCACTGCAATGCGGTTGTCAACTTGCAGAGAAACGAAGAACAGAGCAGCAAAGCAAAAACTGCATGAGCCGATCAACACCTGCAGCAAAACAGCAGCCAACCCGATGTAATTGTCACTGACCACGCTGGTCTGCAGCTGTACCTTCTTGAGCTGCCTCAATTCCTTGGCCATGCACTTGCACAATGATGCTAGTTCTACCATTATCTCTGCCAAACTCATGGATTTCAATTAAACTCCTCACATCTCCCTCCTCGTCCCTCTCTTCTTCCTGTCCTTGTTATTCTTCTTCTTTGTCATCCAAACAATGAGAAATATCATCATTGTCCTTGTTTCTCTTCTCCTCATCAAATGTCCTGGCATCAAAGTCATTATTGACAATGACATTAGCATAAAACCATTGGTCCCTTAAACTCCTAAGAGGCCAATGGAGGCGACAACACAGATTGAGATTGATTGGGATCCTCCAAAATGTTTGACTCTTGAGTTAGGCTCTCCATGGGATCAACTTCCTACGCCACTTGTCTTTCTCTAACTCCAATGTTAAGTGTTGTATCTACATGACTTTTCCTATGGTTATTCTACAACCACCTCGAAACAACTCATATTATTGTCTTTCACAACCTCTTCGTAGTGCCTCCATTAATGCCCGTGGGTAGACAAGTTCATTAACACATAATGTCCTCTATCCTCCCAGCAATCAATTCATCCTTTCATCGTGATTCACTATCAATCTTCTCCTTTGCACAACATACAAGCTCACTAAAACTAGGCAGCCTATCAAAAAAATCCACCTCTTGCTTCATATCCTCAAACCCCTCATTAATATATATATATATATATACTCTCAGGAGTAGTTACTCCCATAATCAATAAATCACGTTGCGTATGTGTACATACTCATTTATCAATTTATCAGTTTGAGTATGTTGACATACTAATATTAAGATACTCCAGATCTTTACTATGTGAATTTTTTTTTTCAAAAGAGCACATATTTTTTAATATATTATATAATACTATGATAGTAGCGTATAAAATAAGTATAACCATATACTATAAGTATACATACATACTTATCATACATAGTACCCTAGATAGTCTAGTATGATAATATACTCTATCTACGTACACTTCGTCGGGTCATATACGCACTAAATCTAGAGATATATACATGGGAGTAACTACTCCCTGGGAGTAGAAAATAATTTTCATACATACATACATATATATATATATATATATATATATATATATATATATATGCTTGCAATGTAGTACGGTTTATAGATGTTTATATGTTACTATTATATACACGATCTACTGTATCAGCATTTAATTAAAGAACATCTAACAACTCATTATACATATACTTACTAGTACGGAGTAGGAGTACTACGTTGTTGGCATAGGTGATCAATACAGTAGACCATATAATTGTAGTTATAGGTGATCGAGAGGTAGGAAATTAAGGTATTAAAACTAGAAAAAAACATCTCTAGTGCACTAAAAATCGATACACCTATTAGTCCTATATATATAATCACCCATATGATCACACATATGCAAATCATATTCCTATGAGCACCTTCGAAGGCTGAGCCGGTAGATCTTAATATTCACGAAGTCATCACAGGCGCCTCACTGTAGACATGGGGACGATGTCACCTACCACTGAAATGCAAGCATCTGTGCCAAGATGAGGACAAAAATTCGGGTGGACAGTTTCCAACACAAGGAACCCAACCAACTAACCTAAGTTCGCATATATAACGACATCTAGCTAGTACTATTAGCTACAGTTCCTTAGGGCTTAATTAAGTCTTACACTATATATGCCAGCGAGTCAGCTAATCCTTTTTCGTCCATATGCATACTTAAAATCATATATAGTACCACCAAGCTAAGAAAAACCTACCTATAGAGCTATATTCTGAATCGAAGAGGACAGCAGCCTTTACAGCAACTAGCTAGCTTTTGTTAAATTCCATCTTCCAACGGTACCAGATTTTGGCTAGTACTTACTATACTGACTGAGGGGCATATGAATGTCACAAACACGGTCTACGTGTTTTTAAGTGGCCAATCAATTTTGTCAGTGCAGCATGATGATAGCCATTATTGTTAGTTTGATGGCTTCCATTATATATATGCATGCCTTGGTGTCCCTTTGCTATCACATACTATATATCTTACGGCATATAGTTGTAAAGATGTGTATGTAGCTGGAAAGATGCAAAATTAATATTCAACGAACAGTGGTGAAAAGAATCTTGCGATACAGTTGGAATCTCTTCATAAGGTGGAGGGTCAAGGTGAATCTCGTATGTAGCTAGATTCTCCATACACTGGCCCAGAGCCATTGGAGTTAATACATAGTACATGACAGGCAGTTCGTACTTTCTTTATGTCCACTTCACATATATACCAAACGCAAGATCACATGGCAGCTAGCATTGAGCACTATTAAGGATGGCAACGGATCGGGTTTGGGGCGGATATCCGCGGGTTTTGGGTTCTACGGGTTCGGGTTTGGGGATGGTTTTTCACCCACAGGTTGGGGCCCCGAAACCAATCGGGTTCGGTTTGGGTTTGTTTTCCACCCTGGATCAATGGATACGAAATAAATAATTTGAAATTAAAACTCATGTTTATAATAAACAATTTACTTAGATTATTAAATTTATTTAAAGTTGACTCATGAAAATATTTATTATTTATTGCCTCTTGTTTATACATGTGAATATGTGTATATATATATCCGAGTTTCGGTATCCATTCGGGTTTCGGGTATCCGTTCGGGTTTCGGGTATCCGCGGGTTTGGTTTTGGTGATGGATTTCCACCCGAATCGGTTTTCGGGGCGGATTCAGGTTTCGATTTCGGGTTTCGGTTTTGGGTGCACGGAGACTCCACCCGATCCAAACCCGACCCGTTGCCATCCTTAAGCACTATTGTTCACTTACAGGGTTTTCTTGAGCTCCTCAAGTAGCACTTTTGTGGTTGCGAGTTGCACGATTTGAGGCTAACTAGAATATATAAGGCAATGGCGGCTGCCTCATGGTGGCCTTTAGAGTGTACTTAGGGCTAGGGCCGTCATTAATTAATTTGGAGCAGACAAGGTATGCAGACTAAAGCCGGTGGCCTTGCTTGATGTTGCCGTTGGAGTGGAGTGCCTCCACCTGCATCCTAAGAGAATATACGCGCGCGTATATATAAAGCAAGATGCATGGCTGCGCCGGCCGTCTGTCCGATCGATTGTACACAAGTTAGTGGCGGCTAACCACGCCCGGCATATACATACAGCTACAATAGTTTTCCTAACAAGTGTACCTTGATCGGCCTAAAAATTAGCTTCGTGGCAGAGATTCCATCTGACAGTACATGAACTTGACCTCGTTATTAACTGTTTAGGTTAACTAAAAAACTGTCTTTGTAGTAGTAGCTATAGTCTAGGAGAGATAGACGAGGGACATGGTTCAAGATGGCAACGGAGAGAGTACCGGCGGGACGTATGGAAGACATTTTGCACCCGAATACGTTATTGGACGAATTCTTGTACCCATCGGGTATGCGGTACGGTGTGGGTGTATACTACCCATACCCGCATACCATGGGCATAAATAATATCCAACCTCCATATAAGCATATAGCCCATATTTGGCCCATATAAGCATATGAGTCTCTCAAACCCTAATCCTCATCCTCACTCCACTCCACCAGCCCATATTTATGTTTTGCTGCTCTATTGTTGATTTGTTTTGCTGGAAGCTATTATATTTTGGTGTGTGAACTTGGGTATATTATCGGGTAAGAATTACCCGTCGGGTGCGGGTATGGAATGAATTTTCTACCCACCTGCGGGTACGGGTAATCCGACGGGTAAAATTTTGATCTGGCGGGTGCGGGTACGGGTGGCCAGTACCCATCGGGTACGTACCCGTTGCCATCTTGAGACATGGTCAAGGGCATGGGCAGCCTGCGTGCATCCATGTTACTCAAGTACAAGTCGCCAGTTCGATCTACTTTACTTTTTATAGGTTTCTTTTTTCTGATTTCTTATTAGTTCATGTCGTCATTATTTCTTTTAATTTCTATATGCACAACATCTCGATCAAACCCATGCCACCTTGTCGGATTGATGAATCTAATAAATGAATTAAGGTGTGTATATGTACTTAGATACCAAGGCGTGTGCGTAATTTTGCTATTGCAAATGCATGCACATGCACGCGCACTCCGCGGTCACTTTGGAACTGCATGCAAGGTGGAGTATGTATGCATGCACGTATGAGGCCTCGTGGCACGTACTGTACGTCTGTACGATGATCGAGGTGTACTATTTTTTTTTTCTATTGATCAGTACCTGCCTATAGCTAGCTAGCTAGCTTGTACTATATAATGTTGTATTCTTCAGCGCTTATGCACGGTAGATTCTTCAAGCTGGCCGAGGGCCGCCGCCGATGATGACATTCCGTCTGGATTCATCGTGCAGGACACCGTTGTTGTGTCCTGTGTAGTCTACCCGTTACCTGGGGCCTGGGGGTGCTTGTCGGCGGTGTGCCACGACCACGACGAAACAACGGAACGAAAGGTCGCTTTGCGTTGGATGCTCTTTACCCTCCCCACTACGAGGGCAGTGGCGGACCTGGATTTTACCACAGGGTATGCCGTGAAAAAAATTTATTATGTAATTCGGTAGAACCATTTACAATTCAGTAAAATCATATTCTAATTCGGTAAACCACATGCATTAAATAACATGATAAGTCTAAATTCAAATATTAAGCTAGAAACGACGACATATCACAATAAATAGTTCAAATGAAATACAAATGGATGTGACCCGCTTTGTGAATGACATGATTGTTTTGATTATATCATCTTCATTCACTTGGAAGAAAATATCCCGCTTAATGAATGTGACTAGACAATCATCCAAAACACAATCACCTAGCTTATTCCTTCACTTGTGTTTCTAAAGATGCAATATCGATCTCCGCTTCTCTTCATAATAACCTGTTCAAAAAAATCAATGTTTATGTAATGTAAGATTGTAAGTACGGCAAGCAACTAGCTAGGCACTATTTCACATGGGGATGTGTAACACCCTAGGTGTTAAGCATCAAATAAAACTCTAATCATAATCATCATTATGCACAATCATCAAGTATCATAGTATAAATGCATTTCATGTTTTAAGTAAGACAATCATATGTTGCACATGATGTGTTTTGTATGATGCATAAAATGGTAACAATAACATCAATTAAGGTGTTTTAAGAATTTATGGTTTGAATGTTTCTTAAACACTTGAAAAATATGTTAATATAAATTTTCAGGTACAAAGTGTGTGCTTTCTCATAATACCAAAGTTGGGGTACGAAATTAAGTTAAACGTGTTCAAACTTAAGTTCCAAATTTGAATTTAGCACTGTTTTTAGCACAGCCATTTTTGAATAACTCTTGAAAATGGTAAACAAGTTCAATGTTTGGGATTTTTAATAAACAATTTTTATGAATAAACTTGGTGAAACCTTGGTACCATTCCAAAGCACGGAGTTTGTATTTTGAAACTATGTTATTGGTTAAATTGTTTGACAACTAGGTAATCATCAAATAATTACCCAAAGAAGCTAATTAGCTGTTTTACTAACCCTAAAAACATATTTCAAATCAAATTCAAAAGCTCTTCAACCGGTTCAAATTAGGGGTTGAGTCTAAAAGCAAAGTTGAAGATCTCGTCTAGCTTAGCAACTTTTGTTTTTGGACTTTTTCAAGTTGCTACATGAATTTGGGAGAAATCGACAAAAGAAGATCAAGCTTCAAGCCGTGTCACCGCCGTGCAGATTTGGCCGCGCCTTCGCGGCGTTTCCCGCGTGGACGCCTGCGTGTAGAGCTCATGAAGGCACTGTCAAGGTCACGACGTCGCCCTCGCCTATAAAAGATAAGCGTCGGCCGTCGTTTCTTCTTTTTCTTCTCTTAGCGCCGCCGCCGAGCTCCTCCACTTCGCCGACAAAATTCATCGCCATCGAGCCGCCTCTGCCCAATTGCCTGCTCCCTCAGTTCCACCTCGCCTTTTCGCTCCTCCCTAACCAACTCACGTTGAGCCTCGTGGCTGGAGTCGCCCGTGCGCTGCTTTCTTCTCCGTCGCCTTCCAGAACGTCGTCGCGCCCACCTAGCCATGTCCAGCCTCCTTCGCTCGAGTTACGCTTCAACCAGTCAATGCCTCGACGTTGTTGTGAGCCCCTGGTGCTGTCTGAGCTATTGAGGACCGTCCGTTGTAGACCTATGTGAGTTGAGACTTTGTAGTACTAGCCACATACTCTAGTAAGCCTAATATCTCAGCTATTCCATTATGGGAAAGGACAACCGCGCACTGGGAGTGGAAAGACGGCGAGAGTAGCGTGTACCCACCCTACTGGAATAGGGTAGGGTGGTGGAGTACTGTGCTCTCGGGTGGCGCGAACCCGTTCCGGTTTTGGAGGATCCAAGTGAAGGTTGATATATGTAGGTCTAGGACCTGCATATGTCATGTGGTAAGGAATCCCTAGCTAGGTTTTAATCGATTCGAATCACCGTTGCTTCTCGAAGGAGACTCGATTCCTTGATCTGCATCGTAGTTAATCAATGGAACTTGGTTACTGATGATCACATGTTGAGATGATTTATAAAGTGTTTGATCTAGAGCAGGTGCAAACTAGATACTAATAATGACTTAAAATCTAAGCTAAAAGTTGAAAGTAAGGATCTACTCGTAGTAAGCTTTTTCGCAAAGTATTTTTATTCTTGCCAAACTACCTAAAGCTTGCATATCCTTGGAGTCTTTTCTTTTCGTCGGGTAAGTCTTGCGGAGTATAATTTAGTACTCAGGGTTTGTTAACCCTTGATGCAGGTGAACCCCAACAACAGATAGGCTTTTGCCCCTGTTGTATGTTGGTTCTGGAAGATGATAGCCAGCAGTAGATGTGTTGTACTCTTATCCTTGGGCATGATGATACCTTTATGTAATGAATAAAGTTGTGTTAGTCATGCTACCCTACTTCGTTTGAGAAGGCAAAAACTTATGGTTTGTAAAACTTAAATAAATGGTTTGTAAACTTATGGTTTTTAATACTTCCGCTTTTTAACTCTGATGTAATATATTTGTATCAACTGTTGTAATACTGCAATGTCTTCTGTAATGATCCTGATCGGATGTGAAAAGTGGATGATTCGGGATCCCCGAGGACACCCGATAGACTATCAGAGTTGTGTGAGTCCCACACATAATGGTCAGAAGTCTTTAAGATAATGAAAAGTGCTTGTGAATCATCATAACTCGGGCGGTTCTATCACAGCTAGTACCAGAGCGTTATTACAGAGAGATTATTGCTAGTATTACTTCTGAAAAACTTCATAAAAGAACATAAAAAATAGTTTTCAAGTTTGATGAAAATAATGCTTCTGACTTACCTTATTCTTGGGAGTTGTGTTGGAGTGGGGATAGCATGTTTTATATCGCCCTATGTGTAAAATGAGTGTGCTGGTAGTTCTATATTAAATTATGAGTTTGTGTGTGAGAGGTTATGTAAATGATGGCACCTATGTAAACTAACTCAATAAAGTTATGTATGGGAAGGGTTTACATTATGCGTTATTTACATTTCAACTTACTATTTTGTAACGTCGCACCTACGCTACGGTAAGAAGGTAAGTAACATCAGTTGCATGATGTGGAGATGTAGCCATCCCTCCGAAGATGTGATTCCGGACATCGGCTGCATGATGTGGAGACGTAGCCCTCTTGCCGGTGATGTGAATTCAGATGCTTCCCTCAAGAAGTGGCCTACTTGAGGACATTATGTATGGCAACATATAGTGTAAGCATCTACCATGCGATAATGGTCATGGTCGCACAGTCGGGGTGTGTTTACCCGTGCATGTCCTATAAAGCGAAGGTACGGGAAGTGAATACGTGCTAGTCATGTATGCAGCGTTGTCCATGCAGCGTTAATCGCATGGGCGCCACTTCTATATTAAGTGGTGATGTATGTTGGGGTGGGCTGTGATGCAACGATTTTCTACAGGTACACTAACTTGTGAGTAAGAGAGTGTTGAGTGACCTTATAATAGTAAGAGTGACTCGTATGTATGTGCCATCATATATGTTCTTGTCATCTTGCTTTTGGTGAGATCGTTCTGTCAAACGTAGGAATCGTTCATGCATCATGTCATTAATAATACACTGCACACCTCCCTAGTTACAGTTGGTTTGGGTTAAGTATATCATCAAACCTATTCATGCTACCCTCCTTTGTCTGTCTATACTGTCCTCATCTCTCTATGGAAATCTGGTGGCTGATTATTGTTCTTGATCTTACAGAATGACGAGGAACCATTCTATCAATACCGATATTCCTGGCACTTCGCGGGGTGGCGCCAATATGCCAAATCCACCTCCTCCACCTCCTGCACCAACCTTGACTAAATCCATTGCTCACCTGATCAACGCAAGCACTGACAATACTCGCATCCTTTAGGCTATGGCTCAGAATATGGCACCTGGTCTACATGGTCGCCATGATCCTAAAGGCAACAACACCTATGCTGAGTTTCTAAAAACTCACCCGCCCATTTTCACCAAAGCAGAAGAAAAAGTGAATGACTAGATCCGTACTATAGAGCAAAAGTTTGGGCTTATTCATTGTAATGGGAACCAGAAGACTTTGTTTGCTGCACAACAACTATGGGGCCCTTCAAGCGCCTGGTGGGCAAGCTACCTTGCTACGCAGCCAGAGGGACATCAGGGTCCTTGGGCAGAATTGCCTGATGCTTTTTGGGAACACAATATCCCAGACGACATTATGGAGATGAAGCTCGAGGAGTTTCTAAAACTGCAACAAGGGGGAAAGAATGTAATGGAGTATGTGTGGAAATTTAATCAATTGTCTCAGTATGCCCTAGAGCATGTCAACACTGATGCCAAGAAGAAGCAATGCTTTATATGTGGTCTCAATAGCAAGCTTCAGACTATGTTGACTACATGCACTACTGCCACATATAATGAGCTTGTTAGTATTGCCATCACTACTGAGGAAAAGAATCGTCAGCACATGGAGGTTAAGAAGAGGAAGAATGTTTTGGCAATATCCTCCGGCAACACCAGTCAGCGTCAAAGGGTTGTCTACCGACCTATCTATCATCCTCCCTATTGTCCACCTCAGCAGCAATGCCAGCAATAGTCATTTGTTAGACCTGCTACCGCCCTTTCCTATCCATGCCAGCTGAATGCCTCTGGTGTTCGTCCCAATAACCCACAGAATAATAACTTCCCATGCTACAATTGCGGTAAGATTGGGCACTTTTCTAGAGATTGTCCTCTGCCCAAACAGGCCAATGCTCCACAGTTGCCAATGAATCACTAGCAGAATAATCAGCAGAATGCTCAGAAGAAGGGACCTAGTCTAAAGTCAGGCCGAGTCCATTATATTCAGGCTGGAGCAATTCCTGAAGGTGAACCTGTTATGATGGGTATGTTTTCTATTGCCAAACAACCTGCAGTTATATTGTTTGAGTCTGGTGCATCACATACCTTCATCAATAGAGCATTTGTCATGAAGCATCAATTATCAATAGAGGCTGTGGAGAATAGTTCATGTGTACAGTCTCCTAGTGGACGACTGGTTACTAAGGAAATGGTATATCAGATACCTATAGATCTTGTTGGGCATACCTTTCCTACCAATCTGCTTGTTCTTAAGGGTCAGGATATAGATGTGATCCTAGGCATGAATTTGTTGTACCAGCATGGAGCTATCATTGATGCTCTGCATAGAACTATACAGCTAAACTCATCTGATAGTAATTCTAAGTTGCTTATTCAACTACCTACCCCTAAGAGGGCAGTTGAGAGATTCTATGGAGCCACTATTAAGGAAATGAAAGATATTCCTGTAGTGAGGGAATTTCTAGATGTGTTTCCAAATGAATTGCCTGGTTTACCTCAAGATAGAGATGTGGAGTTTGTAATTGAGTTGAAACCTGGTACTGCTCCCATATCTAGAAGAGCATTTAGAATGCCATCGAAAGAGTTAGCAGAACTTAAAAGCCAATTGCAAGAACTACTTGATAAAGGATTCATTAGACCTAGTTCCTCTCCGTGGGGATATCCTACCATATTTGTGAAAAATAATGACAAAACTTTGAGGTTATGTGTTGATTACCATCCACTCAATGAAGTAACTATCAAAAATAAGTACCCACTCCCTCGCATTGATCTCCTTTTTGATCAACTTGCCGGAGCTAAAGTGTTCTCCTAAATTGATCTCAGATCTGGGTACCATCAAATTAAAATCCAACCTGAGGATATCCCTAAGACTACTTTCACCACTCGATATGGTCTTTATGAATATCTTGTCATGTCCTTTGGTCTAACAAATGCCCTAGCTCACTTAATGAACCTAATGAACTTTGTGTTCATGCCAGAGTTTGACAAGTTTGTTGTTGTCTTTATTGATGATATCCTTGTCTACTCCAAAAACAAAGAGGAACATGCGAAACAATTACGCATTGTTCTGAGCCGCCTAAGAGAACACCACTTGTATGCCAAATTTAGCAAGTGTGAGTTCTGGCATGATAAAGTACCATTTCTTGGCCATGGCTTGTCTGTCGAGGGTGTTGCTGTTGACCCTAGCAAAGTGAGAGATATCCTTGATTGGAAACCCCCAACCATTGTCCACCAAGTTCGTAGTTTCCTTGGAATGGTGGGATATTACCGTCGATTCATCCCTGACTTCTCCAAGATATCCAATCCAATCACGAAGCTGCTAAAGAATAATGTCAAGTTTGTTTGGTCATCTAAATGTGTGGCAGAACTGCCTAAAATAGCATGCTTCCGGAGGCGCTCGTCTTCCACTAGACACTAAGCACCCCGAAAGTAAACTACATCAGACAGTTCCATCGAGCACACCCTAAGGGAGAACTCGAATAATCCACTTTTTCCTCTAGGATCCAATAATGAGAACGAGTTTACAATACTTAGTCCATTTCATACAACGAGAGTTCTCAGAAATAGATTATTACAACACCAAGTTCAGAGTGTAGAATTTAAACAGCGGAATTAAAATAAACATCTAACGATAAGATATAAGGATCCGTCTATGCCCACCAGAAGGATCCTCCACACAACAGCTAGTCCTCAAGCTACACTTACAACAGGGGTAAATAAACACTAAGTACACAATGTACTCACAAGACTTACCCGACTAGTGGGAATAGTTTCCTGACTCCAAAGGATATGATAAGCTTTATGGTTTGCTGGGTTTCCTTTTTGCGAAAAGCAATACTAGTAGTGAATCCTTATGTATGTTTCTTATTAGCAGTCATATTAGTTCATTATCTAACCATTCTATGTAAGCATCTGTTCTACTTTTAAGCAAGAGTTGAGCAATCAGATCCATTTCACCATCTTTCATCTTCCAGTTCTTACTACGGTGCTAGATCGTAAACAAAGTCGTACCGTATTACACGGCGATTCGTGAACCAATGTAGCCCAACTAGGTACCCTGAAACACATGCACCGCTTGTACCCTAGACACAAGCAGGACCAACCCACCACTCTCCTCTCAAGGGGTCCAAGTCCCCATCCAAACTTGGACTCCAAGCCCCCACACCTGAGTCTCAAACTCAGTGTGGTGCTTAGACCTCCACCATCCCTGCCTCCAATCAGTCGGTCCGAAAATAGTTAGAACCCACGATAAGAGAGCAATGAGCCTTCCCACTCCCATAAGCAAGTATGTGCTCAGGATAATAAGTCTGTGACCTGACTAGAATCCAATGGAATGGCCGGTCCTTAACGAACACGGACAGGGAAAATAGTGTAACCAAGCTATGCCCCGTTGGCTGCGGGACACAACCTCTTACACCCACCAATATTCGTATTATATTCAGTGATCATTCAAAATAAGGGTTATGCACCGGGGCATGCCTTGGGCAGGCGCAGTGTCAGCTTAGTAAGTCAGTGGCGGCTCTGAGACCCCCTCCTACATGAGAATCTCCTCCTCATACTCCTCGATCACCTCCTCAAACTCGTGATCTCCGATGGTCACGATCTCTGCTAACTTGTTTTCTACATGCATGCGATGATGATGCAACTCTTAGTAGTTTGGCAACAGCAACTCTTAAAATAATAATACACATGCTAAGCTACTAAGCTAGCTCTAATGACTAAAATACTAAGCTAATCATTATCTCTATCAAATAAATTCCAAGCTCACCCTACAAGTGCTTAATTTTTATAAACCAATATCATGCTATTATCCATTTAGCCTTAATGGGTATTTAGCTACCATACTAAATAGTTTATTTTAGGGCAACAAAAATTACAGTGAGCACATAATAATATCATGAAGCTACTATAAAATTTTCAAAGCTAAAGCTATCACTATTTTGCCACAAAAATTCCTACAATATTTAACCTAACAATATTAAGCACTCTCAATTGATTTAATAGCTCCTTGTATCAACAAGTATATATATATGAACTAAATGCACTAACAGATAGAGCACAATTTTAAGAACTTAACAAAATTTGTTTCACAATTTTTGGACATCAACATTATTTTATATTAATTATCAAAGTTCAGCTCAGAATTGAAATGAAAAGCTATTTGTATTTTTCCACGAAAAAGGTAAACTGATTTCGGCCCAACGCGGCCCACGTGGGGCAGCGTTCACGCGCGCGCGAGCGCATGGTGGCCCATAGGCACGGCCCATGCGAGGCCGGCCTACAGTGCGAGGAAGCCCGTGCGCGCTGGCATTCTTGCAAAAACGCCCCTGGACTATGAGCAAAACAACCCGCAGTCCACATTACTATTTCTCTAGACAACGACTTTGCAATGAAACCCTAGGAACTTTCTCCTCTTTACAATTGTAAGGTCCTCGACGATTCCACCACGCTCCTGCAAGATGAATTGTGGCATTGGCGCTTGCGCCGGCCACATGGGGCCTACACTGACCTATCTACGAGGCCGACACTCACCTAGGGTTCGACGCGAGACGATGGGCGGTGGTTGCACGAGCTGAGACACCATAGAAGGACCTCTCCATGATGGTGGGCACCCTATGGCAATGGGGACGACATTCTGGTGAGCTATAGCAACAACAAGGCGGTAGGGGTAGCGGGTGAGCAACGACAACTCACCAGTGACCTTACCGAGAAGCCAGCTCAGCCGAAGATGACCCGAGCGAGGCTGGGCACGTGCGTGCTATGAGGTGAACGGCGGACCTCAAAGGCACGGCCGCGGCAGCGGCAAGGAGGCGACACTGGAGCTGCGACTAGCGTGCGTACGACGAAGAGGGAGCCAAGGCGAGCTAGTGGTGCAGAGGAATTGGCGCGGGGTGAAGTGGTGGAGGCTGGCCATGGCGCGGGCGGTGACGGGCCTTAATTGTAACACCCTAGGTGTTTAGGCTTCCACTAAATTGCATGTCATTTCATAAACATGTGCATTATCTATGTCATCATGTCATTATCATTGAAACAAACATATGCAACATTTTAAATTGTATGTGTTTCATGCTTGATTGCTTAGAATGGTAGTAGTGAAACATGTGAATGTAACATGAAACTCTCATACTTGGAAACATGGCAATATGGTAGTAATGTGGCAATTATAAAACGACAACAAGGTCTTGAAACATGTGAAACATTGCATTGCAACATATGAATGAATTGCTTGTTTTACTTTCTTTATCACATGTGATCATTAGAAGTGGTATAACAATTTTGTAAAGTGGTTCATCATGGTCTATTACACCTTAACTATACTTAGGTTACTTGTTGGGACATTGTTCATGTAGATCAAAATGACCAAAATGCCCTCAAGTGCAAGTTTGACTTGAATTGACCCTTGGAGTGTCATCGTTTGTCTGATTCAAAAGTCCAACTTAGAGACTTTGCATGGCTGTGCACTCTTTACCAAAGTTGTAGCTAATTTATCAAGGAACAAAAGTTGTTTTATGACCAACTCATGTAAATGGCTAGAACATGCTCAAACATGGCCCACAAGTCAGAAGTACATGCTGATTTCAGACTTAGAAATTTTTCTAAGTCCTTAAGTGTGTGGCAGTTTCATGTACCCAACTTTGTCACCTTGTATCTCCCTAACCAAGCCAAACCAGCTTGAGCTCCAGTGGAAAGAGTTGTAGTTCACATATAGATGAGCAACTTTGTTAACTATGGCATAGTCTAGATCGCCACGGATTAGGAGTTAATCATCGTCGAATACGTGCTGTCAGTCATCACCATCGAACGTTGAATCGCGTTTTTCAGAAAATGTTCAGTGAACGTGGCCGACCGATTCAGAAAAACAACGCCGTGTGGCGCCACCCGTCGCCGCTCGCCTGAGCGCGCAGGCCACGCGCCGTGGACGCCCTGGCACGAACAGCCGCATCTTGAAGCCCCCAGCGCTTGCCCGCCAAGTCGCCGTTCCATTTTTGCATTCCCTCTCCTTCCTCCACGCGCACGGCGACCGGGACACCGTGACACCACCGAGCCAAATCCACCATCACCGAGCTCCATTAACCAATTCATCCAAGCCATAGCACCTTCGTGACCCTCTCTACGCCTGAGACACCACCGCCACTCCATTTTTCGCCTCAGGTAGATCTCCTCGAGAGCGCGGCTCCACCGGGTCACCATGACCGCCGTCGCCCGAGCTCACACATGGCCGTGCTGCTCGAGCTCCTTATCGCCCCTTCTCTCCCTTACGCTAGCCTCTGGGTGGGACACGGAAGCTCGTTGAGTGTGCCACTAGGGCCATGACGTCGTAGCTTCACCGGAGCCGGCCGTGCCGTGGCCGAGCATCGCCGTGGCCATCGCCACCCCTCCTAGTTGCGTCAATAGCTACAAATAAGGGTTCCCCTAGGTCCGCTAGGGTGAGGCGAACCCGTAGGCATCGTTGGTCACGCCGGAGAAGCCACCGACGGCGAGTCCCGCCGTCGTCTTCCTCCGTCCCCTGCTTCTCTCGCTGACGCGCGGGTGCACCCTGTCAGCCGCTGACGCGCGCGGCGGGAGCAAGCTGGGCTGCGCCGCGTCTTGGGCCGCGCCAGCGCGAATTCACGGGCCGCCGGATCTGTTCGGGCCGGCCCAGTTGCGAAGTTGATTTCTTGTTTTTGGTTTTGTTTATTTTGTTTTTCATAGAATTGTGTGCATGATTCAAAAATGTGTATCTCCTAATTGGTAGCTCCAGATGCTATGGTTCCAATTTTGTTAAGTTCCTGGTCATGTCTAGTATTTAACAAAAATATTATATGAGCACATGTTTTAGAAATTTTTGATGAATTAAATAGGACTTTGAAATGTGTTTTTAGATGCATGCAAACTTGTTTGAATTTTATCTTGAGTTTATGTGGTCCAAAAATTATGAAATTTTGTGGGTAGTCTATTATTGCTTATTAGAAGCTCTGGTTAAAATTTCAGAGCTAGTGCATGTGTAGTTTTTACGTTATAGAATTTCCTTATATTAATGGGTGGATCTTGTGTGAATTTTCATAATTTTTCTATAGATCCAGTGAAGGTAAAATTTGTTGAGTGCTATTCTTATGCTAGAATGATGCTAGGAAAAATGGGAAATCTGTTGCTTGACACTTTTTAATAAGGTTTCCTAATTATGCTAGAAATAGACATGCCATCTGTTATTTTAGATACAACAAGTTCTACTTGCCCAATGGCTTTGAAATTTTTATGGTAGTCTATGTGCAGCATGAGATAGCTACTGTAATTTTTGTAGATTTTTATGAATAGTTTTACTCTATATTGCTTAAATCACCTAATTAACTAAATAAATTGGAAAAGGATATTAAATAAATTATTTAGAAGTTGGCACTATACTTTATGATGTTTCTTAGGTATGAAAAACAAGTTGGTAAACTTGGATTGATCAAATTATGCTTTTGCACAATCATTAATTAATTAAGTTAGTAACCCTGTCATTTCTGGACAGATTCTAAGTTTACTGGAATTTGATTTGGTTAACTTAAGAATCATGCTTTGATGTTTACAAATGAATTGTAGAAAATTTCATAAGCTTTCCAGAATGTCCTCTTGCAAGTCATTTGGATTTGTAGAACTCTGGTTGTGATTGGATTAAGGGACTATTTGTATGCATATGAAACTTTAAATGTTAAATTATGTATACCTTTACTATTCTAAGTTGTGGTAATGTTCCTAGGTGTTAGGCCTTTAACTGAAGATGAGCATCTTCATCTTAGGTTATGCAAGTTAGGTAAGTTGATCTGGTTCTTTAAGTTAAGTAGATACATGCTTAAAGTGATTTGAATAGAGCTAATTACTCGGTAAACGAGTGTCCAGTGATGCTTTCGTAAACACTCACTGTGATTCATTCATCATGAGCATCATGTCATTCCTTATGCATCCATGATATTTATCTTTTGCATCGGCATGCAATAGGTGTACCAGAAGGAGTAACCTGCTGAATTCGAGGAACCGAAAGCGAGCATGAAGGTTTTGACCTTCACGGAGATTCGGGAGGAGCGACCTTCGGGAGAAGTGCCGCGACGAGGTCGCCGTTGAGTGCCGGACCACCGTCCTTGCAACTTTGTGAAAGGCAAGCCCGGAGCATATTAAGCCTCCTAACTTCCAAAATGCGATTCTGATATTATTGTTACATATATATATTGTTGCATTAAGTTTAGGTGTTGGATGCAAACAATTCTTTGCATTGGTTACCCAATCCTTGTCCGAGATATTATTACCCTAAATCCTATGTAGCTCAGGCTCGAGTAGTGCTTAGCCACGCTTAAACGCTGGTAGAAGTCGGGTGATTTCTGTCACCTGTGAGATATAGGAAGATACATGTGGCACGGTTGGCTATATTTGCTATCGTGGAAAAGAACCGATCTTAATTTGAAATGAAGACCCGGACGGAGGCTTGCGGTTTGCAAAGTGACTCCGTCTCTATGTCGCTTAAGGACTGATTCTTGGAGCCTTTCTGTTCATGTTGACGCATGCCTCTCTCTTAGTTGGTCCGTGTCCGATGACCGACCCATGGCCGAGTAGCTCACCGGGCCGGGAGTCGATAAGTATAAAGTGCGCCTCGGAAGGGAGCCGTAGGCGTGAGTCAAGGGCAGGTGATTTAAAAGTCCTGATCGTCCTGGCAGAAGGGTAATCCCTGAGAGTGCTGGCGCTGATCGAACCCGCGAATTTGGTTCCTGAGATGTTCCAAAGGTGACCCACGGCTACCCTTGCAAAGTATGCCAGGGTGAGAGTTAGGAATACCCCCTCAGCTGAGTTGTAATTCGATTCGAGTCGCCGTCTCTCCCGGTTAGTGAGAACTTGACGGGCTTATCTCCAATGTAGATACACTTAATAACTTAGTGGTTCGGAAATGATGATATGATGATGATAGCCTTATTATACCTGTTATGGTTAATATTGTTTGCTCCTAATAAGTGAGTGCTTTAGTACAGGTGCTAATCTAGTGGACAGGTAAATAATGATAAGCTTGATGCTAAGTTTAAATTGGTTACTATAATCATAAGCTCTTTTATGCAACTGTGTCAAGCTAGCCCACCTGAAAAGCCTTGCATGATCCTTGGTGTCTTTTATTTCTGGTTTTTGGCGGGTAAGTCTAGCTGAGTACCTTCTCGTACTCAGGGTTTATCTCCCACCTGTTGCAGATGACCAGTTCTTCTTTGGTTGCTGCAAGTACTGCCTTCTCCCAGCTGGGGATGAAGACTAGGCCGTTGGGCACGGTCTCTACTAGTTCTCATACCTGATAATGCTTTTGTGGGACATGACTCTGATCTGGCAATGTATTTGAAACTATGAAGTTATGTACTAAACTATGTTGCTTCCGCGCAATTAAACTTGGTTTGTAATATTTTATTTAAACTCTGATGGATGTAATCCGAATGCTACTTATGAAATGTTGTAACGGATGATGTGTTGTGTTGAATCACTATGATCTTGGTTTGTATGTCGAGAGTTGGTTGAAATCCTTTGTGATTTCCGGACTACCGGGATTATGGGAGCTTAAGTACAGGAATTTGATCGCTTCGGTGATTGTTTTTGTACTTACGTTCTTATGATTTGGTCGGTTCTGTTACATTAATGGCACGGTGGTGGGCAAAGCTCCAAAATTGGAGCTCGGTGTGACACGTGTCAAGGCAGGGTGGGGTTGACTGGAGAGGGGGCGTGAAGGCGAAGACACGAGCACGGGGAATTGATGAGAGGTGATCACTCTTTGGCTTCACCGTGACGTGACCGGCATGGCCCGCGTGGCCGCAGCACCTTAAATGGCATGGCGACAGTGGCTCACCCATGTGCGCGCAGCAAAGGCGACACGCACAAGGGCGGCAACAGCGTAGAGGTGCAGCGGACCGGTGCGGACGCGATGACGATGCGACGGCAGCGGTAGCATCGTGACGTGAGGAGGGTCGGCAGTGCGGAAGCGACGGTAGCATAGCGCGGCCATGGTGGCACCCAAGATGGCAGTGAGAGGCAGAGCAGCAGGGCGTGGCGCCAGCGGCTCGCTGTGGCCAGCCTCGGCCAAGCCCAGGCGGCTTGACCGGCCAAGCATGGCGGCACGGTTGATCTACACACTTTATTACATGCATTAACACGTAAACATGATGCTCATGACACATTTTAGTAAATGATTTATGGTGTAACACCGAGGGTGTTACAAATCTACCCCCTTAAACAAAATCTCATCCTAAGATTTCATGTGCCTATTGTGGGGAAAAGAGATAAGAAATAAATTCTAATTTAAACAATTACCTCGGTGAACAAGAAAGAAGGTGGGGATAATGCTTCACGATATAGCTTTCTTTCTCCCACATTGCTTTGTCCTCAGAGTGATTTTGCCACTGAACTTTATAAAACCTCACCACATTGTTTATAGTCACTCTTTCTTTTTCATCTAAGATCTTGACAGGATGCTCAATATAAGACAAATCGGGCTGGGGAGGAAGTCCTTTAATTTCCATAGCTTCATCAGGGACCCGCAAACACTTCTTTAACTGGGAAACATGGAAGACATTATGTACTACTGACAAAATATCCAAGAGCTGGATACGGTAGGCAGTAGAACCACACCGGGCCAAAATCTTGTAAGGTCCAATATAGCGAGGGGCTAGCTTTCCCCGGACACCAAAGTGATGCACCCCTCTCATGGGTAACACTTTGAGATACACATGATCACCAACTTCAAATTGCAAGGGCCTTCTTTGCTTGTCCGCATAAGTTTTCTAACGACTTTGAGCTGCCTCCAAATGACTTTGAATAACACTGACTTGCTCTCTTGCTTCTTTGATAAAATCAGGTCCAAAATATCCATGATCACCCACCTCAACCCAGTTAAGAGGTGTTCTACATTTCTTGCCATACAGGGCCTCAAATGGTGCCATTCGAATGCTTTCTTGATAACTATTGTTAGAAGAAAACTCAGCTAGAGTCAAGCATTCATCCCACTTTTCAGGAAAAGAAATGGCACAAGCCCTCAACATATCTTCAAGTACCTGATTGACTCTTTCTGTCTGACCTAAAGTTTGTGGATGATAAGCTGAACTTCTGAGGAGACTAGTACCAATACATTTTTGAAGTTGCTCCTAGAAATGAGAGACAAAGACCGACCCTCTATCAGAGACAATAGTAAGAGGAACTCCATGTAGGGTCACAATCCAGTCAAAATACAACTTGGCATACTACTTGGATGAATATCTAGTATCCACCGGGGGGAAATGAGCGGACTTGGTAAGGTGATCCACAATGACCCAAATAGAGTCATACCCCTTTGCCGTGCGGGGCAAACCCACAACAAAGTCCATGGAAATATCCTCCCATTTCAAAATAGGGATAGGCAAGGGCTATAAAAATCTAGGCGTACACATATGGTCTACCTTAACTCTTCCACAAGTGTCGCATTCCACGACGTACTTGGTGATATCCTGCTTCATATTTGACCACCAATACAAGTGGCGCAAATCATGGTACATCTTGTTACTTCCTAGATGGATGAACAACTTGGAATGATGAGCTTCATCCAAAATCTTTCTTCTAAGCTCATCACTTGAGAGAACAACCAATCTATTCTGGAACCTCGCTACACCTTGATCATCAATACTAAAATGTGGACCACGCCCTTTGGCAATTAACTTCTTGATATGCGGAATTTCTGAAACATCTTGCCTTTGCTCTATAATAATTTGCTCAAGTAAATCCGAGACTAGAGCAATGTGAGCTAGCACCTCAGCATGGTTGAGAGACAAAGGTGCTTCTTCAACTTGATATGACTTTCGGCTCAAAGCATCAACTACCACATTAGCTTTTCTAGGATGGTAATGAACCTCCAAATTATAATCCTTGATTAGCTCCAACCATCTCCGTTGCCTCATGTTCAGCTCGGACTGAGTAAAAATATATTTGAGGCGCTTATGATCCGTATAAATATGCACTTTATTTCACAACAAATAATGCCTCCAAATTCTTAGAGCGTGCACCACAGCAGCTAGCTCTAAATCATGGGTGGGATAATTCACCTCGTGCTTTTTCAGTTGGTGTAAAGCATAAGCTATCACACGCCCATCCTGCATAAGCACACATCCTAGTCCAGTCCTAGAGGCATCATAATACACATCAAACGGCCTATCAATATTTGGTTGGGCAAGAATAGGAGCAGAGGTAAGAAACTTCTTTAGGGCTTGGAAAGCTTCTTCACAAGCCGGACTCCATACAAACTTGACATCTTTCTGGAGCAACTTGGTCATTGGTTGGGCTATTTTGGAGAAGTAAGGGATGAAGCACCGATAATAACTAGCAAGACAAAGGAACTGACAAATCTGATGCATTGACTTGGGAGATTTCCAATTTAGAACATCTTGCAGCTTGCTTGGATCTACTAAGATGCATTCAGGTGTCAAGACATGCCCCAAAAACTACACTCGATCTAACCAAAACTCACACTTGCTGAATTTGGCATACAACTTGTGTTCTCTCAATCGAGTCAGTACTATTCAGAGATGTTGGGCTTGCTCTTCATTGTTCTTGGAGTATATCAAAATATCATCAATAAACACCACTACAAACTTATCTAACTCTGGCATGAAGACTAAATTCATGAGATACATGAAGAATGCAGGAGCATTGGTGATACCAAAAGACATGACTAGGTATTCATACAGCCCATACCTAGTAGAAAAAGTTGTCTTTGGTATATCTTGTGGTCCGATCTTAATTTGATGATACCCAAAACGTAGATCAATCTTTGAAAACACTTTTGCACCAGCCAACTGATAGAACAAAGTATCAATACGAGATAAAGGATACTTGTTCTTAATGGTTACCGCATTGAGAGGGCGGTAATCTACACATATCCATAGAGTACCGTCCTTCTTCTTCACAAAAATAGCTAGACAACCCCATAGTGAAGAACTAGGACGGATAAATCTCTTCTCCAATAATTCCTCTAATTGCTTTTTCATTTCTGCTAGTTCTTTAGGAGCCATGCGGTAGGGACGCCATTAAATAGGAGTAGTGCTAGGTTCTAACTCAATAGAAAACTCCACATCTCTATGCGGTGGCAACCTAGGTAGTTCTTTAGGAAAGACATCTGGGAACTCATAGACCATAGGAATAGAGGCAAGATCAGGAGAAGCTTTAACATGAGCAATAACTGGTAAGGCTAGATCTGAGGGCATAAGAAGAGATATCCTATCCTCAGAAGAAGGAAGCCATAACTCAACAACTCTCTGCTTAAGGTTCAAGACTACCCCATAAAATTGCAACCAGTTCATGCCCAGAATTGCATCTATGCCTTGCCTAGGCAGCACCATGAACTGGAGGCGGTAAGTGTGAGTGGCTAGCACTAATCCAACTGTGTCCGTCTGAGTATTAACGCACAACGTGCACCCAGAGTACTGATTCTATAGGCAATAGGAATAGCCATAAGAGATATATTGTGTCTCTGTGCAAACTCCATGCTCATGAATAAATGTGATGCACCAGAATCAAACAACACATATGCTGGGTGGGAATCAATGTTAAACATACCAGCCATCACAGGTTCATTCTGCAAAATCTCCTCAGCCTTAGGGAAGTTGACTTGCCTAGAGCGGCTTACGGGCACCTTCTTCTTGATAATCGTCCTCTTGACCAGATAGGAGTTGGCTGAAGGCTGGGAAGACTATGTGGGCTGGTTCTATGGACACTCTCGAGCATACTGGCCCTCCTTGCCACACTTGAAACAAGCACCAGGCTTGTTCCCCTACCACTGACGAGGCAGAACCTGCTGTCCCTGAGGCTACTATTGCACCTATAGAGTGGGTGCATGGTACTAAGTGGAAGGAGCCTGGTAGGTCTGCTGAGGCTGACGGAACGACTTCCGACCCGAAGACTAATAGGGCACCCGCCTGACAACCTATACCTTCTGAGCCTAGGGGTGACTAGAAGACCCAGTAATCACCCACTTGCGCTTCCACTCAGCCTAAGAGTCATGCTGAAGTCCCTTCATGGCAATAGCTGTATTCATCATAGCACCAAAAGTCTGGTAATTCCCTATGTACAGCTCCTTCTGTAGACTGCAAGAGAGGCCATGATAGAAACGGTCCATGTTCTTCTCATCAGTATCGACGTGGGTCCCAGTATACTGTGCTAGATGGTTGACCTTGTTTACATAATCCATCACAGACATGCTCCCTTGCTTTAGGTCCAGGAACTCAGTCAACTTCCTGTTCAGCACACCAGCAGGAATGTAGTACTCTCTTAAAGCAGCAGTAACCTCTTGCCAAGTCACATGGTGGTCCACCGGCTACATGGCATTGAATGTGTCCCACCATGCACTGGCAAAACCCAATAGCTGTTGTGCAGCAAAGCACACCTTCTACTCTTCAGTCACAGTGAGCAGCTAAAACTTATGCTCTAGAATACGAAGCCAATGCTCTGCATCTAGAGGCTCAGTAGTCGGTGTGAATGTGGGTGGGTGCGTCTTCAAGAAATCCTAATAAGAACAGGGCCCCTCGGGACCGTGGGCACCACCCCCGTTCCAGCCATTGCCTCCATGGCCCCCATGAGCATAGCTACCAATCGCCTAGGCTAGCATCTCCAAGGCATGGGCTAACTCGCACTGAGCAGCCAGCATCTCCACCATCATCTCTGCATGGGTCATCAGAGGTGGCGGTGGCGGAGGAGGAGGAGCAAGGAGTGGGGCCTCATGGCTGTCCCCATTGGTGTTACCAATGTCATCACCGTGATCGTTATCACCATAGTCTTCACCAAGACCATGGCCCATCCCAGCACTGGTGCTCCCACGACCAGACCTTAGGGAACCCACCATTAGGGACAACACCTCTAGATCAGGAATAAGAGAAATGACAAGACTTTTATTAAAGCATTCTTTTAGGTTATCCTATCAATTCACTAATCCAAATTATATGTGTGGGGGGAAAGTTTAGTTTAAGCAAGATTCTCTTTTCATGATGCATGCATCGGCCTACCCATTCACTCAAGCCAGAATATAGCGGCATTCGCAAATTTTTTTGGCACATCGCATAGTCACTTTTCGCTTGCTAAATGATTCTTACGCAACGTAATTTAGTGTACCTATAGAAAATTGATTAGATAAAACCAGTGCCGCTATCCTAGATAGACAATATTGCTAGGGCTTATACTTATTTACATAATTTTTATCGCATCCAACCTTTCGCAAAACTTTTGTTGATCAAATTTTAGGTTTTAAAAAAGTTATGAAACTCATAGACTCATTATTGGCTCTGATACCACTTGTGGCAGAACCACCTGAAATAGCATGCTTTCGGAGGCGCTCGTCTTCCACCAGACACTAAGCACCCCAAAAGTAAACTACATCGGACGGTTCCGTCGAGCACACCCCAAGGGAGAACTCAAATAATCCACTTTTTTCCTCTAGGATCCAATAATGAGAACGAGTTTACAATACTTAGTCCATTTCATACAACGAGAGTTCTCAGAAATATATTATTACAACACCAAGTTCAGAGTGCGGAATTTAAACAGTGGAATTAAAATAAACATCTAACGATAAGATACAAGGATCCGTCTGTGCCCACCAGAAGAATCCTCCACACAACAGCTACTCCTCAAGCTACACCTACAACAGGGGTAAATAAATCCCGAGTACACAATATACTCGCAAGACTTACCCGACTGGTGGAAATAGTTTCCCGACTCCAAAGGATATGATAAGCTTTATGGTTTGCTGGGTTTCCTTTTTACAGAAAGCAATACTAGTAGTGAATCTTTATGTATGTTTCTTATTAGTAGTCATATTAGTTCATTATCTAACCATTCTATGTAAGCACATGTTCTACTTTCAAGCAAGAGTTGAGCAATCAGATCCATTTCACTATCTTTCATCTTCCAATTCTTATTACGGTGCTAGATCATAAACAAACTCGTACTGTATTACACGGCGATTCATGAACCAATGTAGCCTATGTGAGGAAAATGGACCCTAGGCCCATTTACTTTGGATTTTGGTGTTTGATGACCAACACAACCAAATTGGACTAATGAATTTGCAAGTGTTTGTTTTGTAGTTCAATAGGGTGCAAGACATGACTTGGACGAAGGCGACATGGTAATCCGATGATCAACACCATAAGCAAGACCCTAGGAGCACAAGAGAAGACCCAAGATATCAAGCAAAGTCCAAGCACAAAGATAGGAACCAAGCTGTACGCAAGATCATGAAGAAATGGGCTCACAGAGGTGACCGGACGCTGGACCGGACGCAGGAGGAAAGTGACCGGACGCTCCGATCAATAGGCTTGGCAACAGCAAGCATCAGCAGTAGCGACCAGATGCTGGACCGAACGCTAGTGGCAAATTGACCGAACGTAGAACTACAGTGTCCGATCGAGTACAGAAAGGTTCTAGAGCGTCGAAATTGTGACCGGACATGTTCGGTGGCATGTGACCGGACGCTGGCAGCGTCCGATTAGTTGATCACGGCTCTAACGGTTGGGACGATCGGACACGTCCGATCAGGATGACCTGAGCGTCCGATCAGTAGCAGAAATGCGGGATTTCATCCCCAACGACTACTTTCTCAGTGGGGCTTATAAATACAACCCTCAATCGGCCATTTGAGAGTAGTGGAGCTAAGGAAACATATCAAGGGTATAGATACACCATTTTAGTGATCTCCACTTGCATAGTGCTTAGTGATTCATTAGGTGATTAGCGTAGGTGCTTTGCGAAGTGCTTAGGTTGATTAGACCACCGCTTATGCCCTTGCTCTAGGTTTAGGCCTAGTTTTAGTGAGGTTTGCATACCTCTTACCACTCGGTGCTTGCACGCATCATTGTTGTATATCGGAGGGGCTTGTAGTCTTGTGAGATCACACCAACCGCATTTGTGGTGTGGCCGCCACCGTGTAACGGAGGGAACAAGGCCCATGGAGTTTTGGCCGGAAGCTTGATAGTGAAGATGGCGGGGAGCATCCGGGAGAGGCTTGCCGGAAGGCACGTCGGAGACCCACTTGCACATGGGGAAGGTCCGAGGCTATCCACAGAGTTACCCGACCGGGAGCTTGGCCCTTGTGAGGGATTCCTTGCAAGGGGCTCCAACGAGGACTAGGGGGAAGCTTACACGCTTCTCGATACCTCGGTAAAAATACTGGAGTCGTCGACGGGAGTTTGCATATCTCTACCTTGCTCTTTAGCTTCCGCATTTACATTGATTGTATTACTCCTTTTGTGGTAGAGATAGCAACACACTAGCAAAACCGTAGTTGCACATTTAGATAGTTTATCTGTTGCATAGGTTTTGCTAGGGTTAGAAAAAGAGACCATAGTTTAGAAGTAGAATTTTAAGTTGCCTAATTCACCCCCCTTCTTAGGCGTCATGATCCCCTTTAAGTGGTATCAGAGCCAGTTGGCTCAATTTGGACCTTTGGCTTAACCGCCGTTGAGCTGGCGCTATTTAGAGGGTTTGGGATGAATACCTCTAGGCCTCCATAGTTTGATGGCACTAACTTCCCCTATTATAAATCTAGAATGACTTGCTACCTTGAGGCGGTTGATTTGGGAGTTTGAAGAGTCACTCGTGATGGGATGAAACCCATTAAGAATCCTGATAAACCCACAAAGAGTGAAGAAAAGGAAATACATTTCAATGCTAGAGCTAAGAATTGTTTGTTTGAATCTTTTAGCATGGATGTGTTTAACCAAGTGATTACTTTAAATTTGGCACATGAAATTTGGTTAAAACTCCAAGAGCTCCATGACGGCATATCTAATGTCCGTGAGCAAAAACATTGTCTAGCTAAACAAAATTATGATTCCTTTACAATGAATGATGATGAGCTTGTTTATGATATGTATTCTCGTTTGAATCTAATTATCAATGAGCTCCATTCAATAAGACTAACAAAGCTAGATGATGCGGACATCATGAGGAAGATCATCTCCGTGCTACCACAAAAGAAATATGCAAGCATCATCACCATCCTTCACAACATGGAGGACTTGAGCACCATGACCCTGACCATAGTCATTGGCAAGATAGTGGCATTTGAAATGTCATGCAAGATGGGTCAAGAAGAAGCCTCTTCATCAAGGAAAGGCAAAGCTCTCGCATGTAGCGAGAAAAAGAAGATGAAGGGCAAGCAAGTTGAGACAAGCTCAAGCTCAAGCTCCTCAAGTGAAGATGAAGAAGAAGAAGAAGATGATGATGATGAAGATTCAAGTGATGATGATCAATCTTCCTCCTCCACCTCTGACCTTGATGAAGAATCAATCAAACTTATCAACAAGGTGGAGAAGATGATCCAAAGGCTCAATGTCAAGGGTGTGCCCATCCAAATTCAAGATATCATCTTCACTAATCAAAGAAATGAGCAAAGAAAGAGAGGATGCTATGGATGTGGCGAGTTAGGGCACTTTGTGGAAGTTTGTCCAAACAAGCCCACACCTAAGACAAAGAAGAAGTCATGCAAGAACCAAGCCCTCACATGAATAAGGACATGGGATGATTCTTCAAGTGAAGAAGAAGACCATCACAAGAGGCGAGGGCGCAAGCACTCATCATCAAGCTCTTCTCGTATGTGCCTTATGGCATGAGGTAACGAAAGCTCATCCTCTAGTGAGAGTGATAGTGATGATGAAATGCCTTCTTATGATGAAATTGTGCAACAAAATCTTAATTATGCTAAAGTTTGCACTAGTCAACAAAAGAAGCTCGAAAAATTAAAAGAAAAGCTAGAAAGTTCTCAAGAAGCATATAAAACTTTGCTTGAACAATATGAGAACTTTGCTAATCTCAATGTTGAACTATCTACTAAAATTGAGGAACTTAAGGCTAGTGCAACAACAAATGCATGCACAATCAATGATGAACAACTTGTAAAGAAAAATGAAAAATTAAAAGAAAAGTTAGCTAGCTCACAAAATGCTTATAAAAGTTTGCTTGTTAAAATGGAAACCATGTGCAAACATTGTGATGAGCTAACTAATAAAGTTGCTAATCTTGAAGCCGTTAGTACAACACCCACCAAGGCATCTAAAAAGAAAAGTTCTATCTTTAACATGTCTAAAAAGGATGCCTCTACTTCTTGTAATGATTTATGTTTAGACTCATCTTTGTGCAACCAAGTTTTTGTTGAGAAAGTTGTTGTAGATACATGCACATAAGAGGTTGCAAAGGAGAATGAGCAACTCAAACAAGAAGTAGCTCGCCTCACCAAGGACTTGACTCAAGTAAAAGGCAAGGCGAAGCAAGCCCAACTTCATCAAGATAACACCATCAAGGGAGTGAAGAAGCTTGATGAAGAACAAACTATGGTTTGCTACGTGTGCCATAAGGAAGGTCACAAGTCCTATGAGTGCAAGGTGAAGAATGGGGGAGGAGCAAAGAAGAAAGACAAAAAGCAAACAAGCAAGCTCTCCAACACCTACACCAACAAGGTGGACAAAAAGGCCTCCACACCTTATCTCTTGAAGAAGAAGAAAAATGACAAGGTGGTGGCCATCAAGGTGAACAAGCAAGCCAACAATAGGGTCAAACGCTTTTGGGTGCCAAAGGAGATCATTTCCAACATGAGAAGCACCAACAAGGTTTGGATCCCGAAAGGGAAGTGAGAAGTCCAATGGACTTCAGGGAATTTGGAGACTTGGCAAAGTATGGGTGCATTTCATGGGGTGCATCATGATGTACAAAATCATTGCCAAGTGGGTTAGTGAATACTATGGACCAAAATTCCTCTTCCCATGTTAGGTAACTAGATTCAATTTCCTTCAAGTAGTATCAATTTGCATTTTCTACAAGTGGTATTTCTTACAAATTGGTATCTTTAAGCATCTAGTTACTTTTCATGCCTATGTTTGCATTTGCATGCTTATATCTTTTGTCATGCACACACTAGGTATATCTTATGGTAGGCTTGCTCGGTTTCATTCTTATTCCTTGGAGCAATCCTACATGGTTTAAAATTGTTTAGAAGCACGACACATAGCTTGTCTTTCGATTGTTCATCTAATATGTGCCAAAGTTCAAATTATAGATAATTTCTCCCGAATATCGCCTTCGAAAATGACTCTCACATTTATGTGATGTCATCTTTCAAGTGGTATTTTTTGATTCCAAAATCAATGTGCATGTTTCCTATAAGTATTCCATACTTGTGTGCACAAATTTAGGGGGAGGTTACTCTACAAGTTGGATGCTTTGATACTAACCTTTTCAAGCTTATCATGTGTGTAGTAGTCTCATTGCAAGGAAAATGGAGTCCTCGGAGTTAAGCATTGTACTTCAAATATCCACCACCTATTGCAAGTGGTAAAAATCAAATTGGCTTCCACATGTGGTATTTCTAAACCGATATCATCATGTTGATTTCATTTTTGATATTTATATGCTTTCTCCATGCATTGTATGGATTAAATTCCCTTGGGCAATAATTTGCTAATTATGCATATGTTTTGTCTTCTACCATATGTATGCATATATTTAGGGGGAGCTTAATCTATATAATGTGAGAGTCAAATTTTGTGACCTATTCCACTCTACACATAAAGGATCACAAAGTTTGACCCTCCCTTGTGCTACTAATGTCTTCCTTTTCGGTGTTTGATTCTAAAGGGGGAGAATTTATAGGACCAAAAACAAGCATTAATTTGTAGGACCAAAAGCTAGATCATAATAATTTACAAGTGGTAATGGTCTACAAGTGGTGTCTATAAGTGATAAAGGTCCGAGAAAGGGAGGATAGTGGATTATGGATTGCCTATGTAATGGGGAGAATTTGTAGGAAGCAAGGCTTAAATCCATAATGCCACATGGGGACATTTGCAAGGGCAAGATACGTTTTTATGTAGTATCTTTTAGTTTTACAAGTAGTATCTTTTAGCATCATATAACCTTGCCCCTCCTAGCAAGTAGATAACTTTTAAATTGCAAATTTTTATTATTTGTTTGCTTTGGTTGTGTTGTCATCAATCACCAAAAAGGGGGAGATTGTAAGGAATATGGACCCTAGGCCAATTTACTTTGGATTTTGATGTTTGATGACCAACACAACCAAATTGGACTAATGAATTTGTAAGTGTTTGTTTTGTAGTTCAATAGGGTGCAAGACATGACTTGGACGAAGGCGGCGTGATGATCTGATGATCAACACCATAAGCAAGAACCTAGGAGCACAAGAGAAGACCCAAGATATCAAGCAAAGTCCAAGCACGAAGATAGGAATCAAGCCGTACGCAAGATCGCGAAGAAACGAGCTCACAGACGTGACCGGACGCTGGACCGGACGCTAGAGGAAAGTGACCGGACGCTCCGATCAAGAGGCTTGGCAACAGTAGGCATCAGCAGCAGCGACCAGACGCTGGACCGAACGCTAGCGGCAAATCGACCGAACGCAGAACTACAGTATCCGATCGAGTACAGAAAGGTTCCAAAGCGGCGAAATTGCGACCGGACGTGTCCGATGGCATGTGACCAGACGCTGGCAGCGTCCAATTAGTTGATCGTGGCTCTATAGAAAATTGATTAGCGAAAACCAGTGCCGCTATCCTAGATAGACAATATTGCTAGGGCTTATACTTATTTACATAATTTTTATCGCATCCAACCTTTCGTAAAACTTTTGTTGATCAAATTTTAGGTTTTAAAAAGAGTTATGAAACTCATAGACTCATTATTGGCTCTGATACCACTTGTGGCAGAACCGCCTAAAATAGGATGCTTTCGGAGGCGCTCGTCTTCCACCAGACACTAAGCACCCCGAAAGTAAACTACATCGGACGGTTCCGTCGAGCACACCCCAAGGGAGAACTCGAATAATCCACTTTTTTCTCTAGGATCCAATAATGAGAACGAGTTTACAATACTTAGTCCATTTCATACAACGAGAGTTCTCAGAAATATATTATTACAACACCAAGTTCAGAGTGCGGAATTTAAACAGCGGAATTAAAATAAACATCTAACGATAAGATACAAGGATCCGTCTGTGCCCACCAGAAGAATCCTCCACACAACAGCTACTCCTCAAGCTACACCTACAACAGGGGTAAATAAATCCCGAGTACACAATGTACTCGCAAGACTTACCCGACTGGTGGGAATAGTTTCCTGACTCCAAAGGATATGATAAGCTTTATGGTTTGCTGGGTTTCCTTTTTACAGAAAGCAATACTAGTAGTGAATCTTTATGTATGTTTCTTATTAGTAGTCATATTAGTTCATTATCTAACCATTCTATGTAATCACATGTTCTACTTTCAAGCAAGAGTTGAGCAATCAGATCCATTTCACCATCTTTCATCTTCCAATTCTTATTATGGTGCTAGATCATAAACAAAGTCATACCGTATTACATGGCGATTCGTGAACCAATGTAGCCTATGTGAGGAAAATGGACCCTAGGCCCATTTACTTTGGATTTTGGTGTTTGATGACCAACACAACCAAATTGGACTAATGAATTTGCAAGTGTTTGTTTTGTAGTTCAATAGGGTGCAAGACGTGACTTGGACGAAGGCGACATGGTAATCCGATGATCAACACCATAAGCAAGACCCTAGGAGCACAAGAGAAGACCCAAGATATCAAGCAAAGTCCAAGCACAAAGATAGGAACCAAGCTGTACGCAAGATCGCGAAGAAATGGGCTCACAGAGGTGACTGAACGCCGGAGGAAAGTGACCGGACGCTCCGATCAAGAGGCTCGGCAACAACAGGCATCAGCAGCAGCAACCAGATGCTGGACCGAACGCTAGTGGCAAATTAACCGGACGTAGAACTACAGTGTCCGATCGAGTACAGAAAGGTTCTAGAGCGTCGAAATTGTGACCGAACGTGTCCAGTGGCATGTGACCGGACGCTGGCAGCGTCCGATTAGTTGATCGTGGCTCTAATGGTTGGGACGATCGGACACGTCTGATCAGGACGACCTAAGCCTCCGGTCGGTAGCAGAAATGTGGGATTTCGTCCCCAACGACTACTTTGTCAGTGGGGCTTATAAATACAACCCTCAACCGGCCATTTGAGAGTAGTGGAGCTAAGGAAACATATCAAGGGTGTTGATACACCATTTTAGTGATCTCCACTTGCATAGTGCTTAGTGATTCATTAGGTGATTAGCATAGGTGCTTTGTGAAGTGCTTAGGTTGATTAGACCACCGCTTATGCCCTTGCTCTAGGTTTAGGCCTAGTGTTTAGTGAGGTTTTCATACCTCTTACCACTCGGTGCTTGCACGCATCATTGTTGTATATCGGAGGGGCTTGTAGTCTTGTGAGATCACACCAACCGCATTTGTGGTGTGGCCGCCACCGTGTACCAGAGGGAACAAGGCCCATGGAGTTTTGGCCGGAAGCTTGATAGTGAAGATGGCGGGGAGCATCCGGGAGAGGCTTGCCAGAAGGCACGTCGGAGACCCACTTGCACATGGGGAAGGTCCGAGGCTATCCACAGAGTTACCCAACTAGGAGCTTGGCCCTTGTGAGGGATTCCTTGCGAGGGGCTCCAACGAGGACTAGGGGGAAGCTTGCGCGCTTCTCGATACCTCGGTAAAAATACCAGAGTCATCGACGAGAGTTTGCATATCTCTACCTTGCTCTTTAGCTTCCGCATTTACATTGATTGTATTACTCCTGTTGTGGTAGAGATATCAACACACTAGCAAAACCGTAGTTGTACATTTACATAGTTTATCTATTGCATATGTTTTGCTAGGGTTAGAAAAAGAGGCCATAGTTTAGAAGTAGAATTTTAAGTTGCCTAATTCACCACTCCTTTTAGGCGTCACGATCCCCTTCAGCCTAGCTGGGTACCCCGAAACACATGCCCTGCTTGTACCCTAGGCACAAGCAGGGCCAACCCACCACTCTTCTATCAAGGAGTCTAGGTCCCTATCCAAACTTGAACTCCAAGCCCCCACACCTGAGTTCCGGACTCAGTGTGGTGGTTAGACCTCCACCATCCCTGCCTCCAATCAGTCGGTCCAAAAAGGGCCAGAACCCATGACAAGAGAGCAACGAGCCTTCCCACTCCCATAAGCAAGTATGTGCTCAGGATAATAAGTCTATAACCTGACTAGAATCTAATGCAACGGCCGGTCCTTAACCGACACGAACAGGGAAAATAGTGTAACCAAGCTATGTCCCATTGGCTGCGGGACATAACCTTTTACACCCACCAATACCCGTACTATATCCCTGCCCGGTCTCCATTTCCTTTTAGCATTTTATCATGAGAGAGATAATAATAATCACCTATTGTGAGTAACAGCAGGTTACTCACGTTACCAATAGCCTAAGCATAGCAGCTACTCGACCTATGCTAGTAGGACTCATAGGTTGGTTATCTATGCATGCAGTTTTAATATAAGTCTTGTAACGTAAATGCACATAACATATATATATACATATCCAGTGATAATTCAAAATAAGGGTTATGCACTAGGGCTTGCCTTGGGTTGGCGCGGTGTTAGCTCAGCTCAGCTCAGTCAGTGGCAGCTTTGGGACCTCCTCCTGCATGAGAATCTCCTCCTCATACTCCTCGATCACCTCCTCGAACTCGTGATCTCCAATGGTCACGATCTCTATCAACTCGTTCTCTACATGCATGCAATGATGATGCAACACTTAGTATTTTGGCAACAACAACTCTTAAAATAAGAATACACATGCTAAGCTACTAAGCTAGCTCTAATGACTAAAATACTAAGCTAATCACTATCTCTATCAAATAGATTCCAAGCTCAACCTACAAGTGCTTAATTTTTATAAATCAATATCATGCCATTATCCATTTAGCCTGAATGGGTATTTAGCTACCATATTAAATAGCCTATTTTAGGGCTACAAAAATTACAGTGAGCACATAATAATACCATGAAGCTACTGTAAAATTTTCAAAGCTAAAGCTATCACCATTTTGCGACAAAAATTCCTACAATATTTAACCTAACAATATTAAGCACTCTCAATTGATTTAATAGCTCCTTATATCAACAAGTATATATATATGAACTAAATACACTAACAGATAGAGCACAATTTTAGGTACTTAACAAAATTTGTTTCACAATTTTTGGACATCTACATTATTTTATATTAATTATCAGAGTTCAGCTCAGAATTGAAATGAAAAGCTATTTGTATTTTTCCACGAAAAAGGTAAACTGATTTCGGCCCAACGCGGCCCACGCAGGGCAGCGTTCGCACGCGTGCAGCGCACGGTGGCCCACATGCACAGCCCACGCAAGGTCAGCCTGCAGCGCGAGGTGGCCCGCGGCAAGGAAGCCCGCGCGCTGGCATTCTTGCAAAAACGCCCCTGGTCTATGAGCAAAACAACCCACAGTCCACATTATTATTTCTCTAGACAGCGACTTGCAACGAAACCCTTGAAACTTTCTCCTCTTTACAACGGCAAGGTCCTCGACCATTCCCACGTGCTCTGGCAAGGCGAGCGGTGGCACTAGCGCTTGTGCCGGCCACACGGGACCCACGCTGACCTATCTACAAGGCCGACGCTCACCTAGGGTTCGATGCAAGACAATGGGTGGTGATTGTAGGAGCCGAGACACCATGGAAGGACCTCTCCACGAAGATGGACACCCTGCGGCAATGGCGACGGTGTTTTGGTGAGCCACAGCAACAACAAGGCAGTCGGGGTAGTAGGTGAGCAACAACAACTCACTAGTGACCTTACCGAGAAGTCGGCGTGGCCAGAGATGACCCGAGCGAGGCTAGCCACGTGCACGCTGCGAGGTGAACGGTGGACTGCAAAGGCACGGCCATGGCAGCGGTGAAGAGGCAGCACTAGAGCTACGACTAGCATGCGCATGACGAAGAGGGAGCCAAGGTGAGCTAGTGGTGCAGAGGAATTAGCACGGGTTGAAGTGGTGGAGGCTGGCCATGGTGCGGACGGTGACAGGCCTTAACGGCATGACGGCGGGCAAAACTCCAAAATTGGAGCTCGGTGTGACACTAGTCAAGGTGGGGTAGGGTTGACTAGAGAGGGGGCATGAAGGCCGAGACGTAAGCACAAGGAATTGATGAGAGGTGCTCACTCTCTGGCTTCACCATGACGCAACGCGATGGCGGCAAAAAACAGAGGGAGAAGAGGGAAAGAGAGAGATGGCACGATAGGTGGGCTCCACTCATCCTTGCCCTGGCAGGATGCGAGTGGCAGGAATGGGAGGCCCACACGTCGGCGCTAGACGATGGGCGCGCGCGCCCGACCCGCATGGCCCGCGCGGCCACAATGCCTTAAATGGCATGGCGACGGCGGCTCACCCACGTGCGCGTGGCAGAGGCGACACGCACAGGGGCGGCAACAACGCAGAGGTGCAGCGGACTGGCGCGGATGTGACGACAATGCGATGGCAGTGGCAGCATCGCGATGTGAGGAGGGTTGGTAGTGCGAACGCGATGGCAGCACAGCGCGGCCACGGCGGCACCTAAGACGGCAGCGTGAGATAGAGCAGCAGGGCGCGGGGCCAGCGGGTCGCTATGGCCGGCCTTGGCCAAGACCAGGCGGCTTGATCGGCCAAGCACGGCGGCTTGTGCGCGGCATGAGAAGGTCGCGCGCATGACCGCGCACCCGGCGCCAACCAACCCGAGACAGTGACACGCACGAATTTTAAAGCGTTCAACACGACCAAACGATTGCTTTAGGACCTAAACCATCTTCACCATGCTTACGATGGCACATGAGACTACCAAATCGAGCTATAACACTACACCACTCCTTAACCCAATCTCTCACAATAAATTGTTAAACATAGCAGTGTCTAACCGTTGCCAGACTTGAAAATTTCTAAGTTTTTGAGCTGAATTTGATTTTGATTTGCGATTTCTAAGCTAGTGAAAATATTAGCTAGTAATATCATTTTTCAACCACAAGTATTTCACTATCATCTATAAAGTTTGTACTTTCAACTTTATTATGGTGAGACATATATGTTCTATAGCATTTTTGCTTAATAAAAATTGGTTTTAAACCCTAAGTGATATAACATGACTATAGAATCAACTTTCATTTTGCATTTTAGTTGATCATTTTGAGTTATAGAAATTGATCTACATACTTTATTACATGCATTAACACATAAACATGATGCTCATGACATGTTTTAGTAAATGATTTATGGTGTAACACCGAGGGTGTTACAAAATGTGAGGAAGCTTTCCAAACCTTGAAGAAGCTTTTGATTACTGCTCCTGTTCTAGCTCAACCAGATATTGAGAAGCCATTTGATGTCTATTGTGATGCATCCGGTATTGGTATTGGATGTGTACTGATGCAAGGTCGGGTTATTGCTTATGCTTCTAGGCAGCTTAAGCATCATGAGGAACATTATCCTACTCATGATTTGGAATTAACGGCAGTTGTTCATGCACTAAAAATCTAGCGCCACTATTTGTTGGGCAATATCTATCATATCTATACGAATCACAAGAGCTTGAAATATATCTTTACCTAGTCTGAATTGAATATGCGTCAGAGAAGATGGTTAGAACTAATCAAATATTATGATTTAGAAGTTCATTATCATCTTGGCAAAGCTAATGTTGTTCCTGATGCTCTAAGTCATAATTTTCACTACAACTGTCTCACATTAAAGCCATTTCATAGTACTTTGTGTCAGGAGATGGAAAAGGTAAATCTGGAGATCATTCAACATGAAACTTTAGCTAATATTGTTGTTGAGTCCACTATACGGGACCAGATTATTGCTGCTCAGAAAAAGAACAAAGGGGTAGCTCATATCAAAGAGAGAGTTATAACCGGAAAGGCCCTGTGTTTTTGGATTGATGATGAAGGTGTTCTCTGGTTCAAGAATCGTCTGGTGGTACCAAAAGTTCCTGAGTTACGTCAACAGATCCTCGATGAAGCTCACTTGTCAAGGTTCTCTATTCATCCAGGAAGTAATAAGATGTATCAGGATCTAAAACAGAGGTTTTGGTGGACTAAGATGAAGATAGAGGTTGCTCGGTATGTAGTCAAGTGTGATACTTGTCAACGAGTAAAAGCTGTTCATTTGAAGTCTACTGGACCACTACAACCCTTGCCTACTCCTTCATGGAAGTGGGATGATATCAGTATGGACTTCATTGTTGGTTTGCCCAAAACATCCAAAGGTTTTGATTCTATTTGGGTCATTGTAGATTGGCTTACCAAGGTAGCACATTTCCTTCCGGTCAAAGCATTTTACATAGCCAAAACGTATGCTGAGTTATATATCAATAGGATTCTGAGTCTACATGGGGTGCCTAAGACCATTATTTCTGATAGAGGTACACAACTTGTCTCCAAATTCTGGGAGCACCTGCATAAATCACTGGGTACCAAGCTTATCCACAGTTCAGCTTATCATCCTCAGACTGGAGGACAGACTGAAAGAGTCAATTAGATTCTAGAAGATATGCTAAGAGCCTATGTTCTCACCTATTCAGCTAAGTGGCATGAGTGTTTACCTTTGGCAGAATTCTCTTACAACAACAGTTATCAAGAAAGCATTGAGATGGCACCTTTTGAAGCCCTTTATGGTAAAAAGTGCAGAACTCCTTTGAATTGGTCAGAGCCTAGAGAAAGATGGTTCTTTGGGTTAGACTTGGTAAAAGAAGCTGAAGAAAAGTTTGACTTATACAAGCCAATATAAAAGCAACTCAGTCTCACAAGAAGAGTTATGCTGATAAAAGACGTCAACCCTTAATATTCAAGGTGGGAGATCATGTTTTTCTAAAAATATCACCAATGAAGGGAGTTAACCGTTTTGGAGTCAGAGGGAAATTAGCACCTCGCTATATTTGTCCTTTCCAAATCTTGGAACGGTGTGGACCAGTAGCTTATCGCCTTAAACTACAAAAATATATTTTTGCTGTTCATAATGTGTTTCATGTATCTCAGTTAAAGAAGTGTCTTCAAGTGCCAGATCAAGCCATTGAAATTGAAGGAGTTGAACTTGAACCAGATCTGACTTATGCAGAATATCCTGTTAGGATCTTGGATCAGAAAGATCGAGTTACTTGAAGGAGAACAATCAAGGTTCAGTGGAACAAACATTGGGGCGAGATTTCTATAAGGGGGCAAAATCTTGGGGCGAGATTTCTGTAAGGGGGGAGGAGCTGTAACAACCTAGGTGTTAAGCATCTAATAAAACCCTAATCATAATCATCATTATGCATAATCATCAAGCATCATAGTATAAATGCATTTCATGTTTTAAGTAAGACAATCATATGTTGCACATGATGTGTTTTGTATGATGCATAAAATGGTAACAATAACATCAATTAAGGTGTTTTAAGAATTTATGGTTTGAATGTTTCTTAAACACTTGAAAATATGTTAATATAAATTTTCAAGTACAAAGTGTGTGCTTTCTCATAATACCAAAGTTGGGGTATGAAATTAAGTTAAACGTGTTCAAAATTAAGTTCCAAATTTGAATTTAGCACTGTTTTAGCACAGCCATTTATAATAACTCTTGAAAATGGTAAACAAGTTCAATGTTTGGGATTTTAAACAAACAATTTTCATGAATAAACTTGGTGCAACCTTGGTACCATTCCAAAGCATGGAGTTTGTATTTTGAGACTATGTTATTGGTTAAATTGTTTGACAACTAGGTAATCATCAAATAATTACCCAAAGAAGCTAATTAGCTGTTTTACTAACCCTAAAACCAGATTTCAAATCAAATTCAAAAGCTCTTCAACCAGTTCGAATTAGGGGTTGAGTCTAAAAGCAAAGTTGAAGATCTCGTCTAGCTGAGCAACTTTTATTTTTGGAGTTTTTCAAGTTGCTACATGAATTTGGGAGAAATCGACAAAAGAAGATCAAGCTTCAAGCTACTACAGTAACCTCGGCGAGCTGCCTGCTGCCGCGTCACCGCCATGCACGATTTGCCTGCGCCTTCGCGGCGTTTCCCGCGTGGACGCCTACGTGTCGAGCTCATGAAGGCTCTGTCAAGGTCACGAAATCGCCGTCGCCTATAAAAGCTAAGCGCCGGCCGTCGTTTCTTCTTTTTCTTCTCTCAGCACCGCCGCCGAGCTCCTCCACTTCGCTGACGAAATTCATCGCCATCGAGCTGCCTCTGCCCAATTTCTTGCTCCCTCAGTTCCACATCACCTTTGTGCTCCTCCCCAACCAACTCACGTTGAGTCTCGTGGTGCGCCGTCGAGCTGCCTCTGCCCAATTTCTTGCCCGTGCGCCGCTTTATTCTCCGTCGCCGTCCAGAACACCGCCGCGCCCACCTCGCCGTGTCCAGCCTCCTCCGCTCGAGTGCCGCTTCAACCAGTCAACGACTCGACGTCATGGTGAGCCCCTGGTGCTGCCTGAGCTATTGGTTGAACCACTACTATGCTATAGCCACCAGGACATGTCACGCCGTCGTGCTCTGCCCCGCCGCTCCGCCATGGCTACAGGCAAGCTTGTTCCTGGCCTTAACTCGATCGTTTAGCTGCTATTTCGTGTTCGCGTGAGTGCAAGGAAGCTTTTGGTTTAGTTCCCGCCGTCGGTCGTTGCGCCGAGGGTCGCCTCTGCTACGCCGGAGCGCCGCCATGCTGCCATGGCCTCCATCGTGTCTGCTGCCGTGCTCTAGATGGCCATCTGTTGCCCTGAGTTTGTGTGCGAGGTCAGGAAGGTCGTGTAGGTGCAAGCCCCGTCGCCGGAGACCTCGCCGCCGGCGAGCTCTTGCTGGTCAAGGGCGGTGTCACCCGCGATCAGTGCGGTGACACTATTCCGCTGACCATGGGCCCCGTCTGTCAGTCTCTGTGGCTGACTGCGCGCGGGTAAAAACGATTTTTATTCCTTTTCGATTTTCTAAAAATGAATAAATGTGTTGAATCTTGTAAAATTCATAACTAAATAATTAGAGCTGATAAAACTATGAAATTTTTTATGAAGCGTCTTGATGCTGTTATATACCTAGGAAAAATATGAAATGATGAAAATAAATAGTTTTTATATGCCTAAAAATTATCTCTTTTAATTATAAAATGGACCTTGTATAATTTTTGTAGACTAAAATAATAATCTTTTGATCATAAACTTTTTGTGTATGTTTGACATTCTTAGACCTGACTTCACAAAAAGTTTGGTACTATTTTGATAAAAATAAATTATCCACTTAATTTAAGTGTGTTTAAATGCCTTTTTATTAATTAAATAAATACCCAAATGATTTATATAACTATTTAAATAACCTTGAAGTGATTTTGGACTTGATTGTGGATCTTGGAATACTAACCCCTTTGCAGATCCTCGGCAACTTAATCACATTTTTGTTATGCTCTTAATCAACTTATTAATAATAATAACAAATTGTTTTGTGAGTAATTAACTTAGTTGTACCGTGAAGGAAAGTTGTACTCAAGTTTGTTAATCAGTTTTGAGTTCATCCATGCACTTACATACATCTTTCATACAACATTTTTATTTGCATATCATCATCTCAAGCATGCATCTTTTATCACGTGTAGTGACCTTAGGCGAGGAAGTGACCGTTGATCAAGTTCCAGGGGAAGAGAATCCACCTGTGGAGGTTGGTTTCGATATTTGTGGTTCGTCAGGAGAACCTAACACCTCTACTAACCAAGGCAAGCCCGGGGCATTTAAAACCCCTTCCTTGTGTTTTACAAATATTATTACACTTTAAACCCTATGCTTTGTGCATTAAGTGATTAGGGTTTGGTTGATTACCAACTGTTGCATGCTTACCCTGTTACTCCAATATCATCTTTGTTACCTTTTTAGTATGATAGGCTAGTAATGCTTAGCCATGCTTCGCTAATTAGAGTTGAATTCTAAGTTCATCATTCGCAATGATTCTATACTCATGAGATGCCTTAAAAATTTAATATGAATAGATGAAATTGGAGATCGGACGGGACAAGGGATATGTCTTTGGTGGTTAAGCCGACAGGGTTGCTTGGTCATGCTTGTCCCGTCTGTGTCGATTGAGGACCGTCCGTTGTAGACCTGTGTGAGTCGAGACTTTGTAGTACTAGCCACATACTCCGGTAAGCCTAATATCTCGGCTATTCCATTATAGGAAAGGACAACCGCGCACTGAGAGTAGAGAGATGGTGAGAGTAGCGTGTACCCACCCTACTGTAATAGGGTAGGGCGGTGGAGTATTGTGCTCTTGGGTGGCGCAAACCCGTTCTAGTTTTGGAGGATTCGAGTGAAGGTTGATATATGTAGGTCTGGGACCTGCATGTGTCTTGTGGTAAGGAATCCCCAGCTAGGTTTGAATCGATTCGAATCATCGTTGCTTCTCGAAGAAGGAGACTCGATTCCCTGATCTGCATCGTAGTTAATCAATGGAACTTGGTTACTGATGATCACATGTTGAGATGATTTATAAAGTGTTTGATCTAGAGCAGGTGCAAACTAGATACTAATAATGACTTAAAATCTAAGCTAAAAGTTGAAAGTAAGGATCCACTCGTAGTAAGCTTTTTCGCAAAGTATTTTTATTCTTGCCAAACTACCTGAAGCTTGCATATCCTTGGAGTCTTTTCTTTTCGTCGGATAAGTCTTGCGGAGTATAATTCAGTACTCAGGGTTTGTTAACCCTTGATGCATGTGAACCCCAACAACAGATAGGCTTTTGCCCCTGTTGTATGTTGGTTCTGGAAGATGATAGCCAGCAGTAGATGTGTTGTACTCTTATCCTTGGGCATGATGATACCTTTATGTAATGAATAAAGTTGTGTTAGTCATGCTACCCTACTTCGTTTGAGAAGGCAAAAACTTATGGTTTGTAAAACTTAAATAAATGGTTTGTAAACTTATGGTTTGTAATACTTCCGTTTTTTAACTCTGATGTAATATATTTGTATCAACTTTTATAATATTGCAATGTCTTCTGTAATGATCCTGATCGGATGTGAAAAGTGGATGATTCGGGATCCCCGAGGACACCCGATAGACTACTGGAGTTATGTGAGTCCCTCGCATAATGGTCAGAAGTCTTTAAGACAATGAAAAGTGCGTGTGAATCATCATAACTCGGGCGGTTTTGTCACAATAGAATCATGTTTCTTAAACCTGCAACTGAAGCAAAGTCACGGTGCGAGGATGGAGTCACGGAAATGGATATGTCGGATGTTGGAGGAAGCCACGCCGAAGCCCGAAGCCAGGGCGCCAGTGGCCTGTTCGCTTGCGGGTTGGAGTCGAGTCCAGCTGGCGTGGCCGCCGCGAGCCCAGCATGCCGCGTGGGCGTGGGGTAGGGTTCGTCGGTACTCAGTTTTGGTTCGACGGTGTTCTGGTTCTAGACGACTCGACTCAGACGTCTCGACTTCGTGGGCAATGGGACTGTCGTGTACGCGTGGCATGGGGGGGTATCGAGGCAGAGTTACACCATGCGTGTACGTAGAGGCAGCGCAAAAGCCGAACCGAGACTCCGAGAGATGGGCATCGGAGTGTTTTTTACTTAGACAATTTGTACTATGGGTCACTGACTGCTGGAGCCAAGGGTATGCCATGGCCCACCCGGCATACCCTGTGGGTCCACCCCTATATGAGGGCTCTGTTGTCTTAGGGAGCGTTGAAGCTTGCTTCTTTTCTGCACTTTTCTTGGTCATCAATACGACAACCTATTCTTCTTAATAGAACCGATCTTATTTTCACTACAAGAGGAATTTCGTGCTTCTGCTAGATCCTCCCTATCTCTTGATTGAGCTTGTGTAGGTAGATATTGCCTAATAGGGCCGACAGTAGTACACTATTTGGGACAGAGTCCGGACCCTTCTCACCTCCTATGAGTCGTCCGGCAGAAAATAGTTTCTGAGTGGGGTAAAATAACCCACTTGCCACTAAACAAAAATGGTGGAAATTCTTCCTTATTATTATAAGATGCATGGATGCAATCATGCATGCTCAAGTGCACCGGCTATGTAGGACCTGTTTATTTGCTTGGACATTTTTGCCCAGCTGGTTCGCATGAGGTCGGCTAGGGTACGTAGTGGTCGATCCAGTAGGTGCAGTTTGTTGTGTTTGGTTCTATTCCCCTAGAAAGCCAGACTATAGAGATCTTGTTTCTTTGCCTATACAGCGGTATGTGGTAACCTTGGAGTAGGGTGTGGTAGAACTACCACTCAGTTCTTTCTGTTCTCTTCTTCTCGACATTTTTACAAACACATTGAATGTAGACACGGTGGCGGCGTCTGTCAAGCAACTCGCAGTTGTCCGCGTCGCGTGTCCGTGGCCGGATCAAGCGCCGAGACCCGACCGAGGCATCGCCGCATCGGGCCACCGCCGGCTGTACCTCCCGGACGCGTTCCCACCGCCCACGCCGGCGGCCGCACTGGACGACGATCCGCCTGGCTTCGCGGCCAGCGACGACCCACCCATGCCACCGCTGCTCGAGAGCTCCGTCGCCGACGCATGCTGCAGAGGCACGGCCCGCTCGTCGAGTCTCTCCCGCTGCCCAAGCCCAGCCGAGCGAGGGTGCCATTGCGGGCGCCAGTGCCGTCGCGCCCAAGAAGACGACCGGCACGAGTGTCGCCAGCGCTCATCGAGCAGGGCGGCAGGGGTAGCACCGGGGGTGGGAAGACGTGCGGTGGCCGGGTGAGGACGGCCTCTGACAAAAGGCCATGGCGTCGGACCCGGCGGAGATGTGCTCACGTTCGCGTCGTCGTGAGGAGCGGTGGGTGAGAGAATGATTCGGGAGGTGAGGGAAACAGCCGCTGCCACACCGAGGGAGCCGGGCTCTGAAAAAACAAAGTCCTCTTTCGTTTCCCTGGATGCAAGGCCTAACGTGCTTTAAGCTCCTTGCCAGCCTGGCCCGTGAGCCGTCCAGGATAACAAACAAGAGGAATTGCAGCTAGCGTCCCTGTCCCGAAAGGCCGTCCAGACAAACAAATACGCCGATAACCTCTAGTGGCTTCATGTAATAAATTGTTATTATATTTGGATCGTCTCTCTTTTTTTCACTACTTGAAAAAGGGTCTTAATTCTTTATCGATGCTTGAACACAACGAAGCCCCAACTTTAATTTGGGTGATTGATGAGCATAAGGATATATATGGCTAACTATATTCAGTAGGGATATATTGACAAAGTGTTATTAGTCAGATTGAGACCGCATGGTTATTTTGGCCCTCGGACTTCAGATTTGGAGTATGGAGCAAACATATTTGTCAAGGATAAGACATATAATAGTGTCTAAGTGCTAAACTTGATGTTGGTCACACATAAACTTAGTATGTATTACCTACTCTTTTATCTTTGACTATACTATTGAGGGGTCAAGACAAGTAGCTTCACCGAAGTTAGAGCCGAGAATGTTTGGATGCACACATGCTACACTACTACTGAATCCATTTTCAGAGTCGGCCAAAAGTTATTTACAGATCTAAACATCACAGTTAATCCGGATTTCTAGAGACGGTCAATGTGCCCACCTCTAAAAATAGATTTGAAAAAATATAAAAAAACACGAACCTGCCAGAGAGCCCGTTACCAAGCCCATTGCCGAGCCCACTTTGAAGCCCACCCCTGGCTGGATCCGAGCATCGCCATGTTGACGCGTTGTCGAGCCTGTCGCTAACCCGCCATGGCTGCAGCGAATGCCATGCACCCACCACTGCCTATCGATCCACCGCCACCGCAGAAGGTAGCGACCTAGCGACCTCCACTATCGTGTTGGCCTCCAGCCTAGATCTGCTAGGGCATGCGGGGCCTCAATCAGGGCACACGACCTCCAACCACTAGTGCTCGCCCAGCCTCCGTAGCTAGGGTGCGTGCAATCGAGCCGCCGATGCCTAGAAAGAGGACCTTGAGCTGCTAGCATTGAGAGAGAGGATTGGGTGAGTGAGCAAGGAGGGGATGGGGAGGAGAGAGCAGCGACACGGGCAGTTGAGGGAGGCAAACAGAGCGGAGTGTGGGATAGGGTTTTCATCACTTCCATTATATACTCAAGACTAGTAGTGGACTGAGGTGCACATGAGACGGTTAGCGGCCTAGGCTCAATTAATAGGGTGGACCATTTAATGAGTCCACCTCTGAAAATGCCTTCCATTTTCAGATGCGAACCTATTAAGTGGCCCTCCTCTGTTAATAGATTTATAGAGGTAGTGGCGTCTCCAAAAATGGTTTGTCCATCTCTGAAAATCATTGTGCACTTTGGGAGACAAGCACGTTTTGCGACCACCTCTATAAATAAAATGACCTATCTCCTAAAATCAAATTTGTGCTAGTGTGAGAAGCTCCTGCACTAAGTTAGCTCAAGAGTGTCCCTAAGGGGTAGTAAATTCATCAAGCAACTCAAAAAGGTTAAATTGGATGAGATCCAACCTTAGATGAATTAAGAAATCAAGTTTAACATGCACTAGTCAGGATGGAAGTTATCATATAGATGTTGTATTCATGCCTGTTCGAAATGATAATTATAGTATTTTTTCCCTTATGGGTCTAGAAATGAAAAACACAATATACTTTTTTATATGTATGGACGAATGGAAGTTTAACTCCTAAAGAAGCACTTTATGAAGCTTCTCGTAATTTGATTGATGTATTTCTTCCTTTTCTACACATAGAGGAAGAGGGCACTAGTTTCAAAGAAAATAAAAACAGGTTAACTCCATCGTCCATCTTTTGTTGGTGCATTGATTTACACTCCAAATTAATCGATCATGGGTAGTTTTGGTTGAAGTGGACTTCATTTTGTTTGGTTGGATGAGCCCATGAATCCATGGGTGTTCCCCTTGGCTCCATTTCATCCCTTGTTGCAAACCGACATTCAATCGATGTGTAGGATCCATCCTTAGTATATTTCCTCTAGATGGGCCAGAGTGGTAAGCTTGGATAGGCTAGTTGATGGGTCACTCAACCTCTAATTCTGGCCTCTAGTATGAGCATTGCTTCACTTGCGCTTCTTGTTGAGTATAAAGGCCCTAGACCAAGTTTGAGGGGCATTGGGATTAGGTTCTAGGTCGTTCGACCCATGTTGGGTAGCCTGACCCTATATGTCCAGTTCCAGCTTGACCCATGTCATGATCTTTTAGAAGACGTAACTTTCTCATCAGGACTCTGAATTAAGTGACTCAAAACTCCATTTCATATGTCTCGATGAGCTCTTTGACATGGTGTAGTCAAATCGGGCATTTGATCATGTGTTTCACTATGTCACAAGTCATCCTTGTTGCTACATTAACATAGTCACCAAAACTTGTGGGAATTGATTAGAATTAAGCCCTATGACTATGGTGGATGTCAGTTGTACTACCAACTTAAGCATAAGTTGATGATATGAAATAAGGAGCTAGTGACCATCAACAAAGCTCCTCCACACTTAGATCTTTGCTCATACCGAGTAAAAAAGGATATCAATAGAGAAAAGGACTAAGCTAAGTGTCGGGTATTGATATTAGGGATACCCAAGGCCGTGGGCTGTCTCGCCTGACCTCGAGGCCGCGGGCTCCGTCTCGCCTGACCCCTTGGGTGCAGGCTCCATCTCGACCGACCCCAAGGACGCAGGTTCTGTCTCGCCCAAGGCCACGGGCTCCGTCTCACCCGACCTCGAGGCCACGGGCTCCGTCTTGCCCGACCTCGAGGCCGCGGGCTACGTCTCGCCTGACCCCTTGGGTGCGGGCTCTATCTCGCCTGACCCCAAGGACGAGGTTTCCATCTCGCCCAAGGCCGCGGGCTCTGTCTCGCCCGACCTCGAGGACGCTGGTTCCATCTCGTTCGACGGGGACCCATACCACCGCCAACCACTCCAGGTCCAAGCGTATAGGCCTGGGTCAAAGTTCTGACGCTAGGGAAGAGGCTAGCATGCCTCGATGTAACCCATGGCCATAACGGGCCATACCTAGGGATTCACATCAAGAACAGTGTCGGGCGTGCCGGTGTTATTCTGCCTAATCCTCGTATGGATGCTGATAGGCACGTCAGTTCACCATGACGTCCGTCGGGATGGAGTGGAACGCCATGACCGGCAGATGACGCCTGCGCATGGTGCCAGTGACGAACAGGGCCACGACATGGAGCCATCCCTGTTGATATCTATAGGATCGATAGGACCCGCATGAAGGAGAAGAAGGACCCGACAACCCTAGAAGCCTTTTTCTCTCTCTCGTTCTTCTCCTTTTCCTCCTCTATAACCTGCGCTTTCCCTTCACCTATAAAAGGGGAAGCTGGGCGCCCCATGAAAGTAGGGATCTGGACACAAGAGCATGACATGAGCACATGGCTGAGCGGCAAGCGAGCTCTTTGCACCCGTTCACTCCTTCCACCAGAGACTTGGGATCCTCTCCCTCTCTCACCTATTTGTAACCCCTACTGCAAACCAAGTGCTAGTAACATGAGCAGCAGCGAACTGGACATAGGGATGTTCCACCCGAACTGGTATAAACCCTTGTGTCCTCCGAGCACACCATCCGAGTCAGACGCACAAATACAAATTTACTCGTCGGTGGTCCGAAAACACCGACAGTTGGCGCACTAGGTAGGTGCTTTTTGCGCATCTTGACATCCACATCAAGCCTCGGATGGCTAGTTACGGCGTCAGCTGGGTCCTGGGCTCGTACGTGCACTTCGGGAACCTAGAGTTCATCGTTACGACGGAGGGAGAGTTGGCATAGGTTCCCATCGCCGTCCAACCTCTCCACTCCACCGGCCTCGACGCGATCGCCAAGGAGCTTGAGGAGCTACAGCCGCACGCACCGAAGGCCCGTGCCCCTGGGAGCGACCAACTCCTCGGCTTCGATTATGGGATGCTAGAGCGCCAGCTCAGCGCCTTCCTAGGACCCCGACCATCTCGGGAGGACCTACGCCACCTCACCTTCTCGTTCACCAATGTCATGACGCAGCTTGCCAGACAAGACCTCTCTCCAAGGAATACCTCATCCAAAGCGCCCCGATAGCGCTCCCGTTCGGTCCGCGCAACACCGCAGAGACCTTTGGCCACCTTGTGGCACAGTGCTCGCCCCCATCCCCTACAAACTGACGAGTTCGTGGGGATGATCGAATACATCTCAAAATCATTCCACGACCTTCTCACGGGAGAATCGGAGTCGCCCTCCGACTTTGACTCTAGCAGGGGAGCTATCACCCCTTGCAAGAATGTTTCATGGCAGGTACCCCTAAGGGATACATCAAAAGCATCCATGAGGGAGGGGCTACCCCAATAGACGACCTCGATGACGAGGTCGAGGGGGATGTAAGGCCCCACCTCGCCTGCGGGTAGAGCAGCTGAGGGCACGGCACTAAGAGCTCGAAGAAGCATGACTCTAGCTCGAGTAGGAACACGCGGAGCTCAAGCGAGAGATCGAGCACCACGAAGACAGTAGGCGTGCATGTGTCGTGGCCCGCGACGTGTACCAGAGGATCATTGAGGATGATGAAGCCCTCGCACACTTCACCCGGGCAAGCCAGAACATCGCCGCCATGGCAGCCTTGCTTTGGGGGCTTTCGGAGCCCGTGACACCCGAGGATTGTCGAGCCCATCGTGAGATTCGCACGCTACTCGAGCGTGCGGCTACGCAGTAGGCCAAGAGCTCGCTGTCCCGATGATGCGAGCTCGACACCAGCCAGTGCGCGCCCTCAGAGCGACACGCCAGGGATGTGTCAGTCTACAAGACGTAGCGAGGTAGCAGGCCGCGCGCCATGGCCCTGGTGCATGAGCGTCTCGCCCTCCACCATGATGCGCGCAACACCCTGGTTGCCTGCAGGCATGCCCGCGATGATGAGAGGGAAGAGGTTAGCCGCTGCTACCATCCTCATCATGGCGGACACTATGACAGTGGCGAGGACCGAAGCCCAAGCCCTGACTTGCCGGGACCTCAGGCCTTTGGCCGACACATCCTCAACGCCATCTTCCCACCGTGGTACCGACCACCGACCAACATCTCGAAATACTCTGGGGAAACAAACCCCGGACTATGGCTCAAGGATTATCAGCTTGCTTGCCAAGCCGATGGAGCGGATAGTGACAATTTCATTATCCGCAACCTTCCATTGTTCCTGGCCGATTCGGCGCGAACGTGGTTCGAACACCTTTCGCCCAACTAAATCCAAAGTTGGGCAGACCTAAAAGAGATCTTCGTGGGAAACTTCTAGGGTGCATACGCGTGTCCTAGGAACCCATGGGATCTCAAAAACTGCCGACAGAAGTCCAAGGAAACTCTTCATGGGTACATCCGGTGCTTCTCTCGACAGTGCAATGAGCTACTCGACGTCGCCGACGCCGACATCATAGGAGCTTTCCTATCTGAGACCACCTGCAAGTCCCTGGTTCACAAGCTAAGATGTAAGGGCTCACGAACCACCAAGGAGTTCCACAACATTGCCACCAGCCACGCCTCGGGTGAGAAGGCGGTCGGAGTGATTTTTGACCACCCCAAGGGCAACGGAAAGCGGGACGAGGACATCGGCGAAGGCGCCTCTAATCACCCCAACAAGAAGAAGAACAAGTGGTGGCGCCAGGGCTCGCTCGTGGCCATTGCTAATCACAAGGGGGGTTGGAAGCCTATCGAGGGTACCCTGGACCACTTTGAGAAGATACTCGAAGGGTCATGCCTGAACCATACTTTCCCCGTCAAGCACCTATACAAGGACTATGTCCTCATGAAGCGGTTCTTGTTCGGAGGGCTCCAACAAGGTGGAGCATAGGAAGGAGCCCAAGCCAGCCGCAGATGATGCTGAGGGGAAGGACGGTGGATTTTTGAGGTTGGATGGTTGCCTCATGATCTTCGAAGGTTCGGTGGCCTATGACTCCAAGCGCCGCCAGAAGCTTGCGCGCCACAAGGTCTATATGGCAAAGCCGGCCGTGCCTTCTTTCCTCTGATGGTCGGAGTCCACCATAACCTTTGATCAGACCAACCACCCGGAAAGTGTCCTATAGCTGAGAAGATAACCGCTCGTGGTCAACCCAATCATCGGCACGAAGCGGCTCACCAAGGTGCTGATGCATGGAGGCAGCGGCCTCAACATCATGTACGCTAAAATGGTCGATGCCATGGGCATCGACCGATCACGCATCTAGCCGACCGGGGTGCCTTTCCATGGCATCATGCCTAGAAAGCAGGTCATGCCACTTGGGAAGATCGATCTGCCCATCACCTTCGGGAATCCGACCAATTATAGGACAGAGACCCTTACCTTCGAGGTGGTCGGGTTCCACAAGACCTACCACGCCATACTGGGACATCCATACTATGTGAAGTTCATGGCCGTCCCCAACTACACCTATCTGAAGTTGAAGATGCCAGGTCCATGCGGGGTCATGGCCATTGGCACCTCCTTCCAGTGTGCCTACGAGTGCGAGGTTGAGTTTTGCAAACACGGCGCGACAATTGTCGCCTCCAAAGAGCTTGCGGCCATTAGGGTGGAGGCCGTTGAAGAAGCGCCCGACCCCAAGTGGTTGGCTGAGTCTTTTGAGCCTGTAGAGGGCACCAAGGAGGTCCTCATAGACCCCAGTGGCTTCGAGGGCAAAGTGGTGCGCATCAGCACCATGCTTTCCTCCAAATAGGAAAACACGCTCCCGACTTCCTCCGCACCAACAGAGACATCTTTGCATGGAGCCTCTCGGACATGCTAGGCATTCTGAGAGAAGTCGCCGAGCATGCCTTGAAGATCAGGCCAGGCTCCAAGCCGGTGAAGCAGCGCCTGCGTCGCTTCGATGAGGAGAAACACAAGGCCATTGGCGAGGAGATTGCGAAGCTTTTGGTGGCCGGGTTCATCAAGGAAGTACACCACCCCGAGTGGTTATCCAATCCTGTTCTTCTACAAAAAAAGAGTGGGAAATGGACAATGTGTGTTGACTACATGGGTCTCAACATAGCGTGTCCAAAGGATTTGTTTCCTTTGCCATGCATAGACCAAGTAGTCGACTCGACCTCAGGGTGCGAAACCCTTTGCTTCCTTGATGCGTACTTCGGGTACCATCAAATCATGATGAAAGAGTCCGACCAGCTCGTGACATCTTTCATCACCCCATTTGGATTGTTCTGCTACGTCACAATGCAGTTCATCCTAAAGAACACGGGGGCTACATACCAACGTTGCATGCTCAAGTGTTTCGGGGATCTCATCAGGCAGATCGTCGAGGCCTACGTCGACGACATTGTGGTCAAATCCAAACCGACTGACCAGGTCATAGCCGACCTAGAGTAGACCTTCACGAAACTCTGAGCAAATAGTATCAAACTCAACCCCGAGAAGTGCATTTTTGGGGTCCCAAGGGGTATGCTGCTGGGTTTTATTGTCTCCAAGCGCAGCATCGAAACCAACCTAGAGAAGATCTCGGCCATCATGAGGATGGGCCTGATCTAGAACATAAAGGGGGTACAGTGAGTTATAGGGTGCCTCACCACGCTCAGCTGCTTTGTCTCATGCCTCGACGAACAAGGTCTCCCCCTCTATCGGCTTCTGAAGAAGGCCGACCGCTTCGAATGGACACCCGAGGCCTAGGAGGCACTTGACAAGGTCAAGCAGCTCCCGACAAAGGCCTCGATCCTGGTCCCCCAACCGATGGGGAACTGCTTCTGCGCTACATTGCGACCACCGTGCAAGTGGTCAGCGCTGCCCTGGTGGTAGAGTGAGAAGAAGAGGGACACGCCCTCAAAGTACAATGTCTCGTGTACTTCATTAGCGAGGTCTTGTCCAATTCCAAGACTTGCTACCCCAAAATCTAGAAACTCTTGTACGCCATCCTTATCGCCAAGAGGAAGTTGCATCACTACTTTGAGTCGCATCCGGTGACGGTCGTGACGTCCTTCCCTCTCGGCGAGGTCATCTAAAACTGGGATGCCACAGGAAGAATCATGAAGTGGGCACTCGAGCTCATGGGTCAAGGCATTTCATATGCCCCTCAGATGGCCATCAAGTCCCAAGTGCTGGCTGATTTCGTTGCAGAGTGTACCGAGATCCAAATGCTGCTAGCAGTCGTCGACCAAGAGTACTGGACGATGTACTTTGATGGATCGCGGATGAAGAAAGACACTGGCGCAGGGCTGGTCTTTGTTTCGCCCCTCGGGGTACGTATGAGGTACATGGTTCGCATCCATTTCCCCTCCTCCAACAATGTGGCCAAGTATGAGGCACTCATCAATGACCAGCACATCACCATCGAGTTGGGTATCCGAATGCTTGATGTCCAGGGCGACTCCCAACTGGTCATCGACCAAGTCATGAAGGAATCAAGCTGCCACAATGCCAAGATGGCTGCATATTGCTGAGAAGTCCGCAAGCTGGAGGACAAGTACAATAGTCTCGAGCTCAATCACATCCCGAGGTGTCTCAACAAGGCGGCTGACACGCTGGCAAAAACGGCGTCCGGCCGAGAGCCGGTGCCGACCAGTGTCTTTGCCAGTGATCAGTACAAGCCCTCAGTCCACTACGAGGAGCCAGAACAGATCGGTGACTGGCCACCTACACTGGGCTCAGGGGCTAACCAGCCGGCGGCTCTATCGACCCCGAAGTCATGGAGCTTGACGAGGCTCCAGCGACAGAGCCCAACCATCTGGCCAACTAGAGGACACCTTACCTCGACTACCTCCTCCGTGAGGCACTGTCGATGGACAAAACGAGGGCTCGGCGGCTCGCGCGTCGCGCCAAGTCCTTTGTCGTTATTGAGGTCGAGCTCTACAAGCAAAGCCACACCGGGATCCTGCAGCGCTGCATCCCCATCGAACAAGGGAAGCAGTTGCTAAGTGATATCCATGGTGGGGTCTGCGGGCACCATGCCGCACCTAGGATCCTAGTCGGAAATGCGTTCCGACATGGCTTCTACTGGCCGACCGCAGTAGCTGATGCTGAACAGATTGTGCGTACCTATGAAGGGTGTCAATACTACACTCGGTAGACCCACCTGCTGGCCCAACCAGTCCAAACGATCCCCATCATGTGGCTGTTCATGGTCTGGGGGCTCAATCTGGTCGGGCCTCTCAAAAGGTTGCCCGGAGGCTATACGCACTTGCTTGTCACCGTAGACGAGTTTACAAAGTGGATAGAGGCTCGACCAATCTCCACAATCAAGTCCAAGCAAGCCGTGCTTTTCTTCCTTGACATCGTCCATCACTTTGGAGTCCCGAACTCTATTATCATGGACAACAGCACGTAGTTCACTGGGAAAAAGTACCTCTGATTCTACGATGAATACCACATCCGCATCGATTGGCCTACCGTGGTGCACCCCTAGACAAACAAGCAGGTCGAGCGCGTGAACGGCATTGTCCTTCAAGGCCTCAAGCCTAGGATCGTTAACCGGTTGAACAAGTTTGGTAGACTTTGGGTTGTGAAGCTTCCTGCAGTGCTCTGGAGCTTGAGGACGACCCCCAGCCAGGCCACCGGCTCCACGCCATTCTTCATGGTCTATGGTTCTGAGGCTATCCTCCTGATCGACCTCGATTATGGAGCGCCGAGGGTCAGGGCGTATGACGAATAGGGAGCCAAGTCATCCCTCGAGGATGCCATGGACCAGCTAGATGAAGCATGCAACGTTGCCCTCCTCCGCTCGGCCAAGTACCAGCAAGCGTTGCGCTGGTACCACAGCCATCGAGTGTGGGGTCGGGCCTTCAATGTCGGGGACCTGGTGCTCTGCCTCATCCAGAGAAACAAGAACCGCCATAAGCTCTCTCCACAGTGGGAGAGACCGTACGTCATCGTGAAGGTGCTCTGACCAGGCACCTATAAGCTCAAGACCATTGACAGCGAAGTATTCATCAATGCCTAGAACATCGAACAACTACGTCGCTTTCTATTATCGGTTTCGCTATCGTCTCCTCGATCTTTATTGACACCTGACCCCAGCAATGACATGGGGCCAGGCCACACTCAGGGGCTGATAAGAGCATATCTATCTAGTAGACATTCTCTATGCCCGACCCTTTCTCATGTTAAGATCTAGAAGCAAGGGTTGTGGAAACAAACACTGAGTAAAACTGGTTGGACCGTAAGAAACCTATGCCCCAGTGGCTACGGTGTTTTTGATCACCAGTGTGATCAGAGTTTTTTGCCCGCACCCTGAGCTTTTTAGCCTTAACTATAAAAAGAGTCGGAACGCATTAAAGAGTATATCTATCCTATAGACATTCTCTATGCCCGACCCTTTCTCACGTTAAGATCTAGAAGCAAGGGTTACGAAAACGAATGCTGAGTAACACTGGTTGGACTATAAGAAACCTACGCCCCAATGGCTATGATGTTTTTGCTCACTAGCGTGATCAGAGTTTTTTCACCCGCACCTCGAGCTTTACAGCCTTAACGACTAAAAGGATCGGAACGCATTAACCTTCTTATACAAAAAGAGGAGAAGTGCTAAAAATCTATTTGGCCATAACGAAATTTAAGAGATTGTCCACTTATTACAAGTTCACCGCCTAGCTTATCTACCTAACTAATTTCTTGGGGGGATGATTTCATCCTCTATCTTGGTAGGTAAGTCATGCGCCAGAGGGGCCACCTCCTTCTTGATGTCGTCTAGCTCGGCGTTGGTGTAGATAGGCGTGAGAACCATCACAGGTAAGGAGGGATACGGAGCTAAAAATGCTCCTATGGCCCATTTAGGCCCAGGAGTTCGAAGGCTGGCCCTCCGATGGGTTCACAGCCGCTCCGGGGCGCCCTTAGAGTGAGGGGTGGAAAGGGATGGGCCCACTAGCGGCCAGTACCTGGGTGCACGAGCGCCGCAGGCATCTCAGCCCATGTTCGAGTCTTGGTCGATTTCTAGTCCATGTTTTTCCTTGAAGAAAGGCAATGAGCCATTGGGACCGGTCAAACGGACCCGAGAATAATATGGATTGGCCACTGAGAATCTAGAGTCGGTCACCAGCTGACCCATGCCGGACCCTCGTGAATGGGAAGCCAGGGCCCTACTCGGACTAGCCCATTAATAGCTCACCGAGCACCATGTTTTGTCCATCGAGAAAAAACGTGGCACGACTCAGCCCCTCCGTTTTATCAAAAAAAATGATTGAAGGATGACGATCACAAAGACGAGCTGACCCCTCGATCGGACCCCTGCAACGCGCGGGGGCTCAAGGGAAGTTAGACTCACAAGGAGACCGAATGCGTGGTCGTAGGACGATGGCTCGGATCCTAGAGAGGGGTACGTACAAAAACTAAGAATAACATTTCTAAAATAAAAAAATGCTTTCTCTTACCAGTTTCGCTATCGTCTCCTCGATCTTTAGTGAAACCTAACCTCGGCAACGGCAAGGGGTTAGGCCTCACTCGGGGGATGATATGGGTATATATATATATATCCATTCTGAAACAGTCACCGTGCTCGACCCTTTCTCACATTAAAAACCTAGAGGCAAGGTTTGCGGAAACAAACGCTGAGTAAAACTGGTCGGACTACAAGAAACCTACGCCCCAGCGGCTACGGCACTCTTGCTTACCAGCGTGATCAGAGTTTTTGCCCACACCTCGAGCTCTACGGTCTTAATAATAGGAAGGGTCGAAACACATTAACCCTTTTTACACATAAAAACGGTCAAAGAACAAATTTGTTCAACCAAAACAAAAGAACTAGCTTGTTTAAACGAAATAAAAGGGTTGGAACTTGTCCGCTGATTACAAATGCGCCGCCTAACCTATCTGACTAAACTAACCCCTCGGGGGGATGATTTCATCTTCTATCTTGGCAGAAAGGTCATACGCCAGAGGGTCCACCTCCTTCTTGATGTTGTCCAGCTCGGCGTCGGTATAGACGGGCGCGAAGCCTTAGCTCATCGTTGCCAGATCGATGTTCTCGTAATGACAATGGGCGATTGCAAATGATCGGTGAACACCAAAGCGAAGCACGCCCCTTGCCATATCACATGCCCGGTCCATGATCTAGGTGGCATGAACCGCGAGCGAGCTTGTCTCCTGCTCAGGGGCCAGCTCGAGCTCGTCGCAGACTAGCTGAACGGCGACATGAAGGTTGTCGTGTTCATCGCTCTAATTCTAGAGGGTGTCCTTCACCTCGCTGAGCTCCTTCTCCAGGCCATGACTCTTCACCACCTCCACCCCGAGCTTGTCATTGAGACCTACCCAAGCCATGTACTGACGTGTCAAAAGGCTTACCATAGATTCTAGGGAGAAAGTCAACAAGGGAAACCGGAGACTTACTGTTCACATCCGCCTGAAGCATGCGCACCTGAAAGCTCTAGTTTGGTTTTGGTGAATTGATGAAACCCTAAGTGCTAACCTAGTTTATCAAAGTGATCATGAGATAGGTAGCACACTCCAAGTGGTGAAGCAAATGAAGATCATAGCATGATGATAATGATGGCATGGTGATGATCAAGTGCTTCGACTTGGAAAGAAGAAAGAGAAAAACAAAAAGCTCAAGGCAAAGGTATATTTTGTAGGAGCTATTTTGTTTTGGTGATCAAGACACTTAGAGAGTGTGATCACATTTAGGTTTGATAGCCGTACTATTAAGAGGGGTGAAACTCATATCGGAATGCGGTTATCAAAGTGCCACTAGATGCTCTAACTCATTGCATATGCATTTAGGATCTAGTGGAGTGCTAACACTCTTGAAAATGTTTGTGAAAATATGCTAACACATGTGCACAAGGTGATACACTTGGTGGTTGGCACATTTGAGCAAGGGTGAAGAAGATAGAGTTGAAAAGGAGTTAGTCGCGCTGGTTATAGAGTGACCGGACGCGTCTGGTATGGTGACCGGACACGTCCGGTATTTGGCAACGAACTCAGCGACCGGACACGTCCGGTCGCCATACCGGACACGTTCAGTGTGAATCAGCAAACGTGATGTTCGGCAGTACAGTTGATCGGACGCTGGCAGCGTCCGTGTCTAGTCGAGCGTGGATGCTTACTGTACTCCACTGGACGCTGAGGCTCAGCATCCAGTCAGTTTCTAACAGACGCGTCCGGTCGGCCCTGGAGGCTTACTAGACTCGACCGGACTCGGTGGCTCAGCGTTTGGTCATTTGTGTTTCTACGTCCGGTGTGAGCGTCTGGTCATCAGCAGTATGGGTAGCAACAGCTACGTTGGTTTGACCTAGACACATGGCAGTCAAGCAGCTACCGAACACGTCCGGTATTCACGATCGGCGCGTCCGGTGCTGCGTCCGGTCGATCTGACCGGAGCGTCCGGTCGACGCGCAGTCAGCCCAATAATTGAGCCAACGACTCTATTTCATGGGGGCTTCTATTTAAGCCCCATGGCCGGCTCAAGCTCACTCTCTTGGCCATTTGCATTGACATAGCAACCTTGTGAGCTTAGCCAAAGCCCTCCCACTCATTTGCATCATAGATTAAACATCTTTGTGAGATTGGGAGAGAATCCAAGTGCATTGCTTGAGTGTTTGCATCTAGAGGCACTTGGTGTTCATGTTTCGCTGCGGGATTCGCTTGTTACTCTTGGTGGTTGCCACCACCTAGACGGCTTGGAGCAGCGAGGATCATCGAGCGGAGGGTGATGATTGTCTCCGGCTCCGATCGTGGTGATTGTGAGGGGTTCTTGACCTTTCCCCGGCGGAGCGCCAAAAGGTACTCTAGTGGATTGCTCGTGGCTTGTGTGATCCTCATCTTGTGTTGGTTGTACGGCACCCTATTGAGGGTTTGGCGTGTGATGCCAATTAGCATGTGAACCTCCAAGTGAGTGAATCGCCACAACGAGGAGTAGCTTGCCGGCAAGCAAGTGAACCTCGGTAAAAATCATTGTGTTCATCCTTTGATTCTGAGGTAATTGGTCTTCATTGTTATTCACTCTTGTGATTGATTGGTTCTTTCATCTACACGGCGGTATACCTTTCTTGATCACTCTCTTTACATTACCGCAAACTAGTTGTCAAGCTCTTTAGTGTAGCTAGTTGTGAGAGCTTGCTTGGTTGGTTGGTGTGGCTCTTTAGTTAGCCTTTGAGAGCACACTAACATAGGGTAGTGTCATAGCTATTGTGTGAATAGATACTATCTAAACTAGAATTGTGGTAGGTGGCTTGCATTTTTAGTAGGCTAGCGCAACACTTGCTTCGCCTCATAATTGTCTAACCGATTTGTTAAGTGTTGTTGTAGAAATTTTTATTAGGCTATTCACCCCCCCTCTAGCCATTAGAACCTTTCAAGTGGTATCAGAGCCGAGGTCACCGTGATTGAAGGCTTAACAACCTACGGTGTAAAAATGGCTCAAATCAACAACACCAAGAAGCCACCCCAATTTGATGGCACAAATTATCCATATTGGAAATCAAAGATGACCACACATATCAAGTCAATCAATAGAAGAGTGTGGAAGGTGGTAGAAACCAAAATTGAGATTGAGGATCCGGAGAATCCCACCGCGGTCAAAGAAGTGCTTCTCCAAAACAATGACATTGCTCTAAGTGCTATTCATGATGCAATTGATGAGAGAACATTTGAGCAAATCAAGAATATTGAGATGGCTCATGAGGCTTGGAAGAAGTTGGAAGAATCATTTGAGGGTACTCAAGCCGTGAAGGGTGCAAAGGCATACATTCTCAAAGAGAAGTTTGCAAGCTTCAAGATGAAGGAGGATGAGAGTGTGCCGGAGATGTTCCATAGGCTTCAAGTGCTTGACAATGATCTCAAAGCACTTGGAGAAGAAGTAAAGGACAAGGACTTCTCCCACAGGTTCTTGAGATGTTTGCCTTCAAGATTTGGTACATTGGTCGCTATTCTAGTGAGGAGTGGTTTGGACACCATGGCACCAAACCAAGTGTTGGGAGACATAATGACCGATGATATATATAGAGATGATGATGATGAGAAGGAAGAAAAGAGGGAGAAGAAAGATGAGAAGAAGGATGACAAGAAGAAGAGCGTGGCATTCAAGGCCACATCATCCAAGGGCAAAGCCAAGCAAGAAACATCAAGTGAAGAGGATGATTCATGGGATGATGATGATGATGAGAAGATGGCTCTCTTTGTTAAGAGATTTGGCAAGTTCATGGTGAAGAAGGGCTATCGTGCTAGAAGAAAGAAGTCTTCATCCAAGAACAAGGAAGAGTCAAGAAGATGCTTCAAGTGTGGAAGCAAAGATCATCTTGTTGCTCAATGTCCATACAATAGTGACAATGATGATGACAACAAGAAGAACAAGAAGAAGGATAAGAAGGAAAAGAAAGAGAAGAAGGACAAGATGGCCTTCAAGAAGAAGGGTGGTTCTTATGTGGTGACTTGGGATAGTGATGCTTCCTCAAGTGATGATGATGATGATAGTGATGATCACAAGACCACCAAGAAGGTTCTAGCAAGCATTGCCATCAATGAAAAGCCTTCTCTCTTCGACTCTTCATCATGCTTCATGGCTAAGGCCACTAAGGTACAAACTTGTGATGATAAAAGTAATGAAGAACATGATGATGATAATGAAAATGAAAATAAAAATGAAAATAATAGTGATAGTGATGATGATGAACCTACTAAGGATGAATTAATTGACATGCTAGAAGATGCTAGAGAACACTTTGACATCAAGAGAAGGGAATGCAAAAGCTTGCATAAGGAACTAAAAGTCCTTAAGCAAGCCTTTGATGAGCTCAATGCATCTCATGAGAGGCTAGAGGAAGCCAATAAGAAGCTTGGCAAAGCTCACAAAAAGCTTGAAAAGGCTCATTCCTCTTTGCTTGATGAGCAAAATAAAATTAAGCATGTTGAAACTTGCAATGTAGGTTTAACTTATGATATAATTGATGAATCACTATATATGTCTATCATTGTTCCTTCTACTAACCCTTCTTGTAGTACCTCAACTTCCATCTCATCTAGTGGTGATGGTTTCACTTGTGATGCCTCACTAGTGGTTGAGAATGAAAATCTCAAGAAGGAGGTTAATAAGCTCACAAACACCTTGGCTAAGGCCTATGGTAGTGAGGACCGCTTGCTTATGTGCTTGGGTAGCCAAAGAGCTTCTCTCTACAAAGAGGGATTGGGCTATACCCCCAAGAAAGGCAAGGCGGCCTTTGCTCCTCACAAGACTAGTTTTGTGAAAAACAATGGTCGATTTTGCATTAGTTGCAAGCAAGTGGGTCATAAAGAGCATGAATGCACCAACAATAGCAAAAATGCTAATGTATCCTCCCTTAAGCTTGATTCATGCTATATACTTATTAAGGGTATAAATGGTATGAATGCTAAGTTCATTGGTAAACCATGGATGGGCTCAAAAAAGAAAGCCATTTGGGTACCAAAGAGCTTAGTAACTAACCTTCAAGGACCCAAGCAAGTTTGGGTACCTAAAAAGAATTGATCTTCTTTTGTAGGTCAATTACAAAGCCGGAGGAAGGCATTGGGTTCTTGATAGTGGATGCACTCAACACATGACCGGTGATGCAAGAATGTTCAACTCAATCAACACCAATGGCAATGATGGTTATGATAGTATCACATTTGGTGACAATGGCAAAGGCAAGGTCAAAGGGCTTGGTAAGATTACAATATCCAATGACATGAGCATTTCCAATGTGTTGCTAGTAGAGAGCTTGAACTTCAATTTGCTATCCATGGCTCAATTGTGTGATCTTAGATTCAAATGCATATTTAGAGTAGATAATGTAGAGATCATAAGTGTAGATGGCTCTAATTTGATCTTCAAAGGCTTTAGATATGAGAATCTATACTTGGTTGATTTCAATGCTAGTAAAGCTAAATTATCTACATGCTTGTTCACTAAGTCTAGCATGGGTTGGTTATGGCATAGAAGGCTTGGTCATGTTGGAATGAAACAATTGAATAGATTGGTTAAGCATGACTTGGTTAGAGGCTTGAAAGATGTTGTGTTTGAGAAGGATAAGCTTTGTAGCTCTTGTCAAGCTAGAAAACAAGTTGGAAACACCCATCCTAAGAAAAGCATGATGAGCACTAGTAAAGCATTTGAGTTATTGCACATGGATTTGTTTGGGCCAACACAATACACTAGCATTGGTGGTAACAAATATGGCTTTGTGATAGTGGATGATTACACTAGATACACATGGGTATTCTTTCTAGTAGACAAAAGTGATGTGTTTGCAACTTTCAAATCATTTGTCAAAGGCATTCACAATGAGTTTGAAACAACCATCAAGAGAGTTAGAAGTGACAATGGTAGTGAGTTCAAGAACACTAGAATTGATGAGTTGTGTGATGAATTTGGAATTAGACATCAATTCTCGGCCAAGTACACTCCACAATCAAATGGTCTTGTTGAGAGAAAGAATAGAACACTCATTGATATGGCAAGGTCTATGCTTAGTGAGTACAATGTGAGTCAATCCTTTTGGGCCGAAGCTATCAACATGGCTTGCTATTGTAGCAACCGCCTCTATTGTCACCGATTGAAAGAGAAGACACCATATGAGCTCTTGAAATGTAGAAAGCCCAACATTGCATATTTCCAGGTCTTTGGTTGCAAATGCTATATCTTGAAGAAATGCACTAGATTGGACAAGTTTGACAAGAAATGTGATGAAGGATTCCTACTTGGTTATTCCACTACAAGCAAAGCATATAGAGTTTGGAATTTGGATAGTGGTACTCTTGAGGAAGTTCATGATGTTGAATTTGATGAAACCAAGGGTTCACAAGTAGAGAATGAGAACTTGGAAGATGTTAGAGGCATTCAACTTTCAAATGCCATGAAGAACATAGATATTAGTGAATTGAGGCCTAGGCAAGTGAATGATGATGAAGATGATCAAGTGCAAGTGCTCTCCAACTCAAATATGCAAGATGATATAAATCAAGCAAGTACAAGTGGCTCTCATGGAAATGAACAAGATCAAGTGGCTAGTACATCATCTCTACCCAATGATCAAGCAAGTGCAAGCAATCAAGTTCCAATCCTCCAACCAACCAATGTTGCAAGGGATCATCCATTGGACACTATCATTGGTGATATTTCAAGAGGTGTGCAAACTAGATCAAGATTGGCATCATTTTGTGAGCATTTCTCATTTGTGTCATCCATTGAACCAAAGAAGATAGATGAAGCATTGAAGGATGTTGATTGGGTGAATGCTATGCATGAAGAATTGAACAACTTCATAAGAAATTAAGTTTGGGAATTAGTAGAGAGACCAAAGGGACACAATGTGATTGGAACCAAATGGGTCTTTAGAAACAAGCAAGATTAAGATGGGATAGTAGTAAGAAACAAAGCAAGATTGGTAGCACAAGGATATACACAAGTTGAAGGTCTTCACTTTAGAGAAACATATGCCCCGGTTGCTAGATTGGAAGCAACTTGAATCTTGCTAGCCTATGCTTGTGCCCACAACATCAAGCTCTATCAAATGGATGTTAAGAGTGCATTTCTCAATGGTTACATCAATGAAGAAGTATATGTTGAGCAACCTCCTGGTTTTAAAGATGATAAGAAGCCCGACCATGTGTACAAGTTGAAGAAGGCATTGTATGGCTTGAAGCAAGCACCTAAAGCATGGTATGAGAGAATGAGAGACTTCCTACTCTTTAAAGGGTTCACAATGGGCAATGTTGACACCACTCTTTTCATCAAGAAGATTGGAAAAGATCTATTTGTTTTGCAAATCTATGTTGATGACATCATATTTGGATCAATCAATCAAGATTTTTGTGATGAGTTTGGAAAGATGATGGCTAATGAGTTTGAGATGTCCATGATTGGAGAGTTAAGTTACTTCCTTGGTCTTCAAATCAAGCAATTGAAGAATGGTACTTTTGTGAGTCAAGGCAAGTATATCAAGGACATGATCAAAAAGTTTGGCATGAGTGATAGCAAAGTCATTAGCACACCAATGGGAACCAATGGCAACTTGGATAGTGATGCAAGTGGAAATATGGTGGATCAAAAGTTGTATCGGTCTATGATTGGAAGCCTACTCTATGTAACCGCATCAAGGCCAGATGTCATGTTTAGTGTATGCATGTGTGCAAGATTTCAAGCCTCACCAAGAGAAAGTCACTTGAAGGCTACAAAGAGAATATTGAGGTACTTGAAGCATACACAAATTGTTGGTTTGTGGTATCCCAAAGGAGCAAAGTTTGAGCTAGTTGGTTACTCTGACTTGGATTATGTGGGATGCAAGGTTGAAAGGAAGAGCACCTTGGGCACATGTCAATTGTTGGGAAGATCACTTGTTTCATGGTCATCAAAGAAACAAAATAGTGTTGCATTATCAACCGCCGAAGCCGAATACATATCCGCCGGTAGTTGTTGTGCATAAATTCTTTGGATGAAGGCCACCTTGAATGACTTTGGAATCGAGTTCAAGAAAGTGCCATTGCTATGTGACAATGAGAGTGCAATCAAGTTAACCAACAATCCGGTTCAACATGCAAGAACAAAGCACATTGATGTCCGCCACCATTTCATAAGAGATCACCAACAAAAAGGGGACATTTGCATTGAGAGTATAGGCACTGAAGATCAACTTGCCGATATATTCACCAAGCCATTGGATGAGAAAAGGTTTTACAAGCACTGAATGAGTTGAACATATTGGATTTCTCAAATATGTGTTGATGCACCCCCACTAATATGACATGCCTCTCCTTCGAGCAATCCAAGGTAAAAGTTGATTGGCTTGGCATACATCCTTGCTAAGGACATGTTTAGTGCATCTAGTCATCTCTCCATTTTACTAGGCTCATTCATGAAAATCAAATAAATTTGATGTTTATATGGTATCACTATTGGTTCTATGCTTGACTTGATCTATTGATAGCATATGACTTGTTTGTGGGCTTGTAAACCTAGTGTTCGATCTAGAAAATAAGCTCTAAGTATTTAACTCAATATGGTACAAGATAACCCTTATTTAGAGGTGTGAAGAAGCTTGTCCTTGATCAAACCGAGTTAAATATCTTTGGCAAATGATCTAGATTGAACCAAATTTGGGAAAATGATCCTCACCCCATTGATTGACATTGATAATCTCAACCTATCTACATTTTAAGCCTTTGTGGTCATTGATGACAAAGGGGGAGAGAAACAAAGATATGAGTGATAGGGGGAGTATTTGACATAGGGGGAGAGATATGACAAAGAAAATGGATCAATTAAAATTTTGAACACACAAGTAGGGGGAGCAAGCTCATGAACTTGTATGGTGCATTTGAATGTGCATTTCATATGTTTGCTTGCATGGCACAAGTTTTAAATTTCAATATCCATGCTTGTGTGGTATATGCTAGTTGTAGGTTTGAATGATGAAATGAAAAACTAGCATGCATAGGATATCTAATGATTTCATTTTCAAGTGTTTCTAAGTGGTATCAAGCTAACCATGGTGCTAAGGACGATATAATGGTGCACTCCGATTGGTATCACGCTTCAAAGGTCCATCTTTTATACCTTAGCATCACTTGGTAGACATTATCTCCTATATTTTCTATCTAAGCATATGTGCAAGCTTCAATCCAAACTCTTAGCACATATGGAGGGGGAGCAATTGCTACCATTTGGGGTTCATGAAACTTGTCCATATCCTTTTACACATGGTAAATATGCTTGGGCAAGCAACATGGATTCAATAGAATTTCAATTCATATCTTTATGAAAGGGTTGTCATCAATTACCAAAAAGGGGGAGATTGAAAGCTCTAGTTTGGTTTTGGTGAATTGATGAAACCCTAAGTGCTAACCTAGTTTATCAAAGTGATCATGAGATAGCTAGCACACTCCAAGTGGTGAAGCAGATGAAGATCATAGCATGATGATAATGATGGCATGGTGATGATCAAGTGCTTCGACTCGGAAAGAAGAAAGAGAAAAATAAAAAGCTCAAGGCAAAGGTATAGTTTATAGGAGCTATTTTGTTTTGGTGATCAAGACACTTAGAGAGTGTGATCACATTTAGGTTTGATAGTCGTACTATTAAGAGGGGTGAAACTCGTATCAGAATGCGGTTATCAAAGTGCCACTAGATGCTCTAACTCATTGCATATGCATTTAGGATCTAGTGGAGTGCTAACACTCTTGAAAATGTTTGTGAAAATATGCTAACACATGTGCACAAGGTGATACACTTGGTGGTTGGCACATTTGAGCAAGGGTGAAGAAGATAGAGTTAAAAAGGAGTTAGTCACGCTGGTTACAGAGTGACCCGACGTGTCCGGTATGGTGACCGGACACGTCCGGTATTTGGCAACGAACTTAGTGACCGGATGCGTCCGGCCGCCATACCGGTCACGTCCGGTGTGAATCAGCAAACGCGGTGTTCGGCAGTACAGTTGATCGGACGCTGGCAGCGTCCGGTCCGGAGTGACCGGACGCGTCCGGTCGAGCATGGATGCTTACTGTACTCCACCGGACGCTGAGGCTCAGCGTCCGGTCAGTTTCTAATAGACGCGTCCGGTCGGCTCTGGAGGCTTACTGGACTCGACCGGACTCGGTGGCTCAGCATCCGGTCATTTGTGTTTCTGCGTCCGGTGTGAGCGTCCGGTCATCGGCAGTATGGGCAGCAACGGCTACGTTGGTTTGACCTGGACATGTGGCAGTCAGGCAGCTACCGGACACGTCCGGTATACCGACCGGACACGTCCGGTATTCACGATCGACGCGTCCGGTGCTGCGTCCGGTCGATCTGACCGGAGCGTCCGGTCGACGCGCAGTCAGCCCAATAATTGAGCCAACGGCTCTATTTCATGGGGGCTTCTATTTAAGCCCCATGGCCGGCTCAAGCTCACTCTCTTGGCCATTTGCATTGACATAGCAACCTTGTGAGCTTAGCCAAAGCCCTCCCACTCATTTGCATCATAGATTAAACAACTTTGTGAGATTGGGAGAGAATCCAAGTGCATTGCTTGAGTGTTTGCATCTAGAGGCACTTGGTGTTCGTGTTTCACTATGGGATTCGCTTGTTACTCTTGGTGGTTGCCGTCACCTAGACGGCTTGGAGCAGCGAGGATCATCGAGCGGAGGGTGGTGATTGTCTCCGGCTCCGATCGTGGTGATTGTGAGGGGTTCTTGACCTTTTCCCGGTGGAGCGCCAAAAGGTACTCTAGTGGATTGCTCGTGGCTTGTGTGATCCTCATCTTGTGTTGGTTGTACGGCACCCTATTGAGGGTTTGGCGTGTGATGCCAATTAGCGTGTGAACCTCCAAGTGAGTGAATCGCCACAACGAGGAGTAGCTTGCCGGCAAGCAAGTGAACCTCGGTAAAAATCATTGTGTTCATCCTTTGATTCCGAGGTAATTGGTCTTCATTGTTATTCACTCTTGTGATTGATTGGTTCTTTCATCTACACGGCGGTATACCTTTCTTGATCACTCTCTTTACATTACCGCAAACTAGTTGTCAAGCTCTTTAGTGTAGCTAGTTGTGAGAGCTTGCTTGGTTGGTTGGTGTGGCTCTTTAGTTAGCCTTTGAGAGCACACTAACATAGGGTAGTGTCATAGCTATTGTGTGAATAGATACTATCTAAACTAGAATTGTGGTAGGTGGCTTGCATTTTTAGTAGGCTAGCGCAACACTTGCTTCACCTCATAATTGTCTAACCAATTTGTTAAGTGTTGTTGTAGAAATTTTTATTAGGCTATTCACCCCCCTCTAGCCATTAGGACCTTTCAGCACCTCATCGCGCTGCCGGGTCACCTCGGCCTCTAGGCGCCGGACCTCTTCTTGGCGCTGACCAAACTCCACGGCAAGCCCGGTGGACATGCCCTTGACTGCAACCTTCAGGTCCCTCTCCCCCTAAAGCTCATCCTCGAGATGGTCGATCCGCTGCTGAGCGTCGTCGTGCTCCTGGTGAGCCAGGTCAATCCCATGTAGAGCTCCTCTATGGCTCGGAGCAAATCATCTCGCTCCTTCCGTAGCCGCTCTGCCTCCACATCATCTATGCGCACCCTCTCGATCAGGGCCATGAGCTTCTCCTTGGCCTCGCGGGTGTCTTCGCGAGTGTCGTTCTCCCTGACTCAGAGGTCGTCCACCTTTTGGGTGGTAGGGGCAAGCTCAACCACCTCCTGACAGGCGACAACGAGCTGTGCGGCTAGCCCCTCACTCCGCCATGTCTCCTCGGCAAGGAACTAGGACTTCTCCTGGCTACGGGACATAAGGATCTATGAAGAAGACAAGACTTAGAGGCGTGGAAAGAGAATATGAGGGTCGGAAGCATGGTCATATCATACCTGGCCAACCAGGGCGACAATGTCGCGCATCGAGCTCAGCATGGTGGTCAAGGCGTGAACCGTGTCCCCAACCTCCGTGTGGACGCTCCCGCATTTCCTCTCCTCTGCTGCGTCATCGAGGGCAGCCACCTGGAGCAGAGACCGGGACATCCCCGTGCCAACCTCAAGCGGCGCTGACCTCTCTTGCTGTGATAGCTCCTCCAGAGCAGCTCCTCTAGAGATAGAGGGGGAAAGTGACATAGACACGAAGGCCTGCCCTATCGCCACATCTATGAAGGATGCCTCGGGTGCACCCCCTTCCGTTCGCCCCACCGCAAACACGGCCACCTGCATGGATGATGGCTCTGGCCATGCCGCCTTCGCTTGTGATGTTGAGGACATGACTGGCCATGCCGTGCCCACCATGGGCACCCCGGACGTGCCCTCCTCAGCCTGCTCTCCCATGGACGTAGCCATCGGCTGCACCTCCCCGGTCGACGCCGTGGCCGCCCCAACGCCACTCACGCTCACCACTGGCTCCTGGCGCGTTTGTCGAAGGAGGATCTTTTTTGGAGCGAGCCACAGGAGAGTCCCACGTCCTCCAACGCTGCAAGGGACATGGCGGTCAGTTCACGGCAAAAATTCGTTAAGACAAAAGGACGAAAAAACTATTGACTCACCCTGACGCCATCATGCGAGGATGTTTTGGGGCTAGCTTGCTCAACCATGGTGGCTCCTCATTGGCACGTTGCCACTTGGAGCCCTCCCTTGGCTCAGAGGGCTCGGACAAATCAGAACGGCCGCCTCCCACCGACCAACGAGGGCTCAGATGGAGTGGGGTGACCTGTTTTCGCCGGCTTCCGAGCCACCATAGACGGCCTGGACGGAGTAGGACAGTCTGATTCTGCTGGCTCTAGGGTCGCCGTCAAATGCCCAGACAAGGCGAGGCAGCCTAATTCCGCCAGTTTTGAGGCCACCGTCGAAGGTCCAGATGGGGCAGGGCGGTTTGATTCCGCTGGCTCCGGGGGCCCGTCCTCCCCCTCTTGCCCCGTGGCATGCCGCAGGAAGGACCCCGCCTGTGGTGAAGGTGGGTCCTCATCCCCGGTGGCCAATCATCCCACGGGATGGGTGACCCAGATCTATCATCCTCCTCCTCCTCCTCCTCTACTTCTTCCTCCTCTTCTCCCGATGAACCTTAACACCGCTTCCCTCGCTGTAGCTTCGCTCGCTACTTCGACCGTCGTTTCTTCTCCTCATCGTCCTTCTTCTTCTTCCTTTGTTCATTCACGGCATGGTTCGCCGCCCTCACGTCTACGTGCTCTAGCAACAGCGCGACAGAGTCCTAGAAGACTAACCCCGCTAGTAGCTCGATGAAACCCATGTCCGGCCGCATCACGGGATGCCCCAGGATTGGGAACACGGCGTTGGCCTCCCCCGTGACCTCCTTGATGCGCTGCGCGACCTCGCTGTCATAGAGCTTCCCCTAGGCGAGCATCATCTCGACAAGCTATGTGCTGGGCGTCATCCCATACAGCGGGAGGACGTGCACCATCAGTGGCGCCACCCTCCTCGCGTGATACCCCCTAATGACGCTAGCCCCGTGGAGGCCATGGGTCTTCAAGAATGCGATGGCCTCGAGGAGGTCACACATCCTCTTCTTCTCCTTGATGGGTGGCCCCCACGGCTGTGACGGCGGTACCTCTTCGACTAGGCTCCCGAAGAAGACCAGCAAGGGAGCGGTAGGGTCGTTCTTCAGGTAGAACCAATGCGAGTGACACCCCTTGTTGGATCTGGAGAGCTGGCAGGGCATGTACTCGGCCGCCTGCTACCCCTGGAGGTGGATGCCGATGCATCCCATTGGCGCCGGGGTCTCCTAGCCTCTCTCCTTCTTCTTGATCAAGGAGATGGAGAAGAAATATCTCCACAGCTCGAAGTGGGTCTTGATCCCAAGGTACCCCTCGCACATCGCGATGAAGGCCGTGATGTGCTAGATCCCATTGGGGTTCAAGTGTTGTAGCTTGATCTAATAGTGGTGCAGCAGACCCCAGAAAGAATGGGTGGGGAGGAACCACGAGTCTGCGCTCATGGAAGGGCACGAAGGAGACGATGTAGCCGTTAGGCGGCGCCGGTGCATCCTCACGACCAGGCACAAGCCACTCTGCCGCATCGGTCCTCCTGCGTAGAAGACCATGCTTGATGAGGCCCTCCATGCATGCATGGGTAACATCAGAGCGGTACCACGAATCCATGGAGGATGGAGGCGGTTGAGGAGAAGCAAAGGCGGCGGTGGAGAAGCGGAAGCTACAGATCTAGGGCTCCGGCGGTGGATTAGCAAGCATGGTAGATCTGAATGGTGGCGGCAGAGAAATGAAGAAGGTAAGGCTGTGGTTTTGGTGTGCAAAAACATGAAGGGGGAGGGCCGCTATTTATACGACGGAGCAGGGTGAGAAGGCGAACAATCCACCAAGGTTCACGCGCCCGCTGCGCCGCATCACATCACCTCCCTCCGAAGATCATGCGCACGCTATCTCTAGCCGCACCCTCAAAGGACACACAAGATGACGGATCGCCCAGTCGATGGGCCAAGAACCGTCACAGGTAAGGAGGGATACAGAGCTGAAAATGCTCCTATGGTCCATTCAGGATCAGGAGTTCTAAGGCTAGCCCGCCGATGGGTTCACAGCAGCTCTAGGGCACCCTTAGAGCGAGGGGTGGAAAGCGATGGGCCCACTAGCGTCTAGTACCCGGGCGCACGAGCGCCACGGGCATTCTGGCCCACGTTCGAGTCTTGGTCGGTTCCTAGTCCATGGTTTTTCCTCGAAGAAAGGCAGCGAGCCCTTGGGATCAGCTGAATGGACACAAGAACTATATAGATTGGCCACCAAGAGTCTGGAGTCGGTCACTAGTTGACCCATGCTGGACCCCCATGAACGGGAAGCCGAAGCCCCAGTTAGACTAGCCCGTTAATAGCTCATCGAGCACCATGTTTCGTCCATCGAGGAAAAACATGGCACGGCTCAGCCCCTTCGTTTTATCAAAAAAACGCTTGAGGGATGATGATCACAAAGATGAGCCGACCCTCGACTAAACCCCTGCTATGCATGGGGGCTCGAGGAAAGTTGGACTCGCAAGGAGATCGAACGCGTGGTCGTAGTACGATGGCAGACCGATCGGATCCTAGGGGACCGGAATCAAGAAAAATCTTTCCAACCTCCCGAATCCTATGGTTACATGCCTCCAAGAAGACTGATCATGGCAAAAGGGAATCATTGTCCTACCAGGACACACCGTGGGCTACAAAAAGAAGGCCAAGGCCCTCAGAGTCCTCTCATTCGGAAAAGCCTCCAAAGGAGTATTCCACTCCTCCACGGGCTCGGGGGCAACTGTCGGGTATCAATATTAGGGATACCCAAAGCAAGGAAGTTAGCACCCACGCTGACTTCCCCGGATGGCTCGAGACATATTAAAAGGTCTTGCTTGACCCTAAGGCCGCGGGCTTCATCTCGCTTGACCTCAAGGCCACGGACTCCATCTCGCCTGATCCCTTGGGTGCGGGCTCCGTCTCGCCTGACCCCTTGGGTGCGGGCTCCATCTCGCCAGACCCTAAGGACATGGGTTTCGTCTCGCCCAAGGCCGCCGGCTCCGTCTCGCCCGACCTCGAGGCCACCGACTCCATCTTGCCTGACCTCGAGGCCACAGGCTCCGTCTCGCTCGACCCCTTGGGTGTGGGCTCCATCTTACCCGCCCCTAAGGATGCGGTTTCTATCTCACCCAAGGTCACGGGCTCCATCTCGCCTAACCTCGAGGACGTGGGTTCTGTCTCGTTTGACGAGGACCCATACCACCACCAACCATTCTAGGTCCAAGCGTATGGCCTGGGTCAAAACTCTGACGCCAGGGAAGAGGCTGGCACACCTTGATGTAACTCGTGGCCATGACGGGCCATACCTGGGGATTCACATCAAGAATAGTGTCGGGCGTGTCAGTGCTGTTCTGCCTAATCCTCGTACGGACGCTAACAGATGCGTCAGTTCACCACGACTGGTAGATGACGCTTGCGCATGGCACTAGTGATGAACAGGGCCGCGACATGGAGCTGTCCCTGTTGACATCTACAAGATCGACGGGACCCGCATGAAGGAGAAGAAGGACCCGACAACCCTGGAAGCCTTTTTCTCTATGTCGTTCTTCTCCTTTTCCTCCTCTGTAACCCGCACTTTCCCTTCGCCTATAAAAGGGGAAGTAGGGCGCCCCATGAAAGTAGGGATCTAAACACAAGAGCATGACACGAGCACACGGTTGAGCGACAAGCGAGCTCTCAGCACCCGTTCACTCCTTCCACTAGGGACTTGGGATCCTCTCCCTCTCTCACCTGTTTGTAACCCCTACTACAAACCAAGTGCCGGTAACATGAGCAGCAGCGAACTGGACGTAGGGACGTTCTGTCCGAACCAGTATAAACCCTTGTGTCCTCCGAGCACACCATCCGAGCCAGACGCGCAAATACAAATTTACTCGTTGGTGGTCCGAAAACACCGACACCAAGACTGAGGTTGATTTAATACACAACTTTCTAAAGATATGAAGCAAGCGTAAAACTTATTCCAAGTCACAAACTCATACATGCGGGTTTTGAAGTGGCTATAACATCAATGTGGGCGGTTGAGAAATTGAACAATTTTGACTTGAAGACATAGATCCCTTCTCCTTCTCAAGTAAGATTAGAGTTTTTGACAATATTTTTCGAAATAAATCAAAGCTCATGTTATTCCTCATATATATGGTTCTCTGAGATCACTCGGTGGTTTATATATATGTGTCCTCGCCAAGAGCTTTGCTTTTGCCTAAAGATACTAGAACTATAGCTTATGTAGAGCTTTGGGTAGGGAAACTTGATAGGCATACTTAGATTGCTTATATTGTAAAGGCAAAGCATGGATCCTTGGAGGAAAACAACATACAAACTATGATCAAGAGTGCAAGTGTGTGGACATGGGTGGAAGTTTGATTACTTAAACTTGAAAGATTCTTTCTCCATTTCTAGCTATCATTATTTCTCATCTCTCTTTCTATTTTTTCTTCTCTTTTTATTCTCATCTTTTTCATCATTCTTTTTGAACTCTCTCTCTCTATATATTTTTCTTCCATAACATATATCCAGCATGTCTCTTTTCAAAATTGTATGGAGAGAGATCTTGGGTGCATGGAGACTTTATTTGATGGGGTATGGAAAGGAAAGTTTTTGCCTACTCTCAGTGTAAGAGTAAAACATATATGGGTGGAGCATACGTGATCTTGATCATGTAAGCATGATGCATCCCTCACTAGGTAGCATAGATATGTAGTTTACAAAGATATTGCATATGGCTCTGCTAGGACATTCATACTATAGAGGAGTTATGAAGCAATGGTTTTAGATTTTATTCAAAACAAAAGTCTCCAAAACACTTGACTATAAAGAAAGACTCGTCTTGTCATTACTATAGCACACTTTATAAGAATTTAGGTAATGCTATCTGTCATGGGGTCGAAACCACGACAAACATTGTTGTTCGTCGGGTGTCACTGAGTGTGAGGTCTCCAATGGCTCGGGTGGACTCAAGAACACAAAGAACACAGAGGACACAGAGGTTTATCCTGGTTCGGGCTATCGGGGCTCTACGTCCAGCAATTTGATGATCCTTGTATTCAAGGCACCCAAATCGGGGGGTTACAACAGAGTGTAAGAGAGATTTTGGCAGGGGATCACTCGGTGCTGATCCTAGGCTCGTCAGCGGTGAGGTCTCTTCCTTGTTGGAGAGGAAGAAGATGATGGAAATAGGGGAGGAGCTCTTGGTTCTCCTGTCAGGGTGGCTCTACTCTCAGTGCAGAGCTCGGGCTATTGGGTCGTGAGGACTCAAATGATCTGATCTGTTTCAACCTTCTTTCGTCATGTCCCCTCTATAGGATCCAACCTCCCCGTATATATCGATGTAGGTCAGGTACATGGCGGTTTGGGGAGTCTAGTCTATATGGTCTACATGCGCCGGAGTCCAGGAGGACATTGCAGTGGTGCGGATGGACCTTGGCGTTGTCGTGGAGCCGGAGAAGCCCTGGGCATCGTCCAGCTGCTCTGTTCTGATGCTTTGACCGTCAGGCTTTGTCGGCTTGAACCGGTCTCCACCAAGTGCACCTTCTAAAGGCTTCCTTGGTGGTGAAGGCATCCGGCTTGAGAGGCTGACGAGCGGGTCCAAGAGCCCCCGAGCCCTTGAAGCCATCGGGGGGTTTTGTCCCCTTGTGTCATGCACCGTGCGTGACGTCGGAAGAGTAGTTGATAGCGCGGTGCCCGCTGTGCAGAGCCGGAGAGCCCCCGAGTCTTGGGGGCTAGGGGCGCTTGCTTCCAGCCCGGGCCTTGGCTCGCGCTAGAGGTTGGGGCCGACGACCAGGCTCCGACGATCCCCTAAGTCGCGAGCAGAGGCAGTATGCGTGCTCGGGCTCTGCCCAGTCCTTGGCTGGAAGGTGCGTGCGAGCGCACCTGAGGGGTGTAGCCCCGGAGCCCCCAAGCGATCCCGGAGGGGTCGGTCGGAGGTCCTTCGGTCGGGAACATCTTACCTCGGGACTTAACATATGATCTCGTCACTATCCTAATTGAATAAGGTTCCACAAGCATATAGTTACTACAAGACACTCTAAGGAGCAGTATAGTTACTAACTTACTATAATAAGGTCCCACATGAAGCAGAATGGGCCATGCATACATGTCCGTTCTTCATTTTCATTGTAAAGGAAATTAAATAGAAGCCCCTTCTCATTGCGTCGCGCGCCTTTTACTATAGGACTACAAAATAAATTCTCAATCGGTTTTTTATTCCCCGTCCATGTGCAAGACAGACTGTAATGAAACTTTAATAATGTACATGCTCCGTCGATGCTTGCCTATAAATAGGTAGGAGCGTAGGAGATTGTAGCCATCGACCAAGCTAGAGGCAAGGTAACTTGAAGTATAAGCTCATCTGATTAGTTTTTTATCGATTCTTCAGCTAGTTAGTTTCATCACCTTCTCCTTCGAGCTAACAATGGCCATCCAAAAGCCATACAACAATATGAGCACAGTGGCTCTAATGGTAGTAGTCCTAGTTCTAGCCTGTCAAATCATGTCGGCTCATTGCACTCCTATGATAGCTAGTACTCCTATTAGCAGAACATACCTTCAAGTGCAGTCGTCAGCTACCACTGCTTCCACCACAAAAGCAGGGATGATGGAGGGCACAATCACTCCCACAGAAGGTGGTGTTCCTGGAGCGACAGAGGACGTCCGCCCTACTAACCCAAGCCACAGCCCTGGGATCGGACATGCATTCACCCACAACAGGGTTGGGAGGAAGCTGTTTACTACGATCATCAGTCAATGATGATTGATGAAGATTCAACAGGCAGTCTGCAGTAGCAAGTAGTTTAGTTTATCTGTTCGTTCCGCTTTCGTCTAGCTTGTTGTACTTCTTGTTCTTCTTAGTTACCCTTTGTAATAGTAATTTGGTATATCTATGATTATATGAATTTGTCATTTTACTGTCCTTCGCTTTGCAAATCCTCCGCATACACCTAGATGGGACATGCATTTATTTGTCATTGCATGGTCATTGAGCTGTTACTCAAAGCATCTCGTCGTACGTACATGTGTGAACTATGATTACGTGCTTTTATTTTTTTGAGCAAGGAATAAACTTCCATTAAACAGAGGCCAACACTTGATCGGTGGCCACCAAGTCGTTTACAGCAGCAGGATTACAATCTGGCCAGAGCTCAACAGCACCTGGCCCTAAGCACGCACCCAATTTAGCTAATGTATCAGCTACGAGATTACAAGACCTGGGGATATGTGGTACCCTCGCAGACACAAATTCAGAATACAATAAGCCCTTGATGTCGCAAAAGATGACTGTACACCGCCATATCAAACGGTAAGGAAGTAAGCACCGACTTCAATTTAGAAGCATCAGTCTCAATTTCCACCCTTGAGATCCCAACATCCATAGCAAATAAAACGCAATGCATGGCTGCAGTAGCTTCAGCTTGGAGATCGAGCGTCATGGCAGTGGTCAATCTTACCAGCACCTGAGCCCACCACTCCACCATGTTCATGTCGAATAATGAATCCCCATCCTACCGATCTTTGCTGTTCGTGGCATGAGCCATCTACATTTAATTAGCTTCAGGTAATCTAACATTACGTGCTTTTATTCTTGTGCTAGTGTAGGTCCATTTACTTCCTTCGTTCTCCAAAATGAAAAACCATTATTTACCAGCTCCTTTGAAACTAGTAGAAGTTTCTTGAGCGACTGTATGTTGCATACATATGCTTTTTTTTTGTTTTTTGAAATGGAAGCTTTTATTAAACCAAAGAGGTTGCAAAAGGCTAATAACACATTTGCAAGGTTCGAGCATTTTGTGTAAATGTACGTGCACGCAGCTGCAGGTGTAACGGCATCATATATTAAGTCCCAAATGAAACCGTATGTGTATGCCAAGTTGCCAACGTCCATATATAACCACCCTCTAGGGCGCCGCGCCATTAGGTTGTCCTACTGTTGTTGTTGTTTTGTGAAGAAAAGAGAGAGTGGTCTGTCATTAAGACAAGGTAGCATTACAATGTTTGAGCACCAGGTGCTTGATTCGTGAGGGTACTCCTAACCACACAGCCGTCTTATTCACACGCCGCTATATTGAGTTCTGGACTCTTAACCTTTACTACTCTCTTTTTCGCTCGCAGGATACGTCCGCGCACATAACCTCTTGTAAATAAGGTTTGATCGCCTGAGACAGGTGATGTCCAACTTACTATATATCGTAGACTCTGTGTATTGCTACCATGATTTCAGTTCTAATGGAAATGCTGTTTGTCCCGATTCGATAAAAATCTTTACTACTCTAACATCTATATAAGTCGCCTCATTGACAACTCCATGTCTGCAATCAACGGTTCCATCAGGGACCTCCCCGTACGCCTTTGAGGTGAGTACGTCCTAAAAACACAGGCCGTGCAATCAGTTTCTAGAATTGTTGGTTTATCATCATGGACCTCTGTAACACCTTTGAGGTGAGTACGTCATAAAACACAGGTCGTGCAATCAGGGATCTGTAACGCCTTTTAGGTGATCAAACCATTGCTCAGCCATATGTAACCCTTGCTCACAAGCTAGGAATTCTGCCTCCTCCACCGGCGCGAGCAGTCCTGAAACAACGACACTCTGCAAACTGAGGGAAAATTAGCTAGTCTTCCATTCTCGTATCACATTACAACACTTGTTCAATTATATTAACCATGTATCCTGTTGGGAGGGGTCCATATATGGGTCATCAGATGGTTCATTTGTTTTTCTAGTCCGATGGTTATATAATACTATTTCCTAAAGAAAGTTCAAAGTTGCATGCCAGCGCCCTATATATAATATAATACAAGTTACAAGATAAATTAATTAAGAACATAGCAGAGAGAGAGGAAAAGAGCAGCATTTTTTTACAAAAAAGAGCAAAAACCAAGCTGCCTCTGAAAGCAGTTATGTCCATCTAACCGTCCTGTACGGACATATATTACAGTATGCATGCTTAATTAATCCACTGGAAACAGCAACCGTCCAACACTCCAACAACTAGAGAACTGAATACTACTGAATGCGCACGTAGTGGAGAGGCGCATGCGTGCCTACTAGGTACATGAGCTTTTGCATCTGTTGTCGCCAGATCGAGCGTGTCCTCTGTCCTCCCCTTCGTCTTGGGAACTCACTAGAAAAAGGGACCACGTCGAATATCCCTGCTTTGCGTCTTCTTCCGTCATGTATTCATGTGTTTGACAGTGATAGGTAGAGGCTCCTATAGCTAGCTCTCTTTTAATTAATAATTAGGTAAAAATGTAGTAACTACGTACGTACGTACGTAAATACCATATACGCCTGCTTCAGGCTTCACCCTGCACTTACGTTATCACAAGACAACTAAGATCCAGTCTCAGAGATGTGCTTGATTGGGATTGCTTGAAGTACTACGTATAGTTATACTCCTACCTGGGTGCACTTGTATATGCATGAGTTAGTTGTACTTACATACCAGTCCAGTCAAAAAGGGCACACACATGCATGCTGCATGTTGGCTACTAGCTACATTGTCCGAAAATAGTTGTTATTACATGCAGCTAGCGATTGTATGAGTATATATGAGACCACCCTAGCTAGCTGTCTCGAAGAGCAACTTGTATAAATAAAGACATCAACATACAGAAAGGAGAATTAATAATTGGAATACTCACATGCAATGCAAAAAGCCGACGTACATGTGTGCACCCGCAAAACTCTTTGGAGAACGTGCATGCATGCATGGCATCGCATGCAGTACACGTATGGGATGCCTTGATCGGTTTGTTGTTAACGCCGTCACGACGACCCTTACGACAGGAAAAACGGGTGAATGGACCGATCGAGAAAAAGACGACCCTGACCGCAGTCCACAACAATAGGTAATTGAAGTTGTCAATAGAATATGTGTCGTCCCCGCGGAATATTCAGCCGGCGCCAACATTATATTATTGAAACGTACATAGTACGGTTTATAGATGTATGTTAGTTTTATTTTGGCAGCGGGGTGAAAATGCATGCCGGTGTCCCTTGTTATCATCACATAATTAATATCTTAAGGCATATAGTTGTAAAGATGCATGCGTATGTAGCTGGAAAGATGCAAAATTACATGTTAGCACATGAAAGACGACAAAAATTATTAATATATATTCAACTATGAGTAGTGGGTGAAAGGAATCTTGCGATGCAGTTGGAATCTCTTCCTAAGGTGGAGGGTCAAGGTGGATCTGGTATGTAGCTAGATTCGGATTCTCCATACACTGGCCCAGAGCCATTGGAGTAAAATATATATATATATAGGCAGGCAGTTCGTACTTTCTTTTACGTCCACTTGACATACCAAACGCAAGATCACATGGCAGCTAGGAGCTAGCATTGAGCACTAGTATTTTGTTCAAAGTTTTCTTGAGCTACTCAGGTACTCCCTCCGATCCTGTTCCAAATTATAAGTTATTCTGATATTTCTAGATATATAGTAAAAGTTATGTATATAGATATAATGTATATAGCAAAAATTATGTACATGGAGAAGCCAACCGAATTATAATTGGGAACAGAGCGAGTAGCACTTTTGTGGTTGCAGAGTTGCGTGATTTGAGGCTAGCCAGAATATACTATAAAGGCAATGGCGGCTGCCTCTGGTGTGGCTTTTAGAGTGTACTTAGGGCTAGGGCGGTCATTAATTTGGCGCAGACAAGGTCTGCAGGCTAAATTGTCGTTGGAGTGGTGGAGTGCCTCGAGCTGCATGCTAAGAGAATATACGCGCGTGCGCGTATAAAGCGAGAGATGCATGGCTACGCCGCCAGCCGTCGGTCACATCGTTCGTACACAATGCAAGTTAGTAGCGGCTCATCACGCCAGGCATATAGCTGCAATAGTTTCGTGGCAGAGATTCCATCTGACAGCACATGAACTTGACCTGCGCCCGTGTTTAGTTCCAATCAAATTTCCAAAAAATGATATAGTACCCATCACATCGAATCTTACGATACATGCATGAAGCATTAAATGTAGACAAAAAAAACTAATTGCACAGTTTGGATGGAAATTACGAGACGAACGTTTTGAGCCTAATTATTCCATGATTGAACACTAATTGTCAAATAAAAACGAAAGTGCTACAGTAGACAAATTTTTAAATTTCAACCAACTAAACACGCGCTTAGATTGACTAAAATAACTGTCTTTGTAGTACTCCCTCCGTTTCAAGTTATAAGTCGCTTTAACTTTTTTGATACATTCATTTTGTTATGCATGTAGATATAATAATATGTCTAGATACATAGCAAAATAGATTAAAAAAATCAAAATTACTTATAATTTAGAACTGATGGAGCAGGAGCTAGTCAGAGTTAGGCGAACTAGGGACAGGGTCAAGGGCATAGGCAGCGTGCATCCATGTTACTCAAGTACAAGTCGCCAGTTCGATCTACTTTGCTTTTTAGGTCCCTTAATTTTTTACTCTCTCCTTGTTCCTGAATTGAATTAACCTATCTGGTCTTTTGTAGTGGAGAATTCATGCTTGGACTTGTTCTTCAAATCAACTTCTGGCATGGACCCATATGAGGTTCTTGTTTGTTTTCTCAAAACGCATGCTCATTACCAGGATACCTTGATCAGTCTTGCAGTTTTTTCCCTTATATGGTTATGCCTCATGCCATGTTTTCCAGCGTGCTGTGTGTCTGGAGAAGGATGATGCCATGGCAAGGGCTCACTCACTGGCTGCCAATGCTGGTGTCACAGACGTACTGGTTTCTTTGCATATGTGAACCGGAATACAATCTGGAAAACATCAAAGAATAAGAACTGTCGAATGTAGGGATATGCACTAAATACAGTTAATGATGTTCCACTATACTTATTTTTACTCTAGTTAGCATAGTTTCAAGTTCTGAGCTGAACTGGCTGTGTGCATTGACAGAAAAATAATCGTGAAGCTTAAACTTGTGATTCTACTTTATATAGATAAATCATGATGGAGTTGTGCATGAAAAATATATGTTCTAGTTGAATTTAAATTTTTTTTGGTGGAAAAATGTACTGTAGGGGCGATTCTAGACTGAACCGCCCCTACAAATTGATTTGTAGGGACGGCTGGTGTTATCAGCCTCCCCTACAAATCGATTTGTAGGGGGCAGTCTGGGAACCGCCTCGACAAATGCATAATTTGTAGAGACGGTATGGTAGGGGCGGCTGGCCGAGCCGCCTCTACAAACCATCGCCAGCCGCCCCTACAAATGCTTTGTGTAGTAGTGTGCGCATGGTTCTCTTGGCCCTTGGATTTTAGATTTGGAGTATGGAGCAAAAATATTTGCGAAGGATAAAGACATAATAGTGTCTAACTGATAAATTTGTTGTTGGTCGCACTAAGATTTAGTATTACCTACTCCCTCCGTCCTTAAATAACTGACATTTTCGCTTTCCGAGAAATAACTTTAACTAAATATATATAATATTAATATTTATGATACAAAATTAATATCATTAGATAGATCATTGAATCTACTTTGATAATAAATTTATTTGGAGATAGAAATGTTGCACGCATTTTGTATGCACACATATCACACTACTACGGTCATTGCATATATATAGCTTGGCCAAAAGTAATTTACAGATGTAAAAATCATTATTAGTTAGTGTAAGAGTATAGCATATATGGGTGGAGTGTATGTGATCTTGATCGTATAAGCACGATGCATCCCTCACTGGGATGACACGATTTGACAAAACTCAAAACAAAATCTAATGGCACAGATTTGTGGTTTATAAAGGTATTGCATATGGCTCTAGTAAGACATTCATACCATAGAGGAGTTATGAATCCATGGTTTTAGATTTTATTCAAAACAAGTCTCCAAAACACTTGATTAGAAAGAAAGACTTGTCTTGTCATTACTATACCACACTTCACAAGAACTTAGGTAATGTTATCCTAATTTAATAAGGTTCCCACAAGCATTAAGTGCAAGATAAGGAAAAGATTATACAAGCCAATCTCACAAGACATGTTTTGATCAAATCCTTATGTTGGAAAGTGAGGTTTCTAGCAAGTATAAGTAGGGAGACCTCCGCCTGGTCGGTGCCCTAGGTGGAGGTTCGACGAACAGGTATGGAAAGGTGGGTCCTAGTGCAATTAGGGTTTCATGAATGAGTTCACCCACCCCCTTTACATAGCATCCAGCTCTACTACTTCATGGTACAATTTTGCCCCTTGATAGCTAAGGTACATACTTAGAATATCCTAACACTAGTACAAATCTCCAAGGGCAATCTAGGGTCTTTTTCTCCAGCACCACCTTTGCTTCTTGTGCCTTAGCCGTAGGCCCATGGGAGGCACATCTCTGATCTTGGGCCACGGCGCTACGAGGGCCTCCTTCTTCTGGGCGAAGAAGGCACAACCTCCGCCTGAGCTGCAGGAACCTCCGCCCTTTGGACTCTTCCGGACGCCTTCATAGCCGTGCTCGGGCCTCCGTCTAATCGACGACCAGTGGCGGAGGCCTTCTTGGTGCTGGCGGAGGCTTCCTGGGTTCCTTCCTAGAACGCGCGCAGCCTCCGCCTACATCGGGGCCTTCGCTCCATCGTAGGCCCCGCACGAAGGCCTTGCCCAGCATCCCTGCATAGCACTTACACAAATGTTCCAATGGTGTTAGCTTATGTTTGCGCTAGCCTCTGCTACTCGTGTATTGGTGTTCCAACAGTTCCCCCCTTGAGGGTGCGGTCCGATGCGAGCAGGCCGTGAGCCTCAATCGTGACACTGATACCTGAGCGGCGGAGGCTTGCCCCGTTCCCCCCTGGGTCATCCAAATCGGACCGTTGGATGGGTGATGTGTCGTCGTTTGATTTGTTGCGGTGGCCCGATGCCCGATGCGCTAGCGAATAGTCACGACCGTTGGTGTTTGGAATTCGAAGCGCCCCCCCCCCCCGCGGCCTATATAAAGGGCATGTTGGTGGGGAGGCCCCCCGTGCCTCCAGAGCCATCGCTTTCTCTCCTATAGCTTTCCAAGTCTCCCCTGTGCTGCTCTCCTGCCTTGTTTTGGTGCCCTTAGAATTTTCTTACACTGCTACTCCTTTTAGTTCTGTGCTGCCTTCAGAAGTGGCTTCGCCTACTAGTTCTGGTCTTCACTGGCCTAGCTTTAGTGGTCCTTATTCCCGCTTGCTTGGCATGAGATCTGAGGATTGGTCTATGAGGTACGAAGAGTGTATGTCTGTGTCTGCGGAGGCTCAAGACAACTTAGAAAATATTGAAGCTTCTATCGGAGACCTGATCCCCGTGTCCTCGGCTAAGAAGGCGAAGGTTCATATGGCTAAGTCTTGGGATTTTGGGCCTTCACTTATGACGGAAGAGGCGATAAAGGCTTTGGAGGATGAGGGCTGCTTCCCAGTAGGAAAGGGTCGTCCTCCGCGCGATGAGACTGTGCCTCAGCCGGAGGTTGATGAAGCTGTTGTCTTCATGGATTTTTTGCTTATGGCCTTCACATACCTCCTGTCTATTTCCTCTACTTGGTTCTTGAGACTTTTAAGTACAGCTCCATCATCTTACTCCTAACGGGGTTCTTACCTTGAGTAAGATTTGTTACGCCTGCGAGACATATGGCGCTCCTCCGGATTTGGACACATTTTGTGCGTATTATAGCCTAAGAAGGCGAAGGTTGGTGGCATGGAAGTTGAGTATTAGTTTGCCAGTTGTGCCTTCATGGCGAAGAGGGCTCAGAAGGATGGTGGTTTGGAGATTTCCTTTGCTCAAAAAAACCAGTGGGAGAAGGACTGGTCTCGCTACTGGTTCTACATGAAAACTCCTAGGGTTGTTCCCAAGACGGGGCCAATGGTCAAGAAATATCCTTTTGCTTCTACAATGGGAGACATGAAGCCTTCAACTCGTGTGAGGCCTCCTATGGAGGTTGATGCGGAGCGAGCGGCATGTGACGCGGCCTTTGGCAAGGCCTGTCGCTTCTTTAGGGGTTGTGACCTTGTTGAAAAGATGGCGGTATCCAATTTTCTAGCCTTTGGCGAAGCATAGGCCGCGAATGACTCTAGTGAGGATGAAGCTCCCGGTCTTCGGCAGCGCAGAGGGAGAGTTTTGTCCATGTTTCTATCTTCGTTAGTGAAGTGGAGCAGTCCGCTTCCAAGATCCTTGGGGAGATTTCTAAGAGGGAATATTTGTCCTGTCATGCCATCGGTGGTACTATGCCCCGGTTGAACCGGGTATTTGAGGAGATGAAGGTGAAGTACGGGGATCGTAAGATTCCTGAGAAGATTTTGAAGTCGATCGAGGATAAGGCGGCGAAGGCTTCTAAGTCCGTTGCGGCCCCTATTGCTACGGCCCAGGCGAATGCCGCTGAAGAAGTGGTAGAGAGTACCCAAGATGAGTCGGAAGCTGCGCGTCCCATTGGTGATGCTGGCCAGCCGGAGGCTTTCGTCGCTCGTCTAGACGAGGACCTGATGGGTTCATCCGTTAAGGCGGCGGCTGTTGTTCTTGGGGCTGGAGCCTCTGGTGTGGATCCTTTGCCCTGCATCCTTGGTGATGACTCATCTGAGTCCGAGGGTGATAGTGCGGGGGTGGGTTCTGCCTCCGCCTCTGCCAGTGAGGAAACCGCTTCTATCAAAGCTGGCTACTCTGCGAAGGCCCAACACTTGGAGGAGTCAGAGGCCGAGTCCGATGAGCGGCTGTCTTCGGTTTTGCCCCAGGGTCCAGAGGCTACGCTGACCTTGCCCCGTGCTATGGGTGCCAGAGTATCGAGTTTTATTGATGAAACCTTGCATCTAGGTAAATCTATCTTAACTGCTTTCTGTATTTTACTTGTTTCGATGCCCTTTTAATATTTTCTTCTGTTTCTTAGCTGATTTGACCAAGGCAATGGACACGCCAATTCCTGGGGAAAGACCTGCTCCTGCTGATTTGGATCTTGCCCGAGTGGGGTTGCGTGCTCCTCCGAAGTCCCCACAACATCTTGGAGCTGGTCCTTCGGAGCGTGCTCCCCTGGCGATGGAGGTTTGCTTCGCTTAGCTCTTCGTTTTCCTTTGGACTTTGCCGTTGCTTAATTCTTATTGTTTGTTTTTGCTTCAGGCGAAGGCTCTACTGACACATTAAGTGGGTGGGCGGAAACCCTACATGTTCTATACAATGAGATAGGAGGTTGCATTATAGTTTTTCTTTTGTGTCTGTTTGTTTTGCCTTACTTTTTCTTATATTTTGTTTTCTTGCTAGATCGTGGCCGCCATCATTTTAAGAAGGTGGACTTTTACAAGCTGCTGCGTTACAATCTCGAGCACAACTGTGTGGTGAGTACGCATGCTTTGTATTCTTGCTTCTTCAATCTCAGTTGCCTTCTCTGTTTTTCTCTAACATTTGTTGTTTTTGGGGGCATCATATGTCAGAGATCCTCGAAGAGCACGCATCTGAGGAAGTTATCAAACAAGACAAGGCTATTGAGGTCCTTCAAAAGGAACTGGACAAGGTTGAGGAGGAGAAGAAGCAACTTGCTATAGAAGTGGCCAACCTTGAATTGCTCGTCAAACTATTGAGGATTTGAAGATCCAAGTGGGGGGCCCTGGAGAAGGATGTTGCTGGCTCAAAGGCCATAGAGGAAATAGCCCTTGCTCGATTGCAGAAGGCGGTTGGTGTGAATGAGGGCCTTTGAAAGGAAATTGAAGCGGAAAGGTCTTCGAGCCAGGCCCTGAATGCGCAAGTTAAACTGCTAAACAAGCGACTAGAAGAGGCGCGGGTTGCTGGTGTTTTGGCCGCTGAGCTGTATCGGATGGCTCTAGCTAGTTTTGGCAGCGCAACTTTGCCTTTGCTAGCCGATGCCTCTGCCTATGGTGTTTTTGCCTGGTTCAAGGAGAACCTTTCTAAGTTACCTGAGTTTGTCGGAGGCGCTATGGATTTTGGTGCGCTTTCCTATGCTATGAATCTTTGCAAGACCCTCGAAAAGCTAGGTTGTACGCATTTTGTTGGGACGAAAGGGAGGAGAGAGTTTGAAGGGACTTCAGAACTTGGTGAAACTTTAGGGGAAGTTACCAAGTCCGTTAGAAATTTTATGAAGTACTTTTGGTTCAAATTTGGTCATGCCGACGCCCGCTCCCTTGCGGAGGCTCGCCGTGCCACGGTTAGTGTTTCCTCTATATGTGTATCCGTTGCAATTTTTTGTCTTTTTGTTGTTTTCTCTTTATGTATTTTGTTGTTATTGATTTTTCTTGTGCTAGTGTAGGATTTGCAGAAGGCGGGGGCTCAACATGCCAGCAAGGAGGCACAAACATCGAAGACCGGCGAGATAGCGAGCCAGAAGTCTTTTGTTGTTGCTTCTGACACCCAAAAGCCTGGGGATGCTGCCTCAGCACCTATAGCTTTGGAGGTGTAATTTCTAGTTTTTTAGGTATCAATTTAGGCTTAGTGGATGGTGGTCTCACATACTGCCTTGCAAACCTATAAGCTTTAATGTACATTTGCTCTGCGCAGGTTACCCCTATGGGGCCTGCGCGAGACGTTGCTCCTTTAACTATGATGCAAGATGGTATTTATTTCAGCGAAGAGTTGTGGGAGTATTGGCATGATGCTTTCCCCTGTCCTTCAGTTCGTGATATGTTTGACTTTGTGTTGCGTGATATAGACGATGAGCGTGCCGAGTTTACTAGGTCACTAGCCAGGCGGGGGCCTCGCTCGCCCATTTAACACAAGTTTTGTATAATGTTGCCTTTGCGCTGTTGTAATTCCTGCTCTCGGGGCTTAATGCCTTTGTAACATGTTTGTTTTCATGTTTGCATGAATAAAGTTCAGATGGCATGCTTTTAGTTGGATACTTGTTTTATTGAAGATTCTTGCTACTTTTGCTTGTTAAGCTGAAGGGTTACATTTTCTTTAGCTTATTTGCTTTTCCTAGTCTCCGCTTCTCTCTTCTCTGATCGACGTTGAGTGTGAGTCTGTGCATCCACGCTGAAGAGTTGAGGTGCTTGTTTTCGACATTGTGCGCCGTGCGAAGGCTGCAATGCCTATTTTGTTGTTTTGGCCTCCATCTTTGTGCATGCTTGCAATTGATAGGGATATTGTGGCACGTCGCAGCGGAGCAGCTGAAGTGCTCGTATTTGATCTTGCTGATGTCTTGAAGGCTTTGGCGCAATTTGAGCACTCATCAGGTGTTCTAGTCTTTAGTCTTGATGTTTCTCTAGTGGCCATAGAGCAATTTGAGCAGGCAACGGAGGTTGAAGGAGCATTTCTTGGACATTGCCTCCGCTTGCGCCTAGATTGTTTTGTTTTTACCTTCGGCTATGCTGGCGCAGCTGCGCTCCCGTCGAACATGGTTGATGCTGGGTTGTGCCAGATGGTGTCTTTGGTTGTGTGGGGACGTTACGAGCCTTCGTGCGATACCCTCCCGCAACCTCTGATACTGACTGCTTGCTGCCAGACTTTGGTCATATAACGCCCCGCGAAGGTTGTAGAACACCAAATGGAAGATGCGTACAACCTCAACATGGCCTTCACCGGGCTACGTGAGCTGTTGGCTTTACGAGTCTTCGCACGGTACCTTCTGCTCTCTTGTTTCTAAGGAAACTCCGGCTTCCATGTTTCTCTTGCTTTGCTTTATAGTGTACCAGCTCTTGGTTGGTTTTGCTTCCCCCTAGCGCTCTTCTGGGGGTACCTGGCATATCTTTTGTTCTTTATTTATGTTGTACTTAAGTTGTTAATCCCTAACAGTCATGTGGTGCCTGATAAGGATAGGTCTTCACCATGCATTTTCTTGCTCGATGCCTACGGCGAAGGTAGGTCTTTGTCGGGGTGTTTTGGCCTTTTGGCCGTTTAAAAAATCCTTGATGCCTAATTGAGGATAGGGCTTTGTCAAGGGTGTTGGCTGTTTTCTTAACCGCGGAGGTCATTCCATGCTCTATAGCCTTCGGCTAAGGTGGTGGAAGGTCCTCTATGATGCGATTGTTATTGTCGAATATTGTGGCTCCTGTGCTAGGCACTTTTGCCCTTCTGCTTGCATATCGTTCTCGGGGGGAGTTCCTCTTTATATTTTTAGAGGGTTTTACATGGGTCCTACCTCATCAAAAGCCTCACCTCTGCTAGGAGCCCCCTTTGTGAGGAAAAGAGTATAGGCCCTTTTGTGAAAACAGAAAATGCGATAAAGTAGAGGTGAGGAGACCTTCGCTTATAGTTCCATGGAGGCCACCCCTTTTACACTTATATGTAGAACCTACGTAAATTGTCAATGTTCCATGTGTGGGTGGTTGTTTTTCCTGCATTGTCTATCAAGAAGAACGACCCTAGCCTCCCGACAGCCTTCGCTGTGTATGGTCCTTCCCATTTGGGTTGGAGCTTTCCTATATTGGCTGCATTGGGCTTTCTTCTTAGGACTAGGTCTCCGTCTTGTATGAGCTTTCTGACTACCTGGCTGTCTCTCCACCTTTTGGTTTGCTCTTGGTATTTTGTGATGTTTTCTACTACTTCCAATCTTGTGCCTTCGATCGTCTCCTTGGAGTATTCTTCATCCTCTGCCAGTGCTTGCTTTATGACGCGGAGGCTCTGATGCTTGATTTCCTCGGGCAGCATTGCATCTTCACCGTATAAGAGTTTGAACGGTGTAAAGCCTATTGTTCTGGAGGCTATGGTCCTATGGGACCAAACAACCTTCGGTAACTCTTCTACACATTTGCCTTTGTGGAGGTTGAATAAGGTTTTGGAGATTGTTGAGAATATTACTCTATTAGCTCTTTCCACTGCTCTGTTTGGCTCTAGGTAGTAGACTGAGGCGAAGGCTATCTTGGTGCCTATGCTTTTGCAAAATTCCTTGAATTGGTCTGAGTCGAATTGCTTCCCATTGTCTACTATTAAGGTTCTTGGCACTCCGAACCTGCAAATTATGTTCTGCCAAAAGAACTTTTTTACTGTCTCTGATGTGATTATTGCAAGCGGCTTAGACTCAATCCATCTTGTGAAATATTCTATGGCTACTACTACAAATTTGTTCCCCCCTTGCGATGGTGGTAGTGGCCCAACAAGGTCCATGCCCCATCTTTGCAAGGGCCAGGTGGGTGGGATGAGTTGTGCGGGAGCCAAAGGTTTTGACTGTTGAGGGGACATGCTTTGGCATGCCTGACATGTCTTGACAATTTTTTTTGCATCTTTGATGTGCGTAAGCTAATAGAATCCTTGCTTGATGGCCTTCGTAGATAGTGCCCATGGACCAATGTGTGAGCCACATATGCTTGAGTAGATTTCTTGTAGAAGGTTTTTGCCTTCGCTCTGAGGTATGCACTTGAGCAATGGTTGAACAACCCCTTTCTTGTATAGTGTTCCATTTATCAATGCATAGCTTCTTGCTCTTGCTATCATTCTTGCTGTGCTTGCCTCATCTTCTGCTTGATGTATGTTGTTCAAACAATCTATGATCAGTTGCCTCTAGTCCTCGGACTCAGTGACTAAAACTGATTTGAATGCCTTCGATGTTACTTGTGTGGCCGACGCTTGTAACACTTGGTAAAAGGTTCCACTTGGTATGGGAAGTTGTTTGTTGTTGCCTTTGCCAGCTCATCTGCCTCTGCATTTTCTGCTCTTGGTATATACCTTAGGGTGAATCATTGGAATCTTCGCTCAAGAGCCCTTACTGTAGCCAGGTATTTGATCAATTCTGGTTCCCGTGCTATGTATTCCTGCTTGACCTGTCCTGCTATGACTTGGGAGTCTATTTTTGCTAGTAATATTTTTGCTCCGAGTGCTTTCGCCTTGTTGAGGCCTAGTATAAGGCCTTCGTACTCTGCTATATTATTTGTTGCTTTGAATTCGAGCCCTGCTGCATATTTTGTGCGGAGGCCTGATGGTGCTATCAATACGGAGGAGGCTCCAGCTCCCAGATGCCCCCAAGCCCTATCTGAGTAGAGCGTCCATGTTTGTTTTTGGGGTTGTGAGGGCTGATGCGCCAAAGGTGTCCAATCTGCCATGAAATCTGCCAGCGCTTGTGATTTGATTGATGTTCTTGATACATAGTTGAGTTTGAACTGAGACAGTTCTACTACCCATTTCCCTATCCTTCTGGAGGCTTCTTTATTGCTGAGTATGTCCCCGAGTGGTTGCGAAGAGGGCACTGTGATTTCATGCACCTAGAAGTAGTGCTTCAATTTTCTTGAAGAAATTAACACTACATATGCTATTTTTTCTATCTCTATATAGTTCAGCTTTGCTCTGGACAAGGCTTCTGAGATATAGTAGATAGGCTATTGAATGACCTTCGACTCTTGTTACCCTACTGACTGCATGGTCGGAGACTGCCACATATAGCAATAGTGGTGCTTCTAGATCTGGTACAATTACCAAGAGTTTGCTTGCCATGTAGTTCTTGAGTTGCTGGAAGGCCTTCGACTGTTCTGGCCCCCATTCAACTTTGTCTCTACCTCTTAGAGCCTTAAAGAAAGGGAGGCTACGTTCGACTGACTTTGAGATGAATCTGTTCAATGCTGCTATCCTCCCTGTGAGCTTTTGGACTTCTTTTTTAGTTGATGGTTCCACCATCGAGATTATGGCCTTCATCTTCTTTGGGTTAGCCCGAATGCCTTTGGGTCTTATGATGTACCCAAGCACCTTCCCCCTGCTAACACCAAAAACACACTTTTCCGAGCTTAGTTTTAGGCCTACTTCCTTGAGGTTGGTGAAGGTTTCCTTTAAATATGCTATGTGGTCTTCTTCATTCTTGCTCATTACCACAATGTCGTCGACATATGCTATGATGTTTTTCTATAGTTGTGGGCCGAGGACAACCTTCGTCATTCTAGCGAAGGTTGAGCCTACGTTCTTTAGTCGTTCGGGCATTCTGGTGTAGCAATAAGTTTCGAAGAGGGTAGTGAAACTTGTCTTCTCATCTTCTTTGTTGAGCCAAATCTGGTGATATCATGAAAAGCAGTCGAAGAGGGAGAAGAGCTTGCATCCTGCCGCCTTATCGACGGAGGTGTCTATCCTTGGTAGCGGAAACGGGTCTTTCTTGCATGCTTTGTTGAGATTTGTGAAGTCTATGCATATTCTCATCTTTCCATTTTTCTTTGATACTAGTACAACATTTGCCAGCCATTCTGAGTACTTGACTTCTCTAATGACGTTTGCGTCTAATAGCCTCTGTACTTTGGCCTTCGCTGCTAAGATTCTGTACTCTGACATTTTCCTTTGTCGCTGCTTCTTTGGCTTCATTCTAGGGTTGATGTCAAGGGAGTATTGTATGATATCCTTGCTGACTCCTTTGAGTTCGGAGGCTGACCATGCGAAGATGTCTTTATTCTTGGTAAGGTTTCTATGAGTTCTTCTTCTTCTTTTGACAAGTTGCCTTCGATAATGACCTTTCTGTCCTAGACTATGTCTTCCAATGGGACTGACTTTGTTTCTTATTAATCTTTGAGATATGTTTTGCCCTTCGACATGTTCGGAGGCTCCGATGAGTTGCTTCTGGCTGCTTCGACAGAATTGATGTTGCGTTGCGATTTGTAGATTGCTCTTTCTATGTTTCTCGCCTCCTTTTGACTTCCATGCACTATGATGGTGCCATGCAAAGCTGGTATTTTCATACTAGGTAGCCTAAGTGAATGGCTGTGTTGAACTTGTTTGCAAACCCCCTGCCAAAGATGGCATTGTATGGGTAGTAGAGGTCTACTATGTCGAAGGTCACGTATACTGTCATAGCATTCTCCTAGCCTTCGAAAGAAACTGGCAAGGATATTTTTCCCAATGCATTGATCCTTTTTCCTCTTAAACCTATCAGTGGTGAATATGAAGGCTACAGCTGACTTCTGCTTAGTTTCATCTGATCGAAGGCATTGATAAAGATCATATCTGTAGAGCTTCCAGAGTCTATGAGAACCCTATTGATTTCCCAGCCTGCTATCTTGGCTTTGATCACCATGGCATCAGTATGGGGGTAGCTCTGCAGCTGGAGGTCTTGTTCTAAGAATGTAATGGGTGTCTTCGACCAATCTGTGGAGCGCACTGGACCCTGCACTGCTATGTTGTTCACGAGCCTGAGGTGGTCTTTCTTCTGCTTCTTTGTCTGAAATTCCATTAAGGAGCCTCCGGCTATCGGTAGTATCATGCCGATGGTGTGTAGTGGTGTATATGGATTGAGCTGGTTTTCTGGGTTGGGCTCATTTTTGGGAGCGTTTAGCTATGGTGGAGGTGGTAGCAGAGGTAGTGCTTCAACTTGTCTATTATGCACCTGAGCTGGCTGGCTTATCTCTATGAATGTTATGTGTGGAGGCCTTGGGTTTATGTAGGTGAGGTTGGCTTCTGCTCACGAACCTTCTTGCCCACGGAGATGACACGGTGAAATCTCACTTGATACGGTACGGTTTCGTCAAGGATTACACCATCTGGAAGTTTCATGGGGAAGCAGAGGATCTGAGTGCTAGTGCATCTAGAGGAGGGAACTCGTCGACAGCGATGATGGCGGTGGTGAATGCTGAACAATAAACCTCATCAGTAGCGGTCGGTGGGCATGACAATGCTGCTACTGGCGACAATGCAGATCGTGATTACATCATGATGAATGATCTGCTCCAAGACACGGCTGACGATGATGATGGGGATGGTAGTGAGCCAGTGAGGTATCCTGAGACTATGGACTTTTTTAGTCAATCGCTAACCGTCTTGACCACAACAACATTCTATTTGGGAGCCCGAGGTGGCTGGAGAATTTTAGAGAGATGAAGCAGGCGGCAATTGATCCCCTCTATAAGGACTATCCGAAGCACTGGACGGCACTGTGTTTTAACCTCCAGATGCTGATGCTGAAGGCTTGTCATGGCTGGTTCGACACTAGCTTCAATGACCTGTTACGTATCCTTGCTGACACATACCCAGAGGGTAACAAGGTGCCCACCAATACCTACCGAGCGAAGAAGCTGATCTAGCCAGTGGTGATGAAGCTTAAAAAGTTCCACGCCTACCCTAACCATTGTATCCTATATTGGGGCAAGTATGAGTACTTGCAGACCTATCTGCACTATGGCGCGAGTCGGTACAAGAGGAATGCTAGTTGTCGTGTGGATGCGGATGATGAGAGAGGGCCGAAGAATAAGAAGACGACCAAGAAGAGTACAGCGAAGAAGCAAATCCCATCTCCTGAGGATGCGGAAGAAGAGGGTTACACGCAAAGGAAAAGTCCAGCCCTGTCGATGTGGTACCTGCCCATGATGGATCGCCAACGTGCTAAGCTTGGTAGGACACTTAGAGGCAAAGTGTCCCGTATTTCCACACTTGAAGCACTTGATGGGAGCATAATCTTTCTTCTCATCTTCATTCTTACTCATCATCTTGGCATCTTGAGTTTGCATTGGATGCCTTGCCTTTTCACCCCTTCTAGTTTTCTTCTTCTTCATCATCAAGTCATCACCATCTTCATGATAGATCTTGACATGCTCTTAGAGTGTCTTCTCTTGCTCAACTTGTGGCTTTGGTTGAGGCTCTTCTAGTTGCTTCACCAATTGCTTGGTTAGGCACATTGAGGTAAGATGACCCCAAGTGCGGCACTTGAAGCACTTCACATGCTTGAGCCTCTCTTCTTCTTTTATCTTCTTGAGCTTTTCAATGTTAGGGCAACCATTTGCAAGGTGTCCCGCTTCATGACATCGGTAGCACATGGTATGAGAGAGCTTTCTTTGTTGTAGCTTCTTCATCTTTCTTTCTCACTTTCTTTCGCCCTTTGTCATCTTCTTCTTGAAGCCAAGGCCACACTTGTCACCATAGTTTCTTTGAGTCTTTAACATGTGCTCAAAGGTGACCTTTGAGTTGTAGCACCTCTCTAACTTGTTGCTCAAATTCTTCACTTCATTTTTGAGCTCATTGTTCTCCTTCAAAAGGTTAGTCTCACAAGACATAGAAGTAGAACAAGCATCTATATGTGAAGAGCATGGCATATCTAATAAATCATCACAAGAGATGGATACATGCTTCTTGCTTACATCACAAGGGTTAGCAACATTTTGCAATTTATCATTTAATCCATGTGATGAGCTCTCATTATTTTTAAGTTTCTTTGTAAACTCTTTAATGAGAGAAGCATGTTGTTCTAATAATTCTTCATGAGATGCAAGTAGTGTCTCATGATTCAATTTCAGCTCACAATGTGAAGATTTAAGAACATCAAGTAATTTCTTATGTTCTTCACCAGAATTCTTTAGAAATGAGTTTTCATTTTCCAATTTTATTGTTTTAGCTTTCTCATTTTCTAAAGACATGGTCATGCTAGCAAGTCTACTCATAATCTCATCATATGAATCAACATGATCAACCACACTATCATTTGATACCTTGGTGTCACCTTGTGACATAAAGCAATGTGGTGTAGTTGGAGAGCTTGAAGAAACATCGCTCTCATAGCCCGAGCATGATCCATCATCACCATCAAGTGTGCATGGGGAGGATCATCATGTACATCACTTGAGGCATCACCATGAATCTTGTCAAGTGATTTTATGGTAGCATCATCATCATTATCACTTGACCAAGAGGTGGAGCAATCTTCCACAATCACCAAATTGTGGTCATGCTCAACACGCTCATGTGCCTCCACCTTGTGATCATCCTCCCTCTTCAATTTGCCATCATCCCACGTGGAGGAATCACCGAAGGTGTGCTTGATTGATTCCCATATCTCATGAGCGGTTCCCGTGTAGTTTACTTGTTTCATCAAATCAAAACTCAATGCATTCGTTAGAAAACAACAAGCATGTGCATCAAGTTCATAGAGAACTCTTTGAGCTTTGGTGAGATTTCTATGGTCCAAGACATGAGTGAGATCACTAGTGATAATCCACCAAAACTTAGATCCCTTTGCACGAAAATGATCAAGCATGTGGTTTTTCCAAAGTGCAAAGTTTGTGCCATAAAAAATGTGTCTCACAATCATCTAGCCCACTAGACGCCATCCTCTCAGGTCGGTGAACACCACAAATGAGAGACCTTGCTCTGATACCAATTGAAAGGTCGAGATGGCGGACTAGAGGGGTGTGAATAGTCCTTTCTAAATTCAATCGCACCGGCTAACCGAAACAAATGCGGAATTAAAATAATCGGTCTAGCCAAGACTACACCCGTCTATCAAAGTTCATAAGCACCTTATAAAGATCCTAATTAGGCAACAAAGGTGCCGGGCTAGCTAGAGCTCACCTATCCAATTCTAGGAGCAAGGTCACACAAACCTATGCCACTAGTATTTTGCACACCGGGGAGCTCCTACACAATTCTAGTAAGCAAAAACACAAAGCTCCTAAGCTCACTAGCAATACTCAATAACAAGGCAACCAATGCCAAATTAGAGAGTGCAAATAATTAGCTACACAAACTAAGCAATGTGACTAACAAGGTTACACAAACTAAATTAACCACACAAGGGAGCTACTTCTATGCTACACAAGCAAGAAGGTAACTAGTGAGCTACACAAGCTAACTAATTACAAGAGCAACTACACAAGCACAATGTATATGAAAGTAATTACAATTTTGTGTAAGGGAATTGCAAACAAATGGGAAGAACAATGCTGACACGGTGATTTTTCTCCCAAGGTTCATGTGCTTGCCAACACACTACGTCCCCGTTGAGACAAGCTCCAAGGTTGCCGCCAGTCCTCTTGCTAGTGGTGACCTACAAGTCACACTCTCCCAGGTGGAGTGCTTACCACAAGCTCTAGCACTTGACCCAGCCAGACCACTTGTCGCCCTTTGCGTCTCACTCTACTAGAGTTGCTCTTCACGGCTCCCACGGGGTGAGCATAATGCCCCTCACAAAGCTCTTCTCTAGAGCACCGCACAAGCTTCTTGCGGGCTTCGACGGAGAGAACCACCAAGCTGTCTAGGAGGTGGCAACCTCCAAGAGTAACAAGCACCACCGGCTTGCAACTCGATCACCTAGTGCCACTCGATGCAACCTCACAATGCAATCGCACTAGAATCGCTCACTAACTCGATCGGATGAATACTATCAAGCTCAAGTGAGTTAGAGGGCTCCCAAGCACTACCACAAAAGCCACCAAGGCTCTAGTGTGCTCAGCTCTACTAAGCTACCAGCCAAAGGCCAACCAACACTTCTATTTATAGCGTCATGGGCTAAAATAGCCGTTACCCCTTCACTGGGCGTTTTTTGGGACGACCGGATGCGCCGGTCAGATTGACCGGACGCACTTGGTCCAGCGTCCGATCAACGAATGCATGCCACGCGTCACCTCCATTCAACCTCAGTCGCTTGATTTCTGTTTACACCAAAATTTGTAAGAAGAATCGTAGGGTCTCGAAAGCTCCGAAGATCATGTCATCAAGGAATCAATTGTGTGCAGGTCGGTATCAGCTGATTCGAATACAACACTAGAATCAGCTTTCTTCAGATAGCACCAGCAGATGACGACAAAGGCTACGATCGGCACCGGGACAAGGCATGTTGGACTCTACAAAAAGGGAAAGATTAGAGTCCAAGTTATCTTAAATTCGGAATGTTTTCTCTAGGGCCAAAAATTGTGATGAGTCGTGCTTAGGTAGGATTCATGCATAGGTTCCGGGTATAAATATTGGACCCCGTATTGTAAAGGACACATAATCAATCAAATACAAGTTACTTACTTTTTTGGCTCCGGCCACCCCTTAGGAGTAGTAGAGTAGATCTCGATGAGTTCTTCAGCAAGTACGGCTGCATCAATCCGGTCGACCTCCACTGCTTGTCTATAAGTATCGTCATGGCTTATACTTCTGTTCGTACGGCTGCATCGATCTGGTCGACCTCCACTGCGACTCTGGTATAAGCTAGTTATCGACTCTTGTCTAGTTCAAGTAAGGCTACATTGATCTGGTCGACCTCCACTGCTCGAACTAGATTAAGGTCAAGTTATCGGCTCTATCTAAGGGTGGCGTTCCTTCGGATAGATTCATTAAGTTACCGATATTGCTTATTGCTTCCACTATTTATTTAATTACAGCAATATCACTTCACCCAATTGGGATTGATCTAGATTGGCCTTATATCCTATTTAACCCATCATTTGTTAATCTAAACTGATCTAATCTGCATCTTAAATGATGAGTTATGTTTTATCGGCCATTTTATGTCAATCTTGATCGCGCATAGTGTGCGGTTAAGGCATGTTTTGTCTTGAATAGATCCGTTGGCTAACGAAAATCGTTTCATGGCCCGTTATCACGGCCTGTGTGATTCTACCTCACACCCCACTGTTAGCACCATGGAGTAGGGATCGTTACTTGGTAGATTTGTTCCTAATAGGGCATGACCTTAACTGTGTGCTATGCTGGAATCGGCTGTTTTAGCCGATATCGAGTGCTTTCATGAATAGTTCACGTCACGAGACCATTGAAGTAAAGATAGGTTGAAAGATGTGTTAGCCCCATGATCTTATTATTGTATTACGGCCTGTATGATTCTGCCTCATGCCCCACTGATATTAGTAATAAGTTAGGGTCATCGAATCTATTGTTGTTTCTACGGCCTACATGATTCTGTCTCATGCCCTACTGGTCATAGCGATAGATGAGATCTAATATGTTCATTAGATTTATCTTTATTAAATTGTTAAATGATGATGAGCTGTTTCTCTTATATAAAAGGGATTCGGTTACTTGCAGTCATTGGCTTAGTATAAACTAATTATTGTTGACATCTTATTGCCATTGACTCACGTTTGTCTAAATAACGAGATCTATCCTGAGCGATAACCGATTTACCTTCCATAATTCCATGAGCTTTAATTGATTTATTCTTATGAGTATGCTGGAATCGACTATTTAGTCGATTTCCTTCCATATCGGCTCTCAGAGCCACACATTCGGGACTATCTGGCAACACCGGCATGTCCCGCCTTAAATTACTGATTAGCTTTCTCTCCTTGTCAATTGCAGGGTCAAATTGACTCGCACGTCTTGGGAGGAGTGCGTAGGATTGACCATCCCTGCGCTGAAGCTAGGTGGATCTCTATCTCCATCGAGCGGACCCTTCCGGCTTACTCATGTGCCCTCGGCACGGGACAAAACTTCATGCCAACACACGTTCTTGGCACGCCCGGTGGGACCCCACAATCGTCATGGCGGTTCATAACAACAACGACATCCTTATGGTACATTATGAAGATCTACCTGATGGAGATAAAGATGTCATCGGCAAAGCTATAGAAGAGTTTCAGAATAAGTGTTTGTTGTCCTACACCAAAACACGTGCCAACACAATTGTTCAGAAATATCCACTACCAAGAGTTCTATTACACGGGCAGACAGATACAGTTGAAGCTGAAGACAGGCATTTCTTTATGGAAACTGTAAAAAATCTATTCATGATGCCATATCAAGCCATAATGAAGCTTTCTTGGACACATTCCACAACGCCATGAAAGAAGTGTTTCATGGGTTTCCTGTTGGTCAGGTTGGGCCGGCTTATTACAACATTCCACATCCATCGACCCAAGGGACTAATCAAGTCGGTACCAGCCATCAAGAAGCAGCACCAGCTGGTAATGATGATGTCCAGGCTGTTCAGAGTCCATGTAAACAAGCTCAAGATATTACTACAAATTAGATACAGTATAATCCTAGATCATCAGTGCAGCATGTGCAATAGCTAGCGGAGCAAGGTCAGAACCAGATGATTAATTATGGCACATGGGGCCACATACCATCGTCGGCTCAAAAAATAGCACAATTAGTTCAAAGGATCCGTAGAGATATAGATCCTCATGTCTATAATCAGAGACTTCAAGCAGCAAACCAGCAAAGAACCTACCAGATAGAGATTCCACAAGGGTATCAAGGCACACGGGATTTCAATCCACAGATGGGTCAGCAGGTGCAGAGAAATCCAAATTCACATGCTGAAGAGTTGTTGCTAAAGGTGACCGAGATGATGAAGAATCAGTTCGGTCTGAAGCCAAAAGGGCTAACCTTTTCATACAAACGCTCATATCCAGAATGGTATGATTTGGTCGCTCTTCCTACAAATTACAGGCTTCCAGAGTTTACTAAGTTCACTGGCCAAGACAGTACAAGCACAATAGAACATGTCAGTCGGTATCTTACACAATTGGGTGAGGCATCAGTTGAGGAGGCCCATCGAGTTCATTTCTTATCCTTGTCCCTGTCAGGACCAGCCTTCACTTGGTTTTCATCACTGTCGGTCAACTCCATTGCCAATTGGGTTGATCTGGAAAAGAAATTTCATACATATTTTTATACTGGGACTGGAGAAAAGAAGATTACCGATCTAACAACTATAAGATAGAAGACTAATGAATCGGGCACTGAGTTTCTTCAGAGGTTCCGAGAGACTAGGAACTTATGCTTCTCATTAAACTTGGCTGATGATAAGCTAGCTGCTTTAGCCGTTCAAGGAATGCTGCCAATGTGGAAAGAGAAACTACTATGACAAGAATTTGATAACTTGGGTCAATTGGCTCAACGAGTGGCAGCGCTCAATAGCCAATTCCAGAGTATACGTAGAGATACCCGATTCCAAAAGAGTACCACAGTGGCCGAAGCTTATAATTCATACTCAGTCGATGACGGCTATGAAGATGAAGAAGAGGTTGTTGTGGCTGAATAGAAATGAGGCAAAAAGACAGTAATGGTGTCAAACCCTTAGGGAAGAGGAGTCGAGGAGATCTATGACTTTGATGTCACAAAATCAGACCAGCTCTTTGATTTCTTGCTTGAGAAGGGACATATCAAGTTGCCCGATAATCATGTTATGTTTCCCCCTGATCAGTTGAAGAATAAGAAGTTCTGCAAGTTCCATAACGCTACTTCTCATTTCACTAATAAATGCAGAATTTTCCGGCAGCATATACGGAGGGCTATTCAGCAAGGAAGGCTCAAATTTGATATGCCTCGGAAAATGAAAGTTGATGATAATCCTTTCCTAGGAGATCAAAACATGGTTGATGCTAGGTTGCTCAAAGGAAAGACTAAGGTCCTAACATCAATCAAATCAAGAGAAGCTAGAACAGTCAATCCCGAGAGGCAAATATCGGCCGACGAAATACAGGGGAATTAAAAGACGTCACGGCAAGCATAAGAGCTGATATGAGCAGGGAGAAACATCAAAAGAAGGGGAGACAAAGCGTTGAGTTACATCTCGAATTCTGTTGAATAAATGGCAGCGGCAGAAGGAAAAGGATTATCAGCGTTGGTTGGAAAAGCAAGAATACCAGCATCAACAGGAAAAAGAGAGGTACATTAGAAAGCAAACTGAATTGCATTGGAATTGTCCTTTCTTCAGACATTGCTGGAACAAAGGTTTGAAGTTGCCTACCAGGAGTAACTATCCAGAGTGCAGCGATCAGTATTGGGAGTTTAGGCAATCTCAAGCCAACCGCCGATCTATCCATGCTCAAGATGCATATCACCATAGTAACATGGATCGGTGCTTAAAAAATGGAAGTGTTCATGATCGGCTGGGAAAAAGAGTTGTTGATCAAGACTGGGCTGATTATGAAGAAGAAGGCAACAAGAGAGAATATGTTTGGTAGGAAGGCCAATGGTGTCAGGGAGATTTGACAAGAAGCTAGAAGAGAAGGGTGCAACGCCTAAGAAACAAAGAGTTGGAACAGGCTCAGGCATCTGGTAAACCTCAAGTTTGGCGTGCTAAGCAAACAGCCGATAGAAAGTAACCATCGGCTAATATTCAAATGGCTTTTCTGTTGCCATTAGAGTTCAGAGTTCCAGCAGATCAAGAAGTTTATTTGGATTTCGATGAATCAAAGTATGAGGAGATAGTTGCCAAGTTAACGGTTATACAACAAGCAATATTTGATAAACTAGTCAAACATCGGCACCTTAAGGCTTTATATGTAAAAGGTTTGGTTGATGGGAAGCCGATGAACAAGATGTTGGTGGACGGAGGTGCTTCTATTAATCTCATGCCTTACACCACTTTTCGTAAACTGTGCAAGGGACTAGGAGATTTGATTGAGACTGACATGATGCTCAAGGACTTTGGAGGTAATGCGTTCAAGACCCGGGGGGCAATAAACGTCGAACTGACAATCGAGAGTAAGACTGCTCACCACATTCTTTGTCATCAATGGAAAAGGGTCATACAGTTTACTCCTTGGTCGTGATTGGATTCATGCGAACTGTTGTGTACCATCGACCATGCATCAGTGTTTGATTTAGTGGCATGGAGATGATGTTGAGCTGGTTCGCGCTGATGAGTCTGTGAGTATCGCAACAGCCGATCCAGTCTTTTGGGAACTATGAGACTTCGAATGCTTTTCTAGCAAGTTATGGAAATGAGGCTTCATTAGAATCAACGATGAAAGCTAACAACCGATCCAAGCAATCGGCTTTGAAAATTTGTCTTAAGGGATAATCCAATAGATGGTACAGATGGCAAACTGGAACATGGTTTCACGTTGGCCGATGAATTAGAAGAAGTAGATATTGGTTCTGGAGATAGACCTATGCCAACGTATGTAAGTGCCAAGTTGGACCCTGAGTATAAACGAGAGTTAGTTGATTTGTTAAAGGAATTTAAAGACTGTTTTGCTTGGGAATACTATGAGATGTCTGGTCTAGACCGGTCAATTGTCGAACATCGATTGCCAATCAAACCTGGATATCGGTCGTTTAAACAAGCTCCAAGGAGATTCAACCTAAACATGCTTGATGATATCAAAAAGGAGACTGAAAGGTTACTGGAGGCAAAGTTTATCCGACCGCGACGATATGCAGAGTGGATATCGAATGTTGTCCCTGTGTATAAGAAGAATGGAAAATTAAGAGTTTGCATCGATTTTAGTGATCTGAACAAAGCCACACCCATGGAAGGTTATTCGATGTCGATAGCTGATATGTTAGTAGATGCAGCAGCCGGGCACAAGATTATTAGCTTCATGGACAGCAATGTAGGGTACAACCAAATTTTCATGGCTGAGGAAGACATAGCAAAGACCGCTTTCAGGTGCCCTGGCGCAATTGGTTTATTTGAGTGGGTTGTGATGACCTTTGGTCTGAAGAATGCCGGTGCAACTTATCACAGGGCGATGAATTATATTTTTCATAAGTTGATCGGCAGGATTGTTGAAATCTACATCAATGATGTGATGATAAAAATCCAAAGGGTACAAAGAGCACCTAGCTGATTTGCAAGAGACTCTAGAATACACAAGAAAACATGATCTAAAGATGAATCCTAATAAGAGTGCTTTTGGAGTGTTAGCTGGACAATTCTTGGGATTTATGGTCCATGAGAGAGGAATCAAAGTTGGTCAGAAAAGCGTAAAAGCAATTGATGAGGCGGTTCCCCCGCTACTAAGATAGAGTTGCAATCTCTGCTTGGTAAGATTAATTTCATCAGAAGATTCATTTCAAATTTGTCAGAAAGGATCCTGCCGCTTTCTCCCTTGTTAAAGTTGAAAAATGATCAAGAATTCAAGTGGGGTGACATACAACAAAAGGCATTTGAAGAAATAAAAGAATACATGAAGTGTCCACCTGTGTTGGTCCCTCCTCAGTAAGGTAAGCCTTTTAAGTTGTACATATCGGCTGATGACAAGACAATTGGATCGGCCTTGATGCAAGAATTTGAAGGAAAAGAGCGAGTTGTTTTCTATCTGGGTAGAAGGCTCCTGGATCCAGAAACAAGATATTCCCCCATCAAAAAGTTATGCTTGTGCTTATATTTCTCCTACACTAAGTTGCGACACTACTTATTATCAGCCGAATGTACGGTTGTTTCCAAGGCTGATGTGATTAAGCACATGTTATCAATGCCAATACTGAATGGGAGAGTGGGAAAGTGGATTCTTGCGTTATCGGAATTTGACTTGAAGTACAAATTGGCTAAAGCAGTCAAAGGACAAATAATGGCCGATTTTGTCACCCAGCATCATAAGCCAAGCATTGGTTATGTAGAGCCGATGCCTTGGATATTATTTTTTGATGGATCATCATGCAAGCAAGGTGGTGGCATTGGTATTGTTATTATTTCACCTCGGGGGGCAAGTTTTGAGTTTGCTCTCCCAACTAAACCAATGATTACCAACAACCAAGCAGAGTATGAAGCTATTATTAAGGGACTTCAACTTCTTCACGAAGTAAAGGCCGAAGCAATTGAAGTATTTGGAGATTCATAGTTAATTATTAATCAGTTGATCAGCTTATATGGGTGCAAAGAAGATACTTTGAAAGGATACTATGATGGGTGCCAAAAGTTGCTCAAAGAATTTCTTCATGTCTCTCTCCAACATATTCCGAGAGCACAAAATCAAGAGGCTAATCATCTAGCTCAAAGTGCGTCAGGATATCGAGTGTTTCGAGAAGTCTTGAGTAGTGAAGCCTCGAGTAGTGAAGCCTCGAATGATGATTGGAGAGTCAAAATAGCCGACTACCTTAGAAATCCATCACAGAAAGTTACCAGAAAGCTAAGGTATAAATCAACTAAGTATGTTTTACTGAATGATCAGCTGTATTACAAAATAGTCGATGGAGTATTACTCAAATGCCTAAATCGAGAGGAAGCTAAGGTGTTGATGGGCGAGGTGCATGAAGGGATATGTGGGGATCATCAATCGGCTTATAAGATGAAGTAGATTATTCGTAGAACTGGATATTTCTGGCCAACAATATTGGAAGACTGTTTTGAATATTACCAGGGGTGCCATGATTGTCAATGTTTTGGTAATATCCAGAAATCGCCTGCATCGGCCATGAATCCAATAATCAAGCCATGGCCATTTCGAGGTTGGGGAATTGATTTAATTGGCTAGATTTTTCTGCCCTCAAGCAAAGGACATAAGTTCATATTGGTAGCAATAGATTACTTCACTAAATGGGTTGAGGCAATTCCTTTGAAGATGCTAACCTCAAAGAACATGGTTGATTTTGTCAAGGAGCACATTGTGTATCGTTTTGGGATTCCTCAAACTATAACTATCGATCAGGGGACAATGTTCACATCAGAGGAGTTTAGAGATTTTGCTGCCAGTATGGGAATCAAGCTACTAAATTCTTCGCGCCAGCATCTGGTCACATGACCGAGACCGCACGCTCAACTGCTGTCACTGACCAGATGCGCCAGTCCTACCGAGGCCAGCATCCGGTCACTCACAGTGACCCCTTCTCGCCTCCGTTTCTTCGCCGAGTTGATCCTCATCAACTCCAACTTCTTCTCCTTTGCAAATGTGCCAACACCACCAAGTATACACCATCATGTGTATGTGTGTTAGCTTTTTACAAACATTTTCCAAAGGATTAGCCACTAAACTTGCCACGCCACTCGATCCTAGCGATGATGCAAAGTTAGATCACTCAAGTGGAAATTAATCTCTTTTGGATTCATGTTGCTTGCCCAAGCAATTTTACCATATGTAAATGATTTTGGACAAGTACCGTGTTTGGTTTGAAGCTCGCATATATACATAGATTGGAATTGTGGGAGAGTAATTACTACCGAATGATGCTAAGGTGTATAGAGTAAACCTTTGAAGTGTGATACCAATCGGAGTTGCACCTTTAAGTTCATCCTTAGCACCATGGTTAGCTAGATATCACTTGGAAATAAAAACACTAGATACCTCGTGAGATCAACATTAAAAGCAAGGTACTAGCATTACTTGAAAAGCATACCAAGTGTCTAGCTATCATCCTATGCATGCTAGTTTTCATTTCATCAATCAAATTCTTCAACTAGCATACACCACACAAGCATGCATATTGAATTTAAAAGCTTATGCAATGCAAGCAAGCACAAGACTATGCACATAACAAATGCAACCAATTAAGATTCATGAGCTTGCTCTCCCTACTTGTGTGCTTCTCTTGTCTAAGAATTTTAATCCATCTCTTTTCTTCAATGTTGCTCCCTCTTTGTCCATGTCCATGTCCAACCTCTACTTCTTTGTCTCAATCTCTCCCAAAGCTTTCATATCTTTGTACAATCTCTCCCCCTTTGTCATCAATTTCCATAAAAGGTGTGCTTCTCATTGATGCAAAGGTTTGCATTTGGGGTAGATGGTTGAGGCTTGAATCTTACATTTTTTATGGATATCACTTGATTGTTGGAATAACACCACTTGTAGCCCTTGAGATACCACACATAGGACCTTCGACCTTGATACCAATTTGTGGGACACCTCCCCCTATGTCATAGCATGGGTCATCCATTTGATAAACTTGAGCTCTTGTAGGTGAGGGATGCATTCTTTATTTGATGATCACTTAAAGTTGAGGATCACTTGTGAAACTATCGTCTTGCATGATTGATACACCGTGTAGATGTGATACCACTTTTAAAGAATTTCCTAGTATGGAACCACTTGTTGGATTTATCAATAAAAACCATTTCTTGAACCTTTGTTATCTTCTTGAGTACCACTTATAGGATATCACTTGTGAGTTGATCTAGACATCACTTGTGAATTCTTGATGAAACACTTGAGTCTAGATACCACTTGAAACAAACAAACTAAATATCCATTTGTATTGTTGTCTTGTGCTTGTACTCTTGGTACTTATCAGGAGCTTCTAAGTTGACTTGAACTAAATTGATTTGCCTTAGCTTCCAAGTCTGGTTTGAACCAATGACAAGCTTCTTCACACCTCTTACAAGGGTTATCTTACCAATGTTGTACTTGCCACTTGTTAGCAATCCAAATTAAATCAAGTACTTGGGTTCACTAGCTCATGAATAAATTCATATACTAACCACTAGATCAACTAATCATTCAAGCAATAGTGGTAGGTTATGAATTTAAACATTTCATTTGTTATGCATGATTCTATGAAGCATGTACTATATGCACTAACCGTATACTAGTAAGGGATGAAATGATCATGCACATTACAATGATACCTTTGCTATGTTGGAGTAGAGGATAGTCACATAGATTCCAATTTATTACTTTAATAGAAATATGAAGTCCAATTATAAGCTTGGTGAAGAACAATCATGTATAATGAAATCCATTCTTCAACCATATGATTTGAGAACCACTAATATGATTAAGTGCACTATCTTGTTGTGGTTAGCTTGCTTCATCATTTGATCAATGCTTGCATGAGAGAACTATTTGGAGTACCACTTGAATTGTCATGACTAGCTTCCTTTTGGGTGTTGCTTGCTTTTCTTGATCAACCCTTTTGATTGCTTCAACTAAGCATCTCAAACGTCTCTCGGATCATCACTTCCATGTTAGCCTTCCAAGTACCATACTTGGTTTACCTACTTATAGGCGGCAAGCCCCTACACTAGGGAGAAGTGACCTCTCACCAAGAACCATTCTTGACACTCACTTCAAATAACTTGATTGATTGATCCAAGTGATGGACTTAACTTGATGAGTAACCTTGATTCCTTCTTTAAGTCCTTTTATTTCTACTTGTTTAAGTCCTTTTCTTTCTACCAAATGATTTCCAATAGTCACTAGAACTTAAATTTTATCTTCATCTTGAGTTTGATCTTGATCTTCTAATTTGAGCACCAAATATGTGCAAAGTACATTTCACAATCAAATGACCTTGTACTCTTTGCTTGTCATGCTTTTAGATCATCTCAAAACCAAACTTAGGTGCCTCAATTACTTATAAACATGTTTCAACTTGAGGACCTTTCAATCAAAGTGACTCCAAATAAATCCAATAATTGTCATTTTTCTGGCAGATTCTGTACTCTTCAAAGAAAAATGCATATCTCTCAAAGTACAAATTCAAAAACCACGAAATTTGGTGGAGATGTGCATAATTAAGTTATATACCATCTGTAAAAATTTTAGCTTCATTTGACTTCTAAATTGCTACCAGATTTTAATTCTTCCACCACTGCTGTATGCTGAAAACTACTGCACTATAGCAGACAAGATCCACTCTACAACCGAAGCATCTCTTATCCAATTCTCATGAAATTTGTATAGAACCTTATACCATAAGTCTAGAGCATGTACACCAATTTTTATGCCAATCAAATAAGTTTTGATCACTCAAACAAGGCTAAGATCACACCTAGCTCAGATTTTTAATATAGGACATATTTCAATCACTTGAGCTATACTTCATCAAATATAAATCAAACTTAAAACCAACTTATTTGAATACTTTCACTAGACATAAATCCATTCGATCCACTCACTAAAAGTCATCTCATGAATTTATCCAACACAAATCAATCCAAACTTGATTACTAAGCAATTATCCGTTCAATCATCTTATAACAAGCAACATTGCATATTTATCCAATTCAATCAGCTCATATGTACCCAAATGAAATGATCAACAAGAGATATACCTTGGTTAGCTCATGATCATCCAACTAGCAAACTTCAACTCAATTATTTGTAAGCCATCAAATATATCCAATGAATCACCAACAACTTGAATTATAGCACTTGTATGATGTAGCACATTTGGACTTCACTCAATTATCATGGCATTGGGTTTGGATGTGCACTAGGCTTCATATCTTGACTCAACATATGATGATCAATATGAAATCAATTGAATCAAGTCTCCAATGCCAATGGTACCTACAAACAATCATCCACTTTTTGATGGTACCCAAACAAGTTTGGGTCCTCTCAAGTTAGGAGCAACATACTTAGGCATAGCCTTAGTATGAGTAGTGGGATATTTTGCAATAGCAACCATAAAGGTACCATTACCATCCTTCCTAAGCATAGAATCATCATCAATTGAAATAGGCTTAGGAGTGTTACCTAGGGGACATGAATGTGTCATGTGTCCCCTTTCCCGACATGAGTAGCACTTTCTCTTTGATTGAGCCTTCTCTTCCTTGCTCATGTGGTGCTTCCCATTGCCTTGCCTCTCATGGATCACTTGAGCCTTCTTCTCAAGCTTGGTAGGACACTTAGAGGCAAAGTGTCCCGTATTTCCACACTTGAAGCACTTGGTGTGAGCATAATCTTTCTTCTCATCTTCATTCTTACTCATCATCTTGGCATCTTGAGCTTGCATTGGATGCCTTGCCTTTTCACCCCTTCTAGTTTTCTTCCACTTTGTCATCAAGTCACCACCATCTTCATGATAGATCTTGACTTGCTCTTGGGGTGTCTTCTCTTGCTCAACTTGTGGCTTTGGTCGAGGCTCTTCTAGTTGCTTCACCAATTTCTTGGTTAGGCACATTGAGGTAAGATGACCCCAAGTGCGGCACTTGAAGTACTTCACATGCTTGAGCCTCTCTTCTTCTTTTATCTTCTTGAGCTTTTCAATGTTAGGGCAACCATTTGTAAGGTGTCCCGCTTCATGACATCGGTAGCACATGGTATGAGAGAGCTTTCTTTCTTGTAGCTTCTTCATCTTTCTTTCTCACTTTCTTTCGCCCTTTGTTATCTTCTTCTTGAAGCCAAGGCCACACTTGTCACCATAGTTTCTTTGAGTCTTTAACATGTGCTCAAAGGTGACCTTTGAGTTGTAGCACCTCTCTAACTTGTTGCTTAAATTCTTCACTTTATTGTTGAGCTCATTGTTCTTCTTTAAAAGGTTAGTCTCACAAGACATAGAAGTAAAATAAGCATCTATATGTGAAGAGCATGGCATATCTAATAAATCATCACAAGAGGTGGATACATGCATCTTGCTTGCATCACAAGGGTTAGTAACATTTTGCAATTTATCATTTGATCCATGTGATGAGCTCTCATTATTTTTAAGTTTCTTTGTAAACACTTTAATGAGAGAAGCATGTCGTTCTACTAATTCTTCATGAGATACAAGTAGTGTCTCATGATTCAATTTCAGCTCACAATGTGAAGATTTAAGAACATCAAGTAATTTCTTATGTTCTTCACCAGAATTCTTTAGAAATGAGTTTTCATTTTCCAATTTTATTGTTTTAGCTTTCTCATTTTCTAAAGACATGGTCATGCTAGCAAGTCTACTCATAAGCTCATCATATGAATCAACATGATCAACCACACTATCATTTGATACCTTGGTGTCACCTTGTGACATAAAGCAATGTGGTGTAGTTGGAGAGCTTGAACAAACATCGCTCTCATAGCCCGAGCATGATCCATCATCACCATCAAGTGTGCATGGGGTAGGATCATCATGTACATCACTTGAGGCATCACCATGAATCTTGTCAAGTGATTTTATGGTAGCATCATCATCATTATCACTTGACCATGAGGTGGAGCAATCTTCCACAATCACCAAATTGTGGTCATGCTCAACACGCTCATGTGCCTCCACCTTGTGATCATCCTCCTTGAATTTGCCATCATCCCACATGGAGGAATCACCGAAGGTGTGCTTGATTGATTCCCATATCTCATGAGCGGTTCCCGTGTAGTTTACTTGTTTCATCAAATCAAAACTCAATGCATTCGTTAGAAAACAACAAGCATGTGCATCAAGTTCATAGAGAACTCTTTGAGCTTTGGTGAGATTTCTATGGTCCAAGACATGAGTGAGATCACTAGTGATAATCCATCAAAACTTATGTCCCTTTATACGAAAATGATCAAGCATGTGATTTTTCTAAAGTGCAAAGTTTGTGCCATCAAAAATATGTGTCTCACAATCATCTAGCCCACTAGACGCCATCCTCTCGGGTCGGTGAAGACCACAAATGAGAGACCTTGCTCTGATACCAATTAAAAGGTCGAGATGGCGGACTAGAGGGGGGTGAATAGTCCTTTCTAAATTCAATCGCACCGGCTAACCGAAACAAATGCAGAATTAAAACAATCGGTCTAGCTAAGACTACACCCCACTATCAAAGTTCACAAGCACCTTATAAAGATCCTAATTAGGCAACAAAGGTGCCGGGCTAGCTAGAGCTCACCTATCCAATTCTAAGAGCAAGGTCACACAAACCTATGCCACTAGTATTTTGCACACCGAGGAGCTCCTACACAATTCTAGTAAGCAAAAGCACAAAGCTCCTAAGCTCACTAGCAATGCTCAATAACAAGGCAACCAATGCCAAATTAGAGAGCGCAAATACTTAGCTAAACAAACTAAGCAATATGACTACCAAGGTTACACAAACTAAATTAGCCACACAAGGGAGCTACTTCTATGCTACACAAGCAAGAAGGTAACTAGTGAGCTACACAAGCTAACTAATTACAAGAACAACTACATAAGCACAATGTATATGAAAGTAATTGCAAGCTTGTGTAAGGGGATTGTAAACCAACGGGAAGAACAATGTTGAGATGATGATTTTTCTCCCGAGGTTCATGTGCTTGCCAACATGCTACGTCCCCATTGAGACAAGCTCCAAGGTTGCCGCCGGTCCTCTTGCTAGTGGTGACCCGCAAGTCACACTCTCCCACATCGAGTGCTTACCACAAGCTCTAGCACTTGACCCGGCCGGACCACTTGTCGCCCTTCGCGTCTCGCTCTACTCGAGTTGCGCTTCACGGCTCCCGCGGGGCGAGCATAATGCCCCTCACAAATCCCTTCTCCAGAGCACCGCACAAGCTTCTTGCGGGCTTCGACGGAGACCACCACCAAGCCATCGAGGAGGTGGCAACCTTCAAGAGTAACAAGCACCACCGGCTTGCAACTCGATCACCTAGTGCCACTCGATGCAACCTCACGATGGAATTGCACTAGAATCGCTCACTCACTCGATCGGATGAACACTATCAAGCTCAAGTGAGTTAGAGGGCTCCCAAGCACTACCACATAAGCCACCAAGGCTCTAGTGTGCTCAGCACTACTAAGCTACCAGCCAAAAGCTGACCAACACTTCTATTTATAGCCTCATGGGCTAAAATAGCTATTACCCCTTCACTAGGCATTTTTCGGGACGACCGGACGCGCCGGTCAGATTGATCGGACGCACCCGGTCCAAAGTCCGATCAACGGATGCATGCCACGCGTCGCCTCCGTTCAACCTCAGTCGCTTGATTTCAACGGTTGGTTGTCGTGCGCCAACGGTCAAGTGGTGATCGGACGCAGCACAGCGAGGATGACCAGACGCTCCAACGCCTGAGTCCAGTCGTTTCCAGAGAGCTCCCCGAACCACTATTTTTGCGACCAGACGCGTCCACTACTGCACGGCCAGACGCAGACCAGCCAGAGTCCGATCGTTTCTAGAGAGCTCCCCGAGCCTCTGTTTTGCGACCGGACGTGTCAGGTTGGTTGCGATCGCACGCAGCACCTGAGTCCAGTCCTTCACCGCCTGCCACGTGTCACTGCTACTCCTCGCACCAAGACGTCAGCTTACATCATGACCGATCAGATGCAACCTCAACGCGTCAGGTCACCTCTTCGCGCCAGCGTCCGGTCACATGACCGAGACCGCGCGCTCAACTACTGCCACTGACCGGACACGCCGGTCCTGCCGAGGCCAGCGTCCGGTCACTCGCAGTGACCCCTTCTCGCCTCTATTTCTTCGCCGAGTTGATCCTCATCATCTCCAACTTCTTCTCCTTTGCAAATGTGCCAACACCACCAAGTGTACACCACCATGTGTATGTGTGTTAGCTTTTCACAAACATTTTCCAAAGGATTAGCCACTAAACTTGCCACGCCACTCGATCCTAGCGACGATGCAAAGTTAGATCACTCGAGCGGCACTAGATGATCGATATGCAAACAAGTTTGCCCCTCTTAATAGTACGACCATCTATCCTAAATCCGGTCATCAACTTCTCTACACACCTATGACCGGTGAAATGAAATGCCCGATGTTATACCTTTGCCTTGCGCATTCCATTCCATCTCCTCCAATGTCGATGCAACACATGCACCAACATGATCAACAATGATATGATCCACTTCAAATCATCACGTGATCATATTGGTTCATCGATCTTGACTTCACTTGCTTTTCACCGTTGCCTTCGTCCATCGGCGCTAAGTCTTGCTCAAGCTTCACCGCCACGCAGTCCATCGCTCCAAAGCCTCCAACTTGCCCTTCACGCTTGCAACCGGTCTATCAAGCCAAGTCATGTCTTGATCTTCTCCACCTTGATCACATGACTCAATGTCATGTCTCATGTGCAATGAGCTCCTTCATCATCACATGTGTGAGTTTTTGCAACATCTCCGAGCCATTTTCACCTTCATGGCATATGTTGCTCACACACATGTACCTGTGGACTAATCACTTGTGTATCTCATATAAACACAATTAGTCCACCTAGATTGTCACTCAGTTACCAAAACCACACAAAGACCTTTCAACCTTGCCGTCGACCACCGCCTCCGAGCTCCACACCTGCGCACCACAAGCCAAGAGACATGTTGCACAGCCCAACTCACGCCATGGTTAGTTCACAAACTCAACCCAAGACGCGAATCACGTTGACAATCACTCATCACAAATTCGAACCACAAGGTCACATATCAACCTTGTGTTCGCATAAGTTCTGGACTATTAATATTTACTACTCTACCATCTGTAACTCGCCTGATTGACGACTCCATATGTCTGCAATCGGCGGTTTTATGAGGGGCCTTTGTAACACCTTTGAGGTGAGAACATTCTAAAACACTGGCTGCGCAATCGGTTTCTAGAATTGTTGGTTGACCATCAAAGCATTGTTCAGCGTCAGCCATATGTAACCTTTTCCTTACAAGCTAGGACGAATTCTTCCTCCTCCACCGGCGAGCAGTCAAACAACACTCTGCAAGCTGAGAGAAATTAAAACTATAGTCTGCCATTCTCGTATCGCACTACAACACTTATTCAATTATATTAACCATGCATCCTGTTAGAGGGGTCCATATATAGGCCAGATGGTTCATTAATTTGTTTTTCTACTAGTCCGATGATTATATAATACTATTTCCTAAAGAATGTTCAAAGTTGGATAAATTAATTAGTAAGATGATAGCAGAGATAGAGGAAAAGCAGTTTTTTTTTTTAAAGTAAACGACGAACAAACCTGAAAGCAGTTATGCCAACTAACCGTCCTTTACCGACATATAGTACACTGTATGCATGCTTAATTAATCCACTGGAAACAGCAACTGTCCAACACTCCACAACAACAGAACTGAATACTATACTGCTGACAGGATAAATTAATTAGTAAGATGATAGCAGAGATAGAGGAAAAGCAGTTTTTTTTTTAAAAAAAAGTAAACGACGAACAAACCTGAAAGCAGTTATGCCAACTAACCGTCCTTTACCGACATATAGTACACTGTATGCATGCTTAATTAATCCACTGGAAACAGCAACTGTCCAACACTCCACAACAACAGAACTGAATACTATACTGCTGTGTAGAGCAAGGCCTGGTGAGATCGAGGCGCATGCCTGCGTACTACGCGTGCATGAGCTTTTGCATCTGTTGTCACCAGGTCGAGCGTGTCCTGTCCTCCCCTTCGTCTTGGGAACTCACTAGAAAAAGGGGTCGAATCAGGGAATTAAACTGAATGGAACCATGGTCCAAAAACCATCCCCTGTGCGTCCCCATGGTGAATAATGAACGACGTTCAGCATAATCCGCAGCACCTGGGTCCCTGCATGTTGTCCTCGGCTCCGGGACATGGTGTCCGTGTGATATTCTGCACCGCCACGTGTCATTCATCCACCATGGGGCACACAGACGATGTTTTTGACCTAGGGTCCACCCAATTTAATTCCCTCAGACGTCCAATATCCCTGTTTTGCGCCTTCGACCATATATGCTCTCCTGCTAGCATTTTACTAACACCCTATTTGGATCCTTGGAACTAAAATTTAATCTTATAACCATAACTTAGGCACAGATTAATTAAGCTAATATAGTTATACGTGGAATATATTTATATGGTATTGTTGGCCTTATGAGGAAGATACTTATGTGTTGCAGTTCTCTTGTTGTTGGGGAGCGAGCCGAAAACCATGGTATAAGTTGCAGAGTAGAAATATAGCATGGTGATTTATAGAATCGATTTGCATCTCCCACCCCATGAATTTGAGATAGCTAGGCTTATATGTGAATTTTGGAAAGTTGTGGAATATCAAATTTCAAAACAAATAGCCTAGACCATTAAGTAGATTCGAATTCCTCCAAAATGAAAGGATCCAAATGGCTCATTAGAGAGAATTATTTGAGAAGAGACACAAAAGTATGTGATAGCTAGGCTCCTATAGCTACCTCTCTTTTAGGTAAAAATGTTAAGTACCTGGGTGTACTTTTATATGAGTTGTACTCACATCATCACATGCTAGTCCAGTCCAGTCCAGTCCAGTCAAGAAGGGCACACATGCTGCATGTTGGCTAGCTACTGGCTTATGCACATTACATTGTCATTAATATAGTTGATTACATGCAGCTAGCGATGGTGAGTATGCGTGAGACCACCCGTAGCTAGCTGCCTTTTGTGTAAACAAAGACATCAACATGCAGGAAAGGAGAATAATTCACATTGTCACATGCAAGGCAAGACGGGACGTACGTGTGTGCGTACGTAGTACTCCTATGTGATGCCTTGATCGGTTTGTGTTACCGCCGTCAGGGATGACCCCGACCGTACCGCAGTCCGCAACAATAGGTATTTGAAGTTGTCATCAATAGAATATATATGCGCCGTCCCCCTTCGGAATATTCAGCCGGCGCCGACATATATATATGCTCGCAACGTAGTACGGTCTATATAGATGTATGTATGCTAGCATATCCATCTATGACATATAACAGTTAATTCAAACTGAAACAAAAAAAAATTAATTAGTAAGCAGCAGTTACATCAATTAATATATAAAGTCACATGGAAAAAAAACATGAAATTTATTTTGGCAGGGGGAAATGCATGCATGCCTTGGTGAGTTGGTGTCCCTTGTTATTATCACATAATTAATATCTGAAGGCATGTAGTTGTAAAGATGTGTAGTATGAAGCTGGAAAGATGCAAATAAAGTTACATGGTAGCACGTGAAAGATCAAAGACGGCCAAAATTAATATTCAATGAACAGTGGTGAAAGGAATCTTTCGATACAGTTGGAATCTCTTCCTAAGGTGGAGGGTCAAGGTGAATCTCGTATGTAGCTAGATTCAGATTCTCCGTACACTGGCCAGAGCCATTGAAGTTAACAATATATATATAGTACATGACAGGTAGTGATCACAGGGCAGCTTGAGGACTATTGTTCACTTAATTACAAGTTTTCTTGAGCTCCTCGATCAAGTACCACTTTTGTGGTTGTGTTGAGCGATTTGAGGCTAGTAGAATATACTCCCTCTATTTTAAATTATAAGTCATTTCAAGAATCTTGAAGAGTCAAAGCATCTCAAATTTGACCAAAATTATTGAGAGGAACACAAAGATTTATGACATCAAATAGGTATACTATGAAAATATAACTAACGAAGAATCTAATAATATTTAGTTGCTATCATAAATATTATTATCTTATTATATAAATTTGGTCAAACTTGAAAAACTTTGACTCTCTAAAATTCTTGGAATGACTTATAATTTGGGACGGAGAGATCGAGTACCAATATGGCGGCTGCCGCCTCTGGTGGCTTTTAGAGTGTACTTAGGGCCGCTAGTGCCGTCATTAATTTGGAGCAGACAAAGTCTGCAGGGTGCAGGCTAAATGGCGAAACGAAAGCCGGTGGCCTGGCTTGACGTTGTCGTTGGAGTGGAGTGCCTCCAGCTGCATGTTAAGAGAATATACGCGCGTATAAAGCGAGATGCATGGTGGCGCCAGCCGTCGGACAGTTTGTTCGTACACAAGTTAGTGGCGGCTAATCACGCCAGACATAGCTGCAATAGTTTTCCTAAGAAGTGTACTTTGATCGGCCCAAAAAATTAGCTTCGTGGCAGAGTTTCGATATGACAGTACATGAACTTTACCTGCTTGACTGTTTAGGGCGCGTTTAGTTGGCGAAATTTTTTGGGTTTGGCTACCGAAGCATTTTTGTTTGTATTTGGCAATTAGTGTCTAATTATGGACTAATTAGGTTCGAAAGTTTCGTCTCGCGATTTCTCACCCAACTGTGCAATTAGTTTTTTTTTCGTCTACATTTAGTACTCCATACATATGCCGCAAGATTCGATGTGACACTTTAGAGTGAAAATTTTTAGAAACTAAACCGGGCTTTAGATTGACTAAAAAACTGTCTTTGTAGTAGTAGCTAGTCTAGGAGAGAGACGAGGGAAAGGGTCAAGGGCAAGGGCAGCGTACGTGCATCCATGTTACTCAAGTACAAGTTGCCAGTTCGATCTACTTTAATTTTTAGGTTCCTTTTTTAATTTCTTATTTGTTCATGTCGTGATTATTTCTTTTTAATTTCTATATGCACAACATCTCAACCCAACCTTGTCGGACTGAACCTAAATGAATCTAGCTTAAGTGTATATATGAACAGCATCCCCAAGGTCCCAATAAAGCCTCTCAATCTAATATTTTTGGCAAGAATGAAAAAGACTATCTCCCACAGTTTCTAATCTCATACTCATCTTTTCGCGCTTGGAAAAAATAGACCAATTGCAAGGATATATCCGCATGTCTAACAAGCACGTATCCATCGGCCAATCTAAAGGTGAAAGGACGTGAGAAAGAATAAAGAGTAAGAAACGGTTCCTGATGCAAATATTCAAGAGAAAGAATATATATATAAGTGGTTAGAATAATTTAGAAATAGCATAGGATTTCCGGTGTAAAATTATTTTCTATATTTTAGAAATGAATTATTGAAAACTGTTAGACATGATCTTATTTATTCTCTTCAATATTTTTTGGCGAGTTAAAAAACTTCATGTTTTTTTTTAAGAAACTGTTGGGAACTCTTAGAGGTACTCACACGCCACTGCGCGTAATTTTGCTCTTGCAAATGCATGCATGCATGTAGGCTACCGGCAGCATGCAGACGCGCGCACTCCGCCGTCACTTTGGAACTGCACGCGATGTGGAGTATATGTGCATGCATGGATGAGGCCTCGTGGCACGTACTGTACAATGATCAAGGTGTACTACTATTTTTTTTCTCAATCAGTACCTGCCTAGCTAGTGTGTATTCTTCAGCGCTTATGCAACGTACGGTATATAGATTAATTCTTCAAGCTGGCCGATTTGAAGGCTGACGACGACATTCCGTCTGGATTCATATCGTGCAGGGCTCGGTCGCTAGGGTGAGAGAGGGCGCCGCCGAGGGTGGGAAGGGCGCCGCTCCGGGGTGGGGCAGAGTTGCCCACTCTCCTGCAACATCGCCGCGCCACCTCCATGAATCTTGCTCATGGTCCACAGATCTCACCGGGGTGGAGGAGAGGGCCACTGGATCTACGGGCGTTGGGCGCTCCCGGTGGGTGAGGACACCAGGGTGGGGTGAGGGGCGTCACCGTGGTGGGGGAAGGAGCCACCTGGGTGGGGGAAGAGGACGCCGGGGTGGGGGAGCGCACCGCCACCGGCCGCGGCGAGCACAAGATGTGCGCGGGCGGCCTCTGCCCGACCAATCGCCGTGTGCTGCGCGGTCCTAACTCCGGTGCGGACCTGCGGTGTTTTTTTTCTTCTCAAAAACTACGGTGACTTAGCTAGACGAGTGGATAAGCTGGACAAGGCGAGTGGATAGGAGGTAGTCATTTGGGCTGGCTATACGGCCCATGAACAGAAGCGTCCGGGCTGATGGACACCCTGTTACAAGCTTTATCGATTACCATAAGCTAAGCTAGCTTCTTTTTTGGTTGATTCTCTACGTTAAAGCCGTGCATTATGCCAGTATTCCTTGCGTCCGTCCATATGTACAGCAGCGTTAACAAGCTATATAGTAGATTTTAAAAAAATATGATAGTAGTATGTGATAATGTGCAGCTCTTAGTTTCACCATTTGTGCAACATTTTTGGCTAATACATGGTGCAATTAAAGAGTGCTTACTCACATTGTCGGCAAAAACTGGAGTTGTTTGAAATACTCACCCGTCGAAAAAGTCCTTTCAAGTTCCTCAACTTTTTTTATTCATGTCCTCATCATCTACAAATCAGTTTTTTTACCCTCTCCTTTACCTTAATTTTTAAAATTGTTTGTTTTTACACTCTAGGCGATTCTCGTGTTGGTTTTTCTGACCTGGCGCCACATTAGGCCTTGTTTGGACGTCCAAGTATTTTGCTCAGTCTACGTGTATTGAATTGGATTGGAGTGGAAGTTAAACTAAGTTCCACCCCAATCCACTTCAACGCATATGGATTGAGGTGGATACAACTGCATTCAAACAAGACCTTAGTCATTTTACGTGGCATCACATCAACCACAAGGAGGTAAACTAGGCTAAGTTAAAAGTTCAGGGAGATAGCTTGGACTAGAAATATTTAAAAAATCCAAATTCATAATAAATGACTTTTAAATGTATCCAGATATTTTTACAAAAAAATGCAATTCAAAATCCTAAAATTCGGTTTGATCTTTGATGGTTCATAGAAATTTTGTTTTAGCTAAAAATGAAACTAGTTTCAGACTTTTTTTTCTAAAATCATGCTCTTTCTTATGGTGCCTAGCTTCAAACTTTTTGAATCTTGATGGTTCATTTTGGTGTTTTTTTTTTTGCTAGTAGAAGGTCTCGTTATCTATTATAATTAGTCGATGTTGATCATCTGGACTATATAGAAGCCTGAGTAGACTACTAAATAGTTTTTATACTAAGAAGTATTAAGTATGATGTGGTTACATGACACTTGTGTTGTCATTAAAATCACTTGATTGTCAACGTAGACTAATTATAACAGACAGCGAGTGCATCTACTAGCAAATAAGCTCAAAAGGAGTCCATCTAAGATTCAATTTTATTCCAATTTAGGGACCATAAGATAGAGATAGATGAAATTTTATCCCAAATATTTTTCAAAAAATTATCCAAATATTTTGTCCTGGTATGAGCTAAACCAAATTTTCTATGGATTTGTTAAGATTAAACCAGATTTTAGGATTTTTAATTGCATAATTTTCAAAAAAGAATATTTGAATATTTTTAAAAAATATAGTCAGATATACCTCCTAAACTAAGAACAAAGTCTGTTTTACTTCCCTCGTGCCTGACGTGGCAGTATGTAAAAAACCGCCATCCAAAACCATCCAAGATGCAAAAACAAGGAGTTTTAAAAGTCGAGGAAGGGGGTTAAAACAACCGATTTTATACATGAGACGAAATCGACCGGCCGTGAAAGTTGAAGGGGTCCAAAGACTTTTTTCAAGATAAAACAGCAGTGTGTCGTAGTCTTGGGATCCAGGCCCGTGGCCCACTTCTACTTCATCCACCGATCCAAGTGAGATAGGAGGCAGCCCACCAGTCGACCACCACGAGTCCATGACACTGAATTCATCATCTTTCTTGCCAGGTACGCCGCACCTCGGCACAATCATAATCGATCGTCCGACATGCAGCGACAAGGACGCCGAGGGCCAACAATGCAACTGCTAATCGGCGACAATCCACACTTACGGCTACACCTGCCATGGTGGGGCGACGAGTCCATTGGACAGAAGGGAGAAAAAGAATTGCTACCTGTCATCAACTGATGTTTGATTTTATCTTTGCTTGATCAGGTACTGCAGGCTTGAAAAGATGCTTTAATTTAGCACGCTCCCGGCGGCCAGCGCCCCTCACGGCACCCGCGCCCGCTCTCGCACGTGGCGGCACCTGCATCCGGCAGGCGGTGGCGCGAAGCTCGTGTCCGATGCTCCAGCAAGGCAGCAACAGCCATGCTCAGTTCACAGAGCTACGCCCCCTGCGAGCTGCGGTCCGGCGGGCCACGCCGCCGGCTGCTGCGCTCTCTCCCAGTGCTGCTTGGGCAAAAGTCTTGCATGCTGGGCCCCACATGTGTTAGCTAAAGTTGGGATAAGCTATTTTTCCGGTTTCACTCGAACTCATCACTTTACGAGAGGAGGAGAAAAATAACTTCACCCACGAAGAGATTTTTAAAAGGGTGTTCAATAAAAAAACAGCTCACGTTGGTGAAACTGTGCTAAACAGGACCGAAATTTTATCATAGATTCATCACTGGCCTCAAGCCCCCAGAGTGCTCCTCCTCAAAATATCAAAATAAATTAGAAGGGTCCAAAAGTCTGAATTCATTTCCATCGACTATGTAGATGAACTCTATGTATACCTATTTATCGGGAAATGGAATAAAGACCACACATGATGTAATGAAATGTTGCTGGTGTTCTGTTCTTTTCCGTTCAATGTGAACTTGTTTTTTGCACTACTTGATTTGAAAAAAAAAGGTTGAAACGTTGTCTGTGTTCGGCTTTTAGATGGAGATCGCATAATAACCATGGTATGAGATGAGAGCTCATGATCTGCTCGGTGAAGCAAATTGCAATCAGAAAACCCCTGCGACCTTCACTTCACCCTGTGCACTCCGTCCCCCAACCAGATCCAGATCCCAGCGGGGAGCTCGACCCTCAGCACGAGAAACGTCAGGACATACAAAACGAGTCGTAGATGGATACTAGTTTTAATCCTGTGCATCAGAACACATCCTCAGTACTTGGTTTGATGAATGAACCAATCAATAATACTATAGGATGTAGGTATGTTAATATATCTATCTATATAGTTTTTTACTGTTGGAGTGCTTGGCTGGACTTAAAAAAACACTGTTTATGCTGGTTTTTGTTGTTCGTACTGTTTTTTGTGAGAGGAAAACACTGCTAAAAAAAAGAACAGCCAGCCAGCCAAATCTGGCCAGCCGAACACAGCCATACATGGTAGATTATAAATTTTGAAAAAAAACATCACATTAACCAAACTAATTCATATTATCGAGGGTGATTATGCAGAAGTATATATTGGTGTGATTGATGTAAGTATGTTAATATATCTATCTATTTATATATATGCTTTCTAGTTAATAACTTTTTCATTTGAATTCGTTTAAGATCTCAAATGCTCATTTCAAAACCAGATGAACATATAGTGTGGAGCAAGAATATTTCATATAGACACAAGTGTCTTGTGGATGGAGTGGTCAGGAACGAACGCGCAAAGACTGTTCAAGTGCTGGTGGCCGTGAAATGCTTGTTTTTTTGTGTGAAAAATCATGTGACCTGTGACGGCTTGCGTGTGTGGCTGACACAAGTGTCTTGTGGGTGGAGTGATTAGGGGATGAACGTGGTCATGGGTTCGAACGCCGGTGGCCGCGAAGTGCCCGTTTTTCACGCTAAAAATCATGTGACTTGTGACGGGGCGCGTATGTGGCTACTCAATGGGGTCTCCCGATATTAAAAATATTTGGTATTTTTCAGCCAAATTTGGTCTTCTAAAAAACCTCATCAGTGTCTATTCTACGAGAACCGGCAGTGATGAGCCCTACTGCCTGCCACTTTCCCACTGCTGGTTTTTTAACCGGTAGTGATAAGGGTTTTTGAACTGGTAGTGAAGCCTATTCTGGGGTGATGGAAGCATACAACAAAAATGAATCAGGGAAAAAAAGAGAAGGCTCTATGGCCAGTTTCAGTGGAGATTTCATGTCTCAGCTTTCAACAAAACCATATTTTGGAAACAATATATAAGAGTTTTATCATCATGAAACTCTCTCTACTCTCATGAAACTTTTATCATCTCTCCTCACCAATACAGTGTTATGTCAGCATATTTAATATCTATGATGAAACTCCCATGAAACCCCTCATTGGGATTGGCCTAATAAGGAGCCGTGCTGTTAATACCGTGTCCCTACGAGACATGCATACCAGTGCTTTTACTTTGAAAAGAATATTAATATGTGGGAATCCTACCTTTCTTTACTAATAGTATCAAGTGAAAATCGTTTCTCTTTGCATTTCCTGTGTATATATACGATACTATTAAACCAGTGTTTTGCTTTTGCGTGAACATTTTAATTCTTTCACCTTGTACGCAAGATATATTATTCTAATATGTATTCTTTGATCGTATATAGCCCTATGCATCTTTGTTAGGCCCTATGGATTCATTATAGCTGCTAATAGTTAGCAGCTAATAGGTTACAACTAATATTAGCTACTATTCACTATTTTGGTCAACTAGAGAAATACTCCCTTTCATCCCTTTTTATTGTCGTTTTCGCTTCGAGAGAAACAACTTTAACTGAATATATATAAAAGTATTAATATTTATGATATATAATAAATATCATTACATAGATCATTGAATACTTGAATCTATATTCATAATAATTTATTTGGATATACAAATATTGCTAATATTTTCTATAAATCTAGTCAAACTTATCGGCACACAAACCGTAACGATAGATATTTAGGGATAGGAGGAGTAGTTGTTAGTTGGGCATGCAACTAACAATTAGCAGACCTATTTGGATTCAAGGAGCTAATTATTACCAGCTAAATATTACCCCTGGACCTATTTGAATCCATTAGCTGCTAATAGTTAGCTAGCAAATAAGTCACAACTAATATTAGCTACTATTAATTAGTTTTGTCCAACTAATAAAATAATTGTTAATTTGGTTTGTAGCTAACATTGGCTAAACTATACTAGCTAGACCTATCTGGATCCAAGGAGCTAATTGTTACCGGCTAAATATTACCCCTGGCCTGTTTGGATCCATTAGCTGCTAATAGTTAGCCGGCAAATAAGCCACAATATTAGCTACTATTGATTAGTTTTGTCCAACTAATAAAATAATTGTTAATTTGGTTTGCAGCTAATTACATTGACAAAACTATACTAGCTAGACCTATTTGATCCAAGGAGCTAATTATTACCAGATAAATATTACCCCTGGCACTGTTTGGATCCATTAGCTACTAATAGTTAGCTGGCAAATAAGCCACAACTAATATTAGCTGCTATTAATTAGTTTTGTCCAACTAATAAAATAATTGTTAATTTGGTTTGCAGCTAACATTGGCTAAACTATACTAGCTAGACCTATTTGAATCAATGGAGCTAATTATTACCAGCTAAATATTACCCACGTGGCCCTGTTTGGATCCATTATTAGCTGCTAATAGTTAGCATGCAAGTAGGTCACAAGTAATATTAGCTGTTATTAATTAGTTTTGTCCAACTACTAAAATAGTTGTTAATTTGGTTTGCAGCTAACATTTGGCTAAACTATACTAGCTAGACCTGTTTAGATCCAAGTAGATAATTATTAGCAGCAAATGATTAGGCCCTTGATCTAAATAGGGCCTTAAATATAGGTGCATTAGTTTTTTTTTGTCCCGTCTTCAATTTTCTATAAATAGGCGTGAGCTAGCTTAAGAGGTTGCAGCCATCATAAGGCAAAGCTAGTCCCATCCCTTTCTCCTTGAGAACTGGCCCTTGACAAGTCACCGAACAGCATGTGCAAAGTTGCTCTCGTCGTAGTTCTGCTTCTAGCCTCTCAAATCATGTCATCTGACGCTGCTTTCGATGCCGAAAGGGATGCTTGAGGGCACGATCACTCCCACGGAGGGTGGAGGTGCTTCATGGGCAACAAAAAATAATCGCCCAACTACCCCAAGCCACAGCCCTGGGATTGGCCATGCATTCACCAAGAACAATACGGGGAGGAAGCTGCTCGCAGTCAGTGATCGATGATAAGTGCCTCAGTAGAGAACCGCAGCTAGCAAGCAAGCTTTTCTAGTGTTGATCATTCCTAGCTTTGTTCCTTTTCCATCTCATGTATTGTTGTCAAGGGCGGACCTATAGTGTGCCATCGAGGCCAGCCGACCCTGACGATTTTTTAGAATTCCAATAAAAAATTACAATATACAATGCTAACTGTTCCTAATGACTCCATCTATTTTTAAAGAAGACCCCGATGGTCATCTGGCCTAGATTCGCCACTGATTGTTGTTATCTTGTTTTTTTCTTTTTTTAATATAACTTGTAGCTCTGCGATTATTGGACTATGTTGATTTTTCCAACCCTCTCTGTATTTTAAAAACAAAATAATATGTACTTTAAATTCTTGCAACACATGTCTACTCTTTTGGTACTGTTAGATCTCATCATCTTGCACATGTGTAGAATACATGCAAACGGTGGTTCCAAATGTCTTCTTCTAAAGAGGTCACGGTTGGAGTGGATCTGCAGATTTCTTTAAACTCGAACAAGATTGTTTAGTGTAGAATACATGCATGATGCACTTCGTGCATTTTACGTACATGAAGTTCTTACCCTGCCAGATACAAATGTGTGCGTTTACTTATGCTATCCCTGCCATAAAAAATAGTACAACATGCATATGCGTAACTGCATAATTACGACACACTGAGATGAACGGCAATATATATGAGAAAATTAAAGTACCGTATCACATGAAACTATCAATCAACATGTTCTACATACATAGCCCAATCTATGCCCATGCATGCCATCCTTGTCCCTTGGGAAATTAGAAAAAAAGAGAGGAATTTTCAACCACAAGAAGGCACATCAACACGTTCTCAAGCAGGAAGGAAGAACCTTTCGTAATTGCAGATTGACTAACTTAGAAAAGTTTATGGATTAGAGTACTAGAGGTTAGGAGGGTACACAAGAAATAGCATGTTCGTTTGGCTGTAGCTTATCATAAACGATCGTAAATTTCCAGCCGGAACAATATTTTTCTCTCACACAAACCAGCCAGCAGTACTTCTTCATGAACCAGCCAACCGAACAGACTGAAACTTAGAAGGGTTGGTTAGGTACTAACGGAGTCCGTGATTAGGTGTCACACTGTTTGAGGAGACACAGAAGTTAGATGGACCGTCCAAAGCTTCAATCGGAGAGCATCTCTAAGAGTTCCCTAAATCCCTTCCTAATCCTTGATTTTTAGCAAGATGAGAAAAAACCTCTCTCCAATAACTCCTAATCCATCATCCTAATCTTTTAGAACTTGAGAAAAGTCACCATGTTCCGTGTAAAGTTACGCGCTTTCGAGTCGCGCGTATCTTCTCTCCTGGGCATGTTTGGAGGCCAATCTAAAGGTGGAAGGGCGTGGAAAGAATAAAGAGTAGAAAATGGTTCCTGATGCAAATGTATAAGAGAGAAAGAATATATAAAAGTGGTTATGATAATTTAAAAATAGTATATGATTTCTAATATAAAATTGTCTTCTATATTTGAGGAGTGGATTATTAGAAACTCTTGGATATGGCCTTCTTTATTTCTTCCAATACTTTTTTAGAAATTGTAAAACTTCATGTTTTTATTAAAAAAATATTAGATACTCTTGGAGATATTCTGGCTGGGCGATCCTATCGTACTGTCTAAGAAGAAAAATGGTTGGACTGCCATGAAGGGTTGGGCTTTCTCTCCCTAGTCTAGAGAGTGGAGGGGATGTTCATGGGTTACTCGTGGATATACCATGATTCAAAATAAAAACTCTAGTGTCTAAGTTAGAGACAACGGACCATTTTTTTATGGGAGCTCTGATGACTTTATTCAATCAGCAAAATATAAATTATAAACTCCATCTGGAGGCTATAAAAACCAAACATATCTACCTATCGATAGATTTACAGAGCTTCTATCGCCCTTCAAAGACAAAATCCATTCTTGTGAAGATCGAGACAACAGACTATCTAACAAACACTCTTGGACCAGCCAGTAGTTGTAGCGCCCGGTTTTAAAAACAAAACCAGATACATACCATATGTGAGTCCAGAAAGTCAATTCTCACATATAGCTACAAATAAGGGTAATATCGAAGACAATGCTCAATATATAATGTAATTAGTATAAAGAATATAACCTTAGGTAGCAAACAGCGGAAAGACAACTCCGATCTTTGGGTGAAGACTCTAATTCCACATGGACAACTGACTGGTTGATCGCAAGCCTAATTCCTCTAAACTCTAGCAATATGGTACCCATCCGAGATTTTCCAAAGATTTAAAAAGTAAAGCAAGCATAAGTACATGTCGTACTCAACAAATATAACATGGGGTTCATGAGGCTCAAAAGGCTTACACTGGTTTAACTGCGATTAGCTTTTAATGAGTCATCTTTTAGCAATTGGGTGGCAACAAGTTTATTCACAAGCCCATATAAACACATGATCAGGTAAACATGAATAATGAATAGCATAAACAGTAATCATTAGTGAGCATCTTTATCATCAGTATCATCAGTGTTTATCATCTATTTCGTAAATGTTCCGAGGCCGCTCGTGACCGTGAGCACGGCTGATATACCAGTTTTACACTCTGTAGGGATTGTACACTTTCACTGTGAGTTGTGATTTATCCTTTCGTCCGAGGTGATCAACCCCTTGACCCACTACCAAGGAAGGTCGGCAGGGTTCACTATGAAGCCTTTCAAAGGTTCGTCTAACAAGTTAGGGCCGCTAGGTTTCTGTGGCCTATGAATGTAGGGCTCTCCTTTCGACAGGCACAATGACGCGCAGCCTATACACTGACGGACAGAGGCCGCACTATATCCAACCCGGAACACACCTCTCTTGTGCCATAAAGGTAACCACTAACAACCTAGAAAAGGTCCTCATACTGAGCCAAACCCAGAACCATGTAGCCCTCACAGCTGTACTGTAAGTCTCGGATGATCACTTATAGATAAGTCCTTAGGGAGAAAAATCTAAAGCACCATAAAAACAGCCTAATGCTCTAGCTCCTGGTTCCATGTTGCTAAAAAGCATATTTTAGTATTTATTGCATATACCATTAGTCAAGTTATAAAATCATGGTTGTAGTTGAGCACTAGCATCATACTACCCAATGCAATACCCCATAGGTGTCAAGGAACAAGGTACAAGGTACTAGTAAATCCTTAGTGGTAATCAAGGTAGACACATGCAGTATGAATTAAATGATTAAAGGTGTATAGGACAATAAGGAAGATCCCATGTTATACTTGCCTTAAACACCAATCCTTCGGTAAGCTTTAATCTTCAACGTTCTTCTTCTTCTTGATCACCACGTATATCTCATCGACTGGACGTAATCGTAGAACACCACACAAACATCCATACACATACATGCATAGCATTCAATTATATCTACAATAGAATAATACACCAATCATAGAAAAATAAATAAAAGAGTTTGAAATATGATTCTACGCATCGCTACGAACACATAGTCGCGAGAGGCACGCTAATCGGAGCTACGGTTTGAAAGAAACGGCTTCCGAAAGATCTACTCATAAGAGAAAATATAAAACTATAAACTTCATATGTTTTAACTATATAAAAGCTTATATAATTTGAATTAAGTCAAATTTAGATTTGAATTATGAAACTAAAGTAAAACAAATCATATTTTATTTATAAAATCCAGTTGCATAATTATTTTTCAAATTAGAGTTTAAACCATGAAATTCCAAAAATAGTGACATGATAAACATTGTTACTAACGCGTAGATCTCGTTGTAATGAATCTAGCGCAACTTGAACAGGTCAAATCAGAGCTCAAACGTAGAAGATATGAATTAAACAAGATTTTCTTTAATAAAATAATAGGTTAAATCTAACCTCGAATTTTAAAAGTTGAGAACATATATAACAGTGGTATGAACATATAGACAACGTAAATACGAACCTAACGCAATTTGAACGGGTCAAATCGGAGTTAAAACGGAGAAGATATGGCCTACAGACGGTAGTGGCAATTCTGTAAATAAAAATAATTAAAAACCAAATTAAAACAGTACGGTGGACCGGTCGTCGTTTTTGGAAAAACACAGGGGTCAAAACATAAAAACTAGGGGCATTGATTGAATTATTTTTGAACTACTCAGGACTGCGGGTTGATTTTTCAAAACACTGGGGTCTCTTTTACAAAAGTGCGGCAGCTGTCGGTGCTGACCCGGTCAGAGGATGATGTGGCGAAGTAGGATTGGCTGGAGATGGTGTGCCGGTGTGGACCAGAGCTGTGGACCTAGTCTACACTGTGCTCATGGACCAGTTATGAAGGGGTATGCAGGGTTCTAATCTGGCGGTTCATCTAAGATCAGACGGCTGAGGACGGTTGGGGGGAATGCGCCATTGAAACAGGAAGGGCGACACGGTGGCAGCCACGGCCGGTATTGAGAAGCTCATCGGCGTGCATGGGAAAATGCCTATGGGCCATGCTACGACACGGGGAAGGCACCGGGAGAGAGCGGAGCACGGCAAACTCACCTAGGGGGTTCCCGACGACAGAGAAGGCACGGAGTCGACACGCGGCTTGGCGGGGAGACGGTGGATGGCGGCGCAAGTTCGCTAGGGCAAGGGTGGTGGCTGTGGCACTCTAGGGTTGGGGTAGAGAGGCGACGCGGGGTCCTCACCCTTATTTATGAGTGCGGAGGAGCTTGCAGCGCACGGCAACGAGGAGGCAGGGCGGACACGGTCTCACCAGCGGCGGTCGTGATCGATGCGGACTCGAGTGAGGAAGAGGGAGACGATGCTGACACATGGGGCCTGGGTGGTAGCGACACAGGGAGCTGGGTCGGCCAGTTGGTGGGAGAGAGGGGAAAGAGGGGCGGCGCGGTGCGTGCGGTGTCGACGTGGAGTTGGGCCAACGCGCTGGGCCGAGGGAAAGGAGGAGACCGGCGATGCAGCGCTGGGCCCGCAGAGCTAGCTGGGCTACCACACGTAGTAGCGAGGAGGGAAGGGAGCTGGGCTCCAGCTTGGGCCTATAGGCCAAAAAAGAGAGGGGAGAAGAAAATTTTCTTTTCTTTTATTTCAAGCCATTTTCCAATTTATTTCCAAAGCATTTTGAATGAATTTTGAATTTTGGATTCAACCACTCATTACAATAAATTAAATGCACTGGCATGTATGCACATCCATGTTGCTACTCCTTATGATAAATTTTAATTTAATGAAAAATTATTATTTCCCTATGTTTTTATGAGCACAAAAATTCAAAATTACCTCAATTTACATCTATTTCAAAAGAACCAAATTTTAGGGTGTTATAATTCTACCCCCTTAAGATGAATCTTGTCCTCGAGATTCGAAAGACGTCAACTATTAAATAGGGATACTTCATCCATGGATTTTCCCTTTATGTCCTCATGCAGTTCCATTGACTTGATAAGGATACCGCTTTACTTTGGATACCTGTTAACCTTACTCCAAGTAATTTGCCAAACTGATTCCAAGATTCTGACAGATTCTTCAGACCATGCCTAGGTAACTCCAATCACTAGGCCACCTTTCCTTTTTAGTCTATAATATCAATTCTTTTTCTTAAAATATTCACATTCCAACGGAGCCTAATGAATCTCTTGGTCAGAAGGAGATTCTACTACCAATCTTCAAAATATTCAGGATTCTGGTTAAGTTGCTCGAACCTTGAATACAATTCGTAGTCCTTGGTGTCACCCAAACCTTCTTAGCACAATTCTCCATTGCTAAGGTCATCGGCCATGACTTTGCTTCTCCAAGTAATAGCACTTTTCCAAGTCATAATCAATTTCATTCCAACGAGGATATCACAAGCTCAAGACCAACTTAGTGAAGATGTCCTGTAGATTCTTGTGACCCTCCTATATGTCACTTTTACTTCTAAGAAGATATTACTTCCAGCTCCATAATGGATAACTCTAGATCATTTATCAGTTGTTCCATCTCATGCCTTCCTGCATAAACTTCTACTTTTCTTCTTGCATAAGGACACATCTCACATCTTTACAAGATGCATCATTGTGGATATAAAGCTCTTGTCCTAATCTGACAAAGCTAATACATAGGTTTTACCACAACCTCTTCTTGGACTCTTTCAAACACTTAGCTAAGGTCTCTTGATTCAAGAAAACCTAAAAGCTTCTCCAGTAGCTCTACCAATATCTTGATGATCTTGGATAAACCTCTCTTGAACCTCTAACCAAATCTCATTGAAAACTCTGAGTTCTCTCTTACATCTTGGAGTGAGTTCCTATCACATCATTATCTTTCTTCAATTCAAACCTTCTTATCATGCTTAGTGTATCATTGAGATTTCCTAAGACTCCATAGAACCATCTGTAGTTATCAGATATCTCATTCCTATGTCGTTAATGCCAACTTATCCTGGGTATGTTGAAGATTGACTCCCAACTGATAATAACTTGAAGTTTTAACTAATATAGAAAAAATACCCGAGCTCCTTGATCCAACAAGTAACACATCTTTAGCAAAGATACCTGCGCTTGATAGTGACTTCTCATCCAGAGACATAACCTATACTTTTCAAGTGAAGCTAGAATCTTCAAAACCACCTTTAATTGGGCTACCCCCTTAAGGAAAGATCCACTAGGGGACACCAAGCATAGCTTGCACCATCTTCCAGATGAGCTAACTAGTATCAAGACGTTCTAACATCCCAATGATACTCTCGTGTATGGGCAAGAACAAGAAATCTGAAATTCCTCACGAGATGAAAAAAACAGCAGCGCAGTAAAACAGCTGTAACTCTCATTCCGCTAATCCAATGAAATTGTAATTTACACCACTGGAAAGCTTATAAAATTCTCCACAACTTCCTTATAGAACACTTTTCCAAATTCTATAGTTCAGGTAGTCAAAAGCAGTGCACAATAGAAACTATTCTAGGCTTCAGACAACATCGATGTATCATCTTGTGATTTTCATAACTCTATAACCAACATAGCTATTAAGGTGATTATTGTAGTCAGAGAAAGATATTAAAGTCTAATGTCGTCCAGAATTTTCTCATGATTTCTGATTGTCCAAACTCAGAGATATAAGCCAAAGAGGGCAGACTGCTCTGAAAGGCAGGATAGGGAAAACAGAAGAAAACCATAACCCAACTATTTATTTCATTATTTCTTATACCTTAGGCCTATAAGCTAAATGAAATTGTGTGAACACCCAACAAGATCATTGCAGTCATTACAAAGATGTAAAACAATCATAAGCATAATAACAATTCAACAAAGCAATAAAGGTGCGCAACTCAATCATTGACTCGACTTGCGATACTAATGTTTTCATTACATAAAGGGCACAAACTCCTATTCCTTAACCAAGGTGTGGCTACGAGGGCATCTAGGGTAGCATCCCTTGCATGACAGTGAGGCAACACATCTTCCACTTTGTTGATCTGGGGTAGTCTAACATGACTTCTTCATTCATCACTCTCACCGAATGTTTCTTTCGGGTTAGGTATCACCGACACTTTCTGGTAGCAACCTTGTAGTGATCCGACTCTGGCTACTTCCATGGTGTAATTATTGATTCTTCCATGGGCAAAATTTAGCATAATGTCCTTCTTGTTGGCAACGATAACACACGATCTTAGCTGGACCTTTTGTGATGTCATACTCCCCAGAATTGTTGCTTAGTGTGTTGTCAGCTTGCTAACTCTGAAGGTTTATCTTTGTTAGACTACACCGCTTTCTAGCTCGCTTGATCTTTCGGGGTTGAAACTCTTTATAGGTGATCGTCCACCCATCTATGCATACCTCATGTGGAAAGAGTGGAGTAATCTTAGCTTGAGAAACTTCTGACTCTTTAGAGTCTGAGTTTATCTGACCAGGTATTGGAGCTGGATGTGATAATGTAGTAGAATTTGAATGTTGATTGCTTTCCAATTCTGGCTCTGGTGAGGCCACCTTCCTCTTCTTATCCACATTAGCTTCACCACTTGGGTTCACCTTGACTTCCCTTTTATTAGACTTGTTCTTAAGACAGGGAAAACCATAATGCTTGCAGCATTAACATTGATACTGACTTCCGAGCGTATTACTACCAACACCTTCATTGGACTTCATTCCCTTCCAAGCTTCTACCACTTGTCTATTTACTGGTCCCTTTGGTATATTGGTTTGACCTTGTGGCAAGCACTGTTGAGAACTTCCATGTTGAGTCATTCCTACTAATACTTGTTGCTTAGCTACAAGCTTCCCCTTGTCGAATGCAATCAAGGACAACGTAGCTTGGTTCTTCTGACTTTTGATGCTGGTGGTCTCCTCATTACGACACATCTATATAGACGAAGAGAGAGGATTGAGAATAGAGACAATGTTTTCATAACAGAACAGAGACCGAAGTAAGCATAACTTTTAGCAAATAACAAGGTTGGAGAGAAAGCAAGAGCTAAGCAGAGATGAAAGCATGCTAAAACATCCAGTTCTATCTAGGCTTATGTCCTACAGTCAGCATTGCTCTGATACCACTTTGTAGCATCCGGCTTTAAGAACAAAACCAGATACACACCATATGTGAGCCTAGGAAATCAATTCTCACATATAGCTATAAATAAGGGTAATATCGAAGACAATGGTCAATATATAACGAACTTAGTATAAAGAATATAACCTTAGGTAGCAAACAATGGAAAGACAACTTCGATCTTCGGGTGAAGGCTCCAATTCCACAGGGACAACTGACTGGTTGATCACAAGCCTAATTCCTCCAAACTCTAGCAATCTGGTACCCATCCGAGATTTTTTCAAAGATTTAAAAAGTAAAGCAAGCGTAAGTACATGTCGTACTCAACAAATATAACATGGGGTTTATGAAGCTCAAAAGACTGACACTGGTTTAACTACGATTGGCTTTTAATGAGTCATCTTTTAGCAATTGGGTGACAACAAGTTTATTCACAAGCCCATATAAACCCATGGTCAGGTAAACATGAATAATGAATAGCATAAACAGTAATCATTAGTGAGCATATTTATCATCAGTGTTCATCATCTATTCCGTAAATGTTACAAGGCTGCTCGTGATCATGAGCACGACTGATATACCAATTTTACACTCTGTAGAGGTTGTACACTTTCACTGTGAGTCGTGATTTACCCTTTCGCCCGAGGTGATGAGCCTCTTGACCCACTACCAAGGAAGGTCGGTAGGGTTCACTATGAAGCCTTTTAAAGGTTCGTCTAACAATTTAGGGCTGCTAGGTTTCTGTGGCCTACGAATGTAGGGCTCCTCTTTCGACAAGCACAATGACGCGCAGCCTATACACTAATGGACAAAGGCCGCACTATATCCAACCTGGAACACACCCCTCTTGCACCATAAAGGTAACCCCTAACAAGCTAGAAAAGGTCCTCATACTGAGCTAAAGCCAGAGCCATGTAGCCCTCACAGCTGTACTGTAACTCCTAGATGATCACTTATAGATAAGTCCTTAGAAAGAGGAATCTAGAGCACCATAAAAACAGCCCAATGCTCTAGCCCCCTGATTCCATGTTGCTAAAAAGCATCTTTTAGTGTTTATTGCATATACCATTAGTCAAGTTACAAGATCATGGTTATAGTTGAGCACTAGCATCATACTACCCAATGCAATACCCCATAGGTATCAAGGAACAAGGTACAAGGTACTAGAAAATCCTTAGTGGTAATCAAGGTAGACACATATAGTATGAATTAAATGATTAAAGGTGTATAGGACAACAAGGAAGATCACATGCTATACTTGCCTCAAACACCGATCCTTCGTTAAGCTTTAATCTTCAACGTTCTTCTTCTTCTTCTTCTTGATCACCACGTATATCTCACCGACTGGACGTAATCGTAGAACACCACACAAACATCCATACACATACATGCATAGCATACAATTACATCTACATTAGAACAATACACTAATCATAGAAAAATAAGTAAAAGAGTTTGAAATATGATTCTACGCATCGATACGAGCACATAGTCGCGAGAAGCACGCTAATCGGAGCTACGGTTTAAAAGGAATAGCTTCTGAAAGATCTACTCATAAGAGAAAATATAAAACTATAAACTTCATGTGTTTTAACTATATAAAAGCTTATATAATTTGAATTAAGTCAAATTTAGATTTGAATTATAAAACTAAAGTAAAACAAATCATATTTTATTTATAAAATCCAGTTGCATAATTATTATTCAAATTAGAGTTTAAACCATGAAATTCCAGAAATAGTGACACGATAAACATTGTTACTAACGCGTAGATCTCGTTGTAATGAATCTAGCGCAACTTGAACATGTCAAATCAGAGCTAAAACATAGAAGATATGAATTAAACAAGATTTCCTTTAATAAAATAATAGATTAAATCCAACCTCGAATTTTAAAAGTTGAGAACATATCTAACAGTGGTATGAACATGTAGACAACATAAATACGAACCTAACGCAATTTGAACGGGTCAAATCAGAGTTAAAATGGAGAAGATATGGCCTACAGAAGGTAGTGGCAATTCTGTAAATATTTTGAAATCAATTTCGTATAAAAATAATTAAAAACTGAATTAAAACAGTCCTGTGGACTAGGCGGCATTTTTGGAAAAACATAGGGGTCAAAACATAAAAACTAGGGGCATTGATTGAATTATTTTTGAACTACTCAGGATGGCGGGTTGATTTTTTGAAACACTGGGGTCTCTTTTGCAAAAGTGCGGTTAGAGGATGACGTGGCGAAGCAGGATTGGCTGGAGATGGTGCGCCGGTGGTGGACCAGAGCTATGGACCTAGTCTACATTGTCCTCATGGACCGGTTATGAATGGGTATGCGGGGTTCTAATCTAGGCGGTTCATCTAAGATCGGACGACTCAGGACGGTTGTGGGGAATGCGCCACCGGAACAGGAAGGGCGACGCGGTGGCAGCCATGGCCGGCGTTGAGAAGCTCGTCGGTGTGCACGGGAAAACGCCTACGGGCCATGCTACGACACGAGGAATGCACTGGGAGAGAAAGCGGAGCACGGCGAACTCACCTAGGGGGTTCCCGACGGCAGAGAAGGCACGGAGTCAACGCGCGGCTTGGCGAGGCGACAGCGGACGGCGCGCGAGCTCGCTAGGGCAAGGGCGGTGGCTGTGGCACTCTAGGGTTGGGGTAGAGAGGTGGCGTGGGGTCCTAGCCCGTATTTTTGAGTGCGGAGGAGCTTGCGGTGCACGGCAACGAGGAGGCGGGGTGGACACGGTCTCACCGGCGGCGGTCTTGGCCGACGCGGACTCGAGTGAGGAAGAAGGAGACGACGCTGACACACGGGGCCTGGGTGGCAGCGACACAGGGCTCGGGGCCGGCCAGTTGGTGGGAGAGAGGGGAAAGAGGCGTGGCGCGGTGCGTGCGGTGTCGGCGCGGAGTTGGGCCGACGCGCTGGGCCGAGGGAAAGGAGGAGAGCGGCGATGCAGCGCTGGGCCTGCGGATCTAGTTGGGCTACCGCGTGCAGTAGCGAGGAGGGAAGGGAGCTGGGCTCCAGCTTGGGCCTATAGGCCCAAAAAAGAGAGGGAGAAGAAAATTTTCTTTTCTTTTATGTCAAGCCATTTTTCAATTTATTTCCAAAGCATTTTGAATGAATTTTGAATTTTGAATTCAACCACTCATTGCGATAAATCAAATGCACCGGCATGTATGCACATCCATGTTGCTACTCCTTATGATAAATTTTAATTTAATTAAAATTTATTATTTTCCTATGTTTTTATGAGCACAAAAAATCAAAATTACCTCAATTTATATCTATTTTAAAAGAAGCAAATTTTAAAGTGTTGCAGTAGTCTCCGGTGAAGTGGCCCAGATTCACTCCTACGCTTGCCAGGATCGTAATGGGCCATGGCTTGCTAACGGGATTGTTCCTAAAGGGTCCTAGGAGGGTCCCTAAGCACATCTAACAAGGTATATTGGCTTTATTTGGTCTTGGTGAAGCTCTATGTCATCCATGGTTGACTTACAAAGGTTTGTATTCGAGGTCTCCTTCTAGCGATTGGGCTAGGATTAAGGAAAGGATTTGCTACCATGGCTTTGGCAAGCACGAGTTAGGGTCCCAAGATGGAGTAGACATGTGTTATTTTAATACTTTTTTTTCAATGACAAAGCATCTGTAAAGTTTAATTTTGGTGGTTGATGAACAACATGACCATTTGGGCTAATATACAAGGAATAGTTCACGTGGACTTGGACGTACGAAAAGTGGTGATCCGTATGATCTAACAGACATGTTGAAGACCTACAAGTTCAAGACAAAGCGCTTATGCAACGGTCCGCAACGGCTACAACGGCTGGCTATGGGATAGGCACCAGGCCACCGGACATGTCTGCTGACTACGCAGGAAGCAACAGTAGGTTCCAACGGATAGTATTAAGGTTTGGGGCTATATATACCCCTTGGCCATCCATTTTAGAGTGAGTAGAGCTCAAGGAAGTATCAAGTATAGTGTGAGTTGAGGCTCACCTCTAGCGGTTCTAGGATGCGTTTGGACACCAGAATCAGTTGTGTTTCTCAGGTGAATCGGCTAAATCGGTGCTAAACGATATGACGCATGCAGAAATTGGAGCTAGAATGATTCGCTTCTCTTGCATTAGGACTCGGAACTGGTTGACCGTGGTTTCTCCTGAATAGTTTTTTCTTCTCCTCTGCATTAGTGACTATTTCTTAGTTAATACTTTTTAATGTAGTAAGTTAAAATGAGTTGTATATAAGTTGTTATTTGCCCATAAAAAGTTCTAGATTTTTTGACGCATATTTTTATTTATATTATTTTTATAAAAAAAAACATACGTTTTTGAATGAGAATCTAGTCTACTAGCCAAACGATTTCATAAAGTGATTTTGATTCATCGTTTGAAACATTTCTTGAGAGAATCCGGATCTGAAATAACGTTTGTACGAGAATCTAGATCACTGCCAAACTGACCCCTAGTCACCAAAGTGCTTAAGGATTCACTTTGTGATTAGCATAGGTGCTTAGGTTAGTTAGACCATTGTTTAGCGTTTGCTCTAGCTTTAGGCCTAGTGTTTAGTGAGGCTTGCATACTTCTTACCACTTGGTGCTTGAGCGCACCATTGTTGTACATTAGAGGGACTTGTAGTCTTGTGAGATCATACCAACCGTGTTTGTGGTCTGGCCACCACCGTGTACCGGAAATGATGAGCTTGTGGCTTTGTGGTGTGGCCACTACCCATGTATCAAAAAATCCTACCTTGCATTTTATGCACCCTTGGATAGCCAAGACCTTTTTCCTTGATCTGATGTGAGGCCTATCAGAAATGATGAGTTTAGATTGCTTTATGCCATGGTTCACAAAATTCGGGTAGCAGCTAGGGCGTCAGCCAACCCTTGATCTCCACCACCCCTCCATCTAGCGCTCTGTATTGCTTCTCCAAGTCGATTGATGCTATCCTAAGGCGGTTAGAGGGTCGGTGGAGCTTTTTGGAGTATGAAGGTGGGCCATCAATCCAAGTGGAGCCCCACCAAGGCCCTTGGATCAAACCAACAAGGAACCAATAGTGGTGATTGCTTAAGAGTGTGTTTCCTCAATCTCCCATCGATCAGTGAGGTGGCAGGGGCCCAGGGGCGTCGGGTGAAGCTAGGTGGGATCGGCCGATCCCACCAAGTTGGCCTAGACCCCCCTGCCACATGCACTTGCCTTCTATGTTTGAATTTGATGAGTTTTCACCAAAATCTCCTACATTCAAATATTTTCTAACTACAAGTGGAACTAGGTCATTTATAAACAAGACTTGCCACTTGTGATGTTGTTTTATCTTCACTTTGGTGGAATGTTGATGGTCAAACATAGGGTTTAGTGACCATCAACAAGCTCCCCCAAGCTGTCCCTCTACTCATCCCTAGCAAAGATCCGAAATTAGCATTTGGATCAGGAGTTGTTATAATGTTAACGTCTTGCAATAACTCATATACAAACCAACACTCTATCTCTTTAATTAACTAAGTTCATAACTAGAGACTCACCCATTTCACCTTAATTAGTCATATGGGGCTTATAGCCTTTACCTTGTTATGAGAAATCGTAAGACACAACAACTTGGATGGAGTGCTTCTTCTGCCCCCCTTGGTTTGACCAAACTTTTCGAAGATTTTGATTTTTTTTAGAAAAGAGACATGCTTAGGTTCCTTAAGTGGCACTCTCAAGACTCCCAAAGGTGTATGAAACCTCACCAAGACCATAGAGCTTAGCCTTAACATCCTATTCTAAAGCATATGTGGAGTTTATGGGTAAAGGATGAATGTAAGGCATACTTGTATTGAGTATGTTGCTAAGTCTAAACACTTGGATCAAATGGAGGAACAAGTCATACAATTAGATCAAGATGTGTATGTGTGTGGATGGTGTGATAGAAGTGGTACTCCTTTAATGACCCCCTCTCTCTAGCACCTTTGAGAGCATGGTTACTCTTTTTGAGCACGAGAACTTCATCAGGGGACCTCTGCACGAGACCTTCGTCGGAGAACCTCCGCATGGAACCTTCACCAAGAGGCCTTCTCTAGCTAGCCTTCGCTTGGGAGTCTTCTTCTCTCAACCCTGTTTGGGACCCTTGTCCCAACATTGATGATAGCATCTGATTATAAATAAAGTGAGGATACATGTGACTTTTGTGCTCTCTTAATTGTCTTAAAATCTTTAGAATGCAAAGGACAGAAGTAGTAGTGGAGAGTATCATGCGGGCGCGCTGAGTGCATCTATCTAACAGAAAAGTTTGTCGACTAGAGCTTCTCCCTTCGTTTTGGAACTCATTAATTAGAAAATAATTGCTGCTGCTGCTAGACGTAGAATATCCATTCTTTGCCCCCGTCATGTGCTAGAGCTCTCTTTTTAGGTAAAAATGTGGTAGTACCGGCAGCCAGCCATGCATGCCAAGACATCTAGATCCAGTCTGGAGATGCATATAGCTAAAAGCTTGGATTATTAATTGTTTAGGTGCTTTTTAGAGTGTACTTGTATATGAGTTCATACTTATATGTACTCTTTGCCAAAAGCAAGCAGGGCGCACACTATTGCTACATTGTCCTTACTGCATGCCTGGCATCCATGCAGGCATGTTACCATTGTGAGACTTCCCTAGCTCTCTCGTAGAGCCATGCATGCGATGCATATAGACATCTCAAACATATATGCATGCAACAGGAAGAAGAAATCATTCCAGTTTCACATGCAAACGCATGAGACCTAGCGCTGGGATGGCTCTGGCCGCACACGCGCGCACGAAGCAAAACTGAAGCTAGCGACGTACGTGCGCGCCGCAAACTATCGGGAGACGTGCATGGATGTCGTGCACGCACATGACGCCTCGATGGATCATTTTCATCTATCGTTGCCGCCGTCAGGATGGTCTCAACCATATAGTTTTGAACTTTGAATTTTGAAGTATAAATATGTGGCGGTCGGCGGTCCCTGGGAATATTCAGCCGCGCCGAGACATAGATACCTGCATGGTACGACTATGTCAATTACCCTAAGCTAAGCTAGCTAGCTTCTTTTTTGGGTTGATTCTCTACGTTTAGGCTGTACATTATGCCAGCTATATATATTCACTGCATCCGTCCATATGTACAACAGCGCTAACAAGCTGCATAGTACAAGATTAAAAAAACAAAAGCATGGCAGTAGTATGTGATGACGTGTGGCTCCTAGTTTTCACCGTTTGTGCAACATTGTGGCTAACACATGGTGCAATTAAAGAGTGCTTAGTCACAATGTCACTTGTCGGCAGAAACCGGAGTTGTTTGCAATACTCTTTAACTTTAGGTTCTTTCTATAAAATCACCAATTCTAACCCAAAACCAAACTCATGCTCATGTTTTTCTTTACTTGTTTGTTGTAGGAGAGCTAAGGTGAGGAGACAGAGAAATGAGACTTCAATCTTATGGAGGATTTGCAGCCTTTCAACCTTTCACACCTCCTGTATTCTTTATCTTCATAGTGTCTTCACAGTGGGTTACTTGATTGTCACCTCCTGTGTTTTTTCTTAGAAGGGGTTTCCATGTAAATCATGATGTGTGTTTTTTGTTTCTTTGGTAATCTACTTGCCATAGGTGTTTTCGATTTAAGGTTTTGCTTGTTGTTGGTCACACTGGCTCAAGTTAGATGGTGTATGGTCGAGTTGGTGTATGTGACTTACATATGTTAAAATTCATTCATATATATATGTCAATCATACATATAAGAGAACAATGTGCCTCCACCCCTTCCCCTTCTCAATAGTGTGGGGACACCTCTTAGTGTGCCTCCAACCCCCTAGCACACATCACCCCACAATCTGTTATTTTGCCGGCACTAGAGGGCTGCTATAAAAGCCCGTCCAGTAGCGATGACAGTGCTAGTGAGGCATCCCATTCCCATTCCCCAACCCCATCTCCCCACTAGCTCATGGTGCTCTAATGGGTCATGGCTCCCTGTAGAGGAAGCCTCTTCATCTTTGGGATGGGTGGTGGCTACGATCTGGTACCTCTATATCAAGATCTGGAGCCTTCCCATTGGTGATGGATGGATCTTGTCCAAATATGGATGTTGCCCATCGCTCATGATGAAGATGTGCACTATTGTGCAAGGTCGAGGTCATGCATGTCACCCCTAGAACACTAGTTCTTTGATGCCACTATGCTAAGTCCAAGTGGACGACCACAAAGTAGGTCGGGCCCTTGGTGCTACCTATGCAAACAATGATGTTTGCGTGAGCACATGGGAATAGTGATAGTGTGGGTACGATGGTGGAGTCAAGGGAAAGCCTTTGTTGTCCATTGATCTAATGGGTCGATGATGAAGACACCCTTCAGTTATTGTCATGGGCGGATTTGGGCCTAGGGCCACTATGCATGGCCCAGGAAACCATACTAACCCTCTTCAAGTTTTTGTGGCTCAACACATGCATCTGCCTTCAGCATTGCATGTAGCCCAAGGCAAGCAAGGCGGAGATTGATTTGCCACATCTATGTCATATATTGTGTTCTCCTTCTCCACCTCCCTAGCTCTCTCACGCACCTAGGCGTCCTTCTTGATCACACCTCCAAACCCTACTATATATCGTGCAGCCAGGTCATGATAAGACCGGTATAGGTGATGGTAGTGCGGATGTGCAGTGACCTTAGTCTAGCAATCCACAAGGCATTCTGTCATGCAAGAGTGCGGTTGTGTGGCCAGTGTGGCCGTCCTTGAGGGCAGCCATTAGGGCACCGGCAATTGCTCACCGCACACAGCCGTAAGGATAGCTACATTGCAGCTGTGCAACAGGTCGTGTCCTTATTAAGCCTCAATGTAAGCCTCCGAAATTCCCCAATCCTGTGACACATCATCATCTCTCTCTCTCTCTCTCTCTCTATATATATATATATATATATATATATATATATAAATAAATTGAATCATACTGTGTTACAATAAAAGAAGTGCAAATTGTATCATTTTGTCCACTAACTAATTATAGCTTGCACATTGCATTGCCAATTTCTTTGAAATGTCCAACTTATGTTAGGGTAGGTTCAGGTTTACATGCTAATGTTAATGAGTACAAAAGACAAAAATATAAATATATCTTTAATTAAGTATTTCTTTTGTACTGTGTCATATTTTTGACAAATTTGTTGTACGATCGAGCATTGGGCTGACATGCTGACGAGATCATAACATAGGGGTATGTTAAGCCTCGGGATCAAAGGTTCCCGACTGGGAGACCCCCCGACCGACCCTTCTAGGATTGCTCGGGGGCTCGGGGACTACACCCCTCAGGTGCGCTCGCACGCACCTTCCAGCTAAGGATTGGGCTAAGCCCGAGCATGCCCTCTGCCTCTGCTCGGGGCTTAGGGGCTCACCCGAACCTCAAGCTCTCGATCGACGGGAGTCTGAACCCAACCCTTGGCCCCCTCCGACCTTCAGCGCTAGCCAAGGCCCGGGCTAAAGACAGGCGCCCCGAGCGGGCACCAACGAGGCGGCTTTCTCCTCCCACCCCCGGATGAGATCCGACTTCTTCTAGGAGAACTGGAGCAACGCCTGCACCAAAACAGGGGAGACCTGAGCAACCCCTCTCACCGATGGCGATTTGACAATTAGTCGGCTAGTTTGTACCTCGTAGGTGTTGAACACCCCCTACTGGTGGCCGAAGAACTCCTCTGCCCGAACCGTCATACTAGAGAAAGAGTCATAAAAGAACGCGAGCAGCTCCTCGATGCTGGCATGCCACTTCATCAGCTACTCCCACGCGTTGGCCTTAGGGCCATCGTTCAGCGCACACGGCATCATGTCCTACTGCGTTGAGGGAGGCGTCACAGCCACGGACGAGCAATCTCCCTCCTTGCGATGCACCGGCGAGGAGAGCCAGAGAGGTCAGCCTCCACTCAAGGCGGCTTCGGCTGAGCGAGGGGCCCCTAGAAGGGAACCCGACTAGGCGCCGTTTCGCCCGTTTGGATGTTCAACGGCCCCGATGGCCTGCTCGTTCATGGTGATATCGTGGTTGCCACCGCATCTTCAGAGGCGACAGGGGTAGCGCCCCCACCCTAGCGGGGCACTAGCAGCGGATGACGTCGCACCTTCAATGCAAGTTGCCGAGGGGACACCCCCTCCTTGCCCAAGGGCGCCTTCAATAGGCACTCCCTGTATCCAAACAATGACATGCTTGCCCAGTGAGAACGTGGGCGCAAAACAATGGTGACTAAGCAAGCAAGGGTTCTTACCTACCGCTGAGCTTTAAAGTAGAAAGCTACTTCCGTAGAGGCGCGCTCATTCTGGAGTAGCCCAGGCAGGGCCTCTTCCTGAAGGCCCAAGCGAAAGACGTCTCCCCCTGAGATGGGCATGGGGACGTAGTGCCCGTCGATGGAGGAGAGTCACAAGATCCCTCCTTCTCATCCCATACCTCGAGGCTAGGAGGGGCGGAGATCGCCCCCAGGAATGGGAGATCATCCGGGCGTGGCTCGAACACCGAGAAGGGTGGAGGCCCACCATCATCCGGCGGCTCTCCCAACATGGACCCGAGCACCATCCATACCAGCCCAGCCAAATGCTCCTTCGGGAGGTGTCCATCAGCCAATGCGGACTGGTCCCCTGGTCTAATGTACTCCCACATCAGGGCCAAGCTCGCCTTTAGGGGGACGACACAGCGCAATAAGAACACGCGAAGCACCGTGTGGCTAGTTAATTCGGCATCCTTTAGAGCGGTGACTCGATCCAGCAGGCCCACAACAAGCTCGAGGGCGGGCCCATCCAGGATGCTCTTCCACGACGGTGGTGCCACCGGCCCCAGACGTTCGGCGGAGTAGGCCAGGAAGGACCTAGTAGGGTCAGAAAGGTAAAACCACTTTCGAGGCCACCCCTTCTCCAAGGTGGGGAACAAGAGCTCCATGTACTGCTAAAAGCTCTAGGTTGGTTTTGGTGAATTGATGAAACCCTAAGTGCTAACCTAGTTTATCAAAGTGATCATGAGATAGGTACCACTATTCCAAGTGGTGGAGCAAAGGTGAAGATCATGATGATGGTGTGACCATGGTGATGATCAAGTGCTTGGACTTGGAAAAGAAGAAAGAGAAAAACAAAAAGCTCAAGGCAAAGGTGAAACTTGATAGGAGCTTTTTAGTTTGGTGATCGAGACACTTAGCGAGTGTGATCACATTTAGGATATATAGTTGTACTATTAAGAGGGGTGAAACTCATAACGAAATGATGTTATCAAAGTGCCACTAGATGTTCTAACTCATTGCATATGTATTTAGGATCTAGTGGAGTGCTAACACCCTTGAAAATGTTTGTGAAAATATGCTAACACACGTGCACAAGGTGATACACTTGGTGGTTGGCACATTTGAGCAAGGGTGGAGAAGTTGGAGAAGTGGAGAAGTTGTTTTTCACTGAAAAACACTGACCTGACTCTGCTGTCGAAGCGACCGTACATAGGGTGGTGAGTCCGGTCAATTATAAAATCATTGGCGTGCTTGGGCTCAGTCTGGTGGTTGATCGAACGCTACATAGTCTTTGTAACTGGACGCGCAGGGCCTGCATCCGGTCATAGGTGATGTACCCTGGCGTAAGTGGTTTGGCGAGCGAGAAGAGGACCTGACGCTGGGCGCGTCTAGTCATCAATTTGATGCTCTGGAACCTCTCTGTAATTGACCTAACGCTGGGAAGCTATGGGAAGCAGCATGTCTGGTCACTCGGTGCAGGTGTTGGCGTGTGAGTGTGCTAACTATAGATTGGCATGTCCGGTCCTTGTGACCGTGTGTCCGATCATAACTTAATGCGAGAGTGGACGGTTTCGACTATTGACATCGGTCGGCAGAGGTTTAAAGTAGGGGACTCAGGGCGCACATGCAGCGACCGGATGCTAGGGCTGTGCGTTCGGACAGCGTGACCGGCGTGTCCGGTCACCCTGAGCAGTGTGCAGTGAGGAGCCCAATGGCTCTATTCATGGGGGCTCTCTATTTAAGCCCCTTGGCTAGCTCAAGATCACTCTCTTGGCCATTTGCATTAACATAGCAAACTTGTGAGCTTAGCAAAGCCCTTTCACTCATCTTCATCATTGATTCATCATCTTTGTGAGATTGGGAGAGAATCCAAGTGCATTGCTTGAGTGATTGCATCTAGAGGCACTTGGTGTTCGTGTTTCACTATGGATTCACTAGTTACTCTTGGTGGTTGCCACCACCTAGACGGCTTGGTGTAGCAAGGATCATTGAGCGAAGGAAGGTGCTTGTCTCCGGCTCTGATCGTGGTGATTGTGAGGGGTTCTTGACCTTTCCCCGACGAAGAGCCAAAAGGTACTCTAGTGGATTGCTCGTGACTTGTGTGATCGTCATCTTGTGTTGGTTGTGTGGCACCCGATTACGGGTTTGGCGTGTGATGCCAATTAGCGCGTGAATCTCCAAGTGAGTGAATTTCCACAACAAGGACTAGCTTATCGGCAAGCAAGTGAACCTCGATAAAAAATCTTATGTCATCATTGTTCGAGGATTTCATTGGTTATCTTGTGATTGATTGTGATCATCTTGTGATTGGCTCACTCCTCGACACGTCGGTATAATCATCACCACCATCTCTTGTATTACATTCTTAGTGTTGCTACGCTCTTTAGTGTAATTAGTTTTGAGAGCTAGCTTATGTCGAGTCTAGTGGTTAGTGAGACTCTTTAGTTAGTCTTTAAGAGCTCACTAACTTAGTATAGCGACTTAGCCAATTGTGTGCTTAGAGATCATAGTCACTAGAATTGTGGTATGTGGCTAGCTTTTTAGTAGGCTAGTACAACACTCGTTTCACCGTTTAATTGTCTAACATCTTTGCTAAGTGTTGTTGTAGAAATTTTAAATAGGCTATTCAAACCCCCTCTAGCCATTAGGACCTTTCAAGTGGTATCAGAGCCATGGTCACCTTGATTTGAAGCTTAACAACCTTCGGTGTCAAAATAGCTCAAATCAACAACACTAAGAAGCCACCTCAATTTGATGGCTCCAACTATCCCTATTGGAAGGCTAAGATGACAACATATATCAAGTCAATCAATAGGAAGGTTTCAAAGGTGGTGGAGACCAAGATTGAGATTGCCAATGAGGAGGCTCCCACCGCCACCGAAGAAGTATTGCTCCAAAACAATGGCATTGCTCTTAGTGCCATTCATGATGCATTGGACGAGAGAACATTTGAGAAAATCAAGAACATTGAGATGGCTCATGAGGCATGGAAGAAGTTGGAGGAATCCTTTGAGGACACTCAAGCTATGAAGGGTGCAAAGGCATACATTCTCAAAGAGAAGTTTGCAAGCTTCAAGATAAAAGAAGATGAGAGTGTACCGGAGATGTTCCATAGGCTTCAAGTGATTGTCAATGATCTCAAAGCACTTGGAGAAGAGGTGAAGGACAAGGACTTCTCCCACAAGTTCTTAAGATGCTTACCATCAAGATTTGGCATATTGGTCACTATTCTAGTGAGGAGTGGTTTGGACACCATGACACCAAACCAAGTGTTGGGAGATGTGATGACCGATGACACATATAGGGATGATGATGAGAAGGAAGAAAAGAAGGAGAAGAAAGATGAGAAGAAACATGACAAGAAGAAGAGTGTGGCATTCAAAGCCACATCATTCAAGGGCAAGGCAAAGCAAGAATCATTAAGCGAAGATGAAGACTTGAGCTTTGATGAGATGGATGATGAGAAGGTGGCTCTCTTTGTGAAGAGATTTGGCAAGTTCATGGTGAAGAAGGGCTACCGTGCTAGAAGAAAGAAGTCTTCATCCAAGAACAAGGAAGAGTAAAGAAGGTGCTTCAAGTATGGAAGCAAGGATCATGTTGTTGCTCAATGCCCATACAATAGCGACAATGATGATGATGACAAGAAGAGCAAGAAGAAGGACAAGAAGGAAAAGAAAGAGAAGAAGGACAAGATGACCTTCAAAAAGAAGAAGAAGGGTGGTTCATATATGGTCACTTGGGATAGTGATGCTTCCTCAAGTGATGATGATGATAGTGATGATGACAAGACCACCAAGAAGAAGGCTCTTGTAAGCATTGCTATCAATGAGAAGCCTTCTCTCTTTGACACTCCATCATGCTTCATGGCTAAGGCAACTAAGGTACAAACTTGTGATGATGGATGTGATGAGTAACATGATAATGAAAGTGAAAGTGAAAGTGACAACGATGATGAACCCACTAAAGATGAACTAATTGACATGTTAGAAGATGTTAAAGAACATTTTGACATTAAAAGAAGGGAATGCAAAGACTTGCAAAAGGAACTAAAAGCCCTTAAGCAATACTTTGATGAGCTCAATGCATCTCATGAGAGGCAAGAGGAAGCCCATAAGAAGCTTGGCAAGTCTCACAAGAAGCTTGAAAAGCTCATTCCTCTCTACTTAATGAGCAAAATGAGAAGGAGCATGTTGTAACATGTGATAAAGGCTTAACTTGTGATATAATTGATGAATCATTCTATAAGCCTATCGTTGTTGCTCCCACTAACCCCTCTTGTAGCATTTCCACTTCTACCTCATCTAGTAGTGAGGGTTTCACTTGTGATGTCTCACTAATGGTTGAGAATGAGACCATCAAGAAGGAGGTAAATGAGCTCACTCGCACCTTAGGCAAAGCCTATAGTGGTGAGGACCGCTTGCTTATGTGCTTGGGTAGCCAAAGAGCTTCTCTCTATAAAGAGGGATTGGGCTATACCCTCAAGAAAGGCAAGGCGACCTTTGCTCCTCACAAGACTAGTTTGTCAAGAACAATGGTCCGTTTTGCACTAGTTGCAAGCAAGTTGGTCATGTAGATCAAAAGTGCATGAAAAAGAAGTCTCAAGCCAATGTATCCTCAATTAAGCTTGATTCTTTCTATGTGCTTACTAAGGGTACTAATAGTGTAAAGGCTAAGTTCTTTGGTGCACCATAGATGGGCTCAAAGAAGAAAGTCATTTGGGTGCCAAAGAGCTTAGTAACTAACCTTCAAGGGCCCAAGAAAGTTTGGGTACGTAAAAAGAATTGATCTTCTTTTGTAGGTTAATTACAAAGCCGGAGGAAGACATTGGGTTCGTGATAGTGGGTGCACTCAATACATGACCGGTGATGCAAGAATGTTCAACTCAATCAATACCAATGGCAATGATGGTTATGATAGTATCACATTTGGTGACAATGGCAAAGGCAAGGTTAAAGGGCTTGGTAAGATTGAAATATCCAATGACATAAGCATTTCCAATATGTTGCTAGTCGAGAGCTTGAACTTTAATTTGCTATCCGTGGATCAATTGTGTGATCTTGGATTCAAATACATATTTGGAGTAGATGATATAGAGATCATAAGTGTAGATGGCTCTAATTTGATCTTCAAAGGCTTTAGATATGAGAATCTATACTTGGTTAATTTTAGTGCTAGTGAAGCTCAATTGTCAACATGCTTGTTCACTAAGTCTAGTATGGGTTGATTATGGCATAGAAGGCTTGGTCATGTTGGAATGAAACAATTGAATAGATTGGTTAAGCATGACTTGGTTAGAGGCTTGAAATATATTGTGTTTGAAAAAGATAAGCTTTGTAGCTCTTGTCAAGCCGGCAAACAATTGGAAACACCCATCCTAAGAAAAACATAATGAGCACTAACAAAGCATTTGAGTTGTTGCATATGGATTTGTTTGGGCCAACACAATACACTAGCATCGGTGGAAACAAATATGACTTTGTGATAGTGGATGACTATACAACATACACTTGGGTATTCTTTCTAGTGGACAAGAGTGATGTGTTTGCAACTTTCAAATCATTCATCAAGGGCATTCACAATGAGTTTGAGACAACCATCAAGAGAGTTAGAAGTGACAATGATAGTGAGTTTAAGAACACAAGAATTTATAAGTTATGTGATGAATTTGGAATTAGACATCAATTCTCGGCCAAGTACACTCCACAATCAAATGGCCTTGTTGAGAGGAAGAATAGAACACTCATTGATATGACAAGGTCTATGCTTAGTGAGTACAATGTGAGTCAATCCTTTTGGGCCAAAGCTATCAACACGACTTGCTATTGTAGCAATCGCTTATATTGTCACCTATTGAAAGAGAAGACACCATATGAGCTCTTGAATGGTAGAAAGCCCAACATTGCATATTTTTGGGTCTTTGGTTGCAAATGCTACATCTTAAAGAAAGGCACTAGATTGAGCAAGTTTGATAAGAAATATGATGAAGGATTCTTACTTGGATACTCAACCACTAGCAAAGCATATAGAGTTTGGAATTTGGCAGGTGGTACTCTTGAAGAGGTGCATGATGTTGAATTTGATGAAACAAAGGGTTTCCAAGATGAGAATGAGAACTTGGAAGATGTTAGAGGCATTCAACTTTCAAATGCCGTAAAGAACATGGATGTTGGTGAATTAAGGCCTAGGCAAGTGAATGATGAAGAAGATGATCAACTGCAAGTACTCTCTAACTCAAATGTGCAAGACGAAATAAATCAAGCAAGTTCAAGTGGCTCTCATGACAATGTGCAAGATCAAGTGGCTAGTACATCATCTCAACCTAATGATCAAGCAAGTGCAAGCAACAATGTTCTAATACTCCAACCAACTCATATTGCAAGGGATCATCCATTGGACACTATAATTGGAGATATTTCTAGAGGTGTACAAACAAGATCAAGATTGACTTCATTTTATGAGCATTTCTCATTTGTGTCATCCATTGAACCAAAGAAAATAGATGAAGCATTGAAGGATGTTGATTGGGTGAATGCTATGCATGAAGAATTGAATAACTTCACAAGAAATCTAGTATGGGAGTTAGTGGAAAGACCAAAGAACCACAATGTGATTGGAACCAAATGGGTCTATAGAAACAAGCAAGATTAAGATGGGATAGTGGTAAGGAACAAAGCAAGATTGGTAGCACAAGGCTATACACAAGTTGAAGGTCTTGACTTTGGACAAACATATGCCCCAGTTGCTAAATTGGAAGCAATTAGAATCTTGCTAGCCTATGTTTGTGCCCACAACATCAAGCTCTATATATCAAATGGATGTCAAGAGTGTATTTCTCAATGGCTACATCAATAAAGAAGTATATGTTGAGCAACCTCCTGGTTTTAAAGATGACAAGGAGCCCAACCATGTGTACAAGTTGAAGAAGGCATTGTATGGCTTGAAGAAAGCACCTAGAGCATGGTATGAGAGGTTGAGGGACTTCCTAGTCTCTAAAGGATTCATAATGGGCAAGGTTGACACCACTCTTTTCACCAAGAAGATTGGCAGACTTGTTTGTGTTGCAAATCTATGTTGATGACATCATATTTGGATCAACCAATTAAGACTTTTGTGAAGAGTTTGGAAAGATGATGGCTAATGAGTTTGAGATGTCCATGATTGAAGAGTTGAGTTACTTACTTGGTCTTCAAATCAAGCAATTGAAGAATGGTACATTTATGAGTCAAGGCAAGTACATCAAAGACTTGCTCAAGAAGTTTGGCATGAATGAAGCAAAAGCCATTAGCACACCAATGGGAACAAATAGCAATTTGGATAGTGATGCAAGTGACAACATGGTGGATCAAAAGTTGTATCGGTCTATGATTGGAAGCCTATTCTATGTGACCGCATCAAGGCTAGATGTCATGTTTAGTGTGTGCATGTGTGCAAGATTCCAAGCCTCACCAAGAGAAAGTCATTTGAAGGCTACAAAGAGAATATTGAGGTACTTGAAGCATACACAAAATGTTGGTTTGTGGTATCCTAAAGGAGCAAAGTTTGAGCTAGTTGGTTACTTCGAATCGGATTATGCGGGATGCAAGGTTGAAAGGAAGAGCACCTCAGGCACATGTCAATTATTGGGAAGATCACTTGTTTCATGGTCATCAAAGAAGCAAAATAGTGTTGCATTATAAACCCCCAAAGCTGAATACATATCCGCCGGTAGTTGTTGTGAACAAATTCTTTGGATGAAGGCCACCTTGAATGACTTTGGAATCAAGTTCAAGAAAGTTCCATTGCTATGTGACAATGAGAGTGTAATCAAGCTAACCAACAATCCGGTTCAACATGCAAGAACAAAGCACATTGATGCCCGCCACCATTTCATTAGAGATTATCAACAAAAAGGAGACATTAGCATTGAGAGTGTGGGCACCGAAGATCAACTTGCCGACATATTCACCAAGCCACTAGATGAGAAAATGTTTTGCAAACTAAAGAATGAGTTCAACATATTGGATTTCTCAAATATGTGTTGATGCACCCCCCCCACTTATATGGCATGCCTCTCCTTTGAGCAACTAAGGTAAAAGTTGTTTGGCATGCATACATCCTTTGCTAAGGACTTGTTTAGTGCATCTAGTCATTCCTCATATCTTATAGGCTCATTCATGAAAATCAAATGAATTTGATGCCTGTATGGTACCTATCAGTGCAGAAAGTGACCAACACGTAAATATTTGTAGTTTTGATGTACGCTGTGATCGGAGGTGGCCTAGCACCCAATGACACATGGTTTATACTAGTTCAAGCAACATGCCCTACGTCCAGTTTGAGTCAGTCGGTGAATTTATTCTTGAGCCCTAGTGCTCAAAGTTTGCTGTGGGGTTACAAACGAAAGGGAGAAAGATGAGGGTACAAGAGGTCTGGTCAGACTCCGGTCTGAAGGGCCGAGAGTGATGGGAGCTCCACTATGCGCTAAGTGTTTGAGCGTGTGCTCAAGGTTTGAACCTAGTGGTTCTGCTATTATGTGTTAGTGAACTGGTCGATCTATCTGTTGGGAGAGAGTGCATCCCCTTTTATAGATGAAGGGGATGGCCTTACAAGTGAGAGACGGAGAGTATACGTATGCCAAGTCTTGTTGGCCAAACCGTCGGGTACAAGATGATTGTAGGTGCCCATAACACTGTTAATGTCAGATGCATGTGGGAGGCTATGTTGTCTTCTTCTGGTATGGCAGACGTCAGTGCCTGCCACACTGTTAATGCCCAGAGGCATGCAAGGGGTTTTACCATGCTTCTCTGGTGTGGCGGTTGTTGCGGGCACCCACAACATTGTAGGGCACATGTCGGTGCCCACAACACTGTTCTGACATGCTTGGAAGGTGACAGGGCACTCCTCTGACATGTCCTGTCGGTACTGTCCTATAGGTGTATAGGGTATGGTCCTTGGTCTTGCGGTTGACTTGAGTGCCCTGCCTTACTTTTCTCCATTCGTTTCCTAGTCCTTACCGAGCGGGCATCCCTGATCGGTTGGTCCCAGTCGGCTTTGGTTGCGCCAGTCGGAGAGGAGTTGTAAGCAGGGGTTCGGGGTATTCCCGGTCGGAGAAGCAGGTCGGAGTCGGATGTGGTGTTTGGCCAGGCCTTCCGGTCAGAGAGGCGGGCCAGAGTCGGAAGCGAGCGTTGTTCCTCCTTAGCGAGGCCTTCCGATCGGAGATTTGGATCGCCCTTCTAGCCTATCATTTTTAGGTGTTTGAGCTGGCCCATGAGTTGTGTGTCATTCGCAACGTTGTCTGCTGGGCTAAGCCTTTGTTGGGAAGCCGGTCCATGAGGGACCCTGGGTTTATGAGCCCGACAGGAGCGCCCAAGCCCCTGGGCGATTCAGGTAGAATCATCTGGGGGATTTTTGTCTTGATGGTGGGTGCGTGCGAGCAGACCCACGGGTGTAGCCCCCAAGCCCCCGGGCGATTCGGGTAGAATCGTCTGGGGGGTTTTTCATGTTGCCAGCGGGGGGAAGTTTTGTTTTGTCAGCGGGTGCGCGCGAGCGCACCCGCGGGTGTAGCCCCCAAGCCCTGGGTGGTTCGGTCAGAATCATCTAGGAGGTTTTGTCAGCGGGCAGTTTTAGGATTTGAGGTAGTTTTTAGGGATCGGGTGAGACAGAGCCGAGGCGGTTTAGGGATCGGGCGAGATGGAGCTCATGGATACTGGCGTCGGGCATGCGCTTCGGGCATAGCCGAGGCAGTTTTAGGGATCAAGCGAGAACGGAGCTCGCGGATCCTGGCATCGGGCGCACGCATTGGGCACAGCCGAGGCAGTTTAGGGATCGGGCGAGACAGAGCTCGTGGATCCTGGCGTTGGGCGCATGCATCGGGCACAACCAAGGCGGATTAGGGATCGGGCTAGACGGAGCTTGTGGATCCTGGCGTCGGGCACAGCCGAGGCAGTTTTTAGGGATCGGGTGAGACGTTGGTCACGGATCCTGGCGTTGGGCGCACACGTCGAGCGCAGCCGAGGTAGTTTTTAGGGATCGGGCAAGATGGAGCTCACGGATCCTGGCGTCGAGCGCAGACGAGGCAGTTTAGGGATCGAGCGAGACGGAGCTTGTGGATCCTGGCATCGGGCGCATGCGTTGGGCGCAACCGAGGCAGTTTAGTTGTCTTGAGCCCCTGAGCCCTGTTGGGCTTGGTAGGGGTCGGTTGAGTTTTGTGCATTACCTTGTCCATGGTTTCTCGCAACCGAAGGGGCTGAGCTAACGTCGCTTGCCTCGATGGCTCGGGCTAGAGTGACATGCTTGGTGATCTTGCTAACGGGTATGATTGAGTGAAATCCAGGTCTGTCGTTCGTGATGGGGTCAGCATAGCCCTCATGTGACATTCCACTGCTCCTTAACCTGCAACCCGATAGATGTCTGGGTCGTTCCGGAGATTGACCCGGGTGGCCCGCTGGCCTCCCCTCGATGGAGATTCTGTGGGTTTGGCAGAGGTTAGGATCGAACGAGAAGGTTGAGATGACCCTATCTGCTTCGAGGCAGACTGGGCAAGGGCTACTTAGGGCTCATCTACATTTTCTCCCCTGGCTCTGTTTGATGCGAAGTAGCCTCGAGCCCTTTGTGGGTCAGCCTTCGAACCCCGGTCAGTCGTTGCTCATGTTGAATGAGGCAACTACGGCTTCGTGACGCAACACGGAGCGTTGTGATGCATTTGACTACATATGCACTGCTTTGGATGTATGGAATGAATGAATGAGTGTATAGATGTATGAATGATTATATAAAGAAATAGTGGGGGTTGGTAATGTTACCTTAATGACTCGAGTGATGGGGTTTGAGGAGCTCCAATCGGAAACATCCAACCGGGATCTATGCTCGTCGTTCGTGAGCCGTCCGATCGACTCAAAAGCCCGATGGTCTCTCCTAGGTGGAGATCCCATAGTTGGGCCTTTCCAAGTCCCGCCTGGGAAGGCGGAGGGCCGCCTACGCGTGGTGGAGCTTTGTTTCTCGCGCCCGGTCATGCGGTAGTGGTGGGCCATACCTAGGCCACGTCCTGTCTGACCAGGCACCGTTCCATCGGGCAGGGTGTGTCCCATCGGTCAGGGTGTGTCAGATCGGTCAGGGAGCGTCCCTTCATTTCCCATCCGCATTGAATGGGGGGAAGGGAGAGGTTTTTTCGCCCCAATCCTTCACCCTTCTTCAACTGCTGCATCTTCTCCTTAAATAGGGGAAGGGGGAGGGAAAGGAGAACTCACAGACCCGTTTGTGATTTCAGAGCGTGATGTCGAGCTGGAGGTCATCCAGCGTAGACGAGGTGGTGCTGGCCGCCTTCACTGAGAAGGGGTTGCTTTCATCGAAGGAGGTGGCACACTGGAGGGTATTGCACGTCGCCGACTTCATCACCGTCTATGAGGCTTTCATCAGGATGGAGCCACATGTGGACTCCTTCCAGTGAGTCTTCTCTGGGCGAGCCTTGTCGGAGAGGAAGATGCTCGGGACTGCACCGGTGGGAGGTTTCGCCCTTGCAGCTGCTCAGGTTGGCCAGTTCATAAAGTTTGATGAAACATATTCCAGCCACGGCGGCCATACCTCAGCAGGCAGCGTCCCTACCCAGGAGCTACCTTGACTACATGAGAAGGTCAGGAGCTCCATGCTCCTCCGCTGAGCATCTATGGGTGCGACGCCCTTGAGGTACCCGTTGCGCTCGTCGAAGATGAGGGAGTGGAACCGGGTGGGGCCCTTGAGGTACCTGTTGTGCTCGTCGAAGTGAGGGAGCGGAACCGGGTAGGGCCCTTGCGGTGGTGGTCATGTCCGGCGGCATGTGTTGTGGCCTCTCCTTTGGCATCAGTCGATGCCACCGAGTGGCAACAGTAGTATTTGGAGTAGTAGTAGTCAGCAAATGTAATTGTTAAGTTCGTGGGGGAGCCCCCATGTTAACAGTTTTTTGTATCAATGAATACATCAGTTCTGTTTTGTGATAGAATCACTATCTGTTCCTTGTTTTTTTATCCTAGCATAGCTTTTTTTATCCTTTCTTTTTCGCACCTGCCCGTTCATTCCATAGGCTGCAACTTTTAAGAACTTGGGCATGGCCCACGAGGCTCGGCTGCTCGTAACCGTAGGTCGTGGCGAGGTGAGCTCGGTCGGGAGTAAAAACAAAGTCACGTAGGGTAATCAAAAGAATAGAATGCGCTTTCGTTTGGGCAAAAAGTTTTTACCATATGATAGTAAAAAAGAGAGATAGTATTTAGTATTGTACCCTCATGGAGCCCTCGAGTGGCCTGGGCTGAAAGTGTTCAAGCTGGGGTGCTTTATAGGAGCAAGTGTTGAATAAAAGCGGTAAGACCGAATTTAGGGGAAAAATGACGTAGCTGTTCAATGTTCCAAGTGTTGGTGAGAACATTGTCATTGTTGTCCTTCAGTCGTTAGGTGCCCGGTCGGATCACCTCGGTCACCGTATAGGGTCCTTCCCATGGTTGAGAGAGTTTGTGTTTCTCCTTCGTTGATTGGGTCCTCCGGAGTACGAGATCACCAACTTCGAGGATCCTCCCCCTGATCTTCCTTTTGTGGTACCTACAGAGAGTTTGCTGGTAGCGAGTGGAGCAGATGACGGTCGTCGCATGGGCCTCCTTGAGTAGGTCGACTGCGTCTTGCTGAGCCTCCACGGCTCGATCGTGGTCGAAAGCCTTCACTCTTGGGGCGCCTTGGTCGAGGTTGGAGGGCAGCACTGCTTTAGCTCCGTAGGCCAAGAAGAAGGGTGTGAACCCTATGGATCGGTTTGGGGTCGTTCTCAAGCTCCATAGGATCGTTGGGACCTCTGCGACTCATCGCCTAGCGTACTTGTTGAGTCGGTCGAAGATGCGTGTCTTAAGTCCTTGGAGGACCATGCCATTGGCATGCTCGACCTGACCGTTAGTACGTGGATGTTCGATCAAGGACCAGTCGATCCTGATGCCGTATCCATCACTAAAGTCTAGGAACTTCTTCTCGGTGAAGTTAGTCCCGTGGTCAGTGATGATGCAGTTAGGAACGCCGAACCGGTAGATGATGTCGAGGAAGAATTTGACCGCCTCTTCCGAGCGGATGTTGGTGATGGGCTTGGCCTCTATCCACTTGGTGAACTTGTCGACTGCTATGAGCAAGTGAGTGAAGCCGCCCAGGCCCTTTTTGAGGGGTCCTACCATCTCGAGGCCCCAGACCATGAATGGCCAGGTGATGGGGATGGTTTGAAGCTCCTGTGTCGGCAAATGAGTTTGCCGAGCGTAGAATTGGCAACCCTCACACCTGCAGATGACCTCCTATACATCTCATAGTGCAGTGGGCTAGTAAAAACCTTGGCAAAAGGCTTTTTTGACCAGCGACCTCGGGGCCACGTGATGTTCGTAGATCCCGACATGGACCTCGAGGAGGAGCTGCTTCCCCTGGTTGGTAGGGATGCACTTCATGAGCACCCCTGATGGACTCTGTTTGTAGAGTTCATCATCGAGCGTGATGGAGGTCTTGGTGCATCTAGTGATCCATCGGGCTTCAGTCCTTTTGGGTGGGAGAACCTCCTCGAGGAGGTAGGCGAGTAGCGGCACTCGCCAGTCAATTTGATCGAGTGCTAACACGGCGACGTCAGCGGGTGACATTGTCTCAGAGGCACTGGGGTCGGAGCCCCCGAGCGCCGGCTTGGCATCGGGGTCGGAGCCCCTGGGCACCGGCTTAGCATCGGGGTGTGTCTGGATCAGACCTTCTAGGACACGGGCGGACGGCTCGTGGAGATTGTTGATGAAGATCCCGCTTGGAGACGGATCCCGCCTGGCGGCTAATTTTGCGAGAAAATCAGCGGCATCATTGTCCTTTTGGGGGACATGATGCAGCTCGATCCCTAGGAATTTATCATTGAGCTTGTGCACCTCCTAGCAGTATGCTACCATGAGGGGGTTTTGCAGGAGGACTCCTTCATGACCTGGTCAACAACCAACTCCGAGTCGCCGTGGACGTAGAGTCATGTAGTGCCAAGCTCGATGGCGATGCGCAGCCCATTGATGAGGGCCTCATATTCCGTGGCGTTGTTTGAGGCCGAGAAATGGAGGTGGATGGCATAGCAGAGCCTACTCCTATCCGGGGAGATCAGAACCACTCCAACCCCTGAGCCGGGTGCCAGTACGGACTCATCGAAGTACATTGTCCAGTACTCGTGGGTGACATCTGGGGTCGGTAGCTGCACCTCTGTCCATTCAGCGACAAAATCCATGAGAGCCTAAGATTTAATAGCGGTATGGGGGACATACCTAATGTCGTGGCCCATGAGTTCGAGTGCCCACTTGGAGATTCGTCCCACGGCGTCGCAGTTGCGGATGATGTCCCCGAGTGGGTATGAAGTGACGACCGTGACTTCGTGGTTGGTGAAGTAGTGCAGGAGCTTCCAGGTCGCCATCAGTACGGTGTATAGGAGTTTCTGCACCTAGGGGTACTAGACCTTGGGGTCGGTGAGTACCTCCCCGATGAAGTATACATGCCGCTGGACCTTAAGGTGGTGTCTCGGCTCCTCCCTTTCGATGACCAGGGCGGCGCTCACCACATGGCTGCTTGCCATGACATAGAGGAGGAGGGGTTCTCCCCATTCAGGAGTGATGAGGATTGGGGCCAATGTTAGGGATGCTTTGAGGCTCTCCAAAGCCTGCTGAGCTTTCTTAGTCAAGAGGAAGGTGTCTGTCTTTTTGAGGAGCTTGTAGAGTGGCATCCCTCGTTCACCGAGCCAGGAGATGAATCGGCTCAGGGCAGCCAGACAGCCGGTGAGCCTTTGTACGCCCTTGACGTTGCGTATAGGGCCCATGTTGGAGATGGTCGTGATCTTTTTAGGGTTGGCCTCGATGCCGCGCTCGGACATAATGTATCCTAGCAGCTTCCCCTTCGGAACCCCGAAAACACATTTCTCGGGATTCAATCTGATGTTGAACCTTCAGAGGTTCGTGAATGTTGCGGTGAAGTTTGCGATCAGGTTGCAAGCTTGAGCAGTTTTGACCACTATGTCCTCAACATAGATGGCGATTGTTGGTTTCGGCCGCTCGGCTTGATCAGGCTGATCGAGCGGGTCAATTTGGTCGGTGAAGCATTGCTGCATACACCTTTGGTAGGTGGCACCAGCGTTCTTCAGGCCGAAAGGCATGGTTACATAGCAGTATGAACCATACGAGGTTGTGAGCTGATTGGACTCTTTCATCGTGATCTGGTGATAGCCCGAGTAGGCATCCAGAAAGGAGAGGATCTCGCAACCCGAGGTGGAGTCGACTATCTGGTCTATGTGTGGCAAAGGAAAGTGATCCTTTGGACATGCTTTGTTGAGGCCAGTATAATCAATGCACATTCTCCATTTCATGGTCTTCTTTTTAACAAGAACAGGATTGGCAAGCCAGTCAGACTAGAATACCTCTCTAATGAATTCAGCTACCAGGAGTTTGGCGATCTCTTCGCCTATGGCCTTGCGCCTCTCATCGTCGAAGCGACGCAGGCGTTGCTTAGCGGGCTTCGAGCCTAGGATGAGGCGCAGTGCATGCTCGGTGATGTCCTGTGGTATGCCCAGCATGTCAGATGGCTTCCATGCGAAGACATCACGATTGGCGCGCAGAAAGCCGACGAGCTCACATTCCTATTTGGCCAGGAGCTAGGTCCCGATCCACACCATCTTGGTTGGGTCAGTGGGGTCAATCCCCACCGCCTTGGTTTCCTCGAGTGGACAGAAGGCCATTGAGGAGGTTGGTTTGTTGCAGTTCGAGACTACTGGGGTCGATGACTCCCCGAGCTGCGGGAGCTCAGACGAGTTGATGACCGCGGTGGCGAGCTCAAAATGCTCGCGGTCACACGTGAAGGCGTGCGAGAAGGCGCTGCCCATGGTGATGACGTTGTTCGGTCCCAGCATCTTTAGCTTGAGGTAGGTGTAGTTGGGGATTGCCATGAATTTGGTGTAGCATGGTCGTTCCAAGATGGCGTGGTAGGACCCTGAGAAGTCCACCACTTCAAAGGTGAGGACCTCCGAGTAGAAGTTGGGTCGGTTGCCAAATGTGACAGGCAGGTCAATCTACCCGAGCGGGTATGCCTGCGCTCCCAGGATCACCCCATGGAAGGGGGAGCCCACTGGCGGAGTTCCGACCGGGGGATGTGCATGGCATCGAGGGTGTCAACATAGAGGATGTTGAGGCCACTGCCTCCATCCATCAGCACCTTGGTGAGGCGCTTCTTGTGGACGATGGGGTCGACGATGAGTGGGTAGCGTCCTGGTCTCATGATGTGGGAGAGATGGTCCCTTTGATCGAATGTGATTGGAGATTCCGACCAGCTAAGGAAGGAGGGGATGGCCGTCTCGACGGCACATTCCTCCCTGTAGCATACCTTGTGCTGGCACTTGGAGCAGATGGCGTTGGATCCATCGAAGATCATGATGCATTCCTTGGGGTCAGAGAAGCCGTCCCCGTCCTTGCCCGCCGCGCCTCCTTTCTTGGCTGCCGCCTCTTTGTCGTCTCCTTCTTTCGGCCCATCAGCCTGTCATAGGAAATGTTTGAGGAGCTCGCAGTCCTTGTAGAGGTGTTTGACGGGTAGGCGTGGTTGGTGCACAGGCTATCCATGAGCTTGTTGAAGTGGTCAGGCCAGCCCTGCTGGGGCTACTTGCCCTCGTGATCAGCTGTGGCGACCAACGCAGTGTTGTCCGGTCGGCACCGATCCTTTTTGTTCTTCTTGCCCCTCTATGTGGTGGGGCCCTCATCTTGGTCCACGCGCTTAGCCTTGCTTTTGTCCTAGCCTCCGTTGAAGACTGCTCTGACTGCCTCCTCGCTGGAGGCGTGACATCGAGTAGATCGTGGGTGGTACGGGGCTTCAGGCAGCCAAGCTTGTGGATTAGGGACTCACAGGTCGTCCCGGAGAGGAATGCGCTGATGATGTCTGCATCGACGACATCAAGAAGGGAGTTGCATCATTGGGAGAACCAGCGGATGTAATCCCACAGGGACTCACTGGGCTCTTGCTGGCAGCTCTTGAGGTCCCAAGAGTTACCAGGGCGGACATACGTCCCCTAGAAATTTCTAACAAAGACCCTCTTGAGGTCCGCCCAGTCGCGGACGCTGTCGTGTGGGAGGAATTCAAGCCACGCCCGAACGTGTTCCCCTAAGCAGATGGGGAGATATTGAATGATGAAAAGGTCATCATCCACCCCTCTGGCTCGGTAGGCAAGCCAGAAATCTTTGAGTCAAATACTGGGGTTCGTCTTCCCAGTGTACTTGGCAATGTTGGTGGGCGGTCAGAAGCGCTATGGGAACGGCGCTCTTTGGATATGATGGTCAAAGGCCCATGGTCCCGGGCCATCTGGGCTGGGACTCCGGTCGTCTGGCCGACAACCATGCCAAGGGCGCATTTCACTGCTCCTCTCATCGCCGCCCAGTGGATGTCATCATCATGGCAGGCCCGATGCTGGTTGTTGATGACGCTACAAGCGTCTTGGTGCGGACCGAGCCGTTCACATACCGGCGGTCGGTGCAGAGCAGGTGCTAGGTCGGACCACGGTGCAGCCGCGGCCTCCTGTGCCGCGCTTGGCGACTGCAGTAGTGAGCGGATGGAGCGATCTGTCTGGTGCGTCTCCACTCCCCCAGTGGGGAGAGAGGGCGCAACTCGGAGTTGTGATGTGGAGCTTTCCGCCTGTTGAACGGTGGCGGCTTCCACCAGCGCCCGGAGGTTCCGGTAGACCGCCCGCTCTTAGGGGTCAATGGGCTCAGGAACTCCACGCAAAAGCATTGCCGCAGCGGTGATGTTCTGGCTAGCCTGAGTGAACTATGGGGGGTCGTTCCCCTCGTTCACAATGTCACGCTAGACCTGGTGGGTGTGACCTTGGGCGCCGCTCACTGGGTCACGTGCATGGGGCGTAACGTGCTGCACCGAGCGCACTGGCGCAGGCGGCGGCTGGTTCTGCCGTTGTTGTCATAGCTCCTCGGCGTGCTCTTGTGCGAGCGTGAGGGCCCCCGCACGCAGGTAAAGAGGGGTGTGAGTCTGCAAAGACTCCTCAACCACTAGTGGCTATCCCGGAGCATCCACCATAGCGCACTCCTAGGACGGACGGTGGCTAGGTGCCACGTCGCCGATGCTAGAGCCATCGCTCTCAACCTCATCATCTAGGAGTTCAGGGAAAGTGGTGGGAGCATAGCTCGCCATTCCCACGAATTTGGATGTGAGAGGGGGCGGCGCCAGCATCCTTTGGAGCCCCCAAGCCTACATGTTCGTGGGGGACACGAGGCCACATGGGAACCGGTCGTACGGTGTTTGCGGTGTGGACAATATGGTCCCTCTGGATAATCGGTGGGAGATAGTAAATAGGGAGTAAATAACAGTATGCACATTACTCACAATGGGGTTTGAGCAGAGAGTTTGCTCGGAATGAAGCGCAGGTGCCTCGTCGTTGAAGTCATCATGCGTCCCAGAGCCGATGGAGGGCGCCCCTCTGACAGGCGCCGGAACAAGTGCCTCCTCGCAAAGGTGTAGTACGCTAAGCCGGTCGGCGACGAAGTTTAGGCTTCCAAAGAGGAAGGCCTGGGATGGCTCGAAGACAGGCGGAACCCACATCCCCACAGGTGGGAGTGCGAGAAACTCCAGAGAGCCGAAGCGAGTCGTATTGCTTGAGCCTACCATGGCGAAGGTGGCGGAAAAGTGGGCCATGCGATGACCAAAAGTGTGAATGTACAGCGTCTTCCCCACGGGCGGCGCCAACTGTTGGTGCAGAAAGTGACCAACACGTAAATATTTGTAGTTTTGCGGTATGTTGTGATCGGAGGTGGCCTAGCACTCAATGACATAGGGTTTATACTGGTTCAAGCAACATGCCCTATGTCCAGTTTGAGTTGGTCGGTGATTTTTTTCCTAAGCCCAGGTGCTCAAAGTTTGTTGTGGGGTTACAAACAGAAGGGAGAAAGATGGGGGTACAAGAGGTCTGGTCGGACTTCGGTCTGAAGGGCCGAGAGTGAAGGGAGCTCCTCTATGCGCTAAGTATTTGAGCATCTGCTCGAGGTTTGAACCTAGTGGTTCTGCTGTTGTGTGTTATTGAACTAATCGATCTATTTGTTGGGAGAGAGCGCATCCCCTTTTATAGATGAAGGGGATGGCCTTACAAGTGAGAGATGGAGAGTATATGTATGCCAAGTCTTGTTGCCCATGCCATCGGGTACAAGATGATTGTAGGCACCCATAACACTATTAATGTCAGATGCATGTGGGAGGCTGCGTTGTCTTCTTCTGGTATGGCAGACGTCGGTGCCTGCCACACTGTTGATGCCTAGAGGCATGCAAGGGGTTTTACCGTGCTCGTCCGGTGTGGCAGTTGTTGTGCACGCCCACAACACTGTAGGGCAAATGTCGATGCCCACAACACTATTCTGACATGCTTGGAAGGTGGCAGGGCACTCCTCTGACATGTCCTATCGGTACTGTCCTGTAGGTGTATAGGGTATGGTCCTCGGTCTTGCGGTTGACTTGAGTGCCCTGCCTTACTTTTCTCCATCCGTTTCTTGGTCCTTACCGAGCGGGCGTCCCTGGTCGGTTGGTCCCAGTTGGCTTTGGTTGCGCCAGTCGGAGAGGAGCTGTAAGTAGGGGTTCGGCGCATTCCCGATAGAAGAAGCGGGTCAGAGTTAGAAGTGGTGTCTGGCTAGGCCTTCCGGTCGGAGAGGCGGGCTGGAGTCAGAAACGAGCAATGTTCCTCCTTAGCGAGGCCTTTCGGTCGGAGATTTGGATCGCCCTTCTGGCCTGTCATTTTTAGGTGTTTGGGCCGGCCCATGAGTTGCGCGTCATTCGCAACGTTGTCTGCTGAGCCGAGCCTTTGTTGGAAAGCCGGTCCATGAGGGACCCCGGGTTTATGAACCTGATAGTACCACTATTGCTTTTATGATTGATATGATCTAGTGGTAGCATATGATATGTTTGTGGGCTTGTGAACCTGGTGTTTAATCTAAAAAATGAGCTACAAGTATTTAACTCAATGTGGCACAAGATAACCCTTATTTGGAGGTGTGTAGAAGCTTGTCCTTGGATCAAATCGAGTTAAATATCTTAGGCAAGTGATCTAGATTGAACCAAATTTGGGAAAATGGTCCTCACCCCATTAATTGACGTTGATAATCTTAACACATCTAAAATTGAACCTTTGTGGTCATTGATGACAAAGGGGGAGAAGTAATGCACAAAGATAGTGAAAAGATGACAAAGGGGGAGAACTTTGACATATGGGGAGAAATATGAAAGTAAGGGGATCAATTAAAATTAAAATTTTGAGCACACAAGTAGAGCAAGCTCATAAACTTTTGATGCATTTGAATGTGCATTTCATATGTTTGCTTTCATGGCACAAGTTTTAAATTTCAATATCCATGCTTGTGTGGTGGATGCTAGTTGTAGTTTTGATTGATGAAATGAAAAACTAGCATGCACTGGTTGAGTAACTAGACTTGTGTTTATTTTATGAAATATAGACCCTTGCTTCTAATGTTGATCTCATGGGGTATTCTAGTTTTTGTGTATGTCTAGTTACTAATGGTGCTAAGGATAGTATATTTTGTGCACTCCGATTGGTATCACGCTTCAAAGGTCCATCTCTTATACTTTAGCATCATTTGGTAGACTTTACTTCCCCAAAACTCTAATCCATGCATATGTGCAAGCTTCAATTCAAACTATTAGCACATATGTAGGGGGAGCTAATGCTATCATTTGGGGTTCATGAAACTTTTCCATATTCTTTTACACATGGTAAATATGCATGGGCAAGCAACCTGGATTCAAATGAATTTTAATTCATATCTTTGTGAAAGGGCTGTCATCAATTACCAAAAAGGAGGAGATTGAAAGCTCTAGTTTAGTTTTGGTGAATTGATGAAACCCTAAGTGCTAACCTAGTTTATCAAAGTGATCATGAGATAGGTAGCACTATTCCAAGTGGTGGAGCAAAGGTGAAGATCATGATGATGGTGTGACCATGGTGATGATAAAGTGCTTGGACTTGGAAAAGAAGAAAGAGAAAAACAAAAAGCTCAAGGCAAAGGTGAAACTTGATAGGAGTTTTTTGGTTTGGTGATCGAGACACTTAGCGAGTGTGATCACATTTAAGATCGATAGCCGTACTATTAAGAGGGGTGAAACTCGTAATGAAATGCGATTATCAAAGTGCCACTAGATGTTCTAACTCATTGCATATTCATTTAGGATCTAGTGGAGTGATAACACCCATGAAAATGTTTGTGAAAATATGCTAACACACGTGCACAAGGTGATACACTTGGTGGTTGGCACATTTGAGCAAGGGTGGAGAAGTTGGAGAAGTGGAGAAGTTGTTTTTCACTGAAAAACACAGACTGGACTCTGCTGTCGAAGAGACCAGATGCAGGGTGGTGAGTCTAGTCAATTATAAAATCGTTGGCATGCTCGGGCTCAATCTTGTGGTTGATCGAACACTACACAGTCTTTGTGACCGGATGCACAGGGCCTACGTCTGGTCATAGATGATGTACGCTGATGTAAGCGGTTTGGCGAGCGAGAAGAGGACCTAACGCTGGGCGTGTTCGGTTGCTCCTGATCGGACGTGTTCGGTCATCAATTTGATGCTCTGGAACCTCTCTTTAATCGACCTGACGCTGGGAAGCTGCGGAAATGTTGGTATAAATTAATGCACACAGAATAATCCGCAAGCGCACAGATATTATACTGTTGTAGCACTTCACCGAGAGTAACCCAGTTTTATATCGAACCCAAAGTAACGGAGGTGAGACTAACTAATTCTAACTTAACCCAACTTCACAATCAAGGCTAGATAACAGAAGCATAGAGGAGACTGCTAAGGTCTTCTAGTTTTAATTTCAGTAAGCTTTGTCTTCTATTGTTTAATTCTCGGGATATTACTAGAGAAAACACAAGCAGAGTATGTTTTCTATAGTAACAAAGTCCTGCTAGTTCTACTAACGGGAGGTGGACTACAGAGGATTCAACGAGGCTATAAGAGTCACCCTTGCGAGCTACCACTGATTCGAAAAATAGGGTACATCCATAAGTAACCAAGTCTAATCACCATGCTTACGTTACGAATACTACTTTAACCTAGGAGCAACAAGGATTAAAGTACTCAAAAGATGCTTACTTGAATTAGAAGTCGATTACCAGATAAATTTCAAAAGCAAGCTCAAGAAGAACTTGATTCCACTAGGGTACAAGCCATAGAGAGCACCGATAGGCCGAGATTCCTCCAAAACTCTTCCCTCTCACTCTATCTCTCTATCTCTAGTATAAGACTAGATACTATCGAGGACTAATCTTCTCTTGATTGCTAGCCCTGATCCTGGTGAATATATGAATTAGGGTTTCTGGCTTCTCAGCTCTCAGGATCAAATGAGGCTTCTACCCTAGGGGGTACAGGCAGGTATATATAGGCTAGAGCATCAATCTTCAGCCCTCGGATCAAACCGACTTGAATAAACGGTGGAGATGCATCCTAGGAGGCAGTGGAGAACTGACATAACAAAGAGGATGATAGGTGGGGCCCACAGGGGCTAGGCGGCCTCTAGGTGGGGCTGGCCAGCCCCACATGTTAGTGAGTCGAGCCCTGCTTCGGTAGAGAGCTTCCTGGAGTCTTCTGGAACCTTCCCACGTTGATCCCGCGGTAGAATTCCATGATTTTCTTTGACAAATAGGTCCCCCTTGACGGTTTTCTGATTAAATCCTGCTGGAAACACATATTCACCCAAACTCATGGAATTTGTCAGTTTAAACCCCTAAGTCTATGTTGGTGATCTATTTTAGTCATTTATGAAAGGTATATTGACGGTTTGTGATGAATGTTAACTACCGTCAACAAACTCCCCCACACTTAGGCTTTTACTCATCCTCGATAAAAGGGTGGATTACTCAGGACATAACCTTGGGGTAAGGCATCAACATAAAACCATTCCCATTCATTCATACACTACAAGATTTGATAGTGTCTACCATGAAACTTTGGGCGGTTGAAGAATGGAACAGCTTGAAACAGATCACCATCTTCCTTCAGTCAAGTTAATTGGAGAAATGTTTTAAGATTTTCATAAACAAAACATAGCTTACCTTCTCCTTTTGTGGTACTCTCAAATCACTCTGTATGTAGTATTTTTGGATCCTCACCAAGGCATTAATGACTTGCCTTCTTTTTGCCTACTTCTAAAAGCTTATATTGAGCTTAGGTAGGGATCAATGTGAAAACATACTCGCATTGCATATATTGTAAAGTCAAAACAAGGATCCAAGGAGAAAAATGTCATACTCTTGGATCAAGATGTGCATGTGTGTGGATATGTATAGGGTGGCTAACCAAATTCTACTATGCTCCTTGAAACATATCTCTCTTGATTAAAACTGTGAGACACTTTTGCAAGAAAACATGGGCTATCTTATTCATCTCTCTCTTTTTTTCAGGCGGGCATCTGAGTACCCATTGTTTTAGATATCTTGGACACTTGTCCATTGTTCAATACTCTCTCTTTTTTACTTGAATTACTTTTGCATAGCCCATGCCTCTTTTTTTGCAATTGAAACTTTTCAAAAGAGACATTTACAAGAACTTGGAGCGTTTATCCTATCAAGCATATTTTTGTGTCTATTCCCAGTGTAGGGGTAGAACATTTTTGGGTGGATGGAGAACATGTTGTTGCGTACTCCCAGTGTAGGAGCAACAGATATATGTGGAGTGTACATGATCTTAATCTTGAAAGCATGATAAGTTTCTCAACAACGGTCATAAGGTTTGACCAAACTCAACACCATGACAAGTAGTATATGTAGAAGGTTTCTCAAGTCTATCATGTTTGGCTCTGGTAGGACATTGCTTACCACAAAGGAGAGGTATAGCTATTCATTTTACTTTTTGAAATAAAATTCTCCAATAACGAGACATCAAGAATCAAGTTCTCATTATTCTACTATATCTCATTCCACAACAACTTAAGTGACATGGGGTCCCTAATAATGAGTTCCCAACAGTAGCATGACTTCTAGGAAAAGTCATGACTGAAATAATCTTTCCTCATGCTTTAAGTGATTTTCAATTTGGTTCGAAACGGAAAGCAAAACATGTGAAAATAGAGTGTATGGGTTGCAAACCTGACCATGGACAAAGTGCAAGGCGAGGCGTTGCAGTGACAGGCTCCACTCTAGGGTCTGCTCGAGGCCCACTTCGTTGTACGTGGTTCTTGACTCATTACTTTTTTGAATTTCATGATTTTCGTGATTAAATTACGTCTTGTGGTGTGCCTCCCCCACACTTGTTTCCCTATATAACTTTCTGCACAACATGTGTAGACAAACACATATCCAAAAGAAATAGAGAGCAGATAATAATATGACTCCATTAATTTCAATAAGGCACTTTATTACATGAGCACAAACTAAGCACAAACTTTAACTAACCTAACACAATCCTTTAACCATCTGAGCTAAGCGACAAACCTAAACACATGATAACACTTAACCTAACACTTGTGCCTTATTAATCGACCTATTACTCAGTTTTGCCCTTTATTCCCAACACAGCGGGAAAGGATAGAGATTTTGCTTTTTAAATTCTTCCACTGAAGATGCTCTAATTCCATTCTATTATGCAAACTTCGATAGTCCTAGTAAGGAGATTGGTCTTCTCTTGGAGTGTTGTGACGGTCTAGGTAAGAAGATCAATCCTCTTCTCTAGGGCTACAACTGTCATCCTCTGACACTTCTCTTCCCTCTCTAGTGGAGCTGGTGTAGGTCTCTTCGTCATCTCCTTTGATGGAATGATCCTGATCTGCCCTGGTGCAGCTCGTACGCCATCAAAAACTACTCGGGGCGTGGTCGTAGTGTATTTGGCACATGAGACCTCCCCAAACTTGTTAGTCTTCACACTCGTCAGCATCTCATTGGGTTTTAGGGGAAGGAGCTTGACGTTCTTCTATACTTGGATCATCGGGCCCTTCAACTGATGTGACTTGTCCTTCAGGAATAGGCGCTCCTACGGTGGAGTGAGCGCAGGTTGATGAACTTGGGTGAAGTAAGACTGTCCATAGCTTCTTTTTGGAGGAACTGGAGCTAACTGCTTGGGAGGAACAATGGCTATAGGGAGAGGTTCTCCTATAGGAACAATGGATAGAGGCTCTTCTATAGGAGGTAGCTTGTTGAGGTTGGTCCCAAAGGGGATGATTTGCTTGTCGACCATGGGAACTGGAGCGGAGGAGAGCTTGCTGCTATTGGAGAAGAATACTTTGATGGGATGGTTATGGAGGTAGGCAGGGGCTCATTTATATAGCGGGGTTCAACTTGCAGTAGGGGTCAAGATCTATCCATAAGAGGTCTCATAACGAGGAAAAACAGAATGCATTGAAAAACTGCGGGATTACGAAGAGGAAGAATTTAGAAGGCACGAGAGAGTTGATGGGACACGAGAGGCACTGACAGTGGGCCGGACAGCCTCTAGGTGGGGCCGACTGGCCCCACATGTCAGGGTCTCGTGGTATTTTTTCTCGTGGTGGTTTCTAACTCCTATCTAATCCTGAAAAGTATATTTTCGTGATACGAAACGTTACGGAGGATGTAAGTGGTGTAATTTATGGTAAGATCATAAAATCTACCGCATCCAAATCCTCAGGTGGTTTTTTAGGTTCTAGAAAGATCTTGAGACAGTGGCCATTTACCTTGAATAACGTACCTTCATCATTTTGATGTGTTACCGCTCCATGCAATGAGGTGCTTATCACCTTGAATGGTCCTTCCCATTTGCTTCGAAGTTTTCTGTGCCTGAATAATTTAACCCTAGAATGAAAAAGTAATACCTTATCTCCGGGAGCGAACTCCTTCTTGATCCTCTTATCATGCCATATTTTGGTTCTCTCCTTATATATCTTGGCATTGTGATATGCTTTCTCTCGCCATTCATCAAGCTCAGAGAGTTGCATCTTCCTCTTGGTTCCTGCGGCTTCAAAGTCCATGTTTCATCACCTGATGGCCTAGTGAGCTTTGAATTCTAGCTCGATAGGTAGATGGCAGGTCTTTCCATAGACCAATTGATATGGTGGCATCCCAAGTGGTGTTTTATAGGCCATTCTATAGGCCCATAGTGCATCGGGTAGTCTATCCTTCCATACTATTGCCATCTCATTGACTGTCTTTTGTAGAATGTTCTTGATTTGTTTATTTGATGTTTCTGCTTGGCCACTTGTCTGAGGGTGATATGGAGTAGCGACATTGTGACAGATCCCATGCTTCATCAAATAGTGGTGGAAGTTCTTGTTCATGAAGTGAGTTCCTCTATCACTAATCACCATCCTTGGAACTCTGAATCTTGGAAATATTATTTCTTCAAACATCTTCTTGGAGTTCTTTGCATCAACAGCTTTACATGGCATGGCTTCAACCCACTTGAAGACATAGTCAACTACCACCAAGATGTACTCCTAGCCTTTTGACTTTGGAAACAGGCCCATGTAGTCAATTCCCTAGACATCAAAGAGCTCTATTTGGAGGTTGGTGGTGAGTGGCATGGCATCTCTTGAATTGATATTCCCGTGCCTCTGACATGCTCCATATCTCCTGATGAAGTCCTTCGTATCTTCATACATGGTTGGCCAAAAGAATTCACTCTGCCAGATCTTCGCATGAGTGCGGAATGCCCCATAATGTCCTCCATATGGTGATGAGTGGCATCGTTCGATAATCTTGATGCCTTCCTCTGCCGGTACACATCTTCTGAGTAGGCCATCAGAACATACTCTGAAGAAGTACAGTTCATCCCATATGTATATGCGACTTTCATAGATGAGCTTTCTTTTTGTTCTCCCCTGGTGGTACATAACCTGCAACCATAAAATTTACAATATTTGCGTACTAGGGGTCGGATTTCGTGACTTTGAAGAGAATGTCGTCTCGCAGCATCATCAATGGGCAGTCCCTACGAATTCTCAAACTGCATTCTAGACAAGTGATGGGCAATAGAATTTTCTACTCCCTTTTTATCTTTTATTTCTAAATCAAATTCTTGGAGTAACAAAATCCATCTTATTAATCTAGGTTTAGCATCTTTCTTAGTGAGCAGGTATTTCAAAGCAGCATGATCAGTGTAAACAATCACCTTAGGTCCTACTAAGTAAGATCTAAACTTATCTATAGCAAAAAGAATAGCCAGGAGTTCTTTTTCAGTTGTTGCATAATTAAGTTGAGGCCCTATCAAAGTTTTTCTAGCATAAGCAATTGCATGATGCATTTTATCTTTAGTTTGTCCCAAAACTGCCCCCACAGCATAATCACTAGCATCACACATAATTTCAAAAGGTAGCGACCAATTAGGGGGCTGAATGATTGGTGCAGAGATAAGTGCTTTCTTAAGAATGTTAAAAGATTTCAAGCATGCATCATCAAATTTAAAGGGAACATCCTTGGCCAAAAGATTTGTAAGTGGTTTAGCAATATGTGAAAAATCTTTTATAAAGCGGTGGTCAAAACCAGCATGACCAAGAAAACTATGGATCCCTTTGATATTTACGGGAGGAGGTAACTGTTCGATTACTTCAATTTTAGCTCTGTCTACCTCAATCCCTCGTTCGGACACCAAGTGTCCAAGCACTATGTCTTCTCTAACCATGAAATGATATTTTTCCCAATTAAGGACTAAGTGCTTTTATTCACATCATTGCAAAACCTTGTCTAAATTTTCAAGACAATCATCAAAAGTTTTTCCATAAACAGAAAAGTCATCCATAAAAACTTCCATGATTTCTTCAATCATATTAGAAAATATAGACATCATGCATCTTTGGAAAGAAGCTAGAGCATTACATAATCCAAAAGACATTCTACAGTAAGCATAAGTTCCATATGGAAATGTAAAGGTGGTTTTGCTTTAGTCATTTGGATGAATTGGTATCTGGTGATAACCTAAATACCCATCAAGGAAACAAAAAAAGAGTGATTCGCCAGTCGCTCTAACATTTCATCGATGAAGGACAATGGAAAGTGATCCTTCTTTGTTGCCTTGTTAAGTTTTCAATAATCTATACGCATCCACCATCCAGTGATGGTTCTTTGGGGGATTAATTCATTCTTTTCATTTTTAACAACAATCATGCCTCTCTTTTTAGGCACAACTTGAACAGGGCTTACCCACTCACTATGTGGCACGGGATAGATGATCCCAGCGTGCAGGAGTTTCAAAACTTCTTTCTTAACAACCTCTCTCATCGCATTATTAAGCCTACATTGGGGATCCCTAGAAGGTAAAGAGTTAGGATCTATAGGGATGCAATGGGTGCAAAGAGCAGGGCTAATTCCCTTAAGTTCTTGAAGTGAGTAACCAAAAGCAGAACGATGCTTTTCTAAGACAGTTAGCAAGCGTAGGGATTCTTCCTAGGAGAGTTTATCACTTATGATCACAGGAGAATCCTAATCATTATTGAGAAAAGCATATCTAAGACCAGAAGGCAGGGGTTTAAGCTCAATGGAGGGCTTAGGTGGTTCCAGCAAGTCATCTAGAGGTTTAGGGTCTATACGATTTTTGTCTTCCTCCTCGATGAAGAACTAGGTATCATCTTCAAGGTTGGGTTCGATCAAGTCATCAAGAGATGCAGCCTTAACCGCTTCCATTGGGTCTTCCTCGGGAATTGGCTCAGTCTCAGAATTTAGAGAATGAGTAATGGGTATAGAAAGCTTAAAGTTTTTCCCAAGTCTTATATTCAACTTCCCTGTTTGTCCTTCTTGGATAAGTCTTTCAATTGGTTGTCCTATCAATAGGTCGAACTCCATGATATCAAAGATATAGAAGCTCAAATGAACTTTGGTTACTTTTACCTAGATAGGAAGGACATAAAGTATTACCAAACTTGGGAGGATGTGTCCTAAAAGACCTTTCAATAACTTTGTTGTTGGGGTTAATGGCATGTGTTTCAATAAATCAAGAGCAAAAGATGCAGACATGATGTTAACACCCACAACTGGACTGTAAAGAGCATCGAACGGAGCTTTATTAATTTAGCAACGAATGGATATAGAAGGTGAATCTAAGTGAATCACATCAGAGGAAAGCTCTGACTCTTCTAGCCATTCATTAGTTATAATAGACACTAGCTCTTTCATAGTCTTTTTAAGGAAAGCTTCCTTAGAAGGGTCTAAAGGTTCTTCATGAGATGATGATTTCCTCGACTTCTGGGGTCTCCTCAAGTATGATAATTCAAGGTATTTCCATATTCATCAAACAGTTCATCCTCGAATTCAAGCATAAAATCTAAAATTAGAGTTTCCTCCTTTTCCCAGGGTTTGAGATCTAAGATAGCTGAAGTTGGTGATGGGTTTTGTAAGGATTCGGGTTTAGCTATCTGGGATTCCTCCTCTAATGGCTTCTCATCTACTTCTTCAGGGGCATCCTCTAAGATTTTAGTAAGAATGCTTCTCCTCGTATTGGTGGAGACATGCAAGAGTGAGCCTCCTGAGGTCGTATTAAGACATCTCGAGGTTTTCCTATTAAGACCCATATAAAAGTGTTGAAAAAGAATAGGGTCTTGAATGGCAAGGTTAGGGCCAGTTTTAATGAGAGTATTAAAACATTCCCATGCCATGCCTAGAGATTCTTTTTTCTTTTATCTAAAAGATAGAACCTCTAAACAAAGTCTGACTACCCTGGAGATGAAAAAGAATTGCAAGCAAAAGCTAGAGCACAGGGCTTCCCAATCTCCTTGTCTACTCTCAATGGTGGGATTGTACCAACGTTTAGCTTTTCCCGTCAAAGAAAAGGGAAAGAGCTTCTATCGTGAGGTTTCATTTGACATGCCCGCAATGTGTAGGCTTGCACAGGTCTGCTCAAACTCATTTAAGTGAGAATAGGGGTTTTCATCACTTTCGCCTGAAAAGGGTTGATCCTGAACCATGTTGATTAACCGCGGGCGCAGCTCATAGCCAGGTGTTAGGATAGGCTTTGAAGATAATTGTGGCTCTAGGCTTGTGCCCGTGGATGCACTATATTGGTAGATAGGAGTCGATTCAAGACCATGGTAAAAGGAAAGAAAATATAAAAGGATAAAAGTATAGTACAAGATTAACCTAGACTCGAAATTAACTCAGCAACTGTTCCCCAGCAACGGCGCCAGAAATGCTTATTAGTATAAATTAATGCACACAGAATAATCCTCAAGCACACAGATATTATACTGTTGTAGCACTTCACCGAGAGTAACCCAGTTTTATATCGAACCCAAAGGAACGGAGGTGAGAGTAACTAATTCTAACTTAACCCAACTTCACAATCAAGGCTAGATAATAGGAGCGTAGAGGTGATTGCTAAGGTCTTCTAGTTTTAACTTTGGTAAGCTTTGTCTTCTATTATTCAATTCTAGGAATATTACTAGAGAAAACATAAGCAGAGTATGTTTCCTATAGTAACAAAGTCCTGCTAGGCCTACTAACGGGAGGTGGACTACAGAGGATTCAACGAGGCTATAAGAGTCACCCTCATGAGCTACCACCGATCCAAAAAATAGGGTACATCCACGAGTAACCGAGTATAAGCACCACACTTACACTACGAATACTACTTTAACCCAGGAGCTACAAGGATTCAAGTACTCAAAAGAGAGTCGCAAACTTGAAGAATAATATGAACAAGATGCTTACTTGAATTAAAAGTCGATTACCAGAGAAATCTCATAAGCAAGCTCAAGAAGAACTTGATTCCACCATGGTACAAGCTATAGAAAGAGCACCGACAAGTCGGGACTCCTTCAAAACTCTTCCCCCTCACTCTATCTCTCTATCTCTAGTATAAGACTAGATACTATTGAGGACTAATCTTCTCTTGATTGCTAGCCCTGATCTTGGTGGACATATGAATTAGGGTTTCTAGCTTTTCAGCTCTTAGGATCAAATGAGGCATCTACCCTGGGGGGTACAGGCAGGTATATATAGACTAGAGCGTCAATCTTCAGCCCTCGGATCAAACCGACTTGAATAAATGGCGGAGATGCATCCTAGGAGGTGGTAGATAACTGACATAACAAAGAGGATGATAGGTGTGGCCCATAGGGGCTAGGTGGACTCTAGGTGGGGCCAGATGGCCCCACATGTTAGTGGGTCGAGCCCCGCTTCGGTGGAGAGCCTCCTAGAGTCTTCTAGAACCTTCCCACGTTGATCCCGCGATGGAATTCTGTGATTTCCTTTGACGAATAGGTCCCCCTTGACGGTTTTCTGATTAAATCCTACTGGAAACAAGGATTCACCAAAAATCATGGAATTTGTCAGTTTAAACCCCTAAGTCTATGTTGGTGATCTATTTTAGTCATTTATGCAAGGTATATTGATAGTTTGTGATGAATGTTAACTACTGTCAACAGGCAAGTAGCATGTCCGGTCACTCGGTGCAGGTGTTGGCGCGCGCGTGTGCTAACTATGGATCGGCGTGTTCGGTCCTTGTGACCGTGCGTCAGATCATAACTTAACACGAGCATGGACGGTTTTGACCATTGAGATTGGTCGGCAGAGGTTTAAAGCAGGGGATGCGTGGTGCACATCCAGCAACCGTATGCTGGGGCTATGCGTTCGGTCGCCCCGAGCAGTGTGTAATGAGGAGCCCAACGGCTCTATTCGTGGGGGCTCTCTATTTAAGCCCCTTGGCCGGCTCAAGCTCACTCTCTTGGCCACTTGCATTGACATAGCAACCTTGTGAGCTTAGCAAAAACCCTCCCACTCATCTCCATCATTGATTCATCATCTTTGTGAGATTGGGAGAGAATCCAAGTGCATTACTTAAGTGATTGCATCTAGAGGCACTTGGTGTTCGTATTTCGCTGCAGGATTCACTTGTTACTCTTGGTGGTTGCTACCACCTAGATGGCTTGGTGCAACGAGGATCGTCGAGTAGAGGAAGGTGCTTGTCTCTAGCTCTGATCGTGGTGATTGTGAGGGGTTCTTGACCTTTCCACGGTGGAGAGCCAAAAGGTACTCTAGTGGATTGCTCATGGCTTGTGTGATCCTTATCTTATGTTGGTTGTGCAGCACCCGATTGCGGGTTTGGCATGTGATGCCAATTAGCACATGAACCTTCAAGTGAGTGAATTGCCACAATGAGGAATAGCTTGCTGGCAAGCAAGTGAACCTTGGTAAAAAATCTTGTGTCATCAATGTCCGAGGATTTCATTTGTTATCTTGAGATTGATTGTGATCATCTTGTAATTGGTTCACTCCTCGACACGTCGTTATAATCATCACCACCATCTCTTGTATTACATTCTTAGTGTTGCTACGCTCTTCAGTGTAATTAGTTTTGAGAGCTAGCTTGTGTTAGGTCTATTGGTTAGTGAGACTCTTTAGTTTGTCTTTGATATCTCACTAACTTAGTATAGTGACTTAGCCAATTGTGTGCTTAGAGATCATAGTTGCTAGAATTATGGTAGGTGGCTTGCTTTTTAGTAGGCTAGCACAACACTCGCTTTGCCGTTTAATTGTCTAACATCTTTGCTAAGTGTTGTTGTAGAAATTTTAAATAGGCTATTCACCCCCTCTAGCCATTAGGACCTTTCAACCATGACTTCAAATTGTTGCGCAGCTGGATGGCGGTGGCTCCAATCTGCTGCATGGATCTGCCGCTGTCCTTGTTCAAGGACCACAAGAAGATCCTCTGCCACAGATCGACATAGGGCTTGATCCCCAAGTGGCACTCACAAAGGGTCATGAACACCGCAAGGTAAGCGACCCCGTGCGGTGTTAGATCATGGAGTTGTACCTCAAAATGGCAAAGGAACCTCTGTGCGAAGGAGTGTGCTAGGACCCCAAGCCGGGCAAGGTGGAAGAGGATGGAGACAACCTGTGACTTGCCCAGCGTGGGCTCCATCGCCTCTGGGTCTAGCAGATCCCATCCATCCCCGGCAGTGGGAGGGAGGATCAGCCATGCCCGGGCCATCTTGAGCATCTCACCCTTGGCCTTCAATGAATCCCACTCCACCATTCCAAATGAGAAATGGAGGAGCAAGGGAGCCTAGTCGCGCGGAGGAAGGCACGGGATAGGAAGGGCCTAACGAGAGGTGCATCCACTTTCCCCTCTCTATGGCACTTTCTATAACCTGAGCTTACAAGAGTAAAAGCAAGTCAGGGCGACCACGTCGCCCACTCCACGCATGCCTCCTCATAGGACTCGAGGGGATCCGACTCCCCTCAGGCCCACCAGGCTTCATCAATGCCCTAGATCCGTGCACACCAAGTGCCACAATTTCTCCTCCGCTAGATCCACGCCACGTGGCCCGATGTCCTATCTCCCAGATGAAGTGGGATGGCACGGGAGTGCACGCCTTAACTCCTCCAACCAGCATAGTAGCCCAGGCGCCATCAATCGCCTGCGTAGGACATTAGAGGAAGAGACGCGTCTAGAAACCACCTCACCCACTAGCAAGGAGGCCCCACAATGCACTACTACACAAAACTTAACCGAGGCGAGCATTTTAGATTTACCGAGGCGGGCATCACAACCGCCTTGGCCAAAAGGTCATGCTAAATCAATCTTTACTGAGGCAGTTGACCGCCTTGATAAATCAAATAAAAAACAAAAAAAACATGGATAAGCCTAGTGATCCTACCCTTGGGCCCGCTATGCCCATCCACGTGCTGCACCGCGGCTCATCGGATCCGCACCACTGTCGCATCCGCTCGCTGGAGGAGGTCGCCCACTCACCAGATCCGCCCGCTGCTCACCAGATCCAGCCACCACAGGTGCAAATCTAGCCTCCAGCAGCGGATCCGGCCTCCAGCCACCCGATCTCACCCTTCACTATCGTCGCAGCCGCTTGACGCTGAATCTGAGCTGGCCCCCGCCGCTGGATCTAAGTGGGCCCCCAAAGCCGCTCCTCAAACAAATTTGGCGGAGCCCTCTATTGGATCTAGCAGAGGAAGTAGTGGCTCTGCCCTTCACCATCATCGCAGCCCCTGCTGCCCCCTGCCACATGTGACATGCGCCGCCGCCCCTGCATGCCTTCACCCCCTCCTCGCTACACGTCGGCCATAGGAGCCACCACGAGGCACGCCGACGCTGGCCCAGTGCACCACCACATGGCCTGCCGCTCAGAGGGAGGAGAAGGAGAGGGAGAGGGAGCCGGGACTGGGAGTGCCACTCGGCTGAGGTAGAGGAAGAGAGAGATGTGCATGGTTGAGTGAAACAAACCCTAAGTTTCCTATATTTATACTCGAAATGGCTATCGGGCCTCGCCTCTGGGCCTACTAGGCCTCGGCCTTCTTTCTAAGGTAGGCCTTATACGAGGCCTGCCTCCAAAAATTCCTTCATTTTTGGAGGCCGTTAATAGATTTTACCGCCTCCGTAAATCAATTTTACAAGGTGGTTGACTATGACCACCTCGGTTAATAATAAATGACCGCCTCGGTTAATCCTAGGTATTTATAGGATCTCTGGTTGGCCTAGAGGGGGGTGAATAGGCCTGTCAAAATAAACACTCAAACTTTAATCAATTTCACCCTACGACACTACCGCTCTGACGGGCGGCACTGCCGGACTACGACACAGCCGAGCCAGAACAGCGGCACTACCGCACCTACAGACAACTTCAAGTCATAGTTCAAAATCAGTGAACGGAAACTTAGATCAGAGAAATTTCTCAGCTTACTATAGGAATGATAGTCACAGATCAAGAGCTAGAAGTAGTAGGAACAACACACACAAGTAGATCGACTAGAAACCCTAGAAATCACCACAACAACAATATCACATGCAAGTAATATAAATCAAGCACAAGAGACACAATGATTTATCCCGTGGTTCGGCTCACCACCAAGGCTTGCCTACGTTTATGTTGTTTAGGTTAACCACTAAGGCTTAGGGCTTTCCAACTCTTCCTCATTCTCAAGTCAAGAGACTTAACTCTTGAGATGAGGGGTGAGTTTACTAGCTTCAAGAGGTGGTTACAAACCTCCCGGGGCTGCCACACAAGTTGGCAAGCTCCACGAGCGATGCTCTAGCCGGCTAGGAGCAAAGCTCCAAGAGTAATAAATACAACCGCCAACTAAACTGTGAACCAAGTGCTCTTTTGAGTTGGGGAATCAAAGGATCTACTCTCCAATTGAGTTTGGGACCTTTTTCTCTCAAGGATTGATGGGGAAATCAAGGGAGAATGCTTGGGAGCTCAAGGTCACCAATGGAGGAGAGAGAAGGGCACTCTTCTATTCTTGGATGAGCTGAATGAGGGGGAGAGAAGAAGAGATAGTCATTGGGGAGGAAGAGGATGGGTATAAATACCCCCTCAGCCCCAACAGTCACTTAAGTCATGGAAGTGTCGTGGCTTAGGAGTAGCAGTGCCGCACTGCGGTAGTGCCTCTCTTCAAGTGTGGTAGTGCCACACCAGTCAAGACAGCACGGGTAAGAGTGAAGTTTAGGCTGTCTTGGCTGTAAATCTGAGGATGCATGTGTATGTTTGAGCACTTGGTAGCACATATTAGCTTAAGCATTGTGTCCCCCTTTATAATATGGCTTTTCCTATACTCAAATTCAATATATAAAAGAATTTAAACCTCCTTTGAGTTTGAAGCCATCAACATTTGTAATTGGGGGCTCCTCCATTTCGTGTAGCATCCTCAAATATAAATTCCCTGCTTGTCATCTTGATAAATCTCATTAGTTCTCTAATTGTGTGGTCATTATCGCCAAAACCCATAATTAGGGCTTGATTACACTTTCAATCTCCCCCTTTTTGGTGATTGATGATAACCTAATTAGAGCTTACAAAAGATATGAAATAAATACTGAGATTTTTTGAGCCTTGGGTGTAGAGCCCCCCCTAAATGTGTGAATAGAGAATTGAATTCTCAAATTGGCATAAGAAGCCAAGATTCACATTTTAGTGAAAGTGATAGGGCTCCCCCTACATCCATGCTCCTGTGGGGTGCTGCATACTATGTCAGGTATGTAAAACGTGATGCGAATGATAGTTTATGCACAACATGTTTTGTTGTTACAACTGGGTGCGGCACTGCCGCACTTGCTGTAACAGCACATATCAAAACAGACACCACACAACATGTGATACATATAAAGATATACATTCTAGCACAATTGTATCACAAGCGACAGTATAGATTAATATATGTCCATATCCTACACATATATAAAGTACTTAAGTAGCATTATTACATAAATAGAGTTTCTAATGGACTCTCAAACTCTCACCTAATGAAGACTACTCTAAACGAATACGAACATGACTCTAGCCGCAGCAACCACCTCTCTATGGCATCGAAAAAGTTGTTGACCCCTCTAATTTTCTCCCCATTTGGCATAAAGCACCAAAAAGAGAAGAAAAGAATAAAGACCAACACTCACTCCTCATCCTCTTGGATGGTGTCCTAATCGACATCATCCCCACTAGCAGCTAAACTAGCACCTGCAACGTCCTCCTCTCCACCATCATCATCGTCGTCGTCATCGTCGGAGGAAGAAGAAGACACCACCGCCCTCCCTTGGTGATGAGTGGCTGAAGTGTGGTGCTCATGCCTGGTGCTCCTCCTCATGGACTGCAAGGTGGACCTCAAACTCGTGTGAGGATCAAGCTCTGGCTGCTCCTCCTCCTCCTCATCATCATCCTCTGAATCTATCTTAGAAAGGCTAGGGAGGTCATCAAACCTCAGCGGTGAGTGAACTGGAGAAAGAGGTGGCAGCCCTACACGCTCTCTAGCCACCCGGTTGGCTTCATGGTTCTCCAACCGGTCCATATGCGGTCCTCGCTGCATAGGTGCATGTGGTGAAAATAGCCTTGATCCACTTCCCAAACTTCTCCATCTTCTTTTCCTTGCGAGGCCTAGAGTGGGATGACTCAGGCATGTCCACAACCGATGGAGAGCATCTCACTGCCCTGCTAGCACCTGCTCGTTGGGTCTTCTCAATCTTGTAGATGGTGTGAAGACTATCTTTCTCAAATCTGTAGTCAGTGACCCTCTCAATCATAAACATGAGATAGGGGGCATAGGATATCCCCTTTCTCCCATCCTCTATGGCGTTCCTCAGCTCACACCCCATGAAGTGAGGGACATTAAACCTGTCACCTCCAGGAGCAAATCTAGCAAGCACATTCCAAACATATCCATTAAGATTAGAAGCTGCTCCATCCTTAGGATTGATAGTGTGCCTGATCTAATTGTTCAGAATGTAATAATAGCTCTTCAGGCCACTGACCTTTCCATCTACACTTCTCCTATCAATCCACATATAGGCAATATCATGGATCTCATCTCTAGCCTCATCATGAATGTAAGTGAAACCACGCTCCTCCTCTCCAAAACCAAGGATCCAGCTAAAAGTCACAAAATCAACTCTATAATTCCGTCCCTCAGTCATCCAGTGAATCTCATCAGTGTAGATGCTATAGAAGAAAGTGGCATAGAACTAGGCTAGCACTTCTTCATTCCAATTATATATGAAGCTCAAAATATCAGTGAGGCCAAACAACTCACAAGCCTTGATCACCTTATTGAACTCAGGCTCATTCTTTCCCTTCATCTCCTCCCAATCAACATACTGCATCTTGACAACCTTGGATTTCTTAGAGTTGAAGTTCACAGATGCATAGAAGTTGGAATGAAACTCATTACAAAACATGTAATCAATCCCCAAATCCTATGGCTACTCATAGGGATTGTTTTCCCATGCTTCTTCCACCATCTTTAGCTTTCCCGCATAATTGAGCACGGGATGAGGATGAGAGTCAATAGGACGCCTCAAAACTACATCGTCAGAATACTCTCTGATATAGCTCCTATCAAACTCCTCAAGATGAGGTGGAGTATCTAGGCAAACACCTGGAGGAATGGTGCGTCCAGCCCTCTCTAGGTTCTCCTCATCCTAGATCATCTGATCTTTCCTTCCCCTGTCTCTGGCAACATCTTTGCCTGCTGCACTGCTGCTGCCCCCCTATGGTCCTGCCACGACCACGACGAGGCATATGCTTATCCCGAGGCTCGGTCATCTTCCTCTTCCCCCTCCGGTCATCATCACCTCCAGAGGCCATCTATGCAAACAAATATAGGTCCAAATGAGAACTGTACATAAGGGGTATAGAAGAACACTTGTAAAACACTCTAGATAGATGAGATAATTCAAATCTCAGATTAGGAAAGCACCCTGAACCAATCTGGTCAGAGGGTACAGCACTGCCACACCCTAGGAGCGGCACTGCCGCACCTAGTGCTTCACCTCTCCCACGATTCATTTCTTCTTAATTGTTCAGACTATTTCTCAACCATTCTCCTAAACCAGTAGACAATCTCAGAAAGAGTAGACCTAAACAAATACATGGAGTTGTCTACAATGTAGGTAAAGTAGCTACATGTTTAAGATAGAAATACATCTAGTGTACAAATTCAACCAAAATAGAGAGTCATCGATGGAACAACATCTGTATTTACATATTCATTCTATTGAGTGCGGCACTACCGCACCCATCATGCGGCACTACCACGGGTATAGATGAGGCTCAACCAATGAATCTTTGTTTTGATTCAATTCATTCATCAAACTAGTTTCTACCCTAATCATGCAGTCACTAGAAATCATCAATCAACAAAGATAGAGCTCCATGGCATAGATCGAGACTAGGTTAGGGTTTCACCTTCATTACATGGATTGAGGAGGAAAGGAAGAGAATGGCTCCATCCATGAACTTCAGCTGCTACTGGTGACGACGAGGAAGAGCACCAGCAGGCCACGACAGTGCTGGAGGTGGCGGCACGGTGTTGGACAGAGCGGCGACAGCGGCGGCTGCGTGCGTGCGTGCGGGAAAGATGAGGCGGCGGTGGCTACGGTGAATAAGGGAGAGGGGAAGTTACCCTAGGGGCTAGGTGAAGTAGAGAAGTAAGATGGGCCCCCATAGTAACTGCTATTTTTGGGCCAAATTCCAGTTGAAATTCAAAGTGCGGCACTGCGACTCGCCACACGCGGCACTGCCACACAGCAAATTTAGCTACTAACCAAATACCCCTATATATAGGATATGGACACATATCTCAAGCACACTATGATCAGCAATAAATAATCAATACAAACAATGATCATAATGCACTTGTTTCTTATAATAAACATTTTTAAGCACAATATTTAAACTTTTGCAATTCATTTCTCCTATCCACGCTAGTTCATCAATTAAGGTGTGCTATAGTTCAAACCATGTTACGAGAATCAAGTATATTTAGCTCACTACGCAAAGCACAAAACCTTGACTCATCAGGAGGCTTAGTGAAGATATCGGCTAGTTGTTTTTCGGTGCTCACATGGTGAATTTCAATATCTCCTTTGGCTTCGTGGTCTCTTAAGAAATGATGTTGGATGATCAGTTCTTGAGTGCCTTACAGGATTGTTGGCTAACTTTATGGCACTTTTGTTGTCACACAAGAGTGGGATTTTAGTGAAGTGACATCCAAAATCTTGAAGGGTTTGCCTCATCCAAAGTAGTTGAGCACAACATGCACCGGCTGCAACATACTCGGCCTCGGTAGTGGAAAGGGCTACACAATTTTGCTTTTTAGAACTCCAAGACACTAGGGACCGTCCAAGGAATTGACATGTCCCCGAAGTGCTTTTTCGATCTACTTTATAATCGGCGTAATTGGAATCCGAATACCCAAGTAGATCAAACCTAGAGCCCTTATGATACCACAAGCCAAGGTTAGGAGTGTGTACTAAATATCTCAAGATTCTCTTAATGGTCACTAAGTGACACACTTTCAGATTAGCTTGAAATCTAGCATACATGCACACACTAAGCATAATATCGGGCCTAGATGCGCATAAATAAAGTAGAGAGCTGATCATGGAGCGATATACCTTAGTATCCATGGCTTTCCCTTCATCATTGAGATCTAGATGTCCATTTGTTGGCATGGGAGTTTTGATAGACTTGGCATTCACCATGTTAAACTTCTTGAGCATATCATGGGTGTACTTCATTTGGCTAATAAAAGTTCCATCCTTCACTTGCTTGATTTGAAATCCAAGGAAGAACTTCAATTCACCCATCATGGACATCTCAAATCTCTTGGTCATGATCCTACTAAATTCCTCACAAAAAGAATGATTAGTACTACCAAATATTATGTCATCGACATATATTTGGCACACAAATATATCTTTGCCAACTTTGTGAGTGAAAAGGGTAGGATTGGCTTTTCCTATTTGTCGGGGACCTAATACCGGGGTACCCCAAAGAGGAGGAATCAATGCACCATCGAACGGTAAAAACTCCCGAGAGCACGGCTGTATCTCTTGCCCGAGCAAACAGGAGTCTTGCTCCGCCTCGCCCGACCCCCGAGGGCTGGGCTCGACCCCGCCCGACGGCTGGAGGGCAACTCCGCCTCACCCGACGGCTGGGTAACAACTCACCCGACCCCCAAGGGATACACTCCGCCTCGCCCGACCCCCGAGGGCTGGGCTCGGCCCTGCCCGATGGCCGGGGGACACCTCCGCTTCGCCCGACGGTAAAAGCTAGGTTTTACCTCATCCAACGACCACTGACGGACCTCGTCTTAAACCGATATCCGGAGGCTGGTTCCGCTCGCCTGACAAAACGTACCCCGCATCCTCATGATGGCGACTACAGGGTAAGACAAGATATTCGGGTCAACCACAGCGACAGACGCCATGCCCTGCACCCCTGCAGAGAGGTACCGTCAGGATGTGGCAGAGCCAAGCATCTGACCTCTCCAGGCGTGGCAGAGCCCGAACAGTGTTGTGGGCACCTGCTATTCATCCTACAGTATTGTAGGCGCCGCCCGCAACCTCGGGACGAAGAGCCTGACGCAGACATACGATAACCACTACGTTCCAAAGGCAAACCAACAGTCACCACGCCACCCGACCCCCTCGGGGTTGGGGCTCGGCAAATCCTGTCCGACACGCCGCCCGCAGGGGCGAGATGGGACGTACCCACTTGCTAAACAGTGGCCATGGCATGGCCCATGACGATCTACAGTCACCTCACTCCTGACACGGCCTGCCATGATGGATAGGTCAGGCGTGGGGAAGAAGGAAGGCCCGGGTCCCTCAAAGGACCTTCTACGCCCTTAGCGCTCTTTTCCTTTGTCTGTAAACCCTGCTCCCCCTTGACCTATAAAAGGGAGGGCAGGGCTCCCCACTAAGGGGGGGATCGATTCTGAACAGGCTAACACACACACACACACGCACCACACAGCCAAGCTCTAGCAGAGCTCTTGGCGTCCTTCCAATCACTCCATCAGGGACTTGGGGTCTTTCCCTCTCCCAACCATTTGTACCCCCTACTACGAACCTCATTCGGTGCTAATAACACGAGCAGCAATAGACTAGATGTAGGGACATTTGGCCCGAACCAGTATAACCCTTGTGTCCTTTAGCGCACCATCCGGGCCTAATGCGCATCAATTACAAATTTACTCGCCGGTGTTTGTTCGAAACACCGACAGTTGGCGCGCCAGGTAGGGGCCTTTGCGCGTTCCAAACCAGGCCGCGGATGGCTAACCATGACATTAGCTGGGTCCCAGGCGCACACATGCGTTTTGGGAGCCTGGATTTCATCATCACGGGGAGAGGAGATTTGGCATGGTCGCACGCCGCCATCCAATCTCTTCCCTCCAACGGCCATTACCATGAGAGGCTTGGGCGTCAGCTCTACGTCTCCCACGGACCATGGGAGTCCAGGGAGAAGCAACATCGCCTCGCCATCGCCAACGGCGATAGCATGGCACGACCTTCTGGTGAGAGACACCTCTCTCTGGAACGACACGTACGGAGCGCCCCGACGGCGCTTCCGTTCGGTCTCCGCAACGCCGCGGCGACCGCGAGCCATCTTCTGGCACTACGCATGGTTCTAACGCCCGCGGACAACGAGTTCGTGGGGGTGATTGAACACGACATGGAGTCTCTCCACAAACTCCTCGCCGAAGAGCTAGAGTCATCCTCTAGCTCCGACTCCAGCAGCGGGAGCCATCGTTCTTCCCGGGGATGCTTTGTGACGCAAACCCCCGAGGGACACGTCGAAAGCGTCTCCGGGGAGGAGACTACCCCTGCATTCGACCCCGCCGGGGCAACCCAGAGAGGAGCAGCCGCCCCGCCCCACGTGGGGATGGAGCAGCTAAGAGCCCGAAGGGAGGAGATCGCTGAAGCCGGGCAACAGCTTGCCCAAGAATACGAGAAAGTCAATAAAGAGATCAGACGCCATGGAGATGGTGGGCGCGCACGCACCACTGCCCAGGCTGTACACCAAAGGATCCTCACCGACGACGGGGCTCTCCCACACTTCGCTCGGGCGAGCCAAAACATTGCCGCCGCAACGGCCTTACTTCACGGTCTCCCACAAGCCACGACATCCGAGGATCACCGGGCCCGCCGAGAAATCCGCACATTGCTTGAACGTGCGGCGGCACAGCAGGCAGAGAGCTCATTGTCTCGGCGACGCGAGCTTGACACCAGCCAGTGCACGCCCTTAGTCCGTCCCGCCAAAGATGCGTCAGTTCACCAAACGCCACCAGGCGACAGGCGAGACGCTACAGTCCCGGTGCATGAACGCCTCGACCACAACCACGACGCGCGCAGCACCATCAACGCCCGCAGGCGCGCCTACAACGACTCAAGAAAAGGAGCCAGACATGGCTACCACCCTCGGCGCGGCGGACGCTACGACAGCGGCGAGGACCGGAGTCCGAGCCCCGGCCTCCCGGGACCTCAAGCCTTCGGCCGACACATCCTCAATGCCGCTTTCCCATCAAGGTATCGACCGCCCACCAACGTTCCTAAATATTCCGGTGAAACTAACCCCGGGCTCTGGCTCGAAGACTATCGGCTTGCCTGTCAAGCCGGTGGCGCAAATGATGACCACTTCATTATTCGCAACCTCCCACTGTTCTTAGCCGATTCGGCGCGAGCATGGTTGGAGCACCTACCGTCCAACACCATACACAGTTGGGCGGATTTGAGGGAAATCTTTGTGGGAAATTTCCAGGGCACATACAAACGGCCCGGGAACCCATGGGACCTTAAGAACTGCCGTCAGAAGGCCGGTGAGACTCTCCACGAGTACATTCGGCGCTTCTCACGGCAGTGCAACGAGCTTCCCAACGTCGCCGACGCCGACGTGATAGGAGCCTTCCTATCAGGGACAACCTATGAGTCTTTAGTTCACAAACTGGGACGCAGAAGCCCGCGAACAACCAAGGAACTCCTGGACATCATGACCAGTCACACCTCAGGGGAGGAGGCAGTCGGAGCGATCTTCGATCGCCTCGACGGCAAGGCCAAGCGGGACGAGGACACCGGCGAAGGCGCCTCCAACCGTTCCACCAAAAAGAAGAACAAGAAGCAACGGCGCAACGATTCGCTCGCAGCCGCTGCCGACCGCAAGGGTAGTCGGAAGCCCGCGGAGGGCACTCTGAACCACTTCGAAAAAATGCTCGAGGGGCTGTGTCTGAACCACGCCTTCCCTGTGAAGCACCTGCTCAAAGACTGCGGTCTCATGCGCAAGTTCTTACTCGGGAGCACCAACAAGGGGGAGCCGGGGAAGGTGCCTGCCCCCGCCGCAGACGATGAGGAGGAGAAGGACGAAACCTTCCCAACTCCGAACGGCGCCCTTATGATCTTCGGAGGATCAATGGCCTACGACTCCAAGCGTCGTCAGAAGGTCACGCACCGCGAGGTCTATACAGTCGGACCGGCCACGCCGGCCTTCCTCCGGTGGTCGAAATCCGCCATAACCTTCGACCGGACCGACCATCCGGATACCATCCCACACCCAGGAAGGTACCCGCTTGTTGTCGACCCGATCGTCGGTCCAAAGCGACTCACAAAGGTACTGATGGATGGGGGCAGCGGCCTCAACATCATGTACGCCAAAACACTCGACGAGATGGGTGTCGACCGGACGAACCTCCGCCCCATCCGAGCGCCCTTCCATGGCATCGTACCTAGCAAACAGGCCATACCACTCGGGCAGATCGATCTGTCCGTCACTTTTGGGGATCGGTCCAATTACAGGACTGAAACCCTCACCTTTGATGTGGTAGGGTTCCCCGGAACTTTCCATGCCATCTTAGGACGACCATGCTATGCGAAGTTCATGGCCGTTCCCAACTACACGTACCTCAAACTAAAACTACCGGGACCCCACGGGATCATCACCGTCGGCTCCTCCTTCCAGCGGGCCTACAAATGCGAGGTCGAATGCTGCGGCCATGCAACAGCAATCGTCGCCTCCGGGGAACTCGCCACCCTCAGGGAAAAGGTCACCGAAGAGGCGCCCGACGCCGAGAAAGTAACCGGGTTGTTTAAATCAGCAGAGGGCTCCAAAGAGGTCATCATAGACCCCGGCAGCTCCGAAGAAAAAACGGTGCGCATCGGCACCACGCTCTCCCCCGAATAGGAAAGCATGCTCGTCGACTTCCTCCGCGACAACAGAGACGTCTTTGCGTGGAAACCCTCGGATATGCCAGGCATTCCGAGGGAAGTCGCCGAGCACACCCTAAAAATCCATCTAGGCTCCAAGCCGGTGAAACAACGCCTACGCCGCTTCGACGAGGAAAAGCGCAGGGCCATCGGCGAAGAGATAGCCAAACTATTGACCGCCGGATTCATCAAGGAGGTACACCACTCGGAGTGGCTGGCAAACCCCGTCCTTGTTCGAAAGAAAAACATGAAATGGAGGATGTGTGTTGATTACACTGGTCTCAACAAAGCGTGCCCAAAGGATCCGTTTCCTTTACCACGCATAGATCAAATAATCGATTCCACCGCAGGGTGCGAAACCCTCTACTTCCTGGATGCGTACTCCGGCTACCATCAAATTGCGATGAAGGAATCCAACCAACTCGCGACCTCTTTCATCACTCCCTTCGGGCCGTTCTGCTACGTTTCAATGCCGTTTGGCTTGAAAAATGCTGGGGCCACATAACAGCGATGTATGCTCAGATGCTTCGGAGACCTCATTGGGCGAACAGTTCAGGCCTACGTCGACGACATCGTGGTAAAGTCCAAACGGGCCGACCACCTCGTTGCTGATCTCAAGCAAATCTTTGCGAAACTCCGAGCAAACGGTATCAAGCTCAACCCCGAGAAATGTGTTTTCGGGGTCCCGAGGGGCATGCTGCTCGGCTTCATCGTCTCCGAGCGCGGCATCGAGGCCAACCCGGACAAGATTTTGGCCATCACAAGCATGGGCCCAATCCAGAACGTAAAGGGGGTACAGCGGATCACCGGGTGCCTTGCCGCCCTCAGCCGATTCATCTCACGCCTCGGCGAACGAGGTCTCCCCCTTTACCGCCTTTTGAAAAAAGCCGACCGCTTCAAGTGGACACCCGAGGCCCAGGAGGCACTTGACATGGTCAAGCAACTTCTGACAAAGGCCCCGATCCTCGTCCCCCCAAGCAACGGAGAGGCACTCCTGCTATACGTAGCGGCCACCACACAGGTGGTTAGTACCACCCTGGTAGTAGAGCGGGAAGAAGAAGGGTACGCACTCAAGGTACAGCGTCCCGTGTATTTCATCAGCGAAGTACTATCCGACTCCAAAACCCGCTACTCCCAGATCCAGAAACTCTTGTACACCGTCCTCATCACCAAAAGGAAACTACGTCACTACTTTGAGTCACACCCCGTGATAGTCGTAACATCGTTTCCCCTCGGCGAAGTCATTCGGAGCCAGGATGCCACAGGAAGAACCGCGAAGTGGGCACTCGAGCTGATGGATCAAGGCATAACATATGCCCCACGAACGGCGATCAAATCCCAAGTATTGGCTGACTTCATCGCATAATGGACCGAGATCCAAACACCACCGGCGATCGTCGATCAGGAGTACTGGACAATGTACTTCGACGGGTCACTAATGAAGAAAGGCGCCGGCGCGGGGCTGCTCTTCGTATCACCCCTCAGGGTCCGAATGAGGTATATGGTCCGTCTCCATTTCCCCTCGTCGAATAATGTTGCTGAGTATGAAGCTCTCATCAATGGACTACGAATCGCCATCGAGTTGGGCATCCGATGCCTCGACGTTCGGGGCGACTCCCAGTTGATCGTCAATCAAGTCATGAAGGAATCAAGCTACCACGACGCCAAGATGGACGCGTACTGCCAAGAGGTCCAACGGCTGGAGGACAAGTTCGACGGCTTGGAACTCAATCACATCCCGATACGCCTCAACGAGGCAGCCGACGCGCTTGCAAAAGCGGCATCTGGCCGAGAGCCGATCCCCATGGGAGTTTTTGCTAGCGACCAGCACAAACCCTCGGTACGCCACAAAGGGTCGGGGCGGGCCGACGATGACCCATCCGATCCTACCCCGGGGGCTGACCAACCAGCAGCTCCGCCCGACCCTGAGGTCATGGAGCTTGAAGAAGGTACGACGCCCGACCCTCCGAACGACTAGAGAACGCTCTACCTCGATTATCTTCTCCACGACACTTTACCAGCGGATAAGACGGAAGGCCGACGGCTCGCATGCCGCGCCAAATCCTTCATCCTTGTAGAAGGCGAACTCTACAAATGAGGCCACACCGGGATCTTACAGCAATGCATTCCCGCCGAACAGGGCAAGCTTCTGTTGAGCGACATCCACGGCGGGGTCTGCGGTCACCACGCCGCACCAAGAACTCTGGTCGAAAACGCATTCCAACAGGGCTTCTACTGGCCCACTGCAGTAGCCGACGTTGAGCAAATCGTATGCACCTACGAAGGGTGCCAGTACTACGCTCGACAGACTCACCTCCCGGCAAGGCACTCCAGATGATCCCCATCACGTGGCGCTTCGCGGTCTGGGGGCTCGATCTAGTTGGACCTCTTAAAAAGGCACCCGGGGGCTTCACCCACCTACTTGTCACCATAGACAAGTTCACCAAATGGATCGAAGCTCGGCCGATCTCTACGATCAAATCTGAGCAAGCCATGCTATTCTTCCTCAACATCATCCATCATTTTGGAGTACCAAACTCCATCATCACGGACAACGGCATGCAATTCACCGGCATGAAATTCATCCGATTCTGCGATGAGCAACACATCCGGATCGATTGGGCAGCCGTCGCACACCCCCGGACGAACGGGCAGGTCGAACGCGCTAACGGCATGCTCCTACAGGGCCTCAAACCCAGGATCTTCAACCGGTTGAACAAATTTGGCGCACGATGGGTCACCGAGCTCCCCGCTGTGCTCTGGAGCCTGAGAACAACTCCCAGCCAGGCCACCGGCTACACACCCTTTTTTATGGTCTACGGTGCCGAGGCCGTCCTCCCGACGGACCTTGACTACGGAGCACCAAGGGTCAAAGCATACAACGAAGAAGGAGCTGAGGCATCCCACCAAGACGCCATGGACCAGCTGGACGAAGCCCACGACATCGCCCTCCTCCATTCGGCCAAGTACCAGCAGGCGTTGCGACGGTACCACGGACGACGGGTACGGGACCGAGCCTTCAACGTTGGGGACCTTGTCCTCCGCCTCGTACAGAGCAACAAGGACCGCCACAAGCTCTCCCCGCCCTGGGAAGGGCCGTACGTCATCGAGGAAAAACTTCGGCCAGGCGCCTACAAGCTGAAAACCATCGACGGCAAGGTCTTCACCAACGCCTGGAACATTGAACAGCTACGTCGCTTTTACCCCTAAATAAACGCATACTTTTCCTTATCAGTTTTCTGTCTTTACAAATTCCCCGAACTTTAAGTGACGTCCGACCCCCAAATCACAAAGGGTCCGACCTCACTCGGGGGCTGATACAACTGGTACATTTCGTATTACAAATTGCAAACTCTTTCTAAGTTTTTTTGATTCATCCCATGAACAAGTCCTAAAAACTAGTATTGCAAAAATACGTCCTGAGTATAAACTGGTAGGACTGCGGGAGAACCACACCCCGGCGGTTACAATCTCCTTGCTCACCAGCATAAATCAGGACTAAATCACCTGCACCCCTAGTCTTTTCGCGAGCTTGAACCATGGGAAGGATCAAAGGACACCGAAACCTCCTCCGAAGAGGAAGAAACTGAAAAAATGTTTGCCGCGACAAAAGATGAAAAATTTGTTCATTCTTTGCACAAATTCACCACTTACAAAGTAATTTCATCACGACAATGGCCAAATGAGCTCCCAAGACCAAAAGCTACCCGCTCAGGGACTCCCCCACAAACTTATTCGATTACAACCTCTGCTTAGATCGACCACGACTACTACTGCGGTCTTCGTGCCAATCTCGTCAGGCACAAGCACCAGAAGGAGCTCTTCGTCGCCGTCGAGGGCATGTACATGGGCCAATACATCTACTGCTGCTGCCGCGCCACGCTCTCCATCGGCGATGTCCTACCGCACCGTAGGACCCTCGAGGACGCCGTTGTCTGCAATGTCGAGCATCATGACCGGCGACTGTGGTGTCCCTCCACCGAGGCACCCGGGGACTACGCCATCGTTATCAGCCACAACACCGACAACCGTGCCCGAACGAGGGGCGCCCCCCGCCGGAGGAAGGCCACAACAAACCATGGCGAGGACAACACTGCTCGACACCCTCCGGTGCTCCCCCTCCTTCGGCGGCGGTGGCAACCTCTCCTCGGCGAAGGTGGCCCGCATCATCTCATCTACGTTGGATGACCTCCAGCTCGACTGCACGCTCCTGACTCACCGACGAAACTGTGAGTATCTCCCTCTAGCATTACCCCCTCTCTCACCCAGGATCCGCCGCGATGCATGAGCGTATTCGGTGGAGAAGAAAAGGGAGAAGAGGTAGCGGCTCAGGGGCAGAATGAGAAGCGGACGAGAACCCCCCTCCCTCTCCCTATTTAAGGAAGAGGACCAACAGATAAGGAAAGGCGAAGGACGGGACCGAAAAACTCTCTGCCTTCCCCCTATTCAATACAAGTGGCAAATCAATGCTGACAGGAACCCGACGGACGAGACGCACCTGGACCGACGGGACGCCGCGCAATTAATGAGACGCCACCTGACCAAGCGGGCATGACCCACCACCACCCACTGGGCGCGAAGACCGGGGCGCACCCGCACAAGCGACTCTCCGTTCCCCCAGGCAGGACCGTGAGACGACCCAACAACAAAACCTCCGTCCAGAGGGAGCCCAGCAGGCCTCACGGGCCGATCGAACGGCCTAGGTAAAACAACGGAGAAACGACCGCTGAAAGATAAGTACCTCTGCTTACTTACTTTAAAGCAACAATTTCTTCACCAAGCCACCGACCCCAGCAACGGCGTGGGCACGGACTTTGCTCGGGGGCTGTTGAGGGCACCTATTTGTTTAGACACTCTCTTCGCCCGACCCCTCCTTACGTCTAAAAAGCCAGGAACACGGTGTGTGGGTATAAAAACTTTGAATAGAACTGGACGAACCACCAGACCCCACGCCTCGACGGCTACGGTGTTTCTTGTTCACCAGCATAAAACGAACTCATAGTTCCCCGCACCACTAGCCTCGGCTCTCACCTTCCCGAGAGGGGTTCGGAGGGGTCCCCCTACAGGCCTCCTTCGCGGAGAGTCTGTCAGGACGACTAAAGCCAATCGGACGGCTCGAATCGCCACCGAGAGGCAGAAACAAAAAATTACAATGCTCATGCAGGTCACGACCGACCCCGTCGTAAACAATGGACTCGAAACCGCGCGAACACATCTGATAGGAGCTTCCCGTTGCTCACACCACCGAGGTAACATTAACGAACCCTGTTTTTCGTTTTAAATTTACCAGATATTAAACTCATGCAATCGCTGCATCGCAACACTTCATGTCGCGTCATGAAGTGGCAGTCACCTCATTTTATACGAGCAACAAACGACCGAGGTTCGTAGGCCGGCCCGCGAAGGGCTCGAGGCCGCCTCGCGTCAAACAGAGCCAGGGAGAAATAACCGAGACGAGCCCCCAGCGGCCCTGCCCGACCCCGCTCAGAAGCAGGCAGGGGCGTCTCGACCTTTTCTCGTTCGAATCTAACCCCGAGCCAAACCCACAGAATCTCCACCGAGGAGAGGCCAACGGGCCCCCTGAGCCCATCGAAATGGCTCAAGCATCTGCCGGGAGGCGGGTTGGAAAAAGGTGAAATGCCACTAGCAGGCTCTACCGATCCCATCAGCAAATGATGGACCCGGATTTCACACGAACGTACCCGTTAGCGAGCTCATCGAGCGCAACACTCGAGCCATCGAGGCAAGTGTCGTCAACTCAACCCCTCTGGTTGTGAAAACCGAGGACGGGGTAACGCATGAAAAATGGCCGACCCCTATTAGACCCCAACAGGGCTCGGGGACTCAAGCCGCTCGATCCGACATCGAGAGACCGAGGTTCGAAGGTCGGCCCGCAAAGGATACGAGACCGCCTCGCGTCAAACAAGAGCCAGGGGAGAAAACGTAGATGAGCCTCAACGGCCTTCGCCCATCCCGCATTAAGGCGGACAGGGTCATCTCAACCTTCTAAAAAGTTCGACCCAACACCCTGCCGAGCCCATAGAATCCCCGTCAGAGGGGGAATCTGTTGGAAGGCAGGCCAAGGGGTGATGAAACCCCACCCGGGGGCTTTGCCGACCCCGTCGCAAAGCAGCCGAAATAGGTTTTTTCTAGCCGAACACCCCCGATAGTAAGCTCATCGGGCACGTCATTCGAGCCACCGAGGCAAATAACGCCACCCCAATCCCTCCAAACATGAAGAAAGATGGACGGAACGAACACCACAAAACGAGCCGACCCGTCTCCAGTAACATCCGACCCCAGCAAAAACAAGGGGCCAGATCTCACTCGGGGGCTGGTAAAGGTACGAATACCTCCTCTCTTTTACCGAAATAAGTCTCTTTTTTGCCAAAAGGAAAGAAGGTAAAGATCAAATGAAATGAAATCACGAAACAAAATCATAAAACTGTGTCCAAACACGACAGTACCGACATTAAGTTCGCATATTACATATAGCTACTCATCAAATTTATTTAACTAACTACTTCCGCGGAGGAAGAGCCATCTCTTTCAATCTGTCCGCCAGGTCCCGCGCAAAAGGTGCCACCGTCTTCTCCATCTTGTCCAGCTCAGGATCTTCATAAACAGGCGCGAAGCCTTGGCTCATCACCTTCAGGTTAATCTCCTTATCGTAATGAGAATGGGCGACGGTAAAGGCTTGGGTGATCCCGGTGCAAAAAGCATTTTCCTCAAGCTGGCTCACTCGCGCCGTGATACCCGCAACACGGGCCGCGAGCGGGCTGGTCTCCACCGGCTCCACCACCTGCAGGGCGTCAAGGACTCCCCCGATGGCGATCTACAGAAGGTCGTGCCCGTTGCTTTCAGCCTAAAGCACCCCTCGCACCTAGGCGAGCTCCCTTTTTAGTCCAGCGGAGACATTCTCAGCAGCCTGCTTCTGGGCCATCGCGGTTTCGAGATCCACGCGAAAGGAGTCCGACACCCGGCGTGCCTCGTCGCGCTCCCTGATGACCCGGTCGCGCTCCTCGCGAGCGGCGCTACCCTCTGAGCGAAGTCTCTCCTTGGACTGGCGCGCCTTGTCCCGCTCCCCGCGCAGACGATCGATCAGCACAGCGTCCTCGTCCACCTTCTTCTGAAGGGCCACCGCTCCGCCCTCGGCCTTCCGCCTGAGATCCCGCTATGCCTCCAGCTCGCTCTGGGTCTCGTCAGCCCGCCTGCTGGCCTGGGCATCGTTCTCGAGCAGCTCATCTCGCTCCTTCAGAATCCTGGCGGCTTCTTCCTCTTCAAGCTTCGACCTCGCCTTCAGGTCCTCGAACATCCCGTAGATCTCCTCCGCGTCCCGACACGCCTCGGCCTCCCGCTCCTTGGCAGCAACAAGCTGCGCGGCCATATCTGCTCGCAGCCGGGCCTCTTCGGTAAGGCGGTCCCACTCCACTTTTTGCTCACGGAGGAACCGGGATTTGTCCCGGCTATGAGCAGCGATAATCTGCAAAAGGAAACCAATGTCAGAAGTCCGAAAAACACAAAAGCATATGAAGAAAGAAGAAAACAACGAGGAAGATCAAACCGATACCCGGGTCATGGGAACAAAGACCTCGCGCAGAACCTCTCCGGCCTGGTTCAGAGCCTCCATCATGCTCGAGATCCCGAGGTCAAGGCTCTCCCGCTCCATGCTCTCGGCATGATCGCTAAGCGAGAGGGCAACTGACGAGGGATCCCGAGGGGACATCCACTGGAGCGGCGGCTCCCCCCGCGTAGGGGAGCGCACGCCTCCCGACAAGGGGGCCGAGGGCGACTCCCTCCTCCTCCTACGCGCCACCACCACGACGTCCGACGACCCTCTGGTGGTGCCCACCTCCGTCTCGCCCGCCTCGTCCGCCGCTGCCTGGGTCACCGGTGGCACCGACTGCTCCTCACCCTCGGACGCCAACGTGGCAACAAACAACCCCACCAGGCTCGGAGTGATCGCGGCCATCTCCACTTGGGTCTCCGATGGCACGAATTCTGCTTCGCCCTAAGACACCACCCCCGTCGGTGGCGTAGGATCCACGACCGGCTGTACCGCGCCCACCGCGGAAGATACCGCCGGCTCGACAACCGCCGAGGGTGCGAGCTCCGCCACAGGCGCCGTCGGATCAGCCAGCACGGCCTCAACATCGGCGCCGTTCCTGCCCGAAATAGGGGCGACGTCGGGCAGCACCAACCGTCCCGCCTGAATGGCGAGACTCTTCTTGGGCACCAGCCCCAGGGAGTGGCCCGTCCGCAAAAACCTACGCAAAGGTAAGAGGCGTCAGGTCAAAGATAGAAAGGTAAAAAGGATGAAAAAACACGGGAATTAGCGGCTTACGCAGACGCCTTTGGCCATCGGAAGCGCTTTGGGGACGAACCCCTAGGTCCTTGCCCCAATTCGTCGGGACGGGGCCTTTTCGAGCCTGCCCCCTGCTCTGAGGTAGGGGGGCTCGTCTCCCTTACCACAGGGGGCATGGCGCCAGAGCCGCTCCCCTCCACCATCACCGCAGGATCGGTGGCGGTGGGCTCGCCCTCCTCCTCCCACCGATCCCCGGCCGGAACGCCGTGCGAAGCTGCGGACTCCCCGGCTTCCACCAACTCGCTTCCCTCCGCGTGGAACGCGAAGGGTCCCTGCAAGGGCGGATTGGCACTGGTCAGCATGTCCTCATCCTCCAGGACGCCCCAATCCACGTCGGTGGCTACCTCGCCGTCATCGTCATCATCATCATCATCATCGCCGCTCATGTCTTCCCCTCGATCCCGTGCTTCTTGCTTCAGCTGCCTCTCCTTCTTCTTCTGCTCCCTTGCCTTCTTGTCCCATTCAGCCGCAAGGCGATTCGCAGCCGCCATGGCCGGATCCCTCGGCATCGGAGCAGGACAGTCTTTGAAGGAAAGCCGCCTCGGCTGGTCCCGAACACCCCGAAAATAAAAAATCAGAAATACGGAGATATTGGCAAAAGAAGGAGCAAGGGAAAAGAAGGCTTATGAATTCAAAGAACCCAGGTTCCGGCCGCATTGGGGGATGTCCGGGCACCGGATATACAATGTCTAGGACGCCACCAGCAGAATCCTTCGTCGGCTCTGTCGCCTCCTTAACGCGCTGCGCCACTTCGGAATAAGGGAGCGCCTCGTCAACGAGCACCGTCCCCTCGAACGACGTCCCAGGCATCATCCGATACAGGGGAAGCACACGCACCATCAACGGCACCACCCTCCTCGCATGATAATCGCCAATAATCCCCACCCCCTTTACGCCCCGATCCATCAGAGCTCGGAGGGCGGTGAGAAGGTCGTCAAGGTGCTTCTTGTCCTTTCGCTGGACGCCCCAACCCCACGACGCTGGGGCCTCTTCGATCAGGCGCCCGGTGTACTTAGGCAGGGTAGCACTCAGGTCATCCCTGACGTAAAACCACTGCAAGTGCCATCCCTTGTTCGAGGTCACCAGACGCATGAGCGGGTAAGCCTTCGACTGGGAAGGGCGTAGATGAATGCTGGCACATCCCATCGGCACATTCACCTCCTTCCCCCCGACCCGCCTCTTCGACAAACTAACGGTGAAAAAATATCGCCACAGATCGAAATGGGGATCGATCCCCAGGAAACCCTCGCACAGGGCAACAAACGCCGCCATGTGTTGAACCCCATTAGGAGTCAGATGCTGCAGCTCCACCTCATAATAATCCAACAGCCCCCGAAGGAAACTATGCGTGGGTACCCCGAACCCCCGCTCATGGAAGATGGCGAAAGAGACGACATACCCTTCAGGCGGCACCGGCTCACCCTCGTCGCTAGGTAGCAACCACTCCCGGACAGCGGACAGTGGGTGGAGAAGGCCACGGCGGACGAGGCCCTCCAGACGCCGGGAGGTGATGCTTGATCTGCCCCATAACTCCATCACAGCAGTAGGGGGGAAGGGCAGGCGCGAGCTCGACGATGGCCGGAACACGAACGCAGGCCGGTCGACGGTGGCGATGCGGGCGCGAGAGGCTGGGACGATGGGCGGTGGATGTTTCAGAACGCAAAGGTAGGGGAGCGAAATACAGAACCTTGGGGGTGAACCCCGTGGTTTTATAGTGGGCGATTTGACGCGAGAAGGGCAACCGTCCCGCTCGATCTCAGGCACGCCGCGCGCATGCCGCGTCACGTCGCGGGACACGCGCCCGCAGTCCCTATCCTTTCACCCCAAAAATCTCAGTGGACGGATCGCCTTCCCCAGGCGAATCCGGACTCTCTTCCCACCCGGGGAAGCACGGGTCATAAAGGTTTGTTCTCTCTCTTTGGCCCACCTAGGGCCCGGAGGCTCGCTGGCCGAACCAACTAAAAAAGGATCCGCGGACGATCCAAAATCAAGGGCAGAAGCACTAGTTAGGTCAGCCTCGAATCCGTTCCCAGCGAACGGAATACCGCGACCCATTCGGAAAAATGTCCGGTTGACGAAAAATTAAGTCCTTCAACCTTACCCGCGAAGAAACCGAAGAAACCCCCCGGATGATTCACCCCGAATCACCCGAGGGCTCGGGGACTACTGTCGAGGACCTAATACAGGGGTACCCCAAAGAGGAGGAATCAATGCACCATCGAACGGTAAAAACTCCCGAGAGCGCTGGTCAGTATCTCTTGCCCGAGCAAACAGGAGTCTTGCTTCGCTCTCGCCTGACCCCCCGAGTGGGCTCGGCCCCCCCGACGGACGGTGGAGGGCAACTCCGCCTCACCCGACGGCTGGGTAACAACTCACCCGACCCCCAAGGGATACACTCCGCCTCGCCCGACCCCCGAGGGCTGGGCTCGGCCCCGCCCGACGGCCGGGGGACACCTCCGCTTCGCCCGACGGTAAAAGCTAGGTTTTACCTCATCCAACGACCACTGACGGACCTTGTCTTAAACCGATATCCAGAGGCTGGTTCAGCTCGCCTGACAAAACGTACCCCGCATCCTCATGATGACGACTACAGGGTAAGACAAGATATTCGGGTCAACCACAGCGACAGACGCCATGCCCTGCACCCCTGCAGAGAGGTACCGTCAGGATGTGGCAGAGCCAAGCATCTAACCTCTCTAGGCATGGCAGAGCCCCAACAGTGTTGCGGGCGCCTGCTATTCATCCTACAATATTGTAGGCGCCACCCGCAACCTCCGGACGAAGAGCCTGACGCAGACATACGACAACCACTACGTTCCAAAGGCAAACCAACAGTCACCACGCCACCCGACCCCCTCGGGGTCGGGGTTCGGCAAATTCTGTCCGACACGCCGCCCGCAGGGGCGGGATGGGACGTACCCACTTGCTAAACATTGGCCATGGCACGGCCCACGACGATCTACAGTCACCTCACTCCTGACATGGCCTGCCATGATGGATAGGTCAGGCGTGGGGAAGAAGGAAGGCCTGGGTCCCTCGAACGACCTTCTATGCCCTTAGTGCTCTTTTCCTTTGTCTCAAAACCCCTCCCCTTGACCTATAAAAGGAGGGGGGGCTCCACTAAGGGGGATCAATTCAAACAGCTACACACACACACACGCACCACACGGCCAAGCTCCGCAGAGAGCTCTTGGCGCCCTTCCAATCACTCCATCAGGGACTTGGGGTCTTTCCCTCTCCCAACCGTTTGTACCCCCTACTACGAACCTCATTCGGTGCTAATAACACGAGCAGCAACAGACTGGACGTAGGGACATTCGGCCCGAACCAGTATAACCCTTGTGTCCTTTAGTGCACCATCCGGGCCTAACGCGCATCAATTACAAATTTACTCGCCGGTGTTTGTTCGAAACACCAACACTATTTCAAAGCCTTGTTTAAGCAAGAATTCCTTAAGGCATTCATACCATTCTCTTGGTGCTTGCTTAAGCCCATAGAGCGCCTTTTGGAGTTTGTAGACATGGTTGGGAAACTTGTGATCTTCAAAGCCCGGTGGTTGCTCAACATAGACAAGTTCTTGCATAGGGCCGTTGAGAAATGCACTCTTCACATCGATTTGATATAGCTTGAAGTCGTGATGAGCGGCTTAGGCTAGAAGCATTCGAATTGCTTCAAGTCTTGCCACCGGTGCATATGTTTCTTCAAAGTCCAAGCCCTCTACTTGAGTGAAACCTTGAGCAACCAACCTTGCCTTGTTCCTTATCACCACTCCATTCTCATCTTGCTTGTTGTGGAAGACCCACTTGGTGCCAATGACATTGGTATTGGGTCATTCCACCAAAGTCCACACTTGGTTTCTTTCGAAGTTATTGAGCTCTTCTTGCATGGCCATCACCCAATCTAAGTCTCCAAGTGCTTGTTCTACCTTAAGAGGCTCCAAAGAGGAAACAAACGAGTAATATTAACAAAAGTTTTTTAAATGTGAATGAGTTGTTACCCCCTTTCAAAGACTCCTAAGGATGTTATCAATGGGATGATCCCGTTGTATTGTTTGCCTTAGCCTTGGATGCTCAATGGCCTCTTGTTCATCTTCTGGATCTTCATCATCATCTTGCCCAAATATGGGTTATAGGTTTTGTCCACAAGCTAGAATCGAATCAGCTGCTGTTAACTATGTAGGATGTAATCGCGCGCCTCAAGTCTTGTAATCGCCGCATCTGAGGAGTTCTAAAGCAGGTGTTTGCTCTGATGTAGCATCAGTACGTCGTCGTGAAATAGGTGCAAAGAACAACTTGAGGAACCACCACTTCAGTGACTTCATTTTCTTATGGTCTAATATCACCAATAGCCAATTGCTTGATTGCTTCACATGGTGGATCCTCCTTTCCTACAACACTTGAATCAACTTGCTCCACTTGAGAGCCATTAGATTCATCAAATGTCACATCTACCGCAATCTCAACTCTCCTAGATGTTTTGTTGAAGACACAGTAGGCATGTTCATTTGATCCATAACCAAGAAGAAAACCTTCATCAACTTTAGGTACAAACTTAGAGGTTTTGGGTTTCTTATTAAGTATGAAACACTTGCACCCAAACACTGTAAAGTAAGACACCTTAGGCTTGTTACCGGTTAGAAGCTCATATGAATTTTTCTTCAACTTCTTGTGTAGGTAGAGGCGGTTGATGGCATGGCAAGCGGTGTTGATGGCATCACACCAAAAGATGTCTGGCATCTTGTACTCGTCTAGCATTGTCCTTGCCATATCAATGAGTGTACGATTCTTCCTCTCTACTACACTATTTTGTTGAGGGGTGTATGGAGTTGAAAACTCATGCTTGATGCCCTCTTCATCAAGAAACTCCTCAACTAGAGTATTCTTAAATTTGGTCCCATTGTCACTTCTTACTTTCTTGATGGGAAGACCAAACTCCTTTTGAGCTCTTCTAACAAATATCTTCACCTTCTCTTGAACTTGGCACTTGTCATGCAAGAAAAATACCCAAGTGAAACGAGAATAGTCATCAACAATAACAAGACCATATTTGTTACCCCCAATACTTAGGTAGGCGACCGGTCCAAAGAGATCCATATGTATTAGCTCCAATGGTTGCTTGGTGGTCATGATGCTCTTTGGTGGTTGAGGTACGCCAACTTGCTTTTTAGCTTGACAAGCACTACAAATCCTATCTTTCTCAAAGTAAACATTTGTTAGTCCAAGGACATGTTCATCTTTTAGAAGTTTGGCCAAGTTCCTCATCCCAACATGGGCTAGTCGGCGATGCCAAAGCCAACCCATGCTAGATTTTGCCTCTAAACAAGTCTCAAGCTTAGCTTTACTTTTGTTGAAATCAACTAAGTAAAGCTTGTTCTTTAATTGACCCGTAAAGAGAATAGAGGAATCCTCCCTTCTAAAGACTTCCACGCTCTTATCCATAAAGAGACAATTGTAGCCCATCTCACACAATTAAGAAATAGACAACAAATTGTAACTTAACGAATCAACATGTAATACATTTGTAATTGAATGCTCAAGAGTTATAGCAACTTTACCGAGACCAATCACATCCCCCTTTGAATTGTCTCCAAAGACAATATTTTCATTTGAGTGCGTCATTGGTGAATATGATAAGAACATACTCCTTTCTCCGGTCATATGATTTGTACATCCACTATCAAGCACCCAACTTGATCCACTGGAGGAGTATGCCTACAAAATAAGTTTAGTTGCTAGGTTTAGGTCCCCAATTTGACTTGGGGCCTTGCATGTTAGTCACAAGAAACTTAGAAACCCAAATAAAAGTATTCCTATATATATTGGTTTCCTTTTTAACATATTTGGCAACCACTTTTCCACTGCTGTTGTTCTTCGAAACAAAGCATGATGTCAAGCTTTGTCGAGGTGCATAGGTCTTTGGTTGATATGCATACTTGTTCTTGTTGCCCCATATTGATTCCTTGAGCTTCTAGAAAACCTATTTCTGCTGGAACACCTTTTTGGGGTTAGTTTGATCAGAAACAGAATTGGTAGCCTTCCCATTTTTGTGGGGCGCAGCACTGCCGCCCTTCACTGTGGCACTGCCGCTCGGGGATGCTACACTACCACAGTCTGTGCAGGCAAATCTGTACCAATTTTGCCCTTCCTCTCAAACTGTACACACTCATAGCCATTCACTATCCTTCCTCCATTTGTCTTGGCTCTTTTTGTGTGTCCAAGCCCATGCTTGATTGAGGGATGCCTTCCTTGCTTGAATTGTGGCCCTTTTGATTCATCATTCTTTTTGCCATTAGATTGGGTCTCACCCATCCACCCTTTTCTAATGATTTCATTGAGCCTATCAATCTCCTTTCTCATAGCCTCCATATTTTCAAGGTTAGTGGAATAGGCATTCAAATCAAGATTAAAACATTTTTCACAACCTTGACTAGTGGAGGGAGTAGAGATTTCCTTTGCCTTAGGGAGATGTGAGTTGCTATCCCAAAGAATGCCATATTGCATCTCAAGTTCTTTGTGCTTTTCATCCAAGTCACAATACTTTTTCTTGAGAGCTTTATTTGCTTTCTTTGTAATAGCATAGTCCTCTTTCTCTTTGGCCAAAGCCTTGCGCAAGGATTCCACCTCACTTCTCTCTAATGCAAGAGCTTCTTTGCTAGCAATGTAGAGATCCTCTTGTTGGATAAGAGTCTCCTCTAGATTCTAGCTCAGCTTGCACACTCTAAATCCTCCATTAGCTTAGTGATGAATAATTTGGTCTTTCCATCCAAATTTTTAGTTATCATGTTTATTTTTTCATCACTAGATTCATCATCACTAGAGCTATCACTAATATCACTACTAGAGATATCACTAGGAGGTGGAGAAGATTTGGCCTTCGATTTGGATTATACCTTCTCATGCTTTGCCATAAGACAAATGTGAGGGGAGTAGTAGTCATCATCGGATATATAATTGAAGAGCCTTGGTGTAGGGGATGACTTGTGAATAGCAATAGTTGCAACCTTCTCATCCTCTTTACTTGTGTTCTCTTTAGTTGAGTCCCATGCATGCCCAATGTGAGCATCTCCTGTGTTCTTCTTGCTTTTCCTACGTTCGGTCTTGTCCTCTTTTTTGTCCTTCTTATATTTGTTGTCCTTGATCTCACATGGATACTTGGCAATGAAGTGATCGGTGCATCCACAATTGTAGCATGTCCTCTTTTTCTTGTTTAGAAAGCTTCTCTTCACTACCTTGTAGCCTTGCTTCTTTAGCCCCTTGTGAAACCTGTTCATAAAGAGAGAAACATCATCAATCTTCTCATATTGATCATCATCATTTTCACTTTCACTTGAAGATGATGTAGTCTCTACTCTTTTTTGAACTTGCTTGCTTGCTTTGGACTTGCTAGTTGAAGCTTGTTGGTTGATCTTGGACTTGCTTGTAGAGCCTTACTTGCTTGATTTGTTGGCCTTGAGAGCTACATCTTTGATCTTGATGCCCTCTAGCTTTGCTTATAATTCTCCAAGTTTCTTCCTCTCATTTGTTTCTTCTCTTTACATGTCAAAGGTCAAGATCCTCTCAAGTACATCATTTGGTGTGAAATACTCAAACTTCTTCTTGTCTCTAATTAGAGTGACTATGGTCTCATTTCTAGGTGAATAAGCTTCCAACATAATCTTGACAACTTTGTGATCATCTAGCTCATCACAACCATAGCCTCTAATCTTGCCCACCATTGTCATCAACCTATCAAACATCTCTTGTGGCCCCTCTCCATTTCAGATTATAAACCGGTTGAGCTTTGACATCAACAAGTCAATTCTTGCCCTTCTCACTTTGTCAGCCCCTTCATGTGCTAGGTGCAAAGTGTCCCATATTTGCTTGGCAACATCAAATCCAATCACTCTATTGTACTCATCACCATCCAAGGCACTAAGCAACACACTTGTGGCTTGACCATTGAGGTGAATGATTCTCATCTCTTCTAGTGTTGGGTTCTTGGGATCAACCGGTGGCTCAAATCCATTGCAAACAATCTCCCAAATGCTGGGGTGAAGACCTATAAGATAGGCTCTCATCAAGTGCTTCCACTTGGTAAAGTTAGTCCCATTGAAATGAGAAAACTTGCCCGTGGTCACATTGATGAAAGACCTCCGATCATGGTTAGTCATAGGAATAGAAGAATAGTTAAAGGATACGGCGACATATTTGTTGTTGTCAATCTTGCCCTTTCCTTTCTTCTCCTTCTTGTTCCCCTTCGAGACTTGGTATGACTCATCATCATCTCCATCTTCGGAACTACTTGATATGCTTGACGATGTACTTGTTGCCTTCTCTTCTTCTTCCTTCTTCCTAGCTTCTCTTCTTTTTCTTCTTGCTTGTCGCTTGAGCCTTCTTTCTTCTTTTCTTTGCTTATTTTCCTCTAACCGTTGTTCCTCCTTCTTCTTCTCTCTTGCTTCTCTTTTTAGCTTTTTTGTCTCCTTCCTTCTTCTTCTCTCATTCTCATTGATAGCTCTTTCGGCATCGGTAGCCACAAGATGTGGTGGCATGGTGTTGCTTGCTGTCGACGCACTCAGCTCGCTGCTGTCCGTGTTGACATCCACCCAGTTCACGCCACTAGTTCCTCCTCCAGGCTCCATACCTCATGCGGTGAACCATATATGAGGTAACCCGCTCTGATACCACTTGTAGGATCTCTAGTTGGCCAAGAGGGGGGGTGAATAGGCCTATCAAAACAAACACTTAAACTTTTATCAATTTCACCATGCGGCACTGCCGTTCTGACGGGCGGCACTGCTGGACTGTGGCACTACTGGGCCAAAACAGCGACACTGCCGCATCTACAGACAACTTCGAGTCAATTCAAAATCAATGAATGAAAACTTAGATCAGAGAAATTTCTCAGCTTACTGCAAGTATGATAGTCACAGATCGAGAGCTAGAAGTAGTAGAAACACCACACACAAGTAGATTGACTAGAAACCCTAGAAATCACCTCAACAACAATATCACATGCAAGTAATGTAAATCAAGCACAAGAGACACAATGATTTATCCCGTGGTTCGGCTCGCCACCAAGGCATGCCTACGTCTATGTTATTGAGGTTAGCCACTAAGGCTTAAGGCTTTCTAATCCTTCCTCGTTCTCAAGTCAAGAGACTTAACTCTTGAGATGAGGGGTAAGTTTACTAGCTTCAAGAGGTGGTTACAAACCTCCCGAGGCTGCCACACAAGTTGGCAAGCTCCACAGGCGACGCTCTAGCTGGCTAGGAGCAAAGCTCCAAGAGTAATAAACACAACCGCTGGCCAAAACATGAACCAAGTGCTCTTTTGAGTTGGGGAATCAAAGGATCTGCTCTCTAATTGAGTTTGGGGCCTTTTTCTCAAGGATTGATGGGGAAATCAAGGGAGAATGCTTGGGAGCTCAAGGTCACCAATGGAGGAGAGAGAGAAGGGCACTCTTCTATTCTTGGACGAGCTGAATGAGTGGGAGAGAAGAAGAGATAGTCATTGGGGAGAAAGAGGATTGGTATAAATACCCCCTTAGCCTCAACGGTCACTTAAGTCATGGTAGTGCCATGGCTTAAGTGCGGTAATGCCTCTCTTCAAGTGCGGCAATGCCGCACCAGTCAAGACAGCAAGGGTAAGAGTAAAGTTTAGGCTATCTTGGCTGTGAATCTGAGGATGCATGTGTATGTTTGAGCACTTGGTAGCACAAGTTAGCTTAAACATTGTGTCCCCTTTATAGTACATCTTTTTCTATACTCAAATTCAATATATAAAAGAATTTAAACCTCCTTTGAGTTTGAAGCCATCAACATTTATAATTGGGGGCTCTTCCGTTTTGTGTAGCATCCTCAAATATAAATTTCCTGCTTGTCATCTCGATAAATCTCATTAGTTCTCAAATTGCGTGGTCATTATCACCAAAACCCACAATTAGGGCTTGATTGCACTTTCAGTATCAACTGAGGTGGTTCAAATGCCCACCTACCTCTGAGCCCCTTTGCCAAACGCTTCGGATAAGTTTTATTGTAGTAGTGATGGCCTTAGGGGCTGCGCCCACTCCCTAGACTAAGATCCTAGGCTCTCGATCGATGGGCGCCCAGATGGCACGCCCCCAACACCAACTCCCTAGAGTTGGATTGGGAGCCATTGAGCAGTGGGCCCAATGAGGGCCTCATCCATGCTTGGTGCATGCTCCGCACCTCGACCTATGCGGTAGAAGTTGACTCGAGAAGACTGGGACCTGCTACCGAGCCCCAAGAAGAGTGTGGCACGCTAGGTGATCCGGTGGCCCTAAGCTAGAGCCCAAACACTCTCAATCACTTGACCCACAGCAGGCCTAGGTTAGAAAGGAGGACGCCTCTAGGCCCAAGGATGGCAACTCCTAGACGAGTTTGCCGGGCCCTCACTCAGGCCCCAGACTTATGCAGCATGGAACAGCATGGGTCAACACCATCGCTCAGCCCCAATAGCCAAGCACTCCCACCATACCTGGGAAGCCCCACGAAGGGCACCAAACACTCATCAGTGGAAGCCATCCCCGCTAAGGCTGGCCCGGTCACCAGAAGATCAAACTCGACCCTTCGTCGCCATCACGAACTCAACTAAGTGAGCCCACAAAGGGCTCGCGGGCTCCTAACGAGATCCTAAGAAAGGGGTATGTTAAGCCTCAGGATTAAACTTTCCTGACCGGGAGACCCCCCCGACCGATCCTTCTAAGATCGTTCGGGGGCTCAGGGACTACACCCCTTAGGTGCACTCGCATGCACCTTCTGGCTAAGGATTGGTGTTGGCGGTCCTTAACTCAAATTTTCAACCTCCAATCTTTATGTAAAATCCAACCAAATAAACACCAAACTTAGTGATAGGGTTTAAATCTAACATCTTTCCACAAGTTTTGGTGAATTGTCTTTGGCAGGAGGACTTATATGAAAATCATGGAAACTATACCCTAAAAATGCGCAAAGATACAAAGCGTAACACCATCTTGCGTAAGGCACAAGAGCCCAAGGAGGGGAAGGCCAATGCTAAGCGAATCTAGGCCCAAAACATAAAGGAGAATAAGCCCAAAGGCAAGGCAAAACCATTTCCAACTTTGTGCAACACCAACATGGGCCAAGTCACAATGATCAAGGGAGGTGACCCGCTGAAGACGGGCACATTTGGGCCCAGCCAGCCCTTTTAGCCCCATCTTTCGTAGGTTGCCTCCTACCTCCTCTCTATGGTCGGTTACGGTGAGAATGGTGGCAAATTTAATGCTAAGATGGCGGTTTGCACCTTCCATATGGGAATGAGGAATATTCCAAAGACCCCCTCCTCTCCACCTATAAAAGGACGCTCCCTCCTCCTCAAGAGAAATAACACACAAGAGAAGAGCACCAAAGAGAAAGAGAAGAGCAACACCACTCCATGGGCTTAGGCCCTAGCTAGCTCTAGAAAAGTAGTAGGGAGAGATGTGAGGGAGAGTTTAGGGAAGAAGTGTTGGACTTCTCGGTAATCTTCCCCTACTTGTACCTTGGCAAACATAGGCATTGTACCTCAATGGGTATTTAGTAAGTGTTCATGATTCTTATGGTTCCAAGTCTTTGTATTAGCTAAGCTTTGCTCTTACTTGTTTGCAGGTTCATCGTTCATCTCTGTGGTGGATACTCTAGTAGAGGGCTCCTAATAAAGACAGATAACCTAGATCGACGCTAGAGTAGTAGTTGATAGCGTAGACATGGTGTCTAGGCTAGAGGCTACCTTCGTTTGCCTCATACTCATTGGTTGAGGGGTAGGTGACAGGTGGTGACAGCCCTGTCCGTCCCTTGTAATCCCCCACATTTGGGTATGGCGTAGAGCTGTAGGACGGCAATGCTTGGCAGACCAAGTGTTCACCGGTGCCCGAAGTAACCAAATAGAAGTAAAGTTTATCTATCCTTAGACCCTAAGCCATAGGAATCCTTCTCTACCCTCACCAGTTATTCTTGTATTGTCCTTGGATGAATTAGCTAGAAAGAAATACATCCGTTCCCTGTAGAAATATGATACCCTGAATACTTCTGGGTGAAAGCTACAACGGTAATTCCGTAAGCTTGCGGATTAACTTCTATAGACGTTAAGAAATACCAACAAGCTTTCTGGCACCGTTGCCGAGGAATAGTTGCTATTTTCTTCGAACTAGTTCGTCCTCATATCTGTATCCTTTCTTTTTATAAAAATAAAAATATTTTCTTTTTATCTTTTCCATCACGAAGCCAACATCTTTTGCAAACCCTTCCGCTTCAAAGGGGGAGTCTCTTGAGCCATCACCTGTTTCAAAACCAATTATTCATCTGGTTATGAACTCCACCCTGGCTTGATAGCCATGGTTCAGGCACTACCCTTCTCTAGGCATGATAATGAAAACCCCTGCCATCACTTGCTAGAGTTCGAGGAAATGTGTTCATGCCTGAGCATCTCAGGCATGACACAAGAAACACTAAAGTGGAAATAGTTTCCCTTCTCTCTCATGGGAAAGGCGAAGCAATGGTACACGTTTGCCATAGAAAGTATGAATGGGGACTGGGATGAACTTAAAGACAAGTTCTGTCTTGCATTTTTTCCCGTGTGCCATATCGGCTCTCTACCAAGGGCAATCCTTGACTTTGAGCAATGCAAGAAGGAGTCTATAGGTGTAGCCTGGGCCCGGTTTTCAACGTTCATACAAGCCGACCTAGATTTGTCTTTACCCGATGGCGTGATTTTGCGTCTCTTTTGTTTGGGTCTCGACATAGATGCTGACCTATGCCTAGACGTGACTGTCATAGGTTGGTTTACACATAAACCTATGATGGAGCAAGTAAAGTTCCTTGAAAACTTTATAAAAAGACACACTTCCTTCATCATGGAAACTAGAACCCCCCAGGCGAAAGTCATGTCAAGTGTTGAGGAGTCCTCATCGGTCAAGACCAAACATATACCATCTCTAGGTTCGACTCATGAGCCCTCACCCGAACTATGAACACCGAAGGAATGAGTAATTCATCCTTCAGAGTTCCCTATTGAATTTGAGGATTATGGCAATACCTCGAAACACTTTTGGCACAATCCTCACAAGGAAGCTTTCCCCAAGATCGAACCATTGAAGGAATGGCTAATGGAAGTCAAATGTTCTTCTAAAGCAATTCAGATTCTTTCACCTTCCACAACCATGCCTTGTTCATTAAGGGGAACAAACATAGAAGCCCTGCACAACCCCACAGTCAGGACTAGCATCATGTCTGAATTCCTAGCAAAAAAACTTTTGGGTAGCATGCCGCTAGTTTCGACCAATAAACTCTTCAAAAGTTCATTAGGACTCTTCTTCGAGTGTTGTGGGATTGCTAGGGTTGTGCCAGTAGAAATTAATGAAACCGAGATTTGCTTGAACTTCCATATCTATGCCATCCTTGAGTTTGATATTCTGATAGGCCACCCTCTTGAAAATCTTATTCAAGAAAAACCTTCCCATGGGGGCCTTGATGAAAAGTTGGGAACAACTGCTTCTGCCACTCCTATCCCTTGTCCCGAAAGTCCAAAGGTGAATCAGCAACCCAACCATAACCCGTTCGAGGATGTAAAGTTTATATGTCCATTCGTTTCACCTAAGCATGCTTATGAAACTGATCGTGCATCATCACCCTCGCTTGAACCCAAACCATGTCCCTCTGGCTACCCAAACACCATTCTTGAGAAAGAAAACCTCTGTGCAATGGACATTTCTGAACTGACTCTGGAGACCAAGAGGAGGGATTCCACATATGAGCATGAAAACTTTACTTTCAAAACCCCTCAAGTTTCATACTCACTTTTGAAGTCCCTAGAGTTGATCTCGCTTAGTTCTACATGCTTTCACGAGGACCATATCCATGTCTCTATCCTAGTGTCAAAACTTTTTAGAAGAATGGTTGTGGATGCATATATTTATCAGAAATATTGCAAATCTCATGGAAGCATTATGGTACTAACCTTGCAGCTTGAACCTTATTGCTAAATGTTTGGTGGTGAAGCTAGGAACTATACCACCATTGTTAGCTATAGGACGAAGTTCCCACAGTTGAGCTTAAGACCATAAATCAAGCACTGCCGAGAGATACCCCGGATTATCATAAAAAATAATAACAATAATATAGTAAAAGAAAAACCAACTTTCCTTTTTTCAATAAAAGGAAGAACATGTTGTTAGGATAGTATGCATCTTTGGGTATTCTTGTGTGCTAACCCTTTCAGGTTAAGATCAAGAAGAACATAGGGCGTATGATGCCTGAAAACATGGAAGTTGCATCGACTATATACCTTTATGATCTTTGGTGATGGAACACCCTCGAAAAGGAGACCCTGACATGACACACTTGACTTTTACACAAAAGTCCAAGTGTGGGGGAGGATGGTGAGAGTCTCACCATAAGTTCCATACACACCAAAAAAATATCTTGGTCAAAAAGAAAAAAATGATGATAGCTCGATCTTGCTGAAAAAAAACAAAAGAAGAGATGGAAAAAAAATATATATATAAAGAGAGAAGAGGAAAAGAAAAGAAATATAAAAGAAAAGAAGAGAAAATATATAGATAAAAAGAAGAAGAGAGAGAAGGACCATTCTCCTTTCCTAGACCTTTGCACTAAGGTCAATGGTCCATACACACTAGTTGTGTATGTGGCCTAGCCTTATGGCTCACCTGAGTTGGACCATGCAACTGCTGTAGCAACTTCAACTTCCATCCACATATGCTGCCGGTAAGTAAACTCAAGTATGCAAAGGCAAATAAATGTTCACCAACACCGTTACTCATGATTTGTCTCCATGAAAAATATAAACTTGCTTAGACTAGTTCATGCTTCCTTTGTTTATGTTATAATGCTCTGGTTTGGATGTATTCTCTAGAGATATATCCATAGACTTTTTTAATTAAGCATTGTGCTTAGGTTAAAATAGTCTTTCTTAATCAAAATTTAACATGGTGTTGAATTCTGGTTAATGAACTTTGAGCTATTATTTTCATAAATAATGGAAGCATTCTAAAATGAAGATGCATCAAGGCTTGGTTTATACTGCAAACTTTACATTAGCCTTGCTTACATGAAGTCTAGTGAACAAATAAATAAATAATAAATAAATAAATAAAGATAATAGATTAATAGATTAATAGATAATAATGCTAATAATAATATAATAATAATAATGATGAATAAAATTTAGGCTTCTCGGTGTTCAAACCGGTAGAGCCTTTGTTATTTCCTTTGTTTTTGTTTCTTTATTAAATAAATAAGTACAAGAATAAGTGTGGAGGAGATCTCTCATGCATAATGAAAATACATTCGAGATCTCCCACCAACACGTTGCACAAAACATCGGATAATACAACATGCAGAAGGACAGGACAGATGGCCCTAGAGAGAATTGGCTGAACCTCAGCCAAGTCATCTCTGATTCTCCTCAATTCCTTCTTCTTCAAACAATGGTTTGTGCAACAATACCCTCAACTCTCCCAAAATTTTGAAGGTTTAAAATTGAACAAATTAAAAACACAAAATAAATGATGCTCAATCTCCATGCTATCATTTGATTAAATTTGCATACTCTTTATTCCTCGCTAACATTCCTATAACTTATGAACAAACTATGATAGGGACCACATGTTATCTAGGTAATTGGAATATGTGATATAGTAGGATAAAAATGAACCTTACTCTCTTATGCAAAGAACTTGGGATTTATTTTACAAAATCAAAATCCAAATAGCATGCTCCTCAATGATGTTCAAATTCCTACCAAAGCCATATCTAGTGAACAGAACTTAAAAACTCCAAAAATTATGCTACTTATTCCTGCATTGAGTTTTGTCAAGTCTTGTTGACCTTTGTCGAGAAAGTTATCATGTGCCCAAGATCAAGATCACGTACACGCCACATATATTAAGCTATTCCTACACTAGGAATACGCTAAACCATGCCTCCATCCACCCAAAACTCTGCTCCTACACTAGGAGTAGACAAAAAAATGTTTGTTAAAATAGTGATCTCTCTCAATATGTGGTTTAAGAGACATAGACTATGCAAAAGTATGAAAAAGAAAAAAAATGGATGCATGAAGGTCCAGTTTTATATATGCAAAAAATGATGAGCACATCAAGGCTCATGCAAAATGATAGCCATGCTCTCAGAATATAAGTTCATGAGAGAGATCACTCATATCAAGTAGTATAGTATAGGTTTAACATTGTTTTATCCACACACTTGCACTTCATGATCTAAGGGTATGACATCTTTCTCCTTGGATCTGAGCTTTGACTTAACAAAATATGCAGAGTAAGTATGCCTTCATATCTTTCCCCACACAAAGATCCATATAAGATTTTTAGAAGTAGGAAAGAAAAAAGGCAACACTATGATATGCCTTGGTGAGGAATCAAACACAAACTTGAGCGATCCAAGAGAATCATTTGAGGAGCTAAGCTATGTTTACATTTTCAAAATCAAATGAAAACCCAAGTTTCTAAATTGATTGATGCAAGGGGATTTAAATCCATGTTGTTCCATTATCCAATCACCCTAGATAATGTGGTAGACACTCCAAAGTTCACAAGTGCAGGTGAAGCTTGGAATAACTTGTATGCATATGTCATATCAAGGAGATGACCCATCTTAGTCCTTAACTTTACTCGAGGACGAGCAAAGGGCTAAGTGTAGAGGAGTTTCTTGACGGTCCTTAACTCATATTTTCAACCTCCAAACTTTATATAAAATCCAACCAAACAAACACAAAACTTAGTGATAGGGTTTAAATCTAACATCTTTCCACAAGTTTTGGTGAATTGTCTTTTGCGGGACTTATATGAAAATCATGGAAACTATACCCTAAAAATGCACAAAGAGACAAAGTGTAACACCATCTTGCGTAAGGCATAAGAGCCCAAGGGAGAGAAGGCCAATGCTAAGCGAATCTGGGCCCAAAACATAAAGGAGAATAAGCTCAAAGGCAACGTAAAACCATTTCCAACTTTGTGCAACACCAACATGGGCCAAGTCACAATGATCAAGGGAGGCGACCTGCCTAAGATGGGCATGTTTGGGCCTAGCTAGGGTGTGGCCGCACCCCCCAGCCAGCCCTTTCGGCCCCATCTTTCGCAAGCTGCCTCCTACCGCCACTCTATGGTCGGTTATGGTGGGAATGGCGACAAATTTAATGCTAAGACGTCGGTTCGCACCTTCCATATGGGAATGATGAATATTCCAAAGACCGCCCTCCTCTCCACCTATAAAAGGAGGCCCCTCTCCCTCAAGAGGAATAACACACAAGATAACAGCACCAAAGACAAAGAGAAGAGCAACACCACTCCATGGGCTTAGGCCCTAGCTAGCTCTAGAAAAGTAGTAGGGAGAGATGTGAGGGAGAATTCAGGGAAGAAGTGCCAGACTTCTCGGTAATCTTCCCCCGCTTGTACCTCGGCGAACATAGGCTTTGTACCTCAATGGGTATTTAGTAAGTGTTCGTGATTCTTATGGTTCCAAGTCTTTGTATTAGCTAAGCTTTGCTCTTACTTGTTTACGAGTTCATCGTTCATCCCCGTGGCGGATATTCTAGTAGAGGGCTCCTGATAAAGACGAATAACCTGGACCGACACTAGAGTAGTAATCGATAGTGTCTAGGCTAGAGGCTACCTTCGTTTGCCTCGAACTCCACAGTTGAGGGATAGGCGACAAGTGGTGATAGCCCTGTCCGTCCCTTATAATCCCCCACGTTTGGGTACGGCGTGGAGCTGTACGTCGACAACGCTTGGCAGACTAGGTGTTCATCGATGTCTGAAGTAAGCAAGTAGAAGTAAACTTTATCTATCCTTAGACTCTCAGCCATAGGAATCCTTCTCTACCCTCACCAGCTATCCTTGTGTTGTCCTTAGACGAATTAGCTAGAAAGAAATACCTCTGTTGCCTATGGACATATGATACCCTGAATACTTCTGGGTGAAAGCTACATCGGTAATTCCGTACGCTTGCGGATTAACTTCTATAGACATTAAGAAATACCAACAATTGGGCCAAGCCCGAGCACTCCCTTCACCTCTGCTAGGGGCTCAGGGGCTCGCCCGAGCCTTAGGTTCCCGATCGACGGGAGTCTAAACCTGACCCTTGGCCCCCTCCGGCCTTTAGCGCTAGCCAAGGCCCAGGCTGAAGATAGGCGCCCCGAGCATCCAAGGCTCGAGGGCTCCTCGGCGCTGCCTCATAGGGGCAGTGCTGTCAACCACTCCTCCAACAGGGTCACGCACGGGGCGTGACACAAGGGGACAAATCCGTCCGCTAGCTTCAGGGGCTTCTGGGCCCACTCGTTAGCCCCTCAAGTCAGTTGCCTTCACCACCAAGAAGCCTCTAGAAGGTGCACCTGGTGGAGGCCGGTCCAAGCCGACATAGCTTGACACTCAGCGTGTCAGAACAGAGGAGACGTATGATGCCCAGAGCTTCTTTGGCTCCACGACAATGCCAAGGTCCATCCACGCCGCTGCAAGATCCTTCTGGACTCCTGTGCATGTACACCATCGGCTAAACTCCCCAAACCGCCATGTATCCAACCTACCTCGATATATAAGGGGAGATTGGATCCTAGAGTGGGGGAGGATGATCCCAAATAGATCATTCATGTCCTCATCGAACAGCTCAAGCTCTGCACTAAGAGTAGAGCCACCCTGAGAGGAGTACCGAGATCTCCTCCCGTCTTCCATCGTCTTCCTCCTCTCCGATGAGGGGGAGACCTCACCAGCAACGAAGCTCTAGGATCAGCACCGAGCGATCACCTACGAAATCTCTCTCTTACACTCTATTGTAACCTCTCGATTTTGGGTGCTCTTGAATACAAGGATCATCTGTTGCTAGACGTAGGGCCTCGATAGGCTGAACCAAGATAAACTATTGTGTCCTCTCTATGTTCTTTTTATTCTTGAGTCCACTCGAGCCACCGGAGACACACACTCAGTGACACCCGATGAACAACAATGCTTGCCGCGGTTTCTGTAAGGGACCATGACGCCTAAGAGGGGGTGAATTAGGCAACTTAAAATTCTACTTCTAACTGTGGCCTCTAATTTTCACTTTAGCAAAACCTATGCAAGAAAGTAATCTATCCAAGTGTGTAACTACGGTTTTGCTAATGTGTTGCTATCTCTACCGCAAAAGAGTTATGCAACCTAGGTTCCAATTCTATCAACAAGCCTATCAACTAATCTAGGAAAGTAAAACACACAACCAAGGTAGTAATATAAATGCAGAAGGTAAAAGATGAGGTAGAGATGCAAACTCCCGTCGATGACTCCGGTATTTTTACCGAGGTATCGAGAAGCGCGCAAGCTTTCCCCTAGTCCTCGTTGGAGCCCCTAGCAAAATCCCTCGCAAGGGCCAAGCTCTCGGTCAGGTAATTCCATGGATAGCCCTGGGCCTTCTCCACGCGCAAGTGGGTCTCCGGTGTGTCTTCTGGCAAGCCTCTCCCGGACCGCTCCCCGCCGTCTTCACTATCAAGCTTCCGGTCGAAACGTCGTAGGCCTTGTTCCCTCTGATACACGGTGGCGGCCACACTACAAACACGGTTGGTGTGGTCTCGCAAGACTACAAGCCCTGCCGAGTACAACAATGGTGCGTGCAAGCACCAAGTGGTAAGAGGTATGCAAACCTTACTAAATATGTAATGCCCCAAAATACGTTTTATGTGTTAAAAAGCGTAAAGTGGTAAAAGGTACCGTGTGAGTTTTAATTAGTGGAAAAAAATATTTTTCATTAGTAGCTCGGATGGACGGTAAAATATAATAGATGCGTAGAGCTCGTCAAATGTGTTCCGTTTCACTACTCATACGCGTTGTTCGAAGTTCGGATCATCATAATATAGGTATAGGAAGACGAAATGCTATAGTAAACATCTAACATGTGGTGCTGTAGCGTCGCCCTGTCTGCAGTAAACAGGACGGATCCTTTGTTTCTGGCCGGTCCTTTCTTTTCCTGGTGTGCCTTTTCCTTTTCTCATAAAACCCAAGGCCTTTAGTGCCATCCCTGGCTGTTCATGTTCAGGAGAAGAAAAGACGAGAGGGGGGAGAGAGAAGGGAGGAGAAGAAGAGAGGAGAGAAGAGAAGGGCAGAGGAGAAGAGAGGAGAGAAGAGAGGAAGGGTTTGACCGATGTTCGTAGCCGTCTCTATTCCTCATCTAAAACCGGTTAGACAACCTCTTCTTGTCTTCCCCTCAATCCCATGTTTTTCCAGGCTGTTCGTGGTGGTGATGTTGCGTTGGACATAGATCGAGACGACAAAAGGTGTAGCGGTGAGGATCGGATACGAGAGATCGACCGTAGCATATCTTTGTCATACTCGCTGTTTAGGGTAAGATTATGCTTTCCCCACTGTTTCAATGTGAAATCTATGCTAGGGTTTGGCGAATTCGTTTGATTAGTTGACGGGGTAAGGGTTTTAATCTCGTAATTAAACTCGCTGTTTTTAGATTATGTTGTTCTGGTTTATATGCTGTTTAAGGCTTTCTTTGTGTGCTCAAAAATCCTAGAAAAATTATATCTCTTTAGTAGACTTCAATACCTTTCTTTTGGTGTAAATATCACCTTCATAGCCCCTCTATATTGGGAGATATAATCATTGTTTGATGAAACAGTTGTGCTGTCGAATTTCTAAACAGTTTTAGATGCATTCAGTTTTACGATACCTTAAGTTCATAATATCGTGAAATAATCTACATCAAAGTTGTTCATAATTTTGTAGGCTTTCTAGAATGTTAAAGATCATAAATTTTGGATATATATATATATCTCCGGTTATGCATGTTTTATTCAGCTGCTAGTTTTCTGTTGTCAGAAAAGTTTAGTTATATTGCTGGCTTGTTTTGGGTATCTTAGGATACTTAAAATCCAAAAGTTATAACATGAAAGTTGTAGGTAATGTTGTTTTGTATATTCGGAGAAAGTTTTATATTTTTTAGACAAGTGGTTTGTCTGAAGTAAAAATGTGAAGCAAGGTTGTTGCAGTTGATTGGTTGTCTTGGTAGCTGTTTTGACGGAAACGATGGCGCAGGTCGTAGAAGTGGTTGTGTGTTATTGTATGTTTTCATGGGTATGTTGTCTGAGGTAATGATGTTTGTATAGGTGGTGCATCTTTGGATTGTTCTTAGCTCATGTTATGGCATTGCCATTTCGAGGCAAGTAAACGTAGCGGTGGTTTGCTACAACTTGACATGTTATTTAATCTACCTACACTGTATCATGACATTAACTAAATCAAGATAATATATCTAAGTATGAATTCACTTATCCTTTAAAGTAATTTATATATGATCTTCATGTTGAATCTTGTCATTTGTTTACCCTCTTGAGGTAAGTGATATATATTTTATTATTGTGGAGGTATATAACATATGTGGTAAGAATTTGTCTATCATCGGAAGGTAAGTGATATGTTTTATGGTTGTGGATGTATATGGCGGATGAGGTAAGTATACTTGTAGTTACATTATATCATTGCATCATGAGCATTTTTGTCATGAGCATATGCATCGAGCCAGGTCGGTGAGAAAGTCATATAACTATTCTGGAGTGCTCTAGAGCCAGGTCGGTGAGAAAGTTATATGACTATTCCGGTGTGCTCTTGTGGATTATGTCGCCTCTTCCTGGTCGCGACCGTACCAGTACAGCATCGTACGTTGCCCGAGGAGGGGTACGATGCAGTTGCATACCTTGTTGGGTATGGAGGCAGTGGACAAGCATATGCATTGCATTGCACTCTTTGAGGTTTATTTATATTGAAGTTCCATATTGGCATAACTAGATATGAGGAGCACTGTTTTTGTTTATATAAGGAGTATTATTTTATTCATATGTGGATATTGTTTATTTATTATATATCATGCTCATTACATGCTTATTTATGGAAATTTCAATGGATAAATATTCTTATCATGAACCTTTATTTAGTATGACATGTATTTTTTTAAAAAAAATTGATGTATAATGAACTTGTAGTTTGAATGACATGTTCAGACAGTTTGCTAGCTGAGATTTATTCTCACCCCGTTATCTTTCCAGCTGATTGATTTGGATGCTTTGCTTGAAGGGATGGGATTAGCGGCACATCTTCAAGTTTTCACCCACATTTAGAGTGAATAACGATGTTTATAACTTGATGTAATAAACTTAGAATTAACTAGCTTGGTGACCATTTGTGGTTTAATAATAACTTTTACAATGGAATATATCTTAATCATAGTTTTGTTGGTGTTGTTGCTTCCGCATTTTACTTTGATGATAGGTTTGGTTGCCAAGTTTTATACACTGGCATGAGGGAAGGGATGTTAGTGACATCTTGGGCTTTTGTGGCGCCTGGGGTGTTACAAAACACTAGGCCTAAACCTAGAGCAAGCGCACATGAGCGTGGTATAACTAACCTAAGCACTTCGCAAAGCACCTACGCTAGTCACCGAGTGTATAACTAAGCACTATGCATGTGGAGAGCAATAAGATGGTGTAGCAACACTCTTGGTATGTTTCCTCACTCCTCCACGCCTCATTTGTCCCGGTTTGAGGTCCTATTTATAGCCCCAAGCAAAAAATATGGCCGTTGGGGACAAGATCACCCTTTCTGCGGACCGTCGGACCGTACTTTGATGGACCGTCTGACCATTGCATCAGAGTCCGATGCTTTCTATAGGTTACCGTTGAAACTAGCAATTCTGGGAGCGTCGGACCATTAGGTGAGCGTCGGACTATATGGTGCCACTGTTCACTTCGGTTCAGAGAGCGTCGGACCAAAGATAGGGGCGTCGGACCGTCCGACGCTCCATTTTCAGCACAGACACACCTCCATATTTTGGGCGTAACTTTTAGCTCTGAACTTCGATTTTGGTGATCTTGGACTTTTTGGAAAGATAATGAAGAGCTCTATAGCTTTGAGCTGGTGTCATGTCAATTTGAGAAGATCCAAAATCATGAGGCAATTTCAATTCATTCACCTCATTGTCTCGTCTTGAGTGGCTTCAACTTTGTTTGTCTATTTGTGTCCGCGCTTCTACTTCTTGGTTTCTTTGATTTCTAGCATGTTTTGTAGGTCTTCAAAAAAGCTTCTAATGTCTTGCTTTAGGTGTTGATCATTCGGATCACCTCGTTGCCTAAGTCAAAGTCCATATTGCATCTATTTGAACTATACCTTGTATTCTAGCAAACAACATTAGTCTAAATGGTCATGTTATTCATTAAACACCAAAATCCAAACTAAATGGGCCAAGGGTCCATTTTCCTTATAGTTTCGACCCCACGACGCATGCCATCTAAATTATGCATTTTTTAAGTTGACCTATTTAAGTTGAGTCAACATATAGTTAAAATTCTATATACTCCCTCCATCCCAATATATAAGGCGTAATCACTTTTTATTTGTGTCCCATAATATAAGGCGTGCTATCTCTAGAGGCACATGCATCGATGCAGTAATACTAGTGTTGATAGAGAGAATTAAATGTGTTCCTTGGTCTTTGAACTGAAGGTGGTTACGCCTTATATACTGGGACGGAGGGAGTAATACTAAAGCTATATTTAAAATATGGGCCTAGGATTTATTTGATTTAGTTGAGTAAAATATGGGACAAGCCCATATACTATGCTGTGCTGATTAAAGCACACTGAATCTCTTAATTTCTTCTTTCTTTCTTTCTTTTATCTTTTTGCATTTGTATTGTATTGGCTATTTGGCTATACACCATTTGAGTGCAGAGACCGCGATAACATATATTTCATCTCAAAATAAAGCTCCATTTATCTATAGAAAGAGGAATGATCTCTAGTGTTACATCTTCAAGGATATTACAAATGATGCCACTATCTTAATTGCTCGCTAGCTTTACTTTGATTTGAGAAATTACGTAATAGTGTGCTTTTCTCTAGTTAACCATTAAAGTATGTCCATCGAGGTTTCTTATACGAAAGAGTCGTATATCTCTATTATATTAAATTATCATGCAGATATATAACTGATGAGTGCTGCACGGCAGCTTTGTCGGCAATGTAGCTGTTACCAGCACTGTTGTACGTGGTGGGTCTCTGGGTATGCTTTTGAGTTTGGGTTATATTATTAAGAAGTATAGAATTAATCTGTAACATAATAATGACAAGCAAGCACAATGTTAAGGCTAACGACAAACATAAATGGAGGATCATCAAGGCTAGGATTCCATGTTGTACTTTGCGAAGTAGGAGCAGAATTTGCAATTTTAAAAAACGCGGGTACATAATTGATAAATGGCAGCTGGATGTCGTCCAACTCTGGTCAAGCTGGAACATTTCGGTCATTCAACATACTAACGTTCATTCTTGGGGATATATACGGAGGCTGTTCACTAGTTGGTTTCTGGGCTGATAAGTCCTAGCTGGTGCTGGTTTGTTGTGAGAGAAAAATACTGTTGGCTGGCTGATAAGCTCTGGCTGAAACCAACAAACGAACAGGCTGATGATCTCATGTTCCCATAATCTCAAGCTAGGTTCATCCAAGTCTTTCATCATGGTTATATATGTCCTACATGCACAAGATGGAATTAAGCGTTCTATCATCATTCTTCATGTAATATTAATAGCTTGATTTAGGAGCGCTTTTGCGAGGTATAGTCCGTACTTTTTAACAAACATGTTACAGTTAGTGCACGAGTACTACTTGTGGTCCTTCACCTCCTCCATGTCCTTATACATATAAGCTTGCAAAAGAGCGAGGAGTTTAGTGTTGTTATCTGATTATTAATCCACTTAATCAAATACGAATACTTTGTGCCCACCATGCACATGTGCCAAGCTAATAAAGGTGGCTCCGTAGTTATGTTCTATATAATATATAATACTGCAGCTCTAGTCGGCACACCTTCAGTGTATCTGGTACGATGCTATAAATAGCAAAAAAACTGAGCTCACACATCACATCATCAGCCACACCAGAGCTCACCATTAGCTCATTCTAGGAGCTCATCACCAGCCATTGTTGGCCCTGCTTTCTCTAGCTAGGTAGCTAAGCTTTGTAAACCATGGTCTTCTGTAAGGTTAGCAAAGTAGCCCTCATCCTGGTGCTCATAATCCTCGTCTCCTCTAAGGCTCTAACCATATCATGTACTCTCAAGGCGAACCTCTCACGATGATGCAGAGGAGGCTTAACTTGCTGTCACATTCCGATGGGGACACCAAGGGGACGATGACCCCAGGCACAATCTCGCCGGACGGCACCGGGAGTGGCGGCGCAGCCGGTGGTGGCGTCCTCGGAGAGGACACCCGAGCGACGGATCCTGGACACAGCCCTGGTGCCGGCCATGCCGCCACCAACAATGGGGTTGGGAGGAAGTTGCTTGGTGTTGATGTGTAAACTAGCTAGATACTTAGCTTCATCCTTCTTATTCCTTGTTTCTTCTCTCTCTCTCTCTCTCTCTCTCTCTCTCTCTCTTTCTTGAGCGACGAAAATCCAATGTGTTTTCTTCTGTTTGCACAATGAATTTATTACCTCATTTTACTGATCTATAATAACTTGATTTATCCATTTCCTTGTGTCCGCTGTTCTCTAACTAAAAAAAACTATGCCTCAAATTTTACAATTTGTTGCAGAAGTTGCATGAATGTCTGATGTCAATAATTTACCAAATTAATTAGGGCTTTCCACATTTTGATATATGGCTAAATTGTTTTATGTTGATAGGGGAACAGTTTGCACTTTAGTCATATCCAAATGAGCAAAGCCCTGATTTGGTACATTATTGTTTTGTATTGGAATTTGCAATAATGATTATTAAAAAAAATTAGAACAGCTCACACTTTCTAATGCTAGGCCTACGATTGAGGAGGAGCTTGGCCCACTCCAGGAAGACCAGAATTGGGCTGTCCATGACAGCTAAATGTCTTGGGCCATAGGAATTGGCCTATGCCTGCCATCGATGTCTTTTATCCGTGGAAAAAGTATCCCCTCACCTTTCTCCGATTTTCTATAGTCATCTGCAAAACCGTTCCCTCCTGAACTTTTAAAATTATTTGTTTTTATTTACACTCTAGACGGTTTTGATGATGATTTTTTAAAGACCTGGCACCACATCAGCGGTCCTATGTGTCGTCACGTCAACCATAACGCGAGTAATAAATCAAGTTGAAAATTTAGGAAGGTGAATCATATAGCAACAAATTTAAGAAACTATCTAAAATTCATAAAAAATAATTCTTCAAAAATTTATCCAAATATTTTTTACATGAAAAAATAATGCAATTAAAAATCCTAAAATTTGGTTTAATATTTGAAAATTCATAGAATTTTTTGTAGCTGAAAAAATTATGAGACTAGTTTCAGTTTCTTTTAAGAAAATCATGCTCTATCATATGATGCCTAGATTGAAATATTTTTAATCTTGATGATTCATTTTAGTTGTTTTTGCTATTAGAAGGTCTTGTTATCTATTAGAATTAGTTGATGTTGATCGTCCGGACTACATAGAAGCGTCGGAGGACATACTAAATAGTCTATGTTCATACTAAACAGCATTAAGGGCCTATTTGAATTTCCTTCTATAAACTTTAGAGCTTTAAACTTTAGAGCTAAAGCTCCAAATAATTGGTCTAAAGCTCTAAACTTTAGCTCACCTCATATTAGAGCTTTAGAGCTCAAAAGTGAGCTAAAGTGTTCTAAAGCTTTTAGAACTCTAGAGGAGAGATCAAACAGATCTAGAAAAAACAAAAAAAAATAGAAAAAAGTCATGGGGCTAACAAGAAAAAACAATAAAAGAAAATGAAAAAGAAAAAAAAGAAAATAACGATCGCTCAAAAACTAGGTGCACAGGAAGAACAAAAAAGAAAAACAAGAAATGAAAAAAGTGAAAAAAGAACACAAGTGGACGTACCAAAACGAGAGTATGTTTGGAGTATAAAAATGAATTGGAAGAAGTGTTTCGCTCTTTAATATTAGAAAGTAGAGATTCGTCTCCTCAGAAACAAATTAGGAGAAGCATCCAAAATTTTGAATCTATTTTCATAGTTTTCAAGGGTGGATCTAGTGGTGGGATGGGTTCAAGCTCGCTCTACCGCTTCCGTGACAATAGAGCCCCTTCTTTAGCTCATCTTAATTTTTACAGACATGGAAGTGAACAAAGAGGAGCTCTAAACGTTTCTAGACCCGCCATTGATTGATTCAGTAGATGACGTCCGACCTATATAACCTATTTATTTATGGGGGGATGCAATAAAGACCATGATGTAATGAAATATTGCCGGTGTTCTTTTCTTTTCCGTTCATTGTGAATTTCTTTTTAGCACTACTTGATTTGAAGAAAAAAAACGTTGAACCGTTGTCTGATTCAGATTTTAGATGGATCGCATAATAACCATGGTGCGAGATGAGAGTCCCCATGCTCTGCTCGGTGATGCAAATTGAACTTGGATGATTAAAAAAATTACAAACTGGACCTATTTGTTCACCCTTCCTAAAATTTAGTGGCTAAAATTTAGTCACTTTTAGTCACTAAAATGTCACCTCTCTACTAAAGTTTAGGGGCCACTAAAATTGAGTGACTTTTAGTCACAAGAGATAGCTAAAAGTGATTAAAATATACATGGGACAGCTATTTTAGTGGTCTTTAGTCACTATAACTAAACACAGGGTCACTAAACTTTAGAGAGATCAAACTTTAGGGTGGAACCAAACGGGTCGTTAACCGTCCAAATTAAACCACCGTCGGATCTCAAGTGCTTGCCATTGTTGATTGTTCCCGGTGGCACCTGTAGTCCGGGAAAAAAAAAGTGACCTTCACCTCGTGCACTCCGCCCGCCACCAGATCCAGATTCCAGCGGCGAGCTCGGCCCTCAACACGAGAAACGTCGGGATATACTCCTGTGCATCAGAACACATGCTCGGTGCTTGGTTTGAATGAACCAACTAAGAGCAAGTCTAATAATTACGTTCGGCTGCTGGATGATTCTTTGCGGCCTTCTTTCAACCTATCGTATATTAGTTAGCATTCACCGTTAATACATGGCTTATATGTCTCTCTCATAATATTTTTTGGTTCTTATGCCTAAGTCAAATGTAAACTTACAGCTCACTTCTCCTCTCTCTCCTTTCCTCTTTCCACCATCTCAACATTTAGCCACCTTAGAGTCTGTTATTATACTTACTCTAACAAGAACAAATATAATAACAGGCTGAATACTGAGGTAGAGAAGAGAGGAGGGTAGAGAGAGACGAAGCGGGTTGTAAGCTTACAGCTGGCTTAGTCACATGAACCAAATTTTATGAGAGAGACCAGTTGGTCATATATTAATAGTAAAGAACCGATGGGCTATAAGGATTCTCATAGCCAGCAGCAGACTGTATTATTAACCTTGCTCTAAAATAATTACAATAAAAAAACTAATAATATAATAACATATATATATATATATATATATACACTAAGATGTAGGCATATTAATATCTACTGTATATGCATGTTAGATTATATATTTTGGAAAAAATATCACATTAACCAAACTAATCTTGTGTAATGCTCCCGGATGAAAGAATTATGTACCTATCCTTTTTTTTAATTGAAAAAAAATCCAGGTGGAGATTCTCCCCCCACCCCTACCTAGATTTTTCCTATGCTGAAGCATATATCGATTGTTTTCTATATGCACGTTGCATTTAGTAAACTAATGTTTGGTTACTTTGTATTGTAGTACCTGTAGATACCTTCATGTTCTAATATGACAACACCTTGAGTACTAGCTAATGCAGTCTTGGCGTACTGTAAACATGCATAAGATATTATGTGGGCAACTAAACAAGAAAATAATTTTACATCATAAGCCTTGATATAGACCAATGCAAACAACCAAACACACCCTGTAAGATTCTTGTATAAGGATTCTCGTGCAAAGTTGAGGATAGAAAACACAGCCAACAATGCCTTTAGGATGCACGTGGCCTAAAATATGAGATCAAACACACTATGTGCTCCTACTTTTTTTAACAAGAAAAGAGAGACCGAAGATAACATGACAGAAAACAATACATTAATTTATTATGTACTATTCACTTATGTAAAATTCGGTTTGCTTCCTTCTGAAATAAATGGGCACTGTTGCTATTTTCCCTTAGAAAATAGAGAAAAAGGAAGGCAACATGGCAAAAAAACCAAAAATAACTTTTAGTGCTTTACTTATTTATATGATAGAAAATATACTTCTAACCTAAGAGCAACCCCAAGAGACTCATTATCCTTTTTTATTTTTAGGATGGGAGATTTTGATGAAAATTTACTTTTCAACCGCTTTTCTAAGTTGTTATCCAAATATAGCCATCTTTTATTTTAGATTTCTCACTAGCCAAAGATAAATAGCGAAAATGGCTCTCTTAAGTATAAACAAATTATAGAAAATTGGTTGGAGAATGAAAACATATAGAAAGCAATTTTTATATAGATGGCTCTCCAAATATAGATAGAAAGACTTATGCAGATGCTCTATGATAAGACTATTTTAAAACAGAAATGTTGTGGTGCGGGCGTCCGTCTGTCTGGACGCCGCGTTTCCTGGCCTACCAGCCCAGTCTTTCTCCTCTCTACCTTCTTTCATAGTTTCTCCAAAAAAAAGACAGCAATTGTCGGGATCCAATACTAGGGTACCCGAAGAGGAGGAGATATTGACCATCAACATTGATTCATCCGAGCAGTCAAGAGCGCGACTACAGCTCCAACCGACCCCTAGGCGCGCAAGCTCCGTCTCGCCCGACCTCTGGGGGCGGGCTCTGCCTCGCCCGACCCTTGGGTCCATGCTCCGCCTCGCTCGACCTCAAGGCCACGGGCTCCACCTCGCCCGACCCCAAAGCCGCGGGCTCCGCTCACCCAACCCTTGGGTTTGCGCTCCACCTCGCCCAACCTCTGGGGCCGGGCTCCGCCTCGCCCGACCCTTGGGTCCGTGCTCCGCCTCGCCCGACCCCGAGGCCACGGGCTCCGCTCGCCCGACCCTTGGGTTTACGCTCTGCCTTGCCCGACCTCTGGGTCCGTGCTCCACCTCGCCCAACCCCGAGGCCACGGGCTCCGCCTCGCCCGACCCCAAGGCCGCGGGCTTCGCTCGCCCGACCCTTGGGTTTGCGCTCCGCCTCACCCGACCTCTAGGGGAGGGCTCCGCCTCGCCCGACCCTAAGGTCGCGGGCTCCGCCTCGCCCGACCCTTGGGTTCATGCTCCCCCTCACCCGACCTCTGGGGGCGGGCTCCACCTCGCCCGACCCCAAGGTCGCGGGCTCTGTCTCGCCCGACGGAGACCCATACCACCGCCAACCACTCTAGGTCCAATCATATGGGCCTGGGTCAAAACTCTGGCACCAAGGAAGAGGCCGGCACGCCCTGATGTAACTCATGGTCGCGACAGGCCATACCTAAGGATTCACATCAGGAACAGCGTCGGGCGTACCGGTGTTGTTCTGCCGCGTCAGCTCACCACGACGTCCGCTGTGACGGAATGGAACGCCATGACCGGCAGACGACGCCTGCGCATGGCGCCAGTGACAGACAGGGCCGCGTTGTGGAGCTATCCCTGTCGATGGGACCTGCATGAAGGATAAGAAGGATCTGGCGATCCTGAAGGACTCCTCTCTCTCTCTCTTCTCTTTTCCTCCGCTGTAACCCGTGTTTTCCCTTGGCCTATAAAAGGGAAAGCAGGACGTCCCATGAAGGGGACCGGATTCTACCCCAAACCGATCAGATCCAGATACACACAAGAGCAGCAACCGAGCTCTCAGTACCCTTTTACTCCTTTCACTAGAGACTTGGGATCTTTCCCTCTCTCGCTTGTTTGTAACCCCTACTATAAACTTTCAGTGCTAGTAACACGAGCAGCAGCGACAAACTGGATGTAAGGACTTTCTCCCCGAACCAATATAAACCTCATGTCCTCTAAGCACACCATCCGAGCCAGACACGCAATACTAGAAATTTACTAGTTGGTGGTAACTCAAAACACCGACAGTTGGCGGGCCAGGTAGGGGCATTTTGCGTGTCTCAAAGTCCACATCAGGCCTTGGATGGTTAGTCACGTCATCAGCTGGGTCCCGGGTGCGCACATGTGCTTTAGGAACCTGGACTTCATCGTCACGACGGAAGGAGGGTTGGTCCAGGCTCCCACCACCATCCAACCTCTCCACTTCACCGGCCTCGATGCGATCGCCGAGGCGCTTGAGGAGCTGTAGCTGCACGCACCGGAGGCCCGCACCCTCGGGAGCGACTAGCTCCTCAGCTTTGATTACGGGAGGCTAGAGCGCCAGCTCAGGGCCTTCCTGGGTCCCCAACCATCCCGGGAAGGCCTACGCCACCTCAGCTTCTCGTTCGCCAATGTCGTGACGTAGCTCGCCGGAGGAGAGCCGCTCTCCCCGGAATACCTCATCTGGAGTACCCCGACAGCGCTCCCGTCTGGCCTCCGCAACGCCACAGAGACCGTTGGCTAATTTGTGGCACAACGCACGCCTCCATCCCCCGCAAACGACGAGTTCGTGGGAATGACCGAATATATCGTGGAATCTTTCCACGACCTCCTCACGGGAGAGTCAGGGTCGCCCTCTGACTCTGACTCCAGCAGGGAGAGCCATCACCCTTCTCGTGAATGTTTCATGGCAGGTACCCCCGAGGGACATGTCGAAAGCATCCATGAGGGAGAGGCCAACCCAATGAATGATCTTGATGATAAGGTCAAGGGGGATGCAGGGGCCCCACCTCACCTGTGGGTGGAGCAGGTAAAGGCCCGGCACTAAGAGCTCGAGGAAGCACAACTCTAGCTCTAGCAGGACCATGTAGACCTCGAGCAAGAGATCGAGCGCCATGGAGAGGGTGGGTGTGCATGCGCCATGGCTCGTGATGTGAACTAGAGGATCATCGAGGATGATGAGGCCCTCCCACACTTCACCCAGGCAAGCCAGAACATCGCCGCCACAACGGCCTAGCTCTGGGGGATTCTAGGGCCCACGATGCCCGAGGATCATCGGGCCCATCGTGAGATTCACATGCTACTCGAGCGTGCGGCGGCGCAATAGGCCAAGAGCTCATTGTCCCGACGACGCAAACTCGATGCCAGCCAGCGCGCACCTTCAGAGCGGCCCAACATGGACATGTCAGTCCACCAGGCGCGGCAAGGCGGCAAGCTGCGCGCCGTGGTCCCGGTGCACGAGTGTCTCGGCTGCAACCGTGATGCGCGTGACACCCTCGATGCTCGCAGGTGTGCCCGCGGTGACATGAGGGAGGGGGCTAGCCGTGGCTACCACCCTTGTCATGGCAGACGCTATGACAGCGGTGAGGACCAAAGCCCGAGCCCTGACTTGTCGGGACCTCAGGCCTTTGGGCGACACATCCTCAACGCCGCCTTTCCACTGCGGTATCGACCGCCGACCAACATTCCAAAATACTCCGGGGAAATGAACCCCGGACTGTGGCTCGAGGATTATCGGCTTGCTTGCCAAACTGGTGGAGCGGATAATGATGATTTCATTATCCGCAACCTTCCATTGTTCCTGGCAGATTCGGCGCGAACGTGGTTGGAACACATTCCGCCCAACAGAATCCAAAGTTGGACGGACCTGAAAGAGATCTTCATGGGAAACTTCTAGGGCACTTACGCGTGTCCTGGGAACCCATGGGATCTCAAAAACTGCCGACAAAAGGTCGGGGAAACTCTTCATGGGTACATCTGGTGCTTCTCCCGGAAGTGCAACGAGCTGCCTAATGTCGCCAACACCGATGTCATAGGAGCCTTCTAGTCTGGGACCACCAGCGAGTCCCTAGTTAACAAGCTAGGACGTAAGGGCCCACGAACCACCAAGGAGCTCCTCAACATCACCACCAGCCACGCCTCAAGAGAGGAGGTGGTCAGGGCGATTTTTGACTGCCTCAAAGGCAGGGCGAAGCGGGACGAGGATGCCGGTGAAGGCGCCTCCAACCGTCCTAGCAAGAAGAAGAACAAGCAGTGGCGCAAGGGCTCGCTCGTGGCCACCGCCGACCATAAGGGGGGTCGAAAGCCCACTCAGGGTACCCCAAACCACTTTGAGAAGCTGCTCGAAGGACCATGCTCGAACCATGCCTTCCCCTTCAAGCATCTATACAAGGACTGCGGCCTCATGAAGCGGTTCCTGTCCGGAGGCTCCAACAAAGGGGAGAATAGGGGGGGACCCCAAGCCAGCCGCAGACGATGCTGAGGGAAGGACGGTGGCTTTCTAACACTGGATGGCTACCTCATGATCTTCGAAGGGTTGGGGACCTATGACTCCAAGCGCTGCTAGAAGCTTGCGCACCGCGAGATCTATACGGCCGAGCCAGCCGCACCCTCCGTCCTCCGATGGTTGGAGTCCACCATAACCTTTGATCGGACCGACCACCCAGAAAGCATCCTACAACTGGGATGATATCCGCTCAAGGTCGACCTGATTATCGGCACAAAGCGGCTCACCAAGGTACTGATGGATGGAGGTAGCGGCCTCAACATCATGTACGCTAAAATGCTCGATGCCATGGGCATCGACCGAGCGCGCGTCCAATCTACCGGGGCGCCTTTCCACGGCATCGTGCCTAGAAAGTAGGCCATGCCACTTGGGCAAATCGATCTGCACGTCACCTTCGGGGATCCATCCAATTATAGGACGGAGACCCTTACCTTCGAGGTGGTTGGGTTCCATGGAACCTACCACGCCATCCTGGGACATCCATGTTATGTGAAGTTCATGGCTATCCCCAACTACACCTATCTAAAGCTGAAGATGCTGGGTCCACACGGGGTCATCACCATCGACATCTCCTTCCAGCGCACCTATGAGTGCGAGGTCGAGTGTTGTAAGCATGCCACGGCAATTGTCGCCTCCAAAGAGCTCGCGGCCATCAAGAAGGAGGTCACCGAAGAAGCACCCGACCCCAAGCGGTCAACCGGGTCTTTTGAACCTGTAGAGGGCGCCAAGGAGGTTCTCATAGACCCCAGCAGCTCCAAGGGCAAAGTGGTGCGCATTGGCACCACGCTTTCCTCTGAATAGGAAAGTGCGCTCGTCGACTTCCTCTATGCCAACAGAGACATCTTTGCATGGAAACTCTTAGACATACCAGGCATTCTAAGAGAAGTCGTCGAGCATGCCTTGAAGATTAGGCCAGGATCTAAGCCAGTGAAGTAGCGCCTGCATCACTTCGATGAGGAGAAACACAGGGCCATCGACGAGGAGATTGCGAAGCTTTTGGCGACCGGGTTCATCAAGGAAGTATACCAGCCTGAGTGGTTAGCCAATCCCATTCTTGTATGAAAAAAGAGTGGGAAATGAAGAATGTGTGTTGACTAGATGGGTCTCAACAAAGTGTGTCCAAAGGATCCGTTTCCTTTGCCACACATAGACCAAGTAGTTGACTCGACCTCAGGGTACCATCAAATCCTTTGCTTCCTTGATGCATACTTCAGGTACCATCAAATCGCGATGAAAGAGTCCGACCAGCTCGCGACATCTTTCATCACCCCATTCGGATTGTTCTGCTACATCACAATGCCATTCGGCCTGAAGAACATGGGGGCTATGTACCAACGCTGCATGCTCAAGTGTTTTGAGGATCTCATCGGGTAGACCGTTGAGGCCTACATCAACGACATCGTGGTCAAATCCAAACCGACTGACTAGGTCATAGCCAACCTAGAGCAGACCTTCATAAACGGTATCAAACTCAACCCTAAGAAGTGTGTTCTTTGGATACCAAGGGGTATGCTGCTGGGTTTTATCGTCTCCAAGCACGGCATCGAAACCAACCCGGAGAAGATCTCGGCCATCATGAGGATGGGCCCAATCCAAAACATAAAGGGGGTACAGCGAGTTACAGGGTGCCTCGCTATGCTCAACTGCTTTGTCTCATGCCTCGGCGAATGAGGTCTCTCCCTCTATCGGCTTATGAAGAAGGCCGACCGCTTCGAATGGACGCTCGAGGCCTAGGAGGCACTTGACACGGGCAAGTAGCTTTAGACAAAGGCCTCGATCCTGGTCCCCCCGACCGACGGGGAACCGCTTTTGCTCTACATCATGGCCACCATGTAAGTGGTTAGTGTTGCCCTGGTAGTAGAGCGAGAAGAAGAGGAACACGCCCTCAACGTGCAATGTCTCATATACTACATTAGAGAGGTCTTGTTCGATTCCAAGACATGCTACCCGCAAATCCAAAAGCTCCTATACGCCATCCTCATCGCCAAAAGGAAGTTGCATCACTACTTTGAGTCACATCCAGTGACAATCGTGACATCCTTCCCTCTTGGCGAGGTCGTCCAAAATAGGGATGCCACGGGAAGAATCATCAAGTGGGCACTCAAGCTGATGGGTCAAGGCATTTCATATGCCCCTCGGACGGCCATCAAGTCCTAAGTGATGGCTGATTTTGTTGTAGAGTGGACCGAGGTCCAAATGCGCCAGTAGTCGTCGACCAGGAGTACTGGATGATGTACTTCGATGGATCACTGATGAAGAAAGGCGCCAGCGCGGTGCTGGTCTTCATTTCGCCCCTCGGGGTATGCATGAGGTACATGGTTCGCATACATTTTCCCTCCTCCAACAATGTGGCCGAATATGAGGTGCTCGTCAATGGCCTGTGAATCGCCATCGAGTTGGGTATCCGATGGCTTGACGTCCGGGGCGACTCCCAGCTGGTCATCGACCAAGTCATGAAGAAATCAAGCTGCCACAACGCTAAGATCGCTGCGTATTGCCAAGAAGTTCGATGGTCTCGAGCTCAATCACATCCTGAGGCATCTCAATGAGACGACCGACACGCTGGCAAAAGCGACGTCCGGCCTAGAGCCGGTGCCAACAGACATCTTTGCTAGCGATCAGTACAAACCCTCGGTCCGCTACGAGGAGTCGGAACAAGTCGGTGATGGGCCTCCTGTCCTAGGCTCGAGGGTTAACCAGCCATCGGCTCCATCTGACCCTAAAGTCATTGAGCATGATGAGGATCCAGCGATAGAGCCTGACCCTCTAGCCTACTGGAGGGCACCTTACCTCGACTACCTCCTCCATGAGGCATTGCCGATGGACAAAATGGAGCCTCGGTGGCTCGTGCGTTGCGCCAAGTCCTTTGCCATTATTGATGGCGAGCTCTATAGGTGATGCCACACTGGGGTCCTACAGCGCTGCATCCCCATCAAACAAGGGAAGTGGTTGCTGAGCGATATCCATGGTGGGGTCTGCGGTCACCATGCCATGCCTAGAACCCTGGTCAGAAACATGTTCCAACAAGGCTTCTACTGGCCTACCATGGTAGACGACGCTGAACATATTGTGCGCACCTGCAAACGGTGTCAATACTACACTCGGCAGACCCACCTACCAGCCCAAGCACTCCAGACGATCCCCATCATGTGGTTGTTCATGGTCTGGGGGCTCCATCTGGTCAGACCTCTCAAGAGGGCACCCGGGGGCTATACGCACTTGCTTGTCACAGTAGACAAGTTTACAAAGTGGGTAGAGCCTCGACCGATCTCTGCGATCAAGTCTAAGCAAGCCATGCTATTCTTCCTTAACATCGTCCATCGCTTTAGAAGCCCGAACTCCATTATCACGGACAACGACACGCAGTTCACCAGAAAGAAGTTCCTCCAATTCTGTGATGAATACCACATCCGTGTTGATTGGGCCACCGTGGCGCACCCCCACATGAACGGGTAGGTCATGCGCGCGAATGGCATGGTCCTACAAGGTCTCAAGCCTAGGATCTTCAACCGGTTGAACAAGCTCAAGACCATCGACGGGGAAGTCTTCGTCAATGCCTGGAATATCAAGCAGCTATGTCGCTTTTACCCTTAATATACGCATACTTTCTCTTATCAGTTTCGCTATCGACTCCCATATCTTTAGTGACACCCGACCCTAGCAACGATAAGGGGTCGAGCCTCACTCGGGGGTAATAAGAGCATATCTATCCGATAAACATTCTCTATGCCCGACCCTTTCTCATGTTGAGACCTGGAAACAAGGGTTCCAGAAATGAATGTTGAGTAAAACTGGTCGGACTGTAAGAAACCTACGCCCCAACTGCTATGGCGTTTTTGCTCACCAGCGGTATCAGAGTTTTTTCCGCACCCCGAGCTTTTTAGCCTTAACTACGGAAAGAGTCGATACGCATCTAAGAGTATATCCACCTGGCAAACATTCTCTGTGCCCGACCCTCTCTCATGTTGAGACCTAGAAGCTAGGGTTGTGAAAATGAACGCTGAGTAAAACTAGTCGAACTGCAAGAAACCTACCCCCCAGTGGCTATGGCGTTTTTGCTCACCAGCGTGATCAGAGTTTGTTCACCCGCACCCCGAGCTTTATGGCCTCAATGACAGAAAGGGTTAGAGCACACTTACCTTTTTATACAAAAAGGGGAGAATGGCTAAAAAGCTGTTTGACCACAACAAAATTGAAGAGCTTGTCCATTTATTACAAGTTCGCCACCTAGCTTATCTGCCTAACTAATTTCTTGGGCGGGATGATCTCATCCTCTATCTCCGTAGGTAAGTCCTGTGCCAGTAGGTCACCCAAGTCGATCGTACGGCTCGGGCTGCTGTCGAGAGACGGGTAGGGAGCAGCAGGATGCCCCACGCGGGGTTAGGCAGACTCCGTCATGAATGATGGACCTAGATTTCACTCGAACATGTCCGGTAAGAGCTCTCCGAACCCATCACTCGAGCCATCAAGGTAAGTCCTGTGCCAGCAGGTCGCCTAAGTCGATCGGACGACTTGGGCCGCTACCAAGAGATGGGTCATCTCTAAGTGACACCCGACCCAAGCAATGGCAAGAGGTCGGGACTCACTCGGGGGATGGCAAGAGTATCTATTCGGTAGACATTCTCTATGCCCAACCCCTTTCTCACGCTAAAACCTAAAGGCAAGGTGTGTGGAAACAAACGTTGAGTAAAACTGCTTGGACTGCAAGAAACCTACGCCCCAGCGGCTATGGCTTTTTTGCTCACCAACGTGATCAGAGTTTTTGTCCCCGCACCCTGAACTTTAGCCTCCGCCTTCCCAGGAAGGGTTTGGAGGGGCCACCCACAAAATCTCCATTGAGGAGAAGCCAGTACGTCGCCCAAGTCGATCAGACATCTCGGGCCACTGCCGAGAGATGGGTAGGGAGCAGCAGGACGCCCCACGTGGGTTAGGCAGACTCCATCATGAACGATGGACCTGGATTTCATTCGAACATATCTGGCAAGAGCTCCCTGAACCCGTCACTCGAGCCATCGAGGTAACTTTACCAACCCCCACTTTACTTTTCCAGTGCATGATCATCCATTCTGATGCATGCAATCATACATTCATCCATACATTCATCCCATACATCCAAGCATCGCATATGCAATTATTGCATCACAACGCTTCACGTCACTTCACGAAGCGGTAGTCGTAGGCCTTGTTCCCTCTGATACACGATGGCGGCCACACTACAAACACGGTTGGTGTGGTCTCGCAAGACTACAAGCCCTGCCGAGTACAACAATGGTGCGTGCAAGCACCAAGTGGTAAGAGGAATGCAAACCTTACTAAATATGTAATACCCCAAAATACGTTTTATGTGTTAAAAAGCGTAAAGTGGTAAAAGGTACCGTGTGAGTTTTAATTAGTGGAAAAAAATATTTTTCATTAGTAGCTCGGATGGACGGTAAAATATAATAGATGCGTAGAGCTCGTCAAATGTGTTTCGTTTCACTACTCATACGCGTTGTTCGAAGTTCGGATCATCATAATATAGGTATAGGAAGACGAAAGGCTACAGTAAACATCTAACATGTGGTACTGTAGCATCGCCCTGTCTGTAGTAAACAGGACAGATCCTTTGTTTCTGGCCGGTCCTTTCTTTTCCTAGTGTGCCTTTTCCTTTTCTCATAAAACCCAAGGCCTTTAGTGCCATCCCTGGTTGTTCATGTTCAGGAGAAGAAAAGAAGAAGGGGGGAGAGAAGGGAGGAGAAGAAGAGAGGAGAGAAGAGAAGGGCAGAGGAGAAGAGAGGAGAGACGAGAGGAAGGGTTTGACCGATGTTCGTAGCCGTCTCTATTCCTCATCTAAAACCGGTTAGACATCCTCTTCTTGTCTTCCCCTCAATCCCATGTTTTTCCAGGCTGTTCGTGGTGGTGATGTTGCGTTGGACATAGATCGAGACGACAAAAGGTGTAGCGGTGAGGATCGGATACGAGAGATTGTCCGTAGCATATCTTTGTCATACTCGTTGTTTAGGGTAAGATTATGCTTTCCCCACTGTTTCAATGTGAAATCTATGCTAGGGTTTGGCGAATTCGTTTGATTAGTTGACGGGGTAAGGGTTTTAATCTTGTAATTAAACTCGCTGTTTTCAGATTATGTTGTTCTGGTTTATATGATGTTTAAGGCTTTCTTTGTGTGCTCAAAAATCCTAGAAAAATTATATATCTTTAGTAGACTTCAATACCTTTCTTTTGGTGTAAATATCACCTTCATAGCCCCTCTATATTGGGAGATGTAATCATTGTTTGATGAAACAGTTGTGCTGTCCAATTTCTAAACAGTTTTAGATGCATTCAGTTTTACGATACCTTAAGTTCATAATATCGTGAAATAATCTACATCAAAGTTGTTCATAATTTTGTAGGCTTTCTAGAATGTTAAAGATCATAAATTTTGGATATATATATATATCTCCGGTTATGCATGTTTTATTCAGCTGCTAGTTTTCTGTTGTCAGAAAAGTTTAGTTATATTGCTGGCTTGTTTTGGGTATCTTAGGATACTTAAAATCCAAAAGTTATAACATGAAAGTTGTAGGTAATGTTGTTTTGTATATTCAGAGAAAGTTTTATATTTTTTAGACAAGTGGTTTGTCTGAAGTAAAAATGTGAAGCAAGGTTGTTGTAGTTGATTGGTTGTCTTGGTAGCTGTTTTGACGGAAACGATGGCGCAGGTCGTAGAAGTGGTTGTGTGTTATTGTATGTTTTCATGGGTATGTTGTCTGAGGTAATGATGTTTGTATAGGTGGTGCAGCTTTGGATTGTTCTTAGCTCATGTTATGGCATTGCCATTTCGAGGCAAGTAAACGTAGCGATGGTTTGCTACAACTTGACATGTTATTTAATCTACCTACACTGTATCATGACATTAACTAAATCAAGATAATATATCTAAGTATGAATTCACTTATCCTTTAAAGTAATTTATATATGATCTTCATGTTGAATCTTGTCATTTGTTTACCCTCTTGAGGTAAGTGATATATATTTTATTATTGTGGAGGTATATAACATATGTGGTAAGAATTTGTCTATCATCGGAAGGTAAGTGATATGTTTTATGGTTGTGGATGTATATGGCGGATGAGGTAAGTATACTTGTAGTTACATCATATCATTACATCATGAGCATTTTTGTCATGAGCATATGCATCGAGCCAGGTCGGTGAGAAAGTCATATAACTTTTCTGAAGTGCTCTAGAGCCAGGTCGGTGAGAAAGTTATATGACTATTCCGGAGTGCTCTTGTGGATTATGTCGCCGCTTCCTGGTCGCGACCGTACCAGTACAGCATCGTACATTGCCCGAGGAGGGGTACGATGTAGCTGCATACCTTGTTGGGTATGGAGGCAGTGGACATGCATATGCATTGCATTGCACTCTTTGAGGTTTATTTATATTGAAGTTCCATATTGGCATAACTGGATATGAGGAGCACTGTTTTTGTTTATATAAGGAGTATTATTTTATTCATATGTGGATATTGTTTATTTATTATATATCATGCTCATTACATGCTTATTTATGGAAATTTCAATGGATAAATATTCTTATCATGAACCTTTATTTAGTATGACATGTATTTTTTTAAAAAAAATTGATGTATAATGAACTTGTAGTTTGAATGACATGTTCAGGCAGTTTGCTAGCTGAGATTTATTCTCACCCCATTATCTTTCCAGCTGATTGATTTGGATGCTTTGCTTGAAGGGATGGGATTAGCGGCACATCTTCAAGTTTTCACCCACATTTAGAGTGAATAACGATGTTTATAACTTGATGTAATAAACTTAGAATTAACTAGCTTGGTGACCATTTGTGGTTTAATAATAACTTTTACAATGGAATATATCTTAATCATAGTTTTGTTGGCGCTGTTGCTTCCGCATTTTACTTTGATGATAGGTTTCGTTGCCAAGTTTTATACTCTGGCATGAGGGAAGGGATGTTAGTGACATCCTGGGCTTTTGTGACGCCTGGGGTGTTACAAAACACTAGGCCTAAACCTAGAGCAAGCGCACATGAGCGTGGTATAACTAACCTAAGCACTTCGCAAAGCACCTACGCTAGTCACCGAGTGTATCACTAAGCACTATGCATGTGGAGAGCAATAAGATGGTGTAGCAACACTCTTGGTATGTTTCCTCACTCCTCCACGCCTCATTTGTCCCGGTTTGAGGTCCTATTTATAGCCCCAAGCAAAAATATGGCCATTGGGGACAAGATCACCCTTTCTGCGGACCGTTGGACCGTACTTTGATGGACCGTCTGACCATTGCATCAGAGTCCGATGCTTTGTGTAGATTACCGTTGAAACTAGCAATTCTGGGAGCATTGGACCATTAGGTGAGCGTCGGACTATATGGTGCCACTGTTCACTTCGGTTCAGAGAGCGTCGGACCAAAGATAGGGGCGTCGGACCGTCCGACGCTCCATTTTCAGCACAGACACACCTCCATATTTTGGGCGTAACTTTTAGCTCTGAACTTCGATTTTGGTGATCTTGGACTTTTTGGAAAGATAATGAAGAGCTCTATAGCTTTGAGCTGGTGTCATGTCAATTTGAGAAGATCCAAAATCATGAGGCAATTTCAATTCATTCACCTCATTGTCTCGTCTTGAGTGGCTTCAACTTTGTTTGTCTATTTGTGTCCGCGCTTCTACTTCTTGGTTTCTTTGATTTCTAGCATGTTTTGTAGGTCTTCAAAAAAGCTTCTAATGTCTTGCTTTAGGTGTTGATCATTCGGATCACCTCGTTGCCTAAGTCAAAGTCCATATTGCATCTATTTGAACTATACCTTGTATTCTAGCAAACAACATTAGTCTAAATGGTCATGTTATTCATTAAACACCAAAATCCAAACTAAATGGGCCAAGGGTCCATTTTCCTTATAGTTTCGACCCCACGACGCATGCCATCTAAATTATGCATTTTTTAAGTTGACCTATTTAAGTTGAGTCAACATATAGTTAAAATTCTATATACTCCCTCCATCCCAATATATAAGGCGTAATCACTTTTTATTTGTGTCCCATAATATAAGGCGTGGTATCTCTAGAGGCACATGCATCGATGCAGTAATACTAGTGTTGATAGAGAGAATTAAATGTGTTTCTTGGTCTTTGAACTGAAGGTGGTTACGCCTTATATACTGGGACGGAGGGAGTAATACTAAAGCTATATTTAAAATATGGGCCTAGGATTTATTTGATTTAGTTGAGTAAAATATGGGACAAGCCCATATACTATGCTGTGCTGATTAAAGCACACTGAATCTCTTAATTTCTTCTTTCTTTCTTTCTTTTATCTTTTTGCATTTGTATTGTATTGGCTATTTGGCTATACACCATTTGAGTGCAGAGACCGCGATAACATATATTTCATCTCAAAATAAAGCTCCATTTATCTATAGAAAGAGGAATGATCTCTAGTGTTACATCTTCAAGGATATTACAAATGATGCCACTATCTTAATTGCTCGCTAGCTTTACTTTGATTTGAGAAATTACGTAATAGTGTGCTTTTCTCTAGTTAACCATTAAAGTATGTCCATCGAGGTTTCTTATACGAAAGAGTCGTATATCTCTATTATATTAAATTATCATGCAGATATATAACTGATGAGTGCTGCACGGCAGCTTTGTCGGCAATGTAGCTGTTACCAGCACTGTTGTACGTGGTGGGTCTCTGGGTATGCTTTTGAGTTTGGGTTATATTATTAAGAAGTATAGAATTAATCTGTAACATAATAATGACAAGCAAGCACAATGTTAAGGCTAACGACAAACATAAATGGAGGATCATCAAGGCTAGGATTCCATGTTGTACTTTGCGAAGTAGGAGCAGAATTTGCAATTTTAAAAAACGCGGGTACATAATTGATAAATGGCAGCTGGATGTCGTCCAACTCTGGTCAAGCTGGAACATTTCGGTCATTCAACATACTAACGTTCATTCTTGGGGATATATACGGAGGCTGTTCACTAGTTGGTTTCTGGGCTGATAAGTCCTAGCTGGTGCTGGTTTGTTGTGAGAGAAAAATACTGTTGGCTGGCTGATAAGCTCTGGCTGAAACCAACAAACGAACAGGCTGATGATCTCATGTTCCCATAATCTCAAGCTAGGTTCATCCAAGTCTTTCATCATGGTTATATATGTCCTACATGCACAAGATGGAATTAAGCGTTCTATCATCATTCTTCATGTAATATTAATAGCTTGATTTAGGAGCGCTTTTGCGAGGTATAGTCCGTACTTTTTAACAAACATGTTACAGTTAGTGCACGAGTACTACTTGTGGTCCTTCACCTCCTCCATGTCCTTATACATATAAGCTTGCAAAAGAGCGAGGAGTTTAGTGTTGTTATCTGATTATTAATCCACTTAATCAAATACGAATACTTTGTGCCCACCATGCACATGTGCCAAGCTAATAAAGGTGGCTCCGTAGTTATGTTCTATATAATATATAATACTGCAGCTCTAGTCGGCACACCTTCAGTGTATCTGGTACGATGCTATAAATAGCAAAAAAACTGAGCTCACACATCACATCATCAGCCACACCAGAGCTCACCATTAGCTCATTCTAGGAGCTCATCACCAGCCATTGTTGGCCCTGCTTTCTCTAGCTAGGTAGCTAAGCTTTGTAAACCATGGTCTTCTGTAAGGTTAGCAAAGTAGCCCTCATCCTGGTGCTCATAATCCTCGTCTCCTCTAACCATATCATGTACTCTCAAGGCGAACCTCTCACGATGATGCAGAGGAGGCTTAACTTGCTGTCACATTCCGATGGGGACACCAAGGGGACGATGACCCCAGGCACAATCTCGCCGGACGGCACCGGGAGTGGCGGCGCAGCCGGTGGTGGCGTCCTCGGAGAGGACACCCGAGCGACGGATCCTGGACACAGCCCTGGTGCCGGCCATGCCGCCACCAACAATGGGGTTGGGAGGAAGTTGCTTGGTGTTGATGTGTAAACTAGCTAGATACTTAGCTTCATCCTTCTTATTCCTTGTTTCTTCTCTCTCTCTCTCTCTCTCTTTCTTGAGCGACGAAAATCCAATGTGTTTTCTTCTGTTTGCACAATGAATTTATTACCTCATTTTACTGATCTATAATAACTTGATTTATCCATTTCCTTGTGTCCGCTGTTCTCTAACTAAAAAAAACTATGCCTCAAATTTTACAATTTGTTGCAGAAGTTGCATGAATGTCTGATGTCAATAATTTACCAAATTAATTAGGGCTTTCCACATTTTGATATATGGCTAAATTGTTTTATGTTGATAGGGGAACAGTTTGCACTTTAGTCATATCCAAATGAGCAAAGCCCTGATTTGGTACATTATTGTTTTGTATTGGAATTTGCAATAATGATTATTAAAAAAAATTAGAACAGCTCACACTTTCTAATGCTAGGCCTACGATTGAGGAGGAGCTTGGCCCACTCCAGGAAGACCAGAATTGGGCTGTCCATGACAGCTAAATGTCTTGGGCCATAGGAATTGGCCTATGCCTGCCATCGATGTCTTTTATCCGTGGAAAAAGTATCCCCTCACCTTTCTCCGATTTTCTATAGTCATCTGCAAAACCGTTCCCTCCTGAACTTTTAAAATTATTTGTTTTTATTTACACTCTAGACGGTTTTGATGATGATTTTTTAAAGACCTGGCACCACATCAGCGGTCCTATGTGTCGTCACGTCAACCATAACGCGAGTAATAAATCAAGTTGAAAATTTAGGAAGGTGAATCATATAGCAACAAATTTAAGAAACTATCTAAAATTCATAAAAAATAATTCTTCAAAAATTTATCCAAATATTTTTTACATGAAAAAATAATGCAATTAAAAATCCTAAAATTTGGTTTAATATTTGAAAATTCATAGAATTTTTTGTAGCTGAAAAAATTATGAGACTAGTTTCAGTTTCTTTTAAGAAAATCATGCTCTATCATATGATGCCTAGATTGAAATATTTTTAATCTTGATGATTCATTTTAGTTGTTTTTGCTATTAGAAGGTCTTGTTATCTATTAGAATTAGTTGATGTTGATCGTCCGGACTACATAGAAGCGTCGGAGGACATACTAAATAGTCTATGTTCATACTAAACAGCATTAAGGGCCTATTTGAATTTCCTTCTATAAACTTTAGAGCTTTAAACTTTAGAGCTAAAGCTCCAAATAATTGGTCTAAAGCTCTAAACTTTAGCTCACCTCATATTAGAGCTTTAGAGCTCAAAAGTGAGCTAAAGTGTTCTAAAGCTTTTAGAACTCTAGAGGAGAGATCAAACAGACCTAGAAAAAAACAAAAAAAATAGAAAAAAGTCATGGGGCTAACAAGAAAAAACAATAAAAGAAAATGAAAAAGGAAAAAGAAAATAACGATCGCTCAAAAACTAGGTGCACGGGCAGAACAAAAAAGAAAAACAAGAAATGAAAAAAGTGAAAAAAGAACACGAGTGGACGTACCAAAACGAGAGTATGTTTGGAGTTTAAAAAATGAATTGGAAGAAGTGTTTTGCTCTTTAATATTAGAAAATAGATATTCGTCTCCTTGGAAACAAATTAGGAGAAGGATCCAAAATTTTGAATCTATTTTCATAGTTTTCAAGGGTGGATCTAGTGGTGGGATGGGTTCAAGCTCCCTCTACCGCTTCCACGACAATAGAGCCCCTTCTTTAGCTCATCTTAATTTTTACAGACATGGAAGTGAGCAAAGAGGAGCTCTAAACGTTTCTAGACCCGCCATTGATTGATTCAGTAGATGACGTCCGACCTATATAACCTATTTATTTATGGGGGGATGGAATAAAGACCATGATGTAATGAAATATTGCCGGTGTTCTTTTCTTTTCCGTTCATTGTGAATTTCTTTTTAGCACTACTTGATTTGAAGAAAAAAACGTTGAACCGTTGTCTGATTCAGATTTCAGATGGAGATCGCATAATAACCATGGTGTGAGATGAGAGTCGCCATGCTCTGCTCGGTGATGCAAATTGAACTTGGATGATTAAAAAAATTACAAACTGGGCCTATTTGATTCACCTTTTCTAAAGTTTAGTGACTAAAGTTTAAGCCACTTTTAGTGGCTAAAATGCTAAACACTTTTATTAAAGTTTAGAGCCACTAAAGTTGAGTGACTTTTAGTCACATGAGTAACTAAAAGTGACTAAAGTGTATATGAGATAACTATTTTAGTGATCTTTAGTCACTATAACCAAACATAGGGTCACTAAACTTTAAGCGGAACCAAACGGCTCCTTAACCGTCCAAATTAAACCACCGTCGGATCTCAAGTGCTTGCCATTGTTGATTGTTCCCGGTGGCACCTGTAGTCCGGGGAAAAAAAAGTGACCTTCACCTCGTGCACTCCGCCGCCACCAGATCCAGATTCCAGCGGCGAGCTCGGCCCTCAACACGAGAAACGTCAGGACATACTCCTGTGCATCAGAACACATGCTCGGTGCTTGGTTTGATGAATGAACCAACTAAAAGCGAGTCTAATAATTACGTTCGGCTGCTGGATGATTCATTGTAGCCTTCTTTCTACCTATCCTAGTTAGTCATTTATTATTAATATATGACCCACATGTCTTTTTTATAAAAAAATTTTATTCTTATGCCTAAGCCGAATGTAAACTTATAGCTCACTTCTCTTCTCTCTTCTCTCTTCTCTCATCTTTTCCACCATCTCAACATTTAGCCAGCTTAGAGTCTGTTATTATACTTGCTCTAACAAGAGCCAATATAATAATAGGCTGAATACTGAGGTGGAGAAGAGAGGAGGAGAGAGAGAGGCGAAGCGGGTTGTAAACTTACAGTTGGCATAGTCACATAAACTAAATTTTATGAGAGAGACAAGTAGATTATATATTAATAGTAAAGAGCTGATGGGCTGTAAGGATTCTTATAGCCAGCAGCCGGCTATATTATTAGCCTTGCTCTAATATAATTACAATAAAAAAAACTAATAATATAATAACCTATATATATACACTAAGATGTAGGCATATTAATATCTACTGTATATGCATGTTAGATTATATATTTTGGAAAAAATATCACATTAACCAAACTAATCTTGTGTAATGCTCCCGGATGAAAGAATTATGTACCTATCCTTTTTTTAATGAAAAAAAAAATCCTGGTGGAGATTCTCCCCCCACCCCTACCTAGATTTTTCCTATGTTGAAGCATATATCGATTGTTTTCTATATGCACGTTGCATTTAGTAAACTTATGTTTGGTTACATTGTATTGTAGTACCTGTAGATACCTTCAAGTTCTAATATGACAACACCTTGAGTACTAGCTAATGCAATCTTAGCGTGCTGTAAGACTATTTCTAACAACAACATCTAAAATACAAGACACATTCGTCCTTTGGATAGCGGTATAGGCAAAAGGTTGAATATCTATTCAGCATTTTCTCAACAACAAAACCCAAAAAAGAATATTTTCTGCAAATGGGTTTTCAGGATAGAGGATGCCCATATTTGGGTTGTGCCTCTCAGGTAACACAAAATAAGTCTCCCGTATAGTTACTCTGTTGGAGGTTGATTTTGAATCTCTTACTACTCATTTTAGGTTTGGATGCCCATATGGGTTCCTTGTTGGAGACAATAAACATGCATAAGATCCTATATGGGCAACTAAACAAGAAAATAATTTTACATCATAAGCCTTGTGCAAACAACCAAACACACCCTGTAAGATTCTTGTATAAGGATTCTCGTGCAAAGTTGAGGATAGAAAACACAGCCAACAATGCCTTTAGGATGCACGTGGCCTAAAATATGAGATCAAACACACTATGTGCTCCTACTTTTTTTTAACAAGAAAAGAGAGACCGAAGATAACATGACAGAAAACAATACATTAATTTCTTATGTACTATTCACTTATGTAAAATTCGGTTTGCTTCCTTCTTAAATAAATGAGCAGTGTTGCTATTTTCCCTTAGAAAAGAGAGAAAAAGGAAGGCAACATGGCAAAAAAACCAAAAATAACTTTTAATGCTTTACTTATTAATATGATAGAAAATATAATTCTAACCTAAGAGCAACCCCAAGAGACTCATTATCCTTTTTTATTTTTAGGATGGGAGATTTTGATGAAAAATTACTCTTCAACCGCTTCCTAAGTGGTTATCCAAATATAGCCATCTTTTATTTCAGATTTCTCACTAGCCAAAGATAAATAGCGAAAATGGCTCTCTTAAGTATACACAAAATATAGAAAAACGGTTGGAGAATGAAAACATATAGAAAGCAATTTTTATATAGATGGCTCTCCAAATTTAGATAGAAAGACTTATGTAGATGCTCTATGATAAGACTATTTTAAAACGGAAATGTTGTGGTGCGGGCGTCCGTCTGTCTGGACGCCGCGTTTCCTGGCCTACCAGCCCAGTCCTTCTCCTCTCTACCTTCCTTCATAGTTTCTCTAAAAACAAGACAGCGACTGTTGGGGACCAATACTAGGGTACCCGATGAGGAGGAGCTAATGACCATCAACATTGACTCATCCGAGCAGTCAAAAGCGCGACTACAGCTCCAACCGACCCCAGGCACGCAAGTTCCGCCTCACACGACCCCGAGGCCATGGACTCCGCCTCGGCCGACCCCAAGACCGCGAGCACCGCTCGCCCGACCCTTGGGTTTGCGCTCTGTCTCGCTCGACCTCTGGGGGCGGGCTCCGCCTCGCCTGACCCCGAGGCTGCAGGCTCTGCCTCGCTCGACCCTTGGGTCCGTGCTCCGCCTCACCCGACCCCAAGGCCACAGGCTCCACCTCGTCCGACCCCAAGGCCGCGGGCTCTGCTCGCCCGACCCTTGGGTTTGCGCTCCGCCTCGCCCGACCTCTAGGGGCGGGCTCCACCTCGCCCGACACCACGCCTGCGGGCTCCACCTCGCCCGACCCTTGGGTTCATGCTCCGCCTCGCACGACCTCTGGGGGTGGGCTCCGCCTCGCCCAACACCGAGGTCGTGGGTTCTGTCTCGCCCAACAGAGACCCATACCGTCGCCAACCACTCCAGGTCCAATCGTATGGGCCTGGGTCAAAACTTTGGCACCAAGGAAGAGATCGGCATGCCCCGATATAACCCGTGGCCGCGACAGGCCATACCTAAGGATTCACATCAGGAACAGCATCGGCGTACCAGTGCTGTTTTGCCTAACCCCCATATGGACGCTGACAGGCGCGTCAGCTCACCACAACGTCCGCTACGACGGAATGGAACGCCATGACCGATAGACGAACCTGCGCATGGCGCTAGTGATGAACAGGGACGCGATGTGGAGCTGTCCATGTTGACATCTATAGGGTCGACGGGACCCGCATGAAGGATAAGAAGGATCCGGCGATCCTGAAGGACTCCTTCTCTCTCTCGTTCTTCTCTTTTCCTCCGTTGTAACCCATGCTTTCCCTTGGCCCATAAAAGGGAAAGCAGGGCGCCCCATTAAGGGGACCATATCCGACCACAAACTGATCAGATCTAGATACACACAAGAGCAGCAACCGAGCTCTCAGCACCCTTTCACTCCTTTCACTAGAGACTTGGGACTTGTCCCTCTCTCGCCTATTTGTAACCCCTATTATAAACTTTCAGTGCTAGTAACACGAGCAGTAGTGACGAACTAGACGTAGGGACCTTCTCCCTGAACCAGTATAAACCTCATGTCCTCTAAGCACACCATCCGAGCCAGACACGCAATACTAGAAATTTACTCGTCGGTGGTAACTCGAAACACCGATAGTTGGCGCGCCAGGTAGGGGCCTTTTGCGCGTATCGACGTCCACATCAGGCCTCAGATGGTTAGTCACATCGTTAGCTGGGTCCTGGGCACGCACGTGCGCTTCGGGGACCTAGAATTCATCCTCATGATGGAAGGAGGGTTGGTCTAGGCTCCTGCCGCCATCCAACCTCTCCACTTCACCAGCCTCGATGCGATCGCCGAGGCGCTTGAGGAGCTGTAGTTGCACGCACCGGAGGCCCGCACCCTCGGCAGCGACCAGCTCCTCGGCTTTGATTACGGGAGGCTAGAGCGCCAGCTCAGCGCCTTCCTAGGACCCCAGACCATCCTAGGAAGGCCTACGCCACCTCACCTTCTTGTTCACCAACTTCGTGATGCAGCTCGCCAGAGGAGAGCCGCTCTCCCCTGAATACCTCATCCAAAGCGCCTCGATAGCGCTCCCGTCCGATCTTCGCAATGCCGCAGAGATCGTTGGCCACTTTGTGGCGCAACGCACGCCTCTATCCCCCGTGAACGATGAGTTCGTGGGAATGACTGAATATGTCACGAAATATTTCCTTGACCTCCTCGTGGGAGAGTCAGGGCCGCCCTCCGACTCTGACTCCAGCAGGGGGAGCCATCACCCTTCTCATGAATGTTTCATGGCAGGTACCCCAGAGGGATGCATCAAAAGCATCCACGAGGGAGAGGCTACCCCAACGAATGACCTTGACGACGAGGTCGAGGGGGATGCAGGGGCCCCACCTCACCTACGGGTGGAGCAGCTGAAGGCCCAGCACCAAGAGCTCGAGGAAGCATGACTCCAGCTCGAGCAGGAATGCGCGGAGCTCGAGCAAGAGATCGAGCGCCACCAAGATGGTGGGCGTGCACGCACCATGGCTCATGACGTGAACCGAATGATCATCGAGGACGATGAGGCCCTCCCACACCTCACCTGGGCAAGCCAGAACATCACCACCGCAATGGCCTTGCTCTGGGGGCTTCCGGGGCCCACGACGCCTGAGGATCATCGGGCCCATCGCGAGATTCGCATGCTACTCGAGCGTGCGGTGGTGTAACAGGCTGAGAGCTCGCTGTCCCGACGATGCAAGCTCGACGCCACCAATGCATGCCCTCAGAGCGGCCCAACATGGATGTGTCAGTCCACCAGGCGCGGCAAGGCGGTAAGCCGCGCGCCGTGGTCCCGGTGCATGAGCGTCTCGGCTGCAACCATGACACACGTGACACCCTCGATGCCCGTAGGCATGCCAACGGCGACATGAGGGAGGGGGCTAGCCATAGCTACCACCCTTGTCATGCGTGGATGCTACGACAGCGGCGAGGACCGAAGCTCGAGTCTTGACTTGCCAGGACCTCAGGCCTTTGGCCGACACATCCTCAACGTCGCCTTTCCACCGCGGTATCGACTGCCGACCAACATCCCAAAATACTCCGAGGAAACAAACCCCGGACTGTGGCTCGAGGATTATCGGCTTGCTTGCCAAGTCGGTGGAGCGGATAATGACGATTTCAGTATCCGCAACCTTCTATTGTTCCTGGCCGATTCGGCGTGAACGTGGTTGGAACACCTTCCGCCCAACAGAATCCAAAGTTGGACGAACCTGAAAGAGATCTTTGTGGGAAACTTCTAGGGCACATAAGCGTGTCCTGGGAACCCATGGGATCTCAAAAACTACCGACAGAAAGCTAGGGAAACTCTTCATGGGTACATCCGGCGCTTCTTCCGGTAGTGCAACGAGCTATCTAACATCGCTGACGCCAACGTCATAGGAGCCTTCTAGTCTGGGACCACCTACGAGTCCCTGGTTCACAAGCTGAGACGTAAGGGCCCGTGAACCACCAAGGAGCTCCTCGACATCGCCACCAGCCATGCCTCGGGTGAGGAGGCGGTCGGGGAAAATTTTGACCCCCTCAAAGGCAAGGCGAAGCGAGACGAGGATGCCGACGAAGGCACCTCCAACCGTCCCTGCAAGAAGAAGAACAAGCAGCGGTGCGAGGGCTCACTTGTGGCCACCGCCGACTGTAAGGGGGGTCAGAAGCCCACCGAGGGTACCCCGAACCACTTCGAGAAGTTGATCGAAGGGCCATGCCCAAACCATGCCTTCCCCGTCAAGCATCTATACAAGGACTGTGGCCCCATGAAGCGGTTCTTGTCTAGAGGCTCCAACAAGGGGGAGCATAGGGGGGACCCCAAGGCGGTCGTAGATGACGCCGAGGGGAAGGATGGCAGCTTTCTGACACTGGATGGCTGCCTCATGATCTTTGGAGGGTCGGGGGCCTACGACTCCAAGTGTCGCTAGAAGCTTGCGTGTTGCAAGGTCTATACGGCTGAGCCAGCCAAGCCCTCTTTCCTCCGATGGCCGGAGTCTGCCATAACCTTTGATCGGATCGACCAACCGAAAAGCGTCCTACAGCCGGGATGATATTCACTCATGGTTGACCCGATTATCGGCACGAAGCGGCACACCAAGGTACTGAAGGATGGAGGCAGCAGCCTCAACACCATGTACGCTGAAACACTTGTTGCCATGGGCATCGACCGTGCATGCGTCCGACCGACCAGGGCGCCTTTCCACGGCATCGTGCCTGGAAAGCAGGCCATGCCACTCGGGCATATCGATCTGCCCATCACCTTCGGGGATCCGTCCAATTATAGGACGAAGACCCTTACCTTCGAGGTGGTTGGGTTCCATGGAACCTACCACGCCATCCTAGGACGTCCATGCTACATGAAGTTCATGGCCGTCCCCAACTACACCTATCGAATCCTGAAGATGTCGGGTCCACGTGGGGTCATCATCATCGGCACCTCCTTTCAGCGCACCTATGAGTGTGAGGTCGAGTGCTACGAGCATGCCGCGGCAATTGTCACCTCCTAAGAGCTCGTGGCCATTAGGAAGGAGGTCGCCGAAGAAACACCCGACCCCAAGCAGTCGGCTAGGTCTTTTGAACCTGTAGAGGGCGCCAAGGAGGTCCTCATAGACCCCAGCGGCTCCAAGGGCAAAGTGGTGCTCATTGGCACCACACTTTTCTCTAAATAGGAAAGCACGCTCATCGACTTCCTTCGCGCCAACAGAGCCATCTTCATGTGGAAACCCTCGGACATGCCAGGCATTCCGAGAGAAGTCGCCGAGCACGCCTTGAAGATCAGGTTAGGCTCCAATCCGGTGAAGCAGTGCCTATGTCGCTTTGACAAGGAGAAACACAGGGCCATCGGTGAGGAGATTGCGAAGCTTTTGGTGGCCGGGTTCATCAAGGAAGTATACCACCCCAAGTGGTTCGCCAATCCCATTCTTGTATGAAAAAAGAGTGGGAAATGGAGAATGTGTGTTGACTAGACGGGTCTCAACAAAGCGTGTCCAAAGGATCCATTTCCTTTGCCACGCATAGACCAAGTAGTCGACTCGACCTCAGGGTGCGAAACCCTTTTCTTCCATGATGCGTACTCCGGGTACCATCAAATCGTGATGAAAGAGTCCGACCAGCTCGTGACATCTTTCATCACCCCATTCGGATCATTCTACTACGTCACAATTCTATTTGGCCTGAAGAACACGGGGGCTACATACCAACGCTGCATGCTCAAGTGTTTTAGGGATCTCATCGGGCAGACCATTGAGGCCTACGTGGGTGACATCGTGGTCAAGTCCAAACGGGCTGACCAGGTCATAGCCGACCTTCACGAAACTCTGAGTAAACGATATTAAGCTCAACCCCGAGAAGTACATTTTTGGGGTCCCAAGGGGTATGCTGCTAGGTTTTATCGTTTCCGAGCAAGGCATCGAAGCCAACCCAGAGAAGATCTCGGCCATCATGAGGATGGGCCCGATTTAGAACATAAAGGGGGTATAGTGAGTTATAGGGTGCCTCACCGTGCTTAGCCGCTTTATCTCGCACCTCGGTGAATGAGGTCTCCCCCTCTATCGGCTCCTGAAGAAGTCCAACCATTTTGAATGGACGCCCGAGTCCTAGGAGGCACTTGACACGGTCAAGCAGCTTCTGATGAAGGCCCCGATCCTGGTCCTCTCGATCGATGGGGAACCGCTTCTGCTCTACATCACGGCCACCATGCAAGTGGTCAGTGTCGCCCTGGTGGTAGAGCGAGAAGAAGAGAAACACGCCCTCAAAGTGCAATGTCCCGTATACTACATTAGCGAGGTCTTATCTGATTCCAAGACCCGCTACCCCCAAATCTATAAGCTTATGTACGCTGTCCTCATCGCCAAAAGGAAGTTGTGTCACTACTTTGAGTCACATCTAGTGATGGTCGTGACATCCTTCCCTCTCGGCGAGGTCGTCCAAAATAGGGATGCCACGGGAAGAATCGCTATGTGGGCACTTGAGCTGATGGGTCAAGGCATTCCATATGCCCCCCAAACGGCCATCAAGTAACAAGTGCTGGCTGATTTCATTGCAGAGTGGACCGAGGTCCAAATGCCGCCAGTAGTCGTCGACCATGAGTACTGGACGATGTCCATCGCTGATGAAGAAAGGCGCTGGCGCGGTGCTGGTCTTCGTTTTGCCCCTTGGGGTATGCATGAGATACATGGTTCGCATCCATTTTCCCTCCTCCAACAATGTGGCCGAATATGAGGCGCTCGTCAATGGCCTGCGCATCGCCATCGAGTTGGGTATCCTATGGCTTGACGTCCAGGGTGACTCCCAACTGGTCATCAACCAAGTCATAAAGGAATCAAGGCCACAATGCCAAGATGGCTGCGTATTGCTGAGAAGTTCGACGGTCTCGAGCTCAATCACATCCTAAGGCATTTCAACAAGGCGGCCGACGCGTTGGCGAAAGCAGCGTCTAGCCGAGAGCTGGTGCCGATAGGCATCTTTGCCAGCGATTAGTACAAACCCTCGGTCCACTATGAGGAGCTGGAACAAGCCGGTGATAGGTCGCCTGCCCTAGGTTCAGGGGCTAACCAGCCATCGGCTCCATCCGACCCTGAAGTCATGGAGCTTGATGAGGATCCAGCGACAGAGCCTGACCCTCTGGCCGACTAGAGGGTGCCTTACCTCGACTACCTCCTCCGCGAGGCACTGCCGATGGACAAAATGGAGGCTCAGCAGCTCGCACGTCGTGCCAAGTCCTTTGCCGTTATTGATGATGAGCTCTATAGGTGAAGCCACACGGGGTCCTACAGCGCTGCATCCCCATCGAACAAGGGAAGCGGTTACTGAGCAATATCCACGATGGGGTCTGCGGTCACCAAGCCATGCCTAGAACCCTGGTTGGAAACATGTTCCCACAAGGCTTCTACTGGCCGACCATGGTAGCCGATGCTAAACATATTGTGCGCACCTGTGAAGGGTGTCAATACTATCCTCGATAGACCCACTTGCCGGCCCAAGCACTCCAGACGATCCCCATCACATGGCCGTTCATAGTCTAGGGGATCGATCTGGTCGAACCTCTCAAGAGGGCGCCCGGGGGCTATACGCACTTGCTTGTCACCGTGGACAAGTTTACAAAGTGGGTAGAGGCTCAACCGATCTCTGCGATCAAGTCCGAGCAAGTTGTGATGTTCTTCCTTCACATCATCCATCGTTGTGGAGTCCTGAACTCCATTATCATGGATAATGACACGTAGTTCACCGGAAAGAAGTTCCTTCGATTCTGCGATGAAAACCACATCCGCATCGATTGGGCCACCGTGGCGCACCCCCACATGAATGGGCAGGTTGAGCACGCGAACGGCATGGTCCTACAAGGCCTCAAGCCTAGGATCTTCAACCGATTGAACAAGTTTGGTGGACGATGGGTCGCAGAACTTCCCATGGTGCTCTAGAGTTTGAGGATGACCCCTAGCCGGGCCACCAGCTACATGCCATTCTTCATGGTCTACGGTTCTGAGGCTGTCCTCCTGACTGATCTCGACTATGGAGCGCTAAGGGTCAGGGCGTATGACAAACAGGGAGCCAAGGTGTCCCTCAAGGATGCCATGGACCAGCTAGATGAAGTGCATGATGTTGCCCTCCTCCGCTCGGTCAGGTACCAGCAAGCGTTACGCCGGTACCATAGCCATCAAGTGCGGGGTTGGGCCTTCAACGTCGGGGACCTAGTGCTCTGCCTCGTCCAGAGCAATAAGAACTGCCACAAGCTCTCTCCACCATGGGAGGGACCATATGTCATCGTGGAGGTGCTCCAACCAGGCACCTACAAGGTCAAGACCATCGACGGTGAAGTCTTCGTCAATGCCTAGAACATAGAGCAGCTACATCGCATTTACCCTTAATATACGCACACTTTCTCTTATCAGTTTCGCTATCGACTCCCCGATCTTTAGTGACACCCATCCCTAGCAACGGCATGGGGTCGGGCCTCACTCGAGGGCTAATAAGAGTATATCTATCTGGTAGACATTCTCTATGTCCGACCCTTTCTCACGTTGAGACCTGGAAACAAGGGTTGCAGAAACGAATGCTGAGTAAAACTGGTCGGACTGTAAGAAACCTACGCCCTAGCTGCTACAGTGTTTTTGCTCACCAGCGAGCTCAGAGTTTTTTCCGCACCCTGAGCTTTTTAGCCTTAACTACGGAAGAGTCGATAAGTATCTAAGAGTATATCCACCTGGCAAACATTCTCTGTGACCGACCCTCTCTCACGTTGAGACCTAGAAACTAGGGTTGCGAAAACAAACGCTAAGTAAAACTGGTCAAACTACAAGAAATCTACGCCCCAGCGGTTACGGCGTTTTTGTTCATCAGCGTGATCAGAGTTTGTTCACCCGCACCCCGAGCTTTACGACCTCAACGACAAAAAGGGTCAGAATGCACTTACCTTTTTATACAAAAAGGGGAGAAGGGCTAAAAAGTTGTTTGGCCATAACAAAATTGAAGAGCTTGTCCATTTATTACAAGTTCGCCACATGGTTTTCTGCCTAACTAATTTCTTGGACGGGATGGTCTCATCCTCTATCTCCGCAGGTAAGTCCTGTGCCAATAGGTCGCCCAAATCGATCGTACGGCTTGGGCCGCTGCCGAGAGATGGGTAGGGAGCAGCAAGATGCCCCACGTGGGTTAGGTAGACTCCGTCATGAACGATGGACCCAGATTTCACTCGAACATGTCCGGTAAGAGCTCTCCGAACCCGTTACTCGAGCCATCAAGGTAATTCATGTGCCAATAGGTCACCTAAGTCGATCGGACGGCTCGGGCCACTACCGAGAGATGGGTCATCTCTAAGTGACACCCGACCCTAGCAATGGCAAGAGGTCGGGCCTCACTCAGGGGATGGCAAGAGTGTCTATTCGGTAGACATTCTCTATGCCCAACCCCTTTCCCATGCTAAAACCTAAAGGCAAGGTGTGCGTAAACAAACGTTGAGTAAAACTGGTTACACTACAAGAAACCTACGCCCCAGTGGCTATGGTATTTTTGCTCACCAACGTGATCAGAGTTTTTGTCCCCGTACCCCGAGCTTTAGCCTCTGCCTTCCTAAGAAGGGTTTGGACGGGCCCACCCACGGAATCTCCATCAAGGAGAAGCCAGCAGGTCACCCAAGTCGATTGGAAGGCTTGGGCCGCTGCCGAGAGATGGGTAGGGAGCAGTAGGATGCCCCGCACGGGTTAGGCAGACTCGGTCATGAACGATGGACCCATATTTCATTCAAACATATCTGGTAAGAGCTCTCCGAACCTGTCACTCGAGCCATCAAGGTAACTTTACCAACCCCAACTTTACTTTTCTAGTGCATGATCATCCATTCATCCATTCTCATGCATGCATTCATACATTCATTCATACATTCATCCATACATTCATCCCATACATCCCAGCATCGCATATGCAATTATTGCATCACAATGATTCGCGTCACGTCACGAAGCGGTAGTCATCTCATTCGATATGAGCGGCAACCGGCCGAGGTTCGAAGGCTAGCCCACGAAGGGCTCGAGGCCGCCTCACATCAAACAGAGCCAGGGGAGGGAAACATAGATGAGCCTTTGCCTAACCCGCTTAGAAACAGAAAGGGTCATCTCGACTTTCTCGTTCGATCTTAACCTCGAGCCAAGACAACAGAATCTCCATCGAGGGGAGGCCAGCGGGCCACCTGAGTCGGTCTCCGGAATGACTTGGGCATCTGTCGGGAGGCGGGTTAAGGAGCAGTGGAATGCCACATGAGGGCTATGTCGACCCTGTCATGAACGACAGACCCAGATTCCACTCGGACATACCCATTAGCGAGTTTGCCGAGCACGACACTCGAGCGATCGAAGCAAGTGTCATTAGCTCAACCCCTCTGGTTGCAGAAACCACAGATGGGGTGATGCATAAAACACGGCTGACACCCTACCGAGCCCAATGAGGCTCAGGGGCTTGAGCCGCCCGACCCCAACTCGGGAATCCGACCGACCGAGGTTCGAAGGTCGGCCCATGAAGGGCTTGAGGCCACCTCGTGTCAAACAGAGCCAGGGGAGAAAACACAGATGAGCCCCAGTGACATTTACCCGACCCGCTCAGAAACGGATAGGGTCATCTCGACCTTCTCGTTCGATCCTAACCTCGAGCCAAGCCCATAGAATCTCCATCGAGGGGAGGCCAATGGGCCACCTGAGTCGGTCTCTAGAACGACTCAGGCATCTGCCTGGAGGCGGGTTAAGGAGTAGTGGAATGCCACATGAGGGCTATGTCGACCCCATCACGAACGACAGACCCAGATTCCACTCGAACATGCCCGTTAGCGAGCTCACCGAGCACGTCACTTGAACCATCGAGGCAACTGACGTTAGCTCAACCCCTCTGGTTGTGAAAACCACGGATGGAGTGACGATCACAAAGATGAGCCGACCCTCGACCGAACCCCCACTACGTGCGAGGGCTCAAGGAAAGTTGTACTCGCAAGAAGCCCTAGCTAGGTTCCTCGGCCATCAAGCCGTCGCTTGCCCTTCACCCTTGCTTAGTACCTCGAAGCCTTTTCTTGCTATCTTCACCATCTCAAGCCGTCAAGTCACATCTTGTATTAAATCAACCATTCATTTGTATTGTTGCCTTTTTCATTTCAATTTAGCAAGCTTCAAATATGAGACCATTCCATATGCAATCCCTCATGTCTCATTAATTAACTCTTATCGTGCTTGCTTTCACATAGATCATTGAAATCCCACAGTAAATAAGCATTTGCATGAATTCCATTTGCATTGTTGTCTTGTGCTTGAACTAGATTGTTTATACAACAATACATCATTTTGGCTTTATACAATTTCATCAAGTATCTGTGAGATAATCAATTTCCTGTCTAACACTTAGCAAACATGTTAGTCCTTTAATCGTGTTGTCATTCAATCATCCAAAACACACTAAAGGGCAAGATGCACTTTCAATCTCCCCCTTTTTGGTGATTGATGACAACCCGATTAAAGCTGACAAAAAGATATAAATAATTAGGCTTTTAGATTCAATGATATATGAGAGGCTCCCCCCTTAATGTGTGCAATATGGATTGAATTCATAAATGACCTCAAATGTCAATTTGCACATACTAAAACACATAGGAGACCCCCCCTTAAATCATTGCATCCGTGGGGTGCAAGTGTGTGTCAAAATAAAAAAAACCGTGATGCATATGACATGATATATCACACAAGACTAAACAGAAAGCATCACACCATACAAAGTCACTCTAAAACATGCATGGTCCTTATGAAAGTAAATACATCATCATATATATCACTGATGCATATGACATGATATATCACACAAGACTAAACAGAAAGCATCACACCATACAAAGTCACTCTAAAACATGCATGGTCCTTATGAAAGTAAATACATCATATATATCACACACATAGCACTCATCACAAAGATTTCTCAAGTCATATCTCTCCCCTTGTCATAGCTAGTCTCCCCCTTTCATAGCTAGACACAAGGTTGCACTCTTGAAGCTTTAAACATATCTCTCCCCCTTAAGCTTTCATCTCTCTCTCCTCCTTAAGATTTAATCATATGACTTGAGAAATATATCTCTCCCCCTTAAGCTTTCATCTCTCTCTCCTCCTTAAGCTTTAATCATATCTCTCCCCCTTTGTCATCTGTCGCCAAAAAGGGTCACACAAAGCACAAAGGGTGCTTAAGGTTCAAACTTTGTACTAATCTCTCCCCCTTTGTATTAAACTCTCCCCCTTTGTCATGACGTGGGTCATATTACTTGTCACTCCCCCTTTGTCATCTTAAAGAGGTTGTGCTTGTCACTTGTTTGCAATTCAAAATAGATCAAGTACATGGGTTCACTAGCTCATGAACAAACTCATACACTAACCACTAGATCATATAATCATTCAAGCAATAGTGGTAGTCTATGAATCTAAAAATTTTCATTTGTAATGCATGATCCAATAAGCATGTACTATATGCACTAACAGCATACTAGTAAGGGATGAAAAATGATCATGCACAATACAATGATACCTTTGCTATGTTGGAGAGGAAGATAGTCATATAGATTTCAATTCATTTCTCCAATAGCACCATGAAGTCCAATTATAAGCTTGGTGAAGACCAATAGATACCAATTCTTTGAATTCCTATTCTTCACCCATATGAATTGAGAATCACTAATGATCAAGTGCACTCTTCTTGTTGTGGTTGGCTTGCTTCTTCTTTGATCATGGCTTGCTTGAGAGAACTAAAAGATGCACCACTTGTAATACTACTTGAAATTTCATGATACCACTTGAAATGTCATGACTTGTTCTCTTTTGGGTGTTGCTTGCTTTCTAGACCAATCTCTTGATTTTCTTCAACCAAGTACCTCAAATATCCCTTTAGATTACCACTTCGATTTTAGCCATCCAAGCCTAGGGTGAAGTGACATCTCTCCAAAGAACCATCCTTGATACTCACTTGAAATAACTTGAAAGAAAATCACTTGATCCACTTGAAAGATTTTGTTTGATTGATCCATATTGTTGGACTTAATTTGATGAATAACTTTAAATCCTTCTTTAAATTATTTTCTTTCTACTTGTTTAAGTCCTTTTCTTTCTATCAAAAGATCTCCAATTATCACTAGAACTTAAACTCCATCTTCATCTTGATCTTGGTCTTGATCTCTAGCTTGAGTACCAAATGTGTACCAGATACACTCCTCAAACAAATTGTCTTGTACTCATCATTTGTCATGCTTCTATATCCAACCAAAACAAAAAACATAGGTACCTCAATCACTTATAGATATGATTCTAATTTGAGGACCTTTGAATCTAAGTGACTTTTGATCAATACAATAATTGTCACTTTCCTGGCAGATTCTGTACTCTTCAAAGAATAAATCATATCTCCCAAAGTATATATCCAAAAACCACAAAATTTGGTGAAGATGTGACACACTAAGTCTTCTAGTAGTTGTAAAAATTTGAGCTTCTTTTGACTTCTATATTGCTACCAGATTTCACATCTTTCCACACTGCTACATGCTGAAAACTGCTGCACTATAGCTGACAAGATCTACTCCAAATCCAAAGTATCACTTATTCAAATCTCATGAAATTTGCACAGCAACTAATACCATAAGTGTAGAGCATGCAGACCAAATTTCAAGCCAATAAAAATAGATTTGATTACTCAAACATGTCTATGATCACTGATAGCTCAGATTTTCAATATTGGACATATTTCAATAATTGAGCTATTTTTCTCCAAATTGAACCGAACTTGAAATCAACTTATTTGAATACTCTCACAAGACATATGTCCATTCAAACCACTTACTAGAAGAAATCTTATGAACATATCAATCAAACCAACTTCAAACTTGATTACTTAAGCATTTAATCCATTCAAACATCTCATAGCAAGCAACATATGCATATATATCCAATTCAATTAACTCATATGCACCCAAATAAACTTTGATCAACAAGAGATATACCTTGATAGCTTATGATCATCTTTGCAAGCTTCAACTCCACTTATTTGCAGGCCTTCAAATATATCAATAAATTTCCACAACTTGAATATGACACTTGTATGTTGATAGCATATGGACTTCACTCAATTTTGACTTAGCATTGGGATAGAATTGCACTAGGCTTCAATACTTGACTCAACATAAGATGAACAATAATAATTCCATTGAATCAAGTCTCCAATGCCATGGTACCTACAAACGATCATCCACTTTTCGATGGTACCTAAACTAGTTTTGGTCCTCTCATGTTAGACGCAATATACTTAGGCATAGCCTTAGTATGAATAGCGGAATTTTTTGCAATACTAACCAATAAGGTACCATAACAAACCTTCCTAGGCATAATATTTGCATCAATTGAAATAGGCTTAGGATTCTCACTTAGGGGACATGAATTAGCCAAGAATTGATTTTCTCTTTTTCGAATATTTGGCAAATTTATGATTTTCAAAACTTGAGAGAGACATAGGGATTTTTATGGACTTGAGAGAACCACGTCACATGTGATTAGGCACATAATCAATCAAGGGTAGCAATAATCACAATATGACATGACTATGTCACAAAGACCCAAAAACCACATGATTTTCAAAAACCACACCACCTACACATGCTAGTTAGGGATTTTGAAAAACATCTATCATATATCACACAAATGCACATACTAGCATATAAAGGGTCTTAGATGCACTTACAATGCATGTATGTAAATACATACCTTTGCCTTGAGCCCACAATATCACCACTGAGATAATACATGGCATGACAACGTCATGTTGACCTCACTTGTCAAATAATCATACCATATATGAAATCAATTTTCATCCAAAGGACTACAAATAATGCTAGATAAATTTGTTAGTCCACAATGGTGCAAAAAAGGAACTGAGCTCCCCCTAAATAAGTACCACAAGTAATTTGAATGACTTTCATCAAGCACTTTATTCTTTTAAGAATTTGGGAGTCAATTTTCTATTTTGACCAACACAAAGCAATTTGCCATATTTAAATTTCGTTGAGACATACTCACAACCCACTTAGGTTTGATAGATCATAAGCTTCTGAGCAAATTAAGGATATATGAAATCATATGGATCAAACCTCAATTGCATCCCAATTAGTGCTCTAGTTCCTGCCATACCGGACACGTCCGGTAGACATACCGGACACGTCCGGCATGTGAAGAACATAAACACTTTTCCTTTCTGCCCTGGCCATACTGGACATGTCCAGTAGGTGCAGGACAGAACCAATTGAAGCGCTGCTTGTGATTCTTCGTTTTAGCTCTAGTACTTCTTGTATGCCTGCATCTGAACAAATGCATTGCTCTACTAGAGAGCCATTAAAAGCATCACATGGCAAACATGATAATTATTAAATGAAACTAATTAGCCACTTCCAATTATTTCACAAATATGCTTATTTGTGAGCCATTGAGCACTAAACACAAAGTGGCTATCCTATAAGATTTTTAGGTACTTGTTACCAATGGTAGAGATGAAGTAAACGATATGGTCATTGATTTATCTTCGGGTCAACCATATATGAGATTATGATTAGAATTGATTGATAGATTGAGTGAATATTTTCAATTTGCTTGCTCAACCACCCCGAAGCTTTCATCTCACCACCAAATACCTACATTATCAACCTAAGCACATTTTGGTACCCAACTCTTGTTGGGTCCTTTTGGGTTAGTCAACAAGTGCTTAGGTACCCAAATGGCCTTAGTACTAGTTTGTGGTGAACACATCACCTTACTAGTGCTAACTCCATTTGTGGTCTTCCTAAGCATATTATCATAAACAAATGTGTTTGGCTTAGGGATGTTACCATTTGGGCAATCATAGCTTAGATGCCCCTTTCTTCTACAAGCAAAGCATATGCGACCTTTGTTTGCTCTATGCTTGTTTTGCTTGTATGGACATCCATCAACCTTGTGACCCATCTCATTGCATCCATAGCATCTTCTTGTTGCAACTTGGGCTTCCTTTCTTGCCTCCTTGTACATTGGGCATTTCTTGGTTGGATGCCCCAACTTCTTGCACATGAGACAAGTGCTTTGTCCATCACTTTTCCTTTGGTTGGCCAACTTGTTTGAGGCCGTTTGATTGGCCACTTCACACTTGTCGGCCCAACTCTTGTGTGGACACATGGTAATCTCATGTCCATTCACTCCACAACCATAGCATAGTCTTTTTCCATGTTTCTTGCTCTTGGTTGTGTTGGCCTTGCTTGAAATGTGATTCTTTTGTTGGGATTTGGAGGAAGCAAGGTTTGAACCCTTCTCAAGCTTCTTCACCATGTTAACATGGTTATCTTGAGAAGGTTGTGCTCTCTCCTTACCCTTCAATCTAATCACATCATTTCTTAGCCTTTCCACTTCTTCCTTAAGCTCTACATTTTCTATAAATTTTTGCTCAATCGAAGATTGGCTTGCTTGAGAAGCACACTCATTAGCACAAGGAATATTCAATTGAGATTGTGTACAAGTGAGTGTGTGAGTGGGAGGTTGAGATGATTTTACTGTTGTAATCACAACCTCATGAGCCACCTCAAGCATGATGCTTGATTCTACTAATTTTTCATGAGAGCACTTGAGATGAACATAGTTTGCTTGTAGCACATTATATTTGCTTGAGAGTTCATCTAATTATGCCTTGAGCTCAAAGTTTTCCTTCTCTAGTTATGAAACGCTAGAAGAGGAGTTAGTAACTAAAGCATGCTCAATTGATAATTTTTCATACCTCTCATTTATGGCCTTTAGCTCTTGCAATTTGGAGATGAGAAACTTTTCTTGATTTTGAAGTGATTGCTCTTGTTTCTCATTCTCTTCCTTTAGCTCATCATTCTTCCCAACTAGCTTCATTAGAATGAGCCTATCTTTGTTGCTTAGATGATCAAGAGTGTAGCTATCTTCAATTTCAATATCACTCTCTTCTTGATCATCTACTCATGCTATCTCCTTGGCTTGATCTTTCTTGCTAGCCTTCTTCTTGCTTTTCTTGGCCATGAGACACAAGTGATGAGTATCATGAGATACTGAGGTTGACTCATCACTTGGCCACCACTGGGCTTGAGCCTCATCATTACAAACTGCCTGCTGTCCGACTGCCTCGGCCATACCGGACACGTCTGGTAGGGATATCGGACACGTCCGATATGTGCTTGCAGACAGCGCAGTCGCCTCGGCTTGCACCTCTTGCTCTGGCTCGGCGCTCTTGAGGTCTTGTGAGGCTTCTTCGCTGCATGAAGACATAATGGACATATTTTCCATTCACTCGACCTCAAGTGCATCATCGCATTTGGATTTTCCATATAACTCAACGAGTTTGGTCCAAATGAGATGAGCACTCACCGAAGGTGGTTGTCCATCGAATATTGCCTCATCTTGAACCTCTGCACTCAATGTACTCAAAATGATGTTAATAGCTTGAGCATTGAGTTGCACGCATATCTCTTACTCTTTTGATAAATTCTTATAGTTGCTCCAATCAACTATAGAAAGAGGTATGCTTGCAAACACAATATGCTCAACAAGAGGACTAATATCTCTAAAAGCATTGAGTATATGAATTGACCAAGGTAGAAAGTTTGAACCATCATTTTGGAGAAGCACCGGCTCCAACTCGATAGGCGTCGACATCCTTTTCTCACAGCGGTGAAGCTTGTAGTGAGTCCAAGCTCTAATACTAATTGAAAGGACCTAGGATGCCGCCTAGAGGGGGGGAATACGCGTTTCTGAAAAATCAACACCTTTAAAAGCGAAAACGATTAGTAATAGGAGTTTCCAAAATGGAAACTCCAAATCAGAGTAATACCACCCCTCACAAGTTAGCCACAAATTATATAAAAGATACTAGATGAACCTTGGAGCCAAACAGCTGCAACCAAAGAGTTGAATCAAAATGCACTAGTCAGTTAATGTCGGAAGTCCCAACAGTTTGGGTCAGAACTTCCAACGTGTCAGAAGTCCTGACGTTTGAGTCAGAACTTCCGACGTGTCAGAAGTCCCGACAGTTTGGGTCAGAACTTCCGACACAAACTGTCAGCACTTCCGACCCCTACGGGAAATGAACTACAAGTGCTAAAATGAACTTTGTGATGCCGATAACTTACAAACCCACTTCCTAGTGGTAAGGTAAGGTGTTGGGTCACTCTCTTGACGTTAATAAGCCACCACTCCATAGATCGAGTCCCAAACCCTAAGAGATAGCTAGAGAGAGGGAGACAACAAAAACAAGCAATTTCGAGCAAATCACAACAACAACAACAAGCACGCGGGAGACAAGAATTTATCCTGAGGTTCGGCAGCCCCACAAAGGAGCTCCTACGTCCTCGTTGAGGTGACCACTTTGGTCGGAGTCTCTTCCACTTCCTTGCCTCACTCAAGGATACCACAAAGGTCACTTGAGTTTCTTCACTTGAAATCAAGGGTAATACAAACTTCCCAAGGCTCTTCCACAATATGGAAGCTCTTGGGCGACGCCTAGCCGGCTAAGGAAAAATCCCCAAGAGTAACAAATGCAAATCAAACCGGCTTGACGAAGAAATCAAGTGCTCAAGCTTGCTCAAAGTGATTTTCTCACTCAATCCACTCTCCAAACACTCAAACCCTTTGGGAATCGAAGTTGGAAGCAAAGGAGTGAAGAGTGGCGAGCCTAGAATGCTTGGGGACTGTTTTGGCCGAGTGTTCATCGCAATGAAAATGAGTGGGCGACGGTTAGAAAGGAGGAGAGGGGTATATATACTCCAAGGCAAAATCTAACCATTCACATCTATGTCGGAAGTTCCGATGCAGATCTTGGGACTTCTGACATATGAAGAAAACACTGTTCATGTGAGGTCAAAGTCCACTCGAGACAGCCAACGTCGGAACTTTCGACATGGGTCGGGACTTCCGACGAACGTCGGGACTTACGACGGGCACAGACAGCAGGTCAGTAGATCCATCGATGCTGGGACTCTCGGCTTGGGTCGGGACTTCTGACTGTCGGGAGTTCTGACTCACATCGGGACTTCTGACGTCCACAGTCACCGCACAGGCTGTAACTGGGAGTCAGCACTTCCGGCAAAAGTCATGACTTTCAACTGTCGAGAGTTCCGGCTTACGTCGGGACTTCCGACACCGACAGTCACAGAAAATTATTCTATGTGCTCGTGAAGTGCTAGAGTGTCTCTCTTTTGATTTAGTTATTATGCTTGAGCACTCTATCTTCCTCAGACCATCTAAACCTACATCCCTCTTAATAGTACGGCATACCTATTAACTCAAGATCAAAAGAAAAACGAAATTAAACCTTTTGAGTTGATCTTCTTTAAATTGATGCCGTGTCTTTCAATCTTCATCAAGTGAGGGTGCCAACATGTCAATATTGATCTTGTCACTTGAGCATAGCCATCTTGAGCATGTGACTTGATTTCATTCATCAAATATGAATAACTCCAAATGCATCAAGTCACTTTAATCAACTTGTCCAATATAGATTTGATCCTCCACATCAATATGACCATCATAGCTTGATTAGTACCTCAACTAAATGCAAGTACTTTCTTCTTCACCCTAGCTAGGTTCCTCGTCCATCAAGCCATTGCTTGCCCTTCACCCTTGCTTAGTACCTCGAAGCCTTTTCTTGCTATCTTCACCATCTCAAGCCATCAAGTCACATCTTGTATTAAATCAACCATTCATTTGTATTGTTGCCTTTTTCATTTCAATTTAGCAAGCTTCAAATATGAGACGATTCCATATGCAATCCCTCATGTCTCATTAATTAACTCTTATCATGCTTGCTTTCACATAGATCATTGAAATCCCACAATAAATAAGCCTTTGCATGAATTCCATTTGCATTGTTGTCTTGTGCTTGAACTAGATTCTTTATACAACAATACATTATTTTGGCTTTATACAATTTCATCAAGTATCTATGAGATAATCAATTTCCTATCTAACACTTAGCAAACATGTTAGTCCTTTAATCGTGTTGTCATTCAATCATCCAAAACACACTAAAGGGCTAGATGCACTTTCACATGGGCCACGAGCGAGCTGGTCCCCTCCGACCGTACCACCTCAAGGTCGTCGCAGACCACTCCAAGGGCGGCGCTCATGATACCAAGCTCGTCACTCTCCGCATCAAGATTCCACCTCGCCTCGGCAAGATCTACAGCCAGCCCAGCAGAAACGCTCTCAGCCTCCAACCTCTGGGTCGTCTCCCTTTTGAGCTCGGCCTAGAGGGAGCCGACCCTCTGATGCACGCCATCGCGCTCTTGGCTAGCCTGGTCGTGCTCCTCGTGAGCCACGCCACATTCTGAGCGGAGCCTCTCCACGGTTTGGATCAGTTCATCCTACTCCTTGCGCAGCTGAGAGACCATCGTGGCATCCAAGCCCACCCTCTTCTCTAGGGCCATGAGCTTCTACTTGGCCCCAGCTTCATATCCATCTCCTTCTCAACTTTTCCCAGAAGGTCAAGGATCCGCTGGTAGGTTTGCGTCCTTCTGGAGCAACTCGTCCCGCTCCTTCCTGACCCTGGCGGCTTCTTCATCATCCTTCCCATGACCTCGCCGACAGAACGCCTTCTCGGCCTCATCAGCATCCCGACGGGCCTCAGCCACCCATGACTAAAGATTGGTCACCTCCACAGTGAGGGGAGTCAGCTAGACCACCCTCTGCTGGGCGGCAATGAGCTGAGCTGTCACCTCCCCGCGTAGCCACGCCTTCTCAACAAGGTGGTCCTAGGTTTCCTTCTGTTGACGAAGAAACTGAGATTTCCCCCAGCTACGAGCTATAAGGGACTGTAGAAAGACGATGGTTAGGATACAAAAAGTATATAAAGGAGGATAAGCGCAAGAAGCAGCACCAAACAATATCCGGCCGGAGGGAACAACAACGTCGCACAATGCGCTCGTAGCGTGGTTCAGGTCTTCGAGCAAGGATGCGATCCCTACATTGAGGCTCTCCCGCTCCATGCTCTCTGCGACATCATCGAGGGTGAAAAGCATCGACGCCAGATCCTGTGGATCCGCCCACTAGAGTAGGGGCTCGCCCCACGCAGGCGAGCCGCTGCCCACCGATGTCAGGGCCAGGGACGACTCCTTGCTAGATCCAAGCGCCACCGACCCCTCTCGCCGTGATGTCCCTGCCAGGATGCCCCCTCCGCTGATGGAAGGGGTTAGCGATGCGGACTCCACCCTCTCTCCTAGCACCATGACTCCCAGGGACCCCTCGGTCGTGTCCCCCTTCGTCCGGCCCATGCCAGGCGCCGTCGCTTGGGCCACCAATGGCATGGGTCGTGTCGGTGCCTCAGGCTCCGCTGCGGTCATGCCCAGCTGTGACCCCTCTGTCATGGACGCCGCCACCTTCACCTGCGTCGGTAGGGTCATGATCGGCTGCATCGTGCCCCTTGAGCACCCGTCCACCCCGCCGTCAGTAGCCTCCAAGGGCACCCCTTGAGCGCCCGTGTCCACCCATCTCACTGAGGGCATGGGCGCCACCGTGGGCGGGGCCCGACGGCCGACGACGCGGTCACACTGGCGTCGCTCACGCTCAAAACGGGTGTGACACCAGCCAACAACTGTCACCTCGATTGGAGGGCGATGCGCTTCTTCGGTGCCAGCGCCAAAAGATTCCGTGGCCTACCGATGCTGCAAGGGATGAAAAACATAAGTCATGATGAAATCTGACTAAAACAGGAAAAAAGCAGGGGAATTGATAACTCACCTCAGCACCATCGGGCGGCAGATGCGTTTGGGGGGTGAACCCCCTGACCCTCGCTCCGCCTCATCTGGACAAGACCGTTTTGAGCCCGCCCCCTGCTCCTAGGCAGAGGGGCTCGTTCCCCTGGGCTCTTGCGGCGCAACGGCAGAGCCGCCCGCCTCTATTGGCTCCTGGGGTAGGCCGACGGTATGCTCCGCCTCTGTTGGTTCCTGGGGGCACCGACGGTACAGCCCGCCTTTGCCGGCTCCTCAGACGTGCCCTCCCCTCCATGGAATGGGAAGGGTCCTGATGTATACAAGGATGAACCGATGCCTGTCAGTGCATCCTCATTCTCAAGGTTGTCCAACTCGATATCGTTGGCTACCGTCTCTTCTCCCTCCATCACCTCATCATTGTCATCGTCGACATCGTCATCATTGTCATCGGTGTCCTCCCCTTGTTACCGCGCCTATAGCTCCCGCTACTTCTTCCTCTTCTTGTCCTCCTTCGCCTTCCTCAGTCGCTCACCCTGGGCGTGATTCACCATCCTCACGGCTGACTCCCTCAGCAGCAGCGCCAGGTGGTCCATGAGGATGAGATCCCTTAGCTGGTCCCGACCCTCTCAAAGTTAGCATCACGGGGTCAGGAAATCAATTGAACATAAGGCAAGAGAAAAGGAAACTTACAAAGATGATGTGGCCTGGCTCCGACAGCATCGAAAGATGCCCCAGCACCGGGTAGACAAAGTCGAGGGTGGCACCCGCATCATCCCACAAAGGCTCCATCGCCTCCTTGATGCATTGCGCGATCTCGGAGTTGTGGAGCGTTCCCTTGGCGAGCGTTGTTCCGTCAAACGACGCCTCGGGCGCCATCGTGTATAGCGAGAGCACGCGCATCATCAACGGTGCCACCCTCCTTGCATGGTAAGCCCCGATGATGCCCGACCCCTTTAGGTTGTTCTCCTTTAGGATGTGGATGGCGGCGATGTGGTCTCGGATCTTCTTCTTGTCCTTCTCCGGGACGCCCCACTTCCTCCACTGCTCTGGGGCCTCTTCGATCAGGCGCTCGGTGAACTCTGGCAGAGGGGCGGCAGCGTCATTCTTGAGGTAGAACCATTGTGAGTGCCACCCCTTGTTGGACGTCGAGAGCCGCATGGATGGGTACTCACCGACCCGATTGTTCTGAAGTTGGATGCCGGCGCACCCCATCGGCATGTGTAGCTCCTGCCTGCCACTTTTCTCCATCTTCTTCTAGAGGTTGACGGCGAAGAAATGCCTCCACAAGTCGAAGTGGGGGTTGATCCCCAGGAATCCCTCACACAGCATGATGAACGTCGCCATGTGCTGAATCCCATTGGGATTGAGATGCTGCAGCTCAATCTTGTAGTAGTGCAGCAGCCCCTGAAGGAATTTGTGGGTGGGGGCCGTAAGCCCACGCTTGTGGAAGTGGGCGAACGACACCACATAGCCATCGGGCGATGACAGCAAATCCTCGTCGCTGGGCAGCAACCACTCCTTGGCTGAGGTCCACGTGTGGAGAAGACCATGACGGACGAGGCCCTACATGCACTGGAAGGTGATGTTGGAACGGCACCACGGATCCATTGGAGATGGGGGCAGATGGATGCGGGCTCAATGGCGACGGAGATGAGGAGGCAGGAAACCTAAGCGACGGTGGCGACGGCGTGGCTACAGAGGCAAGGATGCAACGTATGGAACCTGGAGGGCTAACCCTTTGATTTTATAGGGGCGACGGGTCCAAGGAAACCAACCGCCCTCCTAGATATCTGCGCCTACCGCGACCTATCACCATGTCTCGCCGTAGGGCGTGCGCACACAACCTATGGCCGTCCCCTCAGAAAACTCGCTGGACATTTTGCCTCCCCAAACAGGCCACGACCCATCGCGGGTAAGAGGGATACGGAGCTAAAAATACTCCTACGGCCCGTCTAGGCCCAGGAGTTCGAAGGTTGGCCCACCGATGGGTTCGACAACCGCTCTGGGCACCTTTACAGTGAAGGGTGGAAAGGGATAGGCCCGCTAGCGGCCAGTACCTGGGCGCACGAGCTCCGCGGGCATCCCGACCCATGTTCGAGTCTCAGCCGAATACGATCCATGGTTTTTCCTTGAAGAAAGGCAGAGAGCCCTCGGGACCGGTCGAACGGACCCGAGAACTATATGGAAAGACCGCTGAGAATCTAGAGTCGGTCACCAGCTGACCCAAGCTAGATCCCCGTGAATGGGATGTCGGGGCCCCACTCGGACCAGCCCATCAGCAGCTCATCGAGCACCATGATTTGTCCATAGAGGAAAATCATGGCATGGCTCAGCCCCTCCGTTTTTATCAGAAAAAAACGCTTGAGGGAAGACGATCACAAAGATGAGGCAACCCTCGACCAGACCCCTGCTACGGGCGAGGGCTCGAGGAAAGTTAGACTCGAACGGAGACCGAATGCACGGTCGCAGAATGACAGACCCCCGTAGGGGTCGAAATCAAGAAAAGACCTTTTTTGACCCACCAAATCTCACGGCTATACCCCCGAGGGGGCCGATCATGACGAAAGGGAATCACCGTCCCTAGGTCATGCCATGGGCGACAAAAAAAGGGCAAGGCCCTCAGAGTCCTCCCATTCGGAAAAGCCTCTGAAGGGGTATTCTACTCCTCCGCAGGCTCAAGAGCTACTATCGGGGACCAATACTAGGGTACCCAAAGAGGAGGAGCTAATGACCATCAACATTGATTCATGTGAGCAGTTAAGAGCGTGACTTCAGCTCCAACCGACCCCCAGGCGCGCAAGCTATGCCTCACCCGACCTTTGGGGGCGGGCTCCACCTCGCCTGACCCCGAGGCTGTAGGCTCCGCCTAGCCCAACCCTTGGGTCTGTGCTCCACCTCGCTCGACCTCGAGGCCACGGGCTTCGCCTTGCCCGACCCCAAGACCACGGGCTCCGCTCGTCCGACCCTTAGGTTTGCGCTCCACCTCGCCCGACCTCTGGGGGCGGGCTCCGCCTCGTCTGATCCCGAGGCTGCGGGCTCCGCCTCGCCCAACCCTTGGGTCCGTGCTCCGCCTCGCCCGACCCTGAGGCCACGGGCTCCGCCTCGCCAGACACCAAGGCCACGAGCTTTGCTTGACCGACCCTTGGGTTTGCGCTTCGCCTCGCCCGACCTCGAGGCCACGGGCTCCGCCTCGCCCGACCCTTGGGTTCGTGTTCCGCCTTGCCCGACCTCTGGGGACGGGCTCCGTCTCGCTTGACGAAGACCCATACCGCCGCCAACCACTCCAGGTCCAATCGTATGGGCCTGGGTCAAAACTCTGGCACCAAGGAAGAGACCGACACGCCCCTATGTAACTCGTGGCTGCGAGAGGCCATACCTAAGGATTCACATCAGGAACAGCGTCGGGCGTACCAGTGCTGTTCTGCCTAACCCCGTACAGATGCTGACAAGTGCGTCAGCTCACCACGACGTCCGCTGCGACGGAATGGAACGCCGTGACCGGCAGACGACGCCTGCGCATGGCGCCAGTGACGGACAGGGCCGCGATGTGGAGATGTCCCTGTTGACATCTACAGGGTCGACGAGACCCGCATGAAGGATAAGAAGGATCCGGCAATCCTAAAGGACTCCTCTCTCGTTCTTCTCTTTTCCTCCGCTGTAACCCGTGCTTTCCCTTGGCCTATAAAAGGGAAAGCAGGGCGTCCCATGATGGGGACCGGATCCGACCCTGAACCGATTAGATCCAGATACACACAAGAGCAGCAACCGAGCTCTCAACACCCTTTCACTCTTTTCACTAGAGACTTAGAACATGTCCCTCTCTCTCATGTTTGTAACCCCTACTATAAACTTTCAGTGCTAGTAACACGAGCAGCAGCGACGAACTGGACCTAGGGACTTTCTGCCCGAACCAGTATAAACATCGTGTCCTCTAAGCACACCATCCGAGCCAGACGCGCAATACTAGAAATTTACTCATCGGTGGTAACTCGAAACACCGACAGCGACATTATTTTCCAACTCGCACGGCCATCACGGCATTCCCCACCGCTCGCCCGCCGCTCGCCTTTCTCCAGCGCGATTGCCGCTCACCGCGGCTTTCTCCAGCACCGAGGCGCCTCGTCGCGGGCACAGCACCCGCCCAACCGCTGCTGCCGCCTCCACCATGGGTGCCACTCGTCGAGGGCACCGCACGCGCCCTATCGCAAGGGCAGCATAACAACTCACCGGGGGGCCCGCAACCCTCCTCCTAGACCTATCACGGCCTTCTCCACCAAAGCGATGAGCTCTACACCACTGAACTCCACACACCAACGAGCCTCAATTCCCCAGCAGCAAGGAGAGGTTGCGCTAAAAGCGCGTGTTGCAAATATATGTTTCAGGTGTTTCAAATATTTCAGAGGTATGTTACAAGTTTTTCGTATCGACGTTGCAAAAGTAGATCAGGATGTTGCACATGTTGCAATGGCTATGCACGTATGTTTCAAGTGTACTCCTTCAGTCCCAAAATAAGTGTCGTTCTTGTTTCTCGAGGAGTCAAACGCTTTCAACTTTGACCAAATATACAAGAAGATATTAATATTTATAGTACATAATTATTATCATTAGATAGATCGTTGAATCTAATTTTATAATAGATTTGTTTGGAGATATAAGTGTCGCTAATATTTGTTATAAACCTATACAAGCTTAAAAAAAAGTTTAAGCAGCACGATTACCATAGCAACACTTATTTTAAGACTGAGAGAGTATGTTCAAATGACATATGTCGCAAGTATTTTCAGCAAAAATAGATCTAGATATTGCATATACATGCATGTTGCAAGCGTATAATTCAAGAGTTTCAGATGTTTCATACGTCTGTTGCAGGTGTTTCATCTTAATGTTGTATATGTTTGCATAATTTTCAATTGTTTTTTTAGGTGTTTATATAAGTGTTTGGGATATATATTGCAAGTGTTTTGTGTATCTATATGTAGTGTCGGTGTGCTGCTGAGGCGTTCGCTCGCAATCTTGACAAGCTGAGGTTTTGTTTAGTTGGCGAAATTTTTTGGAAAATGGTACTGTAGCATTTTCGTTGTTATTTGGCAATTAGTGTTCAATTATAGTCTAATTAGGCTTAAAAGATTCGTCTCGTGAATTTCGTCTAAACTGTATAATTAGTTTTATTTTTTATTTATATTTAATACTTCATACATGTATTCAAAGATTTGATATGACAGAAAATCTTAAAAAATTTGCAAAATGTTGGGAACTAAACAGGCACCGAGGATGCTAGCGTTCTGGATTGAGTCCGGCGCTAGCAAAGTCCGATTTTAAAAATATGCATTCAGGAGATTTGCCTGTGGGGTTGCGTTGCGTGCTTGCGTTTGCCAACGCCAACACCAACCCTCCTTTTTCTTCCTCCGCTCCAACCTCTCCCTCTCTCTCTCTCTCTCTCTCTCTCTCTGTCGGCCATTCTTTTCCTAGCGGCGCCGCCATTCGATCAGTCTTCGCCGGCCGCTTCGCCGGCGACAGCATACTCCAGGTATGCCGTCCCTTCCGTTCCTCTGTGAGAATTCAAACACCCCGAACTCTCCCAATCTACTATTTGTATTCGGATCTGACCATTTTCACTGGGCCCGCCCCTGATTCGCAGGTCGGTTGGTTTGGGCACTTCGGACCGGTGGCCATGGCTTCCGACGGCATCGCCCCCAGAGGTATTATTTTTTCGTCTCTTCTTCTTGTGTTCAAACAGACAGACGTCAAGCCGCCGAGAGGTACAAAGATAGATTTTTTGGGCAATGAGCACGCCATTGCGCTTCCAGCGATCTGATATGTTGGGAATTCTGTTTTTTTTGGTAGCTTGAAGGTCGAAATTTGTCGCTTTTCCGTGTAATTCTAGTGCCTGTCTGCATCCATTAGGGCATTCTAGCTGCTCCATGGTCTTGATCTCGTCCTTGTAATCCCTGATCCGTTTGCTTGATTGAATCCATTGTTCTCCAATGTTTGTTGGTACTAGAAAGTTACTGCGAAATACAATTATTACCACAAGTTATGTTTTTGCCTTTTCGGGTTGCACAGAAGGGAGTGCTACATACATACTTGGTTGTAGCAGCTACTGCCATCATTTTTGTTATAGCGCTGATTGGAACAAGTGGTTCACTAGTACTGCAGTATGTGCTTTTCATGTGTGTCTGGTTTGTACCATCAGATAGAATTATAAGCACGGTTTACACATTACTATAGATATACTGTGAGGTGCATACTAGATGGTTCTGATTTGTTCTACAGTCAGTAACTTTTTCTTTCTTGCTCACAGATGTATGTGTTGTCGGGGTCGCACGCACCCCTATGGGTAGTTTCCTTGGTGCCTTGTCTTCCTTGCCTGCTACGAAACTTGGCTCTATAGCAATTCAAGGTGAGATCCAAATCTTCTCTGCATTTACATCTGAGCTCTGAACAAGCTATATTTGTTTCGCCCCGATAGCACTGACATGGCCATGGCTGGGGCTCTTAGCTGCTCTGGAAAGAGCAAACGTGGATCCAGCCCTCGTGCAGGAGGTCTACTTTGGAAATGTCTTGAGTGCTAATTTGGGACAAGCTCCTGCAAGGCAAGCTGCTCTGGGTGCCGGGATACCAAACTCTGTTGTTTGCACCACTGTTAACAAAGTCTGTGCATCTGGCATGAAAGGTTTGAATCGAATTTATCTGTCTGTCCTTGTATACTCTGTTCAAAGTTCGCAGAAGTGACAGATTATCTGACCATGTTCTTGTTTTTCTTTCCTATATGCAGCTACTATGTTTGCAGCACAGTCAATTCAATTGGGTATCAATGACATTGTTGTGGCAGGTGGCATGGAAAGCATGTCCAATGCCCCAAAGTACATTGCTGAAGCTAGGTATGCAATTATTATTTGGTGGATACATCCAATATCGAGCTGCATAAACCAAATTATAATCTTAAGTTATTTGGTGGATACATGCATGTTTACTTATTTGCATTGCATTTTCTAAATTTGTTTGTAAGATATGTCGATTCACCAGCGGCGAGGCTATTAATGAAGTGACCAGTTTTATTGTGAAAGTATATTATGTTCTTGTTTAAAGTGGATTTCAACTGCTTTAATACAATAAGCTTGCTAATTACAAATGCAGGAAGGGGTCTCGTTTTGGTCATGACACACTTGTTGACGCCATGCTTAAGGATGGGCTTTGGGATGTATACAATGATTGTGCCATGGGAATGTGTGCCGAGCTTTGTGCTGACAATCATGCCCTCACAAGAGAAGACCAGGTCTCTTGATACAGACAACAGTAAATGCCGTTTGTTATAATATATTAATATATTCCCCTATCTATCAAGATATAAGTTGTGGTATTCAACAGTTGTCAATGCTGACAATTCTTTTGAGAGTGCCCTGGATTCTTCTTGCTTTATCTTGGTTATCATCCTAAATGGTCTAGACCAGCATCTGCATTCCTTGTCTGATGAACTAGTAACTTGGATCCTTTCAGGCAATGATTTTCTGTCAGGTTGTGGCATGATTAATAGGGTGGGCTTATGCATGCTCTGGGTCTGTGAACTAACCATTCATTTGCTTCCAAAGATAGAAGTAGATGTGCCAGACAAAGGGCCTGTTTGGTTTATGTCCCAAACTTGCCGAACCATAAGTCTGGTGTGCCACACTCGCTCCAGCCACTGTTTTCTTTTTGACGCATATCTGGCATGCCGCACTTCTATATGTTTGTCTGTTGTGCTCAACGCCAACTTTTGACGCCAAATGTTGAGCGAGCAAAACGGACGCCAGACTTTTGGCGCGGCCAGAGTTCAGTTATGGCAACCTGCGGTCACAAGCCAAACAGAGTAAAAAATGAGCACCCCTTTTGTATTCTTGTTAGAGCTATATAAATATTAATCTCTTAAAAGCTGCTCATCAGTACACAACATTACAATTTTATACCTTGATGATTTTCCTGTGTCTGTTTACGTAATTCTTCTTCTTAATAAATTTGATATAGTATTAATTAAAATTGTCAGTTTCCTTTGAATTTTCATCTATCTGTTGCAATGCATTTTTGTCTGTATTGCAATAAATATATTTCCAATTTATGATATATTTGATTTTACTTATTCTTGCATAGGATGCATTTGCTATCCAAAGCAACGAGCGTGGAATTGCTGCTCGCGACAGTGGTGCTTTTACATGGGAGATCGTTCCGGTAATTTTCTCCCTCATTGATGATACTAGACATTATGTCCTTTGCTTGGTTTTCTTATGTTCAATGTTGTGTCCCCCAGGTTCAAGTTCCTGTTGGTAGAGGAAAACCCCCAACACTCATTGAGAAAGATGAAAGCCTGGATAAGGTAATTTTTTCTGATGTAACAAAATATTTTGAACAAAATAAAACTTGTAGTTGGTCAAAGGCAAAAAGACTGGCAGGCACTTGATTCATTATTCTTGCTTCCTCCAAATGCAACGTCCCTCACATAATGAGCTTGTTAACAGTTATTGTAAGATCAATGCATGACAGTTTAATTTATGTCTTGTGCTATTTCTTTGTCTTTTAGTTTGACCCAGTAAAACTAAAGAAACTTCGCCCAAGTTTCAAGGAGAATGGTGGTACAGTTACAGCTGGAAATGCTTCTAGTATAAGGTAGCTGCTTGAATTATTTCTGAGACCTTTTTGTCCTACAAAAGGCTTTCTGAGACCTTGTTTTTCTGACATATGTTGTTTAGCTGACAGGTCTGAAGGACAGCCTATTTCATTGTTAACAGTTAAATTATATTATTTATATTATGCATGCATTTTGTCGACTTCATTACTTCTCTATTTGTTTTTAGACTGCTTGGGTATGCTCTACTTTGTTAAATAAATGATAACGTTTTCTTCAGAATTGCTACCGAAATCGGTGTAAATGATTTATCACATAAGTAAAATCATTTTTTAATGTCTTATTATGTCCATTCAAACAAAAAAAATTGGCCTACCTTTTAAATTTCTTCATGGTTGTCCTAGACCTGGTTCATTTCACTTTAAAGGGCGTACCAAGTGCAGAGAGCTCCCGCTCTGTGCGGGGTCTGGGGAAGGGTGTCAGTGGCAAGCCTTACCCTCGCCTGTGCAATGCGAGGAGACCGCGACTCGATGTTCATTTCACTTTGTACTGTCTATTTTTAGCTGACCAATAGTGTCCAGTGTACTGCCTGCTATTGCTTGTGTAGCCTTCTGCAACCAGGCATATCTAATTTGTTTTATATGGATCAGTGATGGAGCTGCTGCATTAGTTTTGGTGAGTGGGCAGAAGGCTCAAGAGCTTGGCCTGCAAGTCCTTGCAAGGATCAAAGGATATGCTGATGCAGCTCAAGTAAGCCACAGTAACAGTTGTTAGCTCCCTTAAGACTAGAGTGCGCTTATTCTAATTTACAGTGTGATCTAAATATTTTAGGATATAAGAAGTTATTTTATCTAGAATGGTTTTATTTTAGATATCAAAGTTTATCAACTATTGGAATTTAATCTGGAATATTATTATGTAAATATGGATGTTGTTTATACAGGCTCCAGAGCTTTTTACAACTACTCCAGCACTTGCAATACCAAAGGCTATCGCAAATGCTGGATTAGAGTCATCCCATGTTGATTTCTATGAGATTAATGAAGCCTTTTCAGTATGTATTGAGTTTCTTTTACTCACTACTTAATTTTTTGTAAGACTTTTGTGTTATGCATTGAGAGTTTGTTTTACTGATTGCTTTTTTTTGTAATAATATGTCTTTTTACTTATCAATACAGGCTGTTGCACTTGCAAATCAAAAGCTTATCGGGATTCCTTCAGTAAGTGTCACCTGTACTAAACTGCCATTCTTTGTGTATTTTAAAAGTTAAAACATCATTTTTCAGAAAGTACACATTGGCTCTTTTGTTATTTGCTATCCAGCAGCAACATGTAATTGCATGATAACAGCATTCTCTGTACTAATAACATATGTGTTTGCAGGAAAAGATTAATGTTCATGGAGGAGCTGTATCTTTAGGACATCCTCTCGGGTGCAGTGGTGCTCGCATTTTGGTTACCCTTATTGGCGTAAGTTCTATCTTAAGATGCTTCTTTTATCTTCTGAGTTACAATCCCTTTTGTTTAAAGATGTGCAATGTTTTTCTAGTAAAACATTAGATGCTGGTCTTTGAGTAAATAATAAATTCTGACAGATACTTTAGCATATCATCATAGGGTTCGCGATGAACGGTAAACGCCTCCGCTATTGCTATTGGGTTCTTTGTGGGATCGAGCCACCCCATCCCTATACCGAACACTACCTTAGTGATTTTCAATGTGCAAATTATCTGCAAATAGGATCTTGTATAAACCTGCAAATGTAGAGTTCACATTGATATTTGACTCGGATTCCCTTGTTTCACTTCTTGCCGGCGATCAGTAGTTTCTTCATTTTCTTTAAGCAAAATATGTTGTCATCATTTTGGGACATCAAATATAGGGTGCTCGACCCTCATAATCCCTGTTTCTCTTTAACAGGTTCTCAGGGCGAAGAGTGGCAAGATCGGAGTTGCCGGTGTCTGCAACGGTGGAGGCGGAGCATCAGCCCTTGTTCTCGAGCTCGCATAAGAAATCTAGACCTTGTAAGACTGAACACACTGAATATATCTCAACCCAAATGGATCCTTTTACTACATGACGAAGTATTAAAAAGGCGCTAACCAATATCAGTTGGTATTGTCAACTTGTAATATGATTGCATATTGAGCTGAACCTAATTGAGTAATATTTTCTTTTTACATTTGTTCTACAATTTCACTAACTGCTGCGACTTGATATTGCAGGTGCAATCTTTTCAGTAGTTAGCAACAGCTCCCTGAGGTGATCTTGTAGTCTTATGTTGATGTTTATTTTCCATTGTAGTAGTCCATAGAGCTTGATTTGGCAATAAATCAAGGTTGTGCTTCTGTTGGTTGCATAGTATCCTGTAATAAGAGAAATGGGGCAGCCCGTTTCCTCAATTATCATAAGGAAGCTCAACATCTGTTCAGATGCTTCATAGACAGCTTTAGATGTTTGTGTGAAACTGAGGATGCTACAAGACATGCCGGGTTCCAGTCCGGTAGAGCAGGACTGGGAACCCATAACAAGCCAATTGTTACGGTGGCTGCTTTATTTGTGGTTCATCGTACTTTGTGTGATTGGGGGGATGTCATGGTCGGATCTTGTGTGATGAACATAGGCAAGAGGCTGCATCTATGCACGTCGTTCGTACCTTTTTTGGGACAAAGGGAGTACTCACTTAGGCCAGTGGCCACTCTCAGTGAGGAGTTTTGTGGCGTTGCTTTCACGCCACGAAGCACACGATGTTCACCGCAGACATGTCCGCGATCAGAAGGTTGTAGAGGTCGATCTGTCCATGCACCGCTGTTCGGGCCCTGCGGCCAGTCATCTGGTGCACCACGGGCACCATGGTGGCAGCAGGCGGGCGTGGCGGGGTGCTGGTGAATGGTGGTAGGGAAGCCCAGGAACAGCAGCGCGCCAAACGCCGTGAGCCCCAGCATGTTGAACACGACGAAGGAGCTCGCCGTCGCCGGGATCTCGAACTCCGACCGCCCCACCGGGCCCAGACGCGCTCCGCGTGGCATGGAGAGGAGCACGTACGCAATCCTGGCATCCTGCCGCTGTCCAAGTGCCCTCGGTTATCGGACTTCACATGATCGATGATTTCTGAACACTGACACATTGTCCAGATCCATCTCCGAGCTTCCCCCAAGTTCAACTTTCATCAGCGCAGCGGATTCTGTCAAATAAAAAAAACTCATCAGCGGGCCATTTGCGAAAAAAAGAGGTGCGTAACCGCAGAATGGAACAAGGCCGAAAATGTTTCAGGATACGGAGGGGGAAAGAGGAGCCCATCGGTGCGGTCACCACGAACCATGCTTGCTCGGCCCAGCCCAGAAACATAGCCCTTGGGTAATTGGCTTGTTCTGGGCCTCTACCGGTCGTTGACCGCGACATTTGTACAGCTTCGCGCTTGTTGAGAGAGCCGTGGACGCCAAAAGTGACTTCAAAGTCTGTCAGAAACGACACCAGCGTAGACGTCCTAGTCGACGACTGGTGCCCAGACGGACGACAGTGAGACAGGTCACGAAGATTATGAATTTGACCGTCTAAAAATCAACATGGGAACACTCCAATATGAAAGAGACCTTTCTACCTGAGCCATAGCACACCCAAACAGTTTGCGATCGCTGAAAATTCCACCTCCGGTTCTCAGAGCCTGCTATGCCATGGTGCAATAAGCCGGGCCATCGTATCAGCTGAAGCCGGAAGGGCAACTGCATCACGCACCCCTCAACTGCAGGGTCTTGCCCAACAAACATCGAATGAAAAGACAAGCCTCAGTTCAGGTGCACAGCTTTGTTTCTCGATGGCAAGAGAGTAAAGATCACCGAGGACAGCACGCAAGCACATGTGAACTGGCACAGCAAGCATTACAAGCTGACGGCCAAGGTTCAGAGAAGCTCGAGTCTCAGTTACAGGGACATCAGGAAAGCAGGTGTACAATTAGTGACGCTAACCAGGAACTCGAATAATGCAACCATGGCAAAGCGCCTTCTCCGCATCAAAATTTCTGCCAGGCACGTCCAAGGCCATCTTACATGAAAAAACAAGAACCAAAGAATCACGCACACAAGGGGGGGCTATGACCTATGAGGGACTATATCTACATCCACATCGAGAGATGTGGAGACGTGATGTTATACTACCTAGTCAGCGGCATTCAGGAAGCCCTCGTACTGGGTACCCTTGAGAGCACTGTAGACTTCGTCCCAGTTCACAATTTGCTCCGACAGTGGCTTTGTGTGTATCTTCACATGCCGGCTCACCAGATTCCTCCTTGGCACTTTGAGGAAATCCAGGACATCAAAAAGCTTCTGCAACATGCAATGCTTGTAAGCATAAGCAACACAATGAAAGGAAACAGAATATATTAACAATGAATCAGTGAGAACTCACTGTTCTGTTGCGAACGATATCCTCGTAATAGACAGTGATGTGGCGGGTGTTATTTAGGTTTTGAAGAGCACTGCGAGTGTATTCGTCAGCTTGTTTCAGTTGCCATATTAGTGATGTAGTGTTCAGCCTGGGCTTGTATCTTGCAAGTATATGAGCCTGTGAGGGAAAACAACACATCAAACATAGAGAATCAACTCAGAGATTGCTGACATAACTGAGGCAGAGTTGAGCCATTTCTTGTATAGCATTACCTCATGCTTTGTGTGAACATGGGCCTTATGTGTTCCATTTAATTGCTTAAGGAGTCTGTCATGATTATTCGCTAGTTGTGATACCAACTGACGGAGCAGATTCCTTCTAAAGAGAAATATCGCAGAGACTCCTCTTTGATTGAAGTAGTCAACTACATCCACATGATTTGCCACAAGACCCTGAAAACATACACTGTCAGAAGAATGCTTGTTTGTTTCCAGTCTCTGTCTGCCAGGAAAACATTAGTTTTCAGACAAATTAGATGAAGTCCTGAAAGAAATATGCTTTCCATGTAGATTATAATTGGTCTACTGGACACACTACAAAAACTATCAAATATATACTCCATATGCATTTGCAGTATACTCTCTTTCATTGTCCAAAATGCATCTACCAAACTAGATGTAACAAACTCTCTTCTTAATGCAATGACATTCAGTTCCCATGCATGTTTGATTAAAAAAAAATTGTCTAAAATGCAGGATCCGGGGGGCAGAATATTTACATCTTTCAGATTGATGAAATTAACACAAAACTACAACGAATAGTATACTGCACAGGAGTACAGGGCAATCATGCCATGTTCAAGATCTAGTTGGAAATGATCCATTTTAGAATCACACATGAGGTTCACAAAAAAAGGTATATAACAAATCATTCAAGCATTCAGCAGTTCAGCTCAAGTAAGAGCCTGCATTTTTCTAGCTCTACACTAGAACCACAAACAGTCAGCCTACTTAGATTTACGAAAATCATGAAAAACAAATCTAGGAAGGGCGGGCCTGGTGCAAGCGGTAGAGTCTTACCGCCTGTGACCGGAAGGTCCCGGGTTCGAGTCACGGTCTCCTCGCATTGCACAGGCAAGGGTAAGGCTTGCCACTGACACCATTCCCCAAACCCCGCACAAAGCAGGAGCTCTCTGCACTGGGTATGGCCTTTTATGAAAAACAAATCTAGGAAATGCTGCCTAAACAAGGCACCAGAGCATTTAGCCCACCACCTACCTAGCCCTGGGTGTGGATCAGTAACCATGCATAAGGTATTTCTGACAGCAAGTCAGAAAACTAAACAAGGTATCCAACAGTCCCATAAAGGGGGTTCCCCAAAAAAAAATTGCATAGTGGGGAAAAGTTTGGTGCAATATGCAATAACAACTAGCATCTACAGTTGAGAACCTGTATGCCCTTTAGGAGGCTACAGATTCGATAATTGAAATATATATAATACTGGAACTAAATGAAAAATAAATGAAAAGGTTTCCCAAGAACCCTTCAGATATCATATGTTGCCCTATCATTCATGCAGAAGTGGTGTCTGCTACTCAACGAGGACGATCGTCAGCGCTACACGCAATTGAAGGATGAGGTCATGCGCTGGATGAAGAACTTTAAGCCAAGCTCTCTGATGTCCACAGACATTTGCGAAATTTAGTGGATGTTTTAGGATTTTCCTGTTTCGTTCATGCTGTTTTAGTCCTCCTTTAAAAGCTGAGGTTAATCCTCCTTTAAAAAAAATAAATGAAAAGGATCATCCAAATAAATCATCTATACTGCATGTTTTAGTCCTCACCTGATTTAGCATCCACTTGAAGCCAATAGCAGCAGTGCACTCATTCTTGGAAGCACTACTGTTCCAATCCAAGTTGTACACTCTATCCAAGGTATTTATTATAGCGGAAATGTTACTTCTCCTTTCTTTTCTAGAGAAAATTTCACCATTGGAGCTAACATTCATGTGGCTGTTAAGAAGGGTTTCAAACCAGCCACTTCCAGATCGCTGTGATGATATAATTGCAAAGAATCGGACAGCATTGCACTTGCACTCCTCCCTAGAAATTAAAATTATATTAGGCATTAAACAAACCAGATTGCTCAATCTTGCTTCAGGGCAAATCTCACCTGCTGTAAGTTATCGGTTGAGGATAATGCACAAATTGAACCTCGGAAGGAGGAACTGTGGACTTATTACATGGTTGTTCCACAACTTCAATCTTGACGATTCTTGACCAGCCATCACTCCCTAGTTGCTTCATACACATTGAGCAAATAGATATCCCGCATAACATAGTCATAGCAAAGACAACCATTCTCAATGCGAGTGGTGACTTTTTCGGGGCCTTCAAGTCAAATGCATTCTGCAAACAGATTCCGGTCAGTACAAAACCAATCAGCAGGTGCACAATGCATATGCCGTTCGGTGCCAGTATATACATTGGAGCCCTTTTTTGAGGTAAGAAGATCTGTTATTTTGTAACCTTGTGCTACAAAGTAACAAACCTTACAGCAAATAACACAAACAAGAATATTTCTATGTTGGAACGAGGTGAGTTGAGAAGCATCCATTTGGCTACATCTATCTATATAATAAATAAACAAATAAAACTTCAAGATCTATCTGATCCTTCTTCCCAAACCCAGTTGTGTCCCCCAGGGGAGTTAAAATGGGCACGTACTATTCAAATCAGCTACTAGCCTTTACCAATATGGAAGACACGGCAAGGGATGAAAAGGCCCTTTTCTGTCAAGTACATTCTCAGATTCTGTCGCCGAACTGCCTTAATAAATGAATCTATCCCAACGAGGAGTATGACAGCTTTCGTTCTCATTCTCATCAAGGAAGACAAAAAAACACTGATGGCCGAAAATGCTGGAAGTACTAATAATAAAGAGAGAAACAAATGCAAGCCGAGATGCATATTACAGCCGGAAAATGCAGTCATCATCAACATGACACATCTGAGGTGACACAAGCATAATAAACCGACTAAATCAAGTGGATTCCTATTCTGCAACTCATACTGCACCCAGAAATGGAACAGAGGAACAACAGATTCCTCCTAACTTCTCCCGCAATAAAAAGGATTGGACCAAAAACAAAGGGATTGTAGAACAAAAACAGAACTTAATAAAACAGAGAACGGAAACGGCTCCAAACTTGGAACTAGCAGGCACATAAAAAGGGGAAACAGAAACATAATAAAAAGGGAAAAACAGAAATAGGAAACGATTCAAAACAATGGGATGCATCACCATTGGTATAGTGACATTTCAGATCAGGGTTCCGCGGGACAAGAATGTTGGCCACGGAGAGTGTGGCTGCTGAGGGAAGCCCGCTGAGACGGATTTGGAGGGTGAACCCCAAGGAAATGATCCCAAAGGGCAACGCCAAAGGCACTCCGCTCCATTTTCCTTGAGATTTGTCAGCCTAACCTCGCCGCCCAGGCAAAGCGGAACCCGAAAACGTGACCCAGGATCGCACAGGGCAACAAGTGGTGAAGAAATCCAACCTTGTTTCCAAACTGGTAGCACCAATCGTCCGCAGCGGCGACGGCGGCGGCGGCGGCGGGCTTGTCCTCCGCCTTGGCGCCCCCCATGGCCTCGCCACCTCACCGCCCCGAACCGCCTCCCCCTTCCTCCGCCTCCCGTCGCCTGGTCCCTCGCGGGCGCCGCCTTGAGAGACGGCGGGTTTAGTTAACCCGCCACCGTCGCTCGACGCCGCCTGTCACGGGCGCATTAACTGACCTCCAGTCCAGCCGCCGCGCAGCGCGGGGAGAAGAGAACGGTGGGGCCCCGGGTCCGTCGAGGGCGGCAGCAGGCGCGCGCCGGCTCTGGCTGGGGCCGCAGAGCAGCGCAGATGGCGGCAGGGAGCGAGCGGGGGCGGCAGGTGCGGAGCAGGGGCTCGAGGTGGCCTCTGTGACTCGGTGGGACGGTGTACTCGCTCGACGCGTCTCGCCGTCTCGGTGGTTTTTGACGGGTATTCGGCAAGCCAAATGGGGCAAGGAACGGGGTTTCCCGCTTTTGCAGCGCCGTTTCTTCGTACGGCGTTCATTAAATGGCACATTTCAGTTTCTTTCATTTTGTGTGCGGAGAAGGAAAGGATAATTATTCAGTAAAGAGTAGTACTCGCGTACAGTACTGTGTTGCATTCTTTGGTTACGTATCACGAGAGGCAATCTCATCCCGAAAATTAGGATAACTTCTATGACTATTAATTAAAATATTAATTAACTAACTAAAATAATGCTGTGACACTAGAAATAAAAAAGAAAGAAGAGAATAGTTTTTTTATTGAAACCTATATTTTCACGAGAATTAATATAGGAAGAGATGAGATAGATGATAGGAAAGAGAAGACAGGTGATTGGACGAAAACATATTTGGAAGAAACCATAATGTATCTGTGTAGTGTCTATATGACTTAACGAGTATAAAACATCATGTTACAGTCTCTAGATTGGGACTAAATGTTTTACAAACTCTCTGGCTTTGTTATAAAAAAAATCTAAACTGCCGTATTGTTGAAAGAAATAAGGAAATGTACTTTTTTTTATCTATCAACTGGAGCTTATAGTTACTCCCTCTGTTAATGTCATAATATAGTTTTTATAAATCAAATTTCTTTAACTTGAATAGAGTTTATTAAAAAAAAAGCTACACTATAACGCCAAGTTACCTTCATTAAATTATGTATAAAAGATGTGTTAGTAAACGTTTATTTCAACTTGTAGATGATTCTTTTCTCAAAAAAAAATGTAGTCTCAGCTAGATGTTGGACTTGGACCGCCTATTGTTACTAGTACGTATAAAGAGAGTGTGATATGCAAAGGGGTCATGCCTACCCTCGGAGTGATTGCTCAGTAATTGCGTTTTTTTTTTTTTGACAGAGGGAGTACGTAAAAAGGTTCGTATGAAACACTGTGTGAAGCAACCAACCACACGGCATGATGAGTAGCGTGATAGAGTACGATCTGTTGTACACCGGCGTGGCGTGTTCCAGGAAGGAAGGCGATGAAAAGAAAGGTCTCCCATCCATTGCCGTTCTTGGGCGGGTCGTGTCGCGTGGAGACGTGTGACGCGTGAGAGCAGATAGAAGGTCGCTGTTGTAGTGTTGTGCCTGCCGTGCACGGTCGTCCGGATTCGGATTGTAGTTCGTCGGGGCGCTGCAGGTTGTTCGGAGAGCCCCTCCCCCCCCCCCCCCCCCCCCCCAGCCTCGTACTCGTCGACCTTGCGTCCGGTCAACCGAAACAACGTACGGGCCGGACGCCCCCCACGCCCCACCACAGAGACAGAGAGAGAGACCCCAACGGCGTTGACTTTTTGTCCGAAGAAGAAACCGGTGCGGGTGCGGTGGAGTAATCGCGCCGGCGGTGGTGTGCTTACCTTTCGAAACAAACTATCAACCCGCGCGCGGCTCTTCTTCCTCCGAATTGACTCGAGTAATAATAAATACGTACTCCAGTAGTAGTACCGCGCTCAATCAAGCGCTACCTATTCTTTCTCTTCTTTTCTTAATATAATAATAAAAAAAGAAAAGAAAATATCAGGCCTCTATCAAACGATGGGCGCACACCTGCAGCTGATTTTGTTTCTGTTTATTTATTAATTTAACACGGTGTACGCGCGCGTCCAATTTTATATAATATAGGCTACTTAACCCCCACCTTTCATACATGGTCTATTTCACCCTCGAATTATGAAATCGTCTGTTTTACCCCCTAAACTTTCTAAAACCGTCTATTTTAACTCCCGGGCGGTTTTTCAGCGGCGGTTGCTACAGTAACCGTGGTGCTACAATGACGGTGTGTTTGCTACAATGTCGGTGTTTTGCATTTTTTTATTCATTTTCGGTGAATTTTTGAAAAATTATAGAAAAATCATAAAATAAAAAATCTAATTTTATTGGACTCCACATGAGTAGATCTACACAGTAAATATATAATACGGTATGCTTTAGTATAAATTTTTTTTGTAGCTTTAGATTAATTGGAAAATCCAATTTTTTATGTAATTAATTAGAATTTATCTATAACTAAGTTATACATAGTCCAATGAGTACGAAATTTTTACTATAGTTCAAGCATACAATAATTAGCGTACCATAAAAATTTCACCACAATTGGACCATAAAAGCTACAGCTATGAATTATTCCAATTAATCTAAGACTACAGTAAAAATTTTGTACTAAAGCATACCTATATATGGCATAATATATGTTACATGTACCCATGTACAAACGCTACGCAATATTCATACCTCCACTTTGTTTTATTGCATACTGCCGATACAGCCCAAATTAGTTTCTGCCATGTATCTTTGGTATTGTTCTGCACTACACAATCTGATGTGCTGGCTAAATCAGATGCAGTTGATTAAGAACACAATAATACAGTCAATTTGCCCCTGTTTTCCATACCTTAACTTCGAATACATGAGATGCAAATGTTTCTTGGTTGCATTTTTTTCCACAATAATTTTGGAACAATTGGTCACTCCAATTTGTATTGTCAGTTGTGCCTAAAGTAAATGCATGTACCTAATTTTTTAGAAGGGACATCCAGATTTCTAATTACAAAGACAGGTTGAATTTGGGTTCGGGATATGTTTCCCAGCGATGAAAATAGGGTCTGAAAAGAATGGTGTGTGACACTCTGCTTCTGTTTGCTCCTGCTTTTACTTACACATTTCGTGTGTGATTTCAGAGTTGTACAATATCTAAGGAGATCCAGATAAGTTTTCCACATTGATGTGCGTAGCCTCTGCATCACGCTGCAGATCGGCCGGCCGGCAAATGCAGGTATGCTCTGTCTTCTCTTTCTATTTTCCATGTTTTTTCAACTGTACGTGGAGATGTGAATGTATAAACAATTAGATCTGAATATCAATTACACAACCTTCCCGATTTCTGCTTAGCATTTTTTTATCTCCTTCATGCCATCTAAAAGGGTGCATTCCAGGATATACTGATGCCAATTTCTTCATTAACAGACACGGTTTATGCTGCTGACTCTCTAATACTGCTTAGACACATGTCATCCTATTATTTCACTAAATTACCCCATGCTTGCTTTCAAACAGAAGATGCTTTACAGAAACGAATTTGGAATTTTCCTGGTAGTAAGTAGTTCCGAATGCAAGTTAACAGCAGATCACCTTTGATGATTCCGTATGCCGCCTTCGACGCCTACTCACTGTGTGCACCTGGGCTGTAGCCGCGTCAGCCTTCACCCTCCTCCTCGCATGCCTGCGCAGCAGCTCCATCGACGGCGGCCGTCTCCTTCCGGCCTCTTCGGGGACCAGTCGGAGGACGAGGATAATGCGGACGACGCCGGCGACGTCGTTGATGAGACGCCTATGACGATGACCACGACGACGCCCGCAGCCACGCGCACGGCCGCCACGGCGGATACCGCTCCGTAAGCCTGCCCGTCTCCCTCCTACCTGCGATTCCGATTCGTCTCGGCTGCTTTGTTGTTCCCCGTCAGACCTGCGGGCTAAGGTTTAGGTTTCCGGATTCGTGCAGGATGGAGCTTTCTTTTTGGGGGAGGTATACAGTTCGTGCGAATTTGCTGAAATCCTACTAAAATTTGGAGTCGCCCTTGATTTTTGTTTGAAGTTGTATATGCAGAGAGAGGTTGACGAATCCATGAACTTTTTTTGCCTCACTTTGGCACCCCCAGGTCCACTGCTCTGTACTACGACAACCAAACATTAGGAGAAGAAAAAAAATCGGGTTTCAGGTTCACAGGGTCTAGGCATGTGCTTCATCGAATTTACAAGAGTATATATTACCAGCATAGTTGCAATGTATTCACCTATGCTCAATCTTTTTACAGGATTTATCTTCTATCTAACCATGAATCATGACTCTCCACGAGACCACGACAACAACGGCATCAGTTTCATCAGCTTCTGTACAAAATATAGCACAGTTCTAGTCTACTAGCTAATTCTTGCGGTCACCCCTGCAGTAAAGTCTCCGGTATTAAAGTCAGCTGAAGCTGTTTTATTGTGAGAGAAAAATACTGAGCGATCAGAAGTTCAAGCGAACAGGCCTCGCTCGTTTATGAAAGAGCTAATCTTTTTTTTCTTTTTTTGACAGTCGAGTCATCCACGCGGCGGCGGCCTTTTCGCACGGCAGGCGCGGTACTCCACATGCGTGGGTGCTTGCTTCTGCCATTCCGTTCCGTTCCGTTCTGTTTCCATGCCAACGTAACCTTCGAACCACACCCACAAAAGATGAAAGATCGCGAGAGTGAGTGTTATGTTACCGGGCGCCGACTGTTGCTCGTCACGTCAGCGGCCACTCAGGGGACGTACGGGCGTCCATCGTATTCGTATCGTATCGCTTTGCAATTTCAATTATTGCATCGGTCGCCACCACCCTGGACCTCTGTTGGGTGCACCACACACTACCCAGCCCCGCTACCCCGGCCCGCGGACTCGCGGAGGCAAGCCCAACTCGATCAATATGGAAAGGAAAGCAACGCCGAGCCGGCGGTGCACTTCGTTCGATCCGGATGGGAATGGGGACCAGTGCGTGGGAGTGCGATGGATGAAAGCTCGTTAGCTCGCTCGGCTCGTGGCTGGCTCGATTCGGCTCGTTATCCTAACGAGCCGAGTCGAGCTAAAATTTTAGCTCGTTAGCTATAACGAGCCAATTCGAGCCAGCTCGCGAGCTAAACGAGCCAAGCTTTCAGGAAAAAAAGTATCAAAACTTGTATTAGTTTTTGTATTACTTCATGTCTTGCACTTTATAATTGACTGGTAACTGGTCTAGACCCTATAAATTGACTAGTAACTGCTCTAGATGTATTTCTTTTGTATTATTATTATTCTCAAACTTTAGATAAATACAAATATTATATTTTATGTATTTTTTATACCTGGCTCACGAGCTTAACGAGCCAGCTTGAGCTTTTAACGAGTCGAGCTGAACTGACTTTCTGGCTCGTTAGGATAACGAACCGAACCCTAGCTCATTATCTTAACGAGCCAGAACGAGCCACGCCAGCTCGTTATCCAGCCTTACGCACATGCATGCCTCGCTTCTCGATCGGTAGCTGTACGTCTCGCGCGTCTCAATTTCGCTTACACCACACGCTAGACGCTACTACCTAGTACGTAGCCATGATCGGATCTAGCAAAGTGGAGCAAAATTTAATTTTCTTCAGTATTTTACATGGAAACGTCTAGCACAAATCAATCAATTAGCCATATGGGGGAGGTATGATTATTGCAGGCACCGTTTAGAAAAGTAGGGAAACCAATCAAAAAATTCTTGGAAAATTAAACAGAAAATTGAACTGAGAGACGATGCAAGCATCCGTCTCTTCATGCAAAATTTGAGGATGAACAATAATTTATAAAAGGAGAATAAAAACATCAGGATGTAGATGATGCGGGTTGTGAATCTAGGTAAACAGTGCACCAAACCTAGTTATATCATTTTTCCCCTTCTTTTTCCTTGTTTCTCAGTTCTCACTGTACAATCTCTGTTCATTCTTTCTTTTTTTTTCTTTTTTTTTTTGCAAATATGGGTGCTTGCGCATCGTCTATCCTTTCATTTTTTTTGTTGAACTTTTTAAGCACCTTTCGATGTTTTTTTCTAATAATTAAGAACACCTGGGCATGGGAGCCACAGGATACGGGACCTTGGCTCATTTTGACTCCAACAAATGAATTACCTTATATGGTGCAATTATGCCCCCCCCCCTTCTCCATGCATCGCATCCCTCAAAGGGATTGCAATGGTGTATACTCATTCCGTTCTAAATTATAAATTATTTTAATTTTTTTATATATAGAATTCACGATGTATCTAGACATATATTATATCTACATACATAGCAAAATAGATTAAAAAAAATTCAAAGTAACTTATAATTTAGAACAGAGGGAGTACATAGCAAATAGGACCCCAACCATACAATAGAAATACCATTGCTTCTAATTACCTCATGTGTGGTGCAACTATTGTTAGAACTGTAGGAACACTAGGATCATAGATCTAGCCATAGACTAATTCTATTTGGGGTAAAATAGACGCTGTACATCCTAGTGCTTGTAAAACTAAAGAGACAAAGAGGGAAGGGGGAAGGTACCGAACCTAACACGGCAGAGGGGGAGGGTTCGGAGGTCGCCATCGGGTTCGTTGATGTAGTCTGCGCACGGACAGCGACGGTCAGGGAAGACGGGTCGAAGATGCGGTGCCGGCGGTGAAGATCGACGGCGGCGCAGTGCAGCGGTGGAGGTACTTCCCGTCACTGACTGCACCCCTCACTTAGATCGGGTTTAGGGTTTGTCGGTGGGGAGGTCAGCTCAGGTCAACCTCGTGATAAGAGCCGCCGGCACCCACCTCTTTTTATAGCGCAAGGTGACAGGGGCCCTCCAGCCATAGTGGGCTGGGCGCCCCCGATCAGGGCGCGAATCAAAGGTCCAACTGGGCCGTTGGGTCCAATTAGGATTAGAGATCAACCTAACAATCTCCCCTATGATCTCTTTTCATCTTTCACTTTCATACCATTTACTTTTGTTCATTCCATTACAGATTAACGTATAGAGCATGTCTCATCGTCAAGGTCCATTGCCGATAGATTTAACAACTACAACACATCACTCTGTTCTGAAATAGATACTTATCTTTGGGCCTTCTTTTGTCTAGGAATTATAGGCTTTCCCTTAAACCCATGCCGGCTACATGTTCTCCGAACACGTTGGGTGGTAAGCCTTTTGTAAGCAGATCTGCGAGCATCTTTACTGTACTTATATGCTCAAGACTTATGACTTGATCCCGGACTTTATCTTTCACAACATAATATTTTATGTCAATGTGTTTGGCAGCGCCACTTGACTTATTGTTGTGAGCATACTGTACTGCTGGATTATTATCGCAGTATAACTTAAGTGGTCTATAGATATCGTCAACCACCTTCAAACCGGGTATGAACTTCTTTAGTCAGTTCACCTGCCCCGTTGCCTCATAACACGCTACAAACTCGGCATGCATTGTGGACGATGTAGTGACGGTTTGTTTTGAGCTTTTCCATGAAATAGCTCCCCCTGCGAGAGTGAATAAATATCCAGACGTGGATTTTCTATCATCTCCCGCATAATCAGAATCTGAATATCCCACTATATAGAGTGAATCAGATCTTCTATACGTCATCATGAGGCCTTTCGTTCCTTGCAAATAACGCAAGACTTTCTTTACTAATTTTCAGTGTTCTATTCCAGGATTGCTCTAGAATCTGCCAAGTAACCCGGTAACAAATGCCAAGTCAGGGCGCGTACATACTTGAGCATATTGCAAGCTTTCGACAGCTGAAGCATATGGAACCGTTTTCATTTGATCGATCCCATATTGGTTCCTGGGGCATTGAAAATCCCCATATCTGTCGCCCTTGACTATAGGAGCAGGTGAGGGACTACATTTATGCATACTGAATTTCTTTAAGATTTTCTCTATGTATGCCTTTTGTGACAGTTCTAATACCCCTTTACTTCTATTTCGGTGAATCTCGATCTCTAGAACGAACGAAGCTTCACCAAGATCTTTCATATCAAATTTTGAGGACAAAAACTTATTTGTCTCCAGTAGTAGACTGATATCACTACTAGCAAGTAAGATATCATCCACATACAGGACAAGAAAGATGAACTTCCCATTCTTGAACTTTGTATAGACACAATTGTCCTCTACATTCTCTTTAAACCTAAAATTTCTTATTGTCTGATCAAACTTCAAGTACCACTGTCTTGAAGCTTGTTTTAATCCATAAATGGATTTTTTTAGGCGGCATCCCATTCATTCTTTTCCTTCCATGACAAAACCTTTTGGTTGTGCCATATAAATGTTTTCCTCCAAGTCCCCGTTGAGAAATGTTGTCTTTACATCCATCTGATATAATTCTAAATCGTAATGTGCCACTAATGCCATTATAATTCTGAAGGAATCCTTACATGAGACTGGAGAAAAGGTCTCATTGTAATCAATCCCTTCTCTTTGCGTGAAACCTTTTGCCACAAGTCGTGCTTTATATCTCTCTAAATTTCCTTGAGAGTCAAGTTTTGTTTTGTAGACCCATTTACAACCTACTGTTTTTGCTCCTTTAGGAATTATTTCCAAATCCCAAACTTTATTGGCACTCATAAATTTCATTTCATCTTCCATGGCCTCAAGCCACTTTGATGAATGATCACTTCTCATGGCTTCTTCAAATGAGGTGGGATCATCCTCCATTTGAAATTTCTCAGCGTTGTACACTTCATAGTCAGCAGGAATGGCTGATTTTCTAACTCTTTGAGACCATATAGGGGCCTCCATATTTAGCACATCTTTTGTTTGAGGCTGTTGTTGCTCCCCCTCATGTGTGGCAATTGGTTCTATTGGATCCTGAAGAATAGGTTCCTCATCGTCATTCATCGTTAACACAGGCAGAATAACAACAGGCGCTGGCACCACAGTATCTTATACTGTCGGTGCAGCGACAGCAGGTAGTGAGAAAAATGGCTCATGAATCATCGGAGTGGGCGCATACACCCGCTTCTCTTCAAGGTCAATTTCTCGAGCTACCATGCTCCCCCTCATCGTTTCATCCTCTAGGAAGACAGCGTGTCTCGTTTCCACAAACTTTGTATGTCTGTCTGGACAGTAGAAATGAAAACCTTTTGACTTTTCTAGGTAGCGAATGAAATGGCAACTTACTGTTTTGGGATCTAACTTCCCAATGTTTGGGTTAAATACTTTAGCCTCAGCAGGACTCCCCCACACACGTAAGTGGTTTAGTGAGGGTACTCTTCTTGTCCACAACTCATACGGTGTTTTAGGCACCGACTTACTTGGTACTCTATCGAGAATATGAATGGCAGTTTTTAATGCCTCCATCCATAGGCTCATCGGTAAGGTGGAGTAACTTATCATACTGCGAACCATATCCATCAGGGTACGATTGCGTCTTTCAGCTACTCCATTCTGTTGAGGTTCGCCCGGTGTAGAATACTGGGCTACTATGCCATTCTCCTGTAAGAACCTTGCAAAAGGTCCAGGAACTTGGCCATATGGGGTATGCCGACCGTAGTACTCACCCCCACGGTCGGACCTGACTATCTTAATCTTTAAATTGTGTTGGTTTTCAACTTCTGCCTTAAATATCTTAAATTTATCCAATGCTTCTGTTCTTTCTTTGATTGAATAAATGTAGCCATAACGGGAGTAATCATCTGTGAATGTTATGAATGAATCATAACCATCCACACTCTTTACAAGAAACGAACCACAGATGTCTGTGTGAATAATCTGTAGAATTTCTGCACTTCATTTGGCATCTTTCTTAATTTTCTTTACATACTTTCCTTTAATGCATTCTCTGCATTGTTCTAAGTCTGAGAGCTCTAATAGAGGAAGAATATCATTCTTAACTAGTCTTTCTATTCTTCTCCTCGAAATATGGCCTAAACGACAGTGCCATAATTTTGACAATGCATCGTGAGCTCTCTTTCATTTTTTGTTTACATTCGCAGACGAGGATACATTCACATTGTCGCACGCAACGTTCCCATCATCGCATACAACATTCACATCATCACGTAGTGATAACAAATAAAGCTCATTTTGTAAGATAGCAATATCAACACATACATTATTAAATGTTATCTTACATTTGCCATTTCTAAAATGGTAATCATATCCATCATTGTCTAAGCATGAAACACTAATTAAGTTTCTCTATAACGAGGGAACATAAAGAACATTTCTAAGTATAAGTTTGAAACCATCAGCAAGCTCTAGAGAAAGATCGCCAACGGCTTCAACTTCTGCTCGGACTCCATTCGCAACTTTAACGTGTCTTTCGCTTCTTTCCGTAGTCCTCGTCGAACGGAATCCCTGTAAAGAATTAGCAACATGAATAGTTGCACCTGAGTCAATCCACCAAGTAGATTTCGAATACTGTATATACAGGGATTCATTTATGAATGTAATAATGTTCTCACCTTTCTTTGTCATGATCATCTTTAAGTAATCGGGACAATTTTTCTTATAATGTCCCGTCTTCTTGCAATAGAGACATTGGTCTTTCTCTACTGTGAACTGGTTCTGCTGAGGCTTATGCAGCATGAGGCCCTTTCCCTTTGACTTTGAGGAGAAGTTGGCATTATTATTTTGTTTCTTATTGTCTTTCAAATAATTGAGAGCCACCATTGGCAACTTTCATCCTCTCCCCTTCTTGCACACACATAGCCATGAGCCTCTCCATGTCCCGTTTCTCGGGCTGTAGTTATAGTTGACAACAAAAGTGTCAAACTCTTTTGACAAGGAAGCAAAAATCAGATGGACAAGGAACTCATCCTTGAGAGCCAGATCTATTGGTTTTAGCTTGGATGCCAAATTGCTCATCTTTAGTATGTGCTCTCTTATGCCACCATTAACTGAGCACCTCTCTGTCACCAGCTGTTTTATCAGCTGGGTAGCATATGTCTTTGAAGAGCCAGTGAACTGACTCTTTATTCTTTCGAGATACTCGGTGATGGTGTCACACTCTGGGATTGAGCCCACAATTGCAGGCTCAATCATGTTCTTTATCACAGCCAAACACTTTTTGTTGGCAGTGACCCACTTCCTATGCTCAAGGTCATAGGACATTCTTTGGGATGCAAAATCCCTCTCTCTGGTTGCCCAAGCGGCATTAGCCTCGTTTGTCTCCCTCATCAGTGCCACAGGCTCTGTGGGACACGGTGTGGTGACTACCTAGTCCACCTCAGCCAAGATGAAGGTCAGGTCTATCTTTTTCTTCCACTCAATGTAGTTATCACCTTTAAGAGTGGGGATCTCTTTGATACAACTCATCAAGTTGTATCCGCCTGAAAACATAATTCAAATAGTGTGAGAACATAAATAATAACAATAACAATTGCATGCCTTAGTTTCAACGTTGGTCAAAATTAAAACATACAATTGTTCTCTACATTAATTCTACTTGGGCAGAAATAGAATTGATGCAAGACAAAACATCATAATATTGCCATTAATCAACGTTGGTCAGAATAATAATAATATTATGATCAATTAAAACATATCCATTTTTCAAAATTAAATTCTCCCGTTGGTTCGAATTTAATAATGAAAATAACGTCTTTAAATACGCAGCGAAAAAATGAACTCATTTTCTTGAATTTTACCCACAGGAAAATCCTCTTTTTCTATTTTCTTTTGAGCCAATTTCCATTTTCTAGGAAATAAAAAATTTTACTGGAAAAGGAAAAAAACAAAAATGACTTAAACAGTACTGATCATTTGGCCCGGCCGGCAAAATAGCCCGGCCCACCACCTCTGCGCGACGCCCGGCCGCACCCAGGCCGCAACCTAGGCCTGGGCCGCCAAAGCCGCGCTGCCGCGCGTGCCCGCCTGGGCCACGAAATGGCCCGATCAATCTCGACCGTCCGCGCGCATTGCAGGATCAAAACGCCGACCGCAGCGGCGCCTTGAAACCCTAGCGTTCATTCTGCTCTTTGCCGTCTCTCTCTTCGCCGCTCTCTCTTCTTTCTTTCCTCAGCGAAGCAACAGCAGCCACCGAGTGACTCAAGCGGCGAATCGGTGGAGCGCTGGCGCCGTCGCCGGCCCCCTCACCGGCGTGCGCGCTCCCCAGCGGGTGAGCGCGCCGCCGTCGAGCGACCTGGCCGCGGCGTCTCTTTGGCCTGAGCCCGGCGAGCTGCGCCCCTGGCTCGGTCTTCTTTTCCCCGCGCGCCGGCGTAACAGCAGTGCTGCGCATCGGCGAGGTAGGCCACCCCTTTCCCCTTCTTCCCCCTTCGGATTTGCTTCGTTTGTTCGGATTCAACCGATTTGGGGATTAGGGATCGAAGTTAGGGTTATGGTTTTACTGTTTTTCTTCCCCGTTGAAGACTTTTACGGGTTTAGGGTTCGGCTCTTACATTCTTAAGGCCGAAACCCTCTTCTTTTAATCCCCAGTTAGGGTTAGGGTTCAACCGAAACCCTCCTTTCTTTAACCCAGTTAGGGTTAGGGTTCGGCTTTCTTCGGAGACCCCTTCTTTTCTCAGATCCGAAAGGATCTTAACTGATAAGCTAGATCTATACTTAAACGTGGCTCTGGTACCATTGTTAGAACTGTTGAACACTAGGATCATAGATCTAGCCGGGTTCTATTTGGGATATGATAGACACTGTACATCCTAATGCTTGTGAAACTAGAGAGACAGAGAGGGAAGGAGGAAAGTGTTGAATCTGACACCGCAGAGGGGGAGGGCATCTCCCACCATTCTCCATGCATGGCATCCAACCATACAATAGACCACTTAATAAGGTCTCTACTCACGTTTTGATTGGTCTTACCTATTGGAGAGCTCGTACAACCTCATCCAAATAGCTGGGACAAGTTTTGTATTTCTTACCTAAATCACAAACACACATGATATCTTGATGGTGGGAACCACCCATCCAAAGGCAAGATCAAGGGTTTTAGACCTCTCCCTCCAATCTGGCTCCTCCTTAATTTGCTCATGTTTGTTCTTAGTTTACCTGGTCTACCTCAACTAAATCATTTGGTTTCGTGTTTCCAAAGGTCCACCTGCACAAAAAGCATGCTGTTTTTTTCTTGAAAACCAAAAGGACCCATATGGCAAAGAAAAACTCTGTTTTTTTTTAAGTTGGAGTGATTGTCTCAAATGAGATAACGGGATTGGGATGATAAAACTAAGCATAAAATCACTTTGTTTATAAAAGGTACCTCAGAGAATTACTCGAGAATGACATAATTTATTTATATAGGTTTATTTATATGTCACAATAGATTAATTACTAGGAGAAGGAGCTACTATATATGGCAGACACGCCACATGTGCACATCTTTTTTTTTTAAATCACATGCACATTTCCCACCGCTCCTATTTCATGTACGGCCGCCGGGAATGGTTGACGCTGCTAGTCGAGTACGGTTCGAGACGCACGCGATCTGTTTGGCATTGCCTTACTGTGCTGGAGGCCCGCGTTTATTAATTAGTATTTGGCACGGTCAACACGACGGCGCGGCTGCTTGAGCAAATGGATGCTTACAACTCCAATGCAGCAGGAACACAGAGCAGTCGCAGCTGCTATTTTTTTATTAAAAATACTAAATCCGTTCTAAATTATAGTTGGTTTGACTTTTTTGACCCTAAATTTGACCGCTCGTCTTGTTCAAAAAATTATGCTAAATATCACTTATTTTGTTGTGGCTTTTTGTTGGTGTTTTCGTACCACCGACGAGTAAATTTGTATTTGCGCGTCTGTCTCGGATGGTGTGCTCGGAGGACACAAGGATTTATACTGGTTCGGGTGGAACGTCCCTACGTCTAGTTCGCTGCTGCTCGTGTTACTAGCACTTGGTTTGCAGTAGGGGTTACAAATAGACGAGAGAGGGAGAGGGTCCCAAGTTTCTAGTGGAGGGGATGAACGGGTGTTGAGAGCTCGCTTGCCGCTCAGTCGTGTGCTCATGTCGTGCGCTTGTCTTCCGATTCGTTTTGCCCCTCGTGGGGCGCCCTGCTTTCCCTTTTATAGGCGAAGGAAAAGCGCGGGTTACAGTGGAGGAAAATGAGAAGAACGAGAGAGAAGAAGGCCTCCAGGATCGTCGGGTCCTTCTTCTCCTTCATGCGGGTCCCGCCGATCCTGTAAATGTCAACAGGGATGGCTCCACGTCGCGGCCCTGTTCGTCACTGGCGCCATGCGTAGGCGTCATCTGCCGGTCATGGCGTTCCAGTCCGTCCCGGCGGACGTCGTGGTGAATTGACGCGCCTGACAGTGTCCGTATGAGGGTTAGGCAGAACAGCACCGGCACGCCCGACACTGTTCTTGATGTGAATCCCCGGCCCGTCATGGCCACGGGTTACATTGTTGCGTGCTAGTCTCTTCCCTGGTGTCAGAGTTTTGACCCAGGCCCATACGGTTGGACCTGGAGTGGTTGGCGGCGGTATGGCTCCCCGTCGGACGAGACGGAAACCGCGTCCTCGACGTTGGGCGAGACGGAGCCCGCACCCAAAGGGTCGGGTGAGACGGAGCCCGCACGCAAGGGGTCGGACGAGACGGAGCCCGCAGCCTTGGGGTCGGGCGAGACGGACCTCCGCGGCCTTGGGATCGGGCGAGACCTTTTGATGCGTCTCGAGCCATTCGGAGAAGTCAGTGTGGGCGCTAACTTCCTTGCTTTGGGTATCCCTACTATCGATACTCGAACAAAAGTTCTTCAAGAATGACTTAAATTTAACTATGTTTGCACAAATTTTTTTAATAAGACGAGCAGTCAAACTTAGGATAAAAAAAGTCAAACGAATTATAATTTGAAACGGAGGGAGTACCAGTTAACATGCACAATGTGCAAGGTGAATACACCGGTAGTACATGAGCACTTACTTTTTTTAGTATTATACTACCGACAGTAGTAAGAGGATGAGGAACAGATATTTTACAAGAGGTACGTAATCCGATCGTAGCAAACGATTTCGTGGTCTCGTTTACGTTTAGGCTGGGATTGGGAGCCCGAAGCAATGCAGAGGACAGGGGTCAGGGGCAGCATAAAACAGGTGTGGAGTGAACGCCACGCTAGGTCCTTGTACTTTTATCATCAATCATCATCAAGGTGCATATGGGAGACACTATCGGATCGCATCCGATGATAATGTTTGATTATATATCTTAATATTACTGGAGCACCTCACAGTTATTATTAGGTTGCTTGGAAGGTGTGGGCCGAGCCAGGCGCAGAATATTGTACTAACACAGTAATTATTTATGTGAAGCTAGCTAGGCGTGCATGCATGGATATGACGACGAATCAAAAAATGATGAAGGTGCCAGCGTGAGCGTGCAATTCGTCGTCGGTCGGTCGGTCGGTGCACTGCACGTCTGTAACTTTTGGAAGCTGGAGTTTTGGGGGCCGGGGCCGGGGCCGAGCAGACCTACGCGTACGTACGTCTGGCGTGGAACGCGGGCGGGACTGCGGGTGCGGGAGGAGACAGTATACACCAGTCAGTGCGCCCCCCGCACGGCCGGTTCTTTTTGAACGATCGGATGGATCAACGACGGGATGGGTAAGAAAAAAAAAAGGAGGCAGCGCACCGTTACGTTTTTCTCTTGAGTTAATTGTAATCCAAATAAACAAGCTAAGCCCTAGGATTGTTTGTTTAATTTTGCGGGGATATGATTTGACGTGCACGGCGTCTCGGTGCCGTCGGTCCACTAGACCTGTCAATGGCTCTCCATGCACCCCACCACCCGGATCGTTGACAGCTAGTACTACCGTATATGTCGCTCCATCCATGCACGCTTTTGAACCGAACCGATACGTACGTACGGTATATATATATATATATATATATATATATATATATATATATATATATATATATATATATATATATATATATATATATATATATATAGTAGCTATCACTGTACTAGTAGTACTAGCTACTAGTATACAGTACAAGTGTACGCGCCCGATGAGAGGAGCAGTAGTATATGTATATGCATGTGCGACTGGCACTAGGATATGAGACCATTTGCCGTGCACGGACTCGCTGTGGGTCCACCCAGAATCCCAGATCGTGGAAGTGGAAGTGGAACCTACCTGGAGTTGCGGAGTGCGGACCGGCACCGTACCGTACCGATACCGACGCTCGCGGCGGAGCCAACGGAGGAGGCATTGCATGCGGCCGGCATCGAGAATCGAAGGCGGCTACGTACGGCGTGGCCGCGTGTTTCCCGCCGCCACCCCAGGGATCAGGGAGCTGCTACATGGTCGGTCCTAGCTGTACCACTGCCTCAGCTCCCTGCAGGTGCAGGTCGTGCTGAATATTGAATCCTTTCAGTAATCTCACCTGGAACGAAGAAAAACAAGCTTTAGCTCAAGAATTTTGAGCGCTTCATTTGAAATCTGAGAAAGGGAGCAGCTCCAATTATGAATAACTTACAGTACGTTACGGTGCTGATCTGTTTCATCTCCTCTGCATTTACACTTTCTGAAAAACAGTAAGCATTAACACATACTAATAATGACTAACACAGGAATTTGAAATCTGACTTATCTCATATATATTAACTATTTTTTTAATAGCATACCGGTCTGCAGGAGTAGCTTCATGAAATTGCTTATCTATTTGAGCAAGGTATATCTGGAACAAGCTTGACCTATACGATCAGTTACAAACATTGAATTGCCATTGATGATCACAATTTTTTTTAAAAAAGCCATCCCATAAGGTAATAAAAGGTCAGCTCACCGTGGTGGAATTGCTGCAGCGGTAAGAACTGGAGGTACAAGCCATAGTAAGGATGGTTTACTCTCTAATGATTGTCTTGCGTAGTCAAGAATATCCTTTTCCTGTAGTTCAAAGCTTTGGATGAAGCTAAATTATTTCAGGAGGTCTGAGAAAACAAAACATTGTAGATACCAAGATTAAAAATATATGCCCTCTTGCTAACAATTGTTATTGTGAGTTGTGACAGGCCCATTATGCATTTTATTTCCTGAGAGATCTCTGAAAGGCATGCTAATTATAAATAATAAAACTATTATTACTCAGTTCCAAAGAATTTTTTGTAGATTAAAACATATCAGATGGCCCAACATAGTGTGTCAAATTTTCTTATCAGTAAGTGTTCCAAAACCTGACCAGGATTCATGGGTCAGTTGAAGGGTCCAAGTTGTTGATTAGATATAGTATTGCGAAATGAACTAAAAGGGCATATCCTAATCGAAATGAAGACAAAGAACATGGTTTCAGAAAGTAAATATTAGCATATAAAGGTTATGAACTAGTTCGCTGACTCAAGTATTGTTTAAATCAATCGAGCATCACTTGTACATCAAACTAGACCAAGGGTAGTATGACAAGTCATTGGTTTCGATAATGTTATTTACCATTGTTGAATGTAGACTAAGGACTGAGCATTAGCAGCTTTCGTAAAAATATGGTTCTGTTTTAGGTGTAAGCACAGTTCTAGTAGGTGCACCGAAGACCCGATTTGGTATACAACTCATTACAGGTTCTGGCAGAGGAGTTTGATCATAGGCCCTCCACAGATTTTAGTAACAGAAGGACATTGAGGATTCACAGAAGCACCCTTGATAGTTCGCACAAGGCACATAACAGTGTTCAGTATTTAGGTGAACCTTCCTGAATTTATTCATGCACAGATACCTACTTGGTTGAGCACGGTGCAATCCCCATATTTCAAAATTTTCTCACTGAATTAAAGTTTCCAACACACAGAATATTTGGCAAACTATTAATAACATGATATAAGTCCAAAATAGGAAAAACCTCCAAACTAAGATGTTCGTCTTGGAATTTGTCCTGAGAAGTTCCATGAAGGCACTGGTGCAGATCAGCGTACTTCTTGGATATAGGAATGAAACAGAAAGTGTGCGATATGAAGCCCTCTATCAGTGTCTCCCATCGCCTTGTAATCGAACCCAGCAAGCATAGCTCCTACGAAGATAACGCATGCATGTTTACCTCGTGGAGGCTTGAGCAAAAACAGTCACGTCGTCTCCCGTTGAGGCGACTCGAGGGCGCTCGCTCGGCCAGCCTAGCGCCTCGCCTCCTCTCGTCGGCTCGGCCGCCGCCACCACCGCAGCACCTCGCCTCCTCGTCGGTGGCAGCGGCGGCCAAGGGAAGGAGCTCAAAAAGGCTTTCTTCCTCGTCCTTCCCTCCGCTCTCTCTCCTCTGCACCATCTCTCAACCCTAAATCTCTCGATCCGGGCACATTTCAACCAGATCCGTGCTCCTACGGGCTGGATCCGTGCGCGGGGACACTGGATCTGTGAAGGTGGAGTCGTGGCTGCTGAAGGCGCAGGCTGCGGGGCCACCGGCCGGAAGGTGCGAGGCGCGCGGAGGTGGTGCGGATCTACATCACGAGATGATGTGTGGGGCTGCGCCTGTCGCTGTCTGCTACGTACGTGGATCTAGCTCGGCTGCGTACATAGACGCGTGGGCCTCAGCACAAAGGACACCACAGCGCACGATAGCCTTGCAGGGCCGCTGCCGCCTGCTGCGTAGCACGCGGAGGACGCGAGGGTCTGTCGCGCGGGCCTCCGCCTGACGCCGTTTGCAAGGTCGTGCGGGCCACAGCGTCACCGCGGTGCACGGGCCTGGGGTCATGTGAGGCCGCCTGCCCGTCGTTGAGCCTCCAGCGCGAGCGCAGGTCCAGGCACTGCAGCTGGTGCGAAGGCCGCCCAGCCGCGTGCTACACTGCTGCCGGTGCACATGGATCGTGGAGGCTGCAGGCATCCGCCGGGGTGGGCCTGGCCGAGGTCGCCAGCCACTCGGCCTGCAGCCATCCACGTCGCCGCTGCCGTGTCCTCGGAGCTGCAAGGGAGGGGTTCGCGTTCATGGTCGATTGGAATCTGGGCGAAAGCCCTGCCCGGCCTCTGGTCTGGGGCGGCAACGGTGTCGCAGCTTGCGTCATCTACCCCTGAGGCGTCGTCAAAATTCCATTAGGCTGTCCGCTCGCTCGTCGACTGCGCCCTTTTTCCAACGGTGGTGGCATCCGCGGATGTCATTCCCCTTCTTGAAGCTATCGTTACTTTGCACCTATCTCCGCTGTCCCTCTCGCTGGATCTGCCCCTTGCTATGCTAGGGTGTGCTTTGTTCATGTTCTTCGCAGAGGTTTGTCCTACTAGAATGCTTGGCCTAGTCACAGTCGCTTCATTTCTGGCGAATACTTTGTCGTCGTTGGTCATTGGTCCCCTCTCTGGTAGAATTTGTTACTGCATGTGCGCTATCACCATGCGGATGCTTTGCCGCCAAAGTCACTCTGTAGCTGCTGGTTCACCTGGCGGATACTTTGTCGCCGTCGCTGTCCTGGGTTCCCTCTCTGGCAGATGCTTTGCTGCCGAGTTGGTGTGGGCCTCTCACATTGCGGATGCTTTGCCGTCAAGGTTGCTCTGATCTTCTTGGGCGGATGCTTCGCCGCTGTTGTTGCTGGTGTAAGAAAAATGGACCCTAGGCCCATTTACTTTGGATTTTGGTGTTTGATGACCAACACAACAAAGTTAGACTAATAGATTTGCAAACAATTGTTTTATAGTTCAATATGATGCAAAATGTGACTTGGACGAAGGCGATGTGATGATCCGATGATCAACACCTCAAGAAATACATGTGACGATGCATAGAAGACATACATGGTCAAGTAAAGTCCAAGCACGAAGATTGGAACCAAGCCGGATGTAAGATCGCGAAGAAACGAGCTCGGCAGATGTGACCGGACGTGACCCTATGAGTGACCGGACGCTCCGATCAAGTGCCAGGCAACAGCAGGCATCGACAGCTGTGATCGGATGCTGAGCAGCAGTGACCGGACGCTGAGCGAAGCAGTGACCGGATGCATCGGTGATATTGTTCATCATCACGGCAATATTTTTAGCATAACCGGACGCAGCAGCACAGGACGACCGGACGCACGAAGTGCAGCGTCCGATCGTTTCCAGAGAGGTTCCAAAGCGGCGCCAGCACAACCGGACATGTCCGATTGATGATGACCGGACTCAGCCAGCGTCCGATCAACGCGCACGCTCCAACAGTCGGGACGACCGGACGCGTCCGGTCAGTAGCAGAAAGCTGGGTTTCGCCTCCAACGGCTACTTTCTCCATAGGGCTTATAAATAGACCCCCCAACCGGCCAATTGAGTTGAGTAGAGCTGAGGAAACATACCAAGGGTGTTGATACATCATTTTAGTGATCTCCACTTGCATAGTGCTTAGTGATTCATTAGGTGATTAGCGTATGTCCTTTGGGAAGTACTTAGGTTGATTAGACCACCGCTTATGCGCTTGCTCTAGGTTTAGGCCTAGTGTTTAGTGAGATTTGCATACCTCTTATCACTCGGTGCTTGCGCGCACCATTGTTGTACATTGGAGGGACTTGTAGTCTTGCGAGATCACACCAACCGCGTTTGTGGTGTAGCCGCCACCGTGTACCGGAGGGAACAAGGCCTGCGGCGTTTCGGCCGGAAGCTTGATAGTGAAGACGGCGGGGAGCGGTCCTGGAGAGGCTTGTCGGAAGGCACACCGGAGACCCACTTGTGCGTGGGGAAGGACCAGGGCTATCCACGGAGTTACCCTGACCGGGAGCTTAGCCCTTGTGAGGGATTTCTTGCGAGGGGCTCTAATGAGTACTAGGGAGAAGGTTGAGCGCTTCTCGATACCTCTGTAAAAATACCGGAGTCGTCGACGGGAGTTTGCGTATCTCTACCTTACTTTTTAGCTTCTGCATTTACATTATTTGCATAACTCCTTTTTGCGGTAGAGATAGCAACACACTAGCAAAACCGTAGTTGCACATTTAGATAGTTTATCTTTTACATAGGTTTTGCTAAGGTTGGAATTAGATGCCATAGTTTAGAGTTAGACTTTTAAGTTGCCTAATTCACCCCCTCTTTTAGGCGTCACGGTCCCCTTTTAGCTGGTTCTTCGTCTTCTTTGGTGGATGCTTTGCCATCGTGACCTGATCCACTCTGTAGGCAGTTTCTGCGTTGATGTATCTTCTTGCAAGTTATGGCTAGTAGGGTTTTGGGGTTGTGGATTTTTCTCCTTCGTTGCTTTTTCTCTCTTTTTTATGTATTCGGTAATCTCCGGATTATCTAGGTTGGTTGTAACTGGTTAAACTCTATTTCCTCTTAATAAAAAACGTGTCACAAGGACACGAACGAGAAAAACGCATACATGTTTATGTGACAATGTAGAAAGTTTATATACTAGAAGTGTATACAGTTGAAGGCCAAAAGATGAGTAGTTACCATGGTTTCGACAAGACCATTATGACACGATTCTGCTATACTTTTTAAGGGCTCAAACACTTTCATCCACTGCTCTTTAGGAGCTTTAAAAATCAAACTAGCTCCAGACAAAACCCGAATGGTTCGCTCATCAAGCAAATATGGCAAACACTTAGCTCTCCATTGCTTCCACATTAGAAACTCGTCGATCATTTGCGATGCTCTGTGTTGTAATAGCATTGAGTGAGTTCAGAATCATGGCTTACTTTGGAACTGCTGTGGCGCAAGGCAAACACATAGAAATGTGAATTTTGACAACCAAAAGCAATGTATCGAAGGTGAATGTGCTTACTTCGGAATTGCTGGGGCGCATGACCTATTACTACCATCATCCAAGCTGTTTCTTTTCACACTGTTCAAAAGTGTTTCCAGTCCTCTCTCAGCCAAACAAGCACACGATGATGAATCCAGCCTTTTCTGAAATTCTTTAACTATAATCCTTGAATGGCCCGTGGATTCTGCCCGCGGTTCATCAGAACTAGTGGGAAGTCCACCATCACAAGCATTCATGGTCTGCGCAAAACATGACAGATTCATCATATTCAATATTGACTCAGCAAACTATTGGCATGCGTTGTGCGCACCACTAGCACAAATGCCATCGATATCCATCATCCATCTCAACAACCGCTTCAAGAAGAGCACCAAGGTTTTCCACGCTCATTGTTTTTGCCTTCAGGAAATGTCGCATAACCAACACCCTTGCCATGGAAAGCATTTCTGAACGTACAGCAGCAAGACCCTGCACATGTAACAGAACATCACTGCGTCTAAAACCCCCAGAATCAACACATACACCATACAAGCTCTGTACAAGCACCTTAGGGAACTCGGCACTTGAACTATTGAAGTGAGCTCAAGGAGTGCCGCATCGAGCTCTCTTGCAGAATCCTCGTACTGGCCCGAGTCACGCAGGTCCTTGAAAATCTGGACACAATGCAGGCACACAATCGAGCAACTCAGGAGACACGTCTCGGACGCGCTAACCGGCATTGCTTACAAACTATTTGTCGCCAAAAAAAAAAAATCTGCGAACGTCTAGCATAAGAAATTGGCACAGAGGCGAGAGGGGTCAGGGTCACCGCTAACCTCCTCGAAGAAGAGCGCCCACCGGAGGGCCTTCTTGACCTCGTCGGCGGTCCAAGTAGCAGCGGCGCCGGACGAGGTGCGGACGCCGGTAAGGACAAGGACGTCCAGGAAACCTCGCACCTCCTCCATGGCCACCGCCGGGTGCGCCCACCCCATTTTCCGAGCCCCCTTCTCACAATCCTGACTTCTGCAGGGACTAATGTGGCAAGAAATCCTGCACTTTACACTTGCAATCAGCACCCTATGCTTATGCAATCAGCCCCCATCGACGCTCTGACACGAACGGCGCCGGCAGAACAACGAGGCGCTGCGATGCGCCGCTGGGATATGAACGTGAGGGAGGAGCAGACGAGATGGACGTGATCGGGCAACACCGCGAGGCACTGCGCCGGCGAGACACCCTGCCCGAGGGAGGAGCAGGAGCCGGAAGGCGGCGCAGTGTGGGCGGATCCGATGGCTGCGTGCCGGACGGAGGATGGCGGCAGCGACGAATGGATTTCGGATTCCAAAGCTAGCGAGACAACGCACGGAGACGGAGAACGGTGTAAGCGCTAAGCGGGCCAAGTTGAAGTTGGGCCGACAGGTAACAAGGGGTGGCTCCCATCTTCAGAAGGAAATGGCCTCTACTTGTCTCGTTTGGGGCCTGGTAGGCTCTTGCATGAGGAGTCCTCTCATTTTTTCCCCCTTTCATCAAATGGTGTGACGATGGAGCAAAAGCAAGCCAAGATTAGTTCCAACCGGTATCTTAAGTGCCACTTAGTGTGAGTCACACTTGCAAATGCATTGCTCTTAGTGATATGGTGAGATACAATCGAAAATGTTTTGAAAAAACACTATAAAAATGCTAACTCTTTGAAACGGAGTACCTTTCATCGCTTCCAGACACAATCATCTTAAACAACTTAAGGAAACTTGCTGTCAGTGCTTATTTATCATGGAAGTGACCTGTGACTAAAGATTTACCTTTCATCGTTTCCGGACACAATCATTTTAAAAAGATTTGGATAATGCTGTTAGCAAATTTGCGTGTGCTTTCAGATTACTATAAGATAAATAGATGCCACCAAAGAAATCATTGCCCACTTATTTATCAACTTGGTAACTCGGAAGATGAAGCAGCTCTCTTTCACCTCTAATAAAGCGGTACAGGGCACAAACGTGCACAACGGTTTTCAAGCGAAGATAATTGCATGAGCATCAAACTGGGGTAACAAATAAACAATACTCACCAAAAACGATACATCAAACCACCAGGGCGTCTGATTTTAATTCAAAGCACTATAAACCAGTACTTCCATAGCATTAGGGCTAAATAGTTCAGAAGTACAATTCAAACAAAAAGTTCCAACTTCTAGCTTTTCAGGTTCTTGATGGCAACATCAGACTTAGTTGCTGGCAGCAGCACTCTTCTTTGGGGCAGCCTCGGTCCCTGGGTTGAGGTTAACAAAACCACTCAAATTAGGCCACTCAGGTTTGACAAAGAACGATGATAATTCCCATGTAAAAAATGCAGGGATCATCAACAACAAAAGAAAGGTACCTTCTCTGAAGTTGCTCTTGAACCGGCAAGGCACGTGTCGCATGTACCTCATCCTTCCTGTACCAGTTGTCTTGCGCCTGATGGCCTTAATACTCCAGTTATCTGAAATCATGGGCCAATATGTTAACATTGAGTTCATTCAGGTTAGAAGCAAGGCATCTGAAGTTGAATGAAACACGACTTATAATCCTAAAACCAGGTTTACAATTTATAGGATTTCCAATCAATGCAGTTCAATTGCTTAGAAACAAATGAAGCAGAAATATATTAAGGAACCGAGAAGGCGAAGTCAAAAGACAAACAGGCAGAATGCAAAGGAAATAAAAAAAATGTGGCGGGGTCATCAGAGACTTAAAACGAGGGAATCATAGGAGAATAATCCCATCATATTGTTGCAACTAAATACTCATCATCTGACCAGGGAAACAGGCAAGAAAAACCTAGCTATGTACTCCCTCCATCCCAAATTGTAAGTCATTCCAAGAATCTTGGAGAGTCAAAGTTTTTCAAATTTGACCAAATTTATATAACAAAATAATAATATTTATCATACCAAGTAAGTATCATTAGATTCTTCATTAGTTATATTTTCATATTATACCTATTTGATGTCATCAATCTTTATGTTTCTCTCTATAATTTTAGTCAAACTTGAAAAAGTTTGACTCTCCAAGATTCTTGGAATGACTTACAATTTGGGATGGAGGGAGTATATTGGTAAGGAATATAACAATACTGAAATAGGATAATCAGTGCTATGAGGCTCGATTACTAAATGCTTGAATTTTTCAAAGAGAACAGTGACAATCATTGTTTTATTTAGTATAACGCTGTTCAGAATATGGCGCACAAGGATATAAAGACAGAATCATCAGACTTAAAACTTGGAAATCGTAGGAGAATAACTCCAATCATGACGTTGGAGCAGTTAATTGTTCATCACTTGATCATCGACAGTGGAAGCAGGCAACAGAAGTGTTTAAATGTAGTGCAAACTCAAGCAATGATACAAGTAGCAGCCAAGTGCCAATTGATAGAAAATGGGCCATAAGACTCAAACAAAGGAGGTAAGCAGAAATATTTGTGTTGAATACGAAACCAATGACCCATCAAAAACAGAACTTAGTAGACTGATGCTCACTGCTCAGAACATGAAACATCTTCTCATTAATGCCAAGGCATCTCTGAAGTCTGACATGCGAATATAATTTTCATGATTCATCATAGCTTTCATTCAGTAGTTAGTAAACAAAATCAGGGTTGAACATATTACAAAAAAGTGCATACAATGAGGTTTCTAGATGAGGACAATGCCCAAACATACAAGGCGTGAACAGCAGCATAATATAATATGGTTCATATGAATCAACTGTTCTAAAGTACCACAAAATCAGCAATTGGCGCACAGGGATCAGCTTGGAAAACATTGTTGTCAGTCAAGTATAATCAGAAACACGGACCAATGTTTTCTTCATCATTTCCCGCAGGAACAAATTCAGCAGCACATTAAGCAGAAAGCACATAAGCCGGTAGCATAATAATAAACAGATATGCATACAAAGCTAAAAGCATGAAACCTACCACATATGTCAAAAGCTCATCCAGTTTTAAGTTCATAATAAAACATACCAAATCACACTGTTTGGCCATCTAGATATATGCCACGGAGCAACATATTACAAACAGGGCAAAACAGCAGAAGGTAACACTAAAACTGGCTAGATCTAGCAGCGGGGCAAACGGACGAAGAGAGAGGGAGAGAGAGGAAGCGGGGAGGCGTATCTTACACTTGCGGATGCGGGCGGCGGGGTAGCCGCATGAGGAGCAGGTGCTCTTCTGGAGGTGGAAGCTGCGGCGGCCGCAGCGGATGCAGAGCGTGTGCGTCTTGTTCCGGCGCTTGCCGAAGCTGCCCGTACCCTTCCCCTGCGAGCCACAACAACTGCACGTTAGCGGGCGGACGGAGGCGGAGGGGGAGGCGGCGGCGGCGCGCACGTACCATTCCTTCCTAGCTCTGCTCGGCTAGGGTTCGAGGCGGAGGCGCGGCGTGGTCGGGTTGGGAGGAGTGGCGGCGTGGGAAAACCCTAGCACTTTATTGCGGCCGACGCACGCGGCGCTGGTCACGGGGCTTTTGGTCCGTAAATGGGCCGAGCGGGTGTCTTTGCCCTACCCTTCTTACATAGGCTTTTGACCACCCGGTGGATTGGGCCCCCAACAGTGACGGCTGTTGTTCACATTCTGAGACTCACGCGGTGTTAAATTTTGCATTTTAACTCTTTTTGAAACTCTTTTTATAGATAGATCCTTCAGAAAAAAAAATGAGACTCACGCGGTGTTAAATTTTGCATTTTAGCTCTTTTTGAAACTCTTTTTATAAATAGATCCTTCAGAAAAAAAATTCAAAAATGGAGCTAATGCCCAGTGTTAAGGGGGTGTTTAGGACTGCTCCGCTCCACGTTTTCAGCTCCGCTTTATGTTTTTTAGCCAAACGGTTTCAGCTCCACACACTCTGTTCGAGGAAAAAGGGTGAGTTGTGAGAGCACCTAAAGAGGTGCTAAAAAAACTCCAGTTTTTGTGGAGCTACTCCACGGTGGAGTTTGTGGAGCAATCCCAAACACCCCCTAAATAATAAAACGTCGAGGTCTTCACATCGGCATTATGTCAAGTTGCGCTCAAGCCTGCCACATCAGCCCCAACGTGGCGTGGCCTTGTCAAGCCTCGGCATGAGGTCATTTAGCGCTAACCCTCATACCTCGGTGTTTAATTGGCTCATGCCGAGGTCTAGGCAATAAAAATGTGGGTTTGTTGAAATATTTCACGTAGTAAGATTTGAAGTATCTTAAATAAGTATATAAATATACTCAAACTAATAAATAAGTATGTAGCCATACGTTGGGAGTAGATACACCTAGGAGCGCGAAAAACTCTCTCAAGTGTAGCTGCACCTAGGAGTATTGAACCATGGCGTGGGCCTTTTGCCATTATGAAAATATGGTGGTGATTACCAATGTGACCAGATGCCTCTGCTCTGCTGTCTCTTTGAAATCGACATGCAGTGAACAAACACACGTGAAGTGAGACGCCGGACAGCCTTTGCTGCAAGCCGAAGTCGGCGCCATACCGCGCAGCGCTGAGGTCGACACTGTCTCTCATGGCGCCAAGGTATGCCATGTCATCGTCATATCCCTACCATGTCACCAGGCGGTCTCATGGCACCGAGTCGTGTTACCTCGACACCGTCGGTCATGACGCTGACCCCCTGGGTAAAAAAAAAAGACACCAAGGGGTCTAAATATAAATATTTTTTCTTAAAAAGGGCCAAAATGCAAAAAAAGAAAACAGTGGTGGCACTGGGTGAGCGACAGAGTAGGTGAGGAGGAGAATCTTTAATTTGCGTCTCGGGATGAACCGATGAACTCTGGATTGGAATGGTACATTCCATTATTTTCCAGTTGGACCATATATGATCATGGTAGGAAGGCTAGCATTTGTAAGCGACGTGGTGGCCGAATGACGTGCAAGATTCCATGGTGCAAAATTCGCTATGAGTAAGTAGATAGACAGTAGATAGATATTGTGAAAATGGTAAAAATGTTGAAATATTGAAAATGTGTTGCAAATGCAAACATGGTTCCCAGTTTTGAAACATTGACTCAACCAATTCCCACAAGAGAAGATTCGTTGTTGCAAATAGGAAGTACTAGGAACTACTAGTATAAAAATTCAATGTTCAACAGTAAGAAAAGATTCAGTAGTCCATCTCAATTCCATCTGGGCCGGGCATTGCCAAACGTGAAACGAGCATCCATGGAATATTAGCACCTCTCGGCCACGTACGATCATGAAAATATTTCTAGAAGAAATATATATACTAGTACTAAATAATGTCTACCTGTTTCATCTGAAACTGCCTGATTAGACACAAGAGAGAGTACGATCAGGATGACCAGCTCTGTTTCTTACAGGACAACTTATATATTATATAACACTAAACGTATACTCATTTAACTGCCCATCTTCTGAGACTAAAATCTCGAGTAATCAAGATACCAACACGAGCACGTACGCCATGATGGATCCATGAATCATTGCGTCTTCACGGAGGTGAAAATTTGCCCTTAGCAAGATTTGGAAAGATACGAGGCAGAAAGTATTACTACCATATGCATAATGTGAGCTCAATTAGTTTGCACATATATATTTGAGATATATAATAAAAGTAATTCAATAATGGAAACACGTACTCACGCATGTGTATGTGTAAGGTGTGGATGGATGTTAAATAAATTAAAGGCACAAGGTAAGGCTATAGTACATACCTTGAGTGTGTAGAAGCTCATGTAAGGTAAGATAGGGTAGAGCCAGCTTTTGCCTATCTTACTCAGCTGCCTTGACTTGAGGTCTAGTGCGAATTGAAGACTCCCTTATTATCTCTGATATATATGCTGATGAAAATAGTATTTGTGCCCTCTGCGAATCTAATCGCATCGAATGGATAGTCATTCGGGTACGCGTTCCGTCGCTGCTGCACGGGGTCGGGGAGCAATGCATCAAGCTCAACAATCCTGTGCCGTTCCCATGCCGCCGCACCGCCAATAATACACTACTGGAAACTCGAATACTTCTGTGCGTGTTGATTTTTTCTGTGCGTGTTTCTCAAAACACACAGAAAAATTGTAATTTTTCTGTCGGTTTAAAAAAATCCCCACAGAAATATAGGAAAACCGACAGAATAATTGAGTTATTTTTCTGTGCGTGACAATACACACAGAAAAATAGTGAACACCCACAGAGAAATAGAAATTATTCTGTGGGTTTTTAACTCACAGAAAAAAGACACAGGCACAGTGGAGGCACAGTGGCGCGGTATAGAATAGAAAAGAGAGTGAAAAAAAAACGAAAACAAAAACACCCTAAAACTAAATCCTCCCGCGGCCGCCACCGACGCTATCCCAAACGCGCCGCGCCGCCGAGGCTGAACTCCGCAGAGCCTCCAAGTCCGCCGCTCCCAGCTCCAAGTCCGCCGCTCGCCACACAAGACCACCCCCATCTGCACATTCGCCGCTCACCGCCCGCCGCTAGGCACCACAGCTCCATGGCCGCCGCTCGCTGCCCTAGGTCCGCTGTCGCCTAGATCTGCCTCCAGCCCACCGACGGCCGTAGCCACCAGCCCGCCGGCGGCAGTAGCCCCTGGTCTCCCTCCCGTCCAGCGCACGTCCCGGCGCGACGCACCTCGTCTCTCCGGCGCGCCGCCCTAGATCTGCCTCTTCGTGGCCGGCCCTCTCGGCGCGGCCCCTCCCGTGGCGCCGCCTCAGGTTCACCTCTCCGCGGCTGGCGCTCTCGGCGCGGCCCCTCCTGTGCGCTGCCGGCCGCCACCCCAACCCGCCGACAGACATCGCCCCTTCCAACACGACCCCTCCCGTGCGCTTCCCCAGGCCCGCTGCCGGGCGAGGCTTGTGCCAGATTTGCCGGCGACACACCTGCACGCGACCTCCCTGCGACAGATCCGCCGGTAAATTGTTGCGCATCATCTGATCTTATTATTTGGTAGTGTTCATATGTGTTCGACAAATGGTTGCCAAATGGTTGCCTTTACCATTCAATACTTTGCGTCTTGTGGATTCTGATGTACTGTACTGTGCCAAATATGTTTCATGGCTGAAGATATTATGGGTTCGTGTTCCTATAATGTTTGTGCAGTGCTTCTCTGATAATAGCTTACTAAATGGTTGCCCCGTAGCTTTTTGTGGCCCATCTTTGATGTTGTTATCCTGTGAATAGGATGCGGGGGGGAATTCAACTAACCCCTAGATCATTTTCTCTAGAGATTACAGAAAAGGTCTCCCTTTGTTGCATGTGTGGCATTTGAGATTAACCTATGTCCCTCACATGATGAGGATGCTCTGCTCTAAAATTTTGTAAATGCTTGTTACTTTGGTTCCTTTGCAATGGATCTGGACCAGGGTTTGGCCCTAGAACTATAAAATAAAAACAGAAAACATGTACCTTGGTTATCACGTAGACATCCACATTGCTTCCACTACCCAAGTCATTGAAGATACCTGCGCATATTGCTTCCGACACCAGTTGTATTCCCTCTTCCCTCTAGAATATATAATATTGATATTTTCATGACATGTACCTATTCAGTACCTATAGGCAGCATATCAGCCATAGTGGCCTCACTAATAGCATGAATTTTTTTCTTGGAAATTCTAATCTCATGTCCCTGATGTCTGCAAGTAAAAGATTTTGGGCTAAACAAGGACTGAAGGTTCTGTAGGAGGTAGACAGTGAAGAGTTGTTGAGTACCGTGAGACTCAAGGTACACTTCTTTCTTCACTAGTTTTATTTGTTGTATGACGATGTTGTTATTCTACATTTTATTTGTGTGCCCACTTATGCGAGTTTGGAATGTCGTCCTTGCACCAAAAATAATTGAGTTTCCTTTATTGTGATATCTAATATATTAATATTTGAAAGCAGAACTAGTTAATATGTCAAGTCGAACATGGATGTATAATGGTTGGCAACGTGGCAAAGCTCCCTCAAATGAATGGATTGATGGAACCAATGAATTCTTGAATAGTGCATTTTCAATTACTGGTGTAGCTGAAAATGATACTATTAAGTGTCCTTGTGCACAATGTCGGAACTACTTTAGGCATATAAGATACACTATAGAGATGCATTTGTGTAGGCATGGTTTTAAGGAAGACTATGAAACTTGGACTGAGCATGGTGAGGGGCTGATTTCACATGATGGATATGATGGTGTGGGAAATAGAGAGGGCACTGATGAAGTTGATCAGATGGATCAAATGTTGGTTGAGCTTGCTGGGCACCATCCACCTATCTTGGATCTTTGAACCATCGGCATATGCCAAAGCTTTCTATAGGATGGTTGCTAGTGCAGATGAGTTGGTGCATGATAGAACCACACACTCACGCTTGTCTGCTTTGTAGCTCGCTTGTTTCTTTTGTGAAGTCACGGTACAACATGTCCGTCGCATGAGAATATGATGACATACTAGGCATAGTACATGAACTCCTTCCGCCTGACTCCAAGTTACCTAATGACTTCTACCAATCTAGGAAATTATTAGAGGGTCTTGGTATGCAATATATCAAAATTGATGTTTGCTATAACAATTGCATGCTATTCTACAAAGATAACAAGGACAAAGATAAATGTGATTTTTGTGGTGCTAATCGGTATGTGGAAGGGCGAACAAAGGTTGCACGCAAAGTTTTGCGCTATCTTCCAATCACAGATAGGCTGCAAAGGCTATATCTCCATGGGGAGACAGCCAAGTTAATGAGATCATATAGTCCCACAACATGTGGTAAGATGGTGCACCCTTGTGACGGAGAGGCTTGGCAACAATTTAATGTGGACTATCCAGAATTTGCACAGGAAAAAAGAAATGTGCGCCTTGCAGTAGCAACAGATGGTTTCCAACCATTTGATGTGAATGCTACACCTTACTCATGTTGGCCAGTCTTTGTGACCCCACTGAACCTACCTCCTGGCACACTCTTAAGGTCTGAGTATATTTTCCTCGCACTTGTTGTTCCTGGTCCGGAGCATCCTGGTAGAAAATTGAATGTTTTAATGCAGCCCTTAGTTGACGAATTTCAAGAACTATGGAAGGGGGTCACAACATGGGATGCTTCGTTGAAGGAGGAGTTTACAATGAGAGGAATCTACCTTTGGTCAGTACATGACTTTATGGCTTATGGGGACTTTTCGGGCTGGAGCACCCATGGTAGGTTGTCATGCCCATATGGATGTGGTTGTCGAGGATTCCTACTCCCTAATGGGCGTAAGGCTTGCTGGTTTGATACCCATAGGCGTTTCTTGCCTGAAGATCATCCATTTAGAAATGAAGCTAATGCTTTTCGCAAGAACACCAAGGTGTTTGATGAGGCACCTAGGTACTTAACGGGGAGGAAGTGCAAGCCCATGTGAACCGGTTTTTTGGTGATACACAAAACCTACTGAGATTGCACAATTGGACACATGTACTTTGTTTTAGGCAGCTTCCATATTTCCATAAGTTGCTACTTCCACACAATATTGATGTGATGCATAATGAAAAGAATATGGGTGAAGCCATATGGAACACATGTTTTGACATAGCTGAAAAGAGCAAAGATAATGTGAAAGCTAGGCTAGATTTGGCTATTATATGTAATCGTCCTTCCATGCATTTGATGCAAAAGAGCAATGGGCAGTGGGATAGGCCTAGAGGTCCATTCAGCGTTCACAAAGATGTTAAGCCAACCATCCTGCAATGGTTCAAAGAATTGCAGTTCCCTGACTCATATGCATCCAATCTGAAGCGTGGTGTGAATCTGCTGCAAAAGAAATTTTTGGACTAAAAAGTCATGATTATCACATCTTTATGGAAAGGTTGCTCCCTGTAGTGTTTCGTGGGTTTTTGCCAGATAATGTGTGGCGTTGTTTGGCTGAGCTTAGTTTCTTTTATCGGCAATTGTGTGCCAAAGAGCTTAGAAAAGATGTTATCCGCTCTCGGAGGAGAATGTTGCGGTGCTTCTTTGCAAAATGGAGAAGATATTTCCTCTGGTTTCTTCAATGTTATGCAACATCTCATCATACATCGCCTTATGAAGCACACGATTAGGTGGTCCTGTCCTAGCACGTTGGTGCTATCCATATGAGAGGTAAATCTAGAAATATTGAAATAACTAGTTTATTTATGCCACTGACAATAAGTTAGCTATCTGTAATACGTTGCTCTCACTTCGTAGGTGTATCCAAAAACTTAGGAAAAAAGTAAGAAATAAGGCTCGTGTTGAGGCTGGCATTGTTGAGGCATTTCTTGTTGAAGAGGTGCAAATACACTAAGTCTATATTTTAGACCCCATGCTCCATCTGTTAGAAATAAGGTGCCTCGCTATGATGATTGTGCATCTTCATTTCAAGGTACATGTGACCTTGACATTTTTAAATGCCCGGGTCGTTGCATGAGCCCTAGAGGTGTTCGTGAACTCTCAAACAAGGAGTACAAGGTTGCTTTTCTATACATATTGACAAACAAGCCGGAGATGGATGATTTCTTCACGTATGTTGTGCCAAAAACGTCATTCTTTGTTTCGTTCTAGATTTTTTATTATCTAGGCATAACAAGAATTGTGTTCATGTAGACACTTCGATAATGAGCAATTGGAAGAGCCGTATAGCTCCCCCACAGACCCAAAGAACGTCGTGATTTAAGGTTAAATGGTTGGAAAAATAGCCGTGGTATACAATCTGGTCCAAATTTTTTGATTGGTTCAAAGAGCAAGTAATTTTCTCATACACTTCAGCCTTTGTTCTGTTCAGACATTGTGAATTATGATAAAAACTTATCACATAATTTGTGTTTTTTCGATTGCTTGAGAACAGCTAGCATTCACAATGCTCTGTTCCAAATGTCCTATGGTTCGCCCTCGAGTTAGGTCCTATGGGTGTTATGATGTCAATGGCTATAGATTCCGTTCAAAGAAATATGAGAGTGGAAGAGTAGGGCTAACAACTATCAATAGTGGTGTTTGTGTAACTTCTTTTGATGAATCGGACAATGCTCTAGAGTATTATGGAATCATAGAAGATATAATTAAAATTGAGTGGGAAGGCAAAGCATGAAACTAGAGTTGGTGCTGTTTTATTGCTCTGGTTTGATCCAACACCCAATGGATTGAGGCGTATTGAAGATCTAGGCTTGGTAGAGATCAATCATACATTAAGATTATCAAATTTTGACCCATTTGTGATGGCTAGTCAGGTTACTCAAGTGTACTATCTGTCATACCCGTAAGAACAAGAGAGTTGTCTTCATGGTGGGTTGTCTACCATGTTGCTCCACATGGATGTGTGCCTATGAATGAAAGCAAGAGTGAAGCTATGAATATGGAAGGGGTAGTGCGGGGATGTCTACCAAGCGGATGGTTTGGATGGCACCTTTGTCATTGATTTGAGTGATGCCTTGGACTCCTTAATTGCAACGGGATCAGATGAGGTTACTGACCCAAAAGACTTGGAAGCAATACAGAAACAAGTTGTTCTAGATGAGGAATATGATGAAGAAGCTATTGAAGAAGAGAAAGAGACGGAAGAGGATGATGAAGCAATGGATGAAGAAGATGAAGAAACTTATGATCCAAATGATTTTTGAATATGCAGTCCAAAATATATGTTTTAGTTATGCTATTTGTTATGCATAAGATCCTATGTAACTGTTTTTTGAATATGCACCAACAAAGTCAAAGTATTATTAATATATCGGTTTGCATGTGTGCTTCAGTATTACTAAATCTGAATTCATGTTGTTTTCTCTCCAATCCTTTATTAATATAGCAGTTTCCATGTTTTCGCCCTCCAATAATTTGTTGTCGATGCACTATTTGTTTTAAGATGGATCTAACATATTGTATCTACTGCAGATGGTTAGTACACGCAACAAACGTGTGCCTAGTTTTTCGTGCAACCGAAAGGAATGATGGTTCAAAGCGCAAGCGGTTCCATGGTCCATTCCATTCGACACACACGCCTGTAGTAGCCAACAAAGAAGGCAGCCCAAACAAATGAAGGTTACGAACTGCAGCGATGACTCACAAAGGACAATAGTTGTTGAAGCTCCCCAATAGAGCCACCCAGAAAAAAGAGGAAGGAAGGCAGGGTCCCGAACAAAATTTAAACAACCTCCACGTGGTGTTAAAGTGGCTCTTAAACCAAGTGGTGACGAGTGAGTGCATTTCTTGCTTGAACAACAGCATGTATACTTCATTTACTTTGTATGACATGCTCCCTCTTGGTTGACTTGTGTGTGGTTCATTTCCAATATAATACTAGCCGCTAGACCGGAAAATCATAGAGAAGTAGCACATTCCTTCTTTTCCCATCAATAATAGCTTAAGCTCCACTAGACTGCAATAATCATGCTTCTTGATTTGTTCTGTCCGATTTAGACCGAACTTCTTAAACATTTAGAAAAAAAGGTCGGTCTAGCAAACCACATCCATTGGTTTGCCAACTCCTTTTGAAATGACGGCATTCATACAAGATTATAGAGTCAATAACATATATGTCATGTGTGGCATAGGATGAATCCGGGTTATCATAGTCCAAGATGGCCATGATACACTAACTTTGCAGTTTTCTAACTTTTCTATTTGATCAGCTATCTGAACTGAGTGTTTTGCTTGGAAAGTAAGCTGCACCAAACTCTACTATTTTAGCAACTACTAGTGACTGTGACTAATTGGTGATTAATTAAGCAGTAAGCTACTCATCACACTCAACTATTTTAGCAACCATTAGTGCTTAGATGTAAACCTGCACCAAAGTCTTATCTCTTACATGTTCACTGTGAACTTCTATGTCCCAATACTTGCATGAATTCTACTGTAGTTGCTGTGAACTTCCATATCCTAGCAGCCTTTTGTGCTGACCTGTTACTTTATTTATAGGCAATTCAGTTATATTTACTACCCACCACCTTACAAATACACTACTCAGCTTGGGGTCATACTTAGAAGAGAATATCCAGGTGTGATTGTGGAGGTGGATGAGAACGATGATGAATTCAAGCGCCCACTACTGGATTGGGCTGATTATTTTCATAAAAATCCTAAGGCTACGGAAATGACAAGGGAGAAAAAAGTGGTTTCCAATTTTGGGTAAGATACCTATGTTCAATCTGGAATTTCGAGCAACATCTAAAACTTGAAATTTCTAAAATCTATGCAATGTGAAACCTATGTTCATGGTTTTGTACACATGCATGCAGCGTTTGTTCCAAGTTGCGATGAGGAGATCAACAAGATGCGGACTGTGTTCTAGAAGCCTGTTTGAAGAAAAGGGTGAGGAACATGATGTATCAAGTCCGTGTGGATCTTTGTCAAGGAGTACTACAGGAAATAAAACACATAGAAATCAAAGATGCAGATAGCATGCCATATTGACCTTGAGTATGAGCAATACAAGCAAGGAAAGCTCGAGTGGTTGAATGATGAGGTGTGGCTCCTCCTTTGTGCTTATTGGTGCTCGGGAGCGAGTACAAGGTCAAACGTAAGAGGGGCAAACATCTCGCTCAAGTAATGAAGATATTGCTCAAAACCGAGGAGGATCTAGACCATTCACAGAGACACAACAAGTATTGGTATGCACGTGTATATTCTTTATTCTTTAATGTCTTTTTAGGAACTTAGTAGCCTATTGTATATTCATATCTCATTGGAAAATTTACTATTTTTTAGGAAGCTAACTTTGGACCACAGAAAGCAACTCCTATTAATACATTTGTCATGATGAAATCGGCATGAAAAGCACGGATAGCAATGGTAGATGCGGTTCAATCGGTAGCCACAAAGCATGTAAACGCATGGTATGTATGTGACATGTGTGCTGAAAATTTCTTCTTGTACAGTTCTAGGGTGTATACTACTTGAGTGGTGTTGAGTTTACTTGAAGATATTACTGCCCCTAAAAGATAAAAAAGGGGCCATATCTCACCTAATCCTGTGTAGGAATTCTTCTTTTTTTGTAGTATATGCCTCTGGGTTCTCAATGAGCCTATTTTGTTCCTTAGGGTTTCTTTTTAGCTCTTGGGCTTGTCCTGTCCTGAACGTGGTTTGTGTTGTACAGCTTTCAAGATGTACATTTCCTTGCTAAGCTGACATGTGTCTAACTATATGTGGTCCTAGTTAATCTTTGTACTTCCTCTGTTTTTTTAATATATGACATTTGGAAGAAGCTAACTAAACTGCCTTGCTGGTGATGTGCCTTTCCTCTTGGTGAATTGCTGTTTGAAAGGTTGCTGCTGGCTTTCTGGCTTGCTGTAGTCATATATCTGTGCACATAACATTGGATAGGGATAAGCAAAACCAACCATTTCAACAGTAGCCTTAATATCACTTATTCATTATTTTATTGCCTTAATATCAGTCTGGTTAAGACTCTAGAGCGGTACCAGAGGTACATCTATGCTTCAGCTGATGCTGCAGTGCCATCTAGCGATGAGATGCAGGTGTGAGGACTATCCATTTTACTACTATTGCAACATTTATAGGTGATACTACTTTTATATCATGTGTCCCTCTCATAACTACCTGATTTTACTAACATTGTTCAAGTTCTGAAACTATACACATCAGGTTAATGATTTCTTCAAACATGATCAATTGTTACCGACAAATAATACCTTTCATAATAAGAAAACTATTGGTTTATTATTGTTCTATAATTATTATCATTCATTTCTCGTGAAAACGCTAGGGATCATCAACCTGTGCATTTCTATTTTAATATTTCATTTCTGAAGCAATGATTTCCATGAAAATAGATTCAGTATAAAACTAGGCACTAGTGAAACCCTAGCTCTCAACTTATTTAATTTGGATGTACAAGAGCTACTGTTAGTTTGGACACTTTTTGCTCCAATCCTTAGGATGGCACAAATAAGTCAAATGCGCTAGAAAACTGCTGTTGTTTTAATGCATAGAGTCTTCTTAGAGACCAGTGCACTGATGATCTATCAATTGACGAGTCATGAAAATTTCTGTCTATAGTTGGTAAATCTGAGTAGTTTCAGTTTGTTTGGGTTTTTGACAGCAGGTCTAGAACATATCCTCACAAAAATAAGGACGAACCATGAGAAACATTGAAACAAATTGCAATACTTGATATAGCATTTGAAGAAAAAAAATGAGTATGCACTGTATCAGTCATCAAGTGTGAGGTGCTATGGCCTAGTTCAACAGTTGTATGCTACCCTGTCATGGTGGCAGTGCTTGATCGAGTGTTCCAGCTCATCACAAACAATTTCGTGGAATGTTTCTTCATCCATGTTGTCCATGTTAACATTATTTTTAATTATTCAGTAACTGGCTGGTTGCAAATCCAATGAAGCATCCAGCATCAAATAACCTGGCTGGATATATCTGCATGAAGTCACGCAGGGAGAAATTTATTATTTTAAGAAATTAAATAAAAAAATAAACTATGGTAAACTTTACCTGTATCAATTTTCAAAATACTTTTCCAATATAGATGACCAATGCTGTGCAGCTATCATATATAGGCCCCGTCATAGTAACATGCAATTGATAGTAACATGCAATTGTCAGACTCATAGTGCTCGTTTTATGATCTACTAGTAGTAAGATAAATTTCTACATACTGCTATTCTACTGTATGGATTTAACTAAGAACAGTATAAGATTAATACGTCTTACATCTTTTAATGGTGATATTACAGATGGTGCATTATAGAGTACATGCATTATAGAGTACATTAGCCCCATTGTTCGATTCAACAGATGGTGCATTATAGAGTACATGGCACTTTCTTCTTTGAGTTCTTGCTACTTGCTCCTTTGGTGTGTGGATTTTAAGCATGGAATAGGAACTGTATATATACTGTGCTCAATTAAGCTGTTGCCAAAGTACCAAGTGATGCTGCTAAGCAAAGCGAGGTGGGTCATAAGGCAGCGCTCAATGAGCCTATTCATTCTTTTGGGGTTTCTTTTTGCTCTTGGGCTTGTCTGTCTGAACTGGTTTGTGCTATACAGACTTTAAAGATGTATATTTTCTTTCGCTAAACTGATATGTATGAAGGGCGGGTTAATGTACAGTATCGTATCTTGTTGGGTCTAGTTAGAACTAGATCTGACCAGTTCAAACTGGGTCTGATTGAAACTTGTTGTTGCTGGGTCTGGTCAAACTGGGTTTGTAACTAGTGCAAACTGAGTTCTAATGGTTCAAGATCTGGTTGGAACTGTTGCAACTAGTGCTGGACCTCTTTGCCATGTTGCTAGCTACTACCGCAAGCAAATAGATACAGACAGTAGCTACCTTCAATTTTCAGGAACTGGGTTTCTAACTAGTGCTAGAATTGGGTCTTTGTAGGATGACTACCTTGCTGCTGTTAAGAGGATAGAATGTGCAAACGAAGAGGATGGAGATGGTGCAGACATGGAAGTGGATGGGCATGAGGTTGAGCAACAACAATATTTGAATGGAAAGGCGCTATATGATGTGTCTAGTGGTGCCCCGAGAAAGCATGGGCGTCTTGCCATAGCAAATGGTGCGGTTAAGTCTTCAGATGTCGTAGGGGCAGCGGAAGGGAAATAAAAAGTGCGTCCATCAAATTCAGTGACTATGCAAAACATGTCTCGAGAAATGGAAGAGCTACGTCGTGCAAATGGAAGGCTGCAACGAGAGAATCGTGAAAAGGACAACGCACTGCAACAAAACAAAGTTCTTGTAGGCTTGGTACTGGTATGTGCAATGCTCTTGTAAATAATTCACCAATATTATATGTGAATTATCTAATGATTTAAATTTGAAATATCTGTGCTTGCAATACACTTGTAGAACCTTTACCAGGAGATGGAAGGGTTGTACCGGAAGAAGCGTTCACGACACTTGTCGCTCACGCAAGCAATTGTGAGTATATCTTCATTCCACCATGAACATGTTTTGTAGCTGTCATATCCATCACTTAGAGATTTTAATATGGAAAGGAAGTAGAAACTGATTAGTATTTTGTGGGGTACTATTCAGAATGTCAACACACAGTGCAGCAGTGAGGAAGTGGCCTCATGTTGATTGTTGTATAGCTACTGCAGTGAATTTGCATGGCTATTGCAGTGAGGAAGTGGCCTTATGTTGGTTTGTAATATTTCAGACCTTGATTCTCTTGTTTCTCTTTTTGGCTGTTGCTTCTATCTTTTGGGTACTGGTAATTTAGATGGTTTCTGGCATTATTCAGTTGGTACTGCCTTGTACCTCTAGATAAGGAGGAGATGTTTGGCTACTTGATTTGGAACATGCACATGAGCATTATATTTTTTTGGGAGATGTATTGAAGTGGTAATTAACCTTCAAGGCATCGCAAGCATTATCGACATGTTGCTCTGGCTTATTCTCATATCAGTGATGTCATATGATGTTTTTGCTATGGGGGCATCGGGCTGACATTTGTATGCATGATTGACTTCTCTAGTGGGATGGTAATGTACTTTGATAGATCAATTTAATACTATGCAAAATTCAGTTCTGGGAAGCACACTGTTGTAGGCTCACATGGGTATATTATCACACAAATCCTAATAGCCTTGCTGTGCATTTCAAGATGAAAGCGTTGTGGATCCTTCACTTTTCTGCATTCCACTTACTGTAACTTTGTTCACATTCAGGCAACTGGGTCTTCTCATGCTGCCTCGGAATCTGCCAACAATGCTAATGATGTTGGCCACACCAATGGGGATCTTCATGTCGCAAAGCGTTGACAACAATCAAGGTTCCGACAACAATGGCGATCATGTATCGATAATGTGATGGTTGTGTTTAGTTGCAAGACATGGATGTGATGGTGGTTTCTTCTTTTGTAGAGTTGTGCTTTTGCACATTAACTAGTAGTGGCTCTAATCTGTTAGCTTTAGTTTTAGCTCTAATATGACTCAATGATGCATGCCGATACTTTACTCATCTTGACCGAGACTTGAACTGTTGAGATGAGATGGTAATGCTTTTGAATGTATCGATGTTGGGACCATTTGGACATCATCTATATGTAGCCGGATGCCATTAATGAATGTCTTTGAACATTTGGATCTTTATATGTATGCTATCTATTATGTTGTGATGAAATTACAGTATGGACAGTTCATATTTAATATGTTGTTGCTAATGTTCTCTTTGTATATAATTATTGTATCCAATTTGTTGCATGATTAAGGGTTTTTCTGTCGGTGGTCTGATATTTTTTACGTTAAACGAGTACCGAGAAAAATAAAATTTTCCTGTGAGTGTACCTCTACGGCTCTATCGAGACAACATCGACAGAAAAACTATTTTTCTGTCGGGCCGTTCCTTTTTTCTGTGAGGATTAACGCACACAATATTCAAATTTAATCTGGGCTAACTGAATTTTTCTGTGGGTGTTACACCCACAGAAAAAATATTTTTCTGTCGGGCCGTTCCTTTTTTCTGTGAGGATTAACGCACACAATATTTAAATTTAATCTGGGTAACGGAATTTTTCTGTGCGTGTAACACCCACAGAAAAATTGTTTCTGACGGGGAACGCACAGATCAATTGAATTTTTCTGTCATCATATTTCTGTGGGTATTTTTCTGAGGGTACACCGTCAGAAAAATATTTTTCTGACGGTATTCGTATTTTTCTGTGTGTTTTCGCACACACAGAAAAAAGTGAGTTTCCAGTAGTGATACCACCATTAGCACCGCCGCAGCCAGCAGCTTTCCGTCGTGACCACATGTAGATGCAGCTCCTGGGATGATAAGAAAAGGCAACGAACCCTAGCTGTCCATCAACCGTCTCGATGGGAACAAGCTCAAACACTTCTGTCAGCGGCGTGTCAACAAGCACTACGGGAAACAGTGACTTTGCCGAGTGCCGCAAGCTTTGCCGAGTGACAAACCACGGGCACTCGGTAAAGAGGCTATTTGCCGAGTGCCAGACCACGCACTCGGTAAAGATCTCTTTGCCGAGTGTCTGGCACTTGGCAAAGAGAAGCACTCGGCAAAGGAGATCTTTGTCGAGTGCCTGGCACTCGGCAAAGGGGGGCCTGGACAAACGGCATCCGTGGTCGTCCCCTTTCCCGAGTGCCCTGCCGTTAGGCACTCGGCAAAGGAGCCACCTTTGCCGAGTGCCAAGCACTGCAAAGGCACGCCACGTGGCGGGATTAGGCCAGATGATTAGTTTTTCTAGCGAGCCAGCCACGTGGGTAAGCTTTCGACAAAGTCCTCTCTTAGAGTGCCAACCCTAGCACTTTCGGCAAAGTGTAATTTTTTTTTTTTCTTTCCAATGTTTTTGTGGGGCCTTGATCTGATAACTACATCTCAACTTCAAAACTTGGGACAATTTTGACTTTTGTGCTATATTTCTTCAATTATTTTTGTTTACGTTGAATTTTCCGACTCAAATTTGAAATGCGGTACATGAAATAATAGAATTTGGTCATTCATTCAAAATGGTAATGTATCATGTTGTGTGAGTTTGCATCCGCCGTCACAACTTCTCAAACTCTCAATTTTTACCATAGCGACCACATGAGATGACAACACACCTCGACAAGTTTCTGGCCATTTGAGGAAAAGTGTTTTGATTTTATATAATTTAAAAACGAAGTCCAGTAAAATCATGAAACTTGTTACTAACATGGTGAATTTCATGCGAGGCTATGGTCGGATACGGCCTCAAAAAGTAACATCATTACTACCATTTTTGGAATGACTAAATTCCATTATTTCATGTACTTGCAGCTCAAATTTGAGTTGTTGAAAAATTCAACTCTCTCATTTTTAAACAAAAAATAATTGAAGAAATATAGCACAAAAAGTCAAAATTGTCCCAAAATTTGAAGTTGAGATGTAGTTACTGTATTAAGGCCCCACAAAAAAATTGGGAAGAAAAATCAAAAAAAAAAAATTACACTTTGCCGAGTGCTAGGGTTGGCACTCGGTAAAGAGGACTTTGCCGAGTGCCGGCCCACCTGGCACTCGGCAAAGAGGCCTTTGCCGAGTGCCGGCTCACGTGGCACTCGGCAAAGGATTTTATTAAAAAAAATAAAAAAACACCTTTGTCGAGTGTCGGTTCAGGAGCACTCGGCAAAGGCCCTTAATGAAAAAAGGCCCACCGGCCCAAACCGAAACCCTATCTCCTAACACCTTTGTCGAGTGTCGGGTCAGGAGCACTCGGCAAAGCTCCCTGCGCCGCCGCCGCCGCCCGAGCTCCTTCGCGCCACCGCCGCTCCGGCCGCCCGAGCTCCTCCGCGCCCGCCCGAGCTCCTCCGCGCCCGCCACGCTCGCACGCGCGCGCCGCCGCCGTCCGCGCAGCCAGCCTCCGCCGCCGTCGCGCGGCCCGCCCTCCGCCGCCCCGTCCTCCCACCTCCAGCCCCGCCTCGCCGACCCCGCGCCCCGAGCTCCGCCCCTGAGCAGCCGGCCGCCGTCCCCGAGCTCCGCCCCCGAGCAGCCGGCCGCCGTCCCCGAGGTCCCCGTCGCCCCGAGCTTCCCCGCCGTCGCCGTGTACCGCCAGCTCCGCCCCCGGCTGCCGGCGTCCCGGGAGAGCGGTCGCGTGCGCCACCTTCCTCCTCGACAAGGTACTACGACGTGACGCACGCTTTTGCTCTCGGCTCGGTGCGGCTCTCGATTTTGCCGCACACACTCTTCTTTCTACTTATTTTAATATTTAACAAGCAGGGGGAACCCCTCCTGTATTTTCAAAAAAGATATCAGCGTGTATACCAATGAGTTAAAATGGTTATAGCTTGATCATCAAAGGCTCCAGAATTTCTAGTCTTTGTTATTGGCTGACTTATAAGTTCTAAATTACTGTATGTATATAACTGCTACATGGTTTATATCAGTAGAGATGCTATAATTTAGTGAGGCACTTAAATGGACAGATTTTTAGTTGTATTTACAAATTATGTAATGTAGAACCATACTTTCTTGAACAAGAAGTACAGCTACCCCTTGTCTGTGTTTTGTCTCTTATAAATATGGGAAGGTGGGCAGTGCTGATACTTAGATCCTTGACATGACATTCAATAATCTTTCATGATTGTACATGACATATTAGTAATCAACTGCATAGTTGTGATAGAAAAAGAAAAATAATCTTGATTATTTAGATCTACATGCACTACTTTTTATTTGCATAACAGAAATTTATGTACCTGCAGAGGAACAAATTTATTGATGAATATATTCATCAAATAGTTGACTAGCACCATTTGGTGAACAGCCACAACTGCATACACAGCTCTTGCCTGATATTAGCAGTTTCATGGCGAGCACCTAATTTCTTGCCCAGCAGATATTGCTTGTAGTTGTAGTGCAAACTTTGTATGTGTTATTGAAAGAAATGAAATATCTAAAATAAGACATGACTTATTATATTGGATATATCCTATATGATAATTTAGCACATGACTTATTGTATTAGATATGTCCTATATGATAATTTAGTACATGACTTAGTATATTAGATATATCCTATATGATTATTTAGCAAGTTACGAGAGAAATATTTCTGATTGAACTATATTACCACTTGATGATTGTTAATGAGCATCATGGGAATTAAGGAATTGCGTAGGCTTTGTTTGGGTCTAATAAACTTTTTATAAGCTGCAATAGCTAGAGGGAGCTAGCTAATAGCTTGTTATAAGCTTGGTTGTTTGGATCAGCTAGAGCTTTTTTTAGCTGCTAGCAACTTATATTAGTTGATCCTAAAGTCTTAGTGTGATAAAGGAGAAAAACATCCTAGCACATCATATATCATTACTAACAATAAGTCAAAAATCAATAGAAAATTTATCAGGATAACTCTCATGTCCTGGAGTTAACAAGCTTGAAACACCTTTTGCTCTTGTTGTGTTATTTAAGCGAAGAGCTGCTTGCTCTGGGGAAAGCTGGCAAGATTTTAGAAGTGAGACTTAAAGATATATAAACTATAAGTCAAAAATCATAAATATAAACTCAGAAATTATCTACCTGCATCTCTAATGAGCCAAATCCACCTTCTAAATCTAGAATATTTTCTTGTTTTGCAGAGAAGAGCGGATCTGGAGTAGCCCCGCGCCGTGCCGGTCTGCCTGCATAGCGTTGCCTCACCACAGCACCGCCACCCTAGGTATAACCCCTGTACCCGTACCTTGGTCGTAGATCTCGTCACCCAGTTAGGCATCTCCCGTCCGAAAGAGATACGGTCGGAGGTATGCAGGTCTTTGCATATCTGCGACCGTATCTGTTTTGGATTATCCACGTTTTTTGGACAGCCCGCGGATGCGTAGATGAGTTAGCTTCCATATTCTGCTCTCGTCTGAGTCGGAGTTTCGACAGCACCTCCCCGTGTTCTCCGGATACATACTCTCCCTACGGGGACGTGTATCGGGAGAACAGCGGGGAGGTGCTGCTGAAATTCCGACTCGGACGGGGGCAGAACATGGAAGCTAACCCATGTACGCATCCACGGGTGGGATTAGGACCTATCCTTCACCTATTAGATGGTAGGAACGCCGTGTAGATGCAAATACTGGTTTTATTACCCGCTTACATTGGCGCATGATAGAGGATGGCTGACCGTGAGTGGATGTACACGGGTTTCACAAGTAAGAGCTCTGAATGGGTTAGGGGGACCGATACTTTCCTAGAGCATGCATTTGGCCCAGTTGCTAAAGGGTCGAGTCGGATGTCGTGTCCCTGCAGCAAGTGTAAGAACAAGAAAAAGAAACGAAAGCGTGCCGTGGGAGTAGATATTCACAATAACGGATTCATTCCAAACTATACCCGCTGGATCCACCATGGTGAACACCATCGTATTAGGGAGGAGGTGGTGAGACCCCTCCTCGAGGAGTATGATGCAGATGCCGGGATGGCAGACATGATGGCAGACTTTCATGAAGAACGGTTCGTTGAAGGAATGGAGGTGGAGGATGATCCAGAGGAAACCGCAAAGGCGTTCTACACCATGATGGAGGCGGCACAGAAGCCCCTTCACGAGAAGACAATGGTTTCGCAACTAGATGCCATTTCACGCCTAATAGCGTTGAAGTCGCAATTGGGCATTAGTCGAGACGGCTTCGATCTCGTGTTGATAGTTCTTGGCAAACTGCTTCCGGATCCTCACACCCTATCGAAGAACACATACGAGTCACAGAGACTCCTTCGTGCACTTAAGATGCCGTATGAGGGGATCCAAGCTTGTCCGAAGGGGTGCGTCCTATTCAGGGGAGACCACGAGAAAGCAACACACTGTCCAAAGTGCAAAGCCTCTAGGTTTGTGGAGGTAGAAGGCAGTGATGGCAAGAAGAAACAGTCTAAGATCCCCGAGATGGTTTTACGGCACCTTCCTTTCCTACAGAGGATCCAACGGCTGTACATGACAGAGGAGTCCGCGAAACAAATGACGTGGCATAAGAATGGCAAAAGATACAGTCCTGACAAGATGGTACACCCAGCGGATGGTGATGCATGGAAGCACTTCGATGACATGAATCTTGGCAAGGCTATGGAGGCTCGGAATGTACGCGTAGCGCTGGCAACAGATGGGTTCAACCCGTTTGGAATGATGGCGGCCCCGTACACTTGTATTACCTCCCATGGGCGTGCCAAAAAGACGAGAAGCTTGCGGGTTGGAGCCTTGTGCACTTGGTCTCGCCGCGCGGTAAAGCAGCTGTCCCAAACGATGATGATTACAACTTTGACCCAAACAAAGATGAGTTCTATCAACCTAAGGGGCTAGAAGGGAGTTTGGAGATAGACATTCTTTCGCTCATGGGCATGGAAGTAGACAACGACATCGATGAGGACGAGGGTGATGAGGTGCAGGATGCTGAGGACTTACGAATCCTTGAGCGATGGCAGATGGAGTGCGATGGAGTTGAGGACGATGTAGATGATGATGATGATGGAGATGATGAGGACGATGGAGATGATGCCCGACACTTAAGAGAGCTTGACAATATTGATAGTGATGACGACAATAGTGATGACGACTACACGCCAGCCATATTGCCGTTCGCGGAGATAATTTCTAATTCATGTAATACTATATTGTTATTATTATTACCTTGCAATTATGTTTCTTTACAAGTACTTGTCAGTTATTTATGCTAACTGTTTTAATCTTTGTCATTGCAGGCACTCGACAAAATGCCGGGCGGAAGGCGGCAGCGGCCGCATCGACAGGTCCGCTCGTAGTACCAGATCCGCCACAAGGAGCAGGCGACCACCATCGCCACCGACGAGGAGCAGTTGGTGGAGCCATCGACCAGTGGGGGGGGCAGCGGACGTCGCATGTCGATGAGGAGGCTGCAGTTCTAGGAGGCCCCGCAAGGGGGGATGACGACGACGACGACCGGTGACGGCGGCGACGACGACGACGATGGGGGCGAGCCAACACCAGGCGAGACGGCTTCCTCATGTTCGAGCAAGCCCTACCAGCGTGGGCCCTCGTCACTCCCTGAGCCACGGCCGCTCCCTTCCCGTCGCCCGGTGATTCGACCCATGGGTGAGACGTAAGTAACCATTGTTGATTTCACTACTTGTTCATATGACATGTTGAAAATCAAACTGCAGACTAACAATTGTTGTTAATGACTCGTGCAGTAGCTGGACGTTTGTGAGCCGAGGGAGCGGTTCACGCCATATCAATGGCATCCAGGGCCTGCTAATTAGGGAGTACTACCCTGGCTTGGTCACCCACAAGGGTGACGTACAGGCGCCCATGAAGTGGGAGCACTTCTCCAGCGTCACGGACTCCAACGGCGATACCCTTGCGGCGAAGATCAAGAGGGAGTTCTGGGTGAGTATTTTCATCGCACCGCATTTCTCAATACTACACATTCGTTGGACGTTCTTGAAACAATGAAATGATACATGATGTCTGTGTGCAGGACTTCTTCACGTGTGAGGAGGGGAGAGAGCAGCATGCAGTGCGAGTGCAGGAGGCTGTCTGCAAAGATCGTCTCAAGGACCTATACCACGAGGCGCATCTCCAGTGCGTCATCAGCTACTATGCCGACGTGCTTGGCCAGGTAGTGAAGAAGCCGCAAGTCAGGGAGATGATACTCTAGAGGGAGACCGACCTCACAGAGGCACAATACATGCAGGTAATTAAGTAGGAAACATTCGTTCTGATTCCTTCCGTGAAACATTCAATTCATCTTCTGGCATGTTAAATACTTGATGTCATGCAGATGTGTTCGGGGTGGTGCGACAACTACAAGGACTGCTAGGCGGCCATTGTGCGTGAGTGGACCACGGACGCGGCATACCAGAGGCGCAGAGAACGTTGGGAGCGCCGCCTACAGATGCGAGGGGCACCACACCACCAAGGGAACCAGTCCCTCCCAGTGTTCATGGAAATATGGGTATGCTTCTGTTGATCTATTAATTCTAGCGCTCAATTGTCATTACTTGTAACCATGTTTGTGTTTTCCTCGCAGACCCAGTCGCATGGTGGGCAGGTCGTCAACGAGTTCACGGGGTACGCCCTTGCTCACAAGGGCAAAGCGACGGCGGCGGACAACGTCTACGACCCGGTGGACGGGCCCGATGCGTACACCAACGCGAGCATCTACCCCAAGCTCGCCGAGTACACCTCCGCGGCTCGCCAGCGCCATGGGGAGACGTTCGACCCCGCCACCGACCCCCTGGACACGGACCTCTTGATGAGGTTGGGAGGAGGGAAGCAGCACGGCCGGTACTGGATGGCCAACAGCGCCATCGAGTCGTCCTCTGTTCCCACGCTGAGCCAGATTCGACGAGACGGGACTAGGAGCTCCTCCGACATCCCCATAGCGCCTCGGCAGCCGAGCAACGCACAAATGTTCTCGGCATTTTAGGTAAGTGCAGTTTCATTCGTTGTTCACTCGTTTCACACATGTACCTTGCTTTCACATACCATCAACTTTGCGGGTGTAATATTGCAGGCCCAGATCGCACAGTTGCAGACGAACCAGGAGAACATGGCGGTGGCCCATCAGCGGCAGCTGGCGGCTATCACGCAGCACTACCAGCGTCAGATGCAGGACTTTGCCGCCTACTTCTGGGGCCTTTAGATCCCAGGAATACAGCAGCACGAGCTCCCTGCCTCGATCTTTGCTCCACCACCTTTTCCTGTGCCTACTCCTATAGCGACTCTAGTGAGTATATTGCCTGTTGCTTTAGCTTGTGCGGCCATCGTGTAGGTACTAATGAGATTACTTGTCCTTTGTGCAGGAACAGTCGGTGGGTTCGAACCCGACTCCTCCAGGTGCCAGCCCTCCACTGGGCCCTTCTCCACCGCACGAGTGGCCTGCTCACCCGACCTTCCCGACTCAGGGCTTCACGTGGCCAGGTACCGCTCCTCCTCCACCGACGCAGCAGGGGCACTCCGGGCCCTACTCGATGTTCCAGGCGGCGCCGCAGTCAGGGTGGTCTCCGTGGGAGCAAGGTGGGGGCTCTGGGGCCCCTAGGGACGCCGGGTCAAGCTAGGTACCTCTACTGCCCGCTTGTGGACTTGTCGGCCTTCGTGCCACTGTGATGTCGGCCTTCGTGCCGCTGTGGTTATCGGCCTTCGCGCCGTTGCTTTCTTGCAGGTTTTGGACATGTTATGAACTTGTTATGAACTTATATCGTGTTGAGACGTCATTTGATGATGAAATGTGATTTTTATGTGATATTCTAGTTTATTGTCATGAATATATGTGAAATTGCATGTCTGGAATGCAAGAAAACAGAAAAAAAAAAAAAAAAATTCCAGCTTTGCCGAGTGCCAGCACTCGGCAAAGCTGGGCATTTTTCCCAACAGAGCCCAGCTTTGCCGAGTGCTGGCGTGGCACTCGGCAAAGTGACCAAACCTTTGCCGAGTGCCAGCACTCGGCAAAGGCTTTTTTTTTTAAAAAAATTTGCCGAGTGCCCCACGTCGCAGTCGGCAAAGAATTTTTCAAAAAAAAAATGCCGAGTGCCTGACACGTCAGCACTCGGCGAAGAATTTTTCAAAATTTTTTTTCCTTTGCCGAGTGCCTGATACGTCGGCACTCGGCAAAGGGTGCCGTCAAGTTGACGGCGCCCGTTACCTTTACCGAGTGCTGGTGTGGCACTCGGCAAATCCTTTGCCGAGTGCCTGCCACGTGGCACTCGGCAAAGATTCCTTTGTCGCCCACTTCTTTGCCGAGTGGGCTTTGCCGAGAGCCGCACTCGGCAAAGCCTTTGCCGACGGCAAATGTTCCTTTGCCGAGTGCGGCCGGCACTCGGCAAAGGCGGCTGATCCAGTAGTGAAGGGATATATAGCCTATGCCTACCCAAGTCATATCTGAGGATGCTTACGTCACACCGAAGAGTGAAATATAGTGCGTCTTCAATAACAAGGCTGGACAGTCTCTTCTCAAGATCGTAAAGGTTGTCATTGATATGGGGGGCCGGAGCGCTCCATGCACTCGTCCGTGACGAGTACACGCTCGCGCAGTACGTGCACATAGCTTCCTGTGCACCAGCGACAACGCGCGCCTCCACGAAGACGACGAGGAAGGGACAGCCCCTATGGCAGTCGATGTGGTCGCAGCCATCCACTGATCCACGGCACACAGCACAGCCGCAGCTAGGAGCAGCGGTATGGCGGGTACGTGTAAGCGGGCATGCTCAGGCAGGCGATCCTGGCTGCCGGTGACGGGGTCCCAGACCATGAAAGCCGTCGATTCGTCATCACGAGTGTGGATCAGCACGCGCCCGTGGCGGCAGTCAAGGGCCCAGGCGGAGTCGCTGCTGCTGCAAGCCATAGCCATCGCCGGTGCCGTTGCCGGTGGTGAGAAACTTGAAGCTGGGACGAATTGAGAACCCACGCCCCAACCGGCGTTGTGGATGTAGCCCAGCAGGGGCGGTATCTTGTGGAACCGGCGGTAGCGGCGGAGGAAGCCGCCGCCGCCGTTAGAGAGGAGGATGCGGCGCCAGGCCTTACAAACGAGAGCGGCACATATGAGCAGAGCTGGCTCATCCGGCGGAACGCGGAGGAAGATCTCTTCCACGAGCTCCTCCGGCAGCGCCGCCATGTCGATCGCGTTGTTTGCTTGTGCTTGATCAGGTTGCTGGATCCGATGCCGGCGAGACGATCGGCGCCGCACGTGGTTTGTTCGATCGTCATCAGTCATCACCCCACCCCAATAAAAAGTCCGAAGGAGGGTATTGGAGTCGGTTCCGGACGCGACGACGTTGGCAAAACAATTGGACCTAGAGTCGGACGCGACGAATCGTGCACTGTGCGCAGTGTGACGTGGGATCCGTCCGGGCGTTGTGGCCTGAGTTTTCATGTGTGTTTCCTTTACAAACATCATCAAAAAAATGAAATGTTGCAACATCATGGGGTCGAAAATCTCTTATGTTCAAGCTCGCTCGTCCCAAATCCATTTTGGCAGTCCTTCACTGGATTTCACGCCAGCGAACGATTCGATCGGCAAAAGCTGCAGACGCCTACACAATCTCCCAGCTGCCCTGAGGTCACTTTAAAAAAGTAATATATTTATTTCAAAATGTTATAACTTCTGAACGGTATATCTATTTTTCATTTTGTCTGCATCGGTGTGTTATACGCGACGAGACAAACAAAACTAGATCCCATTTGCTTATGTTATGAATAATTTTTTAGTAACAATTTATGTATATTAACTTAACAAAACTAGATCCTATTTGCTTATGTTTTGAATAATTTTTTTCTAGTAATAATTTATATATATTAACTTATAACGTATAACTTACAACTTATGCACACAAGTTATATTGAATAAATTATGTACATAAGTTGTATAGAATAATTTATGTACACAAGTTTTGTTGATAACTTTTATACATAAGTTTTGTTCCATAACTTTTGTGTTTCTAAGTTTTTATATAAGTTATAAGTTAATTTGTCCCTTTGTGTGTTAATAACTTTTGTGTTGGTAAGTTTTAGCACAAGTTATAAGTTAATTCGTTCCTTTGTGTTTAATAACTCTTTGTAAATAATTTGTGTTTTCATAACTGTTGAGTTTTTAAGTTTTTCACGTAAGTTATACGTTATAAATTATATGTTATAAGTTATATGTTATAAGTCAGTACACATAAATTGCTACTAGGAAAAAAATTCTTCAAAATATATGTAAGTGGGGTATAGTTTTGTTCGTCTCGTCGCGTAGAACACACCGGTGCAGGCGGAATTAAAAACGGATACACCGTTTAAAAGTTATAGCAATTTGAAATAAATGTTTTGCCTTTTTTGCCTGCGTCAGCGCTGATGTCAGCATGCAGGGGATGAGCGCGTGCGCAGCCGAGAACCCAAAAGATAATGAAGCACACCCGCGCCATCCAAATCAGGAAAAGATGGAAATACTTTTTCTAAAAAAGGAAACAATAAGCATGTCAGAAATTTGATCGTTGGGTTCAATTTCAATGAACGTTCGTCAATTAGTCTGGTCGCTCGCTCGTCGCAATTATAGTGGAGAGTGCTAACATGCATGGGTTTGCTGCAATTGAAGACGCTGCTGTCGGGCCCCCTAATTCAAGGGTCCACTGTGCATATGTATTAGTCCCTGGATCAGTAGCTGATACGCACGACTCAACAAGATTGATATAAAAAATCCATACTTTTATTGTTAACGGGGAAAACGGGTTACAAGGTTCGGGTTTACATAGCTTGGGCCATTGGCTTTGTATCATATATTAGAGTTCTATGACAACGGTCCTAGGTCAACATGGCTCCATTTCCTACAGGCAACTTGAAGTGCAGACACAACCCTAGACTTATCCCATAATCGTAATCCTATATCGCAACTTTGTATTCCTAGCGTAGCTCTCTCGTACGGCTCCGTCTTCGAGTATACTCCTGTATCCTATCCTGGCATAGTTCCAGTAGTTCCATCTAGGCATAACCTCCTATAGCTTAACTCCTAAAAATATAGATTGAGTGGGTTGAGTACATAGAGTACTCAGCAAACCCTAATTTGGGTGGAGGTGGAGTGGAAGCGAAGGCTATAGGTGAAGGTGGATTTATGGTGGTTGGAGTAGTTGAGGTGGATAGGTAAGGTAGTATGGTGGAGTAGTTATAATTTTAGGTTGGACCTGGCAGAGTATTACCATTCTCACCAGTTCCCGTTGTTCATTATAATTGTCAAATTAGTAAAATACATCTTACCAAATAGTTGTAGTAGTCTGATCACAGTATCCCATTCTAGCATTTGCCCATTCCAAGACATGGCTATTCGAATAGATTTAGTTAACTCTGCAGAGGTGTACAAATTTCCCCACATGATAGACACAGTCCGACACCATCCTCATGGCTTAAACAGGTCTAACGAGATCCCGTACCCACTCGAAAGCTAACCTAGACTTCTATATAATCTCTACTACGGCTTCTCAGGGATTGGAAACACAAAACCAAGAAGATACCAAATCCCCCCAAACATGATGATACCAAATCATCACAAAAGAAAACATGGCTCGAACACGACCAAGAAAAACAGTGGCTCGAACGCTGCCTAAACCTAAAGCTTAACGTGGAAGATCACATAGCATCCACGCCAACCAGATACGGAAGAAATCCATCCCCCATATCGGCTCCTGATATTCCGCTGCCTACACCGGCCTCCTAGTAGAAACTATACTTCTATCTAACGGGGTGTGAGATCTAGTCTACCCATATAGTACGTAATAACTCACTAGGCGAGACAGACTATGAACCGGTCCTTATGTGACCGAGGCGAGTATCTCCCACAGGAATCCTCTCCAGGAATTCCCGTCGAGGTAATTTATCCCACATAAATTACCTCCACTCGCCCCATGTCGGGGTTTAGTTAAGTTTTACCAGTTTTAGGTTCCATAGTTATTATCATCAAGTTTATCAAGGTAACCATTACCTTATCATTAATCACATTGTCATAATTAAGTTCTTTATTAATTCATATGGGGGTTTTCAAGTAATATAGGTTGGGTTTATTATTTTGTGGAGATGGATAGGGGAAGGTTTATGGTGGGGCTAGCAATGTGTGGTGGTGGTGGTTAGGAGAGAGTGGTTATGAGGTGGAATGTATTGTAGAGGGAGGGGTTAGGTGGGTGTTAGGACTTGCCTCCATTCGTTGACGATCAGATCCTTCTCTGATTCCTGTGTCTTCTGTTCCTGTCTTTTGGACTCCATCGGGTTCTCTCGCATCTTCTATCCTACGCGGTCTAGCATCGACAAACAATAGAACACAAACAAGGAAAATAACAAGCATAGACAATCAGTCGATCCTAGTTGGGTTGGTCCTATTAGGCGATGGGTTGGTTTACTAGGGTTATCACTATTACGTCAATCTAAAGTGAGGCTTGGATATAGGTACTGTATCTAGAACTTGGGGTTCTACGAGTTAGGTCAGGGCGGGTGGTTGGTCTGATGGAAACCAGACCACATTATTAAGGTTCACTATTATGTGAACCTAAAGGAGGAAACCTGACCAAGTCATCATAAATGACCTGGTTGGTCTCTACAGGTCCATTGGGGTTAGCCACACATGAGCATAGGTATGTGCGTGTGACTTGGGTTAGGTTGGTGGGCTAGGCTACGGCTAGGGTTAGCGGCATATACGCATATGCATGTGTGTATGCCCATGTTTAGGTGGGGTTAGGGTTAGCCATACATAAGTGTATACCCGGGTATCGGGCATATCCACGTATGTGTAGATGTCTACTTATTTTAGGTGATTGGGTACGGATATATTCAGATATGTGTCATGGTACATACACATACGTGAATATACGGGGACTACTACTACTACGGCGAAGGGCTATATTTATAATTCCTATCTAATCTAATTATAAACAGGAAAGCAATCGATCTAGAATTTAAATGGGCACCAATAATCAGGATTTAGGGTATGATTATGTAGGGTTTTATCCTATAAGATTTATGGTGAAAGAATTACGTAATTTGGAATTAAAATGAATGAGTTATAAATTATCTAAGTTTATTGACTAAACACGAATGGAAATGATCATGGTAATTATTCCTACAATTTTAGCTAATGAAGATGAGTGGCAAACTATCTAGGCATGATCTAGGATGAATCTAGTTTATTTAGAAATTTTCTAGGAATTCTTCTATAATTAATAAGCTTACCGTTTATACTCCTGTGTACGATTCCCTGTGTGCCCTTAGCAAGTTACCACGACTCAGCGACTGACACGTGGGTCCCGGATGGCGACGTGGCTCGCGGCCATAGGGTCGAGCGACGTGGCTTAGGCCGGGTGCGAGCGCTTCTGCTCGTCCTCATCCCCATTCGGCCAACAAGCGAGAGCAGAGAGACAGAGCGCGAGAGAGAGAAGGGAAAGGGAAGGAGAGAGAGTCTCAATTTTTGCATTTTGGTCCCTTTTGAAAACATTTTTTACAAAAAGACCTATGCCAAAACGTTTGCTGAAAATAGACCATTTTTAGGCGTCTTAGAACATGACGCCAAGGTATGAGGGTCGGTGTCGACTGACACGACGCCGAGGTCTTGCCACGTCACGGATGACCCCGGTCGACGGCGACACGGTGGCGCATGGGGCCCACTACGTCGACGTCGTATCAGCCAACGCCACAGGCCTAAATTTGGCACTATGAGGAGTCACGCCGAGCTCTTGGCACCATCCGGCGCGCGGCCCAGGCGGCCCAACAACGCTTCGTGGGCCAAGAGGTCGGCGTGCGATCAGATGACGCCGAGACGCTAACCTCAGCACGGCCTGACTCAACGCCGAGGTTCGGTCAGAACCCCACCCCACGCATCACGATTCATGAGATCAGAGAAGCATGCATGCAGCTCGATCGGTTTCATTCCACTAGTGATGGAGACATGGCATGTTCGTCCGCGGGTGCCGGGAGACCATTTAGAGCGGCAGAGACGATGCTACCGGAGGTAGTGCATGCCCGCTGCCTAGCCTGTTGCGGGATTGCGGCAAGCCGAGGTAACGTCTCAGCGCCATAGGTCATGGTAAGTCTGGATTTTTACCATGACTTGGACATTGTCAAATTTGATTTTTACCGTGGGACAGACATATGCAAAAATGGTCTAAATTTTTGCTATGACTTAGAGACTAGAACTTTACCATGACTTGGACATTGACAAATTTAAAATTTTACCATGACTTGGATATTGAGAAATGTGGCTAACTCTAGAGTGCCAGAATGACTTAAAACAACATAGAAATACTTAGGATAAAAAATGATCTAGGGTTCATGTTGATGAACGAGCCTAAAAATGTTTCTAAGTGTTGGATCAATAGTTAACACCCTTTTTCATGATGCAGTTTTGACCACAGTAAAACTATAGTTTCTTTTCTAGATATAAAGTTTGACCTTTAATAGAAGTTGTAGTTTGAGTTGAGTACAATAAACTTTGTTTTTGGACCTAAACCTAAATCAGTTTTTAACATGGCCAAATAGTGACCACAAGTTTGAATACAGTGCTGTTTTGTAGCAGTGAATTGACATGTTTGCGATATTTTATCTTCCAAATTTGTATAGCAACTCAATTTAATACCTTACTACGAGTTTGAGTACTCTCTGAGGATATGACAACAAAACAAGTCTCGTCAAGTTTGGACTTAGCCACGGTAAAAAATCAGACCTTCTCGTGGTAAATATACATATGTCCATCTCATGGTAAAATCACAGATTTAGACATATTGTAACATATCCAAGTCACAATAAAATTCAATATGACATTGCCATGGTAAAAATTCAAATTACATATCCATCTCATAGTAAAAATGCAACCAAATTTGACATTATCATCTCATGGTAAAATTTTAGGGTGTCCAAGTCATGATAGTTTGTAGTTAGGATTGAAAAAAATCAGCTCGTACTACTACGGAATCTATCTCTACGGTGCACTTATAGGACAAAGAAGGGGAATAAGGCTCGGACAGGAATGTTGGGCGTGGGGTTAAAGCAGCCAGCTTGGCGCCGTTGTTAGTGGCGCCAAGCTTGGCGCCACCAATGATGGCGCCGAGCTAAAGGTCAAGATTTTGAAATCATACCTCCAGGGGCATTTTTGTGAGAAACTTTCGAAAAAAGAACTAAAAAATAAAAAAATCGGTCGTCTCGATATGGGCGGGCGCAAGGCTGACGCCGGCGCCAGAGCTGCACAGCGAGGGAGCAGGGTCACACGGCTGTATGAGTTGTTCTTTTCAATCTCCTAAGGCATGCTAGGTTTAGTTTGCAACATGCCATTGTTAGTTTTCATGTGAGTGTGTAATCGTAGTACCTTTGCAATGTATGTATCACTTGTTTCTTTCAATCCCCTAAGGCATGCTAGGTTTAGTTTGCGACATGCCATTGTTAGTTTTGATGTGAGTGTAATCGTTGTGCATTCGCTATTTCATAAATTGCAGTCTTCGGATAGAAGGGGGCCCAATTGCAGTCTTCTGAATGGAGGGAGGAAGAAGAAGGGGGCTACGGCGCGGCTTTAAGAGTCTAGACCTCGGCGTTGAGTCGGGCCGCGCCGAGTCTGGTGGCTCGGCGTTAAGTGACCTCGCGCCGAGCTATTGGGCCACGAAGCATTGTTGGGCCGCCTGGGCCATGCGCCGGATGGTGCCAATAGCTCGGCGTGTAGTCCCACAGCGCCGAGGTTTGGCCTATGGCGTTGGCTGACACGATGCCGACGTACTGGGCCCCATGCGCCACCGTGTCATCGTCGACCGGGGTCGTCCGTGATGTGGCAAGTCCTCGGCGTCGTGTCAGTCGATGCCGACCCTCATACCTTGGCGTCATGTTCTAAGACGCCTAAAAATGGTCTATTTTCAGCAAACGTTTTGGCATAGGTCTTTTTATAAAAATTGTTTTCAAAAGGGACCAAAATGCAAAAATTGCACGGAGAGAGAGAGGGAGGGGCAGGAGCTTGTCGGCGGTGGCTGTCTGCCAGGCGAGGGAAATGGAGGAGGAGTGGCAGCAGGGCATGGGCACGGCGGCGTGGTGGGAGAGCGAGGCGAAGGAAGCAGATCACGGGGCAGATCGGTAGTGGCGAGGTGCTCTAGCAGCAGGTAGCGTGGCGGCGGCGAGTGCGGCGAAGAGGACGCAGAGGGAAGGGAAGAGCAAGAGCACGGTGATGGTGATGCATCAGCTCCGCCAGGTAGAGACGGGCGCTACGGCGAATGCCTCGGCCCGCCCGTGCGCTCGGCTTCGAGCAGAGCAAGGAGGGGAAGGAAAGGGGAAGCATGGGAAAAGCAGAAGGGAAGAGGTGGGGAGGATGTTGACCGGAGGGGGAAGGGAAGCGCACAGAGCACAACACAACGACGGCGGCGACCTTGACGGCGGGGCTTCGATGGCGGCGGTAGAGAGGGAGCAGAGGGAGAAGAGGAGGGAGGACTCATGGGGTTCTCCTCGACGGCAACCATCGGTGGCCTTTTATAGGCACGAGCAAGGCGGCAGCCCTGGAGAAATATCTCTAGCGAGCCAGCTCATGCCCTCGCGATGGCCAGCGGAGGTGAGCTATCGAGGAGGTCGACGCCCACGGCGACCTTGGTACAGTGAGTCAGCGGGCGAGCTATCGGCGACATTCTCCATGTGCTCGCGGACATGACCGCGGTCTATGTAATGCCGTCACGGAGGGGACACGGCGCCAGCGCGGCTCAACATGGCGGCGACATGGGTACAGCGCCTCCGTTGACTTCCTGGAGAAGTCAGATATGACATACGGGCCCCACCTGGAGAAGTCAGATATGACATACGGGCCCCACTCATTAGTGAAAGAAGGGAAGGGAAGGGAGAAGTGGCTGGGTTGGGCCGGCGTCGGCCCAAGCAGAATGGGAGAGAGGATATGGGGTTGGGTCACGGTGTGGGCCAGCGTGGCCCATCGCGGGGATGAGGAGGAAAGGGAAAAGGAGAAGGGGAGGAAGGCGGGCTAGGCCAACAGGTTGGGCCAGCCATCGTGGGGAAGGAAAGGGAGGAGAGGAGGGGAAGGGTGACGGGTTGGGCGAGGGCTGGTGCTGGGCTTGGCCCACTCGGGAGAGTACGCAGAAGGAGTTTCCATTTTCTTTTTCCCAGAGAATTATAGTTTGTACTAAAACTATTTTACTTGTATGATGCACTAGATACATCCTAATATAGCAAATTATTATAACTATGATAGTAATTAAAAGTAAGGATCTCCTATTTCTTTTATAGCTAGATGATGTAAATCAAGAAAAGATATGTGATGCATTATTCATGGTGTATTTCTAATTATCGAGAAATTATGAATCCCTAGATAGCAAAATATGTTTGTAGTCGAAAGGTAGCTCTAGATGACTGTGAAATGTAACTATGCTATATCTCCTAACAAGTAATATTATATTGTTCTAATTATTTAGTGCTTCTAAAGAAAAGGATTTTAATGATTCAAAAATGGAATTGGAAATTAGGGTGAGTGATTTTGGTGCCAGAAATAAATTCTAGGAGCAACCATACACACAAGCAATCAAGCAAGCATTAAAACATACACTCAAGCAAACAAAACACAGGCAATGGAATCTATTTACGAAGCGATTTCCTACTCCTGTAAGTCAGTCCTAACATGACAACTAGATCCTACGCGACACACAAAATGCATATGGTGGGTTTTGAAGCAGGGTTTTGAAATTATATTTTCAAAATGGTTTGCGGGAAAATAACTAGTCAGGGTTTTAATTTGTTGTAAAGTTTTAAAAAGTTCAAATTTTTAGTGAATTTTATTATGATACAAAAGCACGGGTGTTACAAATCTACCCCACTTAGAAGAATCTCATCCCTGAGATTCAAGTAAACTAGAGAGGGAGCTAGAGAGAGAAAGCCTAGGGGAAAAGAAATCCTAGAGAGAGGGAGGGAAGAATCTAGAGAGGGAGAATTTTCTTCGCCTTACTGTGCTGTCCTCCAGAGGGTTTCCTCATTCTGCTGGTGTACCACCCTATCGATACCGGGGTAGTATTCCGTCGGAAGGAGTATAATTCCTACCGCCTTATGTTGGCGGTCACTAACGACCATTTCTAACCGCCAATTATAGTTCGAAACAGGAGAAACAAACATACTTTTGACACATATGCCTTTACTATTGACCTAGTTCCACTTGTATTCGAGAAATCATGTTTTGCAGGTCACATATTCGAATACAAGTGAAAAAAATACCAAAATACGCCAAGCAGAAAACATAATGCAGATTCTACACCAAGGAGACAAGCAAAGGCACATCCAAACATCCAAACTAGGCAGAATACCACCGAGGATGCGACCCAGGCCCAACCAAAAGCCCACCAGAGCAAGGCGGTGGCCAGCGAAGGAGCCTAGGGTGCGACCGCACCGCCCCTAGCTCCTCTCGGGCCCAGTCTTCTCTGGCGGTTGCATGCCGCCATGCAATGACGGTTCCTGGTGGTTACCAAAAATACACAGCCCAAACCGACCAAGCTTCACTATATAAGAAGGGCTAGAGCTCATATGCAACACACACACATTCATTTGGAGCCTCTACGCGACACACAAAATGCATATGGTGGGTTTTCATGCAGGGTTTTGAAATTATATTTTCAAAATGGTTTGCGGGAAAATAACTAGTTAGGGTTTTAATTTGTTGTAAAGTTTTAAAATGTTCAAATTTTTAGTGAATTTTATTATGATGCAAAACACAGGTGTTATAGCTGTAGGCCAAGGTTGGTAGGAACACCTTAGGAAACTCTGCTAAAAGAGAGGCACAAGGGATTCAACTCCTTGTTAATGTTGGTGGCATGGAGGAACACCAATAGACACGAGGATTTATACTGGTTCAGGTCGAATCCCTATGTCCAGTCTCAGAGATAATCGAGTGCGTGTTTCTCGCTTGAATGCTCTAAAGTTCTTACAATGAGGGGTGCAAGAATGGTGAAAGAGGTGGAAGGACCTATGCTAGGTGAAGGCCTGCCCAAAGAGAAGCTCTAGGAGCCCTACTACAATGGTGAATGATGGAATGGTAGAGGATGTGCCTCATGTCAAGATGGGTGCCCTAGCTGCCCTTATATAGAGTTCGGGGCTAGGGCTTGTACAAAGAGGAAGTTCTCCTGACCGAGGGGTCGAGAGCCTATGGGAGGGCCTAGCTAACTTGGCTTGCAAGCTACGCCATCTTCTAGTGCACGCCCGGTCATGGCTATCGTCATGGTCTTCTAGCCACGTTGCGGTAGGGTGTAATGTGGTGCTACTATGCCAGTCGTGGCAGCACTTTAGCCTCGTTGGTGGTTCATCAGTCATCCTATGCAACACGGTATCCGTCATGGCCTTCATAGCCAACTCCTAGTTTCTCGGGGCATCGTACAGGAGTTGGTAGCCACCCCGGGTCATCGATTGCCTAGTCGCTTCATGGGGCTGAGGGCTACGATCCCGTTCGTCGGGGTCGGGGCTTTCAGCCGGTCTAGATAGCCTCTGTGTTGAGACCTTCATCGTGGATCCCATCCTGTAGTGGGTGGGATCGTACATATGTCTTGTCGGTCCGTATCTAGACGGTGGGTTTCGTACATGTTACCTTTGCTACGCAGTATTATCTCGTCGGTGCGGCGTGGCACATGGATGGTGTCTGACCGAACCGAGGTGACTACTATCCCCTCGGTCCTTGTTGGGTCAGTAGTTGTTTGTTTTTGTTTTGCTATTCAATAAAAATTGAAATAAAAATTTAGGCTCCCCAGCATTTCAACTAGAAGAGCCCTTGTTTGTTTTTGTTTTGCTATTCAATAAAGCAGGTTCAAGAATAAGTGTGGGGGAGATCTCTCAAGTAGAACAACCACACATTTGAGATCTCCCCCACATGTTGCACAAACATCAAGCAATCATCATGCAGAAGGAGAGGGCCAAATTGTGGTAGAAACGCCCCAAATAACACGCTTTTGGAGGCGCTCGTCTTCCACTAGACACTAAGCACCCCGAAAGTTAGCTACATCGGATAGTTCCGTCGAGCCCACCCCAAGGGAGAACTTGAAACAATCCATGTTTTACATCTAGAATCCAATAACGAGTACGAGCTTACAATACTTAGTCCATTTCATATAACCAGAGTTCTTGTAAATTATTTATTATAATACCAAAGTTCAGAGTGCGATAATTAAACAGTAAAATGAAAATAAGCATCTAGCGAAAACGGTACAAGGATCCGTCTATGCTCACTAGAAGAATCCTCCACACAAGAGCTACTCCTCAAGCTGCACCTGCAACAGGGGTAAAATAAACCCTGAGTACATAATATACTCGCAAGACTTACCCGACTAGTGGGAATAGTTTTCTGACTCCAAGGAATATGATAGGCAATATGGGTTTGTTGTTTTCTTTTGTTTGCGAAAAGCATTATTAATAGTTCATCCTTACAGTCAAGTTTTATTCGCAGTCATGATTACTTCATTTACTAACCATTCTAGGTAAGCACATGTTCTACTTTCCAGCAAGGGTTGAGCCATCAGAACCATTTTTTCATCTTTTATCTTTCAGTTCTTACTATGGTGCTAGACCATAGCCAAGTCGTACCATCTCATGAAAATGGCGATTCATGAACCAATGTATCCCAGCTAGGTACCCTGAAACACATGCCCCATTTGTACCCTAGGCACAAACAAGACCAACCCATTCCACTCCTATCGAGGGGTCTAGGTCCCCGTCCAAACTTGGATTCCAAGCCCCCACACTTGAGACCCGATCTTAGTATGGTGCTTAGCCCTCCACCTTTCCCCGCCTCCAATCAGTCGGTCCGAAAAGAGCCGAAACCCACGACAAGAGCGTAACGAGCCTTCCTACTCCCATAAGCAAGTATGTGCTTAGGATAATAAGTCTGTGACCTAACTACCATCCACAGCAATGGACGGTCCTTAATCGACATGAATAGGGAAAACAGTATAACCAAGCTAAGCCCCGTTGGTCACTGGACACAACCTGTTACACCCACCAATACCCATACCATATCCATGCCATGTCTCCATTTTCCCTTCACTCTTTTTATCATGAGAGTATTTATAATAATCACCTATTATGAGTAACGACAGGTTACTCACGCTACCGAAAACCTAAGCATAGTAGCTACTCAAACCTGCACTAGTAAAACTCATAGGACAAATATATCTATGCATGTGGTTTTCAAAAAATTCCTGTAACATAAATGCACATCACAAACATATGTTTAGTGATTATCAAAAATAAGGGTTATGCACTAGGGCTTGCCTTGGGCAGGCGCTGTGTTAGCTGAGTCAGTCAGTGGCGGCTCCGAGACCTCCTCCTGCACGAGAATCTCCTCCTCGTACTCCTCGATGATCTCCTCAAACTCGTGATCGCTGGTGGTCATAATCTCCGCCAACTCGTTCTCTACATGCATGCGATGATAATGCAACACTTAGCATTTATGCAACAGTAACTCTTAACATAAGAATATGCATACTGAGCTATTAAGCTAGCTCTAATGACTAAGATACTAGCTAACTATCATTTTTACCAAGCAAAGTGTTGGGTTCAACTAACAAACACACAGCTTTACAAATGAAGGATATATCTTTATTTCTACAAATGATTTAATGTATATTGAAACAAAGAGCATTTAACTACCCTTATGTTTAGTCTATTCTAAAGCTACAAAAATTATAGTGAGCACATAATAATACAATAAAGCTACTATAAAAATTTCAGGACTGAAGCTATCACCAAATTACCACAAAAATTCTTACAATAATTCTCCTAACAATATTAAATATTTTCAAATGATTTAATAGCTCCTGCTATCAACATGTATATATATATGAACTAAATACACTAATAGATAGAGCACAATTTTAGGAACCTAATAAAATTTGTTGCATAATTTTTAGATACCTACATGATTTTATATAATTTACCAAAGATCAGCTCAAAAATTAAATTAGAAAACTATTTCTAATTCCTTATGAAAAAGAAAAACGAATTCTCCCGCGCGGCCCACACGCGTGGCCCATGCGACGCAGCGCGCGCGAGCGTGTGGCGGCCCGCGGTGCGGCCCACGCGACATCGGCCCACACGCGGAGACGGCCCGCGGTAGGGAAACCTCCCGCGCACCGGCGCTTTTGCAGAAACACCCCCACGCTATCCTCTATTAACATGACGACTATGCGTACTAATTCTATAGACAACATTTTTGCAAGAAGACCCTCGTATTAACCCGTCTTTGCATCGGAGAGGTCCCCGACGCCTCTGCACTCGTCGACGCGGCATTGACCGGCACTAGGCCGCTACGCCGGCCAACTGGGGATCCCCTCGACCCATCTAGAGGACTGATGCTCACCTATGGGACATCGCACAACAATGGGCAGTGATTCGGAGACCGAAGACGAAACAGGGCGACCTTCCCACGTCGGCGCACAACCTGCGATGGTGACAATGACGTTCTAGTGAGCCATGGAGCTAAGGGAGTAGTAGAGGTAGCGGGTGAGCATCAACGGCTCACCAAGGACCTAGCCGAGGTGATGGTTCGGCCGGAGATGCCCCGAGCAAGACTGGCCACGTACGCACGACGGCGAGCTCAGCGACGAGCCGTGGCGGACACGATCACGTCAGCAGTGTTGGGACATGGTAGGGGTACGGCTTAGGTGCGCATGGCGAGGAGGGGTTCGGGTTGAGTCTAGCGGTACAGGTAATTTGGCCCGAGGTGGTCGAATGAGGGCTGCCCTCGGTGATGGGCGGACTCGGCCTATTGGCACGGCGGTGGGGAAAAAGCTCCAAAATTGAAGCTTGACCGGGCGCCATTCATGGTGGGGTGGGGTCAGGTAGCTAGGCAGCTATGCGACGGAGCCAACAACATGACGAATTTACTTGAGGTGATCTCTCCCTAACGAATTTAATGGCACGCTCGACGGTGGCAGCAGAGGGAGAAAGGGAAAAAGATAAAGACGGGGCATGGCAGGTGGCTCGGCTCGTTCTCGCCTTAGCGAGACGTGAGCGGCGTGATCAGGACACACACGCGCAGCGCTACAAACAATGCATGCACGCGTCCGACCGGCGTGGCCCGTGTGGCCACAGTGTCTTAAATGACAAGACAACGGTGGCTCGGCCACGTGCGCGTGGCAGTGGCGGCCTTGAACTGGGCCAACAACGGCGTAGGGGGTATAGCGGACATGTGCGGACATGACGATGATGCAACGACAATGGCAGCGTCGCGGTGCGAGGCTGGTCGGCAGTGCGGTGAGGTGATAGCAGCGTAGCGTGGCCTTTGCGGCACCAGTGACGATGTCGCGAGGCTGGGCAGTAGGGCGCGGGGCCAGCGGCTCGTTGCGGCCGGCCTCAGCCAAACCCAGGCGGCCTGACCAACCCAGCATGGCGGCACAGGGTGACCGCATGGAATGCGGCCAGGTGCGCGGAGCGGGGTGGCCGCATGGTGACCGCACGCACGTCGCTAACCATCTTGAGATTGTGACACACATGAATTTTAAAGCGCCGAAAACAACTAAACGGTTACTCCAGGAGCCAAACCATCTTCACCATGCTCAAGATGGCATATGAGACTACCAAATAGAGCTATAACACTACACCATTCCTTAACTCAATCTCTCAAAATAATTTGCTAAACATAGTATTGTCTAGCTGTTGACAGACTTGGAAATTTTCCAAGTTTTGAGCTGAACTTGATTTCAGTTTGTAATTTCTAAGCTAGTGGAAATATTAGCTAGTAATATCATTTTTCGACAGCAAGTATTTCACTGTCATCTACAAAGTTTGTTCTTCAAACTTTATTTAAGTACCATGCACATGTTCTATAGTATTTTCGCTTATTAAAAATTAGTTTTAAACCCTACTTAATATACATGAACTATCGAATCAACTTTCATTTAACATTTTTTTGATCATTTTAAGTTAGAAGAAATTTATCAACACATTCTATCACATGCATTAACATATAAACATGATGTTCATGACATATTTTAGTAAATGATTTAGGGTATAACACTGAGAGTGTTACACAAATGCTCCAGAGAGGATTGACAAGAGGATTGACTGAACTTCTAGTTTAGCCAAACCATCTCTGACTCCCCTCAACTCCTTCTTCTTCCACGATGGTTTGTGCAACACTACCCTCACTCCCTACATTAAGAAAGTTTAAAATTAAATAAATTTAAAATATAAAACAAATGATGCTCCATCTCCATGCTATCCTTTGATGAGAAGTTTGCATACTCTTTATTCCTCGCCAGTATTTCTAAAAGTTGTGAACAACTTATCATAGGGACCCCATTTTATCTAGGTAATTGGAATATGAGATATAGTAGGATGGAAATGAAACTTGCTCGCTTTTGCAAAGTACTTGGGATTTATTTATAAAATCAAAATCTCGATTAGCATGCTCCTCAGATGATTATAATGCCTACCATGGCCATATGACAATATTCCATGATGTAAAACCTTAGTCATATGCTGCTTGTAATTACATTGAGCTTTGCCAAATTATTGTGACCCTTGTTGAGATTCTCATCATGCACCCATGATCAAGATTCACGTACACCCACAAAATAATATGCTGATTCTTACACCAAGAGTTACGCACAAACATGCTTTTCCGTCCACCAAATAAAATACTCCCGTCACATGTCATGAGTCTCTCTGTCAAAAGTTTTTGATGTGCCAAAAAAAAGAAAGTATGGGCTATGCTAAAAAAAGAGAAAAGAGAAAATATCCATGCCAAAGAGCATGAGAGAAAAAAGAGGAAAAAAATGCATGCCAAAGAGCATGAGAAAAAAATAATCCCATGCTAAAAAGCATGAAGAAAAGAAAAAGAAAGAAAAAGAGAAAGATAGCCAATACTTTCAAATAAAAAGTATTTATCAAAGAGAGCCATGATTCAAAGGAGTACCTAAAATATTTAGAATTAGGAAAAATTTCAAAATTCCACACACTTGTATAATCTTGATCAAAATGTATGACTTGCATCTCCTTGGATCCGGTTTTGACTTAGCGATATTATGTGATGCAATTATGCCTGTCTTTCATACCTACCCAAAACTCCACAAAAAAGCCTTTAGAGGTAGGATGAAAAGAAGGCAAATATCAAAAGCCTTTGGTGATGACTATACACATTGAGCGACCGAGTGAATCATTTTGAGGAGCAAAGCTAAACTTTGTATTTTCAAAATCAAACAAAACCCAAGTTTCTAAGCAAGAGTAGAGTAGGAAGATTTGAATCCTTACTATTCCATTATCCAATCACTCAAGATTCTATGGTAGACACTCAGAATGTTCACAGGTTTAGGTGAGGATTGGAATAACTTGTATGCAGATTTCAAATCAAGGAGATGACCCAGCTTAGTCCTTAGAACTTTACTCAAGAATGAGCAAAGGACTAAGTATGGGGGAGCTTGTTGGCGGTCCTTAACTCATATTTTCACCCGCCAACCTTACATAAAATCCATACAAGCAAACACCAAAACTTAGTAAATAGGGTTTATACTAACGAATTCCATGAGTTTTGGTGAGATGATCATTTACAGGACACATACATGGAAATGCATATAAAAGACTAAGAATGCGCAAAGAAACAAAGCGTAAATGCCATCCTACATGAGCCCAAGGGGGAGAAGGGCCACTACCAGCAAATCAGGGCCCAAAAGAGGTGGAGAACAAGGCCAAACCCAAGTCAAAACATCTCAACTCTGCGCAACACCACCATGGGCCAAGTCCAAGAGATCACAAGAGGCAGTCCAACAAGATTAGACTCAAGGTAGCCCACCTAGGGGTGCGGCCACACCCCTACAGGCGTGCCTCGAGCCCAACCTTCTCTAGTCGGTTCATACCGCCATGCCCAACATCGGTGCTGAGGTGTTTGCCCGGTTCAATGTACCTGTATGGTGGTTTGGAGCTTTCCATGTGTGGATCCATCATATTCCATGGACATTCCCTCCTCTCCACCTATAAAAGGAGGCCCCCTCTCCTCATTTCATTGAATAAAACACTTGGGCAACAACACAAGAAATACATAATGTAGCAAGTAGAGAGAAGGGCTCCATTCATATCTTAGCTCTCTAGCTAGACTAGTTTAGGGAGTGAGTGAGGAAGAGAGAGAGATGGAGAAGTATCGGGGTTGTCGGCTACCTCCATTTGTAGCGGAAGGAATGCCAGGAATGTCGGCTCCCTCTTCACTTGTACCTCGATGGACCTAGTACTACTTGGAGTGCAATGGTTCATGTTTATCTTCGGTGGTGAGTTCTACTTTAAGATAGTCTCATTTACTATTTACTTGCGTGTTCAGCATCTCCATGGCGAATACTCTAGTAGAGGGCTCCTGATAAAGATGGATAACCCTATACGGCGCTAGAGTAGTAGTCGATAACGTAGACATGGTGTCTAGGCTAGAGGCTACCTTCATTTGCCTCGTTCCCCACGGTTGAGGGGTAGGCGGCAGGTGGTGACAGCCCTGTCTGTCCCTTGTAATCCCCCATGTCTGGGTTCGACATAGAGCCGTAGGCCGACAACGCTTGGCAGACCAAGTGTTATCCGGTGCCCGAAGCAGGTCTATAGTGGCATAGCTATCCTAGCTTAGGATCTCTATAGTTCAAAAACCTCGCTACCCGAGCTATCTTTCTTCTTGTTATCTTAGGTGAACTAGTTAAGAGACTTTTACACATCCGTTCCTCGTGGAAATATGATACCCTGAATACTTCCGGGTGAAATGCTACAACGGTAATTCAGTGCGTTTGCGGATTATTTCTGTATGTGTTAAGAAATACCAACAATTATGTGTACCAGTTATAAATGAGGCATGGAAGTTTGCATATGGAATGGTCTCACTCTTGAAGCTTGGTCAATCAAAATAAATAATTATATTCACAATTACAAAGACAACAATATAAATGAAATGGATATATTGTGCACATAGTAGTTGATTCGAAATAAGATCTCACTTCAATACTACAGATTAATGTTTCATTATCACCACTTTCATTGCCGTAGCGATATAAGCGTCCGTGTGATACTTCCACCGTCGGTTGGACCGACAGGGAGGCCCCACAAGAAATGAAATTGGCAGTTGAAAACCATCAATGCGGGGTAGTAGTGGGGTTGAATTCCACCATCGTTTGGAACGCCGAGCTAACTGAGATACGCGTTATCGCCGCCACACCTACACGACCATTTGGTGTACCGGCGGTAAATATTGAAGGCGAGTAAACGAGAGTGTGTCCCAATGCCCAACTGCCAACACCCCCTGCTGGCACGCTCTACAATTCTTCAAGGCCACTGCCCTCTGGAACCACCCCTATTCCATGTTCATCCCATTCTTCCATCAGACTAGCTAGAACCATGTCGGTGGACAATTTTTTCAAGATTCCCAGCTATGACTCGTCCTCCGATGAGGACGAGGTCCAGCAACACTCATCATCTGAGGAGGCCTCCAGGGAGTACATGGATCTTGATTTGATTCCTAACAGGAGCTCCGACACCGAGAAGGAGGAGGAGGACACCAAGGAGGAGGAGGACGACGACGAGCCCGAGGATGATGACGTCGACAAATGATGACGGGCCTCCTCCGAAGCGACCAAGGCGACCATCATCCTCGCTCTGAGAGGATTATTTTTAGGTGTATTATCTTTGTGGATGAACTGAGTACAACCACTCATTCAAAATGTATCTATATATTTTATAAAGTAATAAACAAAAATTCTAGTCCGATCAATGCTTCTTTCTTTTGCTGTCATCGCACATAGTGCTATGTCATGTCACTAGACCAATGTTTTTGGTGGCCCTGTTTGGATCCCTCTAGTTTTTGGTAGTTTTTAAGAATCTGGCTTTGTAAACTGGGTGGGATCCAAACAGGCCAGTTTTTTAAGAATTCGAAACTGGTCCAAACAGGGTCGTAACGTACCAGTGCTTGATGGGCCATGCTGCTCACACTTCCGTATGGCCCCTATGCCTAATATAATGGTGTTTGGTGTGATGTTCGTTCTTTCCAATGCCAAAAGCCAACAGTAAAGAGTATTTCCCTGCCGGACTGCATATCCAGGTGGTGGTAAAGGCTGATTTCCACCGCCGGGTTGATGGCGTAGGTTGCCTTACTTAAAGCCGTCCGCTGCCATAGCCATGCCCAAAGTGAATCCCATTGTTCCCCTTTCCTCAACCATTGCTAGTTCCCCCAATATCTATTGAAGGTTGTGTCCAAATCAAAGCCGGGTCATCACTTAACTGATCCGAGGTCCACAAAATTTTCTTCACAGATTCAATTACTTGATTCTTGCTATTGTGCTTTTTACTGTGTTATTGATGTTCTTGCTTAACGGGACCTCCACGTTCATTTTTTATTTCTTCGTCCTATAAGATCTGCCTTTGCTGTACACAGATGGATCGTGGATGGATGTATACAAAGTGCAGTTCAGCTGCATTCGTGCAAGGCCTTGAGTTGTTTATCAATGTCATGAGTGCTTACATGGAGCATAATGTTGAGGCTCTTGGTTTCATAAACTACCCATGCAGGGATTGCAAAAATCTTAAGCAGTGGGATAGCATGGAGCTGATCAGGGGTCACCTGCTTTGGAGGGGTTTCATGCCAAACTATATGGTTTGGACAAAACATGGGGAAGAAGGCGAGAACTCACCTGATGAACAAGCTTTAGCGGGTATACAGAATCGCAACAGGGATACAAATGTTGGCGAAATAGGGCATGTGAACAAGAATGAGACAGTCCTAGAGACCGTGAATGAAGGTGTCGAAGAAACCGTCGCCGTCCTGTGGAATGAGAGTTTAGCATATAATGAAGTGGTAGATGCTCTAAACCAGATGATTGATGCTGGGAAGCCAGATTTCCTTGATGAAAAAAACCGAAAGAAGTTGGAGGACATGAGGAAGCATGTTGTTTACACCAAAATTTGGGAAGAAGAGTTGCAGGAACTCAAAAGCTCCCAAGATCATGTCATCAAGGAATCGATTGCATAAAGGTCGGTATCAGCTAATTCGAATGCAGTACTGGAATTGGCTCTCTTCGGATAGCGCCAACAGATAACAATAAAAGCTACGGTTGGTGTCAGGAAAAACATGGTGGACTCTACAAAAAGGGAAAGATTAGGGTCCAAGTTATCTTAAATAAGAAATGTTTTCTCTTATGCCAAAAATTGTAATGAGTTATGCTTAAGTAGGATTCATGTGTAGGTTCCGGGTATAAATATTGGACTCCGGCTATTGTAAAGGACACAATCAATCAAATACAAGTCATTTACTTTTTTCGGCTCCAGTCAACCCTTAGGAGTAGCAGTAGAGTAGATCTCGGTGAGTTATTTAGCGAGCAGGGCTGCATCGATCCGACCGACCTCCGGCTTGTCTGTAAGTACCATCATGGCTTATACTTCTATTTGTACGGCTGCATTGATCCGGTCGACTTCCACTGCGACTCTAGTATAAGCTAGTTATCGACTCTTCTCTAGTTCAAGTATGGCTGCATCGATCCGGTCGACCTCCACTGCTCGAACTAGATTAAGGTCAAGTTATCGGCTCTACCTAAGGGTGGCATCTTTCGGGTAGATTCATTAAGTTACCGATCTTGCTGATGTTTTCATTGTTATTAGTTTACAACAACATCAATCCGCCCGGTCAAGATCAAATTAGATCGGCCTTATATCCTTTCAGTCCGTCGTTTGCTTTACTACAACACGATGTTTCTTACTCTAAGCGACGGATTATGCTTCATCGGCTATTTTTACTTCAATCTTGATCGTGCATACTACGCGGTTAAGGCATGAATAATCTTAAAGAGGTTTGCTACCCAGTTGAGTCTAGTTTATAGTTCACCATTATGGCTGTAACGATCCGGTCGATCCCCACTGATGGCACTGTAGATTGGAGGATGCTAGTTAGTAGATTTGTTCCTGGTTAGGCGTGACCTTAGCTGTTTGCTATGCTTGCATCGGCTAAATAGCCGATTGCTTGTGCGTTAATGCCTACGGTGTGCGTCCATGATTCTGTTAAGCGTGAATAGATCTGTGTACTTTAAGGGTTTGATTCGTTGTCTTTTTCATGGCTGCATCGATCCGGTCGAACCCCACTGTTAGAGACAGTGGGTCGAGTCTAAGGAGTCCATAGGTTTGTTTATGCGAAATAGTCGATTGTTCACATGTTGTAGTCCCCTTCACCTGAATTGGCTATTTTAGCTGATTCATCCGAGCCTTCATGTATAGCATGTCTTTTGGAAAGCTTGTCGAAGTACGGATGTTTTTACGGATTCTTTGGTTTTAGTTTGTTACTATCATCATAGCTACCACGATCCGGTCGAACCTCGCTGTTGGTGGTAACAAATTAGATTCAGAGCGTTTGTAGATCCGTTCGTATCAGGTAGTCGATTTGTTCATGTGCTATATCTCTTCCTGATTAGATTCATCGGCTCAATACTTTACACTGGCAATATCTATCTAGCTGATGATCTTATTTACATCTACGAGTATTGTACCTGTCAATATGAAATTAATCGCCACCCATGAGCTTTACAGTCCGTAATAGCCGATTTCTGTGCGGATCGGCTATTTAGTCGCTCTTCCCGTATGGCTGCTCCTGAAGCAGCACACTTGGAACTATCTGGGCAAAGACTGGCATGTTCCACCTTAAATTACTGATAAACTTTCTCTCCTTGTCAATTGTAGGGTCAAATTGACTGGCACGTCTCGGGAGGAGTACGCAGGATCGATCATCCCTGCGTTGAAGCCAGGCGGATCTCTAGCTCAATCGAGCAAACCCTTCCGGCTTGCTCATGTGCCCGACATGTTTTCGTGACGACACATGCAAAAACTCCACTGTACAATGGTTCAACTATGACAAAGTTGGAAGCTGATATTTTGCTTCTGGAGATGAAAGCAAGGAATGGAATGTCGGACACTGGGTTCAACGATGTCTTATCCCTACTGCAGAAGTTTGTTCCAAGCCCGAATGAATTGCCTCAGAACACGTACGAGGCCAAGCAAATGATCTACCCATTGGAACTCGAAGTACAGAAAAATACATGCTTGTACCAATGACTGCATATTGTTTCATGGAGATTACAAAGAGTTGAATTCGTGTCCTCGGTGCCATGCCTCACGATACAAAACTAGCAATGATGCCATGATGCAAGCGGGCTGCGAGAAAAGACCGGCCGCGAAGGTGATGTGGTATTTCCCTATCATTCCTCGCTTGGAGCGTTTGTTTGCCACAACAAAGACAACAAAACTGATGAGGTGGCATGCGGAAGATCGAGTGAATGATGGAAAGTTGCGACACCCGGCTGATGGTGCCCAGTGGAGAGCTGTTAATCATAGTTATAAGCTATCATTTTCCAATGAAATAAGGAACATAAGGTTTGGTTTGAGCACGGATGGGATGAACTCGTTTAACATGGTTAGCAGCAATTATAGCACTTGGCCAGTGACTCTTTGCATATACAACCTTCCGCCTTGGCTGTGTATGAAACGGATGCACCTTATGATGCCGATATTGATCCAAGGGCCAAGGCAACCTGGAAATGACATTGACATCTTCCTACAACCATTGATGGAGGAGCTACTACAATTGTGGGCCAAAGGTGAGAGAGTGTGGGATGAGTACAAGAAAGAGCATTTCAAATTGAAAGCATTGCTGTTTGTAACAATCACCGACCTACCAGGCCTTGGTTCGTTATCTGGACAAGTGACAAAGGGTTACAAAGGATGCGTGGTTTGCTTGGATGGCACTTCCGCTAAATTTCTAAAACATAGCAAGAAGATGGTTTACATGGGTCATCGTAGGTTCCTACCATCTACACACCCGTACCGCAAGAACAAAAAATCCTTCGATGTGACAGTAGAAAATCGAGAACCACCTAAGTTCAAAACTGAAAGGTAGATCATCAAAATCGTAAACAAACTCAAGGTTGTCCTAGGAAAGGACGCATGAGGCATACCTGCTCCGACAAAATCTACATGGAAAAAATATGTGTTTTGGAAACTACCTTATTGGAAGACATTGCATGTTCGGCATGCACTTGATGTGATGCACATTACCAAAAACGTCACGGAGAGCTTGTTGGGTACCTTAATGCAATCGAAGGGCAAGGGGAAAGATTCACTTCAATGTCGTATGGACTTAGAAGCTATGGGTGTGAGGGCAGAGATGCATCCCTTAACAGTACCTGATGGCAAAAAGAAACTACCAGTTGCATCATGGTCGTTAGAAACAAAGGAGAAATAGAGGCTCTTACGGTTCTTCCATGAACTAAAAGTGCCTACAGGATATTAATCAAATATAAGGAGGATAGCGAACATGAAAGATTTGAAATTCAACATGAGCTGCTTGAAGGCCCACGATTGCCATGTTATCATGACGCAACTCCTTCCTGTTGTAATCAGGGGTGTTCTTCCGGAGAAGGTACGGGAGCCGATCATCAAGTTCTGCTCATTCTTCAATGCAATCTCACACAAGGTCATAGACCCGATGGAGCTTAAAAAGCTACTGGATGATCTGATCCACACACTAACTTGGCTCGAGATGCATTTGCCACCAACATTTTTTTATATGTCCATGCATCTCGTTGTTCATATTGTTCGCCAGATAAAACTGCTTGGCTCCATTTTCTTGGACCAGATGTTTCCTTTCGAGCGGTTGATGAGCATTCTTAGGAAGTATGTTCGAAATAGATACAACCCTGAAGGGTGCATGGCAGAAGGATGGTCAATCGAGGAAGCACTGGAGTTCTGCATTCAGTATTTGGGTCACACTGGGCTCGGCGTTCCTGTGTCACGGCATGAGGGAAGGCTACAAGGAAAGGGGATTATTGGGGAGAAGCGTATCCGTGCTTGTGAGTACAGTGTTTCACCCTTATGCAAGCTCATTTTACAGTCCTACAACAAGCACACGTAGTTTCACCCTATGTCAAAAAGCATAAGGTAGAATTAGCTGCAGCTAATAGTTCAAGGTCCCAGGCGTGGCTTGACAAGCAACATAGAGAAAAGTTTGCCAAATGGCTATAGCAACATCTGCTGGAGGTTACATCCGGTGACCTTGACCTTGATGCGTTGGCCATGGGACCGAACAATTTAGTGATGATGTACCAAGGTTATGACATAAATACGTACACATTTTTACACTAGAAAACAAGACAAAAAGAGTGCAAACCAAAATAGCGGTGTCCGGATCGATGCTTGTTATGAACAAAATAAGCAAATGGACATCTACTATGGAATCATAGAAGAAATATGGGTGCTAGAATATGGAGAATTTAAGGTCCCACTTTTCTGGTGCAAGTGGGCTAGACCTAGAGCGGTATCCATGAATAAGGATGGTGTTACTACCGTGGATCTCAACAACATGGGTTACAGAGAAGAACCTTTTGTATGGGTAAAAGATGTAGTCCAAGTATTCTATGCACCAGGCCTAGAAAATAATGAGGGAAGACATATAGTTCTTCAAGGTAAACGGAAGATCATCGGTGTCGACAATACAACTGAGGAAGAAGGGAACGGATATCAGGACATGCCTGCAGTCAGAGCAGATGTCGACCTACCTCTGTTTGAAGAGGGCGTGGAACCTATGTACATGAGAGTGGATCATGATGAGGCTATGATCATCATGCCTTGAAAACATTTGTTGTACCTAAATTTCGTTGTTCTTGAGGTTTTGTACTATGGTTATAACTACCAATGTAACAAATGGTACCATTGTACTACGGTGATAATATAATATTATTCATGTTATGGCAACACCAGCGTATGATCCGATGTTCCTGTACAACTGTACCCTGGCCCAAATCTGTTCCATCCATCGTTCTTCGATTCCTTAGTGCTGCCGCATCGGTGCATCGAGTGCTGCTGCCTTAACTCCATATATCACCATGTGTACACATGCCCCCTTCTGCTGTCCCCTTGACCTCCTGAGCAAGGCACATCTATGTGGCCGGGTTTATGTTCTAGGTAAGATCCGATCCTTGTCCTTGCCCACAACTGTATATTGAAATAAAAAATGAATCAATTTGTAAATTGTGCGCTCCATGTATCTTTGGTACTTCAGGATTATTCATCACTATGGTTAGGGGAGGACCCACGCGTGCATCAGGCAACGAGAGGGAGTCGCGGATATCATGTCGACTAAGGTCGTCGCCATGGGCAAAGAAAGTTTGTGAGTCCCTTGTATCCATTCAAAAAATATGACCAAGCCTTTGAGAAGGTCAGCAAGGGTTCAATTACGAGGAGCCCTAGGAGCAACTGACATTGAGAATGAAGGGCATACCACCCACCATCGTAGTTCTCGACACCGTGTCTGAAGTTGCCACGTTCATTTAGCTTCGACAATAAGGTTGGACGATAGGGAACCAAGGGACGCACAAGGCAAGCTAGAGGTAGGCCACATGATTTATCTTACTCCCCCTGTTCCCCATGCTGACTAGTTTTTGAGCTTGAGAGGCAACAAGATTTAGGAGCTGAGGTTTGTTCCGTTAGAGGATTGGTTCCTGGAACCAAGACCCATTGCCCGAGGTCCATTTTGGACTCTAATGCATGCAAGTTTTATGATGGCCATCTAAGAAGGAGGCATCAAGTTCTGTGCACATCGTCGGATTACAGTCGAAGGCTTGGCAAAGTCAGCCGAAGTCACCGAGGAAGAGATGAAGGGTCATTTGACATACATGCCAGGACTAATGGACCTATTGACTAGAGCACATGAATATGTGCCAGATTGGGTGAAGATATTCTTCGCAACTTTGTGGATACCACGAAGATGGCAATACATTGAATTTATGTTCAGAGGGGATCACCATCGGCTATATAGGGAAGAAATAGCTAAAGCTCTGGGTGTTGATCTAGTTCCCACCACTCAAGTCCATGAATTATGTTACCCAGGAGCAGCACCTCCTCGTCGTGCCCTTGCAGGCGGGACGCCACCACCTATCAAAATTGTATCTGTTCTTTTCATATAGTCATTCAGTCCTGACTCTCTAAGGTCACCGGGAGAACTCACACAACTAGCAGCTGTGCTCCTACTCACCTTCAAGAAGTCGCTATATCCCAGAGCTGGATTTGGTGAGGCAATCACAGTAATGCAATAGTGGTTGCGATCTTTGGTGTTGGGGCACACCCCGTTCGATTTGGTAGACTTGCTGATTTGTGAGTGGGAAGACTGGATCGCTGACGGATTCAAGGGCAAGAGGAGGATCTCCTATGCTCATGACATTTGTTACCTGTTGGCTAAGACTATTGGTTTCCTAAAATAGGAGACGGTACTGAGAGAATCGAAGAGTATGTTCCCTGAGTATAAACCACCCAGTCTGACTAACAGACGTAGAGGAGGGCGTACTATGAGGGCACTGCATGACCACATGACTCCAACTAATATAGCCAATAATGAGGAAGCTGACCTAGCTTTGCGAGAGGCAGAGGCATGTTCTGGCCTTCAGGGTTTCCTTAGTGCTGCACTACTAGCTAGCGATAGCGATGACGAGGATTATACATTGTGGGATGATACCGCGGGATCTAGTTCTAGGCCACCGACTGAGCCAAACACGACACATGTATAATTTGAGCTTATGCAATCACTACAAGCGATACTAATTCATATGAGAAAGTCACAAGAAGACAGGTTTGATGCTGTGATGAGGAAATCGCAGAAGCAAGATGAGGCGATGGCTTTGTTATTTTTAGGCCAGCAGACATTGCTTGAGCAGACGAGGGAGGACAGAGCGCACAACGACTATCAGTTTGCATACATTTTCAACAAGACTGGTATGCTGCCACCTGTGCCTATGCCACCCAGTACTCAGCCTTTGTCATGTTTTCCTCATCCTATGCTTTGCGACGATCATTCGCAGAAATCCTTAGGTGAGATGCACTAGGAGACAAATGTTGGCAACAAAGAAGTTCAGGAGAATAGCGAAGTAGCACATACAGAGGGGAGTCTAGTTCCGATGGTGGAGCCCAATACGACTGCTGTTGCGAACCCGAATACTGAAATACCACATACACAGGGGAGTCATGCGCCGGCAATGAAGCCCAACACGTCTAAAGTTGAGAGCAAACAAGTTCAGGTGAACAGTGAAGTACCACATACAGAGGTGAGTGAAGATCCGGCGATGGTGCCTAATACAACCATTGTTGAACCAAATGGTGAATAGGTAATTGTTGAAGTATATACAGAGGGGAGTGAAGCTGGCAAGGTCTGGCAGTTTGAAGATTCTAATTTTTTTGATCGCCTTTTTGTTTTATTATATTCTCAGTTTTTGTGACGGACTATGTAAATTGTATGTGAGTTTGTTAATTCGTTTCCAGTTTTGAGACGTGTTGTTCTTAGATTGTCAGTTGTAATCTCAAACGCTTTGTTTGTAATGAATTTTAATAAGATTTGCATCCATTCCTAAACAATATATGTAATGAATCTGATTAAAGATTTGCCGGCCCATTGGTATAATTCGAATGTGCAGACTGTTTGTGAACTTTAGTCATATTAGGCCCTGTTTGTTTTGGTGAAATTTGGCTTATGTTGATGCTTATGCTGATTTGTTGTGAGAGGAAAATACAGTTCGTTTACTGAAAAGTACTGCTGAAGTACTTCGACATGACCCGTTGGCGATTATTTTATTTATATTTATCACTGTTCCACGGATCCAGAGCCCAAGGCTATCCCCGAGGAGACGTGTATCCTAACGCGAGAAGGGGAAAAGCCCCAATCTCAATTCGACCGCATTGCTTCAAGCATTTACTCTAGCCATCATTTCACCTAGTGTTGGGAACTGCCGCAACACAACTCTCGTTGAGCAGTCGCATCCCACTCAGTCCTCAGTCTACTCTTCCCATGGACTCCGATGAGCTCATCGGCGACAACTTCCAGCATACGGCGGCACCAGAGTACAACTACGGTGATGTCAATGGCAACAACGACTATGCGGCGCCGGCACTGTTGGGACCAAAGGCTATCTCTAGCTCCATGGTAGCCGTAGGTATGGATTATAATCAACCCATCAAATTTGTTTTGGGGGCATTCTGGATCTACAGTCCTGCTTGGAGTCATCTTCCAGCTATTGGACAACACTTACCTCGGTGGAAGGCACTTTGACGCCGCCGTCCCTTTTGGAGAACATAGCGGTGTGGCAAATGATGAAATGTTGGGATACAAGAGCGGCCGTGGCCTTGGCAGGCACCATCAAGGTGACATCAACTACATCAGGGGACGACTGCACTGCTGGTGCGCGGGTTTGGGTATAGATGGCCAACGGGCCGGCCCGGCACGGCACGGCATGGGCCCGTGAAAGCACGACCCGATGGGGGTCGGGCCGTCACAACACGCCGAGCCTCTCGGGCCGTGCCTCTTAGGGCCACGGGCCTGGCCTTCGGCCCAGGCACGGCACTATGGGCCATTTTTCGTGCCGTGCCGGCCTGTTAAGCACGACTAGAATTACGGGCCGTGCCAGCCCACAGTCCGTTACCCTTGCATTCACAGAATCAAACAGAATCAAAGTCCAATACATTCACAGTTTCATACTTTCATTTCATTCATAGAATCATACAGATACAGAATCAAAGTCCAATACATTCACAGTCCAACAGAGATATCAAACTCGAAAGCCAACAGATAACAGAAATAACCAAAATAAGCTGTTTAGTGCAATGCTGCCTCATTAAAAACCTTTCTAGGTAAAACTCACCCTTGTGAGAAACCCTAGAAAGGAAAAAAGAGTGCAGCCAACTCTTAATTAAGTCTTACAAACCATTGTTCAAATCATAGACAAGTCTCAGAGACACTCTCTCACACTCTCACTCACTGTCTCAATCCCACACTCAAAGTCACATACACTCTCAGTCTCTCACTCTCACATATCACTCTGACACTCTCACACTCACTATCTCAGTCCCACACTCACACTCACATACACTCTCACTCTCTCACAGCACAGATCACACTCACACTCATTGTCTCAGTCCCACACTCACATACACAGAAACAGACACTCTCACAGATCACACTCTCACACTCATTGTCCTAGTCCCACACTCACATACACTCACTCTTTCACAGTCACAGATCACACTCACACTCTCAAGAGTCAAGTCTCAACCTCACTAAGTACCAGGAGCACCACCAGCAGCTTCATCTTCATCAAGGTACAAGTTCTTGAATGAGTCTTTCAGCTCTTGGTTGTCAACAACATGTTGTTCCCTTCTTTCTCCTATCTCCAGTACCGTTCCTTAACGGTGCGTGCGGCCGCCGTGCCCAGTCTATGCCATAGGAAGAGGATGAGGCATCGACAACCAACCTGCGCGGAGGAGAAAAACAGAGAGATAGAGATCCAGATCCAGGGTCAGTCACTTAGTCTCAGAGACACAAGAAGACAGATCTAGGGTTAGGGTTAGGGTTAGGGTTTGTGGTCTACCTGCGCAACCGAAGCCCGGTGCCGGAGATGACGAGGGCCACCCAGAGGAGAGACCGATTAGAAACGACGGCGAACAGCGGAGGAGGGACGGATGGGAACACGGTCACGAACTCACATAGTTCACCGAGAGCAAGAGGTCGAGAGGAGAGAGGGAGAAGGGAGGAGAGTGGAGACAGGGTCGGACAGGCAGATCTAGGTCACCAGAGTCGGGGACGACGGACAAGAGAGAGCTCAGATTCACCACTGGTGGATCGTGGATGCGGCCGATGCGGGCGAGAGAGCAGAGATGCGCCGCTGCGAGCGAGAGAGAGTGGGGATTAGGGTTAGGGTTGGGAGCGGGTGAGCGGCTCAGCCGACGCTCCCCGCTTATATACTAGAGAGGGGGCGCGGGGCTGCGGGTTGCGGGCCTGCGACCTGCGGGGAGGGGGCCGGCCGGTGGTAGGCCAGGCCGCCAGCGGGCCTGCCGTTGAGGAGCGGGCCGTGTCGTGCCGGCCCACATGCCTGGGGTAAGGCCCAGGCACGGCCTGCTCCTCCGAGCCGTGCCAGCCCGGGCCCGCTCGCCGCCGGGCCGGGCCAAAAAAACGGGCCTTGAGCCGGGCCGACGGGCTTGGGCTGCATGACCATATATAGGTCTGATCGCGACCACTGAGGGGCCCGCGACCGCTTGTTGTGCGCCGTGTTGACGCCGCAGATTGGACAGCTACAGGATCGAGTGAGCGGAGCGCCTAAAACACTCGAGCAACGTGTACCTTTCTTGTTCATATATGGTCTATCCCATTCTCCTATAAGTCCTTTTTTTTGTTCTTACAAAATTCGGTTTAAGAAATAGGAGGCCTTGTGCCCGTCTATCACTCGCTATGAATTTATAGGCTGTTTATTTTCTCTTCTTCATCTCAACATAAATATAACGTGACAATTCATATAGCTTGCTGCCTTGCTTACATTATCTTATTATACACTTGTGCTCTTATATATATGTCATAATAACTTTGCAATGACCGGCTCACACTCCAGTCTAACTTGCCATGCCGGATTCAATTAAACTGTGCCAAACGTAAAGAGGCCGGCTAACACAATACTAGAGTCTAACTTGCCGTGCCGGGCTACATTACATTATGCCAAACGTAAGGCGCTCGTCTCGTGTTGGTCAAAGCTGGTTTTCTCAAAACGTTAGCAAAGCAAACTTCGACACGACGGCTAAGATATCCTGTGCAGTGCAGTTGTTGCATCCACGTCAAAGGCTGAATTTCATTTCCTCCATCAATAATGCGAGTCTGCTAGTGGATTGATTGGGACAGACAACTACAATGCAAATGCATTTCTTTTGACGTTGGCTGCAATAGATTGATCAGTGTATTAGGTGCCCGGAAGGCCGGCCGGGACCGTTGAACTAAACAAAAGTTAGCCAATGGTCACAAAGTGCGTGATGTTGTGTATACAACCAAAATGCGAAGGACACTAGCTGAAATTTCTAACCACATCTTCTTGGTACCATCACCAACTGGTCACAAAAGAAATCACAAAGGGGTTACCCACTCACCGTTCCTTCTGATAAACAAGTACACGCACAGTATTAGTGTGATGGTCATCAAGGTTAACAGAGCTTTCAGCTTTGAATTATTAGATAGAGATATGATGCGTTTTGGATAGAACCTATAGACAATGTTCCTCTCACTTAGCTGCATGAAGCAGTTTTATGGCTACGGATGCGTTTCAGCGTCAGTTTCCTTTCTGGCGAGTGGTTCATTTTTCCAACTCTGAGAGCCTCTTTGCTGCCTTAAAAAATTTATACGAGTGCCATGGATTTTTTTCCCTACATTTTATTTCTCTATCATTTCTATGCATAGTTGGACCTCGTTATTTTTTTTTTTCCAAAAGCGTGTACTCATCTTGAAAGAAGCTGACATGTTAGACAGTAATGCGCTCTTCATGGTGGATTGTTTGCAGGCTTGCTCTTTTAGAATTTTGTTTTGCAAAGGGTGTTGCTGGACAGATTTTAATGCAATTAAATATAGAGTAGATTATTTTTTCGAGTCCCATGTCCAACAGGTCCTGTTTGATCCAATGGCAAAACTTTAGTCCTACCCTTTTAGCCTATTTTTTTCCACGAGGATCCAAACAGGAGGGCTAAAGATAAGTAAATCCAGAAATCTAAAGACATTTGCTACTCAAGAAGGCCCAAAATTGGGCTAAGGCCGTGTTTAGTTCCTCCCCCTAAAGGTTAGTCCATATTCCATCGGATATTTGACACGTGAATGGAGTATTAAATATAGACTAAAAAATAACTAATTGCACAGATTACGACTAATTTACGAGACGAATTTTTTAAACCTAATTAGTCAATGATTTGACAATGTGGTGCTACAGTAAAACATGAGTCCATGACCTTCATCTCCTTGATTCAAAAAGAACTGAATCTAACCAAACATGTTAATCTACAACCCACATTGTAATGTGCCCACATTGGAACATTTATAATTATTATTCCGACAATTGGAATCTGAATACTCTAGCTAACATTTAGTCAATACAGAGTGAACATCCAACAAGAAACTGGAAACAACCGGAACCTGCAGGTTCCATGAACACTAGCCTAACGAAACTCAAAAGCCAAAGCAATATTAATTGACATTATCAGAACTTGCTCTCAATAGTGATCAGTACAATACGAACTAAAGGATATGAAGAATTTAATTTCTCTGAACACATTGTGATAATACTGATATTTAACAAATCAAACAAAGCTTGATCAATCAGCAAGCAGCTGTTTCCAGGCCAATAACATCCATCCATCAGTTTTAATCGTGAAATTTCTTTAATCAAGGGTCATACTTCTATCAGTATCCAGTATACTAATTTGATCACAAGAGATCACAAGTTAGGTAAGTTGTTTGTTTTGCAATGGCCAAGCAAAAAATTGGACATGCAGAAAAGCAAGCCACTTGTAAGCCTTCAGAAAATTTACTCGTCAGGAACAAAACGAGGGAACACACAAAAAAAATAAGGTTCTGCACGAGCCTATATAGATTCACCAAGAAATAGCGATCTGAACCTAGTAAAACAGTAATAACAAACCAAATAATCAAACATGTAATCAGACAATCAAACACGTATATCAATAAGACAGAAAATTTTGTATTAATCAAATTTTCTTTAAGTCTGACTAAATTCATAGAAAATATGATTAATATTTATGATTCTATGCACAATTAACCTGATGGTCCGCTATCTCTAATCAAACTTCAAATGAAAATCAAGAACTGCATTCTTTTTAGGTAGTAAGTTTTAACCAGTCTCAAAAATTCAAATGAAAATAAAGAACTGCATTATTTTCAGGCAGTAAGTTTTAACCAGTCTCGAGACTGCCAGAATCTGAAGTAAACAGAACGTGCGACAAACACTAACCAATTTAATAACATGAACTGACATAACAAAAAACAACAATATTCAGCACATATTTTAAATCCAAACATCACATTTATTCATGATTAAGCCATATGCTGCCGTACAATAGTTTTGGGTAGAAGACGGAACACAACCAGTCCATGAAACAAACTCAGTCACGACACAGATCATACAAATACTTCAAAGACAATCCATGGCAGAAACAAGAGGCACTAGGCGACCCAGGTACAGCAGCAGCTTCAACGACTGATGGCTTACTGACCACCGCGAAGACGGAGCACCAGGTGGAGTGTGCTCTCTTTCTGGATGTTGTAGTCTGCTAGGGTGCGGCCATCCTCCAGCTGCTTGCCGGCGAAGATCAGACGCTGCTGGTCTGGGGGGATCCCCTCCTTGTCCTGGATCTTAGCCTTCACGTTGTCGATGGTGTCAGAGCTCTCAACCTCCAGGGTTATGGTCTTGCCAGTCAAGGTCTTCACAAAGATCTGCATACCACCCCTCAGGCGGAGGACCAGGTGGAGGGTGCTCTCCTTCTGGATGTTGTAGTCCGCAAGGGTCCGGCCATCCTCCAGCTGCTTGCCAGCGAAGATCAGACGCTGCTGGTCTGGGGGAATGCCCTCCTTATCCTGGATCTTGGCCTTCACGTTGTCAATGGTGTCGGAGCTCTCAACCTCCAAGGTGATGGTCTTGCCTGTCAATGTCTTCACGAAGATCTGCATTCCTCCCCTGAGGCGCAGCACCAGGTGGAGGGTGCTCTCCTTCTGGATGTTGTAATCTGCAAGGGTGCGGCCATCCTCCAGCTGCTTGCCGGCAAAGATCAGACGCTGCTGGTCCGGTGGGATGCCCTCCTTGTCCTGGATCTTGGCCTTGACATTGTCGATGGTGTCCGAGGACTCCACCTCAAGGGTGATCGTCTTGCCAGTAAGGGTCTTCACGAAGATCTGCATGCCTCCCCTGAGGCGCAGCACCAAGTGGAGGGTGCTCTCCTTCTGGATGTTGTAATCAGCAAGGGTCCTCCCATCCTCGAGCTGCTTGCCAGCAAAGATGAGCCGCTGCTGGTCCGGAGGGATGCCCTCCTTGTCCTGGATCTTAGCCTTGACATTATCAATGGTATCAGAAGACTCGACCTCAAGGGTAATAGTCTTGCCGGTCAGGGTCTTCACAAAGATCTGCATGCCTCCCCTGAGGCGGAGCACAAGGTGGAGGTGCTCTCCTTCTGGATGTTGTAGTCGGCAAGCGTGCGCCCGTCCTCGAGCTGCTTGCCGGCGAAGATGAGCCGCTGCTGGTCTGGGGGATGCCCTCCTTGTCCTGGATCTTGGCCTTGGCGTTATCAATGGTGTCGGAAGACTCCACCTCAAGGGTGATAGTCTTGCGGTGAGGTCTTCACAAAGATCTGCATCTGCAGAGAAACCAAACAAAAGGGTAAGCATATAGTAGTACACCAAGAAGGAAAAGAAGCAATGATAAACATATATGCATGCTCAACATGTAGGTGGCACAGAATCAAGGAACAGTAGCAGCATGCCACCATCCAAGTACATAATAAAGATGAGTAACAGAGCATGCATGCTCACCAGGTAGATGCTAAACAATTATCGAATCGAACAGTAGATGCATATATCTTAATCTTTCAAAGCATGCATATCAAACAAAACAGGACAATGCATGCTCATCAAGTAATAGCTAAGCATGCATATATCGAACAAAACAACAGGTCAATGCACGTTTTCTCCAACATCAGGCAAACATGAATTCTTATTAAGACAGCCCCAGAGTTTAACGAATAAGCATGATGCACTTTATAATCAGACAAAAGCTACAGCCTCAGAAGAAAACTGCATATATCTGAAGCACATATTCATCCATCATATTGATTATTTATGAAAACTATATGTTAACACATGCAGATCCAAATTAAATAAGACAAGCAGCTAGTTCATACTAGCTCATATTAATTCTATTAACATATATATGTTAACACAGGCAGATCAAAGTTTAATGAGACAGCAGCTAGTTCATACTCCGTATAACCATTCTCTATTCTACTATGATCTGGACGGGCTTCACAACCAGATCAAAAACAACAAAACTGATCTGACGAACCAGACCGCACAGGCCTAGCTAGGAACATCAAACCAGATCAAGGATAAATAAATAAGAGTCACCCTACTGGTTCCATCTAATCTAATAGGACGAGCAATGCATCATTCTGCATCAGGGATTTAATTAGAAGAAAACCACGAGCAGATCCAACCCTAAACAACGAGCCGAAGAAATCATCACAAAGACCCGACCCATCTCCGAGCCGCCTACGCCATCCCACAGTTGCCAGATCGTGGACTCAGAGCACCCATAATAAATCGCCAGATCGATGACTCAAAGCCCCCATATAACCCATAATAAATCGTATACCAAGAGACGGGAAAGCGAAAGCGGGAGGATGATCGCCGTACCTTGAAGCGAGGGAAGGGGTGATCGACGAGGCTCGCGAGAAGAGGGATTGGGATCGGGGCTGTGTGCGCCGAACAACACAGGAGATGAAGATTTTGGTGAAGAGGCGGAGGAAGGGGTGGCTATTTATGAGGAGAAGGGCAGGGGAGGGGAAGGAAATCCTGGTGCCGTGTGCCGTGACGGTTTCGTGCCGTGTGAGACCAGCCCGGCTCCGCTCCGCTCCGCCACGCAATTTCCGGGTGCCGCCAGCCGAGAGAGACCGTTCAATCTATAGATATGATTTGGTGTGGCCACGGCGTGGTCTCAGGGTGGCCACGTCGTCGGCTTTTCGTCACCGTTCGATCGGTCGGGCGGACGGTTCAGATCGGACGAGCCGCGATCGTTTTACGAAAAACTCTTTTAAGTTTTTGGAAATCAACCCGCGCTTCAGACGTCCTCTTAGAAATTTTTATAAAAAACGTCTCGTATTATTTCCAAATCAACGCTCAGTCCAGACCGGATGGGCACTGGTTTGTTTGCAAAAAAGACCTCCACTTTATCGAAAATCAACTCGCGCTCCCCAGACACTCTCACCGTTTTTTGCGAAAACATCCTCAGATTTTTCTCAAATTAAAATACAGCCCAACTTTAATTATATCTTTTGATTCTCCAAAAAAATACATGTGGCCAGTGGACCGCGCGCATGGGCGCGCCCGAAAAACTAGTGCATATGATACTGGAGCCTTCGAGAGCAGGCGAGAGAGACCCGTTCAATGTCAACGTCTCGACCATCTGCTTCGCTGCCACGCTTGTTGTTCGCTGGTTGGATGCCGTTAGTTGATCTGTCAACGCCACGCCGTTAGTATCTCTATGCTCACTGACGGATGTGTCCTGCCCGCTTGAAAGGTACTTTTTTATAAAGTAGATTATTTTTTAGAGGGTAGTACTAGAAACTAGCAACTCGAGCAGTCCACAGGCCATGATTCTGGCATATGCATGGGCTTAATCACCTAATTATGATGAGGACAATAGCTCAGCTTGTTCATTTGTCTTAGGATGGCCCATGTCCAATGAGCCGTGACTGGTTGTTTCATCACAAAATAAGCCCATAGGCCGTGGTCCAAAGAGGTGGCTCCACATTTTACCACAATTCTAATTTCACGCCGGATACGGACCAAAATGTTTCACGAGTCTTCACATGATCAGTCTCGCTGAGAGTTTGGATCCAGCGCCGGGTCCCACTATGGATTGCGGCAATAACTCTCCAAAAAAAAGGAACTTGCGCAGCCAAAACTCAGTTTCGATGAATGAATGGCACTAAAATTGCACCATAACAAATGAATGATGTGTTTGTTGCAGGCTTTTCTTTTTTCTCCTCCTGATGATGAAAATGCCATCTCCGTTTCCAGCGAGCTACATCTATTTTGCCTTCATCAGGTCCTCCAAAACAATGGAGGCGGCGTTGCGTCCTGGCGCACCCATCACCCCACCACCTGGGTGTGCGCCGCTCCCGCAGAGGTACAGCCCCTTCACAGGAGTTCTGTAATCTGACCTGCATGCTCCAAAGTGCAAACAGGTTAGTCATGATCCCAAAGCCACGGATTCTGACACTGAAGCTTCAAAGATTGACAAGGAGAAAAAGGATCAATGCAATAGACAACTATTACCATCCCTTGGCAGGCCTCATGAGGAAAAGAGAATCTAAGCCCATTGCACCGTGGAAAATGTTTCCCCCTGTGAAATGTGAATCATGTTTTACTAGCGCCAAGTCTTCTATTGATACAGTAAATTAAAACAGAAAGGATCAAGTTTAGATGACATGCAGAAGAAGGCTGTGTATACTATGGGAAAGAGCTTACCTGTTAGACCAAACTCTATTTCAAGATCAGGTGGAGTCAGCATATCATAACCTACCACCGATGAGCTAAAGCCCGGTGCATATTCATCAATTAAAGAAAAGCATCGCTCAGCAAAGGCTTTCTGAAAATTAGTTCCCATCAAAATGGTTACTGATGCCTGACGGTAAATCCAGCAAATAAGTCTATCCACAGATGGTGTTAGCAGCAATGGCTAACAATATTTGTGAGCCATCCGCATGTGCAAACGTGAACACAGAATGTATAGCGAGATCAAAGTGTGAGTAAGATCAACATACTCTGACATTAGAATCCTGCCAACTGCCTTCTGAAAGTTTGTAGGGTGTCTACTGAACAAAAAGATTAATAACATGCTGACCTATCGAAAGGATAAAGCAAAAGATGGAAAAGATGTCAGAGTAGGAACGAAATTGCCTTGGACACAAAGAGTAGCGGTAAGATCGTATGACAGTTTAAAGACGCATGCCCCCATATAATTTCTTGCTCTATTGGGATTTTGGGATAGTGAGATATGTCTTAGTAGATAGTTTGCAGTATATATTTTGCCTAATGCCACTGCAATGATGAGGGAACAAGAAACATGCATACCTGGTGGAGAGATGGCCTTATCCAAGACAGAAGGAATTGTCATTTCTATAACAGGTCTTTTGGATGAGATGCCACCTGCTGCTTCCCTATATGCAAGGTCAATTTCCTCCATGCTGGAAGAAAGCAGAATTTCCATATTAGAAGACATTAAGTGTGGAATAACTCGGTCAAGGTGATACTATTTCTCTTCTCAAATAAATAGTTTTCACACAATCACATGAGAGGCCAGATCATCTGGCTTTCCTTATGAGAAAAGAATGAGGAATGAATATCTAACTATAGGCTGGCCTCATATAACATGAGTGCGGTTACATCAATTTATACATATAGGTAACAAATTTTGTAAATAAAGTCAGGATAATTAGTGCAGGGCACTGTTTCAGAACAGCACAACTTATTATCGAGTAATAACATTCTTGAGTTAAGAGATCATTTCCCTTGTCCTACTCATGTTGATAAGCACAGGCTGTGCAATACATTAAAAAAAGCTGGCTCTGGGGGAAGATGTGCAATACATTAACAAAAAGGATAAATGTGATAATAAATAGTATCTGACACCTTATTTGTTTATCCAGTAACCGCAAATAAAGATCAAAGACAACTGAATATGAAAAATATGTCAGTTTAGTTATATACCTTTCGGACCCAATGTGTATGGTGCCCATGTGCTCTGGACCACCTTCAGGGTTGCTGTCTTTGCAATACTGGAACTGTGGCAGCCTGTCGACAGCCACATTAATCTTTGTTGTTGCCTGCCCCCCAAAAAATCATATTATATCATTAACGATTATCGATCAGAGTTATAATATTTTAGTTGTTAGAGTCACTGTTGATTATCGGAATGTTCAAACTATTCATCTTAAGAGTAATTCTATAAAATATAAATATCTACTTTACCAGTATAGAATTTTGAAAAAAAATCTTGGAGACGGTAACAATCAACATCATGTAGTGAAGAATGATTGAAGCAGAAGAAACAAATAATATTCGCAACATCATAATCAACAACATGCTGACAGGCATGTTGACTTTCTCTAAGTTTCAAGTTTTATAATGCTTTCCCATTCCATTTTAAAAAATGTTTTCCCATTCACAGATGCCACAGACAGGCATGTTGGTGTAAATAGTTATGACGGTGCTTTTCAACTCAGTGACTATTTGTTAGGTGCAATTTCTTTGGTTGAAAAGAAAACACCATTATTATAGTACTGAAATATGCTTGTACACAAGTTCTTACAGAGCTGTAATCTGCTGCCTTAATTGCACAGAGGAAGTCCTCCGGAAGAACACTAGAAGGTACTAGATCCTGCAAGAGAAACCACATATCAGTATAAAAAAAATATTTGCTTAGTTATGCTAGCAAAACTAGAGCTAGTACATCTTTGCAATATTACATATTTATGAGTTTTCCTTACCACAAATGTTTTGTATGGAGTGGCATTTGAGAGAACAACTGGCGAGTGCACCACTGTTCCATCAGCCAAAACTAGAGCTGGTACATTCACCATGGAACAGTGGAACAGTGTGCACTCGCCAGTTGGCAGGGTGCCCTATGCAGGTGACTCTTCTTGGATGATTGCGACAACAATATGGTCTTAAGCTATGAGCACACATTCGGTCCGTTGGATTGGTGGAAGGAGTTCGCCGACAAGCTCATTGTACTGTACTTGGCATCCCGGTTCCGGAGCGTGGTTGTCATCCCGCCGCATCCGGAATACGACGTGTTCCACGGGTTGATCACCAGGTGGACGCCTGTTTGTCCCTGCAGTCGTTGAACCAGGCCCTGAGCGACTTCATGAAGAATTGTGTTGACGGGCTATACCGCTGGTTGATGCACGACGACCCGACGAAGGAGGAGGCCATTGCCTGGCATAGGGAATGGATGCAGCTCCTGCCGCGGGACGTGGTTGGCATCGACACTACTGCCATGGACTCAGCCATCCAAGTGATCCAAGAAACGTACCAATGACCACACTTCAATCGTCGCTACTAAGTTATGTTGTAAATGTACATGTTAATGTAGGCATTATGTTGTTTTACTGTGTACGCCGGATCGGACAAATGCACATCCAATTAAGCGGCCGCACCTCCCGACTTCGTCCGCTTAATGATGAGTATGTTCCGGTGCAACACTGTTGCTTCTCTCTGTGATACGTTGTGCCGTAGTTATCGAACTGTGCAATTAATGCGCAGTTTACAATGGAAAACGGTGTCACAAAAGTCAATATGCGAACAGTGTTGTGGACTGCGTGAAAGCTCCGACGGTCATAGGATCCCTTTTCTAGGGTTTGCCTGTCCCCTGCGTTATCTCCACGCACCCCATTCTTATCCCCTTCCACACTCCGTCCTCCCATGGTGGCGGCGCCCAGCCAAAACACAGTTTCCCTCTCCTTTCCCTTACCACACCGTAAGCAGTCGGCGATGGCCACTCACAGTTGAGTGTTGGCATCGCCATCGAGGACCACAAACGGATTCATACCTCCACAGCCTGCCGCATCTGTCACCCACACAGCCGCAGTAGCGCCATCGAAATGGACGCAAACACGCCATCGACCCACCCTAGCGTGGGAGGTGCACATGCTTCCGTACTTCGATTCTATGCTCCTGATTCGATATTTACGAATGCGGATTGCGAATTATTTAAGTTGGAAATGAGATTCAATAGTTTCCACTCCTTTGTTCTTACTTCGGATTCCTTACTTTCCATTCATTATTTTCCAAATTGGAATGAACCGATTCAAGCTGAAGAGCCCCGGGTGGAAGAAATTATCAGCCCACTTTCAGCTATAGCTGCTGCTGCAATGTAGTCTGTGTTTCGCCTCAGCGGATTAGGGTTTTTTATTTTGTTTTTTAGCGATCAAGTGGTTCTGATTAGTTGAAAGATTGTTACAGCTTTTTTGCTTTAGTCGTTGTCTTTGTGATGGACGGTTGTTAGATGCGTTTTCTGGTCTCAATTGAAAGCTGGTAACCCCACCTCTGGATCTTAGGCTTCATTAAGATATCAGTAAATCCATGTAAATGCCTTTGATCCAAAATGAACCAAAACAATAGTTTTCTGGGATTCCATTTAGCACACGTTATTAGCCTGCACTAACAATGTACGCCTATGAATTGGTATCTGCAGCACCAATGGTATTGATGCGGTACCGAACATTAGTACTGCGGGCTCCAGAGTAGAATCTGCAAATTGAAGTTCAAGGTGGAGACGACGACATTTGCCCAGTTTCACCTTCGACATTTCTAAACCTCGAAGGAATTGGGGAGGTAATTACTCATGACTCATTACATCGTCGATATACATAATGGCTACTGCTAATAATTGCAACGTTACAGTCAATGTGTAGGATACTGGCGCAGAGGAACCTATAACAAACACATCAGTTAAACAGAGGATGAAGCGACGTGGCTACAGGCTGCGCACTCACCGATTTGTCATCGAGCACTTCGATTGCGTTGGAGAACCCAAGGAACCAGACACGGTGATTGCGCCGTACCACAACTCCTAGGGTGCGATTGTGAGAAAACATGTCCCAATCAAATTCAGGTACTGGAAAAAGAGGAAAGGTCAAGAGGATTGGTGTGTTACTGACGAAATCAAGCAGAAATGTTGGGAGCAAATGGTGAAATTGTTTGAATTCGACTTGCACCCCACCGATACAGGAATTGTGATGAAACAGGCATTGCGCTGCATGGGAAAGAAATGGAGGTATTTCAAGCATGAGTTGCACAAAAAACATGTGTTAAATAGAACGGAGCCAGATTGGCAAAAAGGTGAGCACCCTACTCAGCAAGCATATTGGGAAGCTTTTGTCAGTTGGAAGAAATCAGAGGAAGCTCTTGCCATTAGCAAAGTAAATACCCTCAACTCTCATAGAAATGATAACCCCCACCGCACTGGTTCTTGGGGTTACGCGAAGAAAGTTCCTGAGTGGGAGAAGAAGTTATAAGAGCTAGTCCAAAAAGGTGTTACACCGCAGACTATAGGCTGGGATGTCCGCTCGTTGAGGTATCTTCTTGCAAGAAAGATGACCTACAACGATGATGACTCCCTAAGTTTTCCCAACGATGCAGTCCGGCAACTCGCTGAGAGGATACAACCACTACAGGCTCAAGTGGCAAATGGTACTTTTGTCCTAAAAGGGAGGATGACGTCTTGAGTCGGGCACTAGGGACGAAAGAGCATCCTGGTCAGGCTGGAGGTGTAGGACTGGTTCCATGGCAGATTGCCTTCGAAAATGACAAATCCACACACAGAAGTCATGGAGGAATAATGCCAGAAAAATTGCGAGTGTGCGTGAAGAATTGTCAGCTATGTTCGAGGCCAAATAGAAAGAAAAGGAGGCGGCATTGACTGCCACATACCAGGCTCAAATAGAAAGCAGAACAAGTTTCTCGGGGAAACTTCAGCTCAAAACGGGTATGCAGTAGCTGCGGAAGCACACAACTTCCACAAGTAGATGCAGATTCCACCTTCGACGTGGATCACATCAGCGAACCTACATATTGCATGCTATACGTGGAGTCACAAGGATGCAAGGCCGTATTTAGGCACAAGGTAGTTGTCGGTCAGGTTCATCCAGGGAATATAGTAAATGGACATCCGTTGCCTCCAGGCTATGCAGTAGTTACCCTAGATACATTGGCCAAAGAAATGTATGGCACAGTTGAGATGGAAATGACCATGGACGATGATAGATCGACACTAGCGGCCAACCTGGAGTCCTTGGTGCCGCGGCGGAAGCGTAACATAGTCCTTGTTTCCACAATGTCGGATGGCAGTTCCGACAAAGATGTCGATCTTACCAATCCAATGCCTACACCTGCACTGCCACCAATTTCTAAACTCGCGAGCGACCCCATAAGATTCGGAAGATTAGTGCATCGGAGAAGGAAACTGCCACATATAGCAATCAAAAGAACTTGCTTTGTCCCTCCAAGAAAACAACAGAGACGGAGCAGGCAGGCACAAAACAAAACCAATCCAAGAAAACAACAAAGACAGAGCAGACGGGCACAAAACAAAACCAGCAGTGGCAGTTTAAGTTAGGTCAATCTCTAGTGCATGCGAATCGGGTCCGCAAATTGCTAACAAAAATGAAAGCTCTGAATGAGTGGTACTTAAACCAAAAGGGGTTCCAGATTGGTGCAAGATACCAGGACAAACATTTCTATGATGGAGAGGACGCGGTACTATGGGTGAAGTTCAAGGAATTGTTTGATTTTTACAATTTTTCCCTCTGGATGTCCAAATCTTGTCCTTGTCGACCATGTATGTGAGCTTCTGCCCCATGTGTGTACATTTAATTATTGGATCATTGCATCTATCAAATTTAACTTTTTTCTTTTGTCGGTAGGATGGAGGCAAATACATGCAAGGACGAAAACATTGCAATAGGCTTCTTCAACCCGGTGACCTTTAATTCCTGCATAGTGGGCTTCACAACAACAACAGACGCTACGTGCGCCTCCATTTTGGCCTAGGATGATAAATCACTAATTCTCCTGCCATACAACGACGGGTAAGCGAGTAATTCATTTACATAATTACGTGTACCAGGTGGGACTCTAATCTGCATCTGATTTTCTTTATTGCAGCGAAAATACTTGCCTTGTTGCTGTAGACATGCTCCATTCCAAGATCTTTGTGTATGATATAAGCAGGGTGGGAATGAACCATATCAAACCCTTCAAAAAATGTTGAATAAGTACAGCTCTCGTTCCATGCATTTTACAACGTGGTTTCGTAGATCTCATCATTTATATGTGTAACAATTTTTTTGTTCATCACAATGATCTTTCTGCTGGATGATGACAGAGCTTACGACAAGTACAAAAAGAAGAGCAAATTCAATGTTCTTTCCTGGAACGATGGGTTCAAAGTAACGGAGGTCGATACGATCGCAAAGCAATGTCCTGGTGGTAGAGATTTTAGTGCGTTCTATGTAATGCATTACATGGATGGGATCATCAAAGCCATGAAACACGAACATGTTCTTATTATACCAACACACAAATCTCTACTGATTAAATTGAACAATGCGCTTCATGTTATATTACTACAACGCTGCCTTCTTGTAGTCTGTGCTGCTATCGGATACAAGGGAGTTGACCACTCGAGACATGTTTGCATTTCAAGAATGTCTGGCTACTTTTATCTTCGATGGGGCCATACATGGAGACCACGCGGTGTGTTAATTATCAACAATAGTTTAAATCCTGCATCTCTATATCCTAGCTACTACTGTCAGCTTATCGTCTATTGTCAAAAGTACTCTTGTATGTGAACGTATTGTATGGATTTGACAAATCTATCTGCATGCCGTGTCATGTAGCTATTATGGTCCATCTTAATTAACAATTATTGTCAATACCGGATACAGTACCATTTTGTAACGGTCTCCATTTTGTATTGAGCCGCCATTCTTGTGTTGTCAACACCAGCGCATCATGCGACTATGCGACTGTGATGAAAGCCTCATCACCATCGCATTGTACCATTACCCGGTGGCGGAAGCCATCAGCAACTATGCTGGTCCAACCTATGATGCGGCGAGATCACAAAATCATCACCGCCGTCTCGATTAGTAAACCGACACCGAGTACATCCTCATAATGGTCGGATCATACTATAAGGCGACGGTGGTAATGCCATTCACACAGATGGGTAATACATTAGAGCGGCGGTGATGATGTCCTCCACACAGGCGGGTTGTGGTACAATGCAATGGAAACAACGACCTGATCACGGACGTATCATAAGCCAACACGGCGGTGTGAGTGTACACCCACATAGGCGGGTCATGCTCTGATGTGATGGAAACAAGGAACTGATCACGGACGGATCATAAGCTAATACGGCGGTGTTAGTCTATACCCACACAGCCGGGTTGTGCTCTAATACGACGGAAGTAAGGACCTTATCATAGACGGATCATAAGCCAATACGGCGGTGTGAGTGTACACCATAGACGGTCTCAAATAGCGACGGTGAAGGCTATGACCATCACTGCCGACAGCTTACTGCCGAGGCCAAAATTGGACCACAATGTGGGTTACGACGCGGCTGTGAAAGGTGCGAGTGTAGTAGTGCTTGATGGCTTAAGATGGTGAAGATAGTAAGGAAAGGCTTCGAGGTACTAAGCAAATGTGAAGGGCAAGAGACGGCTTGGCGGCTGAAGAACCTAGCTACGGTGAAGAGGAAAGTACTTATATTTAGTTGAGGTACTAATCAAGCTATGAGGGTCATGTTGATGTGGAGGGTCAAATCATTGAAAAGTGACTTTGGTTGATAAGAGGAGTCTTAATCATATGTTTGACAAACTCAAAGTCACAACTCAAGGAAACTAAACTCAAGACATTTATATTGTTGAAGCCCTCGGTTTGATCAAAATTGAGAAAGTGCGCGGCATTATTCAAAAATGATAGGCTCAAGTGGTATTAATTGTGAATTTCTATTTCTTGAGTATAGGCATTGCCATACTATCAAGAGAGATGTAACACTATGTACTAGATGTGACCTAGAAGTGTTCAAAACAATCCCAAGTGAAAAACTAGAGAGAAAGCACTTGAGAGAGTTTTGGAGCTGTCCAGGCTAGTAGAACAGAGGCTAGGCCGGTTTTCCTACACCTGTAATAGTGCTCCAACGACACGTGTTAGAAAAATCAGTCACTGCCTTGGCATGGTTGCTGAAGCTTTCCCATGCCCATACAAACCATCAAAGCCTAGAGAGATTCACCCTTTGTGGGATTTGAGTGCATTTAGCCACATCCATTGAATTGGAGAGCAACTTTTAAGCCTTGTGAGATTGTGTGTGAGCAAAATAGAGTTGAGCAACCCTTGAGCACTTTGTGGTGACATCAAATTCGTGTAAAGCATTTGTTACTCTTGAGCGCCTATTCGGTTGGTCGGACAGTGCACCTTGCACCCTGCCGGCCCAAGTTCAATCTCCCTTGGGGGTGGATTTGTTGGCCGGAGGTGGCGCAGTTTATCTGCGCGTTGAAAAAAAATCCCCTCGTCTGCCACGTGTACCAAAGCACAGGTAAGAAAAGGACCGGCCCACTCACAGGGCTATGGGCCCCTGTGTGAGGGCGGGGCAGGGGTTCGGGGGTTTTCTCAACCTGCGTGAGAGGTCTTCTTCCTTAAGCACAAAGTTGCGGGGGCTGTCTGCCCACCACAGGCCGAGTTATTTTTTACTCTTGGAGCCTTTCTCCTAGACTGCTTAGTGGTTGCCAGCGAGTCACCAAGGTGTGGCGCACAGCCAGATGTTTGTGAAGGCTTGATCTTGCCTCTGAAAAAGGTAAAGAGATCATCTTAGTGGAGAGTAGAAAGAGGTCAATTGGGACCCAGCTTGAGTAGACCTTTGTTCTATCACTCACGGCTTCCACAACGGAGACATATGGCTCACTTGGTGAGGCCCAAACTTCAATTATTGTGTCTTCTTTGTTGGTTTGGCTTACTTTATCTTTACATTGCAAATATTTCATATTTTGTCAGCCACTATTTATATCTATTTGGTTGTGTATGTTTGTGGATGTGGGGACATATTGAGCAAGTTGCATTTACATCAAATACATCCCACAACAATTTGGATTGAAGAGGTGAAGAAAGAAGAGCAAAAACATCACTTGAAAAATTTGCAGCAGCACTACCTGTGGAAACTGCCAGGCTGGTTCATCCACTGTTCATCAGAGAAACCGGCCAGACTAGTTTGGGAACTGGCCGGTATCTTTATCCAACACCATGCAAGAGATATATGATTTTTTAAGGCAATAAGCCCTAGTACGTGATTAATATATTGCTGAAACTTTATATTATTTTTTACACATCTTAATGACCTTGAATGATAAAACTCAAAACAAGTTATCTTATTAAAAGCTACAATTTTCATAAACAAAGTATCTTTATCTGGTACCATCCAGAAATATATGTTTTTTCTAAGCTTACGAGCCCTAGTACACGGTTAGTATGCTGCTAAAATTTTATAGTTTTTAGCATCTTAACGGTCCTAAATAAAAAAATCAAAATTAGAAAGTTATACGTCTCATTGAGAGCTACAATTTTCATATGAAAATCATCTTCATATCAAGTCGTATGAAAAAAATATACATTTTTTAAGGTGGATCCTTGGTGCTGATATGTGAGTCTCATCTGTCAGATCCATAGCGGGTCGAGTAACCGCCTTTTGAAACCTGGATAAAACTTATTGTAATTTTAGGAGTCAAAAATACATTTTGTGACTTTGAGAACTGAGATGGCACTTCTAGATAAATTTGAGAACCGCCGGTCATGACTCATGGATGCACTCCTACATGTCCATCCTTCGCAATGCATTGATGATGGTGCACTCCACTGCCACGGCTGCCGTTGTTATTGGGAGCAGCAGCATGGCCCAGCCCATCGGGCCCTGGGACCTGACCAGCAAGGAGCAGGTTTTGCTGAAGCCTTGTCAAATCTGGCAGGAACATGGCCCATGGGTGCATGGAGGCAGCTGCATGCATGCACGAAAAATGTCCATTCTATCTAAACCTAAAGTATTTTTGCTCAAAAAAAAAAATCTAAACCTAAGTATTCTGATTTTATTCCTTAAACTTCAAAATTGAATATCTTATCCTCTAAACTCTCAAAATCATTAAAATTACCGCCCTATCTTGATTTGGAGTGGTTTTAAAAAGAAAAATTCGCTAAATACTTGATAAGATTTTTAAACCACAAAAAATGTCTCTAAGATTTTAAAAATTCAGAAAAAATTCTATAAATATATTGGGACACTAAAAATTCAAATAAAACTCTTAGAGATTATGAAAACAACTTTAGAAATTTCAGAAAATAGGTTTATCTCTAGAAAATGGGAAAATATCCAGAAAAATCTAAGAAATTCCCATAACATTCTAATTGATGTATAAACATGTTTTACTTTTTTACATGTAAAAAAAATATGAGATGCAAAAAGTATGAATGCAACACACATTAGTGTTGGATGCATTCGTGTTGGTTGTATTAAGTTTTTGTTGCAAAAAATTTTCAAAACATGTTGGCATACCAATTAGAATGATTTGAGATTTTTCTAGATTTTTTATGAATATTTTTCCATTTTCCTAGAGCTAAATCTACTCTTCTAAAGCATCTAGAGATATTTTCATGGGCTCTAAATATGTGATTTAAATTTGTCGTATCCCCATCTATCTCTAGATTTTTTTTCCCGAATTTTTAAAAACACAGATATTTTATGTTGTTTAAAAACCTTATCAAGTATTTACCCTTTTTTATCTGGAATAAGATAAAAGCGTCTTCAAAACCACTCCAAACCAGGACAGGAAGGTGTTTTGAAAGTTCAAGGAGTAAAATGTCTAGTTTTGAAGTGAGGCCCTGGTCGCTTGTCTGAAACTTGGCTGAAATTGACCGAAAACACTGTTCTGACTGAAATGTTGTGAGAGAAAAACACTGTTCCGACTGAAAAAAGAAGCCGAACCAGCCGGATTTAAGGTCAGCCGAACAGGGCCAAAATTTATTTTTTCCATGCAGCAATTACAGGTCTGCGATGAACATGTACTCCGAACATAAGCATCTACTCACTCCGGCCCTGAAATCCTGAGTCAAACAATCCCAAGTTGCAACGAACCACTACAGCAGAAGAGCTGTGCACGCGAATGTCTCAATATAGTTCTGCACAGTATGACTGCTTGGATTTTTCAATCATGCCATGCAAAACCAAGATAACAACAATGCATCCAACTATGCCCGAACCTGCACAGTTTACACTTTGATCAACCCCACTAGCAACGACAGAGGATGTCAGCAATTTTGAGCACCGACGACATGAAATTTGCGACTCTCAGCGATATAGCATCAACATATATGCCAGGAACGATAAAAGAAAGCTCAGATGAAGTTTACAGCTATACATTCGAGACTGATACATCGTCGTTAGCAGTAATGCAGGTGAAATATTTGAGGACCAGAGACGAAATTTTGATGGTCTCCCAGAACTAACCTGCATGCTAGCCTATTGCTCATGACCTCATCACTGCATGGATGGCATGATCCAGCAGCTTGCCCATCACAACAGCAAGAATATAATCTTCAGCTTTGCACTGCCGCAAGCAAGGGCTTTTTTTTAACGAATCAGGCAAGAGAGCTGCCGACTATATTAAAAAGCAGATGAAGCCAAGCCTGGGCAAAAATAAACAGATACCAAGCAAGAGCTCACACATCATACATTCAAACGAGCAGCTATAATATGCATGCGAAAAAAGAAGCCATTGTTGTGGCCTGCCATTTTCAGCGTCCATGCATCACATCGACCGGCTTCATCTATTGCACCGAAAAAGATCGTCCAGACTTCTGACATGTTACTGTATTTAGTTGATTAGGATGTTACCTCCTCAAAAGTAACTGCACTAAGCCTCCAGCGATAGTAGTGTCTCTCTAGCTTTTCTGTCTTCTAAAATATATCCGATAATGCATGCAGTGAGATTAGACTAGGGTATATCCAACAAACATAACAGCTCATAAGATGATTAACCGGACCATCTTTCCCAAGTATTGGAAGCATTTTGCAGCTTCTTTCAAGCACAAGTTCCTGTCCTTCCGAGTCCAGTGCTGCACAGTAGAAAACCATGGGCTCGTCAGAATAAACTCTAACGAAATCAGGGGGGGAAATTACCATCTATTGCTAACCTTGCTGAGCTCATTCAGCTTCTCCCTGGCATCTTTTAGTAGAAGTTCAGCATCAGTATCCCACTTGTAGAATTCCAGCTCCCTTCCTTCAAGAATTTTCTTGCAGATCTATTTCAATTCACAAATCAGTTCACTATGCTTCTAAACAGGCACTACCTAAATTCTAAGACAGTATATGTTCAGAGAGCACGATGAGGTGTAGCACAAATAATAGATAGTGATACTGCAGGTGATATCCAGTACCACTGTGATGAACCTTTTTTTGGCCAAATATAGGGGTACCAACACACCAGGAGCCCCAAAATTTGTGAAATAACGCATCAGGTACATAGAATGCACCAAACTCATAAATTTCTCAGCAATGTGCCCTTATAAAGCTAGAAGCAACCTAGCATTTGGCCCACCCAAACTTGGGCCAGAAGAATCAGTAGGTTCTTTTGCACTATCCTACACTTGCTGGTCATCAACTCCATAGTTTTACCCTGAGAAGTAGACTTCTCACTAAGAGAAGCGTTTGCACTTGTCATGGGATTGCCTTCCTAAATTCCACCTCTATTTAGAAACTCTGAACCCCAGTGTTTCAGTGGAGGATGGTATCAAAGATGAAATTAGTTTATGGTGCTTAGCCTTAGCATAGGTCATGGGTCAGGACTAGCTTCATTAGTCCAGGTTTGGGTCATTTTTGTGGTGCAGTACCAGGTGATTGTCTTCTTGATATTTTTCTGCCCCATCTTAATTCCTTTGTGAGATAAGGGGGTTGTGTTGTAAGGGACCGTTTTCTCTCTCTTTTTAATACAAAGATACACGTCTCTCCTGCATGTTCGAGAAAAAAAATGAAGGATGGCAGCTATTGGCCTGAGCTCTGAGAGGTGGGTAAGCCAATTACATGTGGAGGTCAGGCAATGCAGATTGCAGACACGCAGCATGACAAGTGGCAGGCCCTAATGCCTCAGAATACAACAATGACCACCTTACTAGAGTGCCAAATGCCACAGAAAATCTAGGTTATGTTGCAACTATATTTTTCATGTCAGAACCAAGATTATATGTTCCAGGGGGGGAGAACATTGGCATTTCTTGAACAGTTCAATTGCATTGCAATGATACAAAAACCTAAACAATCTCATATAACTGAAAATTGGAGGAACTTAAACTTTTCACATCTAGATAAGAAATCTATAATTGCAATATCTATATTTTAACATTCTGGCAATGCCATGGATAAGTGACATTAAACTTGAAAAGCAATAATACTGAAGATCGTATCAGGTACAGACAGTGCATTACCTTATTGCCTATTGCCACACCTCCAGTTATATGTGCAAAATAGATATTGTAATAATGGGAGAGGAATGCAGGAGCGTTGCTCTCAGCCAGTTTAGTCAGATAAGCTGCATAAGTTGATCCCAAAGTTCTTGGCTCTGGGATTGCAATCCCTTGTTTTCTGAACCACTCCAAATCTTTTGAAATGCTAGCTGAACGCTCCAAACCACTTTTCCTGAAGTAAACATCTGAATGAACATTAAATTAATTATATGTGAGTAATTAGCTGTCATTTATGTTTTAGTAATTTGATTGTTTTTCCCCTTCAGGAGCTAGATCCAGATTTGAAATATTGTGAGCTGTGAGCCTTAAACTTGGAAGAGTCTATGCAAATTATGCATTTGTGAAGCATTTAATTGAGGTGCTTGGCAGACAAGGAAGGATGTCATGATTGTTTTCAAACAACATTTTCTGATTGGCGAGGTTTAGTAGACATTTGACTAAAACACATGCAAAGGTCTTTGTAGTTTGTAGATATGCTCAACAGCTCAAGTGCTCCAACATGGTAACACCTTCCAAGTAATTTTTTACTGTTATGACCTGCCATCTACATTACTGGCATCCTAAGGAAAGAGTGAACAGTGTGATAGTCACTACACACAGAGAACTCAAGAACATATTTCATTGCTCAGAATGCACCTTACACCATTTGCCAGTGAAAACACCAATATAGTAATGTAGTACATTTCTGTGGTGTAACACATCTTACTCTATGTATGCCATTGACATTGCTGTCCAGTTATCACAAATTTGGATTGGAATACCACAAGTACCACACAATGACACAATGCTACAAACTGAACCCCAGGATATGTCACACGTTGCATGGTTTCCAGCATATCTCCAACTAGATGCTACAGAAGGCACTCCTATTATTAATATTAGACTCCGAGTGTACCCTATTGCAGTCAAATCTAATAGAACGAATGTGATATTGTAGTCAAATCTAATAGAACGGGATGTGCAAACAAAATAGATAGTTCTTAGCCAGGAAGATATATCCATAGGGATTGGAGCTATCCAGGGAGTACAAGGATACCATCCAATTCATTGCCAACACCCAGCAGCCTAACAAGCTCACCCAGCATCCATGGGCAATGGTGCCTCTATAATTTGTACCAGGGTCTAGACAACTACAGCTAAGTTTACAGAACTTGAGGTGTCACCTTGAACTGCTCACTCTATATTGCTAAATTTGTTTGTTCAAATTCTAGTGTGGTAAACCATTTTCTATACGTTGAGTTTTTGAATAACCACTACATGTGCAACATATGGTTGTTGTTGTTGTTTTCGCTCAGCATTCGAATAAGTAATTGTGATCGTCACCATCCACATTTGGCTTATCATGCATTTGCTATATATTTGTTTGGGAAACTATCAGTGTTCTGGCAATATCCATGTCTGATTATGATACCATATACCAAGAGTATACGGGATGAGAGGTAGCCCTCTATACTAGTTACAATTGCCCTGAATAGAATATATGCCTCCCTGAATAGAACATATCTTCAACTAGCAATCCTTTCACAGAGGTGACAATGACAGAGTCTCATCAGAGCAATGTACTTATGTACAGGCAAGCATCCAAATGCAGCCAACATACACGCAAAACCAGTGAAGCACATATGCAAATCACAGACCGAGAGTCCGAGACCGAAATTCTAATTGCGGAAAATCACAGGCCACGACAATTAACCAAAATGGCACTCACGGTCACGGCAAAGAATCGGGAAGAGAACCGTGACTCACAGGCGACGTCGGTGGACTCGGCGACGACCTGCTCGATGGTTCCGAAGACGAGCTTGCTCTCCACCAGGTAGCGAACCAACCCCTCCATGCTGGGCATCCACTCCCCTGCCTCGAGCTCGCCCTCCTCCTCCTTCACGCCGCTGCCGTCGTCCTCCTCCTCGTCCTCCGACGCCCCCGCCCCGGCGTCCGCGTTCTCCGTCCCCGCCTTGTCCTTTATGGTGGTGCGCTTGGGGTTGCGCAGGCGCATGGCAACGAAGCGCATCTCCTCGGCGACGCCCACCGACTCGCCGGGGTACTGCTTCGGGTACCGCCGCGGCTTCGGCTTCGCTTCCTGTGGCGGCGCAGGCGCCTCCGCAGCGACCGGGGGCGGAGGGGATGGAGAGCAACTGGTGGCAGTTAGGGCTAGGATTCCGGGTCTGCGAGTGCCGAGGGAGCGGAGGGGAGCCACTCGCCGGGGTGGGGGCGGCGCGACCGCCGAGGCGGCGGCGGCAGCGATTAGCGGCATGGGTTTAACCGTTTCAGGGGGTTGGTTATCCGTTAGGCAAGGCGAATAGGCGATCCGCCTCGTGACTGACTGCAATAATCTCCGTGCGACACACACGCCGACTTGCCGAGTCGCCATCGCAAGACGTAACGCGACGCGTTTATTCCTGAGGTAGTCCAACACAAAGTACGTCATGCAATGAGATAATGGAAAGATTGATGTGTGTTTATTTTTTTCATTCAAGATAATGGAAGGATTTAAGATTATTATTCGTTTTTTTTGTCATCACCCTATAAAAGAGCGAGTTTTTTTTAAGGCTCTCTCTATAATAACCGTTCAATCCACCGTATTTTAAGATTATTATTCACTTAAACTTATCATCTAACTTATCAGCTAAAATCTACCATATTTTTCTCTCTCAGTGAAACAGTTTCAGTCGACCTCGCCTTTAACACCAGCCAAGAGGCCATAAGTCTTGGCTAAAGAAAACTAGGATCGGACTGAAAAAAACGTCCACACCAGCAGAACAAAGAACAATCAGAGTCCAATCCGATCTGTACAGGCTATCTGTTACATATCGTCAGCGTCGTCCCGCTCCTTACGAGTCCTGTGGAGTCCGCGTCGCGATTGTGTCGCCCCGCTCCCCTGCGGAAACGTAAGTTGGGACGACATCCAGAACAAACTGGATCGAGGAGGAATAAATCGCGATTCTCAGTGAAGAAACAAACTTACGACTTCATTGTGTTCTTGAAGGCCGGCGGCCGGCGGCCATGGGAAACCGGCGACGAAACGCAGCAGAGGCTAGGGGCCCGGTGCTGGAGCTGGAGCGTCGCGGTGCTGGGGTCCGGCGGCGTGGCTGCGTGGCGCTGGGTCGGGAGCTGCTGGCGGCGGCGCGTTTGAGTTCATCGACTGAGTACGACTGTACGAGCAGCATCTGATGTCCGATGGGAGAGTGGAGTTCCTCAAAAAAATCTATGTTTACCGACTTCTAAAAAAGTTTTGGAAGAAAAAAAAAAGTTCATCTCTAATAATTCATAATATTTGACTTTAAAAAATTAAAAGTGGGTCTCATTTGACGTTTTTTTTCTACAGTTTTTTTTTCCACGCGAACCTCTTCGTCGCCAAGCGTATCCACGCCGCCGCCGCCTGCTGCTGCTCTTCCTCCCTTCACTCCTACTCTTCCGCTACGGCACGCCGCCTCCCAGTCCCAGCGCCGTGTACCCTATCGTGCCGGTGCCGGGAAACACTTGCAGCCAGCTCGAGGCGCGCCTCATGGACGCGTACGAGTCGTCCCCGGAGTCGCCGCAATGCGGCGCGGGCAGCAGAGTGCGGCCGGTGGTTCCAGCTGTGGAGGAACGCCACAGCCATGGACGACCCCACCGTCGCGCGACTCCACCGCCGGATTCCTCCCCGACACCAAAGCCAACAAGTAAGCACTGAGCCCGGCCGCCGTCGCCGGCCTACCCTACATACAGTCGCGAACACGCACGTGCTGACCAGCCAGACCTGTACCTATATGGCTCGGCCATACACAGAGACCTATGCATGAGGAGGCTCCTCGACACATGACACAATGCAAACTCATGGAATGTATAATCCGTTCTGGCCTGCTTCCTCCTGGAAGCCGTTGGTGTTCTGATCCATGGCTCCATTCGCGAACTCCTCGTCGTTGTTGTACTGTTGCTGCTGCTGGTAGCTACTGTCGCGCCTGCCGCTGTAACACCCCGGTGTTATGCCTACATTTAGGCACTGCAAATCACGCATATCATGCATCATCAAGCATACAAATCATACATGCTTAATCATGTGAATAACAAGTGAAACACTGCTTCGAAACATCTGAATCAGGTTGTGAAACCTGAATGTTGCATGCCTTTGTTAGAATTGTTTTGCCCTGATTTTGTTTGCTAGGTTAGTAGAACTTGTTTGGTTATGATTGTAAATCATCTAGAATTGTTTATCACAATTTTTGGAGCAAGGTTTGTATTTGAATTATTGTCAAATTTTGCTTTAAAAATAATTCTCCAAAAATTAGGGTTTTTGAGCTAAACGTGGACTTTGATGTTACAATTCAAAATCTAGAAAGAATTTGGCTTTGGTCATAAAAGCAAAGTTGTAGAGAATTAAATTCTAAACAACTTTCATTGTTGGTACATTTTCAAAAGAGATCATTTTCTTGCTCAAAATAATATTTGAAAGATGGTATTTAAAAATTCCTTGAAAATTTTATTTGGAAAAGGATTTTTCCTCCTTCGTGGGCCTTGCGCCTCGTTTCTGGCCCGCCTGCCGAAGCCGGCCTAGCCCGCGTCCCCGCCAGCCGCGCGCTCCTCCCGCGCCGGCCCACCTCGCCTCGGCCCAGTCCACCCGCGCGCTGTCTTCTCCTCCCGCGCGCCGCGCCCGACCGCGTCAGGCACGCCGCGCCGCGTGGCGAGCGCATGCCGGTGACGCCGGCCGGGTGGCGTCCCGTGGCCCCCGCAAGCACGCGTACCGCGCCGATATCACGCCACCGCAGCTCCGCATTCAGGCTGTCCGAGCGCAGCATTCCGCACTCAGCCAGCCGCAGCAGCTCCTTCCGCGCGCAGTGAGCTCCGCCACCGAGCGCCGCAGTCGCTCCGCCGGCGATTTGCTCCTCCTCCCGCGCCTCTTTCCCCGATTCCTCCCGCCGGCAGCTCCGCCTCGTCGAGCCCTTTCAGTTGCGCCCGTGTGTGGCTGCCGTAGACGAGGTGAGAGGCCGTGGTGGCCGTTTTCTTCCCCGCTCGGCCGTGGCCAAGCTCGTCGGAGCTCGTGCCCGCGCCGGTGAACCGCTCCATCTCGGTCTTCTTTCTCTCGCGCATCAGCACCGCTCTGCCCCCGCGACCCTTGTGCGCGCCTTCCCGTGGTTTGCCGTGGCCGGGAAGCGCCCGCCCGCGGGTACGCCGCGCCGCCGTGGTGCCTGGCCGCCGGCGTAGGCGTGTCCCCTTCGCTCGGCCGTTGCTGGGCCAGGTTGGCCGTGGGCCGAAGCCCTGCCAGGCCGCCGCGCTCCTCCTTTCGCTCGGGCCGCGCAGGCCGAAAACGGCCATGGGCCAGCTGTTTCCAGCGAGCCGGCCCAGCATTGTTTAAATCATTTGTTTTCATTTATTCTTTATTATTTGAAATTTGAAATGGTTTGAAAAATGTTTGGGTGCTCAAACTTGCTCCAAATTTGTTGAAACAAATTTTGCTAGGTTCCTTATCATCAGATCTACTTGGAAAAATTATTGCATGTCATTTTTGGGATACTTTTCTGTAGGATTTTATTTAATCATGGATATTGCTCATAACTTGAAAAATATATAGAAAAATCTATAGTCTTCAGAAAAATATGATTCCAAGTTTGTTAATCTTATTATGTCATGTACTTCCTAGGAAAAATATGTTTCATGCATGTGCTGTGGGAAAAGTTTTAGGTGTAGTTCAAGTACCTTTAATGGCTGATTTTTGTTATTTTTGTTAGAGAGCAAACTTTGTATAAAACATGCATGTGATGATTTTTGTACAGTTATTATATGCTATGAAGAACCTAGGAAAAATATTAATTCTGTTGTTTGACACTTTTCACAGTTCAAAGTATTTTCATTTACAAAATCATGCCATAGCTTGTTATTTTTGTGTAGGCTAATCCACTCATTCAAACACCATGAAAATCTGATGGTAGTCTAATTAGAGTAGTACCTTGCTACTGTAATTTTCTCAGATTTTTATAAGCATCAAAAATATATGTTGCTATTCAAACCTATTATTAATTAGGGTTTAAGCAAGTGTTGCCTTAAGTGTGATTAAGAAATTAGTAAAGCTTTGGTGTATCTTTGAAGCATTTCATAAGATATGTTAACTTAACATATTTGTAGTAGAAGAGAATGCAGTAGATGACATGTGCTTGTAATATAATTCCTTGGATGATGTTGACTACCTTGCATTTAAACATATCCATTGCATTCATCTCCTTCGATGCACCGTTTTCATAATCACTTACGCGCATTGCATCATACGGGATCGCAAACCGAGAACCCGGTCGTCATACCCGAGGAGCCCGAGGAGCGGCTCGAGTGCAAGAAAGCAGAAAGTGCCGAAGCCGACGAGGAGGGCGTTGAGGAACTCCGGAGTGCCCCGATCACCGTCCAGAGCTCCTTGAGAGAGGCAAGCCCCGAGCATCTTTCTCCGGTTTGCAATGATTTCATTAAATGCTTTACTTTAATTGATGCATTACGTTCAGGAGTTGTTTGCAACCGTTCTTTGCATTATACCTTGCTTACCTTTGTTATACTATATCCTTGTTACCACGGTATCCGCATGATCGAGTCAATGCTTAGCTGGCTTAGACCGGTAGAAGTCGGGTGATTTCTGTCACTGCGAGAAATGTAGGTGGTTACTGGATCTGCTTGGATGACTAAGAAGTCATGGTATAACTAAGTGTTAAATGAAGTTGAGACCGGACGGAGACTTGCGAGTTTTGGACTGTAGTGTTTCGTCGTGTCGATTAAGGACCGACCGTTGTTGGGCCTCGAGTCATGTTGAACGCATGCCTTACATTTAGGTGGCGGATAAAGTACCTTCCGACCGATGGGGGAGATTTTTCGGCCGAGTAGATTGCCCCATGCCGCCTTGTGCGAAAGCAGTGTGGTAGGACGGAGGCGGGATGATAAGACCAAAGTGCAGTCGGTCGGCCCCCGGGTACATGTGGTTCCTGGCAAACTCAAGATACCTGGAAAGTTGACTCGGTGATCAATATCTCACTTTAGCGGGTGAGTGAGATTTGTGTAAAGAATAAATCACCAGCTGGTTAGGAATCGATTCGAATCGCCATCTCTCCTGGATAGTGAGCACTTGACTTGAGTTACTTCATCGTAGTAAATGTTATGGAACACTTGGACAGTTATAGTAAATATGACAGTATGGAAGTTGTTGAATGATCATTGGTTATCATTATCTGCTTAATCACATGTTTACTCTAGTATAGGTGCAAAATCTAGTCGACAGGTTCATAGTAATTAACTTGGCAATAATGCTTTTAGAAAGGTTCTTGAAATGCTAAAAATGCTTCTTTTGCAAATGAGTCAGCTACCCTACTATAAAGCCTTCATAATCCTTGGTGTCATTTATTTTCGGTTATGTCGGGTAAGTCTAGTGAGTACCTTCTCGTACTCGTGGTTTTATTCCCACTTGTTGCGAGATGGGCGATTATTACTACGACTCTTGTATCAGCTGCTGTATCCTGCGATGGGTGATGCTTAGGACCATGGGCATGGTCATTCCTTACGTCTCATCTAATGCTTTTGTTGGAGATGATCATTCGCTGGCACTATATTTAAACTCCGCGTGAGTGTGTGTGTGGTTTGAACAAATGACTTCCGCTACTTTTATTGAACTGGTTTGTAATAACTATGTTTAAACTCGATGTATCCGAGATTGCGAACTTTTATGTAATATGTGATGGTGACCGCTAAACTTATTACGATCATTTGGGACACGAGTTGGTTTGAAATCCTTTGCGATTTCACGGACTACCGGGTTATACGGGCTTAAGTTTGCTCAATAAATGCGCTTTCTGGTGGATGATTTTCTTACTTAATTTTGTATAATTGGTCGGTTACATTACTGACCTTGGCGCCGCTGGGTTGGCCGTACGAGCCGAGCCGAACTCCTCCTCGGCGGGCACGTCCGCATGGGGTTCGACTTCGCGATCGTAGCCGTACTGCCGGCGTCCACGTCGTAGTAGTAGTAGCGGCCGTTAAAGTGCGACCTCGTGTCACTCATCTTGTAGTCCCGCCGCTCCTGCTTTGCTGTGGAAGCCCATGTAGTACCACGGCGTCCGCCGCTGCCGTTGCCGTTTTCCGCAATCTGCAATGGATGATGCCGTCGAGTCTCCTCAGCGCCTCCCTCCTCCTCGCTGTCGGTGGTGGTGGGCGGCACGTCGATCGGCGGCCGACCCCTGTCGCTGCCATTTTTGGGGAACGTCGTTCGGACACGCTCGCCGCCGGCACCGCGGGCTCTTACAGGGGCCGCCGCCGCCGCCTCCACGATACCTGCTGTGGCCGGCGCCACATCGGTCGTCGTCGTCGTCAGCTTCTCGGCGTTGCGGTGCACGCCACGACGAAAGTAGTCTGGCGGGTAGTTCTCCTTGGGGCGGCCGTAGAGCCCGTACCCGCGGCCGCTGCAGGCGGTTGAGGGGCGTGAGAACACCGGCGCGGCATCGGTGTCCGTGGTCGCGGCGTTGATGGGCACGTCAGCCTTCTCGGGCTCAATGACGGTGGCCGGGGACGCGTGGTCTCTTTGAAGAAAAGCGGCCACCGCCCACCACGCGTCCGCCGAGCGAGCGCCATGACGGCGAAGCGAGATCTTTGTTGGGTAGCGACGACGACTTCCGTCGAGCTCGAAGCGTCTCCGAGCGTGGCTTCGTCCGCGTAAAGTTACGTGGAAGGGGGATGGATTTCCCAAGTCCTAAAAGATTAGAAGTAAATATTAGAAGTTGTTGGAGAAGGTTTTTTTTCCCATCTTTCTAAAAAACAAGGATTAGGAGGATGTTTAGGAAACTCTTGAAGATGCTCTAAAGACATAATGGAATGGAAATGGGCCTCCAGCGAGTCCAGCCCACACGCTGAAGTCTGACATGGTCAACGGCTCAGGGAAGAAGCAAACAAGCAAGCACTTGGTCGTGATTCTCTAAAATTAGTCTCTTTTTATGCACAAATTTTTAGCATTTCAATGCCCTTGAAAGTTTGACTCATTGGAATGGAATTATATTACGTAGTCCCTGTTGCAACGCACGGTAAATTAACTTTAAGTCTAGCCCCCAGCATGTATTAGCAGTTAAAAGGAAAAAAACAAAAAGTTAAGTTGTTTATGGGCTAAAAAAACATAAAGTTATGTTTAGATGGACCTGCTAAATAAATTATTACTACATTATTTAAGTTATAATTATTTTGCATCTACATGTGTTTGTTTATTTATATCATGTTATTTTATATCTGTTTATTTAGGCACAATCTCATTAAATCATTAATAAAATCATAATCCCTCACATTGTTTGTGCGTTCGTACAGTAAACATTGGGAAACTATGAAAAGGATAACGGTTGAAACCATATAAGTAGTAAGCTCACTACAAGATGAGTGCTCTCTTCTCCGACCTCTCTAGAGCCACCGGTAGCACAACTGAGACTACAATGAATTCTCCACCCATACAAGGATTGGGGTTCTCCACCCATACGAGGATGGATCAACAGAAGTATAGAAATATGATAAGATAGGGGCAACACGAGCCATTTAACAAGGTGTCCAGTCAAAGTGCAGCGATACATACAACTGAGGCATCCTAACAAACAAACTATTTGAGTCTTCTTCTACATGACCCGATCAAATAGATCAAGCACTTGCCATCTACCATTATTGTATATCGACAATTCAATTAACATTTCCATTGCATTTGAAATAGTTTTTAGAACGTAAAGAGAAGGCGTCCGTCCGACCACACGTCGCCTTCTTAGGCCTGTGCCGTACTAGCCCAACAAGCTTCCCTGTCTATATGTCTCTCCCATCTCTCTTACTCAAAAATATCTCCCGACTTGTGTCCATCACGTGCTTTTCTGCGCTATGTAGTCGTCCGCCTACCCCACTCTGCCTCGCCGCCGCAGCCATCTCCCCACGCGCTCCCCATCCTGCGCCACGCTGCCCCCACTCCGCCGCGGCCATCCCTCGCCGTTGCGGGCATCCCCGGCCGCGCCCCACTCCGCGCTCGCCCATCACGGCCACGGCGTGCACCGCACCACCAGGAGAAGGTAGTCGGCGGCTGGGACAACGTCTCCCGCGATCGGCCGAAGACACCACGATAGGAAGAAGCGCATGTTGCAAGCATATGTTTTAAGTGTTTCGGATGTTTTAGAGGTATGGTACAAGTGGTTTATGCGGATGTTTCACAAGTAGATCGGGATGTCACATATGTTGTAATGGTTGTACACGTATGTTGCAAGCTTCTGTTCCCTTTCATCTATTTTTTCCAGACGTATGTTGCAAGTGTGTTTGTTTGGATGTTGCATATATTTCACACATATATTGCAAGTATTTTATCTGGATGTTGCGTATGTTTTGCAATGGTTTTTAAGTGTTTTTAGGTATTTTTGCAAGTGTTTCAGATGCCTGTTTCAAGTGTTTTATATGCGTTCAGACGTATGTTGCCAGTGTTGCATCTGGATGCTTGAAAAGTAGATCGGGTATTGCATCTCCCTCCTCACTTTCTGTTGCCTCACCTTGGTGTCTCCTCTCGGCATCAGGCTCGCCCTTCCCCCTCTTCTCGAAGCCGGTAACGTTCGGGACGGTGTGGACCTCGTGTGGGTGCGTGAAACGGTGAGAGAAACGGTCTGCATAAGAAACTAGCAAGACATCACGTCATGATAACTAGATCGGGTTTGTCAAACAAATTCAGCTCAAAATTCCATTCTTGAAATAAAATACTATCCAAATTAGTACAATTTGCATTGCCTCACACACTACTGATTAGTAAATTTTGCATAGGAAATTCTGCCTTCGATTTGTCTACCGTTGTTAATTTAAAACGATCTCAAAGACCTCAGCATGTCTTGTATTGGTACACCATAAAATCTAAGATGTCATGTGACACTATTCGATGGACTAATTTCATTTCTTCATATTACAGTACATAATTTTCACAAAGACACAAACTCTTGTAGTGACATGACTAATGCTGAATAGAATTATTTTAAAAAAATCAGACAAAAGAGTTGTTGATTAAATTAAAAAGACTAGATTGGACAATACAACGAAGTAACAACAGTTCCTAAAAAATCGAAGTAACAACAAACAAACAAAAAACTACAACAACCAAAGACAACAAAACTAAACTAACATATGTAAGCAACTATCTCAAATCGTCGACAACACCCAGTTGAACAGAGACCTCAACACATGCCATACACAATATTGTCACAACACTGTTCCACTCAAGCATAAAAAAATAGCAACAACAATACTATATAGCTACAACCAAACCATAAGCACTAGTTTTTCCCAAAAAAAAACACAACTATACCCCACATCACTATTCTGAAGCACCACCATCATTGGACGAAATGCTAACATGTCGATACACTATTGTCGCCGCTTATACCGTCATTATCGACGATGTCCTACATCGAGCCACACATTGTCATAGAAGGCTAACCACCACACGGAGTCACAGACTGCTACAAGCAATGTAGCAGAACCTCCGCTTATGCCACCTGTCAATCCTTGCACTAGATTTACACATACCATGCAGGGATAATCGCCACATGCCACTGCGAAGCTGTGTAGGCATCACGCCATCACCTCCATTTACGTTGTATAATGACGTTGTCTCGCACCGGACTAACCCATGCCATGCAGTGCTAAACGGACGTAGGCTGCTGCAAGTGGTTTAACCGTCACGCGCTTATGCTGCTTGTCGACACTGTCTTGCATTGAACTCACTCATGCCATGCAAGGATAACCATCACAGACAGCTGTAAGTTTTTTTTTGATAACAAACATCATTTAATTTCAACAGCATCTTGCTGTTAGAACCATTACAGAGTTGATGGTTACAGACTACAGTGCAACTTGTAAAGCGCACTGATTTACATGTTCTGCATTGGAGCAGGAATAGGAAGGAACATGAGTAGATGAATCTATGTCCCTTAATGCCTGTCTTGCAAGAGTATCAGCAGTTTGGTTTAGAGTTCTTGATATCTTGAAAGTTCTCGTGCTTCTGTTGTGATTGAAGTTGACGAAGAGCTGGGTCATGTACTTGATTCTCCAATCCGAAGGATTGGAGAGATCTACTGAATTAAAGAAGTGAACTAGCTCTTGATTATTAGAAAGGTAATTTGTATGATGTATTTGTAGGCGAGCAGTGATGGTAGCCGCGAGTGCAAGAGCTGCTACCTCAGCCATGAGGACTGAGGTTATGTCGGGTTATAACCCTAGGGTGTCTCAAGACATTGATCAGTTAGCAGGCCATGAGGCCCGCAATGCGATAGCTGGTGAAGGCCCGAACGACCAAGGCTCAATCAAGCCGAGCGAGCCAGGGCAGACGCTAGGACCGAGGTCAGCCATGACCTCTCCCCTTGCCTTAGCCACACGACGCTCGAAAAGCGCATGACCTCGCCCCCTTCGTGACCCCTAAAAGGGATGGGGCGAGGTCGAGCCCCGCTAGGTACACCTACTGTGGCAAGGGCAGCCACGCCTCACTAACCCCGCAAGGACCGAGCGGACAGCAGTCACCTCGGTCCGTTCAGATGCCAACCCTGCGCCACAAAGATCGGACAAGACAACACTGCCCCGAGGCGGTGATGATAGGCATGAGGACCACCGGCCAGATATGGCCCGATAAGATGCTTGAACGATCTCACCCACTACCGGATGGGATCCACGACGGGGGCCTTGACTTAAAGGCCACCCGAACCGATGAGAGCCACAACCCCAATGATCGAGATCGTGGCCCTCAGCTCCTCAGCGATGACCAAGTGATCGATGACCCAGGGCAACTACCTAATGTGGGTGCAACGCCCCTAGGAACCAGGAGACAATGACGAAGGCTACGATGGACACCGCATTGCATAGGACAGCTGACGAACCACCATCAAGGTTACAGGGCCACCATGGCCGGCACAGTAGCGCCACGTCACATCTTGCCGCAATGTGTCTAGAAGACCATGATGATAGCCACGACCAGACGTGCACTAGAAGATGGCGTAGCTTGCAAGCCAAGTTAGCTAAGCCCTCTCTCAGGCTCTCAACCCTTTGGTCAAGAGAACCTCCTCATTGTACAAGCCCTGGCCCCAAACTCTATATAAGGGCAGCCAGGGCACCCATCTCGGGGATGATTCACATCCTCTACCATTTCATTCATTCACCATTATAGTAGGGCTCCTGGTGCTTCTCTTCAGGCAACCTTTGCCTAGCATAGGTCCTTCTATCTCTTCCACCTTTCTTGCACCCCCATTGTAAGAACTTCAGAGCATTCAAGCATGGAAGATGCACTCGATCATCTCTGAGACTGGACGTAGGGCTTTGGCCTGAACTAGTATAAATCCTTATGTCCATTGGATGCTACCATCATCTTCCTATAGCAGTGCGGCAATCGCATAAGTTTACTAGTTTGGTTTACAAAACACTGACAGTTGGCGCGTCAGGTAGGGGACAGTCGCGCACTCTCATTTGTTGAGAAGGAAGCGATGGCTCCTCGCACTGCCGGTGAACTCACTGGTGAAATGGCCCACGGCGGCCACATCCGCCGCAAAAACTACGAGTTCACTAGCACCAAATGGCCAGCACCCACGTCCGCCCGTAGCTATGACCCAAACCTCTACCATGGAGATCCAGGATGCGTAGCCCGCATCGGACACACTCTTAGAACTGCCTCTAGTGGCAGCATCCTAGAATTCACTTACCCAGAGGAGCCAGTACCCTCGCTCACCGCCGGCCGCGGCCAGGCCTCCTGTTTAGGAAATCGGAGGTCCACGGCTCGCAATGAACTCGCCCAGGGAATGGCCTCAACCGGCCACATCCATTTGGGAAACCACACGATCAACCACATCGAAGGGCCGACGCCCGCGTCCGCACTCAGTTGCGACCCAGACCTCTATCCCGTAGGTCTAGATCTAGCGATCCACGGTGGACAAACTCTCAAAACTGCCCTTGGGGGCTACATCCTAGAGTGCACCCATGTGAGGGGCCCAGTGCCCTCTCTCATTACTGGTCATGGCGAGATGCCCACCTGGGAAACCAGACGGCCATGGCTCATGGCGATCTCACCCAAGGAATGGACAACGGTGGCCACACCCTTTTTAGGAACCACGAGATCACCCAAACTGATGCGGCAACGCCCATCACCCGCTCATACCCTGTCTATACTCACCGCATGGCAGGACTAGACCCTACGATAGAATCACACCCGGGCAGCGTCACCACCAGCGAAATGCAATGAACCAGGGCATGCACGAACGATGAAACTCCCTGCCATCACATGGCATCATCACAAGTGATCTAGCGGATAGCTGGCGCCATGCTGCACAGGGTCAAGCCTGGAGCCAGGGTCTGATCCTGCATAACGAGCAAGCTGCACGACACACCACGATGAATTGTCAGCTATCGCTTGGAGGCGTGTTGGTATATTTAATGTACACAGATAAATCCACAAGTACACGGATACCACTGTAGCTTTCACCCCGAGGTATTCCAAGTATCGTATCCACTAGAAAACATGTGAGGTTAACTATGGTCCAACTTAACCCAGAGTAGCAACAAGACTTAAGAAAGTCGGGAGTGTAGAGGAGACCACTAAGGTCTTCTAGTTCTAATCTCGATAAGCTATGTCTTCTATTGTTCAACTGGGGATATTACTAAGGGAAACACAGATAGAGTATGTTTCCTATAATAACTAAATTCTGCTAGTCCTACAAACATGAGGTGGACTAATGAGGATTCAACAAGGCTATAAGAGTCACCCTCATAAGCTACCACCGATCTAGAATGTAGGGTACAACCATGAGTTACCCGAGTCTAAGCACCATGCTTACACTACGAATAATACTTTAACCTAAGGCTAATAGATTAAAGCACTCAAAAGAGACTCGTAAACCAGAAGAACAATATAAACATGCTACTTACTTAAATTAGAAGTGGATTACCAGAGAAATCTTAGGCACAAGGTTGACTTCCACCAAGGTACAAGCCATAGAGAGAGCACCGATAGGCCAGCATCTCCTCCAAACTCTTCCCTCACTCTCCATCTCTCTATTTCTAAAGACTAGATCCTATGGAGGTCTAATCTTCTCTTGATAGCTAGCTCTGATCCTCATGAGGAGAATATGAATTAGGGTTTCAGGATCTCCCTAAGGGAGGGGGTAGGGGCTGGTATATATAGCCCTAAGGGTCCAACATGAGCCATTGGATCAAACCGACTTAAGCAATAGCTTAGATGCATCCTCAAAGGCAGTGGGGATCCGACATACGAAGCATGCTGATAGGTGGGGCGCACAAGGTCCAAGTGGCCCCACCTACAGGCCGGCTGGCTCCACATGGCAATGGGTCGAGCCCCGCTTCGGTGATTTGCCTTCTGGACCCTTCTAGAGTCTTCCCAAATAGGTACCACGACGAAATTCCATAATTTCCTTAGACGATTAGGTCCTCCTTGGCGGTTTTCTGGATAAACCCTGCTGAAAACATAGATTCACCAAAACTCATGGAATTTATTAGTTTAAACCCCTAAATCTTTATTGGTGATTACATTTATGCCCATATCCATGTTTAATTGATGGTTTATAATGGTTGTTAACTACCGTCAATAATTCTCCCAAGCTTAACCTTTGCTAGTCCCTTAGCAAAACTAAACTCAGCAATGGATCATGAGTTGCTACTATGCTTTCACGCCTCAAAAGTACACATGTGTTCAATCAAAAATTCTCCTTCGGAGTAGAATAAACTGATCTGACTTTCAAACTTACTCGTATTACCTTCAATCATGGGGCTTCTTAGTCTTCACTTGGGTCTTGAGCAATTGAAAGACAGAACAATCAAGTCAAGTACTATGTCTAAAGTTCTTTGTTCAACCATTATTCTAGAGTTTTTATAGGTTTTCAAAATAAAACTCAGAGATTCCACTGTATGACAATCTCAAGTCTCTCAATATATGTGGTTTTTGTGGATCCTCACCAAGGCAATAAAGATGTTATGCCTTTTTCTCTTCCTACCACTAAGGCTTTATGTGAAGTTCATAGGTAGGGAGAAAGCTAGGGCATACTTGCAATACATATATTGTAAAGTCAAACAACGGATCCAAAGAGAGTTGAGTCATACAATCAAATCAAGATGTGCATGTGTGTGGATATATGGTGGATGTATATGGTGGCTAACATAATTCTACTATGCTCCTCGAAAATATATCTCTCTTTTTAAAACTTAGAAACATTTACAAGAGAACATGGGCTATCTTATTCATCTCTTTTTTTAGGCGGGCATCTAAGTACCCATTGTTTTAAATATCTCGGACACTTTTGTATCCATTTTTTCTCATCACCATTTTTTATTTTTATTTTTTTTTCTCTTTTTTTATGAATAACTTTTGCATAGGCCCATGTCTCCTTTCTGCAATACAACTTTGAGAGATAGCAACAAGAACTTTGGAGCACTTATTTGGTGAATAAACCTATCAAGAATATTTTTGGTATTTTCTCCTAGTGTAGGAGTAAAACATTTTTGGGTGGATCTAGATGGAAGGCATGTTCTTGCGCCTACCCCTAGTGTAGGAGTAGTGCATATTTGGGTGGTGTGTATGTGATCTTGATTTTAAGAGCATGACAAATCTCTTATAAGGGTCAACAAAGCTTGACAAAACTCAATGCAAAATCAAGCAGCATATACATGGAAGTTTTTATAGCCTAAATAACATGTATGACTCTGGTGGGAATTCAAGCTTTGTCATATAGGAACTCATCATGTAACATTTTTGTGTTTTTCAAAAAGTAAAACTCCAAAACTTTAGTGTCACTAGGAACAAGATAAACAACAGCTCAGACCTTCTCATATCATATCCATCAATTACCTAGACTTAGATCAAGCATTCGCTACCCACGAGTTTCAAGTTTAATATAAATCTTTATATCAAATCAGTCGTATCCAAAACTCGAGAGAATTCAAGGCTAAATACTAGGTACTTGAAAGGAATTACAATAGGGCAACTATTCATCATTTTCATTCAAGAGATTATTATGAGTCCTCTTTATTTTATTCAACTCTTAAAAACAGAAAACCAGACACATACTTTTTATTTTATTTTCATAATTTAAAATCACACCTTATTAATATATATAGCTAAGATAAATTTTTATTTTGTTTTAGTTTGTTATGCATCTTTTTATTTCTTTTGCAAATATGAAGCAAACTTTAAAATAGTAGAAGCAAAAAGAGAAAGAAATACTTAGCTAGATACATGGAGGATGCTCATCCCCCAAGCTGGATGTTGTCATGGTCTTTCTTATTCGTCTAGAAGTTGTGTTCCTCACTTAGCGGGTGTAGCAACGGTTCGAAAGAATGTACTTCGGATGGATGGCGTTACTCTTGATCATCCTACAAAATACTCGAACAAGAACACCAAAACTCGTGGCACAGATTAAGATAAGGGGTTAGCGATCAGCCATTCAGAGATTTGTTGTCCTTGGAGATTTAGACAGATTTCGTAATTGACAAAGTCCTAGCACGATGTCTATTTAATTTTTTGGATTTTCTTATTTGTATAATGTAGAAATAAATATGTATGTATGGTATTTTTATATTTTTATACCACCACAGTAAATATTTCGACGGGCTTTTACACACCATAGATTTATTCACATGGTGCTTTAAGCTTTAATGATGCAATGATGTGATGCAGTAATGAAAAACTTTTTATGATTTTTCTTTTCTAAATGCAATGCTAATGTAGAAAAATAAATATGCTAAAAGTGAAAACAATTCATGCAATGCTAAAAAGTAAATATGGATAACGACCGATGTTACCTCACGGCCAAGGTTTGGATTTTAAGTCCTCCAGACAGGACTCAGCTAGAGAAGAGTCTTTTACCTTTGGGTGCATTATCCGGTCTCAGCGATGGAGACCCAGATGGTTGCATATCTTGTTATGGTGTCTCTGAGGATGATGTTACCTTCTTTCGTCAACCTCGTCTTGGTTTTGAGTTTTAATTTTTGGCTTAGAAGGTTCAAAACCTTCACTTGTAGAAATTGGGGAATCAATAACTCTCCCACACTCTGCTTGAAGTGTGTCCTGCTTATATAGACAAGGTAGAGATCAAGTGCATGGGCTCTGTTGATGGGAAAACACCAACATAACCAAAATTTTATTCATTCTTCTCTAACCCTTAGGCGCATTGAACAAGATGAAGTTGATGTTATATGCTGTGTTCAATTATATCATAGGTGATAAGATCAGAAGATTGAGCATGAATGTAGCATTTAAGTTCATTTGGCAGAAAGGGTTGAATTGCTTAACCTATGGAAGGATTGTCTATCTCTACATAATGTATCGATCTTTACATGATTATGACTATCATCTTCTAGAGATAAGATGTGCAATGTTTTAGCTCATTTGGTTAAGACTATGGGATCATGCTTAAAGAACAAGACATGTTGAGCTAATTAGGTTGGATCAGATAAATTGTAACTCAAACATATTTTGTTTCTTATTTATGTGCCTACCAGAATCAAGGAGAAACTCTTTTAAATAATGACCATTTACCTTAGGATGTTACCTTTGTTATTGGAGCGTAATGTCATCATATGACGAAGGGTAGATGACTCGTGATGGTGCTTCCCTTTTGCTTCAAGTTTTCCTTATTCGGTTAGTCTCGCAGCTTGAGCTGTTCATGAGCTTCTTGTTTCCTAGATCACACCTTTTCTTTCTCATCCTTTTGTCATGCCATCTTTCTTCTCATTGATCTCTTGTCACCTTGTTAGATCTTCTACCTCACTCATTGTTTTATGTAGTTCTTTCATCCATGATGAATGAGCTATGTCATCTTTGCGCAATGTTATTGGAGTTCGTCATGTCCCTTGCTCATCTTTAATTTGAATTCATCTCGTGACTTACCCAAATTGAATTGAGAGTTTCCGACAGGGGTTAGTCCAACAAAATATCCAATATCTGCTAAAGCAATTTTTAGTTCAATAACCAAACTAGACTCCATGTCTAATTTAATTAAGGAGGGCATTTTAACCTAAGCACCTCGCTTAATTTAAAAAACCTTTGGAAGTATGTCGAGTACTACCAAACCAAAACTTACTATGGCAAACAAAGGTAACATGAAAGCACTATAGAGATTTACTCAAATAAAGATGAAAGAGCATGATTATTATCTAGCAAATTGAGCATGGCTTAAAGGTAGAAACAACCAAGGTGGATTAGCAACATAGCATAAGATTTTTTAGAGAAGTTCATCCCCCACACTTGAATTTTTCAAGGCAAAAATCAAGTTTGGATGGAAATGATTAAATGTTGCATGGTGTTTGGTTGGACATACCTTGAGTCATCATCGTTCATCCTTTTTGCTTTAGACCTAGACTAGTTTGTTACAATAATACCTGAAGGAATATTTTCACAATTATATTTCTATGCTTATTTCACAAGGGCATCACAGCAAAAAGGGTAAAAGCTCATGTTATCTCTCGAAAGTGCTTGTTTTAGGATAGAAACTTGTCCTTGGGAAACCTTCGAATTACGTTTCTAATTGGTGAAGTGGTTTCTCCTCCAACACCAACCTTTGTGTACCTATCTCAAGATTCATGCCTACGAGATTTGCAATATTTATGATAAACATATGCATCTACAACCACCCCTTCAAAGTCTTTATGAACAGAAAGTATAAGGGGGTTGAGGATCTCATGTGTAGCAATATTGGAAAGACCAATTAGTTTAGGAGATTTCTCATGTGAGCATGGATTTGATGAGTTATTCATGAAATAACTTCCATGTTCGTGGATGAAATCTTCCTTTTCAATCTCCAAGGGTGTTTCTTTATGAATGTCTATAGGCGAAAACATTGTCTCCATCATTCCATGACTAAAACCTCGTCCATCCATTCAATGGCAACGACACATAAGTTCTTAATATCCTCTAGCTATTGTTGTTGCTCTTCTTGATCTTCCTTGTGGCCTTCATGATTCCTATACTTTGGTTGTCTTAGTGGATTTCTAGGGTCACTATGAGACTGAGGAGAAAGAGCATAAGAGGAATCATCGGGGTCAAGGATGGGTTGAAAGATGGGTTCTGATGAGACATCTAATGTGGGCATAGAAGGGGAGAAGATAGGATTGGCTTCTAAATAGCTTGGCTCCCCTTCTATCGCATCACTAGATATGCCATCCTTGAATTCTTCCCAATGTCCCATATGCGAATAAGGACGCTTTTAAGAGATCCCTTCTTGAGAGGATTTGAATTATATTCGCTCGAAGGTCTCCTATAAAGATGATAATTTAATGTTCTCCCAAAATCAGCAACAAGAAGGTCATCCTTAATTTCAATAGGGATTTCTAAAGGTGGAATTCCTTCTTCTCTCGGGGGATTTTAGGGTATTGATTGTTTGGGATTGATAGCTAAATCCTAGGATTGGAGTGGTTGTGATTTGGCTTTCAAAACTTCCTCTTCTTGTTGGGGAGGTGATTCATTCTCTTTCTCGAGGAGTTCATTATTAATGCTAGTACAAGGAGTGATTCCACTAATTCTATTAAGCATAGACCTTGCTTCACTAGCAGACAAATGAAGAAAAGCTCCTCTAGAGGCTGCATCAAGGGATTCCCTGGAATCCTTGCTAAGACCCATGTAAAAATGTTGAAGAAGTACACAGTCTTGAATGGCAAGGTCTGGGGCAGTGAAGATGAGTTCATTAAAATGATCCTATGATGTACCAAGAGATTGTTCTTCTAGTTGTCTAAAATTTAGAATCTCTTTTCGAAGGCTAACCACTTTAGAGATAGGAAAGAAACATAAACAAAATTTAGAGTATAACATTTCCCAATCTCCTTGCATACTTCCTACGGTTTAACTATACCAATGTTTAGCTCTTCCTGTCAAAGAGAATAGAAATAACTTCCATCTTAAGGTCTTGTCAGACATGCCAGTGATACACAAGCATGCATAGGTATGCTCAAACTCTCATAGGTGTGAGTATGGTTTTCATCGCCTTCTCCCAAGAAGGATTGATCCTAAATTAGTTTTATTAAACACGGGCGCAGTTCATAGCTAGGTGTTAGGATAGGCTCTATAGACTTAGGTGGCCCAAAGCTCGCGCTCGTGGGTTTAGTGTATTGATAGATAGGAGTGGAATTCATAATAGAAAAGAAAAGAAAAGAATGAAGGAATAAAAAGATAAAAGAGTATGATACAAGGTTAAGCTAGGTTCGTAGTTAATTCAGCAACCGTTTCCCCAACAACGGCGCCAGAAAGCTTGTTGGTATATTTAACGGGCACAGATAAATCCGCAAGCGCATGCATACCGCTGTAGCTTTCACCCGAAGGTATTCCAAGTATCGTATATATAGGGAAATGTGCGAGGTTAACTACGGTCCAACTTAACCCAGAGTAGCAACAAGACTTAAGAAAGCCAGGAGTGTCGAGGAGATCGCTAAGGTCTTCTAATTCTAATCTCGATAAGCTATGTCTTCTATTGTTCAACTAGGGATATTACTAAGGGAAACATAGACATAGTATGTTTCCTATAATAACTAAATCCTGCTAGTTCAACAAATGGGAGGTGGACTATAGAGGATTCAATGAGGCTATAAGAGTCACCCTCATGAGCTACCACCGATCCGGAATGTAGGGTATATCCACGAGTTACCCGAGTCTAAGCACCATGCTTACACTACGAATAATACTTTAACCTAAGGCCTATAGATTAAAGCACTCAAAAGAGACTCACAAACCAGAAGAACAATATAAACATGTTACTTACTTAAATCAGAAGTGGATTACCAGAGAAATCTCAGGCCCAAGGTTGACTTCTGCCAAGGTACAAGCCATAGAGAGAGCACCGATAGGCCGACATCTCCTCCAAACTCTTCCCTCACTCTCCATCTCTCTATTTCTAAAGACTAGATCCTATGGAGGTCTAATCTTCTCTTGATAGTTAGCTCTGATCCTCATGAGGAGAATATGAATTAGGGTTTCAGGATCTCCCTGAGGGAGGGGGCAAAGGCAGGTATATATAGCCCTAAGGGTCCAACGTGAGCTCTTGGATCAAACCGACTTAAGCAACAGATTAGATGCATCCTCAAAGGCAGTGGGGAACTGATATATCAAGTAGGCTGACAGGTGGGGCCCATAGGGGTAGGTTGGCCCCACCTATAGGCCAGCCGGCCCCACATGGCAGTGGGCCAAGCCCTGCTTTGGTGATTTGCCTTCTGGACCCTTCTGGAGTCTTCCCACGTTGGTACCATGGTGGAATTCCATAATTTCCTTCGACGATTAGGTCCTCCTTAGCGGTTTTCTGGATAAACCCTGCTAAAAACACATATTCACCAAAACTCGTGGAATTTATTAGTTTAAACCCCTAAACCTTCATTGGTGATTACATTTATGCCCTTATCCATATTTAATTGATGGTTTTTAATGGTTGTTAACTACCGTCAACAAGGCGCGTGCATCAGAGGAAGCGGGCTCCTCGAGCGCACCGCATGCCACGATGAGCGGACCAAACTACGTCGCACTCGAGGCCAGCTCCCACAGTGATAGATCATGATAGTTCTTCATCAAAAGCGGCAGCTACACCTGGACACGGAGATGTGGCGACAGCGGCGACGTCGAGCCAGGAGGACCCGGGCACCAAAACGCACGAGCCCTCCCGGCCAGAAGCTACAACAAGCGAGACATGAAGAGGCCATCCTTGGGGGCTCATGGGCCCATCGAGGATATCAAGCCGACAAGGAACGGCCCAAGGCTGCCCGAGGGGTTGATCCTCGCCAGCTGTGACTGCTCAGAGCGGTGCAGAAGTGACCTCATCGGCTTGCGGCCTAGGGACCACAATAGCTCTAGCGCGAGCAGGCGCTCAGGGGCTCACAGCACCTCGAGCAGCAACTCCACCACAAATAGACGCTCAGGGGCTCAACGCACCCTGAGTCACGACAACCAGATCCGCAACAGCTTCTAACATATCGATCAGTAACGTTATCCCTTACTCTAGCCGCTCTACCCAAACACGTCCACATACACATGTAGGCTCTCCCCTATCTTTAGAAAACCGCGACCAACTCTCAGGGCAAACCACGGAGCAGTGCGCTCGAGCACCCCATCTAGGTTCTGCCACTACTAAAAAAGTCCACATCTAAGACGTTTCACTTTTATCATAGTAAAAGCCAAAAACGTCATGGAAATATATCTGTGATGAAGTTATGATGAAATTCTGTTTGTCACCTTTGTAGCGTCATAACTGTTGCACATTGATGATTTGGTGTATTTCGTCATAGATATCATTACAAACATGATGATTTTGCCCCTATCACTGAACTGTTTCAGCTGGCATTCCAGCATACACATGTATGATGGAGAGGACGACATGTGTATGATGACAAGGTTGACACATGTATGGCAGGGAGGTTGACACGTGTACGATTACATGGTTGACACGTGGCGTCCTCTTGTGCATTTACGTGGCAACTTGAGGCAGATGATGTGGCTGCACATGAGCGATGACATAGTAGCATGTGAGCGATGACATGGCATCTATTATGTAATGACATTTGTTTTTTGTCATAAAAAATTGATGAATTTAATATAATGCACATGTAGTACCATTCGTGCCCAGCCTCAGCAATCATTCCAGAAATAGAACTTATTTTCACACATCCAGCACAAGTTCATACATCAAGAACAAATGTAGGTTCATACATCACAAACTTAATGTTCATACAACCAAAGTTCCCAAACACAGGGGAACCATAAGTTCACACACATCATTGGTTCACATCATTGGAACCACCAGTTCACAAACAAATCAGTTCCCAAGCAAAGGTACCAAGTTCACAAGCGACATAACCGACAAAGTTCATAGGCAACGTAACCATGCTGCTCAGCACTAGGGCACTATAGAGGAACCCAGCAAGCATAGGAACAAACATGCTAAGTAGCTCTATTACCTGAGTTGAGGTTCAAGATGCGCTGAAGGATCAGATCATTCGCTTCTTGTTTCTTCTTGAACTCCTCCATCTCTTGCTAGGTCCTAAGCACAACTTCTTGGGTCTTGTCCAATGATTCTTCTATTTCTTCATCTTTCTTCTTCAGGGTGTCATGTTCTTGTTGAAGTAGATCAGCTCATATCTTCTCTACCTGTAGCTGTTCCCGAAGTTGTGCTTCTCTTGCAGCTGATGCAGTAGATTTTGACCCTTTTGTTTCAAGACCAGCATTCTTCAGGAATGTAGAAGCAGCACTGGTTTGTGATAGGACCTTGGAAATAATTTCAATACTAGATCTTGGTGTCTCTAAACCTTTAGCATGTTGGGCCAACATATTTTCCATGGCACTCTACAACATAAAGATGCAAAAATGATAAGTTAATTATACAGAATTCATGTTACAAGCAAAGATATGAAAATCATCAGAGAACATATATATATATGTGTGTGTGTGTAAGCACTTGAGCTAAATTTACATTAACTTGTCATGACACATTATAGATATGAACATCCTATCCAATAACTTCCCATTTCAGCAAGCATATGAGCACATATATGAAAATCATCACAGAACATATAGGTGCATATATATATATATGTGTATATAAGCACTTGAGCTAAATTTACATTAACTTGCCATGACACATTTTAGATTTGAACATCCTATCCAATAACTTTCCATTTTAGCAAGCATATGAGAATCCATGCACACAAAACATCTAATTGCATATATAGGTGTAAGCATGTATGAACATATTTTCTATGTACTAATCCCAGCCAGCAATCATGTGTTAGTCCCATCCAGCAACCAATTTAACAAGCACAAATAGGACCATCCACATACATCATACAAATGAGCATCCTTCCATGTGTTAATCCCAACCAGCAACTAATTATGAGTATAAATTGACATATGTACTCAACCCATCCAACAATGATGTGTAGGGACTTACAACTATCTCTTTGACTTGATCTGTCATACCCTACTTCTTGCTGGTATGGCATTCCTTGAACATCTCCACTACATTGATGTCTCGTTCCTTATTTTTCTCCCTTTGTATTTAGTTTGAGAAAGAAATGCAGAAAAATTAGCTTTTGTATCTACACACAAACAAAAAATGTATTGTACCAGATTTTTAGCACTTACATATGTGTACAAGTGCGAGATGTAGCTGTGAGATCCCATCGACTGATGGTGTTTAACCTTAGTATGGTTGCGCTTGTTCTTCATAGCTACTTCCTGAAAGGCAAACATGTAAGTTGCAGATAAAATAGATAGAACAAAGAAGTTGTTGTCTTATGGCACATCATACCTTCCCTTTTAGACTAGACCACTTAGCCACGAGTTCAAGCCACTGGTCATCAGTCAGACTCGCAATAGGGGAAGTTGTTCTGACTTGATTAGCTAGGACACCGACAAAGTACTTCTTCAATAAATATCTACTCTGGCATACCCCAGATTGGGGTATATTGGTGCAGGCTTGCTTTGTTGGCTCATCATTTTCATCAACTGCCAACCTAGTCTGTAGAAGTCAATCAGCCATGAGATTTAGCTATTAGCATTTGATACAATGACTTATGGAAAGTACCAAATAGATATGGAAGGTATCGATTTACTTATAGATAATTGTCCCATGAATTCTTTCAAATGGTTTTCTTCATCCTTCTTGTATTCTTTCCAGTGAGTTAGGATAGGCATGCTGGACCTAATGACAAGTCCAGCCTCTAAAGCTAGCTTAGCAGCTTGTACAGGCTTCTCAGGCCTTTTCTTCCCTGGAGCAATTTCAATCGGCAACCTTCTTCCCATAGCCTTTGTCATATTGTCCAGCAATTTGCCCTTTTTTGGCGGTCTTGGTTGTCTTGGAGCACATCGTGGACCTACAAAGTTTGCGCTGAGAGTGTTAGAGTAGTCCACAGTTAAATCAAAGAATGTGAGAATGCATGATCTGTTACTTGCCTTCAGGAACAGTCTCTAACTATTCAGAGACAGCATGTTCATCTGCATTAGTTTGCTCATCAAAAGCAGACCAGTCCAGAATAGGACTGGTGGGATGATCTTCTTCTTCGCCTTGCACCACAGGGGCTGTGTCATTGTTCTCGAGCTATGGATTTAACTAGTCCTCAGCACTTTCTTGTTGGAAGTTGGTGCTATACTTTTTTCTAGACCTTGTTGAAACACCAGGAACTGTATCGCTTTCTGGAGTTGCCCTCACCCTTTTTGTTCCACCTGGAGGCATCCTGGTCTTCTTCGTCTTGGTTAGTCGACCCCGCTTGTTGTTGTTGTTGTTAATTTCCTCACACACAAGGGAAATCTGTTATTAGAACTTGAATGAAAATAAGTATCAGAATATATATCGGATAGCGTGATGCAAAAACCCCAACCAAGATTGAGAAGAGACTTTTTCTACGCTAGTATTAATACATTCATTGTGACAGAACCACCCAATTTATACAAGATTAGGTATGACAGTCCCCGTTAAACACGTTGACACGCGCATACCATCACTCATATAAACCCGGTAGTCCATTGAGTGCCACGAAGAGCCTCCATAAATCAACTTCACAACCAAGATCGTACATGATTAAGGGAAACAACATGCATCATAATACATAGAGTTCACAGCGGAAGTTTAAGATACAGCTGAGTTCACAATACTTATTACAATATCGAATTCAAACATGATACATGAGAGCAACATAGTTTGGAAACTACATTATTGTCATAAGTCTAGATACATTGCTAGTTTATCAAACACCTCCACCAAAAGCAAAGTAAAGTAGTATAGAACATGGCCATGCTCGTTGGCCTTTATTCATCAGTGTCCATCGCGGGACTAAAGCAAGTGATACAATAACTTTCATACAAAGTGTCTTCTGCAACAGAGGGAATAAAACCTGAGTACTCAATTGTACTCAGCAAGACTTATCCGACAAAGAACAAAATAAAAGACTCCAAGGATATGTAAGGATATATATATGGTGGTGAGAGTTGGATAGCAATACTTTGCAAAAGAGCATACTAAAGTAATCCTTACTTTCAAATTTTAGTTGCAAGATTTAGTTTTGAGCTATTTAGGACTACATTAGCACTATCTTACACCATATAATTGGATTATAGAGAATAGTAACCAATCATAATTCAATAATTGCCAACATCATATGCCAACTATTTACTATGACTGCTGGACAATGACCAAGTTTCTCACTAACCGGGAGACGGCGATTCGAATCGATTACACCAGCTGGGTAAAGCTCGTATCACACACCCCCACGAGCTAGCAACACTCGCGTGAGTCATCGTTCACTCCATTCGGTGGTGAGTTTGGACCGTTTCGCAAAGCTCATCATCCTGCATCCTCACATGAATTGCCCGAAGCCCGTAGCCCATAGCAAACATGGTCTTGGACCAGTCCCCTTCCTTTAGGCTCCCCTCCCAGAAATGCTAACGGTCCAATGACTCATCTCCAATGAGCTATTCGGTTTCATAGTCGGAACAAGTTATCCGGCCACTATGTGAAGGTACATTCAATCTCAACCAAGGTCCAACAACGAAGCGGTTCTTAATTGACATAGACAAGATCAAAACACAGACCAAGACTGAGTCATTAACAACAACAACCGAGGATCCTGCCCGGTCGCCAATTATTAATCTCTGTATGATTCCATGGTTTCTCAATTGGACAAGTGACCACCTATATCACGTAGGTGACAGAATCACTTGACTTCTACCGGTCTAAGCATAACTAAGGATAGAGCGGTCTATATCTGATTAGAAAGGTGTTGACGGTCGTTAACATCATTCATAAGCCATCAACTTAACTTTATAAAGGCATAAAAAGGATCACCAACATAGGTTTAGGGGTTTAAACTGACAAACTCCATGAGTTTTGATGAATCTATGTTTTCAGCAGGGTTTATCCAGAAAACCAGCAAGGGGACCTATTCATCAAAGGAAATCGCATAATTTCGCAGTGAAATTGACGTTGGAAGACTCTAGAAGACTCTAGGAGGCTCTCCACCAAAGCGGAGCCTGAGACACTGCCATGTGGGGCTGGTCGGCCCCACTTGTAGGCTGCCGGCCCCTGGGGTCCACCAATTAGCCCCTCGTTGCTAAGTCGGTCCTCCACCGCCTCCTAGGTTGCATCTACACCGTCCTTTAAGTCGGTTTGATCCAAGGGCTCACGATGGATGCTCTAGCCTATATAAACAGCCCTATACCCCCTCCCTAAGGCATCCCTAAAACCCTAATTCATATCATGAGGATCAGAGCCAGCTATCAAGAGAAGATTAGTCCTCTAAAGGATCTAGTCTTATAAATAGAAATAGTAAGATAGAGAGTGAGGGAAGAGTTTGGAGGAGGTGCCGGCCTATCGGTGCTCTCTCTATGGCTTGTACCTTGGCGCATTCAAGTTCTACCTGAGCTTGCTTCTGAGATTTCTCTGGTAATTAACTTCTGATTCAAGTAAGCATCTTGTTTATATTGTTCATTAGGTTTACGACTCTTTTGAGTGCTTTATTCTCTACATAGGGGGAGTAAAGTATTAATCGTAAGTGTAAGCGTGGTGCTTAGACTTGGTTAATCGTGGATGCACCCTGCATTCCGGAAGGTGGTAGATCGCGTGAGTGACATAAGTTCTAAATAGCCTGTACTATATAGCTTTGTTGATCCTTTGTAGTCCACCTCCTGTCTGTAGGCACACATAGGACACGGTTGCGAAGGAAAGCATCCTCTGCTGGTGTCTTTCCCTAGTAATGTCCCCAGTTGAATAGTAGAAGACATAAGCTTACCCAAGTCAGAACTAGAGAACCTTAGTTATCCTCTCTACGCTCCTATTTATCTTAACCTTATTGCTACCCCTAGTTAAGTTAGACCATAGTTAGTCTCACACATTTCCTTATGGATACGATACTTGAAATACCTCCAGGTGAAAGCTACAGCGGTATCCGTGCGCTTGCGGATTTATCTGTGTGCGTTAAAATATACCAACAAGCTCTCTGGCGCCGTTGCCGGAGAAATGGTTGCTGAATTAACTACAAGCCTAGCTTAACTTTTTATCTTTTATTCTTTATTTTATTTTTATTTTTTCTTTTAGCATGGATTCCACTCCTATCTATCAATATGCTAAACCCACGAGCGCAAGCCTAAAGCCACTAGGATTCTCAGACCCTATCATAACACCTGGTTATGAGCTGCGCCTATATTTTATAAAACTGATTCGGGATAAATCCTTATCGGGAGAAGGCAATGAAAACCCATACTCACACCTACAAGAGTTTGAACAGATCTATGCATGGTTGCGTATCGCTGGCATGTCTGATAAGACCTTAAGATAGAAGTTGTTTATGTTCTCTTTGACGGGAAGAGCTAAACATTGGTACAGTCAAACCATAGGAAGTATGCAAGGAGATTGGAAAACGTTATGCTCTAAATTTTGTTTACATTTCTTTTCCATCTCTAAAGTGGTTAGCCTTCGAAAGGAGGTTCTAAATTTTAGACAACTAGAAGAAGAATCTCTTGGTACATCGTAGGATCGTTTTAACAAACTCATCATCACTGGCCCGGACCTTGCCATTCAAGACCCTGTACTTCTTCAACATTTTTACATGGGTCTTAGAAAGGATTCTAGGGAATCCCTTGATGCAGCCTGTAACACCCTAGGTGTTTATCACCAGTTAAGCAATGGGTTTGAGCTCAAACAGGACATGTTAAGTGGTGATGAGGGTGTCAAGATCAAATCTACAAGAGTGAGCTCCAACTTAAACTTGGACAACACACCTTTGCTTACATGTGTACCCTTGTTAAGATTATGCAAGAGTAATGTTAAACATGCTTATTTCATGTACATTACATCAGCATGCATCCATCTTGACCAGTGGAAAAGTTTCATGAAGTTTGGAATCAAGAAGTCACATGAAACGATAAGTTATAATCTTTCTTGGATTGCTTTATTAAGTAAATGGGAATATGATATGTTGACCAAACCTTGCTACCTTGCCCAAATGACTCTAATTGAACTCTACAACAAAAGTCATGAAGGGTTTGTGTTGAGCAGAAGTCAAGAAAATGCCTCAATCGGTCTAAAACTCTAATTTAAGCTTTACCGTGATGCTATTTTGACCTGTGTTGACCAATCACTTACAGTACTTGCATGGAGTTGCACCTTAAATAAAAATTGAAGCTTGAGTGGAGTAGAAAAACTTTGTTTTTAGACCAAGAGCTAGATCAGCTTGGAACTAAGTCAAACAGAGGCTTGAAGATTGAATCAGCAGCTGTCTTAGGCTCCCGGTAAAATTTTCTGTCCTTGAAGTGACAGCAGTAAGTTAACTTCTTTACAACATTTTCTCATCCAAATTCATGTGGTAGCTCAATTGGATTACTTAAGATGAGTTGAAGTACCTTTCATGGTGAAAATAGTCAATCGAGTATCATCAAATTTGGAGTTCATTTGGATCTTCAAAAATAGTTTCCAAAACAGCAAAAGTTTACTTTGTCACTTAACTAACATTGACATGTCGGCATTCCGCGTTCTCCAAATTTTGTTAAGCAACTCGATTTGGTCCAAAGATAAAAGTGGGAGGCAATTTACTGGAGGAGAGTATACAAAAAGATGGCACTCGTTTGACCTTGTCTTGACCATCTATTTTTGGATTTGATTCATCAGCGTCAACACGTTGACACTTGCAAATTGGATGCTAATTAACTATTGTTTCAAAGCCCTAATGGCTGTGACCCCTTAATCAAGTTTGTAGACCATCAGGAGAGCTACAACTTTGCTTTAATCACCCACTCCAGAATATGCCTCGAAGATGCCTAAAACTTGGCTCCAAAGTGGCCACGTCGTCGCCCACCAGATGCTCGAGAATATGCCTCTAAGGGGGAAGCGCGTGGTAACCATGCGGGAGCTCGCCCCACCATGGCTCTCCCTCTCTACTCTATGTGTCCCTGCACCCCTCCCCTGCCTATTGTGGTTGGGGAGACACCGAGCTCCCTCAGACACTCCCCCACTCCTCCTTCTCCCTCGCGCACGCCCTCGCCCTCCTCCGCTCTGCTACCATGGGCGCCATGGCCATGGCCACCATTGCTGAGCGGCAGAGCTCCTCCCAACCACCGCCTTGCCCCTCTGCTATGCCATGCCTTGCTGCTCATTCCACCCTGCCGCTCCCTTCTCCATCCTCCACCATGGCGCGCCGCTTCCCTGGCCGCAGCAGTGGCCAGAGCCGACCTATAGCAGGCCGCGTCGTGGCTGGCGAGCAGCGCCCGTGGCTAGGCCAGAGCCAACTATGGCTGGCCGAGCGTGGGCCACGTGTAGGTGTGACCAGCCTCCAACATGCTCCCGCACCTCTTCCCCGCCACCGACGGCAACCTCACCGGCCGCAGCCCGTAGATCCCTTGCGTCCTGCGTCGAGAGAAAGAAGAAGAGGGGTGAATCATAAATAGAAGCTTTTTCATGTGTTCACTTTGCATAAATGCCAGACACATATATTTACATATATGGACTTAGTTGGTTTCTGAGATCTCCAGGGTTCCCAAAGCAAAAGTATTTTTCTTTTTCGGTTTAATCTTTTCTTTTCCAAATTTCTGTGCTGAACTTTGAAAAATCGTAATAATAAATAGAAAAATCATAAAATAACAAATGTGGAATTTTTTGAATCCTTGTGAAATTATATATGCAGTAGATCTATAATATGGCATGTTTTAGTTTAAAGATTTTGCTGTAAAAATAGATTTATGCACGTTAGGTTTTGAATACTAGTTGTACTTGTCTTTTTCATAACTGCAGTTGTATTATTCAAATAAATGTGAAATTTTTATGGAATGCTACTCAGGTGATGGTTGATGTCTGGTAAAAATATCAGGAGTTTAGGTTTGATAATTTATGAGATACAAAAATAACAATTGCCCTATGTTGCTTTGCTCCTATTCTGAATAGGCCTAAATGTTTGTGTTAATTTGGCTCAGCTAAGTTATGAATCATGCCTTGATGACAATAAATGAGTTGTATTACTTTTCTTAAGCTTTTCAAAAAGCTAAAGAGCATAATTTTTGGTTAAGTAGAATTTTAGTTATAGTTGCTTAAATTTCTGTGGCTGTTTCTGCCCAAACCCATATAGGGTTGCCTTGTTGGTAATGTGTGGCCTTGTTAATAGTAGAATTAGCTCTAGGTGTTTATAACAAACTTGTTTACAAATTGCTAAGATTTCTAAAAAGTCTAGAACCACATTTATTGGACATGTGGAACTCTAGGTATAGCTGTTTAAAATTGCATATCAGATTTTGTCTATATTTTAGACAGAGATGCATTTATTGGATTAATTGACCTTGTTAACTATAGAATCATCTTAATATGCGAGTAAGAAAGTTGTAGGTAACTTCATAATATTTTCAAAAAGTTATGATTTATGTTTGTTGGAGGTCTAGAACTCCAATTATGCTTCTCTGAATATCCTATCAGTTTTCTGTCTATAATTGTACCACTGTTGTTTAGGCTGCATATGTAGTTTTGCTTGTGCAATTATTTTCGTGGTGTAAATAATGTTTGCTATGGTTGTAGTGAATACAAAAGTTGTAGCTAATTTCATAATCTTGCTTGTGTTCAAATTTCATGACCATAGGCCTGATAGTTTAGGAGTTATGAATTTGACAAATGATCTATCATGTTTGGTCTATGCTCTGTGTAGATTTGAAGGATTTCATTGTTTGATCTAGTTAAGTATGAAATCATGTCTTAGTGATAATATAATAGATATATTGATTTCCTTAATCTTTCCGAATTATCCTAGATCACCCCTTTTGGTGTTGTAGAGCTCCAGTTATAGGCTTGTGAAGTTGCATGGCAGAATCTGTCCAAGTCTAGACAGAGGTGCTCAATTGTGCTTGATTGACCATGTTAATTATGGAATCACCTTGTGATGATAATAAACATGTTTTATATAATTTAATAAGCTTTCTATAAAGTTAAGGTTCATGCTTGTTTGATGTCTGTAACTCCAGTTATGCATTTTTTAAATTGCTACTACTTTTCTGCCCTAGTTCTATGCAGATCTGAAACATTGACATGTTTGACCTGGTTAGCTTTGGAGTAAGCTTTTGGTGATAATAACAATGTTGTAGGCAATTTCATTTTATTTCCATAAAGTCTAGGATCACCTTCTTTGGATGTCTATATGTCTAGTTATGGTTAAAACAAGTGACTGTTGTGCTGCTGTCCAGATTTCTATACATGTGCTAGGTGATTGCTTTAGCTTGCTCTTGTTTTGGCTAAACATGTTGGTTAGTTTTTGATCGATGTAGGTGTACAATATCTGAACTTAAGTTCACTTGTGTTCCATGCCTAATATGCTTGCTATCCCTCTATAATAGGTTGTGTGATGTTTAGTTAAATAACTCTAGGTGTCTATGTCTTGCATGATCTTATGTTTGCCTTGAATGCTATTATGTGATGCATCTCATATTACCATTCTTCATATTCATGCACTTGCATCTTGCATCTCATCTAGGTATGCTAGATGAACCACGTGATGGACGTGATGTTGGAGCCAAACCCGAAGACGGTGTATGGTGGACCTATCCCAAAGATGGAAGGACTGGACAAGTGCTAGGATGGGAGATACTCGCTAAGCGAGTGTCGTCTAACAAACACTAACCTAGTGTTGGATCCCAGGCAAGCCCCGGAGCATTCTAAGCCTCCTACATTTTATAAATATCACTTGAATTCCTTATGTTTGATGCATTAGGTTATAAGAGTTGATTGGAACCACTTGATGCATAGAACTACCTTGTCCAGAAATATACCTTGAACCCTATGTAGGTGTAGGATCGAATGTTTGCTTAGCGATGCTTAGATCAGTAGAAGTCAGGTGATTTCCTGTCACCTACAAGATATAGGTGGATACCAAAGCATGGTTGACTATATTTGCTATCGTGGAAATAACCATGTGTTGATGAATAAAAAGGAGACCGGACAGGATTGTGATAGAGAAACAATAAGGCATGGAGGTCTTGGGTGCCTATCTATCCCCATCTGTGTTGGTTAAGGACCGATTCATTGTACGTCCTCATGCCATGTTGAACGCATGCCTATCACTTAGTTGGTTGGATAACTCGTTCCGATCGCGAAGCCGAGTAGCTCAACTCAGGCCGGAAGCCGGGAAGTGAAAGTGCGCACTTTAGTGGTAGTAAGGATGTGTGGGGAGCCATTGGCGTAAGTCTGAGGGTAGATTGACGTCCTGGAAGAGTGGATTCCCTGAGAGTGCGACGCTGCTCAGCCCATGAATTTAGTTCCTGAGTTGTACCAAAGGTGACCTAATACTACCTTGGCGCAGGTATGTTTGGGTTTGTGTTAGGAGTAATTCCCTAGCTGGGTAGGAATTGATTCAAATCGCCGTCTCTCCCGAATAGTGAGAACTTGACTGAGCAGCGGCAACATAGAGTAACTTAATGGAAACTTGATGGTTATGATGATGATACTCACATTACTACACCAGCTATGGTTACTATTGCCTGTTACTAAATGATATTCCACATGTTTGGCACAGGTTAGTTGCTAATCTAAAGATAAATAGCTATAATTAACTTGGTTACCGAATTGTAAAATGTATAGCTCAACTAGTGGCTTTTATGCAAAATTTTGTCAAGCTACCTCCACCTATAAAGCCTTGCATACTCTTTGGTGTCACTTTATTTCTGGTTTATGACGGGTAAGTCTAGCTGAGTACATTCGAGTACTCAGGGTTTATCCCACCATGCTGAAGGTGAAGTTCTCGGCCTGCTGAAGATGGTGGCTAACCGCCGGTGGGCTCGGTGACTATATTTATTTCTCATCTATATGCTTTTATCCAAGGATGTCACTTATGCTAGCAATGTATTTGGAACTTCTATTAATGTAATCATTTGAAAGCTATGTTGTTTTCACTAATCAGTTTTGAAATCCAAACTTGTACTATTATTTGTGAACCCATTTGTAATATTATTTCCACTGCAACTCTATATATGTGATGTGTATTTGCTTAATCACGCAATCTTGGTTGTGATGTTGATTTATCGAGGTCCTTCGTGACACTCGGCGGACTACCAGATTTATATAAGTGAAAGTATGTGCGTGTCAATGTGTTAGCGGGGACAGCCATACTTGATCTTATATAAATTGGGTGGTTCTATCACATAGCCTCTAGAGGAGATTTCCTTCATTTATTTGCTAGTGAAGCAAGGGCTATACTTGATAGAATTAGTGGAAAGACTCCCTGCACTAGCATTTATAATAAACTCCTCGAAGAAGAGAAGGAATCCTCTCTCGAACAACAAGAGGAAGTTTTGATACCAAATGACAACCACTCCGATCCCAAGATTTAGCTATGAATTCTGAACCATCAATACCCCAAAATCCTCTAAGAGAGGAAGGAATTCCACCTTTGAAAATCCCTGTTGAAATTAAGGATGACCTCTTTGGTGCTGATTTTGGGAGAACATTAAATTCTCATAAGAATCCCTTGAGAGAATATAATTCAAATCCTTTCAAGAAGGGGTCTCTTAGAAAGCGTCCTTATTCCCATATAGGACAGTAGGAAGAATTCAAGGATGTCATGTCTAGTGATGCCATAGAAGGAGAACCAAGCCATTTAGAAACTACTCCTATCCTCTCCCCTTCTATGCCCATATTAGATGTCTTATATAAACCCATCTCTCAACACATCCTTGACCCCGAGAACCAAGTCTTATGATGACCCTAGAAATCCATTAATACAACCAAAGTATAGGAGCCATGAAGACCACAAGAATGACCAAGAAGAGCAACGACAATAGCTAGAATATATTAAGAAAACATATGCCGTTGCTAAAGAATGGATGGACAAGGACGAAGCCTAATGGGTAGAATCCAAATTTGGTTTAAATCCAAACGGTGAGTTCAAATCAACCTCTTTAATAAACACAACTCATCCAAGTTTGGAGGAAGCCTTAGACAAGACCAACCCGAGAATCACCAATCCAAGGGAAATCTTGGACAATAAAATAACCAATGAAAGTCATAGGCATAGAATGATGGAGACAATATTTTTGCCTATGGACATTCATGAAGAAACACCCTTGGAGCTTGAAAAGGAAGATTACATCAGCAAGCATGGAAGCTACTTCATTAACACCTCATCAAATCCATGCTCACATGAGAAATCTCCTGAATCAATTGGTCTCTCTAACATTGCCACACACAAGATCTTCAACACCCTCGTGCTTCTTGTTCATAAAGACTTTGAAAGGGTGGTTGTAGATGTATATGTTTATCATAAAGTTTACACCAAATTTTGGAAAGAGGAACGCGGAAACTCGAAGCTTCCAAGATTGTGTTATCAAGGAATCGATTAGATGTGAATCGGTATCAGCCGATTTGGATGCGATATAACAATCGGCTATTTTGTAGATGACGTCAGCAGAAGGCGTCAATGGGCTATGCTTGAATGGCATCAAGAAGATGTGTCAGACTCTACAAATAAGGAAAATTAGGGTCCAAGTTATTATTAAGTTAGGAAGTTTTCTTTTATTCTAAGAATTGTAATGAGTCGTATTTGAGTAGGATTCATATTTAGGTTCTGGGTATAAATATTAGACCCTGGTTATTGTACAAGGATGAACACTCAATCAATACAATCTTTTCGGCTTTCACCATCGCATTAGGAGTAGGAGTACTATAGATCTCGGCGAGTTCTTCAACAAACAGGGTTGCATCGACTGATCGACCCCCAGCTTGCTTGTGAGTACCGTCACAACTTATATTATATTTGTAAAGCTACATCAGCTGATTGATCTTTTACGAGCTATAATATAAGTTAGTTATCGATCCATACTATTGTTTGTAAGGCTGCATCAGTTGATTGATCTCTTACGAATTATAATATAAATCAAAGTTACCGATCTTGTGTTAAATGACTTGTTATTTAATACAATATCACCGGTTATCGAATCTGCTAAGATTAGTAAGATTTTCCTTGCTATTTTTGGTTGATTCACCAGTTATCGATCTTGTTATAATTAATCTCTTATTAATTATAACAAATCATCTGATTGAGATAGAGATAGATCGCCATCATATTATCTTAATTGGTCGTCTCCCAATCTGGTCACGCTTTAAATCTTATGATTGATGGCTTAATCCTGCTAGATCGGTTGTTTTATCTCTATTTCAATCGAACATAGTATGCATTCAAAGACATGTTTCAATCTTGAATGAACTCACTAGTTAATGAGATCTAATTTAATGACACTACTATAGCTGCATTGATCTGATCGAACCTCACTGGTAAGACTTTAGATTAGAAATTATTGACTAGTGGTTTTGTTCATGATCGAGATATGTACTCTGTTTGTTTGCTATGTCCGCATCGGCTATTTAGCCGATTGCCTGTACCTTCACGCATATAGCATGTTTTCATGAATCTGTCGACATATAGATGGTTTTATAGATTCTTCGGCTTTCATTTGTTATTATTATCATAGCTGCATCAATCCAGTCGAATCTCACTGTTGATGATAATAGATTAGATCCAGATTGTTTATGGATTCATCTACATTAGACAGTCGATTGTTCTCATGTCATACTCTTTTCATCAAATTTATCGGCTCGCACTTTATACTGATTATGTTCTATTTAGCCGATGATGTTTTCTCATATCGCTTCTTTGCTGATTATGAACTCTGTAATCGATTAATAACATCAATCGACCATTTGGTCATATATATTTGAATTTTAAGGAAAGATCTTCTGATTTTTGTATTTGGGTGTATTGTACTTATTTTTATCTAGATTAATCAGTCACCATAAATCTGCTATGATTCATGAGCATCGGTTATTTTGATTCATATCATTATCATTTAATGTTAGTTGATAATCCTTGATTTAAATATCTTCATTTAATGGATACGTCGGATATCGACTATTTAGTCGATAGCCTTATTGAATCGGCTATCTAGTCATACATTTGGAACTATCTGGAGCAACACCAACATGTTCCACCTTAAATTACTGATAAGATTTTCTCTTCTTATCAATTACAAGTCAAATTGATTGGCATGTCGTTGGGTTTTCAGAATCGGCTGGTTTTGTGTCGAAGCCATGCAGATATCTGATCTCGTTCTGCACAAATCTTCTGGCTTGCTGTGTGTTGATCACATCACCACATTTTTGTGTCAACACATAAATATTGCAAAGCTCGTTGGCATGAATCTTGAGATAGGTATACAAAGGTTGGTGTTGGAGGGGAAACTATTTCACCAATTTGGAACACAATTCAATGGTTTTCCAAGGACAAGCTTTTATCCTAAAACAAGCACTTTCGGGAGATGATATGAGTTTTCACCTTCTGCTGTGATACCCTTGTGAAATGAACATAGAATATAATTGTGAAAATATTCCTTCAGGTATTTTTGTCACTAACCATTCTAGGTTTGAAACAAAAAGAATGAAGGATGACAACACAAGGTATGTCTACCAATTATCATGCAACATTGAATCACATTCACACATAAGAGTTCTATCATCCAAACATGATTCTGCTTTGCAAAATTCAAGTGTGGGGGATGAACTTCTCTAAAAAAAATCTTATGCCATGTTGCTAATTCATTTTTGTTGTCTCTACATTTAAGTCATGCTCAATTTGCTAAACAACAATCATGCTCTTTCATCTCTATTTGAATAAATCTCTGTAATGCTTTCATGTCACCTTTGTTTACTATAGTATGTTTAAGGTTAGAAGTATGTTCATACATCTCATGAATTAAGCATGGTGCTTAGTTTAGGAATGTTGATCTTACTTTCAAAAGTTTTTTTTAAATTAAGCGTGATGCTTAGGTTAAAATGCTTTCCTAGATTAAATTAGACAAGATGTCTAGTTAGAATTTTGAACCAAGAATATGCTATAGTAGATACTGGTCATTTTGTTGGACTAACCCCATGAAGGAAACTCTTAATTCAATATTGGTAAGTCACAAGATGAATTCAAATTGAAAATGAAGCAAGGCACATGACGAACCTCAATAACTTTGCACAAGAAGACACAACTCATTCATCATAGATGTAAGAACTACATACCTCATTCAACATTGATGAAAGAACTGTAAGTACCAAAGTTCATTCACTTTGTCTTTTGCTGCAAGTTACCTTTGCCTTGAGCCATGCTTGTATAAAACATGATCTCTATACTAAAGTAATCCTAAAATCATCTTTTCATTAGCATAGAGGGAAATTACAAAATTCTGGACAAACAACCCGTGTTTCAAAATTGTATATTCCTTCGGGTATGTGTTGTCCACTAATCCTTTGTAGGCATAAAACAATGAGTGAGGCAAAAAGGTCTAACAAGGTGTCAAAAGATCAAACAGTAGAAAGATGGCATGACAAAAGGATGAGAAAGAAAGGGTGCAATCTAGGAGACAAGAAGCTCATGAACAGCTCAAGATGCGAGGCTAGTCGAAAAAGAAAAACTTCAAGCAAAAAGGAAGGACCATCATGAGTCATCTACCCTTCATCATATGGTGTCGTCATGCTCCAATGACAAAGGCAACAACCTAAGGTAAATGGTCATTATTTTAAAAAAGTTTTTCCCTGGTTCTGGTATGCACATAAATAAGAAATAAACATGTTTGGGTTACAACTTCATTACTTGATCCAATCTGATTAACTCAACATGTTTAGTTCTTTAAGCTTGTTACTAGCACAATTTTCTTGACCTCATAGTCTTAACCAAATGAGCTAAAACATTGCCCATCTTATCTCTGGAAGATGATAGTCATAATCATGTAAAGATTGATACATTATGTAGAGATAGACAATCCTTCCATGGGTTAAGCAATTCAACCCTTTATGCCAAATGAACTTAAATGCTACATTTATGCTCAATCTTCTAATCTTATCACCTATGATATAATTGAACATAGCGCATAACATCAACTTCATCTCGTTCAATGCTCCTAAGGGTTAGCGAAGAATGAATAAATTTTTGGTTCTATTGATGTTTTCCCACCAACAGAGCCCATGCACTTGATCTCTACCCTATCTTATGAGCAGGACACACTTCAAGCAAAACGTGGGGGGAACAGTTGATTCTCCAAATTTCTACAAATGGAGGTTCTGAACCTGTCAAACCAAAATCAAAACTCAAAATCAAGACGGGTTTGGTGAAAGAAGGTGACATCACCATTAGAGGCGTCATCACAAGAATCTTCACCTTCAGAACAAACTAAGGTACGCGATCAATGAACTTCACAAGGAGAAGTCCGGATCAAAGGACTTATGACACCAAACCCTCACCGAAAGAGCTAGCTTGGGGAAGAAGCACTCCTGTGTATCCAATTAAGTATTCTTTCTCCTTTTGTTTTAGATTTTAGTTTCTTTTCAATAGTTAAAAAATGATGAATGAAATAAAATAAAAGGTTATCTTTTCAATATATATAGCTATAGTGATAATGTGTGATCTAGTGAAATTGAAAACAAAATAAAAGGTGTGTCTAGTTTGCTTTAATTTGCTTTTAAGAGCTGAATAAAATAAAGATGACTCAGAATAAACTCTTACATGGAAATGATAAATAGTTGCTCTGTTGTAGTTCCTTTCAAGTACCTAGTTTTCAGCCTTGAATTCTCCCGAGTTTTGGATATGACTGTTTTGATATAAGAATTTACTCTGAACTTAAAACTCGTGGGTAGCATATGCTTGATCTAAGTCTAGGTAATTGATGGATATGATATGAGAAGGTCTGAGCTGTTGTTTATCTTGTTCCAAGTGACACTAAAGTTCTGGAGATTTATCTTTTGAAAAACACAAAAATTCTACATGATGAGTTCTTGTATGACAAAGCTTGAATTCCCACCAGAGCCATACATGTTATTTAGGCTAGGAAAGCTTCCACAAATATGCTGCTTGCTTTTGCATTAAGTTTTGTCAAGCTTTGTTGATCCTTATGAGAGGTTTGTCATGCCCTTAAAGTCAAGATCACGTATACACTACATATACCTGCTACTCCTACACTAGAGTACACAAAACATGCCTTCCATCTAGATCCACCAAAAAACGTTCTACTCCTACACTGGGGGTGAACACAAAAACATGCATGATAGGTTTTGTCGGTCCAGAAAGTGACCAACAAGTAAATATTTGTAGTTTTGCCATACATTGTGATCAGAGGTGGCCTAGCACTCAATGACACAGGGTTTATACTAGTTCAGGCAACGTACCCAACGTCCAGTTTGAGTCGGTCGGTGACTTTATTCCTGAGCCCAGGTGCTCGAAGTCTGTAGTGGGGTTACAAACAAGAAGGAGAAAGATGGGGGGGTACAAGAGGTCTGGTCGGACTCTGGTCAGAGGGACCGAATGCCACAGGAGCCCCGCTATGAGCTAAGTGTTCAAGCGTGTGCTTGAAGTTTGAACCTGGCGGTTCTGTGGTTGTGAACTAGTGAACTTGATTTTTCTAATGAATCTGGATTAACTATCCCTTTTGGAAGAGAGCGCATCCCCTTTTATAGATGAAGGGGATGGCCTTACAAGTGAGAGGGAGAGAGTACGTATGCCACTGAGCTTTGTTGCCCACGCCAGCGGGTACAGGATGATGGTAGGCGCCCACAATACTGTTGAACGTCAGATGCACGTGGGAGGTGGTGTTGTCTTCTTTGGGTATGGCAGATGTCGGTGCCTGCCACACTGTTGATACCTAGAGGCATGCAAGGGGTTTTTACCATGTTCGTCCAGTACGGTAAAAGTCGGCGCCCGCAACATTGTCGATGCCCAGAGGCATGTGCGGGGGGCTCATCGAAGGGGAGTTAATAGCGCCCACAATATTGTAGGGGAAAATGTCGGCACCTACAACACTGTTTGGGCTCTGCCATGCCAGGGAGGTTGCAGAGCACTATTTCTGCAGGTGTACAGGGTATGGCCCCTAGTATTGCGGTTTGACTTGTGCGCCCCACCTTACTTTCTCCGTTTGTTTCCTAGTTCTTACCGAGCGGGCGTCCCCAGTCGGTTGGTCCTAGTCGGCTCTGATCACGCCAGTCGTAGAAGAGCAGTGAGCAGGGTTTTTGCGTGCTTCGGTCGGAGACGTGGGGTCGAAGTCAGAAGTAGTGCTTTGGCTAGGCCTTCTGGTCAGAGCGGCCGTCTAGAGGTGGGCTAGAGACCGAAGTGAGTGCTTCGGTTGGAGAGGTGGGCCGGAATGGGAAAACGGGCGCCGCTCCTCCTCGGCCAGACCTTCCGATCGATGATTGGGTCGCCCTTCTGGCCTGCTATTTAGAAACTTGGGCCGGCCCATGAGTTACGCGTTGTCTGTTTGGACCGAGCCTTTGTGGGGAAGCCGGTCCACAAGGGATCCTGGGTTTATGAACCCGACAGGAGCCCCCAAGCCCTCGGGTGATTCGGGCAGAATCGTTTGGGGGATTTTTGTCTTGACGGTGGGTGTAGCCCCCGAGCCTCCGGGCAGTTCGGGCAGAACTGTCTGGGGGTTTTTTCGTGTTGCCAGCGGGGGAGGTTTTTGTTTTGTCAACGGGTGCACGCGAGCGCACCCACGGGTGTAGTCCCTGAGCCCTCGGGTGATTCAGGTGGAATCATCTGGGGGTGTTTGTCAGTGGGCATGTGTGCGTGTTTTCAATTGAGATGGAGTTGTCAACCAAGGCATCGTTGCGCAGCCGAGGCGGTTAGTTTTTAGGGATCAGGTGAGAAGGAGCTCGCGGATCCTAGCGTCGATGCGCGCCGTGGGATCGAGCGAGGCAGTTAGTTTAGTTAGTTTAGGGATCGGACAAGACGGAGCTTGCTGATCCTGGCGTCCGTGCGCGCCGTGGGATCGAGCGAGTCGGAGTCATGGATCCTGATGGGGTGAGTTCGAGGTCATAGACCTAGGCGTTTGGTGTGCAGTCGAAGCGTAGCCGGATGGGCGAGTTCGGGGTCGTAGACCTAGGCGTTTGGTGTGCAGTCAAAGCATAGCCAGATGGGGCGAGTTCAGGGTCACAAACCCAGGTGTTTGGTGTCTTGAGCCCCCGAGCCCCGTTGGGCCTTTAGTAGGGGTCGATTTGAGTTGTGTGTGTTACCCCATCCTCGGTTTCTCACAGCTGGAGGGGCTGAGTTTTGTTGTTTGTCCCGATCGCTCGGGCTCGAGTGATGCGCTCGGTGAGTTCACTAATGGGTATGATCGAGTGGAATCCGGGCCCGTCGTTCGTGATGGGGTTGGCATAGCCCTCTTGTGACATTCCACTACTCCTTTACCTACAACCCGGAAGATGCCTGGGCCATTCCGGAGATCGACCCGGGTGGCCTGATGGCCTCCCCTCGATGGAGATTCTGTGGGTTTGGCAGAGGCTTAGGATTGAACAAGAAGGTTGAGATGACCCTGTCTGCCAGACTAGGCGAGGACCGCATGGGGCTCATCTGCATTTTTCTCCCCTGGCTCTATTTGACGTGGGGCGGCCTCGAGCCCTTCGTGGGCTAGCCTTCGAACCCCGGTCGGTCATTGCTCATGTCGAATGAGGCAACTGTCGCTTCGTGATGCAACACGGAGCATTGTGATGCATTTCGCTGCATGTGCGATGCTTAGTTCCAGAGCCCCCAGGCGGTTTAGGGCCCAAAACGTCTGGGGGACACGGGCGTATAGAATGAATGCGCGTGTGGATGTATGAAATGATTATAAAGAAATAGAGGGGGTCAGTATTGTTACCTTGATGACTCGAGTGACGTGGTTTGGAGAGCTCCAGTCGAAAATGTCCAACCGGGACCCATGCTCTTCGTTCGTGACGGAGTCGGCATGGCCTACATGGGGCATCCCTTTGCTCCTTACCTATCCCTCGGTGTGTTTTCCTGAGCCGTTCGATCGACATTTTAGGAAGCCCGATGGTCTCTCCTAGTGGAGATCCCATTTTTTGGTTTTTTTCCAAGTGCCACCTGGGGAAGTGGAGGGCCGCCTATGTGTGGTGGCGCTTTGGTTCTTGTGCCCGTCGTGCGGTAGTGGTTGGCATGCGGTAGTGGTGGGCCATGCCTAGGCCACGTCCCATCTGATCAGGCGTCATTCCGTCGGGCAGGGCGCGTCTCATTGGTGAGGGTGCGTCCCATCTGCATTAAATGGGAAAGAGAGAGGGTTTTTCGCTCTGCCATTTCGTCTTTCCCAATCGGCGCGCCTTCCCCAACCGCTGCACCCTTTTCCTTAAGTAGGAGAAGCGAGAAGGTTTTTGCCCTGTTCTTTCAGCTATTCCCCATCTGCCGCCTTCTTTCCTTTTCCTTCTTGCCGAGAGCATTCTTTGAGAGCCATGGTGGTTTCTAGGAAAGAAAAGGGAGAGAAAGCAAAGGGAGAGAGCGAGGGAAAAGAGAGAAACTCACAAATCCTTTCGCGATCTAGGAGCGAAATGTCGGACTGGAGGTCGTCCACTGTGAGGGAGTTGGTGTTGAAGGCCTTCGCCGTGAAGGGGTTTCTGCCACCGAAGGAGGTGGCGCACTGGAGGGCTCCCAGGAGGGAGGAGTTTCCGCAACCTTGGCCCGGTGAGGTGGTTTTCTTTCTCGCCTTCGATGAGCACGGGTTGGGATACCCCATGCACTGGTTCCTGCGCGGACTCCTCAGTGAGTGGGGTCTAGAGTTGTAGCACCTCAATCCGACGGGGGTGCTGCACATCACCGGCATTGTCACTGTCTGTGAGGTCTTCCTCGGGATGGAGCCGCACGCGGATTTCTTCCGCCGGCTATTCTCTGGGCGAGCTTTGCCGGTGGTGAATCCGCCCGAGGTCGCGCTAGTGGGGGGTTTCGCCCTACAGAGGAAACCGAGCGTGGGAGGCTCGTATCCCACGTACATCCCCTGCGACTCCAACCAGGGGTGGCACGGGGAGTGGTTTTATATCAGGAATCCGGTTGAGGCACCATTCTGAGCGTTCACCGGTGGGAGGCCAGAGAAGCAGGATAGTTGGTCATGGGGTTGTGCCCGTTGGGAGAAGAAGAAGGTGGAGATCATCGAGGAGGAGCTCCGGAAGCTCGTGTGGCGTGGTCTTGATGGGGTGCGGGTGTTCCACACTCTCTACCGCCATCGGGTTGCGCCATTGGCGGAGAGGACGCAGCCGATGTGGAAGTACAATGGCCCGATGGACCCAAACCGTGCATTGCCGGAGGAGCTATCGGACGACGAGGTCTGGAGTCGCCTTGACCGGGTGCTACAGATAAAGCCCAAGGAGAAGGTTGATGGGAAGCCCGCACCTTTCAACTCCATGATTGTGTCCAGACTGGTATGCTCTCTTCCCCTTAGTCTATGATTCTTCCTCTGCTTTCCTATTTTTTGATTTCGAGTTGCCTGTTCTATAGGGACTTGGAGTTTACAAGTCCTAGCCGCACCTTCCCAAGGGACCGGAGGGCGTGGCTCGGTAGGCCACCCAGAAGGACGCGGCGGATGCTAGGAAGAGGAAGAGAACCAAGGAAGTTCAGTGGAAGTAAGAGGAGCAGGAGATCACCCAGCACATGAAGGCCGGGGAAAGAAGGAGCGACATCGAGTCAGAGCTCAAGTCGGAGGCTCCTACAGAGGTGGATGACATGATTTTCTCTGAGGAGAAGGAAAATTGGGAGGTCGCCGTGACCTCGACGGAGCGTCGTGACCCTGCGGCGATGTCCGCTGGTGATGAGCAAGAGGCCGAGAGGCGCACGATGGTTCCCGTGTAGAGGAAGCATGCGGTGAGTGCGGACGCCGTCGACGAATGGGAGGCGAAGCGAACGCGGTTACTGCGCCCCTCGGTGGCATCGCCGGTCTCGTCCCCGTCTACCGCGGACGCGGCCGAGCAAGCCGGGCGGTCCAAGGAGCGGGCTGGTACCCGTGCATCACTAGGATTGGTGCCAACGCGTGACTCACAGCTAGAGGATGCCCTTCCTACTGCTTCAGTCAGGGCATCCTGAGCTGAGGGTCATGGTGACCCATAGGCCAGGCAGGAGCCAGTTGGGACGACTCCGCCCCCGGCTGAAGTGAGGGGGCGCGGGTTGTAGCCTGGGAGCGGTCCTTACCTTGTAGACCCATCGATGCCGGGTCTTGCCTTCAGAGTTGTGCCGCTTACCTCCTAGTATGTTTTTCTTTGTTTCTTTTGTTGTTGAGTCTTTTTTGGAGTATTACTTACCTATGATTTTTTGTCAGTGGCTGGGTGATGATGGGGTTGAGCATCGCCCCAACTCCCATGCATGAGGCTTGGAGGCCCACCCTACAGCCCATCACGGTGAGCGGTGGGGGGAACAGAGTGGCAGCGGTGAGCCCTTCCCTTCCCAAGGTGGTGCCCCCTAGGTCAGTTGCTAGTACGGTGGCAACGGCGGCATCGGCATTGGTGGCGATCCTGGTGCTGACGATGGAGGTCACGTTAGTGGTAACTCTCACGGCGCCTCCTCCACCAGCTGCGGTGGAAGAGGAGAGGGAGATCAAGCTCCCTGCCTCGCCGGATGGAGGGCTGCACGGCTCACCCTCGTGGTCGGAGCTGAAGGCACCGGGGGAGCCGTAGTCGAGACGGAGTTGAAACGCCCGGCGGCGGCCCATGCAACCGTGGTGGTGGATATCCTGTCCGACGACGAGGCTGATGACATGGTGGAGCTGTCGGTGTTGTCGCGGGAGCTAGCGGTGGTTCAGTCAGAGGCTGAGCCCTCCGGTGGGCTACCGGATGGTGACCTAGAGTGGCCCTGCCTTGAGGACCCGACAAAGGTGTGGTTCGTCCTTTGGGATTCCCCAGAGTGTCAGCTCTGGGACATCCTTGGGGGGAAAGGACTTGCCACAGTGTCCGAACTCACCAACCTGTACGCGAAGCTTGAGGACGCCTAGGAGCGGGTTAAGTCAGCCCAGTAGTTAGTCGAGGTCGACCTCTAGCTCATCGTGGAGGTGAGTTTCTCGTATTTGTCCTTGACCTCTGAATCTCTTGTTGGTTGCCTCAGCATGCTTGTTTTTCGTAGGGTCTGAAGGAGACATCATCCTGCAAGTCCTGCTTCCTCCAGATGGAGCATGCCTAGGTGGCTAAGCTTGAGCGTTAGCTACAGTCCACCCGCCATGAGTCCCAGGACCGGGCGGCTGAGGTGACCGTGGTGCGGGTGGAGGAGCAGCGTGCAGCGGAGCGGGCGACCGCCGCCGAGCGGGGTCTTGAGGCGGCGAAGGCCTGCCAGGTGGAGACCGAGGTAGGGCTGTGGAAATCCCGAGCGGACACCAAGGCAGTGCTCCAAGAATCCTTGGAGGCCCTTGAGTTGGAGCGGAGCGCCTTGGTGTCGGAGCGGAATGTCCTAGAGTTGGCGCGAAAGGCCCTGGAGTCAGAGCGAAAGGCCCGGTTAGAGCGAAAGGCCCGGTCGAAGGCAGACTAGGAAGTGCTCGCGCTTTGGGGCCAGGTGATGGGGACAGAGGAGGTGAGCGCCCGGCTACGTGAGTAGGTGGCTCGGCAGGCGAAGGAATTCTCCACCCTTGAGAACTTCCACGTCGGTACGTACCTTTTATGTTTTTTGTCGTGGGAGGCGGTGTTGTCTTCTTCGGGTATGGCAGATGTCGGCGCCTGCCACACTGTTGATACCTGGAGGCATGCAAGGGGTTTTTACCATGTTCGTCCAGTACGGTAAAAGTCGGCTCCCGCAACACTATCGATGCCCAGAGGCATGTGCGGGGGGGGCTCACCATAGGGGAGTTAATAGCGCCCACAATACTATAGGGGAAAATGTCGGCGCCTACAACACTGTTTGGGCTCTGCCATGCCAGGGAGGTTGTAGAGCACTATTTCTGCAGGTGTACAGGGTATGGTCCCTAGTATTGCGGTTTGACTTGTGCCCCCGCCTTACTTACTCCATTCGTTTCCTGGTCCTTACTGAGCAGGCATCCCCGGTCGGTTGGTCTCAGTTGGCTCTGATCGCGCTAGTCGGAGAAGAGCAGTGAGCAGGATTTTTGCATGCTCCGGTCGGAGATGTGGGGTCAGAGTTGGAAGTAGTGCTTTGGCCAGGCCTTCTGATCGGAGAGGCCATCTGGAGGCGGGCTAGAGACCGAAGTGAGCGCTATGGTCGGAGAGGTGGGCCAGAGTCAGAAAATGGGCGCCGCTCCTCCTTGGCCAGACCTTCCGATCGATGATTGGATCGCCCTTCTGGCCTACTGTTTAGATACTTGGGCCGGCCCATGAGTTGCGCGTTGTCTGTTTGGGCTGAGCCTTTGTGGGGAAGCCGGTCCGCGTGGTGCTTAGACTTGAGTTAATCGTGGATGCATCCTGCATTCTAGAAGGTGGTAGATCGCGTGAGTGACATAAGTTCTATATAACCTGTACTATATAGCTTTGTTGATCCTTTGTAGTCCACCTCCCGTCTATAGGCGCACGCAGGACGCGGTTGCGAAGGAAAGCATCCTCTGCTAGTGTCTTTCCCTAGTAATGTCCCCAGTTGAACAGTAGAAGACATAAGCTTACCCAAGTCAGGATTAGAAAACCTTACTTATCCTCTCTACGCTCCTGTTTATCTTAACCTTGTTGCTACCCCTAGTTAAGTTAGACCATAGTTAGTCTCACATGTTTCCCTATGGATACGATACTTGGAATACCTCTGGATGTAAGCTATAGCGGTATCCGTGCGCTTATGGATTTATCTGTGTGTGTTAAAATATACCAACAAAAGGGTGATAAATTTTTCTGGTCAAGGTACGAGATGCATCAACAGTTTCAAATCAACACCTAGCAACTTGATGCATAACTAAAGTTTAACATTACTCAAGTGTAATTTAAAAATAGAGATAGAAAGGAAAGTGAAATGTCCGGGGCTTGCCTCGGTGAAAAGTGAAGGGTCCGTGGTTCGGGCACTCCGGAAGTGGTTCAGAGACTCGTCCTTCACCTTCGGGTGGCAACTCCTGAGGGTTCTCCTCCTCGATGATCACGTACTCTACTGGAGCGTCCTCCTCCTATCCTATATGTATGTAGGCGGTGCATAAATAAAGAGAATGCATAAAAGATGCAAGGTAATGTTGTCATGATAAGAATAAGAATGCATTCATGTAGCCCTAATAACATAGGAAACTAGGGTTGCATTAACAACATGAAGGTGACAAGGTGTTGCTCATAATCAAATCTTTTATTAAGTGCATATCTCTTCTCCAGTAGAGAAGGCAAATATTTTTAACTCACCTAGCACATTAGTTTTAGGTATATTTAGCACATCAACAGGGTTTCATAAAACATCATAGCATGATCATCAATCATTTATCAAAAAGGGTAAAAGTTGAGCAAGCAATAAGTAGCATGCATAGACAAGTTTAAAATTGCATTCCTTTTCTATTATTAGCATATTCATATTTGTATATATATGTAACGAACAATGTACAAAAAAAGAAAAAGACTAGCTGCTGTACAAATTTGATTTGCAGAAAGATACAGCAGCACATATGTACTGTGAATAGCATACCACACAAATTTCAACACATTTGGATATATGGAACATCATACAAAAAGGACAATTAATATAAGCTTAATTCCACCTAAACAGGGTCAGCCCACTTTTAGTGTCAAACAACAGATTTCATAATTTTCCTGCATGGAGCATGTTACTAGAAAACAATGAAAATTGGTTTCATGAATTTTTGATACTTATAGCTTTAGATATTATTTGTAGAAGCTAAATAGGTATTAACTTAGGTAAATAAAAACAGTATATAAAAAGTTGTCAAGCAACAAATATTATAATTCTAACATGTAGAGCACAGAAATACAAAGCTAATAAAATTTGGTTCACCATTTTTGGACTTTCCTAGCTCAAGTTATGAATTTTCAAAGTTTGATTCAAATAAAAACAGAAAAACAAATAAAATATACCCTAACCACAGCTAAATGCACCCGGTCCATGCACCCAGAGCAACTGACGCGCAGGCCCCAGGGTCAACCGACCCCACCGGTCAGAGAGAGAGAAGCAGGGGAGCGGCCTTGACCGGCCGGAGCTCACAGGCAGCGAACTTTCCGGCGACGCGACCACCACGAATGGACTCCTCTCGCCGAGACGCATCTATGAGGATAGGTTAGCGAACGATTTTTTAAATTCATGCACACGATGGCAGAAGGAGCGGCAATGGCGATGTTGTACGTAGGCTGCAGCGATGGGCTCACGCGGCGGCGTTGGATTCACCGACCACGGCGAAGGATGCTGCCGGCGTGGCACAGGGGTGGCTTTAGGGGCTCGGTACAGAGGGCTAGGGTTGTGAAATTCGGGCCTGGCGAGGCTGCAGCGAGGCATGACCGTGCGCATGGCGGCGCAGCGGCCAGAGCGCGACGGTGGCAAACCGTGTTCCGACGAGGGAACGACAGTAGAGATAAAATTGGCTTTGAAACTAGCTTCTACGTCCTAAGGTTATACTAAAACAAGAAGAAAGGGCAGAAGAGGGAGACGGGGATGCGCTGGCCACGGTGAGCACGAGCTCGGTGGCCATGGCGCCCATGGTGGCGGCTTTGGCCCAAGACCCTCACCTTAAGTCGAAGCACAGTGCAGCTAGGTGGGGAAGGAAGGGCAGTGCATGGCGCAGCTGCTGGTGCAACGAATTGAGCAGGGGTTGAATGGTGATGACAAATTTGGTTGGCGAGCAGACGAGGGCGGCGGCAACAGAGAAGGAAGCGAAGGAGGGGTTGCCGGCGTTGGGAGCATTGAATGAGCGCGGGAGATGCTTCTCCAAAAGTGCCAGCAATGGTTCGACCCCTCTACGTGGCGGATGCATGTCCAGGGCGGCGAAGCGCCGAGAAGGACACCGTCGATGGCGGTGTAGCAGCCGAGCTGGTTGTTGCCTGCATGGCACAGTAGCAGCCTGACATAGCTATTTCCTCGCTCTCGTTCTCCCGATGTGTTCATCCATAGCTCGAGATCCATTACCAAACGTTGTAGAGCTAAAAGAGATCTCCAACATTGCTTTAAGGGTCAAAAGCTAAAACTAGACAGTTTGAAAGATTTTGAATTTTCAAAACATCTACTTGAAACTGAAAAACTGAAGTCAGTTTCAATGTTATAGACTTGATTAGCTACTTTGAGTAATTAATTAGGGGTTAATTACTCTGCTAACATCATAATCAAATGTACATTACCAAAGTTTAAACTTTATACAATGAAATGGTACCAAAGTTCCACAAGTTTTATTTATAAAAACTGATTAGATAAATTCTCAAACATTGAACTTGCTAACTGTTAATCACGGACTTAGAAAATTTTTAGGTCCAAAACAGCACTGGATTCAAACTTGGAGCCACTGTTTGGACAAGTTAGAAGTTTATTTGACTCTTGATCCTTAAACAAAGTTTTTAGTACACAACTAGCACTTCAACTTTTATTTAGGGTCAAACTTCAGAAAGGGTTCAGAAATTATAATTATATTTTAGTCAAAACAGCATCATGAAAAAAGGTTTTAAACACAATTTAGCACTTAGAAGCTTATTTTGACTAAATGATAAACACAAACCCTAACTCATTTGTGATCCTAAGTTGATCTAAGTTACTTAGGTGATCAAACATCAAGCACTTGAGTTATCAACATGAACAAATAAAATCACCCATTAAAAGTAAGGCATTTAATAAATTAATTATAGACATCAACACATGCTTGTGATCATGAATGCATGAATGATGCTTATGCTTATGAGATGCAAGTGCTAATTGCAAGCTTAACACATAGGGTGTTACATTCATCATCGTCTTCCTGGCCCTCTTCAGCTTTAGGAAGATATTTGGATGAATCTAACCGCTCATCAGGACCATTCTTGTGTGTTTGCTTGTTCGGGTTTTGAGAACTTGCATTACAAAGAGAAGCGTCCAAGGTAGGGAGACCCAAGGCTGCCATATTCTTGTTGTTCTCCTCGATTTGCAAGTCCCAAAGCCGTTCATAGTACCCTATTTGTAAACAAATTTTAGTCCAATTGATCCCTAAACCCTAAACCCTATCTAGTAGAAGGCCTACCTAGACAACTAGAAGACGGCACTACACAGGGGAACCAAATATGAAGAACAAAACCCTAAACCCTAAAATGAGAAGCACTTGGCAGAACCTAGGCTCGAGGGGCAGCGGCGTGGTGTGGCCCATTTAGGCATCGTCGATGGTTGCCTCCGGTGGGGTGGACATCGTGGTGCGGCTCGATGAAGTGGTGCGGCTCCTATGTCTCCGTCTTCGGTGGGGTGGACATTGTGGTACCGCTCGATGGAGTGGTGCGGCTCCTATGTCTCCATCTTCGGTGGGGTGGACGTCGTAGGTCACGGCTCCTCCATATCTGTCTCCATTGAATGTTGCGCTTCTGGGTTGCGGCGGAGTGGATCTGGGCGGCGGCGTAGTGGCTATATGCGAGGGTGGCAGTGGAGTGGATCTAGGAGGTGCGGCGGCGGCGGAACGAGCGGAAATGAAATGAGGTGGCTGTGGCTAGGTCTCGTCCTGATGGCAGGGGATTGACAAATATAAAGTCCTCGGTGAAGTTACTATTTTGTCCCTGGTCTATTGTTTCAGGAGCCGTCATCTGGAGGGCAGTAGGGTGTTTTCGCAGCCACCAAAAATTGGGCAGGGAGAAGCGCACCGACGCCAGAAGCGTTAGGCTGGAGCTGGAAAGCATTTTCTTTTTTTTAGAATAAAACTAAATGATTTTTTATTTTTGTGTGTTTGCACTATTGAAGTGTAAAATGATGTACGAATTTGACATCAATTTCTATGTGTTTGGGATACAAAGTATTTTTGTATATAATGATATTTTTATGGTAGTATACTAGTATACAATGTTGTTTTAGTACTTGTAACCTTCTTTGATATATCAAGGACAAACTATAGACTCATTAGATGTGAAAGATGAAAACCTTCTCTGATGTACACATTAAATGTGCAAGATGATAATATTTGAGGTCTCAAATTATAGGGAGACATACATGATCCCTTATTTTTGTAGCTATATACACATACACATTGTACTTAACTATAATGTGTGTGAATGAATGAATTTAAACACTTAATAAGTTGATTAGCACTTCATAAGATCACATACAATGTGTGCATCAATGAGTTGATTAGCACTTCATAAGATCATATACGACGTGCATATGCTTGGATTACTTCATAATGCTTTGTTACTATATAACACACACATATAGCTAATATGCACTTCATATAGCTAAGCACTTCATAAGATAAGATCATATACATGCTTGGTTATATCAACACACATAGCTATATGATGTGTAAGATCATATGCACTTCATATACATGCTTGGTGTACTTATACACTTGATATGGACCATACGATAACCATTAGAGTGTGAGTTTTACAATTATTGTACTTTAATGTAGGACTTAAACATTGCATTGAAAATCTGGTTCAGATTAGATTCAAAATGAGCTCAAATCATGGATTTGACCATAATTTGACCATCATGGACCCACCAGTTAGCCTCATCCCATGCTAAACCAAGTCCAGACATATGAAGGGCTAACCCCGGTGGACCAACCCTGTCAGCCTCTAGTCCCAACGATCTGATATCCCCCTAATCCCTTCCCAAATCCCTGACTTCTCCAAATCGGTCAAGCGCTGCTAGAGCGGCTCCAATGCCTCGCCGCTCAACCCCGGCCAGCACCCACCCCACCATGCACCCACAGAACCGGCCACCAGCCATCGCACCACCGGTCAGCACCCGCTCCACCATCCACCACCCACCACGCCGCAGCCGTACCCCCACTCCATCGGTCACCTCAACCCCACTACACCGCAGTCATGCCCCCACACTATCGGCAACAACCCACCGTGCCACTGGCCACCACCAGCCACCATCGTGCACCCATGAAAGCTCTAGTTTGGTTTTGGCGAATTGATGAAACCCTAAGTGCTAACCTAGTTTATCAAAGTGATTATGAGATAGGTAGCAGTACTCCAAGTGGTGAAGCAAATGAAGATCATGACATGACGATGGTGTTGCCATGGTGATAATCAAGTGCTTGGACTTGAAAAGAAGAAAGAGAAAAACAAAAGGCTCAAAGCAAAGGTATAAATGGTAGAAGCCATTTTGTTTTGGTGATTGAGACACTTAGTGAGTGTGATTGCATTTAGGATCGATAGTCGTACTATTAAGATGGGTGAAACTCATATCGAAATGCGGTTATCAAAGTGCCACTAGATGCTCTAACTCATTGCATATGCATTTAGGATCTAGTGGAGTGCTAACACCCTTCAAAACATTTGTGAAAATATGCTAACACATGTGCACAAGGTGATACACTTGGTGGTTGGCACATTTGAGCAAGGGTGAAGAAGATAGAGTTAAAAAGGAGTTAGTCACGCTGGTCATGCAGTGACCGGACACTAGGGTCCTACGTCCGGTCAGTGGAAGCAGCGAAGCCGCTGGTGTCTGTCTTCGACCGAACGCTGGGTCACTAAGTGACCGAAAGCTGATGGGGTGCGTCCGGTCCTGCTGACGTGGCAGCACATAGTGAAGAAAGTGGCTGACCGGACGCTGGGTGAGTCCGGTGAAGGGTGACCGGACATGTCCGATCGTGAAAATCGTCTCTGGATGCTTACTGGAAACGACCGAATGATAAGGTCCTATGTCCGGTCACTTTGAAGCAGCGTGTCTGGTCACAACTTAAATGTACCGATGACCATTGAGATCGAACGATCAGCATTTGAAGCAGGGGCCATGTGGCGTGCATCGCGCGACTGGACGCTGAGGTCCAGCGTCCGGTCAATCTGACCGACATGTCTGGTAGCCCCGTGTTTAGTGCAGTGAGGAGCCCAATGGCTCTATTCGTGGGGGCTCTCCATTTATGCCCCATGGCCGGATCAAGCTCACTCTCTTGGCCATTTGCATTGACATAGCAACCTTGTGAGCTTAGCCAAAGCCCTCTCAGTCATCTCCATCATAGGTTCAACATCTTAGTGAGATTGGGAGTGAATCCAAGTGCATTGCTAGAGTGTTTGCATCTAGAGGCACTTGGTGTTCGTGTTTCACTGCAGGATTCGCTTGTTACTCTTGGTGGTTGCCGCAACATAGATGGCTTGGAGAAGCGAGGATCGTCGAGCGGAGGTTGGTGATTGTCTCCGGCTCTGATCGTGGTGATTGTGAGGGGTTCTTGACCTTTCTTCGGCGGAGAGCCAAAAGGTACTCTAGTGAATTGCTCGTGGCTTGTGTGATCCTCATCTTGTGTTGGTTGTGCGGCACCCTATTGAGGGTTTGGCGTGTGATGCCAATTAGCGCATGAACCTCCAAGTGAGTGAATCGCCACAACGAGGACTAGCTTGCCGGCAAGCAAGTGAACCTCAGTAAAAAATCATTGTGTCATCATTTAATTCCAAGGTGATTGGTCTTCATTGGTATTCATTCTTATGATTGATTGGTTCACTCCTCGACTCGGCGGTATAACCATCTTGCTCACTCTCTTTACATTACCGTAAACTAGTTATCAAGCTTTTTAGTGTAGCTAGTTGTGAGAGCTTGTTAGTTTGGTTAGTGTGGCTCTTTAGTTAGCCTTTGAGAGCACACTAACTTAGTATAGTGACATAGCCATTGTATGGTTAGAAACTATAGAAACTAGAATTGTGGTAGGTGGCTTGCATTTTTAGTAGGCTAGCGCAACACTTGCTTCGCCTCATTATTGTCTAACTTGTTTGCTAAGTGTTGTTGTAGAAATTTTTAATAGGCTATTCAACCCCCCCCCCCTCTAGCTATTAGGACCTTTCAAGTGGTATCAGAGTCGAGGTCACCATGATTTGAGGCTTAACAACCTTCGGTGTAAAAATGGCTCAAATCAACAACACCAAAAAGCCACCCCAATTTGATGGCTCAAATTATCCCTATTGGAAAACTAAGATGATAACTTATATCAAGTCAATCAATAGGAAGGTTTGGAAGGTGGTAGAGGCAAAGATTGAGATTGAAGATGAAGAGGCTCCCACCGCCGCCGAAGAAATGCTACTCTAAAATAATGACATTGCTCTTAGTGACATCCATGATGCATTGGATGAAAGAACATTCGAGCAAATCAAGAATATTGAGAGAGCTCATGAGGCATGGAAGAAATTGGAGGAATCATTTGAGGGCACTCAAGCCATAAAGGGTGCAAAGGCATACATTCTCAAAGAGAAGTTCGCAAGCTTTAAGATGAAGGAGGATGAGAGTATGCCAGAGATGTTCCATAGGCTTCAAGTGCTTGTCAATGATCTCAAAGCACTTGGAGAAGAGGTGAAGGACAAGGACTTCTCCCACAAGTTCTTGAGATGTTTGCCTTCAAGATTTGGCACATTAGTCACTATTCTAGTGAGGAGTGGTTTGGACACCATGACACCAAACCAAGTGTTGGGAGATATAATGACCGATGATACATATAGAGATGATGATGAGAAGGAAGAAAAGAAGGAGAAGAAAGATGAGAAGAAGGATGAGAAAAAGAAGAGCATGGCATTCAAGGCCACATCATCCAAGGGCAAGGCAAAGCAAGATACATCAAGTGAAGATGATGGCTCATGGGATGATGATGATGATGATGATGAGAAGATGGCTCTCTTTGTCAAGAGATTTGAGAAGTTCATGATGAAGAAAGGCTACCATGCTAGAAGAAAGAAATCTTCATCCAAGAACAAAGAAGGGTCAAGAAGGTGCTTTAATTGTGAAAGCAAAGATCATCTTGTTGCTCAATGTCCATATAATAATGACAAAGATGGTGACAAGAAGAACAAGAAGAAGGACAAGAAGGAAAAGAAAGAGAAGAAGGACAAGATGACCTTCAAGAAGAAGAAGGGTGGGTCATATGTGGTCACTTGGGATAGTGATGCTTCCTCAAGTGATGATGATGATAGTGATGATGACAAGACCACCAAGAAGAAGGCACTTGCAAGCATTCCTATCAATGAGAAGCCTTCTCTCTTCGATACTCCATCATGCTTCATGACTAAGGCCACTAAGGTACAAATTTGTGATGATGGAAGTGATGAGGAACATGAAAATGATAGTGATAGTGATGATGATGAGCCTATTAAGGATGAACTATTTGACATGCTAGAAGATGGTAAAGAACACTTTGGCATTAAGAGAAGGGAATGCAAAAGCTTGCGTAAGGAACTAAAAGCCCTTAAGCAAGCCTTTGATGAGCTCAATACATCTCATGAGAGGCTAGAGGAAGCCCATGAGAAGCTTGGCAAGACTCACAAAAAGCTTGAAAAGGCTCATTCCTCTTTGCTTGATGAGCAAAATAAAAAGAAGCATGTAGAGACTTGCAATGTAGGCCTAACTTGTGATATAATTGATGAATCATTATCTATGCCTATCATTGTTGCTCCCACTAACCCTTCTTGTAGTACTTCTACTTCCACCTCATCTAGTAGTGATGGTTTCACTTGTGATGCCTCACTAATGGTTGAGAATGAGAACCTCAAAAAGGAGGTCAATAAGCTCACTCACACCTTGGCTAAGGCCTATGGTGGCGAGGACCGCTTGCTTATGTTCTTGGGTAGCCAAAGAGATTCTCTCTACAAAGAGGGATTGGGCTATACCCCCAAGAAAGGTAAGGCGGCTTTTGCTCCTCACAAAACTAGTTTTGTAAAGAACAATGGTCGGTTTTGCACTAGTTGCAAGCAAGTTGGTCATGTAGAGCAAAAGTGCATGAACAAGAAGTCACAAGCCAATGTATCCTCCATTAAGCTTGATTCCTTCTATGTGCTTACCAAAGGTGCAAATAGTGTCAAGGCTAAGTTCATTGGTAAACCATGGATGGGCTGAAAGAAGAAAGTCATTTGGGTGCCAAAGAGCTTGGTCACTAACCTTCAAGGACCCAAGCAAGTTTGGGTACCTAAAAAGAATTGATCTTCTTTTATAGGTTAATTACAAAGCCAGAGGAAGGCATTGGGTTCTTGATAGTGGGTGCACTCAACACATGACCGGTGAAGCAAGAATGTTCAACTCAATCAACACCAATGGCAATGATGGTTATGATAGTATCACATTTGATGATAATGGAAAAGGCAAGGTCAAAGGGCTTGGTAAGATTGCAATATCCAATGACATGAGCATATCCAATGTGTTGCTAGTAGAGAGCTTGAACTTCAATTTGCTATCCGTGGCTCAATTGTGTGATCTTGGATTCAAATACATATTTGGGGTAGATGATGTAGAGATCATAAGTGTAGATGGCTCTAACTTGATCTTCAAAGGCTTTAGATATGAGAATCTATACTTGGTTGATTTCAATGCTAGTGAAGCTAAATTATCCACATGTTTGTTCACTAAGTCTAGCATGGGTTAGTTATGGCATAGAAGGCTTGGTCATGTTGGAATGAAATAATTGAATAGATTGGTTAAGCATGACTTGGTTAGAGGCTTGAAAGATGTTGTATTTGAAAAGGATAAGCTTTGTAGCTCTTGTCAAGCTAGAAAACAAGTTGGAAACACCCATCCCAAGAAAAGCATGATGAGCACTAGTAAAGCATTTGAGTTATTGCACATGGATTTGTTTGGGCCAACTCAATATACTAGCATTGTTGATAACAAATATGGCTTTGTGATAGTGGATGATTACACTAGATACACATGGGTATTCTTTCTAGTGGACAAAAGTGATGTGTTTGCAACATTCAAATTATATGTCAAGGGCATTCACAATGAGTTTGAAACAACCATCAAGAGAGTTAGAAGTGCCAACGGTAGTGAATTTAAGAACACTAGAATTGATGAGTTGTGTGATGAATTTGGATTTAGACATCAATTCTCGGCCAAGTACACTCCACAATCAAATGGCCTTGTTGAAAGAAAGAATAGAACACTCATTGATATGGCAAGGTCTAAGCTTAGTGAGTACAATGTGAGTCAATCCTTTTGGGCTGAAGCTATCAACACGGCTTGCTATTATAGCAATCATCTTTATTGTCACTCATTGAAAGAGAAGACACCATATGAGCTCTTGACGAATGGTAGAAAGCCCAACATTGCATATTTTTGGGTCTTTGGTTGCAAATGCTATATCTTCAAGAAGGGCACTAGATTGGGCAAGTTTGACAAGAAATGTCATAAAGGATTCCTACTTGGTTATTCCACTACAAGCAAAGCATATAGAGTTTGGAATTTGGATAGTGGTACTCTTGAGGAAGTTCATGATGTTGAATTTGATGAAACCAAGGGTTCACAAGTAGAGAATGAAAACTTGGAAGATGTTAGAGGCATTCAACTTTCAAATGCCATGAAGAACATGGATATTGGTGAATTGAGGCCTAGGCAAGTGAATCATGATGAAGATGATCAAGTGCAAGTGCTCTCTAACTCAAATGTGCAAGATAATACAAATCTAGCTAGCACAAGTGGCTCTCATGATAATGAAGAAGATCAAGTGTCTAGTACATCATCTCAACCTAATGATCAAGCAAGTGCAAGCAATCAAGTTCCAATCCTCCAACCAACCAATGTTGCAAGGGATCATCCATTGGACACTATCATTGGTGATATTTCAAGAGGTGTGCAAACTAGATCAAGATTGGCTTCATTTTGTGAGCACTTCTGATTTGTGTCATCCATTGAACCAAAGAAGATAGATGAAGCATTAAAGGATGTTGATTGGGTGAATGCTATGCATGAAGAATTGAATAACTTCATAAGAAATCAAGTATGGGAATTAGTAGAGAGACCAAAGGGACACAATGTGATTGGAACCAAATGGGTCTTTAGAAACAAGCAAGATCAAGATGGGATAGTAGTAAGGAACAAAGCAAGATTGGTAGCACAAGGCTATACACAAGTTGAAGGTCTTGACTTTGGAGAAACATATGTCCTAGTTGCTAGATTGGAAGCAATTAGGATCTTGCTATCCTATGCTTGTGCCCACAACATCAAGCTCTATCAAATGGATGTTAAGAGTGCATTTCTCAATGGTTACATCAATGAAGAAGTATATGTTGAGCAACCTCTCAGTTTTGAAGATGACAAGAAGCTCGACCATGTGTACAAGTTGAAGAAGGCATTGTATGGCTTGAAGCAAGCACCTAGAGCATGGTATGAGAGATTGAGGGACTTCCTACTCTCTAAAGGGTTCATGATGGGCAAGATTGACACCACTATTTTCATCAAGAAGATTGGAAAAGATTTATTTGTGTTGTAAATCTATGTTGATGACATCATATTTTGATCAACCAATCAAGAGTTTTGTGAAGAGTTTGAAAAGATGATGGCTAATGAGTTTGAGATATCCATGATTGGAGAGTTAAGTTACTTCCTTAGTCATCAAATCAAGCAATTAAAGAATGGTACATTTGTGAGTCAAGGCAAGTATATCAAGGACATGATCAAGAAGTTTGGCATGAGTGATAGTAAAGCCATTAGTACACCAATGAGAACAAATGGCAACTTGGATAGTGATGCAAGTGAAAATATGGTGGATCAAAAATTGTATCGGTCTATGATTGGAAGCCTACTCTATGTAACCATATCAAGGCTAAATGTCATGTTTAGTGTATGCATGTGTGCAAGATTTCAAGCCTCACTAAGAGAAAGTCATTTGAAGGCTACAAAGAGAATATTGAGGTACTTGAAGCATACACAAAATGTTGGTTTGTGGTATCCCAAAGGAGCAAAGTTTGAGCTAGTTGGTTACTCCGACTCGGATTATGTGGGATGCAAGGTTGAAAGGAAGAGCACCTCGGGCACATGTCAATTGTTGGGAAGATCACTTGTTTCATGGTCATCAAAGAAGCAAAATAGTGTTGCATTATCAACCGCCGAAGCCGAATACATATCCGCCGGTAGTTGTTGTGCACAAATACTTTAGATGATGGCCACCTTGAATGACTTTGGAATCAAGTTCAAGAAAGTGCCATTGCTATGTGACAATGAGAGTGCTATCAAGTTAACCAACAATCTGGTTCAACATGCAAGAACAAAGCACATTGATGTCCGCCACCATTTCATAAGAGATCACTAACAAAAATGGGACATTTGCATTGAGAGTGTAGGCACCGAAGATCAACTTACCAATATATTCACCAAGCCATTGGATGAGAAAAGGTTTTGCAACCTAAGGAATGAGTTGAACATATTGGATTTCTTAAATATGTGTTGATGCAGCCCCCACTTATATGACATGCCTCTCCTTCGAGCAACCCAAGGTAAAAGTTGATTGGCATGGCATACATCCTTGCTAAGGACTTGTTTAGTGCATCTAGACATCTTTCATATTTAATAGGCTCATTCATGAAAATCAAATGAATTTGATTATTATATGGTACCACTATTGCTTCTATGCTTATTTTGATCTAGTGGTAGAATATGATATGTTTGTGGGCTTATAAACCTAGTGTTTAATCTAGAAAATAAGCTCTAAGTGTTTAACTCAACATGGTACAAGATAACCCTCATTTGGAGGTGTGAAGAAGCTTGTCCTTGGATCAAACCGAGTTAAATATCTTTGGCAAGTATTCTAGATTGAACCAAAATTTGGGAAAATTATCCTCACCCCATTGATTGACATTGATAATCCTAACCTATCTATAATTTAAGCCTTTGTGGTCATTGATGACAAAGGGGGAGAAATAGTGTACAAAGATAGTGAAAAGACAACAAAGGGGGAGAATTTGACATAGGGAGAGTGATGACAAAGGAAAGGGATCAATTAAAATTTTGAGCACACAAGTAGGGGGAGCAAGCTCATGAACTTGTATGGTGCATTTGAATGTGCATTTCATATGTTTGCTTGCATGGCACAAGTTTTAAAATTCAATATACATGCTTGTGTGGTGTATGCTAGTTGTAGGTTTGAATGATGAAATGAAAATCTAGCATGCATAGGTTATCTAGTGATTTCATTTCCAAGTGGTATCACGCTAACCATGGTGCTAAGGATAGTATATTGGTGCACTCCGATTGGTATCACGCTTCAAAGGTCCATCTTTTATACCTTAGCATCATTTGGTAGACATTGTCTCCTATATTTCCTATCTAAGTATATGTGCAAGCTACAATCCAAACTCTTAGCACATATGTAGGGGGAGCAATTGCTACCATTTGGGATTCATGAAACTTGTCCATATCCTTTTACACATAGTAAATATGCTTAGGCAAGCAACATGGATTCAATTAAATTTTAATTCATATCTTTGTGAAAGGGTTGTCATCAATTACCAAAAAGGGGGAGATTGAAAGCTCTAGTTTGGTTTTGGTGAATTGATGAAACCCTAAGTGCTAACCTAGTTTATCAAAGTGATTATGAGATAGGTAGCACTACTCCAAGTGGTGAAGCAAATGAAGATCATGACATGACGATGGTGTTGCCATGGTGATGATCAAGTGCTTGGACTTGAAAAGAAGAAAGAGAAAAACAAAAGGCTCAAGGCAAAGGTATAAATGGTAGGAGCCATTTTGTTTTGGTGATCGAGACACTTAGTGAGTGTGATCACATTTAGGATCGATAGCCATACTATTAAGAGGGGTGAAACTCGTATCGAAATACGGTTATCAAAGTGCCACTAGATGCTCTAACTCATTGCATATGCATTTAGGATCTAGTGGAGTGCTAACACCCTTGAAAACATTTGTGAAAATATGCTAACACATGTGCACAAGGTGATACACTTGGTGGTTGGCACATTTGAGTAAGGGTGAAGAAGATAGAGTTGAAAAGGAGTTAGTCACGCTGGTCACGCAGTGACCGGACGCTAGGGTCCTGCGTTTAGTCAATGAAAGCAGCGAAGGCGCTGGCGTCGGTCTTCGACCGGACGCTAGGTCACTAAGTGACCGGACGCTGATGGGGTGCATCCGGTCCTACTGACGTGGCAGCACACAATGAAGAAAGTGGCTGATCGGACGCTGGGTGAGTCCGGTGAAGGGTGACCGGATGCGTCCGATCGTGAAAAATCATCTCTGGATGCTTACTGGAAACGACCAGATGCTAAGGTCCTGCGTTCGGTCACTTCAAAGCAGCACATCCGGCCACAACTTAAATGTACCGATGACCGTTGAGATTGGGTGATCAGCATTTGAAGCAGGGGCCACGTGGCATGCATCGTGCGACCGAGCGCTGAGGTCTAGCGTCCGGTCAATCTGACTGGCGCGTTTGGTCACCCCGTGTTCAGTGTAGTGAGGAGCCCAACGGCTCTATTCGTGGGGGCTCTCTATTTAAGCCCCATGGCCGGCTCAAACTCACTCTCTTGGCCATTTGCATTGACATAGCAACCTTGTGAGCTTAGCCAAAGCCTTCCCACTCATGTCCATCATAGATTCAACATCTTTGTGAGATTAGGAGTAAATCCAAGTGCATTGCTTGAGTGTTTGCATCTAGAGGCACTTGGTGTTCGTGTTTCGCTGCTGGATTCGCTTGTAACTCTTGGTGGTTGCTGCCACCTAGATGGCTTGGAGCAGCGAGGATCATCGAGCGGAGGTTGGTGATTGTCTCCAGCTCCGATCGTGGTGATTGTGAGGGGTTCTTGACCTTTCCCCGGTGGAGAGCCAAAAGGTACTCTAGTGAATTGCTCGTGGCTTGTGTGATCCTCATCTTGTGTTGGTTGTGTGGCACCCTATTGAGGGTTTGGCGTGCGATGCCAATTAGCGCGTGAACCTCCAAGTGAGTGAATCGCCACAATGAGGACTAGCTTGCCGGCAAGCAAGTGAACCTCGGTAAAAAATCATTGTGTCATCATTTAATTCCGAGGTGATTGGTCTTCATTGGTATTCATTCTTGTGATTGATTGGTTCACTCCTCGACTCGGCGGTATAACCATCTTGCTCACTCTCTTTACATTACCGCAAACTAGTTATCAAGCTTTTTAGTGTAGCTAGTTTTGAGAGCTTGTTAGTTTGGTTAGTGTGGCTCTTTAGTTTGCCTTTGAGAGCACACTAACTTAGTATAGTGACATAGCCATTGTGTGGTTAGAAACTATAGAAACTAGAATTGTGGTAGATGACTTGCATTTTTAGTAGGCTAGCACAACACTTGCTTCACCTCATTATGTCTAACCGGTTTGCTAAGTGTTGTTGTAGAAATTTTTAATAGGCTATTCACCCCCCCCCTCTAGCCATTAGGACCTTTCAACCCACTCCATCGGTCACCTCACTCCACCGACTAGGGTTAGAGCTCCATGGCAACCACCACTGGCTCAAGCTCGTCGTGGACCTCCATGGAGCGGTCTGGGGAGCGGTCCCCATACTCTTCTCTAATTCCTTATCACCATCCCCCTACTCGTACACACCAGCTATCAACTGCTACTATGGTCAGAAGACTCCCAAGTGGATCTCATGGAGTAATGGGAATCCAGGAAGGAGGTATCATTCATGCTACAAATATCAGGTGAGTTCAATTTACATTATGATAGGGTGATTTGAATCTAGGAAACAGTCTATCTGACAATTTGCTAAATTGTTGTGGATGCAAGGATGGTGGATGTAGTTTTTGGGTGTGGTTGGATCCCAAGCCAACAGATCATCAGATTGAAATCCTTGTTGATTTGCGAGATGCAATTAAGGCCTTGCGTAATAAGAATGAAACTCTAGAGCTAGAGAAGAATGAACTCAGTTTTTTGGTGGATGAAGCACATGTGAAGAATGCCGAACTAGTGAAGGAGAAGGAGGAGCCCAGGGCACTTGTGAAGGAGCTTGAGGCCAAGGAGCTATAGCTAGTGGCCTTGTTCAGTAAAGGTGCCAAGGTGTGTTGTGGTTCAGTGATCCTTCTTGCTGTGTTTTTGGCACTCCTGGTGGCCATGTTCAGTAAAGGTGTCGAGCCCCTGAAGCTATAGCTGCTATGAATGAGTTGTCTGAATGTATGAATTAGCTTAGTTTGAATTAGCTTAGTCTAAATGAGTTGTTGAATGTATGAATTAACTGTATGAATGAGTTCCTGGTATCAATGTATGAAACTATGAGTTGGCTGAATTAGTTGTTGAAATGAGAAAATGTTGGCATATGTTGGCAACATCACAAAAAATGACAAATTGTATGAATGAGTGCATGATAGAATGCTCAATTGGTTTTATAGAATCTGTTACAATTCCATAACATCCACATCCAACTAAAAAAGACAGTGAATTTCCCACAAAAGAGTCACTGTTACAAATGTTTGTGCTCCATCAACATCCCACAAAAAGACAGCTACAAATGACAGTTAATCGAATCATCATCATTACATTCCATGGGATCCCTATCATTATCACTAAAATACTCAAAGATAGTGTCATCTTCACAACCTTCAGAGTCACTATTTTCAGCCATGTCTTCTTCCCTTCTATTGATAAGAACTTGTAAGTTACCAGCAATAGTAGATTTCTCTCCATCTACACGTCGGTGCACTGGTGCAGGCTCATCTAAGCCATCATCATCATCTTGCACCCCAAGCTCCTTATCAGAACCAGTTTCATCTTGGTGAACAGTGCTCAATTCTATTTCATTGACATCATACATGCTCCTATGCTCAAATTTTTGGACATAACGCCAATTTTCGCTAAACTGTGTGTCCTGCACGTAGAAGACTTTTTTTTGATTGAGTTGCTAATATAAATGGGTCTGACTTGTACCAAAACCTCTCTATATTGATGGATCTAAAAAGGTCATCATCTCTAATGGTTCTAGCTTTGCTATCTTGACTGAACCACTCACACCAAAAAAGTACCACAGTTCGAATGAATTCCAAATTGGAGTTGTAGCTCAACTCAACTATCTCTTTGAGATGACCATAAAATTATGTCGACACTCCATTATGTGTTCCATCCACCAGCACACCACTATTTTGTGTCTGTCTTTGTCTTTCACGGTCGATAGTGTTGTATCGAACACCATTCACACTGCATGATGCCCATAATTTCACTCTAAGGTCAGGACGACATGATATTGCATATAGCCCTTCACTAACCTCTTCACGATTATCCTTCCACGGCATCTTGATCTAATAAGACAACAAAATACGTGAAAATTAAAATATATGAAAAGAATAATGCAGGACAACATATGAAGATAAAAATAAATCTAGAACCACTTACATGACTCCTAAACCAAGCAGGAAATTCTTTTTCCAACCTATTCTCAGCATCATGGCCACCTTGTTTCTCTAACTCTTCTCTAAACTTGCTGCACACATAGTTCACAATATGTATTGGTCATGCATGTTCCGCATAGTTGTTTATTAGCACACACAATTTAGAAAAAAACACTCACCTTAAATATGGCTCTACCTCGTCACAATTGTTTAGCACATACCAACAAAGCTTGTCAAATTCTTTGTCCTCAAGATATGTCTGCCTGTTGGCTCCCAAGAGTTTAACACCATGCTCGAAGATAGAGACGTCACCATCTGACGCTCCCTGATCCCATTTGTCATCATCCCGATTAAATTTAGTGACATCTTCCATGTACCTTGAGCAAAAGGTCAAGGTCTCATTAGCTATGTACGCCTCAGCGATGGATCCTTTAGGTCTAACCCTATTCCTCACATACCCTTTCAAAGTGCCCATTTGGCGTTCGATTAGGTACATCCATCCATATTGGACAGGACCTCTTAGGAGTGCTTCATCAGGAAGGTGGATAGCCAAGTGGACCATCACATAAAAAAGGCAGGAGGAAATATTTTCTCAAGCTTGCATAGTATCACAAGGATTTCTGCTTTTAGACGTTTGATTACATCCCGACAGGTAAAATTCTTTAGAGCAGGATGTGGCAATCATGGGTTTTGAGGCCTGCACCTTGGAACCATCTGCACTAATGCATCTTATCAGGATGGAAGCGTATCCATATGGAAACCGAATACTTTTTAGAAATCCACAAAATGCAACCCTTTCTTCTTTCTCCATGGCATACCATGCTGGTGGCATGGAAACTAAATTGCCATAATCTTGTTCTAAATGCAACTCCGGTCGTATGCCCATATCCTGAAAATCAAGTCTCTCATTAACTGTATCCTTATTCTTGCCCTCAAGATGGAGTATTATGCCTAGAAGGGCATCACTTATATTCTTCTCTATATGCATCATATCAAGATTATGTGGTAGCTCCAAGTGTTTCCAATAAGGTAGTTTCCATATAGAGGACTTTCGGCTAAACGATTTTGGCTCATCGTCCTTCTATGCACGCTTCCTTTTCTTGCTACCATTAGGCTTACCAGGACTAACATCTTTTACCTTCTCTAGACACTCCAATGTCTCATCCATACTCAACTTTTGTGGCTCAACCCGATTTTCTCGGTGTCCATCAAAGGCCAAGCTTCTTTGCCACTTGTGAGTTTTTAGAAGGTAGCGACGGTGTCCAATGGAACATATCTTTTTCCTAAGACTCCTTGACAATGGATCTCTATTGCAATAAATACATGCATAGTAACCTTTAGTAATTCACACTAACAATACACCCAAAGCTGGATAATCATGGATGCACCATAGTACTGCAGCACGAAGGTCAAACTTTGAACTAGTGAATGTATCATAAGTTCTGACACTCTCCCATAGTTTTAACAAATCCTCAATGAGAGGTTCTAAGAATATGTCAAACTCCTTGCCTGGAGACTTTGGTCCTGGGATGAGCAATGCCATGATGTAGTTGAATGCATCGGTGCATGACCATGGAGGTAGATTGTATACCTTTACAAGTACATGTCACATGTTATAAGTTGTGTTCATGTTCCCGAATGGATTGAACCCATCTATAGCTAAACCAAGCCTTAGGTTTCTTGCATCTCCAGCGAAGCTTGGATACACATCATCAAAGTCTTTCTAGGCTTCGCCATCGGCTAGATGGCTCATTTCATTTTCCATAGGAACCCATTTATCCTTGTGCCACCAGGTCTCCTCAGATGTTGCTTTGTTTGCAAACATCCTCTTCAGCCTGGGTATAAGAGGAAAATATCACAAAATCTTTTTAGGAAGCCATTTGGCACCATCTGCATCTACCCACCTAGATTCCTTGCATTTTGGGCAGTTGTCCAGATTGGCAAGATCCTTCCGAAACAACACACAATTATTGTCACAAACATGGATTAACTCATATCCAAGGCCCAATTCTTTGAGATACTTCTTTGCTTTGTCATATGAATCTAGAAGACCACAATTAGGGAATGACCCTGACAATAACTTCAATATTGCACTGAATGATGTGTTGCTGATCCTATCGAATGACTTGATATGTAGCATTCTAACTAGAAAAGAGAACCTAGACTGAACAAAACCGAGCAAAGAGCATGTTTTACATCTTCAAGAACTTTCACAAACATAGGATATTCTCCATCTTCTTGTACAACTGTGTACAAGTCTACAAGCATCTTTGTCGTACCCTGATCATCTTCATTGTCAGTATCATCCACATCCAACACATCACCTATCATCAGGTTTATTTGCACCCTCTACATATTCCACAATCTCAGCATTAAAAGCTTCTCCATGGTGTACCCACCAAGTATATGTAGCTGACCATCCATAGAGATAGACATGGTCATGCACATCTTTTTGACTCCGTGAAGACTGATTCAAACAATTGCGACATGGGCAAGGTATATCATCATTCGCATTGAATCTATCTCGAACAAAAGACTTGATCAACGCCATCGATGAAGTCATCGCTAAACTGAGTAGCACAAATCCACGTTTTGTCCATCTACTGAATGCAACAACAATTACCTCTAATTAGCCATGTCTAAACAGCTATGAAATGCTATGAATTGAAGGCAATGGAAGAGGACAATACCTCTAAGTAGCTAAAGTAGCCACCCTAGCACCCCATCTCGTCGTTGGTGCAGGCACCCATAGCTGGCCGCCGCCGCAGCTGACGAAGCTAGCAGTCGGAGCAGGCAGTAGCAGATGCTCACCGAAGCTGGCCGCAATAGCTGCCCACCGGAGCAGAGAAGCTATAGCAGCTACCCACCGAAGCAGCTACGTCGCAGCATGTGCCCACTGGAGCAGCAAGCTACGCTGGAGCAGCTGCCCACTAGCGCACCCCGCAGCAGCTAACCATCGAAGCAGCTAGGCCGCAGCAGCTTGTAGCCAGAGCTGCCCGCTGGAGCGGTTCACCGGAGCTAGCCACCGAAGAGGTTCGCCGGAGATGCCTGATGAAGAGGTCGACCGCCAGAGCACCTGCTCCCAGCCCCTTTCCGATTGGATCTGGGTGGTAGCACGCAGGCACGGTGGAAGGGTCATATGAATGATTCAAAAATCTAATAAGAAAAAAATGTTTCCATCTCTTAACACGTCCGAACTCGTATTCTGATGGTAAGACAACTTGGCTGTGAACTACAGGTGCCAGGTTCGATTCCCAGGCACCGCACATTTTTTATAATGACGAAAACCATCATCGGACAAGTGGGATCTGATCGGTGAAACTTTATAGTTTCACTTCCATTACAAAGCTCAAAACATTTGTATGACAATTTTTTTCAATTCGTCGTAGTTGAATAAAGGGGTTGATGGCCAAACAAAGCATCCATGACGATCTAGGTAAAATCATCATTAATTAACCTTATTCAGTGACCAAAATCAGAATTGACATTCCCAAAACATCATAGATGAAAGGATTTCTAGTAGTGCGCTTAGATCCCCGAGTGACCCGCTCCATCTCGCACCAACAACCGGACACGAGTGTAGGGTCTGGACACGAGTGTAGGGTCAAGATGGCGGACTAGAGGGAGGGTGAATAGTCCTTTCTAAAATTAATCGCGTTGGCTAACCGTAACAAATGCGGAATTAAAACTATCGGTGTAGCCAAAACTATACCCCTCTATCTAAGTTACAAGCACCTCACAAAGATCCTAATTAGGCAACAAAGGTGATGGGCTAGCTAGAACTCACCTAATCAATTCTAGAGCAAGGTCACACAAACCTATGCACTAGTATTTTGGCAACCGGGAGAGCTCCTACACAAACTTGACTCATGTGATGAGCTCTCACTAGTTTTAGATTTTTCATTTGAAAGCTCTTTAGTGAAAAAATCATGGTCTTGTACCAAGTTATCATAAGCAACACTAAGTTCCTCATGAGCCAATTTTAGCTCCTCATGTGAACAAGTAGTAACATAAAGTAGATGCTTTTGTTGTTCAAATGTTTTCTTTAGAAAAGAGTTTTCATTTTTTACTTTCTTGGTTTTAGCCATCTCTTTTTCTAAAGCTTTGATCATGCAACCAAATCTATCTAGAAGCTCCTCATATGAATCAAGATCAATCACATTTGCATTAGATACCTTGGTGTCACCTTGTGACATGAAGCAATGTGATGTAGTGGATGAGCTTGTAGATACATCACTCTCATAGCCCGAGCATGATCCATCATCATCACCATCAAGTGTGCATGGAGTAGCATCATCATTGGCATCACTTGTGGCATCATCATAAATCTTGTCAAGTGATCTTATGGCATGATCATCATCATCATTACTTGACCATGAGGTAGAGCAATCTTCCACAATCACCGAATTGTGGCTATGCTCAACATCCTCATGTGCCTCCTCCTTGGGCTCATCATCATCATCGGAGACCATCCCATACTTCTCATTGAGATGAATCCAAATCTCATGAGCAGTCTTCATGTTAATGATCTCTCCAAATATGAATCATCCAAAGATCTATACATGATGTTAGTAGCTTGGATGTCGAGATCTAGGCATTTCTCTTGTGCTTGAGTTAGATTCTCTTCATCCAACACATGAGAAAAGCCTACATCTACCATCCACCACATTTGAGGGCAAATAAACTTAAAATTGCATATCATCTAATTTTTCCACCGTGCAAAGTGTGTACCATCAAAAATATGTGGACAGTCAATATCTAGCCCATAAGTCGCCATCCTCTTGGGTCGGTGAAGACCACAAATGAGAGACCTAGCTCTGATACCACGTGTAGGGTTGAGATGGTGGACTAGAGGGGATGAATAGTCCTTTCTAAAATTAATCGCGTTGGCTAACCGTAACAAATGCGGAATTAAAACTATCGGTCTAGCCAAGACTACACCCCTCTATCTAAGTTACAAGCACCTTACAAAGATCCTAATTAGGCAACAAAGGTGCTGGGCTAGCTAGAGCTCACCTAATCAATTCTAGAGCAACATCACACAAACCTATGCACTAGTATTTTGGCAACCGGGAGAGCTCCTACACAAACTAGTAAGCAAAAGCACATAGCCACCTAAGCTCACTAGCAATGCTCAATAACAAGGCTACACAAGCTAAATTATAGAGCACAAATTACTTAGCTACACAAACTAAGCATATGACTAACAAGGTTACTCAAACCAAATTAGTCACGCGAGAGCTACTTCTATGCTACACAAGCAAGAAGGTAACTAGCAAGCTACACAAGCTAACTAATTACAAGAGCAACTACACAAGCACAATGTATAAAATATAAAGACAAGCTTGTGTAAAGAAGATGCAAACCAATGGGAAGACAAGGATGACACGATGATTTTATCCTGAGGTTCATGTGCTTGCCAACACGCTAGTCCCCGTTGTGTCGATCGCTCACTTGGTGGTTCGGCGGCTAATTGGCATCACCCGCCAAGCCCGCACGTCGGGCACTACAAGAACCTACCCACAAGTGAGGGTAGCTCAATGACACACTCAACTAGAGTTGCTCTTCGCGATCCCCATGGGGTGAGCACAATCCCCCTCACAAATCCTCCACCGGAGCACCGTACAATCTTCTCACGTGCTTCAACGAAGTCACAAGCCACCAAGCCGTCTAGGAGGTGGCAACCTCCAAGAGTAACAAGCACCACCCGCTTGCAACTCGAACACCTAGTGCCACTCGATGCAATCTCACAATGCAACGCACTAGAATCACACTCACTCGTAATTGATTCGCACTCTTGCAAGCACAAGTGAGTTAGAGGGCATCCAAGCACTCCTACACAAGCCACATAGGCATGAGGGTGCTCAGCAACCAGCCCAAGGCCGGCTAATGCTTGGTTTTATAGCCCCTTAGAAAATAGAGCCATTGTACCCCTTCACTGGGCACTTTACGACGCGACCAGACTCGCTGTTATAATCGATCGGACTCGCAGGTCATAGCGTCCGGTCGCTACAATGCCGCCATGTGTACTAGCTGTTTGAATTTAGTCATTGCCGCCCAATGACTCCCAATGTGCGTGCACAGTCAACCACTGACTGGACTCACCAAAGAAAACGACCTGACTCTCCAAGCCCTAGAGTCCAGTCCCGAACAGAGAGTGTCCGAAGACAAATTTTACTGACCGGATGTGTCCGGTCAACGTCGACCTGATGCGCCCCTACGTCTAGTCCACACTCAGCCTCTCTGCGCTCACTCACGATGCTGACGCCAGCGTACGTCACACTCGACCTGATGCAGCCCCTACGCATCCGGTCACAACTTCTCTCCAGTGTCCGATCGTTAAGCCGCCCTGCTCCTTCTCTGCGCGTGATGACCGGACGCATGGCCAGCCTTAGGCCATTGCGTCCGGTCACGCTTCCTCGCTCTCGGGCAGCACAGCGCCACTAGTTATAAATTACTAGATGAGCAGGTTCACCCCGACTACAGCGTTCGGTCACTACAACCCTCTCTCTCCCATACACTATTCCTCAACAAGAATTTCTCGCTGAGAAATGGGAATTGCTGGTTGAGGGATTTCACCCTCACTAACACGCATTGACAACGCATGCAGGCTTGTCCCTTGCTGGCCGAGAGTTAGCACCACTATTTTCACCATTTTAAGTGCTATTTTTTCATTTTCACCACCTTTGCAAATGTGCTAACATCACCAAGTGTTCACAATCTTGTGTATGTGTGTTAGCTTTTCACAAACATTTTTCAAGGAGTTAATCACTCATTTCATCACGCCACTCCATCCTAGCAATGATGCAAAGTTAGATCACTCGAGTGGCACTAGATGACCGATATGCAAACAAGTTTGCCCATCTTGATAGCACGGCCATCTATCCTAAACCCGGTCATAAACTTCTCTACACACCTATGACTGGTGAAATAAAATTCCCTAGGTTATACCTTTGTCTTACGCATTCCATTCCAACTTCTCCAATGTCAATGCAACACATGCACCAACATGATCAACAATGATATGATCCAGTCCATATCATCACGTGACCATATTGGTTCATCGATCTTGACTTCACTTGCTCTTCACCATTGCTTCGGTCCATCGGCGCCAAGTCATCACTCAACTTGCCCTTCACATTTGCAACCGGTCCATCAAGCCAAGCCTTGTCTTGATCTTCTCCACCTTAATCACATGACTCAATGTCATATCTCATATGCAATGAGCTCCTTCATCATCACATGTGTGAGCTTTGCAACATCTTCGAGCCATTTTCACCTCCATGACATGTGTTGCTCACACACATGTACTTATGGACTAATCACATGTGTATCTCACTCAAACACATATTAGTCCACCTAAGGTTGTTGTTGGTATTTATAAGTGCAAATAGAATATAAAGGATTCCTCAAGCGCACAGAATACCATTGTAGTATTTTACCAGGAGTATTCTAGGTATCGTTATTTATATTTTACCACAGGGAAACAATGGAGTAAAGACTTATTGAGTAATAAAGGAATGTTTACCTATCAACATACCAGCATAGCTAAAGCAGGGGTGAATGTAATGATAGGAATAAAGCATAATGACACTAAGGGGATAGGTCACTAAGCTAATGTAAATAGTTAACTCGGGAGAACAACGGGTGAGATAGATTCCTATGATATTCCTATTACATGATCAAAGTATATATACATCCAACTATAGCTAAGACTAACTCTACTCTTGTGCACTTCGGGACGCCACTTAGACGGTAGAGCATCCATAATAGATAACTCTACTGACACGACTACGGTCCTACAATTTAAGAACCTGTTCAATTCGGCATGGACTATAAAGGATAGACGGGGCTGTCACCTCCCGCTGCTACCACACAACTAGACAACAGGGTGTACTCATAGGCAGTGCATCGTATAAGCACCATGCTTACATGAGGCTCGGCTACTTAGCCTAATCGATAAACTATAGCAAGCTAAGCACTCTATGAACCTGCACACAAAAGTAAAGATAATCTTAACTAAGCAAGATATATATTCAAAATAAGCATAGCCATGTAAATAGAAATATAATGAATTGATAATAAGTCTTACAAGATGTAGAAGTGAAGATACAAGGCTTCGCCAAGCCTCCAAGACTAGATCCGGAACTCGAGCATGAGCCCAACTCGACCCTCACTCCCGAGCTACTAATCTACTACATTGGAGAGTCTAGACCTAATCCTCATGGTGTCTCTTGATCTCTGAATGAGAGATATGAATTAGGGTTTTAGGGATAGCCTAAGGGAGGGGGTAGGGGCTGGTATATATAGGCCGGAGCATCCATCGTGAGCCCTTGGATCAAACCGACTTAAAGGACTGCGTAGATGCATACTAAGAGGCGGTGGAGAACAGACATTGTGACGCAGAGCCTGATAGTGGGCCCCAAGGGCTAGGCAGACTACAGATAGGGCCAGGTGGCCCCACATGGCAGCCACCTGCCCTCTGTTTTGGTGGTTTGCCTTCTAGAGTCTTCCCACGTCGGTTTCGCTGCGGATAAACGTGATTTGCTTTGACGAATAGGCCCTCCTTGATGGTTTTCTGAGTAAATCCTCCTGTAAACATAGATTCACCAAAACTTATAGAATTTATTAGTTTAAACCCTTAGACCTATGTTGGTGATCCTTTTTATGCATTTATATAAGTTATATTGACGGTTTATGATGAACGTTAACTACCCTTCCTATTCGATGACTTCACGCCAACAGCGCAACCACGACCCACCGGCTTGGGGGCTCGCTGCGATAATGAGAACAACTGCGACAAACCCAAGGAGAAAGGATTTGATAGAATCTAAGTATCCTCAACACACCAGAAGCGGGCAAACCGCTTACAAGACAAGGCATGAATGAAGAGGAATCTCCCTTCATTCATCGCCTGATAATTGCGGATGCGACCACGCCGCACAAGGGGCACAAAGCGCCAAACACCACCAAGGGTGACAGCGAGCGCCTCTCGGGTCACCGGCTGTGGGAGCACGAAAGATGCAGACAAAATGTCTTATGGATCTCATCGCGCTACCGTAGCCCGTGGACCAAAGAAGACAGCCACGGCGATGGGAGAAGATGTCAAGTTCCCAATGATTTCATGAGGAACTGACATCTTCGCCGCCTCTCACCTCCCTACCCGCAAAATCCCTTCTAGCACCTACTGTTGGGGAACGCCACACTGGCTCCCAGACACCATGAGCGACTCCTAGTGAGGTACATGACTAGGCCCCGTGGTTCCCCCTAAACACACAACCCTCGGTTCCTCGTCATCTCCCCAAATGCCCGGCCATTCGGGGAAATCTAAGATAACACGAGGCCATAGCCACGAATGATCCGAATGAGAGAAAAACACCTATTTATAAGCCCAAAGGCAGACCAAAACCGCATGAAACTCCCACACCACGTGGCGGGAGAGTTCGCAGCTAATGCCAGATGCCCACGTGAGATCTAGGGAATCGAAACCCTCCAAAGAGGCGGGGCCGGTACAACGTTGACGAGATCACTCGGCCCCCGCCTGGGACACAAACCCCGATACGCAGCACACTAACGTGGCAAGACTTAACAATCGCATACCGCATCGCCAGGGCGACCTAACAAGATGCAGCAGCCACCTGCCGCATTAAAGGCACCAACCCGCAAAGGGTCAAGCGATGAAGCTCGCACGAGCCGCGACTATGGACCCGCGCTCAATGCGCACGCCTCTCAGCGCTTTCACGGTCACTTCACGATCGCAAAAACGCTCGGAGGCTACTATCGGGGTTATAACCCCGGGGTGTCTCAAGACACCGATCAATTAGCAGGTCACGAGGCATGCAATGCGCTAGCTAGTGAAGGCCTGAACGACCGAGGCCTAGTCGAGCCGAGCGAGCTAGGCAGGGCGCTAGGGCTAGGGTTAGCCACGACCTCTTCTCCCTGCCTTAGCCGCACGGCGCTCGAAAACTACACGACCTCGCCCCCTTCGCGACCCCTGAAAGGGATGGGGCGAGGTCGAGCCCCGCCAGGTACACCTACTGTGGCAAGGGCAGCCACGCCTCATAGACCCCGCGAGGACCAAGGGGACAGCAGTCACCTCGATCTAGTCAGAAGCCAGCCCTGCGCCACAAAGATCGGACAAGACAACACCGCCCTGAGGCGGTGATGACAGGCACGAGGACCACCGGCCAGATACGGCCTGACAAGATGCATGAACGATCTCACCCACTACGGAATGGGATCCACGATGGGGGCCTTGACTTAAAGGCCACCCGGACCGACGAGAGCTATGACCCCAACTATCGGGATTGTGGCCCTCAGCTCCTCAGCGACGACCAAGTGATCGACGACCCAGGGCAGCTACCTAATGTGGGTACGACGCCCCTAGGAACCAAGAGACGATGAAGAAGGCCACGACGGACACCGCATTGTACAGGACGGCTGATGAACCACTATCGAGGCTACAGGGCCGCTACGGCCGGCACGGTAGCGCCACGTCACATCCTGCCGCAATGTGGCCAGAAGACCATGACGATAGCCACGACCGGACGTGCACCAGAAGACGGCGTAGCTTGTAAGCCAAGTTAGCTAGGCCCTCCATCAGGCTCTCGACCCTTCGGTCGGGAGAACTTCCTTATTATACAAGCCCTGGCCTCGAACTCTATATAAGGGCAGTCAGGGCACCCATCTCGGAGACGATTCACATCCTCTACCATTACATTCATTCACCATTGTAATAGGGCTCCTGGAGCTTCTCTTTGGACAGCCCTTCGCCTAGCATAGGTCCTTCCATCGCTTCCACCTTTCTTGCACCATCCATTGTAAGAACTTCAGAGCATTCAAGCGAGGAATACGCACTCGATCATCTCTGAGATTGGACGTAGGACTCCGGCCTGAACCAGTATAAATTCTCGTATCCATTAGATGCTACCATCGTCTTTCTAGAATACGCGGTAATCGTATAAGCCCTTGTTTAGTTCGCGAAATTTGGATTTTGGGGCTACTGTAGCACCTTCGTTTTTATTTGGCAAATAGTGTCCAAACATTGACTAATTAGGCTTAAAACGTTTGTCTCGCAATTTCCCACCAAACTGTGCAATTAGTTTTTCTTTTCGTCTACATTTAATGCTCTATGTACGGGCCGCAAACATTCGATGTGACAGGTACTATAGCAACTTTTTGGATTTTGGAGTCCAACTAAACAAGGGCTAAATTTACTAGTACGGTTTACAAAATACGATAGTACGAGTGTTGCAAAGCTACTTTGATATGGATATTTTGTGGAGGCTGGATCTGGGTTTTGACGATGAAAACACCAATTCCAGCTTTTCTGGGGAGTAATGAAACCTGATCCGGCACAGTGGAGGCGTCAGTATAGCACCTAGGTCCCTGAAGAAAAGCTGGAAAGGACACAGTGTATCCGTGTGGTGCTGTCGCCATGTACCGGTACATCTGATTTGGAGAGGGGTCGTTTCCTGCAATGCAATTGTTCATACCTGAAGTTCGAGGTTGATCGCTGGCAGAGTTGGTGGAGTGGGTGTATGTAGCCGTCACATCTCCACCTTCGCTTGGGCTCAACATTGTCCCGCATCATTATCGCCTATTGATGGCCTACTGATTATCTATCATCAGCATCAAACTTTGGTATGAGCAGCTTCACTGCTAATTAACACGTCTCTTAGGGCATGTTTGGTAGAGTTACATCTGATTCTGATTCTTTTATAGAAGTGATTCTGTGGCTGAAAGTGATTCTTTTTTATTTTTTAGCATAAACTCTTGAAATCATGATGAAGAATTACTTCACAGAATCAGGAGAAGCTACTTTTTTTAAGCTTTCAGCCTCCTGGTTCATTTTAGAAAATCACTTCACGAAATCAGCAGAGAATCATTTCTCTCTAAAAAATTGTTTGGCAGAGATCCTGCTAGATTTAGCAGAGAATCAACTCTAAAAGCTCTACCAAACGGGGCCTTATACTAGTTTAGTACTCAAACGTGGTGACCAAACTCATGGCTTCGAGAAATTCAGTTACCGAGGCCCTTGTTATGCTGAAGGTCCAGGAACTTGCAACCAGATTATTTATAAATCGTCAGACTTTTTTTTTTTGGAAGGAAGAGATTGTACAAATCGTACTTCTTTTTTCTTTAGTGGAAAGCACTAAAAAATAAGGGGAAAATCCCATATACTTCATGACATGTTCCCACGCAAAAATTCGGCAAAATGAACAACGATACCGACATCTATACACCAATTTATTTATTCTCCCTAACAAGATGCACACATCTGTATTCTGACAAATTTTAAAACTGACAGAGATTAGGTAACGGATAATCCTCTCCCGGGTATATATAATCAATCAATCATCATCATCACAGGTAAACAATAGAGTAGATTGACAGCTCGACGCCGATGAGCTGAGCTGAGCGGCCTTCCTTCCTGGCGCGCACGTTCAGGCGCTTCCCTTCGGCGGTTCGGCCTTCCCATAACGGCTTTTAACTAATTCCTCCTCTCCCACCGATCGGCCGATCCAGCTAGCCTGACCTCCCACCCTCCCCTTTCCCCCGTCTTGAATCCGCTCAAGTTCCCGATCTCCCACTTCGTCCTCCAGCTCGGTCGCGTTCGCGGCCCCCCACTCCGTGCTCCGGAAATAAGTAGCCGGCGGTTTCCTCGCCCCAGGTTTTGCGGTTGCTGGGGCCTGGGGAGTGGGAATTCGTTCGGCTCCGGTCTGGCCAATGCTCCTGCGGTTTCTTGGAGAGGCCGCTGAGATTGGGATCCAAGCCGCGTTAGGCGAGCAGCAGCAGTAGCCGCATCGAGATTCGCCGTCCTTGTCCGAGGGATTCTCCGTTTTCTTGGGCGGGGAATTCGGTTGCGGCGGGGGAAAAAAGAATTCTTTCGTCGGATTGGCCCAGGTCCTTGGTTGATCCGTTACAAAGGCCCCAGTGTATGCTGTAGTAGCCTTTTTCCACGCGTTTCTTTCCTCGCCCCAGATCCGTCTCCCCGCCCGATTCTTTGGGGGGAATTGGCGGCGGATCGGGGGCGGAGGGATTTGGAGGCCTCAGCTCCGATGGAGGTGCACGCCGACGTCGATGGGTCCGGTGTGCCCCTGGCCGTGCTCCTCAAGCGGGAGCTGTGGAACCAGAAGGTGGAGAGGCCGGACATCCTGTTCGGGGAGGCCAACAAGAGCAAGAAAGGGGAGGACTTCACGCTCCTCATGCCTAGGTGCCACCGCATCACGGGCGAAGGCGGCGGCAGTGGCGGCGGCGGCGAGAATGCAGGCGACGACGACGCCATTTCCGTGTTTGCGGTAATGATTCAGTGGCCCTCTTCTTATTTTTTGGCCTGTGTTTACTGCATTCATTTCGCATTTCGGCGCCATGTACAGTTTGCCGCCTGATTGTTGCTGGTAATTGATCATGTGGCTGGATGGACTAAAAGTGTGGTAGGAATCTCGTTCTTGTAGCATATAACTAGAAGTTTCATCTATGCTTCTGAGCCTGGATTTTATGGTGGCTTATTTACTCCTTATAATGTGTTTAGTGTAATAGCACCATTTCTAAGATTTCGTGATTGTTTTCCATAATGGAACTAGCGCTTCCTGTGGTGTCATGGTCTCATACTGTTTATCTTTTGCATAGAGTAGTAGCATGATTGACAGGCCTAATTTTGCGGTGTGCTGGCATCAAGGCACATGGGGACATATGTTAGCTAGTATTTTACTGCTCTTGATTGTCTTGACTCTATCATTTCGGTGGTCAGAAGACTACTGGTCTGGGAATATTCAAACTGTTTGGGATCTTTCAGGCTTCCAGTAGTTGGCAATTAGTTTGGTCCTACAAATTTTCATATATCAATCCAACATTCTCTATCAACACAAAATAGAGCAGTGTAATGGCAAAGTCAACTCATGTCGGAATACTCTTGTGATAATTCAGTTCTACACTATGAATGGAGAGTATTATGTTTTCTAAATTAAAACTTTCCTTATACAAACTAAACTGATTGTTAATCTCACTCGAACTATTCATTCTGGTTTCTCGCATCAGATTTTTGATGGACACAATGGCTCTACAGCTGCCATATACACCCGGGAGAATCTAATAAACAATGTGTTGGCTGCTATACCTCCAAATCTCACAAGTGAGGAGTGGACAGCTGCGTTGCCAAGGGCACTAGTTGCTGGTTTTGTAAAAACAGATAAAGACTTCCAAACAAAAGGTATTATAAATGGGATATCAGGTCTGCCTGTCTTCTTACCATTCAAAAGCAAATTATTTCTCAGTGGGTGTGCAATGTTTACAGGAGCATACACATTTGCTGTTTACTGTGGATAGCATGGTTTTAGCCTCCTATATATCATGGGATCCTCAGACTATTTTACTGTGATGTAAACTGACTGTTACAATGTTTTCAGCTGCACGTTCAGGGACCACTGTGACATTTGTTATAATAGATGGATGGGTTGTCACTGTAGCATCAGTTGGCGATTCACGATGTATTCTAGAATCTGCTGAGGGTTCAGTATATTTTTTATCAGCAGATCATCGTCTGGATGCTAATGAAGAGGAGTATGTCCTTACGTCCAAGTCCAAGCTTAATTATATGACTACAATATCGTTAGACTTATGACTAACCCAAGCTCCATAACTGCAGGGTGGAGCGTGTAACAGCAAGTGGTGGTGAAGTTGGGAGAATAAATATTGCTGGGGGTGCTGGGGTAAGTTACTTTTCTTTTATGTATGTTGTAAGTTACCAAGTTGATCATTTGTTTCACCCTCCCCACCCAAGTACACAATGCTGTATTCATGTGAGTGGACAGGTTGTAATTTTAAGGACAATTTCTTTGCGGTCATTACTCAGATTGGTCCACTCAGATGCTGGCCAGGTGGATTGTGTCTCTCAAGGTCAATAGGTGATATCGACGTCGGGGAATTTATAGTTCCTGTCCCACACGTGAAGCAAGTAAAGGTGCATAACACATATGAACTATTTATATAAGTGCAGTGGTTTTCTTCTTAATATAATGATGCGCAGCTCTCCTGCGTGTTTGAGAAAAAAAATAAGTGCAGTGGTGGAAAAGATTCTTCATGTTATTATATAGTAGCAGAGATCAGTCATAAAGATCAATGGTATCTTAGCGTAAGGTCACTAATCTAAATGAATTGATCTGAGGTTTGATGCCTACGTTATTGCAGTTGTCCAATGCTGGTGGACGGCTTGTCATTGCCAGTGATGGTGTGTGGGATGCCCTGCGTTTTCAAGAGGCTCTGAACTACACCAGGGGTCTGCCAGCTGAAGCTGCTGCTAATCGAATTGTTAAGGTACTGCTATCTATTTTCATCCCAGGTGTATCCCTTGTCGATAAGGCATGCTTTATGGTTTTATCTGTACTCATAGGTCTTGTTATTTAGGAAGCTGTCACTTCAAAGGGATTAAGAGATGATACTACTTGCATAGTAGTTGATATACTACCTCCAGAAAAGTTAAGCCCCCCACTAAAGAGGCCTGGAAAAGGAGTCATCAAAGCTCTGTTCCGTCGGAGGCCCTCTGATGAAATGTCCGAAGATCAGATGGACAGAGGATGTTTAGAACCTGATGTTGTGGAGGAAATATACGAGGAGGGCTCTGCAATGCTTGCTCGAAGGTCAGCATTCCTTTTTCTTTGTGCTGGATACATTTTATACTTAGTAATTAAAGGATGTGTGGTGGGAGCATGCATCTGCATAGGAGGTTTGAACAATAGATGCATTTATTGCAACAACATTTGAACATGAATTATACATCCATGTGCAATTTGGCCTAAGCCCTTTAATCTTCTCCACAGGTTGAATATAAATTATCCAGCAGGAAATATGTTCAAGCTGCATGATTGTGCTGTCTGCCAATTGGAGATGAAACCTGGTGAGGGCACGTCTGTTCATGGTAACATGCCCAAGCATTCAAGAGTTGACCCCTGGGGTGGTCCTTTTCTTTGTTCCTCATGTCAAGTGAAAAAGGAGGCCATGGAAGGGAAGCTACATTCAAGAAGTATGGATGTCTTTACCCAGAAGCTATAACCTTTTTTTTCTTTTTGCACTGGACAATAAATGTGCTGAATCCTAAGTTACCCACTTTTTTTCAGATTCCCAATCTGCTGTCCAACCTGTGCCTAAGTAGGCCTTCCCTGACGGTTTCTATACATTGGTTCATACACAGTAATTATCACTAACAACAGCATTAGCAAATAAAGTTGACTCGTCAAGAATTTTCACCTACTCCATTCTTATCAAATGGTGATCGGTACAGATTATAGAGATTTATGGTGTCATTTATATGATGCACTACAGTTGTTCTGTAGAAGGTGAAGTCTGAGCTTATCGAGTCTTATTCAGAGAGACCACAACTGACCTCTAGGTTCAAAAGAACTGGTAGCCTTAAGGTGTGCTGCCTTCTGTAGTTCTGTCATTGATTATCAAGTCTTGCACGACTTGTCTATTTGTGAATACCAGTCGTTGGTTGAACCCCATTTAGTCCGAACGTAGTTATTTTTTTGTTTCTTCACATGTCACGCTGCTTGATGAGTGACCATAAAGACTATGCTTTTTCCAGTCTCAGTCACACAATGCTTCCTCCCTTGTTAATCCTCTCACCACATGGATTTTCCTTTCTGTTTTATTCTTTACCATGTGTATAGTCATGAGGCACATCGGTACATCACATTGACTACCCTTTTTTGTATTTATACCATAATTCTGCAGTTGTACCATTGTACTCACAATTTTCTAACAAATATTTATTCCTTTTGTTTTTTGAACTTTTGCTTCTTTGTACTTGAAATGGTGTTCTGGCAAAGAGGAAACTTTCCAAATTTGTTTCATATAGATCTAGCTTAACTGCATTCTGTAGGGAAAATTCATAAACACAACGGAGCTTAGTTCCACCTTTCATTTAATGTTTATCTGAAACAGAAGCAGGGTGACAATGATCGCTTCCTCTTGCATATCGAATAAGGTAGGCATTGTTTTCTGCTGCAAGGATGAGTTCATTGAACTGCCAGGCAATAATTTTGATGCATAGGAACTTTTTGGCTAAGGCAACAAGATTCTCAGTATGGGAGTCGTTTGTATAGACGTTCCTAATTTCCTACTCTTGTCATCCTCATGAAAGAGCCCATACAGATACAGTCTTCCACCATGAGTTGAAGCCAATTGCAGTACCTGTGGGTTGCTTTTTGCTCAGTTGCATGAAGTTTAGAATAATACGTAGATGTTAATGCATAGACATGGCATGATATTCTTAGCTTCAAAGGGCGTACTGTAACACCCTAAAATTTGTATTCTTTTAAAATAGTTAAATTTGATTTATTTATGTAATTATGTGTGCATTCAAATATAGGAAAATAATAATTTTTGTGAAATTAAAATCAATCATAAGGATAGATACATGTTGATGCACTCATGCTGTAGCATTTCATTTATTGTGTTGAGTGGTTTTGATCAAAAGTCAAAAGGATTCAAAAATCATTTGAAAATGAATTTTAAAAACTGATTTGGAAAAAGAAAAGTAAATTCTTTTCCCTCCCCCTCCCTTCCTCATTTTTGGCATGCTGGCCCAGCTTCTCCCGCTAGCCCGCTCGCCTCCCTTCCTCCCCGTTCTTCTCTCTTTTCCTCTTGGGCCGGCCCAACTCGAGCAGGGCAACCGTTGTTGCCCTCCTCACTCTCTCTGTCGCTGACCGCCTAGGCCCGCTTGTCAGCGCCGTCGCCCACCTCCCGCGTCACGCGCGGTCAAGGCGGAACCGTCGCTGCCACGCCCGCCCCTCGCGTCGTGGGAGCGTCCCCGCGCCCCAGCCTCTTTAAAGGAGAGCGCAGACCCTGTCGCCGCCCTCCCTGCTACAGTTCCCCTCGCTAGAACTTGCAAAGCCACAACCGCCACACAGAGATGCGTCGGGATCCGCCGAGCTTGGAAACCGCCGTGCCGTCCGCCATTTCTCGCCGCACACCGTCTCCGTTCATCTCCGACTTCGTTTTTCATCCGTTGTGAGACCCCCTTGTTCCCCTCCTTCTCCCCGTGCCTTTAACTTCATGAATCATGGCCTCTAGGGCCCAATTCGCGTGCGCCAGGGACCTTCGCGTCGCCGGCCATGGCGACCACCCCGCCAACCGCATCCCTCGGCCGCGCTAGGCCTCGGGATCGACTCTCCCTCATCCCCGCTTACTTCCTGAGCTACTGGTTCAACGAGTCGTGGCCCGTAGACGCTTTCTCGCTGCGGCCATGGCAGCGCCGCCGTGCCGACACTGTTCTCGGCCGACGCCGCTTCTCTCTCTCCCTCATCTCTAATCAGAGCCAGTCGTCTTTGATCCAACGGATCAAAACATCCCGTACCCCTTCGCATGGTAGAATTGCTTAAGAGCCCCTCGGCTTTATTCTTTTTACACCCGCAGTCCTCGGCCAGATGAAAACCCTGATTTTTCTGATTTATTCAAATTTAAAAATAGTTCATTCTATTTACAGAAATGCCACTTCATTGTTTTGCTTATAAAATCGTCGTTTTAGCTCTGAATCGACCCGTTCAAATTTCGTTAGGTTCGTAATTAAGTTCTCTACATGTTAATACCACTGTCAAACATGTTTGCAGCATTTAAATTTTGAGGTTAGATTTAATTAAATAAATTGTTATAGAAAACCCCGTTTAATTCATAACTTTCGTGTTTTAGCTCTGTTTTTCGTGAACTTCGCGTCTATGTGATCGTAGAGAGACGTAGATTCTTTTTAAGAACCTTTTTATCTTGTTTTTATGCCCTGATGTACTGTTCTAATCCCATAATTGTTTGCTTTGCATGAATGCCTTTGGAATGCTTGTATGTTGCTTTGTTGGTCGAGTTCAGACGGTGAGGAGAACGGTGGAGACCAAGAGTTCTTTGACGACCAGCAGGAGCAACCCGAGTTCGTTGAGCAAGGCAAGTATAGCATGGGATCTACCTTGATGTCCTATTCACCATTTATTAATTTCTCATTTGCATGTGTCTAATTTTGATACCCGTAAGGACATCCTAGTGATTGAGTATCATGTTTCCTTGTCTCCTACGGGTTATATGCATATGGGTAGTTTGCTAGCGCTCAATGTAACTGTACATGATCTACATAATGACCAATGGTTCTATAGAATGAAAAGGTAAAATTTACTTTTAAACAACTGAATTATAGGGCGAATGAGCAAATGACTTTTGATCATGATGCTCTTGGCCCTCCATAAGGACTTATCTATCGGTAAAAGCTGGGACAAACAGTGCAACCGTGAGGGTCACATGGCTCTAACTTTAGCTCAGTAATAGGACCTTTTCTAGCTTGTTAGATGTTACCTTCATGGCGCAAAAGGGGCTTGCCACGTTGGGTATAGGGCTGCCTCTATTCCTATGTGTATAGCCGCGATGGAGATGTGCCATAGGAAAGGGGGGTTCCTACATCTGCCTGTCGAGGAAACCTAGCGGCCCTAACTTGTTAGAGAAACCTATGAAATGGCTTCATAGTGTACCCCGCCCGCTCACCTTGGCAGTGTTATGGGAGTAATTAACCCAGTCATATGGGAATCATGACTCACGGTGAAAGTGCACAACCTCTGTAGAGTGTTACAAACTGTTATAACAGCCGTGCTCACGGTCACGAGCAGCCCGGAAAACTCACAGAATAAATGGTTACTTATTGTTGTTCATTTATGATGTTCTACGATGATAATATGATTCAATTGATTCTGATATCTGATCATGTGGGTTTAATTGGAGCTTAAGCATAACTTGATAATAGTTGATGATAAAATCTTGACTTACTAAAAGTGCTAACCACAGTAAACCAGAGTCACCCTTTTTGAGCTTTCATAACCCCATGTTATCTTGTTAAGTACGGGAAGTATTTACGCTTGTTTACTTTCAATATTGGATAAAAATCTCGGATGGGTAACAGATGTCAACGGATATGAGGAGTTTCCAGAGGACTTTTAGGCTCGTGGTCAACCAGTTGACCGTCCCTGTGTTGGAGCTACCACGAGAGAGTTACCTTTTTATTTTCCGTTGTGTTGTGTAAGACTATGTGATTGTATTAATCGTGATATAAGATACACAGTGATGATACTTTTGTAATTTGTCAACTTATGTGTGACTGATCCCTAGGCACACATGAGTTTTATACATTCAATTTTATCCTTAAAATTAGGTGTGACAAATTAGTATCAGAGCCAGGTTGACTGTAGGACGCAAGCCTAGTTAGAGATGGTCGTTTTAGCATCTTTGCTCCACTGGTTTCATGCTTACTGTCTCATTCTTGTTATTTTATTAAAATATCTATGCTTTTCATACTTTAATCTATTATATAAATTGTTTATTCTAATTCTATCTTACTCTAAATCTATAGATGCCTCGTAACCCAAAGACCGCCCGCCTCAGCTCTGTAGGCTACCGTGCCATGTTCACCCCCCGTGCTCCACAGGAGGAGAAGGAGATTGTGGTCATCTCCGATGATGAGGTGGAACCCTTGATCGAGGAAGATGAGGAGTGGATGGCTACCTCGACTCCCGCACCAGCACCTGCACCCGCACCTGCTCCTACTCCAGCTGTTGCACCTGTCTATGCTATTGCAGCTACACCAACGGAGTCATCAGCTACTTCATCAACGCCTGTGCCACCCCTAGCCGTCCCTGTGGTGGGTGAGGAGATGGGCTGGACGTGCAAATACTACTTCAAGCAGGCCCCAGAGACGGCCTACTACCACACCCTTCTTACTCAGGTGCTGGATGACTACTACACTGATCTGCACGCCTCCATCAACTATCACTGTGCAGAGTACCAGCACCCTTTGGAGGCAACTTTTTGGAAGGTAGAGCTGGTTGTCACCGCCTAGAATGACATAAAGAATGGACATGAGGTGGAGACTGTCCACAATGCCACTGCCAGACGGGCTCATGCATTGGTTGGCATGGAAGATGCAGCGCAGGACGCTTACATCTACTACCATGGTCCTCGTTTTGAGGCCATGAAGGAGGATCGTTTTACATTCCTTCCTCGCAATGATCATGAGGGTAATTGGCAGGTCCTGGCACCACCAGAAAGTGATCCAACTCTGGAAGCAACAGTGCGACATATCCATGCCATGCGGGAGGTAGATGAAGAAGTCAAGGGAGAGCTGCGTGCATCGCAGAGGGCCGAGAGATGTCTCCAGAAGTAGGTTGACGAACTGCGTGCTCAACTTGGGCTACCACCGATCTACAAGAAGAAGCCCGATCGTTCACCATGGTTGACACAGCCCCCTAGGTGTTTGGTGCCTTGTTTAAAGCTACGATGTTGTTAGTTCGTGTGTCATGTCTAGTCTTGTTTTGTCTTGTGAACTTTAGTGATTAGATGTTTTTAATTGTGGACTTGGATGATTTGGAGTTTGTTTGATTGCTGGAAGTTTGTGGGCATGTCCACAAATTCCATAGGTTTGAACCTTAAGTTTAGATGAGGTCTTAATGCAGATGGGTTGCTTTATCATATCTCTCTTGTGCTGTTTTCTGGAGCAGACTGTGTTCTTTATCTTGTATCTCGAGATCTAGGCTGCCAAAAGTTCTGAAATTTTTGTGGAGATATCTAGACTTCTGTATCTTTCAAATGTCTCTGGAATCACGTTGATATCTGTTCAGGTTTGTGAGATCTAGCTGTCACAAGTTGATGATTCTGCGCAGTCTGGAACTCATGACAGATTCGGTTTAGCTCTGTTTTTGACTGTGTGTATATCAGAATCTGTAAAAGTGTTCTAAATAAAAGTTGTAGCTGATCTCCTAAGCTTTCGAACCATTCTTGGTACGCCTCTGTTGGGTCTCTAAAACTCAAGTTATGACAGATTTACTGAACTATTGTATTTGAATCTTGTCCAGAAAATTCTCAGCGTTGCTCTATATCTTTTATAAGTTCTCTATAATTTGGAAATTTCTAAAATTTTGTGCATTTGTTTGGAAAGCAGATGGCCGCAAGAGGAGGAAGAGGCAGAGGCCGTGGTCATGGTCATGGTGCTCCCATGAATCCACCACCACCGCCACCATTGACTATGGAGCAATTGATGGGAATGCAAGCACAGTTGATGCAAGCCATGATGCAACGCTTGGATAACGAACCTGCAAGAGGACCACCGCCTGTTCAAGTCAGAGACAAGCATGGAGAATTCATGAAGGGTCGCCCTCCAGTGTTCACCCACGCCTCAGACCCCTTAGAGGCAGACGATTGGTTGCGTGCTGTGGAAAAGCAACTTAACATAGCACAATGCAATGATCTTGAGAAGGTGTTGTATGCTTCTGGTCAACTCTAGGGAGCAGCTCAGGATTGGTGGGAGTCCTTCCAGTATGGACGCCCCAACGATGCTCCTGTTATCACCTGGCGGGAATTCAAGGATAATTTCCGGTCATATCATATCCCCGATAGACTAGTGGAGTTGAAGTAGGAGGAATTCAGGTCCCTTAAGCAAGGATCCATGTCTGTGGCGGAGTATCATGACAAGTTTGCTCAACTATCACGCTATGCTCCAAATGATGTAGCTAAGGATAGTGAGAAGCAACGCCGCTTCCTCAAGGGACTTTATGATGGCCTACAGCTCCAACTTATGTCCAACACGTACCCTAACTTTCAGTCTTTGGTGAACCGCGCTATTGTGATTGACAATAAGTGCAAAGAGATAGAAGCCAAGAAGAGAAGGCTTCAAGGGCAAGCTTCTGGAAGCAACACCCGCCCGCGTGCCTATCCCTAGCAGGGTTTTCAGTAGAGGAATCAAGGACCATCTAACTAGGGAAACCGTGGTCAGTATCCTCAGCATAACCAGTTCCAGCAACGCCCTCAGCACCAGCAACAGTTTAGTAATCAGCGTCCCCAGCAACAGACCGGCAATCCGGCATCACACTAGGGAATGCCCAATAATGCTCCTATGAAGAGTGTTGCACCCAATAACCCTAACGCATGCTACCGCTGTGGAGAAGTAGGTCACTATGCTCATCAGTGTCCAAAGAAGCAGAACCAGCAAGCTCCACAGGACCAGAATGGCAATCCAAAGTTCAATGCCCAACCACCTCACACTGCAAAAGTGAACTATGTGTCATCTGATACAGCTCAGGAGACGCCCGAGGTCATGTTGGGTACGTTCAGTGTCAACTCTATCTCTGCTACATTACTTTTTGATTCATGTGCTTCGCATTCATTTATTTCCTAAGCTTTTGTTAGAATGCATAGCATACCTTTATGTGCCATGAAAAAACCCATACTAGTAAATTCACCGAGAGGTAGCATGCCAGCTTCTTATTGGAGTCCCTCAACTAGCCTTTCCTTAAGGGGGTAGATTTCAAAGTGAAACCTATTGTGTTGAGAACAGTGGGAATTGATCTTATCCTGGGTATGGATTGGATGAAACAACACCGGGCAGTGATTCAGTGTCAGGAGAGATCTGTTGTTGTGACATCACCCAATGGAGATAGAATCTATGTAGAAGTGGTAGTGCAAGCTCAGCCAACAGCCACTGTGAACCAGCTGGATGGTGATGCCAATAAACAAGATCATGTTGTGGAGGAGTTCCTGGATGTTTTCCCCGATGACTTGCCAGGTATGCCACCTGATCGTGACATTGAATTCATTATTGAATTATTACCTGGAACTACACCAATAGCTAAACATCCATATAGAATGGGGGTTAATGAATTAGAAGAGCTTAAGAAACAACTAAAAGAGTTGCAATAAAAAGGTTTCATACGCCCCAGTTCTTCCCCATGGGGGGCACCTGTGATCTTTGTGGATAAGAAGGATGGTACCCAACGGATGTGTGTGGATTACCGTTCACTTAATGAGGTTATTATCAAGAATAAATACCCTTTGCCAAGGATTGATGATTTGTTTGATCAGTTGAGAGGTGCTTGTGTGTTCTCCAAGATTGATCTCCGCTCAGGTTACCATCAGCTAAAGATTCGAAACTCGGACATACCCAAGATAGCATTCACTACACGGTATGGCTTGTATGAGTATACCGTTATGTCTTTTGGATTGACCAATGCACCTGCATACTTTATGTATCTGATGAATAAGGTGTTCATGGAGTTTCTTGATAAATTTGTGGTGGTATTCATTGATGACATACTGATATTCTCCAAGACTGAAGAAGAACATGCTGAACATATAAGGTCGGTCTTGCAAAAGCTTAGAGAACATAAGTTGTACGCTAAGCGGAGCAAGTATGAGTTTTGGTTGAAGGAGGTCTCTTTCCTAGGTCATGTTGTCTCCAATGGTAGAATAGCAGTGGATCCAGGCAAAGTACAAGATGTATTGAATTGGAAACCACCAACCAATGTAAGTGAGATTCGTAGCTTTTTGGGATTGGCTGGGTACTACAGGAGGTTCATTGAAGGTTTTTCCAAGCTTGCTAAGCCTATGACAGCTCTATTGGAAAAGAATGCTAAATTTATATGGTCTGATAAATGCCAGGCAAACTTTGATGAGCTAAAGAAGAGATTGACTACAGCTCCAGTGTTGATTTTGCCAGATTTAAGCAAGAACTTCTCTATATATTGTGATGCATCTCGTCTGGGCCTTGGATGTGTTCTTATGCAAGAAGAAAGAGTGGTGGCATATGCATCTAGACAATTGAGGAAGCATGAGTTGAACTACCCTACTCATGACTTGGAATTGGTAGCTGTGGTTCATGCTTTGAAAATCTAGAGACATTATCTAATTGGGCATAAGAGTGATATCTATACAGATCACAAGAGTTTAAAGTATATCTTTACCCAGTCAGATCTGAATCTGAGACAACGTCGTTGGTTAGAATTGATCAAAGACTATGAATTGGATGTGCATTACCATCCGAGAAAAGCAAATGTCGTAGCTGATGCACTTAGCAGGAAGAGTTATGCCAATGGACTTCGGATGACATTTATGCCAGCAGAGTTGTGTGCTAAAATGGAGCATCTCAACTTGAGCTTTGTCACTAATGCAATGGAATTGGTGATAGAGCCTACCTTGGAGCAAGAGATATGCAAAGGTCAATTGGAGAATGAAAAACTTAAGGAGATAGCGGAGAATATAGTGCTTGGAAAGGCACCAAGATTCAGGAGGGATGAGAATGGTACTCTTTGGTTCGGAAAAGGATATGTGTACCTAAAGTGAAGGCTATCCGTGATGTAGTTTTGTAAGAGGCACATGAGTCTGCTTATTCTATACATCCCGGAAGTACCAAGATGTATTTGGATCTCAAAGAGAAGTATTGGTGGTATGGTTTGAAGAGAGATGTGGCAGAGTATGTGGCTTTGTGTGACACTTGTCAAAGGGTGAAAGCTGAGCATCAAAGACCTGCAGGGTTGCTACAACCAATGAAGATTTCTGAATGGAAATGGGAATAAGTTGGTATGGATTTTATCGTAGGTTTGCCCCGCACTCAAAGAGGTTATGATTCAATATGGGTAATAGTGGATCGACTCACCAAGGTTGCTCACTTTCTACCAGTCAAGACTACCTATACAGGTGCAAGGCTAGCAGAGTTGTACATAGAAAGGATAGTGTGCTTACATGGTGTTCCCAAGAAAATTATGTCTGATAGAGGCACTCAGTTTACGTCGCAATTCTGGCAGAAAGTACATAGATCTTTGGAGACAAAGTTGAATTTTAGTTCTGCTTACCACCCATAAACTGATGGACAGACTGAAAGGATCAACCAGATTTTGGAAGATATGTTGAGAGCTTGTGCACTGTAGTATGGTACTAGTTGGGACAAGAGTTTGCCATATGCTAAGTTCTCATACAACAACAGTTACCAAAAGAGTCTTAAGATGTCACCTTTTGAGGCGTTGTATGGGCGTAAATGTAGAACGCCTTTGTTCTGGAATCAGACTGGTGAAACTCAAGTGTTTGGACCCAATGTCCTTAGAGACGCAGAAGAACAAGTGAGAATGATTAGAGACAACTTGAGAGTGGCTCAGTCCCGGCAGAAGAGTTACGCTGATACTCGCAGAAGAGAGCTGACTTTCGAAGTTGGAGATTATGTGTACTCGAAGGTGTCACCAATGAGAAGTGTGAAAAGATTCAATATGAAGGGAAAGTTGGCACCGAGGTATATTGGACCTTTCAAGATCCTAGAGAGATGTGGAGAAGTAGCCTATCAGTTGAAACTGCCTGAGAGTTTGTCAGGTGTGCATGATGTGTTTCATGTTTCTCAATTAAAGAAGTGTTTGCGAGTACCAGAAGAGCAGATTCCTTTAGAAGAACTTGATGTTAAGGAAGATCTCACATATGAAGACTATCTGATAAAGATCTTACAGACGGCAGAAAGAGTTACAAGGAGCCGAGTTATAAAAATGTGCAAGGTACAGTGGAATCGGTATACAGAGGATGAGGCTATTTGGGAAAGAGAAGAGGATTTGCGAAAGTCTTATCCACAACTGTTTGAGTAAGCAATCATCCGAATCTCAAGGATGAAATTCATCTTAAGGGGGTAGAATTGTAACACCCTAAAATTTGCATTCTTTTAAAATAGTTATATTTGATTTATTTATGTAATTATGTGTGCATTCAAATATAGGAAAATAATATTTTTTTGTTAAATTAAAATCAATCATAAGGATAGATACATGTTGATGCACTCATGCTGTAGCATTTCATTTATTGTGTTGAGTGGTTTTGATCCAAAAGTCAAAACGATTCAAAAATCATTTGAAAATGAATTTAAAAAAACTGATTTGGAAAAAGAAAAGTAAATTCTTTTCCCTCCCCCTCCCTTCCTCATTTTTGGCCAGCTGGCCTAGCTTCTCCTACTAGCCTGCTCGCCTCCCTTCCTCCCCGTTCTTCTCTCTTTTCATCTTGGGCCGGCCCAACTCGAGCAGGGCAACCGTTGCTGCCCTCCTCACTCTCTCTGCCGCTGACCGCCTAGGCCCGCTTGTCGGCGCCGTCGCCCATGTCCCGAGTCGCGCGCGGTCAAGGCAGAACCGCCGCTGCCACGCCCGCCCCTCGCGTCGTGGGAGTGTCCCCGCGCCCTAGCCTCTTTAAAGGAGAGCGCAGACCCCATCGCCGCCCTCCCTGCTACATTTCCCCCTCACTAGAACTCACGGAGCCGCAACCGCCGCACAAAGACGTGTCGGGATCCGCCGAGCTCGGAAACCACAGTGCCGTCGCCATTTCTCGCCACACGCCGTCTTCGTTCATCTCCGACTTCGTTTTTCATCCGTGGTGAGACCCCCTTGTTCCCCTCCTTCTCCCCGTGCCTTTAACTTCGTGAATCATGGCCTCTAGGGCCCAATTCGCGTGCGCCAGGGACCTTCGCGTCGCCGGCCATGGCGACCACCCCGCCGACCGCGTCCCCCGGCCGTGCTAGGCCCCGGGATCGACTCTCCCTCATCCCCGCTTACATCCTGGGCTACTGGTTCAACGAGTCGTGGCCCGTAGACATTGATCCGCGTGCGCCGATGAGCTTTCTCGCAGCGGCCATGGCAGCGCCGCCGTGCCGACACTGTTCCCGGCCGACGTCGCTTCTCTCTCTCCCTCTCATCTCTAATCAGAGCATTCGTCTTTGATCCAACGGATCAAAACATCCCGTACCCCTTCACGTGGCAGAATTGCTTAAGAGCCCCTCGGCTTTATTCTTTTTACACCCGCGGTCCTCGGCCAGATGAAAATCCTGATTTTTCTAATTTATTTAAATTCAAAAATAGTTCATTCTATTTACAGAAATGACACTTCATTGTTTTGCTTATAAAATCGTCGTTTTAGCTCCGAATCAACCCGTTCAAATTTCGTTAGGTTCTTAATTAAGTTCTCTACATGTTAATACCACTGTCAAACATGTTTGCAACATTTAAATTTTGAGGTTACATTTAATTAAATAAATTGCTATAGAAAACCCCGTTTAATTCATAACTTTCCTGTTTTAGCTCCGTTTTTCGTGAACTTCGCGTCTATGTGATCGTGGAGAGACGTAGATTCTTTTTAAGAACCTTTTTATCTTGTTTTTATGCCCTGGTGTACTATTCTAATCCCATAATTGTTTGTTTTGCATGAATTCCTTTGAATGCTTGTATGTTGCTTTGTTGGTCGAGTTCAGACGGTGAGAAGAACGTTGACCAAGAGTTCTTTGACGACTAGCAGGAGCAGCCCGAGTTTGTTGAGCTAGACAAGTATAGCATGGGATCTACCTTGATGTCCTATTCACCATTTATTAATTTCTTATTTGCATGTGTCTAATTTTGATACCCGTAAGGATATCCTAGTGATTGAGTATCCTGTTTCCTTGTCTCCTACGGGTTATATGCATATGGGTAGTTTGCTAGGGCTCAATGTAAACTATACATGATCTACATAATGACTAATGGTTCTATAGAACGAAAAGGTAAAATTTATTTTTAAACAACTTAATTATAGGGCGAATGAACAAATGACTTTTGGACATGATGCTCTTGGCCCTCCATAAGGACTTATATGTCGGTAAAAGCTGGGACTGACAGTGCAACCGTGAGGGTCACATGGCTCTGACTTTAGCTCAGTAATAGGACCTTTTCTAGCTTGTTAGAGGTTACCTTCATGACACAAAAGGGGCTTGCCACGTTGGGTATATGGATTCTTATGTGTATAGTCGCGATGGAGATGTGCCATAGGAAAGGGGGTTCCTACATCTGCCTATCGAAGAAACCTAGCGACCCTAACTTGTTAGAGAAACCTATGAAATGGCTTCATAGTGTATCCCGTCCGCTCACCGTGGCGGTGTTATAGGAGTAATTAACCCGGGCATATGGGAATCACGACTCACGGTGAAAGTGCGCAACCTCTGCAGAGTGTTACAAACTGTTATAACAGCCGTGCTCACGGTCACGGGCGGCCCGGAAAACTCACAGAATAAATGGTTACTCATTGTTGTTCATTTATGATGTTCTACGATGATAATATGATTCAATTGATTCTGATATCTGATCATATGGATTTAATTGGAGCTTAAGCATAACTTAATAATAGTTGATGATAAAATCTTGATTTACTAAAAGTGCTAAGCACAGTAAATCAGAGTCACCCTTTTTGAGCTTTGATAACCCCATGTTATCTTGTTAAGTACGGGAAGTACTTACGCTTGTTTACTTTCAATATTAGATAAAAATCCCGGATGGGTAACAGATGTCAACGGATATGAGGAGTTTCTAGAAGACTTTTAGGCTTGTGGTCAACCAGTTGACCGTCCCTGTGTGGAGCTACCACGGGAGAGTTACATTTTTATTTTTCACTGTGTTGTGTAAGACTATGTGATTGTATTAATCGTGATGTAAGATACACCGTGATGATTCTTTTGTAATTTGTCAACTTATGTGTGTGACTGATTTCTAGGCACATATGAGTTTTATGCATTCAATTTTATCCTTAAAATTATATGTGACACGTACCTAGTGCAGAGAGCTCCCGCTCTATGTGGGATCTGAGGAAGGGTGTCAGTGACAAGCCTTACCCTCGCATGTGCATTGCGAGGAGACCACGGCTCGAACCCAGAACTTTCCGGTCACATGCGGTAAGACTCTACTACTTACACCAGGCTTGTCCTTCATTGTATTCTTAGCATCAGTTTACAGAAAACCCGCTGTATGATTAGCCCTGCCTACTGAATATGCCAGCCATGTCAGCAGATTTCTGCCTCCGTACTGTAAAAAAATTCACCATCTGCTGAATCTTGACTCCCTTCCGCTAATTTGCTATCAGAAGCTAGATCTAACACGACAAGGATGACCCCAACTTGTTTAACCGAGAACACCTGACATGTCTGATATTCTATGTCGCAAAGGATGAATTAGTGTATTTGACAGCTAGCGGCCGCAGCAGCCACAAGTATATTGTACAGTAAAAACCCCTTAATGAATAGGCAGAGCTCCTGCCAACTCTTTCAAAAATACTGTACAGTAAAAATACTATAGCCAAAACTTACGGCTGCAGCAGGTGCAGCAATGGGTACCGATCAGGATGTGTGTTCATAAGCAACTTGATAAATGGACACAGACAAATTCCTTCCGAGGTTTTCGATGTAAAGCACACAAAAAAAAATGAGCCCATACAGGGTGTAAAGCAAAGAAAGATTTGGGTAACAACATCCACTCCAAAAACATCATACAAGATTTGGGTAACAGCATCCACTCCAAAAACATCATACAAAGACATACACTCAGTCTACAAGTGTGAAACAATTTACAAGTGTATGGACAAAATAAATTTACACCATGTGTCCATCAGTCCATGTACATTTTACAAAGATACAGAGACTCTTTTTTAGAACAATCACTCTTATGTTTGTGTCTGTGCCTTTCTAGACAAAAGTGTGGACATCTGTTGGAAGAACGACTTCTTTTTTCTCAATTTCTCGTCCGAAACAAATTGATCCATACTACCAGTTGACTTGTGCAACTTCGGATCTGTGAGAAGTTCATTTTCTTCCTGATAAGAGCCCTTCTGCTCGACAAACATCCTCGGTGGAGTTCTAACAGGACTAACTGCATGTTGTGCAGCCTCATGGGCTTTCCGGCGCTGCACATGTTCAGCTCTCCATCTTCTCAGCTCCTGCTCAGCACCAAGCTTCCCCTCATTTGCCCTCTCAGCCCTCTCCAGTGCGATTTGAAGATCACTCTTCTTTTCGTCCATGTCCCTGGATGCTTCTTGCAACCTCTCTAGGTTCCTTGATTCAGACTCTTTTGCCAACTCTATTTGTGCCAACGCGGCTGCCACCCGCTCATTTGCATGTTCTTCAGCTTCATGAACCCTCTTGCTAAGGGCATGATACTCACTTATAGGAAGCGTTACTCCTCGAGGAGAAGCGCCGATGCTTCCTGTCTCCTTGCTATCTTGCATCGCTTGAGCTGCCACTATGGCTAGCCTTTCAGATTCTTTAGACGCCTCTATTTCTTTCAAAACTGCACGCAACCTGGTATCTGCAGTTGTCGCAGAAGCCTTGGTTTGCTCAGCATCTTCCTTGGCCTTTCTCAGTTCTTCTTGTGCCAAATGAGCTGCCATCTTGGCATCTTCTGCCTCCTGGGCTGCATGCTGCAACATCCTTGGAAGCTCCGCCATTTTTTCCCTAGTTTCTGCTTCTTTCTTATGTACCATTTCTATCTCTTGCTTTGTCCTATCGAGCTCAGCTTCTAGAGAAGAAACTGTGATGGATGCCATACCCTCGCTCTGCTGCAATGTAGCAAGTAACGCTTTCTCCCTATCAAGCTCTGAACTGAGTGATTCTGCAATAACTCTTACTAAATTGGCTTCATTTCTTGCGTTTTCTAATTTCCCTTTAAATTCAGCAAGCTCCTTCCTTTTTGAAGCTAGAGCTTCCTTGATTGATCTACTAATTTCTTTTGCTTCGTCGGAACCTTGCTCCTGAACCATTCCAGCCTCTTCATTCAATTTGTTTTCCACATAGGCAGCTAGCGCACTTTTCAGGCTAAGTAGTTTGCGCTCGTTTTCATCAGCTTCGGACTCCACATTTGTTTTGGATGCAATTTGTTCGTTGAGCTGGTGTAGCTCCGCTTGTGCCTCTTGTAGCTCTTTCTCCCAAGCCAGGAAATCCTGTTCTTTCGCCAAAGCTGCCCCAAGTCTGTGCTCTTCAGCTTCATGGTGTGAAGCGTGGGATAACTCGAGAGACTCTTTGGATGCAATAAGTTCTAAAGTGAGTTCCTCTACTTGCTTCTCAGTATCCTTAGCAGCACAAACAACTTCCTTGGCCCTTTTAATGGCTACATCCCTTTCAGTGGCTAATACAGCATACTGTTCATGTGTTGATCTTAACTCCTCTTTCAGCAATTTCAGTTCCTCAACAGCCTTTTCATGTCTTTCTTTGGCAACTGCCAACTGTGTTTGGGCTATTACACTAGCTTCATCATCAATCCCTTGCTCCATCTCTTGTGCCCTAAGCAGGGCAAGCTCAGAATCTTGCTTTGCTTGGTCCACTTCAAGCTGTGCCCTCTCCAGCTTATGCTTCAGCTCGTCAACTAGTCTATTAGTTCTCTCTAGCTCCTCAATGACGTGTGACTTGGCCACCTCAGCAGTTTCCCAGTCTTCTTTGAATTGTGGAATCTCCTGCTGAACCTTTTCAAGTTCAAGTTGCATCACCCTGCGTCTCTGCATAAAAACAAATTTTACTTTGTAAAATGTTATCAGACAATAGTTTCGAGGAAGTATGTGTCTGACCGTGATCCGCATTTAGTGTGAAACAAAGAGACATTACCTCTAATGATTGAGCCCTGTAGGCTTTCCAATCAACAATTGCTCCAAACTTGGTGACAGCCTCTTTAACAGACTCAAATGGTGCACTTGTGTCAACAAGTCCTCTGTATGAGCCTTCAGATCCCTTTACTGATTCTGCTTTCTTTTTGGGGGTGACAGCAATGTTCTCATGATGATACATATTGTCTTCTTCAGATTTCATTTCAGCTGTTGGCATAATACTCGCACCAGTAAAACCATTTTCGGATATGATTTCAACTCCATCCTTATTCGTTGGACCAGCATGATCTCCCTCATCTTTTGACGAATCGTCAGATGCCCGAGCTGATTCTATGTGGGAGAGAATTTCTGGTGACAAACTCCCAGCATGGCCTACAGGGGACCCCAGCACTTCCTGGTGCTCTGTCAAATTGTGAGGTAACTTTTCTTGGATTTCCAATGATGTATCTGGACTCTTAACAGAAACTGGTGCAATATTTTCAGCATTCTGTGGTCCTGTTTCCCCGTGACCATTGCTATCAAGAGGTTCCATGAAATCAGGAAAAGATGAGTAAATTTTTTTCTGTTATTCAGCAGAAGTTGTCAAGTCCATTCCCAAAGCTTAGTGTTCACAGTTTTTTACTCCTATAAACAAAAGTTCAGGAAAAAATGATCAGCTTATAGAAAATAAACAGCACATATATATTATTACAAGTAAAGTAAGCAGAATGTGCTCATACAGTCATACCGTACACCTCCTTGTAGTGGGTGATAGTTTTATTAGTATCACTATCATTCGTACAGTATGGAAAATTTAAAAACTACAGCCATTTATGAATCACCCCATTTCATGTGCATGTATTATGGAACCATCCATAAACACTCTCGTGTGCAGTGAAGATGATGGCAGCCAGCACAAGGGAAGTGTGATCTAGTGCTGAGAGCATGAATCATTGCCACTAACTGGGATGAAGTCATGAACCAGCTCAGCAGTTACTACTCGATCGGCAGCTGTTCCACACTTCCACCAAACCTCTTTCCGTCCGTGTAGCCAAATAGTCTTTCCAACACATAAAAAGCAAACAGTTTTTCTAAAAACTTTTACTTTTTAATAAAATCCAAAGCAAAGCAAGAACATCATGATCGACAAGATGATGACTGAGATTGGACCAGCTAGCTCAAAGTTCATGTTCTTGTTCTACCATCATCTCTAATCCATGGAGTCGCTGGACTCTCCAAACTGTTTAGATTAATTTCCTTCTAGAACTATGTAGCTTATGCTTTATGGGCATCAAGCACTTGAGATTATCTTATCATCATGTGCTTGTCCGCAAGCAGCACGCGGGAAAGACTTTGCTGAGCTATTCATCGAAGCTATAACCCCGGAAAGGAATGAAAGCTGAACACGGCAAGAGGTATTGTTGACCGGAGCTTAGTAGGTGTAACAAGGGATGTTCAGCAGAGAAGAGCGCGGTGGGCTTGTGATTTCGTCCTCACCTCCTAATTCCAAGTCGTATAGTAGCAGTCGAAGCAGAGGAGCTCAAATCCACTTCACCAAATACCACTGTGATACCGATGCCTATCAGACGATAAAAATCAATCCTTGCATCAGCCGACGTTAAACAGGACACAGCCAACTCCAAAACCAGGAAAGCTCCAAACCCCGACCCAAATCCCCCACGAGACCAGAGGCTCCGAACCGTGGCAGGCCGCAGAGCCGACCGCAGACGGAAGGACCAAGAAGCTGTCAATCAAATTCACCCAAACCAGCTTCGACCAAGCTAGCTCCACCATAACCAAATTAAGCTCACGAAATTGCAGCAAAAAGGATTAAAGGAATGAGCTTTACCCGGTGGCCGAGGGGCAGAGGGATGTGCCTTGCGGGCGAAGCGACCGGGGGCCTTCGATTGAGGTCTCCGCCGTCGACTCTTTCCGTCTTCCGAGCCTCTCTCTGGGTCGTCGGCCAGCCTTTTCCTTGTTGCCCCGTTCGGCTCGCTAAATAAAAAAAAAATACGGTTCTCGCTTAAATATTACGAGAGAAAAATACTATTTTACTTTAAAAAAAGAAATCGAATAAGTCGGATATGGAGTAAGCTGAACGCAGTCATTGTGCCGTGTAGCTTGTGCTGTGCTGGGTATTGTGTGCACGTGTTCTTTGCGGAGAGAGAGTAGGAAGGTGTGAGGGGCGAAGCTATGTGGGCTGACTCGATGCACCGGCCCCAGTGTAAAATCAAAATACAAGTTAACGTAAAGTAAATTTTACCTCTTGTGCATTACCTTGGGCTAAACATGTGCACCACCGTGAGTCCATACTTAATGCGTTCACAGGCCACAAACAAACCAATCTTGCCGTGCAGTCAGCCCAACTAGGATGTCTAGAAAATAGACTAAATGCTGAATGCATGACGCATCGTTTCCTTCGCATAGAAACTTTGACCGCGACGATAACTCTGCCTATGTTGTCTCAATATAGTAGGTCCCAAGCTTTGGTAAAGGAGGAGGGTTGTGATAGGCGTGGCGAGCCAACGTTAAATCTAGCCATTCTAATAAAGATGAAACCCAAAAGAAAATCGTTGGGGCGTAACCCTCTTAGCGACACGCCATATCGGAATTCGGCTATGGTGTTAAATGGGAAAGGGCCGGGTCGGCACCTCCTTGGTGATCTGGGCATGGTGTCAAGTGAGCAAGGATCGGGTCGTTGCTTCCTTAGTGGTGCGTTACATCGGCGCCCGGGTGTAGTGAAAAATGAGCAAGGGTCTTCACATCTGAGTCGATGGGTGCGAAGAGTAAAGAAGCTAGTCGAACCAACTAAAATCCGTTTAGATAGTTGGGATATATGGTCGCTTACAGGTAAGTAAGAGAATTAGTTGATACTATGACTAGGAGACGTGTAAATATATTATGCGTTCAAGAAACTAAATGAAATGGTCAGAAGGCGAAAGAGGTGGACAATACATGTTTCAAGCTTTGGTACATACGGACAGTCACGAATAGAAATGGAGTAAAAGTTTTTTGATTGATAAGAGCCTCAAGAATGGTGTGGTGGGAGTGAAAAGGCAATGAGATAGGATTATCTTAGTCAAGCATGTCGTTGGTGATATGGTCTTGAACGTAATTAGTGCGTAGGCCCCCAAGTAGGCATCAACGAGAGTGCTAAGAGACAGTTTTAGGAAGACTTAGATGGCCTGATTAGAACTGTATCTAGTAGTGAGAAGCTTTTTATAGGAGAAGATCTTAATGGGCATGTAGGTACTACAAGCGCAGATTTTGAGGCAGTTCATGGAGGTTTTGGGTATGGTAGTAGAAATCGGGAGGGGGAGAAAGTTCTGGACTTCGCGGTAGCTTTTGACCCGATGATAGCCAACACTTTCTTTAGAAAGAGAGAATCTCATCTAGTGACCTTCAGTAGCGGACAACACTCTAGCCAGATTGACTTTATCCTCGCAAGAAGAAAAGACAAATGAGCATGCTTGGGTTACAAGGTGATGCCAGAAGAGTGTGTTGTTTCTCAACATAAGCTTTTGATGACAGACTTTCTTTTTTAGGTGCGTGCCTATAGGGATAAACAAGCTAAGATTAAAAGAACAAAGTGGTGGAAACTGAAAGGAGAGACGTCAGAGGTATTTAGGGAAAGGGTTATCAAAGAGGGCTCTTGGAAGGAGAAGATGACATAAACAACATGTGGGAGAAGATGGCAACCAACATTCGGAAGATGACCTCAGAGGTGTGTGGAGTAACCAAAGGAAGTGGAGACGAGGCTAAAGATACTTGGTGGTGGAACGAGGAAGTCCAAAGGGCTATTAAGGAGAAGAAAGAATGCTATAGATGCTTGTATCATGACAGGAGTGGACAACATAGAGAAGTACAAGGTGGCAAAGAAGACCACAAAGCGAGCTGTAAGTATGGCAAAGGATAGAGCGTACGAGGATCTTTACCAACATTTGAGTATGAATAAAGGAGATAAGGACATTTATAGGATAGCTAGGATTCATGAGAGAAAGACAAGGGACTTCAACCAAGTTAACTGCATTAAGGATGAAATGGAGCATCTCTTGGTGAAGGAGGATGAGATCCGACATCGATAGCAAGAGTATTTTGACAAATTGTTCAATTGTGAGAATACGGACACAACCTTTCAGTTGGATGACTCTTTTGATGACACCAATAGACGCTTTGTGCGAAGAATCTAAGAATCTGAGGTCAGAGAGACGTTGAAAATGATGAAAGGAGGTAAGGCGATGGGACCGGATGGTATCCCAATCGAGGTGTGGAGATGCATCGGAGACATAGCTATAGTATGGCTAACCAAGCTGTTCAACCATATTTTTCGATCGAACAAGATGCCTGACGAGTGGAGAAGTATATTGGTAGCGATCTACAAGAATAAATGGGATATTCAAAGTTGTACTAATTACCGGAGAATTAAGTTGATGAGGCATACTATGAAGCTATGGGAGAGAGTTATCGAGCATTACTTGAGAGCAATAACGCAGGTCTCTATGAACCAATTTGGTTTTATGTCCGGAAGGTCAACCATGGAAGCCATTTTCTTAATAAGACAAGTTATGGAGCGGTATAGGGAGAAGAAGAAGGACCTACACATGGTTTTTATTGACTTAGAGAAGGCTTATGATAAAATACCAAGAAATATTATGTGGTGGGCTTTAGACAAATATAAAGTCCCAATGAAGTACGTCGGGCTCATTAAGGACATGTACAACAATGTTATGACTAGTGTTCGAACAAGTGATGGAGACACGGATGACTTCCCGATTAGGATAGGACTATATCAAGGGTCAGCTTTGAGCCCTTATCTATTTGCCTTAGTGTTGGATGAGGTCACAAGGGACATACAAGGGGACATCCCTTGGTGTATGCTTTTCGCGGACGATATAGTGCTAGTTGATGAAAGCCGGACTGGAGTGAATCAGAAACTGGAGTTATGGCGGGAGACTTTGGAGTCCAAAGGTTTTAAACTCAGTAGAACTAAAACTGAGTATATGAGATGTGACTTCAGCACTACTACTTAGGAGGAGGAAGATATTAGTTTGGAAGGTCAAGTAGTGCCTAGGAAGGATACCTTTCGATAATTAGGATCAATGCTATAGAGACGGGGATATTGATGAAGATGTTAGCCATAGAATCAAAGCAGGGTGGATGAAGTGGCACCAAGCATTTGGTGTCCTATGTGACAAAAGGATACCATAGAAGCTAAAAGGCAAGTTTTATAGGACGGCGATTAGACCAGCTATGTTGTATGGTGCAGAATATTGGCTCACGAAAAGATGACATGTTCAACAGATAAGTGTCGTGGAAATGCATAAGTTGCGTTGGATTTGCAGTCATTCAAGAAGTGATCGAGTTTGGAACGACGATATACGTGATAGATTAGGGGTAGCACCAATTGAAGAAAAGCTTGTCCAACACCGGTTGAGATGGTTTGGACATGTCCAACGGAGACCTCCAGAGGCACCGGTGTGTAGTGAAATCCTAAGCCAGGATAATAACGTGAAGAGAGACAGAGGAAGACCGAAGTTAACTTGGGTAGAGGCAATAAAAGGAGACTTGAAAGGATAGAATATACCCAAAGATTTAGCCTTAGATAGGAGTGCTTGGAAAATAGCTATTCACGTGCCTGAACCTTGATTGCTTCTACTGGGTTTCAACTCTAGCCTATCCCAATTTATTTGGGAGTTAAAGGCTTTGTTGTTGTTGTTGTTGTAACTCTACAATGACTATGAAGCAGAGAGCCGGAGTGGGTGAGGCTGTCGCTTCGCCTACCCAAAATTGCGACCATCACGAGGGAAAAAACATCGCTCACGGCTCACGCCTCACGGATCACGGCCACCGGATTGCTGCGCCAGCAGGACTGCTGGAGCTCATCGACAAGTTACTCTGCTCATCGCCAAGTCGCCGGAGCACATGTCAAGTAAGCTTCTGCATCTTTAAGTCTTTGATCAAATGAAATATTTGTTTTTTTATCACTTAATTCTTTGGAATAACGTGCAATGGCAGGTAAGCTTATAGATAGATGGTTGACAAGGAAAGCTCCAGGTGATGTTAGCAATCAGGGGCCTGTTAGCAATGCTAATACTTCTCATGAACCTCATCAACAAGAAACCAATGTTCGTGTTTCAGCTCGAGAGGAAATCAATTGGGAGGAGGAGATCCAATTTGCACCCTGTTCGCTTGATCGTTTATGTGGCTTATAAGTCGGCTGATGATGTTTTGTTGTGAGAGAAAAATATTGTATCATGGCTGATATGATCAAGCGAACAGGGTGTTGATCCAGACAAAAGGAAAGATATACGTGCTTATCATCCTAATCTTCGAGATTCAATAAGAAGAAAGTATCTGCTAAATGGGCCTTGTCGACAAAATATGGTCGGCAGTCTACATAGGGGTATGCCCAAGGTAGTAGATTATCGGTAGATAGATGCGCAAGCCACAAACAAGACAGTGACGCAAGACAGACACGAGGTTTTATCCAGGTTCGGCCGCCAAGAAGGCGTAATACCTACGTCCTGCGTCTGATTGTATTGCTATATGTTAATGAGAGATGTTTTTTAGAGAGATCCCCTGCCCGCCTTATATAGTCCGAGGGACAGGGTTACAGATCTGGAAACTAATCCTAGCCAGTTACAATTGCCTTATGTGGCCGGATAAGGATTCCTATTCTAACCGACTAGGATCCTGCTTGATCACCAAATCCGCCTTAACTCCTTGCGCAGGACTCCAACCGGGTTGGCTGGGCCACGCGTCGTCTTTCGGATGGACCGGACCCATCGATCCGGGCCGGCCCAAGCTTAGCCGTAAGGGTATAGGGGTTAATACCCCCACAGTTAGTCCCCGAGCACCATGTATTATGCTGTGACACGCCATTTCGACCTTCTCCGACAAATTATGCTCGAGTCCTTGACATCTTCCGACCACCGTCGTCGCCGGAGAAATAGGTTGTCCAAAGAATGTATGGTGCTCTTAAGAAAAAGAAAAAGATTTCTATCCCGGAAGTGTGCCCACTTGTATTTACGAAAAGAAATGTAAGTGCGTCTTGAAGCGTAGCATCTTTGATCATCGAGGCCTAGTGGTGAAAAACAAACACATTCACCACAAGGTGAAGTGTGCCCACTTAGTCCCCGAGCACGGTAGTAGGTGAAGTAAGCACGTGGTGCCGTGGTCTAAAAGAAATCCTAATTAAGTTGAGAACCCAATCGTCAGATGCAGCGTCACGAGATGCACCGGCAGTGCATCGCACCGATGTAGTCCCCGAGCTTCTTTGGAAGGCGAAGTATGAGCCTTGTAGTAAGGTCTAAATAAAAGTCTCTCAAGCGTATGTGAGTACAAATCACATGTAGCCGAGGAGAACAATTCTTCGATCGGTGGTGGGATATCCCCGAGCACACACCGGTTGTCGGGCAGATCTCGAGCACGATAGTGGTCGTAGTAGTCCCCAAAACACGTTAGTGGTCGGAGCGATCCCTCGAGCACCGGTGGTCTAGGCGATCCACGAAAGCGGCGGTGGTGCATGCGATCCCGAAAGCACGGCAGCGATGGTCAGGCGGTCCCCGAGCACGCAGCGGTGGTGCAGGCACTCCCGAAAGCGATGAGTGGTCCAGGCAATCCCTGATCCATCCGTAGCGCGAAACGGGCATCTAAAACGCGAATGCCATTGATGTATTTATTTGGTGTATTTATTTATCTCTATTCTCTGCCAAGTCCAGTCTGACACGCCTGGTCAAAAAAGCAAATGGGTATAGCACGTCATTACGTCTTCTTACTCTTTTTTCGGCAAAATACCGCTTGGCTTTTTGTATGAAGAAGCGCGTCAGTGTGGGCCCTCTTACACTATTAACGAAGAGGCGCGTACACTGGTAACGAAGAAGCGCGTTTATTGGCGTAGATCTCGAGGTTGTGTGAACAACCGTCTGCGGCGCGCGTGCGCACATCTCCCAATAATCTCGGGCGGACGAAACGACGGAGCTCTTTGTTTTATATAATGTAGATCTGGTAAGTTACTCACACCGTTCCCCATTGTCATTCGCCGCCGCAACCCTCTTCTTCCTCCTGCCAAACCCTATTCCTCCGAAAATCGTCGCCAATCCCCTTGCCACCGCATCCACCCCCTTAGTAAGGACAGACTAATGGCGAAGAGAGATGCCCAGAAGAAAGGCGGGGTCATGGCGAAGGAATGGTGGAAGTCGCGGAGCAATGAGCAGACCATCGAGGACCTTGTCACTATGGGAGTGCTCCACAACAAGGCACTCGCGGGATGGCGTGCGTCGGAAGGAGAAAGCTTCCCCAATCCACAACCAGGTGAGATTGTGGTTTTCGAAGACTTCTTCAAACGAGGTTTCGGGATTCCAGTGCACCCTTTCCTTCAGGGTCTCTGCTTGTACTACGAGATTGGGATTTGCAATCTGCATCCCAATTCGATTCTCCTTATCTCCACCTTTATTCATCTCTGCGAATCTTATGGTGGCTTCCAGCCCCATTTCGACCTCTTTCGCCACCTATTCTATCTTCGGAAGAAAGGGAGCGGTGGCTCGAAGATAGCCGGAGGCGCCTACCTGAATCTGCGTGATGGCATGAAAGCACAATACTTGCACTGCCCCTGGAACACCTCGCTGGATGAGTGGTACAAGAAGTGGTTCTACATCCGTGAAGAGCCGAACACCATCACCCTGTGTGACGTGGGACTGATTCCAGAGAAGAAGAATAGCTGGACAGAAAAGCCCAAGAACCTGGAGCAGATCGCCGAACTGCTCGGGATGATCCTGTGGGGAAAGCTAGATGGCCCAAGTGTGGTCGGGAACTTCATCAGCCGAAGGATCCAGCCCTGCCAAAAGAGGGTTCATCCAGGCTTCGAGTACCAGGGAAGCGCCGATCCGACAAGGACCAGGAAGGAGCCGCTCGACAAGACGGAAATCAAAGCCAGGATTGGGGAGCTATTCAACCTGGCCGATCCCCATTACGTCAGGCTGAACGACATCGAGCATGCCTTCAAGCTGGCCCGACCTCCCCCAAAGGTAATTGATGCCTCCTTTTAACTGTAGAGTCATATTGTAATAAGAAATTGACTGTTGCCCCCGCTTTGTGTCGTAGTGTAATGGTCGTGACCGGCAAAGGCGATGTTCGTGTCGCCCCCGGTGTAGATTAGCCGCAAAGTCGCCAACCCAAAGCCCGCTTGAGACCGGTGCGGGACCGACGATGTCCACTGGGTGGCACTTTCGAGATCGCGCGGAGGACGCGACCGACCAGAGCAGCCGGCAAGCGTCGTGACCGCTGCCAAGAACGACGCCAAGCTATCTTCCCCCTGTCGGACGACGAAGCAGAGGATGCGGACATCTTCCGGCTCGTCCCTCGAAAGAGGAGAAGACAAATGGGGTCTTCGGAGCAAGGTGGCTCCTCCGTGCCAGCAGTGGTCGCATCACCGACCACTGCAACCACGAGAAGTACAAGCGAGGGAAACATCGGGCATCAAACCCGGCCTGTCATCGGAGGTGGAAAAAGACCGGTGGAGCTCGCCGAGCACGCGCGGAGCGAGGGGACGGTCAAGGCGACGCACCTTTGCCACATCATTCCGCAAATCGAAGCTGTAAGTATCTATATCTTTGATGTAAGCTTGTAATTTGCATTGGATACTATTATCTTCTAAAATTGTCTCTGATATATTAGGTTGGCGTCCACCGAGAAACCCGATCAGCTAGCCGGGTGCGGCAGAACTTCGCCAGCGACAGTGGGACAAACTGCCCAGCAGCCAGCCGTGGAGGAGCCTGTAGTAGGAACTCCGCCTAGACCTCAAAGAAGCGGATGACTGACGCCTTGACCCCCGAAAGCGGTGGTCGAGAAGACAACCGAGCAGAGTACAAGTGCTCCGAGCATGAACCCTGCTAAGGCGGATACCATGGCTCCAAGGGAGCCGGATCTAGCCGAGGAGCAGCAGCCAGAGGTGGTCCAGAGCATTCTGGCCGACGCGACGGCTCGTGGAAAAGCCCTGGTGGTTGTGGAGTCTGCAGACTCCAGACCAGCGCCGCCTCCCGAATAGGAGGCTGAAGAGGAAGAAGTAGAAGAGGTCCTGGGCCGTCCCCAAGATAGGCGACAACATGTATATGTGTCGCGCTATCGGAACGACGGATGGGTTATGCATGAAGAAATCCCAGAGGTCGAAGAGACCCTAAGAGTCGAACGGGCGGCCAAGCGTCTGGTGACAGAAGTCCAGGTACGTTTGGCTTGAATCCTTGACCCTGTTATGTAGTCGAACTGTCTGACTTAGCTTGTCTATATGCAGGACCTGATGAAAACCGCAAAATACCGAAAGAGGTGCTTCGACCAGATTGAAGGAATCGCGGCAACCAATAAAGAACTGGCGGCCGAAGTGGAACGCTTGCGGTGCCAACTTGAAACCACCGACCAGGAGAGGATAGATCGAGAAACACAGAACCAAAACCTGGTCGGCCAGCTCAACAACAAAGAGCTGGAAAAAACAAGTAAAGTTTCATCTTATCATAACAAGTGCAGGACTTGTGTTGTTGTATTCTTGGTAGTAACAGCTGTAAGGTAGGTTTAGAAGCTGAAGTGGCCCGCCTCAAAGGGGAAAATAACCGTGTGACCGCAGAGTGTGGTCGCCTGAAGGAGGACAACGTGAAGCTAGCACGCAGCCAGTCTCAACTCCAAGACCACACCAACAAAATGAAGGAGGAACTAAAAGGTAAGTATTCCAGATCACCTTTCACATTCTGTTGCCCACCTTGCCATGTCGTGTTTTCACATTTGATGTCTTGTCTTGTGTTTCGCTTTTGAAAGTCAATGCCAAGAAGCACCTAGAGGCCGTGATCGAGAGCGTGATGACCGGAAAGCACGATGCCTCAAGGCCGCCGAGAGAGCGGGACACGTGGGAGAAACGGTGCCAAGAAGTGGCAAGCGGCATTATGCCCGATCCTCGACCTTATAGACCCGGGCGCTCACAAAGGAAGAGCCGAGGACGCGCCATTTCGGACTCGGGGTCGAGAGATGCGCACAAGCGTGGGGATGGTTCAGGAGTTCGTGAAGGAGGTCGGGTGACACGGGTGCCCATGTACTAAGCATGGTGCGTGCCCACTATCCCTCGATCGATCTCAAGCGCCGGAGGCTGGGTACCCGAAGGAGGTAGACCTGCACAAAGGCAGAGGAGCTTCAGATGGCCCAGTGGACTTGTCGTCAAAGATAATTGGCAATATTAACTTTGTGTGGAGGTGGGACAAGACTGCACAGGTACGCCATCGACGAGTCACCGGAAATGCCATCACCGCGAGCCAACCAATGAAACTGCGGTCTCGACCACCACCAGCACCGGCGTGGGCCATCCCTTGACTCAACTAGCACAAGAGTCCCCGAGACTCGAGTAGGGTATCGAAGCGGCGAGCGAGAAGTGCCATGCGCCCGACCACCAATGTAATAGGCTCAGAGCTGTAGAAGGAGGACATAGTTGTGTTATTGTGAACTTGAGCCTCTTCAGACAAGCTTGTAATAACGTAACTGTATATTATTATAAACTTGTTTGCTTTGAATAAAGCGTATTTAAGCGTGATACTTTATGTTGGTGTAACTAGTAAAAAGCGTATTAACGCTACATTTTAGTTGTACCATCGTGCTCGACACATCATCCCAAAAAGTTTGTGCGGCCCTAGTTTTCCATGTGGTCGGAGTGTGAGGTCTGGTGACCTGTGCACACGTAGACGTAGACAAGTTAAACCAAGGAGGACCTGCCGATCACCCATAACATAGAGAACGGATCCCATGCACGTATTGGGAGGAACCGGAGAGAGAGCCTGCCTCAAAACCATAGAGGGGTGGTGGTGGCGGCTTTTCTTGGTTGAGTTAGAATAACCATAAAACTCAAGTGACACATTAGAGTGCTCGGAGAAATCATAATCGCTTTATTGAAATAAATCGAAAGTACAAAAGGAGTACATATCTCGGTAGTTAAGCATAGAAACGCGTCTAAGCTTGTCGATGTGCCAAGAGTTTGGTACGTCTGTACCATCCAGGCGAGCTAACCTGTAAGACGTTGGTCGTGTGACTTCCTTGATCATGAATGGTCCCTCCCATGGGGTTGCAAGTTTGTGGACACTAGCTTTGGTTCGTCTTCCACTTGAGGACCAAATCTCGACCACGAAAAAACCCTCTTTAACATTTTTTTGTTGTAGTACTTACGCAAAAAACAAAGAAGGTATTTGGTGATACGTACACAAGAATCGAGCCTTTTTTCTTCTGTATTTGTTTACTTCTAGCTCCCGTACTTCATTGACCTTGCCCTCGTCGAAGTTCTCTACCCTTGCTGGTCTGAAAGCTATATCTAATGGGAGGACTGCCTCAGCGCCGTAAACAATAAAGTATGGTGAGGCGCGGTGTTACGACTGAAATTTGAGTTCGGAGGCCCTGCACCACGGTTGGTAACTCCTTGAGCCATCTTCCGGGGCTTTGTCGTTTTCTCTCACATCCTCTTCTTCAATGCGTCCAAGATCATGCTATTTGCCCGCTCGACTTGTCCATTAGCTCTAGGGTGTGCCACCGAGACGTATTTTACTACTATGCTCCTTTCATCGCAGAAGTCCCAAAAAGCGTTCCCGGTGAACTGAGTACCCAGATCGGTGATGATTTGTTGGGTATGCCAAAAGCGGTGGATGACTGGTCAAGGAACATGACAGCCTTTTTCGAAGATGCCTGCACCAAAGGCATGTATTCTATCCACTTAGAAAATTTGTCAATCAGCACAAAAACACATGTAAATTTCTCAGGAGCCGGTTTGAAGGGCCCGATCATATCCAGTCCCCAGCATGCAAAGGGCCAAGAGACTGGTATCGTCTGAATCTCGTGTGCTGGTACGTGGATTCTTTTGGCAAAGAACTAACAACCCTCACAGTGACGGACTAGCTTCTCTGCGTCGGCTACTGCTGACGGCCAATAAAACCCTGCTCGGAAAGCCTTACCGACCAGTGTTCTTGAGGCCGCGTGGTTGCCGCAGGAGCCAGAGTGGATTTGGTCCAGGAGACGTTCGCCTTCTTCCTAGGTTATACACTTCATCAAGATTTCTTCCTTTGCGTTTTTGCGCCATAACTTGCCATCGACGAGCAGATACTGCTTACTGCGATGCATTAAGCGCTCGTTTTCTGTCCGATCAGTATAACCGCTGCCATCTGTTAAATACTTGATGAAGGGTACTCTCCAGTCTGGCTCATGAGTGGTCGGAGGCGGCTCGGTTGTGCTTGGCGTCGGAACCGTAGCCACCAATTGTTGGTCCGGAACTTTGTCGACCGTGGGATCTTCCTCTTCGATGGAAGGCGTGAGCAGGTCTTGGACGAATACACCATGTGGGATTTTGGCTCGAGATGATCCTAACTTTGACAACGCATCTGCTGCTTGGTTCTTATCCCGGACCACGTGTATGTACTCGATACCATAGAACCTGCCTTCCAGCTTTCTTATCGATTTATAGTATGCGTCCATCTTTTCGTTGGTCGTGTCCCAGTCCTTGTTGAGTTGGTTGATGACCAGAGCCGAGTCTCCGTAGACGTAGAGACATTTGACACCAAGCTCAACCGCAATGCGTAAACCATGCAGGCATGCTTCATACTCAGCGGCATTATTAGATGCTGGGAAATAAATTCAGAGCACGTACCGGAGCTGCTCCTTGGATGGTGACACGAAAAGAACCCCTACTCCCGCACCGTCAATTGTGAGAGAGCCGTCGAAGTACATCGTCCAATATTCATCGGATTCCGAAGAGGCAGGCGTGCTTAAGTCTGTCCACTCGACGATGAAATCGACGAGTGCCTGAGACTTGATTGTAGTACGGCTTGCGAATTCCAAGGAGAAGGGGCATAGCTCCATTGCCCATTTGACGATGCGCCCGTTCGCATCCTTATTGCGAATGATGTCCCCCAAAGGGTACTCGGTCATGACCACCACACGATATCCGTCGAAGTAATGTCTCAACTTTCGGGATGTTATCAGTATGGCGTAGAGCAGTTTTTGAATCTGTGGGTACCTGGTCTTAGATTCGTTGAGTACCTCACTAATGAAATAAATTGGCCGCTGACCACCATGGTAGGTAATGTTTTAGCGTGGCCCGGCTCGTCGCGCTCGACCACCATGGTAGTGGAGACCACCCGATTGGTTGCTGCAATGTAAAGTAGGAGGGTTTCGTCTTCTCTAGGAGCAGTGAGGACTGGAGGTGATGTAAGGTAATGTTTTAGCTGCATGAAGGCAGCGTCTGCTTCTTCCGACCACTCAAACTTCTCGGATGCTTTGAGTAGTTTAAAAAATGGTAACCCTTTTTCTCCTAATCTTGATATGAAACGGCTTAGAGCGGCCATGCATCCGGTAAGCTTTTGGACATCCTTCACCTTTTTAGGAGGCTTCATGTCTAAGACAGCTTTGACTTTCTCCGGATTAGGGCGTATGCCATCGTAACTGACGACGTTGCCTAGCAATATACCAGAAGGAACACCAAAGATGCACTTCTTTGGGTTTAACTTCCATTGGAATGTATTGAGGGCCGTGAAGGTACGTTTGAGGTTGTCAACAAGGGTATGTGCTTCCTTGGTTTTGACAACTACATCATCCACATAGGCCTCTACTAGGTCATATTTTATCTCGTCTGCGAGGCAGGCCTGAATGGCGCGTTGGTATGTAGCCCCGGCGTTCTTGAGCCCGAACGACATAGTCGTGTAGCAGTAGGCGCCAAAAGGTGTGATGAAAGACGTCTTGATCTGATCGTCCTTTTTGAGAGCGATCTGGTGATAACCAGAGTAGCAATCGAGAAAGGAAAGCAGCTCGCAACCGGCGGTTGAATCTACGACCTCGTCTATGCGAGGTAAGCCGAAGGGGTCCTTAGGGCAGTGTTTGTTGAGATCAGTGTAATCAACGCACATTCTCCATTCATTATTCTTTTTGCGTACAAGAACCGGGTTGGCTAACCACTCCGGATGATACACTTCTTTAATGAATCCGGCTGCTAAAAGCCGTGTAACTTCTACCCTAATCGCCTCCTTTTTGTCGTGAGCGAAATGTCGAAGCTTCTGCTTGATAGGTTTGGCCTTGCTGTTGACATTCAAGGAGTGCTCGATCAAGTTCCGAGGTACACCGGGCATGTCGACAGGTTTCCATGCGAACACATCCACGTTGCTCCTCAAAAACCCAACGAGCGTGTCTTCCTATTTGGGATTCAGGTTGGCCCCGATAAGGGCCGTTTTGCTGGGGTCGCCGTCGACCAGCTGGATCACCTTGTGCTCCTTTGACTTGATGTTTTTGCGTGGAGTCTCGAGCTCTGGGATCTCCAGGTGGTCGGCTGAGGTCTTTTTAGCGTCGAGCATGGTCTCGTCCATGCGAATAGAGAGGTCGTGGGCCTCTGCTATTTTGAAACTGTCGTCTTCGCAGGTGTAGGCGGCGTACACGTTACCTCGGAGGGTTAGGACTCCTTTCTCGGTAGGCATCTTGAGCACCAGATACCTATAATGAGGTATGGCCATGAACTTGGTGAGCGACGGTCGACCAAGAATAGCATGGTAGGTGCCGTCGAAGTCAGCGACCACAAAGTTGACGTAATCGGTGCGGAAGTGGTCCGAGGTGCCAAACTGCACAGGTAGCGTGATCTGCCCGAGAGGTGTAGAGCTCTGTCCGGGAAGGACACCCCAGAACTGTGCCTCGTATGGCTTAAGATCCGCCTGAGCTATCTTCAGGGCGGGCAGACTATTCTTGAACAGTATATCAATGGAGCTGCCGCCGTCGATCAGTACTCTGTCGAACTGGACCTTGTTGATACAAGGATTGAGGACCAGGGGAAAGCGTCCTGGCTCCGGTATTGCAGCCCATTGGTCCTTCCTACTGAAAGAGATTTCGCGGTGAGACCACGGAGGGAGCCGGGGATCGGTGAGCAGGTTATCGGTGTTAGCCACGTTCAAACAAGCACGGGCGAGCAGCTTGCGTTCCCGCTTGGTCTCGATTGACACTTTGCCTCCGATGATGGTGTGCACGCGATCGGTTGGCTTGACGTACTTGTGACGAGGGTCTGCATCGTCGTCTTCGTTATCCTCGTTGCGCTGTTCTGCTACATCGTTAGGCTTGTCGGCTGTATCCGGAGCCTGTTGACGTGTATAGATAGACTTGAGAACGCGGCAATTCTCCATGGTATGGTTTGACTTAGGATAGAGCTGGCAGGGCCCCTTCAATGCTTTGGCGTAGCCGTCTTCGTAGTTACGACGTCCGCCACCCTTTTTAACGGTATTGACCTCACCGTCGTCTTCCCGAGCACGCTTGCTCCTGTAATCGTTACGGCGGTTACGCTGCTGATCACGTCGGTCGCGGTGGTCGCGGGAGTCGCTATTCGGTTGGTTGCGGCGGTCAAAGCTGTCGCTCGACCACGGTTGCCACGGTAGTCGTCGCGGTGTGGGGGGGCGGTCGAGCGTGGAACCCTTGTTGCTTCTTCAATAATTATCTTCTTGGCGTCGTCGGCATCCGCATATTTCTTAGCGGTGGATAAAGCGCCGTGGATCGACTTCAGTCTCTTCAGAGGAGCTTGTCTCTTAGGGTGTCGTGGAAACGGAGGCCGATGATGAAAGCCTCGATTGCCTCGTTGTCGGAGATTGATGGGACCTTGATGCGCATCTCGAGAAACGCCGGACGATTTCGCGTAGCGATGGCTCATCTTTCCGATCTCGGATCCGTTTGCGATCGTACTTGTTGCCCGGTTGTTCACAAGTAGCGATGAAATTGTCAATGAAGGCTTGCTTAAGCTCCCCGCCAAGAATCAAAGTAGTTCGCCGAGAAGTGGTGACCAGCCATTGGTGACCGCATGGCCAACAGCGACTGGAAAGTAGTTAGACATGACGTGCTCGTCAGCCATGGCTGATCTGCACGCGGTTTCGTAGAGCATGACCCATAATTCGGGGTTTTCTTTGCCGTCAAACTTATGAAGTTTCTCGAGCTTAAAATTCTTGGGCCATATGACTTGGCGAAGGTGTGGAGTAAACTGCATCAAACCCGGTGGACCGTGGGCAGTGTCATACTCCATACGACGATAGCTTTCATGGGATGCTCGATCGTCAGCTCTCTGGTTGATGCGAGCGCGCAGATCGCGTCCACCAAGGTAATGGCGGAGATCGTTATTGCCATCGCGGCGATCTCGATTGCCATCTAGATTAGCCCTGTGACCGCGGTTATCGCGACGATTGTCGCGGTTGTCTTGGTGATTATCATCCCGGATATCGCGACGGTTGTCCTCCCAATGGCGGTTACCACCGTCATGGCCACCGTTTCCGCCTCGATGGTTGTCTGACGGGTCGTTGTTGCGCGAGCCACGTGGGTTGAGTGGCTGTGAGCGGCTTGGAAGCTGGCGACTATGGCTTGACTCGACTGAGACGGATGGAGCCCGGACTTGATTTACAATCTCTGCGGTCTAGGCCATGGCAGCCGTCAGATAGGCTTGTATTTCATCGCGAACCGCTTGGGTTTCCGGGGTGTTGGGTAACCGTTGCATTGTTGCCATGGCGACGGCTACATTGGCACTTGGAGTCCTGAAGACCTGTTTGTCCCCTACCCTGTCGAAAGCATCGTTGAGGTCGCGTGTTTGGACCACGATGCGTCGCGCCTCTGGTCCGCTTCGGCCCGATTTGTCGGTGATTGAACGGTCAATATTAAAGGCGCAAGGCGCCTTGTTGTTATGCTTTCGCCAACCGCCGGTGGTTCGTCATTGCTGACAACATGGATCAAATCCCCTCGTCTTGGCGGGAAAGATGGGAATTGTGAAAACCCTAGGGTGTGGTCTGGCAGATCCAGATCGTCATCGGGTGCCGTCATCTTCGTGATCTTTGAAGCTTCGGTGTGTACAGATGCTTTAGATGCGATGCAGACGAGGAGGTGGAGTCGCCCTCTTGAAGCGTGTGGGACGGATCCTTTCCGATAATCTTGATCCGGATCATGTTGATGAAGTCGCGGCTTCGGCCGAGGTCGGCGCGATAAAACATAGATCAAGCGGCGTTGTGGGGTTATACGCGTAGTGGAGGCAAAGCGTTTCAGAGGCCGTAAGGTGGACTGTGGTTCTCTGTCGAGGTGCGTACTCGGAGAGCCGGAGACCCGTCGCGAGGTCGGGTGGCGACGGCGAGCGTGAGCGCCCTTTAGGAGTAGATAAGACCACGAGATTTGTACCAAGTCGTGCGGGACGACGGTCCAAGCTGGTCGGGTAGATCTGTTGTGGGGAGCGGTTACCGCTTTCGTTAGGTTGACTTTGAATCGTATTTTACGAGCTAGGGTTTTAGCGAGTTTGGTGCCGAACCGATCGATGGAGTGAAAGCAGGTCGGTGTTGTCGATCGCTTCCCTTTGTAGCGGGAAGCAGGCGGACGCAGTCGTCGGCGTGGGTGAAGATGATGTAGGCGTGGTCGAGCGGATGTACCATGGTCGGAGCGGATCCATCGTGATCGGAGCCGGGACGTCTGCGTGGTCGGAGCCCGACGCATCGTGGTCGGGAGCTGATCCATCGTGGTCGGGCCGCCGAGCCGATGTAGGTGAAGCGATGGTCGGCGCAGATCGAATCCACGCCTCCTCCGTGGTCATGACGATGAAGCCGCCGGAGCCGGTGGGTCAGTGATCTGGCCGACGGTGAACGTGAGGCCGTTCGGCGTAGCCATGGAGCCGAGGTGATGACCGTCTTGTTTGCTTGGAGAGCAAAGACGCACACCCCTACCGCGCGCGCCATTGTCGATGAAATATGGTTGGCGGTCTACCTAGGGGTATGCCCAAGGTAGTAGATTATCGGCGATCGGTCGCGCAAGCCACAAACAAGACGGTGACGCAAAGATGCATACACGAGGTTTTATCCGTGTTCGCCGCCAAGAAGGCGTAATACCTACGCCCCTGCGTCGATTGTATTCTTTGTATGTTAATGAGAGATGTTTTTTAGAGGATCCCGCCCGCCTTTATATAGTTGAGGCGGGGTTACTGATCTGAAACTAATCCTAACCAGTTACAATTGCCATATGTGGCCGGATAAGGATTCCTATTCTAACCGACCAGGATCCTACTTGATCACCAAATCCGCCTTAACTCCTTGCGTAGGACTCCAACCGGGTTGGCTGGGCTGCGCGTCGTCTTTCGGATGGACCGGACCCATCGATCCGGGCCGGCCCAAGCTTAGCCGTAAGGGTATAGGGGTTAATACCCCCACAGGCCTTGTCAACCTCGCACTCTTGATTTTCCAGGGTCTTGGATTGGAGCAAACTGTAGAAGGTTTAATCCGGAATGGTTTGATGAATTTGGAAATTGGCTTGAGTACAACGAGTCCACTGATAATGCATATTGCTTTACTTGTTTATTGTTTAGAGACCCTACTAAGAAGGGAGCTGGTTACAAGTCATTTGTCGTAGATGGTTGGAATTGTTGGAATAATAAAGATACATTAAAAGAGCATATTGGTGGAGTTGGCAGCCCTCACAATGTAGCATTGAAAAAATGTGAAGTTCTGTTGCAAAAAGAACAACACATTGATGTTGCTTTACGCAAACAGCTTGAGTCTTCTAAGAATGCATATTATGTTCGAGTCAATGGTGCCATTGATACTGCTAGATTGCTACTAATTCAAGGTTTGCCTTTTCGGGGTCATGATGAGTCAAAGACATCCTACAATAGAGGGAACTATAGGGAGTTTTATCAATGCTTAGTTGAGCATGATCCGGCTTTAACCAAGGCATTAATAGTTGATGATGCAGACAATAGTTTTTTGGTGTCTTCCGACATACAAAAAGACATCATTAAATGTTTTTGCAGATGAGATTTTGCATTCCATCCTTGAAGACATAGGGCAAGATGTATTCAGCTTGCTAGTTGATGAGTCTAGAGATGTCTCTTGCAAGGAGCAAATGGGTGTGGTGCTGAGATATGTTGATAGGTGCAGAGTTGTGAAGGAGAGCTTTATTGGGCTTGTTCATGTGAATGATACAAGTTCTGCAAACCTCAAGTCATCTATTGATTCTCTATTTGCTAGGTTCAAGTTGAGCATAAAGCAAGTGAGAGGCCAAGGATATGATGGTGCTAGCAATATGCGAGGTGAGTTCAATGGCTTAAAATCATTGATCATGAGAGAAAATAGTACTGCATATTATGTCCATTGCTTTGCTCATCAACTTCAACTAGTGGTTGTAGCTGTTGCTAGAAAGCATACATGCATTGTAGAATTTTTTAGCAAGATTTCTACCTTGTTGAATGTGGTGGGTGGATCTTCAAAGAGAAGGGACATGATTAGAGACATCAATCTCAAAGAAGTTAGTAAGGCCTTAGGTTGTGGGTTACTTGAAACTAGGATAGGATTGAATCAAGAACAATGTCTTCAAAGACCTGAAGATACTCGTTGGAGTTCTCACTACAGATCTAAAAGAAGTCTAGTTAACTTGTTCCAAACAATTATCAAAGTGTTGGAATTTGTGGAAAATACGGACAAGGATGGAAAGGCAAGGGGCGTTCTTGTGTACTTCTAGTCTTTTGAATTTGTCTTTTATTTGCATCTCATGTTGAACATTTTGATTATCACAAATGTCTTGTCAAATGTATTGCAACGGAAAGATCAAGATATTGTGAATGCTGTTAATTGTGTGAGGTCTACTAGAAGCCATTTGGATAAGGTTAGAAGAGATGGATGGGAGCAAATACTTGGAGAAGTGTATGCATTTTGTGATGAACATGATATTTCCAAGCTAGAAATGGATGAGCCTTACATTGATCCAACTAGGCCAAGAAAAAAATCTGGAATTACCAACATGCATCATTTTCAAGTTGATTGTTTTAATGAAGTCTTTGATTGGTTGCTACAAGAGTTTGACAGTCGCTTCAATGAGACTACCTCTCAATTGCTAGTATGTTTAGCTGCATTCAACCCAAGGGATTTATTTCATGATTTCAACGTGGATAGTTTGATAAGCCTAGCTAAGCTATACCCAAGTGACTTTGATTCCGTGCAATTGAGAGATCTGAATTCTGAACTTTTCCTTTATATTGGTGATGTGCGACAAGATGATAGATTTCTTAACATAAAAACCATTGCCGAGCTTTCCAAAAAAATGGTGGACACAAATAAACATCTTAGTTATCCTTTGGTTTTCAGCTATTGGAGCTAGTACTTGTATTGCCCGTCGCCATAGCTACAGTTGAGAGGGTCTTTTCAGGCATAAAGATAGTGAAAACATCTTTGCGAAACCGTATGGGTGATCAGTACATGAGTAATAGTCTCATTTGTTATGTGGAGAAAGAGAAAATGTTGAAAGTTACCAATGTTGCTGAAGTGGATCGTTTCAAAAAAATGAGAGATCGCAAATACTAGAGGTGATGCATTACTTTCATATTTTATCGTTTTTCAGTTTTGAATCCGTCTTTTCTAGACATATTTAGTCATCTAACTAGTACTTTTGTCATAGATAATTGATTCATCGAGGACTTCGACTTAATATTAATATGTATTTTTGTCATGTAGACCATGTAAATTTTGGGTGTTTATCTGAATTAACTATTAATATCTCGGATCCAGTATTTTAGTACGAATTTCTGTAATTCTACTGTTTATGTACTGTCATTGTACTAAGATAATCATTATGCTTATGAAGTGTGCACTCAGGTCCTTGATGCTCTAGCTTCGCCCCTAGGAGTGGGTGAGTGTCAAAGCTTTGTTTGTCTCTTGCGCTCGCATCACCGCGCACTCGTCGTCGTCGCTAGGCCGAGGCCTCAGCGCACAGCCTCAGCTCGGGATTAGCGATAAGCTCCGGGGGTGTTGCTGGATTTGGCTATATAGCTCACTTTTGTAAATAAAGCCCCTGTGCATTATCGATTTCCGAGGACAAATCTTTCCGTTAGTTTTAGTAGTTTCTTGAAACGGGGCAGCAAGAGCTGGCTGACGGGGTTCGGGAATCGGGATTAGGTTAGTGTGACGTCTCGCCAACAGAGTCAATCATCGGATTCGTTTGAAACCGCCGCGCTACGCCTACTCCAACACGTCGGCTTCTCTGGTGCACCACACCACTCCAACTAGTTTTTATTATTGTCCTCACTCAATGGATACTTTAGCCGTTTAGTGTGAAAAAATATACTTTGATTTGTTTGGAATGCAAGGATCTCATAATCATTAGATAATTCTCGTGGTGCTGTACAAATAGTAGGGGTTTCCTCCTTTCTTTAGGGTAAAGGTAGATGGTTTTAGGAGATCCCTTAAATGTTAAAGGTATATGAGATGAGCTAGAAGATCCATAGCAACAAATTTCTCTTAAATGCTAGTTTTAAGATACAGGAGATTCGATGAGAGATCTAGAAGAGATGTTGTAGCTTTCTTGTTTTCTTTCTCATATAGACCCCCTTTGGTATAGATTCCGCAGCTCCAACTCCACCTGACCCCCGCACTATTCTGACATTGTAGCGCTATTGTTCACATGATCCTTTTTTCTTTCTCCTCTCACAGAGCCGGTGGAGCTAGCTTACTATTTTCGTCACCGGCTCCAGCTCCTCTGACTGGAGCTGGAGCGATCGAATCTCTACCAAAAGGACCATACACATGGCAGCCAAGCAAAGATAGTCCTCCAATCGTCTCTCACAAAGATATAGTCCTCCAATGGTCTCTCACTATCAGCTTTCTTTGTAGCATTTTTTTATTAGGAATATAAGATCATGTCAAGACCAAGTCTTATACTTTTTAAGACCAATAAAACTGGTGTTGTAGCGTATAGGGTCACCTGTAATTCGACTAACTAGGCCTCAAGATCTCCAAATTTAGTTATAAAAAAAGGGTCTCCAAATTTTCAGCAAACTATATGGATGCCTAAGTCTACGGAGGAGACTTCTATTGTATCCTCCATATATAAAGGTGTCAAATGATGAGTGTTAATAAGTGGCAGAGTTCTCAATGTCCTACGCACTAGTAAGGGGATATAAAGGTGTCAAATGATGATTGTTAATAAGTGGCAGAGTTCTCAATGTCCCACGCACTAGTAAGTCCCAACTAAAAGCACATTCAGCTTGTTCGTTTGGTCGTATTTGGCTTATAAGTCATGACTTATCAGTCAACGAATAGTATTTTTTTCTCACATCAAACCAGCCAACAGTACTTTCAACCGTGGCTTATAAACCAAACAAGCCCAAACGAACAGGGCGATTATTTTTAAGAAATCGTTTTTTCACGTTACAAACCTTCCACTTGTTGCTATCTTTTCCATACCTTCTTTTTCTCTTCTCAAACATCAGGCTGTTCTCGTGGCTTCTGTCCTTTTCTAAAGAGATGCCGAAAACCATATTGATTTTAAACAATAAATATTGTGTAGCTTTCTTAAACTTCAGAATTTACGCTTCTATTTGCGTTAAGGATATGTAGCTAATAGGTCAACGGTATGCATCTCCATCCATTACAAAAGTATGCGCTCCAAAATATAGGAGCCTGAGAAGAGGTTTCCTCGTGTTTTTTTTCTATGTTTAAATCTTAACAATTCCTTCTACTTGCTAGTTGTTCATTGATGAATCATACACGTCTTTTTGTTGCTTACCATTGTCCTATCTTTCTCGTCAACTCGTCGTTGCAAGAGGAAGGCATGGAAATGTCTCTTTTAATAGTCAATGTCAAGTGGTGACTGGTAGCACAAATATGTGTGGGCCAAGAAACCTTTGTCCTTTTCTGGACTTATTAAGAGGGCATAGCTGAATTTATCATTTCTACTTTCTTTTTCGTGAGTATAGGCTTAGGTTTGAGAACTAAATAATACTCGTTCCATTGTAAATTATATGCCACTTAGTCTTTTACTCTTAGTCAAGTTGTTTAAGTTTAGCCAATTTTTTTAGAAAAAATATACTAACATCCACGTGTTCAAATAAATATACTATCAAGACATATTTCATAGATAAATTAAAATAAATGTCATCAATGGGCAGTAAATGTGGTTGTGTCTAGGGATGAGAACGCGTCGAGTAAGTTACAGATGGAGTAAATACCTAAAAGGCCCTTGATGTCGTCTAAAGGGGGTGAATAGGTGAAAAGATCTATTTGCTATCTTCACCCTATCGAGACATCCTCAAGTCACATCATATCTTGAGATCAACATTAAACATTTATTTGAAGTTTCATATCAACATTGTCCATAACCAAGTCATATTCAAATATTGTCCATCTTACATGACTTAGCTCATCCTCATTTGAGTCCATACCTTAACATGTATGAATCAACATCAATATGTTCTCAATTCACAATTCCTTATTTCCTCTCTTCAGTTTGGCTTGACATCCTTCATCTTCGCTTCAATATCTATTTCTATAATGGAATCACTCTAATTTCCTTCTTCATTCTTCCAACTTGATTAAAGTCATTCTACAATCAATCCCTTCTTGTTCATGCAAAGCAAGCAACCTATATGAGACCAAACCATATCCATTCCTCTTATGTATAATTTTTCATTTGCCAAATATGCTTGCTTTTACATGCACGCACAACATAAAATTTATTCATCAATTCCATTTGCATTGTTGTCTTTCATGATCCTCTAATCACAACAATACATAACTTTGGCCTTTATTTGAACACTGTGTGGAATACCCTCAAATTTGCCTTCTTGTTAAACCTTTGATACACTTCTTGTTATACAATCTTCAAGTATATGCAATATACTCAATTTCTTATTCAATAATTAATAAACTTATTCGATCTTTAATTATGTTGTCAATTAATCCACTAAAACTCATCAAGGGACCTAGATGCACTTTCATGCACGCCGTTCAGCCTCAATGCACGACTACTACAGTGGGCTTGAACATGACATCACCTACCTCACACATCAAGCGGAGAACCTCGACACAAGTGCCATGTTCGCTTGGCTGATAAGCCATGGTTGAAAGTACCGTTGGCTGATTTATTGTGAGAGAGAAATATTGTTCGTCGGCTAAAAAAATATGGCTTATAAGCCAAGCGAACAGGGTGACGGGGGAGGTATAGCAGGAGCTGCGCAATCACATCCAAAACACCAAGGTACAGCGGCAAGAAACATAAGGATGGGAACTAGATTATCTTAGCCTCTTAGTTCATTTCAGATAATCATTTCATGGAATCAACAAATAATCATTTTTCTTTGAAAAATTGTTTTGTAGAGCTCTTGTACAGAGAGAGAACTCTGCCAAAAACACCTTAGGGAAGCTCTTTTTTATGTACCGGAACATATAAAAGCAAATAAAAGATCGTGTTTGTATCACATGATATAAAGTTTAGGGGCTAAGCTTTAGACTATTTTAGCTCCTAAGGCTTTAAAAGGTCGTCTAAAGTCTCATCTAAAGTTTACGCAACTTTAAAAAAAATCATTAGTTCATTAGACATATAAGTGAGCTAAAGTAACAATTTAAGTAGTCCTGCCGCCACTCGAAGGTCCGGGCATATGCCTCCTAGTCAGAGCTGTATTTCAGGTTGATCAGTGTCCAATGTAACAGCATAGCTTACAGTACACTAGGGAGGATCCGACGTCCATGTACAATCTCTTTTGACAACCTAGGGCGCCGCTAAGACGTGTTGTATTAAACTTTTTTCTACTTAATAAAAAACGCACGAAGCTTTGGCGTGATCGAGAATTTTTTTTAATCAACTAATAAACTTTATTAGACATGAAATTCAAATAGGGCCTAAATCCGACGGCACGCCAGGCATCCGACGGCCATTTTGTCGTGGCAGGCATCGCGGCAGCGAACAACCGCCTCAACTGAACAACGGGCCCCAGCAACAGCCCACGCCGCACCACCGCACAGCCGACGTGGCAAAACCAGCGGCCGCCTCAAGATTCGTGCCGCCGCGCAGCCTCCCCGCCCATCGACCGACGCCATCGCCGTCACCTTCCCTCTCACCAGTCACCGCGCCTAGCTAGGGCTGCCCTCCCCCTTCCCGTACACCGACCCGACACCACCACACCAACCTTCCCATCCCCTCCCCCCGCACCCCCGCCGCCGCCTCCTCGTCGGCCGGCGGCGAGGGCGCGCCGCCTCCTACCCGCCCCTTCTGGTCCTCCGGAGGGCCCGCCCCGCGCGTGAGAGCCCCTTCGCACCGGGCTGCGCCTACGGGGTCGTGGCTTAGGGTTTCATGCGCCTCGCAGCCCGCCGATGTCGCACCCCGGCAAGTTTGTCTCCGTCAACCTCAACCGATCCTACGGCCAGCCCGCTCCCTCATCACACCATGGCGGTGGCAGCGGCGGCGGCGGCGGCCGCCCCTCCCGCCCCGCCGGCGCCGGCTCCTCAGCCGGTGGCGGCATGGTGGTGCTCTCCCGCCCGCGCGGAGCCTCCTCCCTCGCCAAGCCGCAGGCGCCCAAGCTCTCCGTCCCGCCGCCGCTCAACCTACCGTCGCTCCGCAAGGAGCACGAGCGATTCGACGGCTCGGCGGCCGCTGCGGGGAGCGGGGTCGCCTCGGCCCCGCCTCGATCCGGCGGGCCTGCTGCCGGCTGGACCAAGCCCGCCCCGGCGTCCGAGAAGCCTCCCGGCTCCGCAGCGCTTCCTGGCGGCGTCGCCAGGTCACCATCATATGGGTTTGCGGAGAAAGCCGTCGTCTTGCGTGGGGAGGACTTCCCGTCCTTGAAAGCAGCTGTTGCCCCGCCAACACCTCCGCAGCCTGCGCAGCGGCAGAAGGATGCTGATGGAGCGCGGGTCGTCACACCAGATGCGCGACCAGGACCTCTTGGGATGCGGCCGCAGGTGACAACCTCGCGGGCCACTGAGCCACTGACCTCTGGTGGCAGCTTGGGACCTGGTGGCCGCACTTCCGCTGAGAGGGTGCAGAAGCCTGATCTGGGGCCGCTTCCGATGGTCCGGCTTAGGTATGATTCTGACTGGGCTGATGACGAGCGTGACACAGGACTGAGCCTTCCAGAGCGGGACAGCAGGGAGAGGGGATTTGGCAGGACTGAGGCCATGGTTCCAGGGCGCGACCTTTATGGAGCAATGAGGGAGCCCTTCAAAAAGGAGCTGTTTGGGAGAGATGTGGCTGCAACAAATAAAGAAGGTGTGCAGGACGGCCTGTGGCGATCTCCTGTGTCAAACCAACACGATAGGGAGCGAACAGATGGCCGGCCATACAGTGGTGGCAGAGGAAGCAGTGGCCAACCATATCGGGAAAGCATAGCTGCCGGTGGCTCCAAGGATGTGTGGAGTAATAGTAAGAAGCCTCCTATGCGTGCCTATGGTCAGAATGGGGTGGAACAGTATGGAACCACACGAGTTGGGGAAGCTGCTAGCGAGCATTACGGTGACAGTTCAAATAACTGGCCTAGGTTGAATTCTTTCCAGAATAATGTTGGTTCCAAAGTGCAGCCCTTTGGTGGTAATAAAGGGCCTTTAATTAATGATCCAGTGGCAAAATTTGGTAGGGAGAAACGGCTGACTGGTTCCCCTGCTAAGCCTTTAATAGAGGATAGTGGTTTTGACAGCATTTCTGCCGTTAACTTGACTGCAATAAAGAAGAAAAAAGAAGCAGCAAAACCAGCTGATTTTCATGACCCAGCAAGGGAGTCGTTTGAGGCAGAGCTTGATAGGATCTTGAGGGTACAGGAGCAGGAGAGACAACGGGTAATGGAAGAACAGGAAAGGGCGAGAGAAGTTGCTCGGAAGCAAGAAGAGGAACGGGAGAGGCTGATACGAGAGGAGGAGGAGAGGCAACGTCTGGTGGAGGAGCAGGCAAAGCAGGCAGCTTGGCAAGCTGAGCAAGAGAGGCTGGAAGCTGCTAAAAGGGCTGAGGAGCAGAGAATTGCCAGGGAGGAGGAAAGGAAGAGGATTGCCATGGAGGAGGAGCGGCGTAGGGAGGCAGCGCGTCAGAAGCTCCTAGAATTGGAGGCAAAAATTGCTAGAAGACAAGCAGAATCAAACATTGGCAGCGCAAGAGCTGTCAATGATGAATTTATTCCTGGAGATGTCAAGGACAGAGACCTGTCACACTCTGCTAACTTTGGTGACAGAAATGATATTGATAAAATGAACGAGTGCATCAATACCTTAGCACCATTGGAATCCTCTAGTCTTAACAGGTTCAGTGAGACAGTTCCAAGGGTGCACACTCTTATGGATGGACGCTCTTCATTTATTGATAGAGAAAATGCATACTATAGTTCACGAGCTGCATTTCCAGAACAAGAGAATGTGCATTATAGTCCACGGCGTGACCCTTTTGCTGCAAAGAGGGGAAATTTCCCTAAGAAAGATCTTAATGATGGATTTGGGAGTGTTTCGGTCAGGCAATCTTCAACAGGCCGAACAACTGATTCTCCATGGGCACTCGAAGATTTCCATCATGAAAAGGTTCCACGATGGGATGCGCCTAGGGAGATTGACCATTTCAGCAAACAATCTGACTTTGATAATGAGCTTTTTAACAGTGGCAGGTTTGGAGATACAGCTTGGCTGCCTAGTAGTTCTCATGGAAGCCTCAATGCTCATGCTCAACAAGGAGATAGGATGTTTCAGAGTCCTGATGTTAATGAATTGTCTTCTTTTACCAGACCACGCTACTCTATGCGGCAACCACGTGTCCCCCCACCCCCAATTGTGACCTCTGTGCGAAGTTCAGTCAGTGCTTCAGCTCAACGTATCAATTCATCTTTTGTGGATGGTGGGAGCGGAGTGAGTTCTGGTAGAGACGATGTGCAGATTATGCAGGGTCAGTATGGAAGTGCATACCAAGAGGCATCTCGCCAGCATGGGATACGACCTGACCACATTTCTGTTAATGAGCACCAAATTGTGGACAGAAAAAGCCCTGTATTGGGTTCACAATCTTCTCTTTCTGTTTCAAGCCCCCCTAGCTCACCTCCACATGTTTCGCATGATGAGATGGATGTATCTGGTGATTCTCCTGCGTTACCGACTTCTGCTGATGGTGAACGAACGGTGCTCTCTGACAACGACCATGCAGCTCTGACTGTAGATGCAGACAATACAAGCAGAATTGCTGCCTCAGGAGTGCCCCACTTGGAGGATGATGAATGGTCAAGTGTAAACAATGATGATAAGCGAAAACAGGATGAATATGATGAAGACAATGATAGCTACCAGGAAGATAAAATCAATGAAGCTGATGATGAGAATATTGACTTGGATGATGAGTTCTTAGAGGGACAGAATACACCTGTAGAACTGGAACCAGTTATACTTGGATTTGATGAGGGCGTGCAGGTTGAAATTCCACCGAATAGTCAACTTGAATTAGCTTCTGTGAGGAGCACTGAAAGGACTGTTGGAGTACATCTAAACTCAGGAGTTGCAGAGCAAGAGAATGTCAGTGGTTCAGTTGTCCATTCTGATCCTGTTACTGAAGCAGAGAAAGCACTGCAGGCATTGACTCTTGATCGTGTAAATGCCCTGACAGAAGACAGTAATGGGGAGCCATCCAATAGCTTAGGGACACCTGCTTCAAGTTCCCAGTTACCTCAGGCATCTTCTGTAGGTCCTATTTTTTCATCAGCTTCAGCAGTAGTTGGGCAGAATGAAGTACCTGTTAGCCTCCAGTTTGGTTTGTTTACAGGTCCTCCTCTAATACCAACTCCAGTTCCAGCCATTCAAATTGGTTCCATACAGATGCCAATCCATATCCACAATCAGTTTAACCCATCCCTGCCTCACATGCACCCTTCAACAGCCCCCTTATATCAGTTTGGCCAGTTGAGGTATGTCCGTCCTATCGCCCCGAGTGTTCGATCGCTGCCTTCTCAGGCCATCCGCCCTGCACATTCTTCTATACCAGCTCAACATACATTGAATCAGAATGCGTCCAGTGTTCTACCTGAGCTAACGGATGGAGATACAAACCAGAACATCCCAGCTCAGGCAAGCTCATCCACCTTTATCAATAAATCAGCAGCGCCTACAGACAAGCTTCCCCTTGGAATGGACAATTCAAACTCTCAGTATCTCAATGCTCCTGCAAACAATCAGATGGCTGGTGTGGAGGGATTTCATGGCCAGGTGGACAGAGAATCTGCTGAGGGTACAACTCCCAGTGGGAGGAATCAAGATCTCTCTTCGAAGAGGAATTACAGACCTACCTCCAACAATGTAGAATCTTCTCAATATGGTTTGGAGGGGAGAGCCATGGGTGATCCAAAGGTTCCTGGTGTTGTCTCTGATAGAAGGGGGAGGAGATATGGTTATGCTGTTAAAGACATCAACATGAGATCTACTGGCTCATTTGTTGAACCTTCTCATAAAGATTCCAAAGGAGGATTCCAGAGAAGGGCTCGTAGGAATGTAAGACGGACTGAGTTTAGAGTTCGGGAGAACATCGACAAGAATCAAAATGAAACTTCTGAGTCATTTTGCCATGGTGAACAAGACGAGATGACATGCTCCAATGGAACAAGAGATGTTCCAGTGAGAAATACTAATAGAAGGGAACTTGATATGAACAAGGCTTCTAGGATAAATGAAGCAAGTGATCAGAGCGTCTCATTTAGAAGTACACACAATGTTCCTTATGAGAGATCTCATGGTGGGAGCAAGAAGTCTAGAACAGGTGCTGTCCCTGATGGAGATACTACCTCATTGCAAGCTGGAGTTGTTCGTGTTGTGAAGCAGCAAGGCATTGAGGTCCCTGTTGATGCAGATGGCTTCATTGAAGTAAGGTCCAAAAGACAGATCATGAGTGTCAGGAGAGAGCAGAGGGAGAAAGAAAATAGATCCAAAATGAGGATGGCAAAGGTGCTCATCTATCATGTTTCATATGCTTAAATTTTTATCTTGTTTTTACCTTATTTGAGTTAGTTAATGCTTTTATTTTGGTTGTATCAGGCTCCCCGCAAACAGCATAGTGTTTCCCTACAAAGCTCAGTTGGTCCTAGTGTGAATAAGAGAGCAGCTCCTTCGAGTGGAGAAGTTCCAAAGAAAGTTTCTTCCGGTTCTGCCATCACGGTAGAAGGAAGAATTGCTGACTATGCTGAAACTTCGGTTCCATCGATGGGTGATACGGCTTCCATGAACCTCATAGGGCCACCTTCAACCAATGCAGAAACTCATACAAACTACTTTGCCAATCAGTATGTAGCTTAATTATGCTTAAGTTCTTCAACCAATTAAGGCTATGCCTGAGGGTCACTCACAAAAGCTTTTACAGGCCTATCCAGATCCAGACATCCTCTGACTTGGTCACCTCCAGTCCTGCAAAGCTTGTGAGTGGCTTATCTGAAGACAACAATAAAGGGGCATCTATTAGTACTCCATTTAACATGGTTTCCTGGGATAATTCACAAATAAACCAGCAGGTAGATTGCTTTTCTCAAGTTTATTTGTGTTCCAATGGTGGCAAATCTATATTCTTTTATTGTTGCATCCATATTTTCCATTCTGTATCTTGGGTTGTAGATTGTTTCTTGTGAATGAATTCTACATATATTCACTCCCAATACATCAAGGTGTATTTACATTTTGTTTTTTCATGGATGCAAACCAGATTACCTTGCTATTTTCCAGAAAATTATGGAAAGTTAAACAGTTATTATGCCTACTGTACTTGCATAATTCAGTGAGTGTTTTCTTCTGAATTTGTACAAATTATTAATCCAAACACCAGAAGAGGAACGGATAGCAATATCGTGGGTACATTTGGTTGCCTGGTTGAGTACTGTACAGCCTTGTTGAGTCAGAAATCAGAGAGATTGCTGGGTGAGGCTTCCTTGGGACCTGAGCTAAGGGAGCTTTTTGCTTGCTTCCGCAGGCGAGCAAATTTGTCTCGCCTGCGCTGGCTAGCTTGCTTTAGACTAACGAGGTGAGGCTGTGCTCGCTCGGGAGTCGGGAACCAAACTTGCCCGTGATAAACATCCTAAGACTACAATGCTAGATAACCATATTTCAACATATTACTTGGGAATTGTATCACATGAGTGTCTTTTTTGTTGTCTTTCCTTATATTTTTCTAATAAAATTAAAATGTTGATGAAAATTCTATTTGAAATCCTGCACCAAGAGCGACCACAGAACAAAGCCTTTTGCTAGAGATGAACCCAACAAGGGCTGCCCCTGAATAAAAGTAAGACAGGTATGAGTAATAGCATCGTAGTGATAGTAAGGAGATTTATAAGGTTATGGTTTATCCACATGGAATGTGATTTCCATGTGCTCCTATCCAGAAGTTGCAGTTCAAGTAGTTCTTATTTAGGTAAAAGATCGACAATCATAAACTAAACTTGTCCTTTTTAAATGCTCATGTTGCTGTGTTGGTAGCATGCAGTTTAAGTAGTTCTTATTGTACATTGCAATGAGTGCGTCCCTACCTTCAAATTATTATACTTATCTGTAAATGCATTTTCTATTGAATGCAATTGTACATTTTATTTGGATTTTCAGGAAGCAACTTTTTAGTCTGGCATATGCCACTGAACTATGGTTTTATCTTAATTCTCTAGTCTTCATATATATAAATATTTTTTGCAACTTGTTCACATGTAGGTTATGCCATTAACTCAAACTCAACTTGAAGAAGCTATGAGACCAGCTAAATTTGAACAGCAGGCTGGGTCTGGCTTTTCTTTGGAGTCCAACAATGCTTTGTCTCCCACAGTAACCACAGAAAAGGTGTTCCCTTCATCTGCTAGTCCTATTAACTCCCTTCTGGCTGGAGAGAAGATTCAATTTGGTAAGCACTTTTCATCAGTACTGTATGATGTTTATTGCCACTTGACTTACAATGAATAACAATGTTGCTCAGGGGCAGTAACCTCGCCAACCATGCTACCCCCAGCTAGCCGAACTGTTTCAAGTGGTCTTGGAGCTCCAGGTTCATCTAGGCCTGATATGAAGATTGATCGAGGCTTGTCTAGCGATAACAGTGGTCCTGATAAGGCAAATTCCAAGGAATTATGTCCGAGTACCGAGGATGCAGAAGCAGAGGCTGAAGCAGCTGCTTCTGCTGTGGCTGTGGCAGCTATTAGCACTGATGAGGGATCTCCAGCTGATGCGACTACAGCATCGGCTCCAGACACCAAGAGCTTTACAAGCAAGGATCTCAGTGGGTTAACATCAGGAGGTATGATCTTTGCATTGTCAAATACTTTAATTAAAACATTGTTATATGATTATGTAGCTATATTTATTGTGTTATGGACAAAACTGAAGCAGGGGCAAGAACCGGTCAAGCTGGTCAATCATCCACCGAAGAGCCGCTCACAGTTGCTCTTCCTGCAGACTTATCAGTTGATACTCCATCCATGTCCTTGTGGCCTCCTATAGCCAGTCCACAAGCATCAGGGCCAATGCTTTCTCAGTTTCATGGTGCACAGCCATCCCACTTTTCCTGCTTTGATATGAATTCGATGTTAGGAGGGCACATTTTTGCATTTGGCCCAAGTGACGAATCTGCTGGTTCTCAAGGTCAGCACCCTCAAAGAAGCAATGCATTGCCTTCAGCGCCATTGGGAGCTTGGCCGCAGTGTCATTCTGGGGTGGACTCTTTCTACCGTCCTCCAACTGGGTACGCTGGTCCTTTCATTACTCCGGGAGGAATCCCAGGCGTGCAAGGTCCCCCACATATGGTGGTCTATAACCACTTCGCCCCAGTAGGGCAATTTGGTCAGATGGGACTTGGTTTTATGGGAGCCACTTATATCCCTGGTGACAAGCAGCCTGATTGGAAGCAAAGCCAAGGACCACCTATTGTTGGTGTAAGCCAGAGTGATCCAAACAGCCAAAATATGGTGTCTGGTCAAGTAAATGCTCCTAGTGTTCCTGCTCCAGTTCCACATCTACGCCCAACTTCTATCATGCCAATCCCGTCTCCATTGACCATGTTCGACATTGCTCCTTTCCAGGTATGCATTTTAATTGTCGTAGATACATGCCAAGACAGTGAAAAAATCATGTAGTTAACTCTTGCATTTTCATGTTGCAATCTTCATTTGCTTTGTAACCAACTATCCTCGCTGTTTTTCCAGACATCTACAGACATACAGATGCAAACGTGTTGGCCACATATGCCTGTACCTCCTCTACACTCAGTTCCATTATCAGTTGCACTTCAGCAGCATCCAGTAGATGGTATAGCCACACAACAGTTTGTTCATAACGTGCCAGTAGACAAGTCCAGTACAAATAACCGATTTCAGGAGGCCTCTGTTTCTGCTGGACCATCAGATGTCAACAAGACCTTCCCGAATGCAGCTGCCTCTCAGTACAGAGATGAGTTAGGTCTTGTCGAACAGCCAGCCTCAACTAGTTCAAGCTCCCAAACTGTTCGGCCTTCATTTGGCCAGGCAGGCGTGATCAGCAATGAAGTCTCGGCCAGTGCCAAAGTCATGGTTAGAGCAACCCCATCTAAAGTCAACCCTGGAACTGCAGCAGGGGTTGCTAGCAACACGAACGGCCCTCAGGTCACCAGCATATCTTCCAAGACCCATCAGTCGTCATCATCATCAGACCAGCAGTACCAGCATCCGGTTAACAATCAGGATCGCCGGGCCCATGCGACCCAAAAGGCTGGTACTGGTAATGAGTGGCAACGGCGATCAGGGTACCAGGGTAGGAATCAAGGTTCTGGTTCCCACAGGAGTTCAGGCACTGGTAGGATGAAGCAGATCTACGTTGCGAAACCCTCGTCAACAAGTGGCCATGCCCCATCAGGCTAGAGAGTGGTACTGACTTCACTGAGCCTGCTTCACGCTGGTACAGCTCAGAGCATCCTTGGCATCAGACACATGCGGAACATATTTTCGCTCCATGTCTGTCTATTCTGGTTTATTTGGTGATTATGGCTTTGTGCTGGTTGTGTATGTTTTTGGTTCATTTTGTTGCATAGAAGAAAATAGAGTGCTGTTGCACTGCAAAAAAACATTCGAAGCGATACCATATGATGCCTGATAAATTTTGCAGCCGATGGAATCGGCTGCCCCGTGTGAGTCACTTCTGTGTGATGTAAGGATTACTATTGTTTATTATTATTTGTTGACCGGCTCAAGGTCTGGACAGGCGAGGAAATGTAACTGGGGTATGTTCATAAATGCCTCGATGCTACTTTATAGAACCATATGCATCCCTATCCTATTTTGTCATTTTATGTTAGTCATTAGTACTGCAAAATAGGATTCCTTGAATCTTGACGCGAAAATCTAAGCTTGCCCAATAACTTGGATGTCATCACACAAAATTTTATAATTAAAAAACTTGATATGTCAGTCCAATTTTAGCCTTGACCAGGAATTCTTGTTTGAACCGAAATCTCCTAGGCTCTGTTTGATGGGTGGCTTTTCAAAAGCACCTGTTTCTTTCTAGACTTGATGCCACACAGTATCTGAAGCAACTTTCCAGGTATTAATCGTACACATGCAGGAGGAGACAGTCAGGATGCAATCCACTACCAGGTGCACAGGTTCAATGGGACACCTTCGAATACATACATTGTTCAACTACCAGCACTGCTCCCAGGATCGAGATGCTACACAGATGCATCAACAATGCCAGATTGAGCCTCTTCACAACCAAAAAAGATCGAGCCTCTTCACAATCAAAAAAGGCTGGACTGGGAATCTTTATTATCTACACAGGAACGCATCCACCACAAAACATCTACATAAAGGCAGCAATTACAGACTCCGTCTCGGTGGTCATGGCAGAGGCAGCAGCCCTTGCGCTTGCTGCTGGTGTCACTGAGCGGCTGCATATACACAACATTAACTTCCTATCCGACAACCAATAACTTGTCACCTTCTTCAACAGCAGAGATCGTTCCACGCCGCCTGACTGGAGGATCAAGCATCTCACCCAGACCTTCATCAACTCAACAATGCAAAGGACACACAAGTGTATTCAAGATAAGGAGCCAAAATCAAACTGCTCATACACTAGCAAAACAGGCCTCTGTAGGGATTCACTCCCACCCTCCACGCCTATCAATTAGTTGTTCCAAGTTCCAACAGAAGCCATGTACTACAGTGTTAGGGCTTGATCTGCTGCGGAGGATATAGGAGTGAGAGATGGCTGGCCGTGGCTTGAATGCCCGGCGGTGAGGAGGCGGCGCTGTGCTCGGCGCCGAGTTGGTGGCTAGGACGAACACGCGAGAACAGAGAGCGACTAGAACGCCAGGGAGCGAGAGAGATTAATCTCAATCTCTGGCTAATCTCTATTAATCAAATAGTGTTCCACACTTATAAGCAAATCCCAACAAACTTCCCCTAACTCTAGGAAGTAACAAACTGATGAAACAAACTACTAAATATCCGGCTCCTGAAACTGACTACGACGCCGCAAGGGTGGTGACCGCGCGCTGGCGTGCTGCGCTCGGCGGTCCACTGCTCAGCCACTGACCCTACCGCGGCGTTGATACACCTTGCCCACCATAACATCACTCCCCCCCCCCGACAAACAGCTCGTCCTCGAGGTGGAAGGAGGGGAACTCGGCACGGAAATCATCAAGGGGCTCCCATGTGGCGTCGGCTGCGGGTAAACCTTCCCAGAGGACAAGGACATGCCACTTCCCGCGATGGAGCTGGGCACGCAGTGCACGCGCCGGCTGCTGTAGGCGGCGACCTTGGTGGAGTGGAGGCAGCGCCGGCGGTGAAGACGGAGGAGTGCCGCGGAACGGCTTGAGGACGCCCACATGAAAGACGCCGTGGATGCGCGCGTTGTCCGGAAGCTGCAGGCGGTAGGCGACGTCGCCCACGCGTTCCGTCACCTGGAACGGCCCGGCGTACCGAGGGCTCAGCTTGCCCCGCCGACCCGGCAACAACGATTCAGCCAGACCCAGTCGCCAACCTCGAACTCCAAGGCGCGGTGATGGCTGTCGTAGTAACGCCGTGCATACTCCTGAGCTTGAAGAAGACGTTTGCGCACATCAGCCAGCGTCCACAGCGTCGGTGCGCGCAGTACCTGCAGTGTAAGGAATTAGCGTCGGCGGAGGCCGGCCGTAGACCACTTGAAACGGCGAGGTGCGCAGGGTGGAGTGGTAGGAAGTATTGTAGCAATACTCCGCCCAGGGCAGCCAATCAAGCCAAGCTCAGGGACGATCACCAGTGATGCAACGAAGATACACGACGATGGTTTTGTTCACCGCCTCGGACTGGCCGTCCGTCTGTGGATGGAAGGCCGTGCTGAGGCGAAGTTTGACACCGGCGAGCTTGAAGAGATCATGCCACACTGCGCCGGTGAACACGGGCCCCGATTGCTAACGATGAAGTTGGGGAACCCGTGCAGGCGAACGATGGCTTTGAAGAAGTCTTTGGCAACCGAAGTGGCGGTGTATGGATGGCTCGGCGCAATGAAGTGAGCGTGCTTGGAGAAGTGGTCCACCACGGTCAAGATGACACTCTTGCCATGGATGCGGGGAAGGCCTTCAATGAAGTCAAGGGAGATGTCCGTCCACACCTAGAAGGAGACCTCCAGCGGCCGCAGCAGTCCCGCGTGCTGCAGCGACTCGACATTGTTCCGCTGGCACACCGCACAAGAGCGCACGAAGTCGCGCACCAAGGTGCGGTCATGGTCGGCGAAGAACTCAGAGCGGAGGCGATGCAGCATCCTCTGGACGCCCTCGTGAAAGCTCTAGTTTGGGTTTGGTGAATTGATGAAACCCTAAGTGCTAACCTAGTTTATCAAAGTGATTACGAGATAGGTAGCACTACTCCAAGTGGTGAAGCAAGTGAAGATCATAACATGATGACGGTGATGCCATGGTGATGATCAAGTGCTTGGACTTGAAAAGAAGAAAGAGAAAAACAAAAGGCTCAAGACAAAAGTATAAGTCGTAGGAGCCATTTTGTTTTGGTGATCGAGACACTTAGTGAGTGTGATCACATTTAGGATCAATAGCCGTACTATTAAGAGGGGTGAAACTCGTATCGAAATGCGGTTATCAAAGTGCCACCAAATGCTCTAACTCATTGCATATGCATTTAGGATCTAGTGGAGTGCTAACACCCTTGAAAACATTCTATGAAAATATGCTAACACATGTGCACAAGGTGATACATATTGTGTTTAGCACTTGGGAGCAAAGGTAAGAAACTTCACCGGCGGAGTGTCCGCCCATAGAGTGCGGATAGTCCGACGGTGCCACCGGCGCCCTATACAGAAAAGACCGGGTTTCACAGAGTGGACCGGACGCTGGTCTCAACTGGACCGATGCGTCTGATTAGTGGAAGCTATGAAGATGCTGGCGTCGGTCTTCAACCGGACGCTGGGTCACTTCATGACCGGACGCGTCCGGTCGCGAGTGGAGGCTTACTAGAAATGACCGGACGCTGGGGTCCTGCGTCCGGTTGTGGCACTGTGCTGCGTCTGGTCACTACTTGACCATTGGGATCGGGCGCTCAGTATTTGAAGAGAGGGATGATATGGTATCCATCCATTGACCGGACGCTGGCAGGGTGCGTCCGATCGATCTGACCGGAGCGTCCTATCACCTCGAGCAGTGTCCAGTGAAGGGGTACAACGGCTCTATTTTGTGGGGGCTTCTATTTAAGCCCCATGGCCAGTTCAAGCTCACCCTCTTGGCCATTTGCATTGACATAGCAACCTTATGAGCTTAGCCAAAGCCCTCCCAATCATCTCCATCATAGATTCAACATCTTTGTGAGATTGTGACTGAATCCAAGTGCATTGCTTGAGTGTTTGCATCTAGAGGCACTTGGTGTTCGCGTTTCGCTACGGGATTCACTTGTTACTCTTGGTGGTTGCCGCCACCTAGATGGCTTGGAGCAGCGAGGATCATCGAGCGAAGGGTGGTGATTGTCTTCGACTCCAATCGTGGTGATTGTGAGGGGTTCTTGACCTTTCCCCGGTGGAGAGCTAAAAGGTACTCTAGTGAATTGCTCATGGCTCGTGTGATTCTCATCTTGTGTTGGTTGTGCGGCACCCTATTGAGGGTTTGGCGTGTGATGCCAATTAGCGCGTGAACCTCCAAGTGAGTGAATCACCACAACGAGGAGTAGCTTGCCGGGAAGCAAGTGAACCTCGGTAAAAAATAATTGTGTTCATCATTTGATTCTGAGGTGATTGGTCTTCATTGGTATTCATTCTTGTGATTGATTGGTTCACTCCTCGACACGGCGGTATAAACAACTTGCTCACTCTCTTTACATTACCGTAAACTAGTTGTCAAGCTCTTTAGTGTAGCCAGTTGTGAGAGCTTGTTAGTTTGATTAGTGTGGCTCATTAGTTAGCCTTTGAGAGCACACTAACTTAGTATAGTGACATAGCTATTGTGTGGATAGAAACTATATAAACTAGAATTGTGGTAGATGAGTTGCAATTTTAGTAGGCTAGCACAACATTTGTTTCGCCTCATAATTGTCTAACCGGTTTGTTAAGTGTTGTTGTAGAAATTTTAATATGCTATTCACCCCCCTCTAGCCATTAGGACCTTTCACCTCGTGGTCGATGGAGTGAGCGAGCTCCAAGACGGAGGCCAACACCGCTGAAAGCTCTAGTTTGGTTTTGGTGAATTGATAAAACCCTAAGTGCTAACCTAGTTTATCAAGTGATCATGAGATAGGTAGCACACTCCAAGTGGTGAAGCAAATGAAGATCATAGCATGATAAAGATGATGGCATGGTGATGATGAAGTGCTTCGACTTGGAAAGAAGAAAGAGAAAAACAAAAAGCTCAAGGCAAAGGTACAATTTGTAAGAGCTATTTTGTTTTGGTGATCAAGACACTTAGAGAGTGTGATCACATTTAGGATTGATAGTCGTACTATTAAGAGGGGTGAAACTCGTATCGGAATGCGTTTATCAAAGTGCCACTAGATGCTCTAACTCATTGCATATGCATTTAGGATCTAGTGGAGTGCTAACACATGTGCACAAGGTGATACATTTGGTGGTTGGCACATTTGAACAAGGGTGAAAAAGTTAGAGGTGAAATGGAGTTGGTCGCAATGATGCTGGCGTTGGTCTTCTGACCGGACGCTGAAAGGCTGCGTCTGGTCGAGCTATCAGACGACAGAGTGATTAGGGTTAAGCACCGAACGCTGGGCTGTGTCCGATCAAGCGTGACCGGACGTGTCCGGTCAGCAAAAATAGGATTTGGACCCTTACTGGAAACAACCGGACACTAAGGGTCGAGCGTCTAGTCAACAGTGTCGGAGCATCCGGTCAACATTTCGACCGTTGAGATCAAACGATCACAGTTGAATGCAAGTGACATGTGGCCGCCATCAGGCGACCGGACGCTGAGGAGCAGCGTCCGATCAGTAGGACCGGAGCGTCCGGTCAGCCCGATCAGAACCCAGTGAAGGGGTATAATAGCTCTATTTCGTGGGGGCTTCTATTTAAGCCCCATGGCCGGCTCAAGCTCTCTCTCTTGACCATTTGCATTGACATAGCAACCTTGTGAGCTTAGCCAAAGCCCTCCCACTCATTTCCATCATAGATTAAACATCTTTGTGAGATTGGGAGTGATCCAAGTGCATTGCTTGAGTGATTGCATCTAGAGGCACTTGGTGATTGTGTTTCGCTGGGGATTTCGCTTGTTACTCTTGGTGGTTGCCGCCACCTAGATGGCTTGGAGCAGCGAGGATCGTTGAGCGGAGGGTGGTGATTGTCTCCGGCTCCAATCGTGGTGATTGTGAGGGGTTCTTGACCTTTTCCCTGGCGGAGCGGCAAAAGGTACTCTAGTGGATTGCTCGTGGCTTGTGTGATCCTCATCTTGTGTTGGTTGTGCGTGTGAAGCCAATTAGCGCGTGAACCTCCAAGTGAGTGAATCGCCACAACGAGGAGTAGCTTGCCGGCAAGCAAGTGAACCTCGGTAAAAAATCATTGTGTTCATCATTGATTCTGAGGTGATTGGTCTTCATTGTTATTCATCCTTGTGATTGATTGGTTCCTTCATCTACACGGCGGTATAACTTTCTTGATCACTCTCTTTATATTACCGCAAACTAGTTGTCAAGCTCTTTAGTGTAGTTAGTTGTGAGAGCTTGCTTGGTTGGTTGGTGTGGCTCTTTAGTTAGCTTTTGAGAGCACACTAACATAGGGTAGTGTCATAGCTTTTGTGTGAATAGATACTATCTAAACTAGAATTGTGGTAGGTGGCTTGCATTTTAAGTAGGCTAGCGCAACACTTGCTTCGCCTCATAATTGTCTAACCATTTTGTTAAGTGTTGTTGTAGAAATTTTATTAGGCTATTCACCCCCCCCTCTAGCCATTAGGACCTTTCAAGTGGTATCAGAGCCAAGGTCATCGTTATTTGAGGCTTAACAACCTTCGGTGTTAAAATGGCTCAAATCAACAACACTAAGAAGCCACCCCAATTTGATGGCTCAAATTATCCCTATTGGAAGGCTAAGATGACAACATATATCAAGTCAATCAATAGGAAGATTTGGAAGGTGGTAGAAACAAAAATTGAGATAGAAGATGAAGAGGCTCCCACCACCGCCGAAGAATTGCTACTCCAAAACAATGACATTGCTCTTAGTGCCATCCATGATGCTTTGGATGAGAGAACATTTGAGCAAATCAAGAACATTGAGAGAGCTCATGAGGCATGGAAGAAATTGGAAGAATCATTTGAGGGCACCAAGGCAATCAAGGGTGCAAAGGCATACATTCTCAAGGATAAATTTACTAGTTTCAAGATGAAGGAAGATGAGAGTGTGCCGGACATGTTCCATCGGATGGAAGTGATTGTAAATGATCTCAAGGCACTTGGTGAGAAGATAGAGGACAAGGAATTCTCAAGTTCTTGAGATGCTTACCCTCAAGATTTGGTACATTGGTCACTATTCTAGTGAGATCCGGTTTAGATACAATGACACCAAATCAAATCTTGGGAGATATCATGACCGATGATACATATAGAGATGATGATGAGAAGAAAGAAAAGAAGGAGAAGAAGGATGACAAGAAGAAGAGCGTGGCATTCAAGGCCACATCATCCAAGGGCAAAGCCAAGCAAGAAACATCAAGTGAAGAAGATGATTCATGGGATGATGATGATGATGAGAAGATGGTTGTCTTTGTCAAGAGATTTGGCAAGTTCATGGTGAAGAAGGGATATCGTGCTAGAAGAAAGAAGTCTTCATCCAAGAACAAAGAAGAGTCAAGAAGGTGCTTCAAATGTGGAAGCAAAGATCATCTTGTTGCTCAATGTCCATACAATAGCGATAATGATGATGACAACAAGAAGAACAAGAAGAAGGACAAGAAGGAAAAGAAAGAGAAGAAGGGCAAGATGGCCTTCAAGAAGAAGAAGGGTGGTTCATATGTGGTCACTTGAGATAGTGATGCTTCCTCAAGTGATGATGATGATAGTGATGATCACAAGACCACCAAGAAGAAGGCACTTGCAAGCATTGCTATAAATGAGAAGCCTTCTCTCTTCGAATCTTCATCATGCTTCATGGCTAAGGCCACTAAGGTACAATCTTATGATGATGAAAGTGATGAAGAACATGATGATGAAAATGAACATGAAAATGAGAATGATAGTGATAGTGATAATGATGAACCTACTAAAGATGAATTATTTGACATGCTAGAAGATGCTATAGAACACTTTGACATTAAGAGAAGAGAATGCAAAAGCTTGCGTAAGGAAATTAAAGCCCTTAAGCAAGCCTTTGATGAGCTCAATGCATCTCATGAGAGGCAAGAGGAAGCCCTTGAGAAGCTTGGCAAGGCTCACAAGAAGCTTGAAAAAACTCATTCTTCTTTGCTTGATGAGCAAAATAAAAAGAAGCATGCTGAAACTTGCAATGTAGGTTTAACTTGTGATATAATTGATGAGCTCAACGCATCTATGCCTATCATTGTTGCTCCTACTAACCCTTCTTGTAGCACTTCCACTTCCACCTCATCTAGTGGTGATGGTCTCACTTGTGATGTCTCACTAGTGGTTGAGAATGAGAATCTCAAGAAGGAGGTTAACAAGTTCACTCACACTTTGGCTAAGGCCTATAGTGGTGAGGACCGCTTGCTTATGTGCTTGGATAGCCAAAGAGCTTCTCTCTACAAAGAGGGATTGGGCTATACCCTCAAGAAAGGCAAGGCGGCCTTTGCTCCTCACAAGACTTATTTTGTGAAGAACAATGGTCGGTTTTGCATTAGTTGCAAGCAAGTTGGTCATAAAGAGCAAGAATGCACCAACAAAAGCAAAAATGCTAATGTATCCTCCCTTAAGCTTGATTCATGCTATATGCTTACTAAGGGTACAAATGGTGTGAAGGCTAAGTTCATTGGTAAACCATGGATGGGCTCAAAGAAGAAAGCCATTTGGGTACCAAAGAGCTTAGTGACTAACCTTCAAGGACCCAAGCAAGTTTGGGTACCTAAAAAGAATTGATCTTCTTTTGTAGGTCAATTACAAAGCCAGAGGAAGGCATTGGGTTCTTGATAGTGGGTGCACTCAACATATGACCGGTGATGCAAGAATGTTCAACTCAATCAACACCAATGGCAATGATGGTTATGATAGTATCACATTTGGTGACAATGGTAAAGGCAAGGTCAAAGGGCTTGGTAAGATTGCAATATCCAATGACATGAGCATATCCAATGTGTTGCTAGTAGAGAGCTTGAATTTCAATTTGTTATCCGTGGCTCAATTGTGTGATCTTGGATTCAAATGCATATTTGGGGTAGATGATGTAGAGATCATAAGTATAGATGGCTCTAATTTGATCTTCAAAGGCTTTAGATATGAGAATCTATACTTGGTTGATTTCAATGCTAGTGAAGCTAAATTATCTAAGTGCTTGTTCACTAAGTCTAGTATGGGTTGGTTATGGAATAGAAGGCTTGGTCATGTTGGAATGAAATAATTGAATAGATTGGTTAAGCATGACTTGGTTAGAGGCTTGAAAGATGTTGTGTTTGAAAAGGATAAGCTTTGTAGCTCTTGTCAAGCCGGCAAACAAGTTGGAAACACCCATCATAAGAAAAGCATGATGAGCACTAGTAAAGCATTTGAGTTATTGCAAATGGATTTGTTTGGGCCAACTCAATACACTAGCATTGGTGGCAACAAATATGGCTTTGTGATAGTGGATGATTATACTAGATACACATGGGTATTCTTTCTAGTGGACAAAAGTGATGTGTTTGCAACATTCAAATCATTTGTCAAAGGCATTCACAATGAGTTTGAAACAACCATCAAGAGAGTTAGAAGTGACAATGGTAGTGAGTTCAAGAACACTAGAATTGATGAGTTGTGTGATGAATTTAGAATTAGACATCAATTCTCGGCCAAGTACACTCCACAATTAAATGGCCTTGTTGAGAGGAAAAATAGAACACTCATTGATATGGCAAGGTCTATGCTTAGTGAGTACAATGTGAGTCAATCCTTTTGGGCCGAAGCTATCAATACGACTTGCTATTGTAGCAACCGCCTCTATTGTCACCGATTTAAAGAGAAGACACCATATGAGCTATTGAATGGTAAAAAGCCCAACATTGCATATTTTTGGGTCTTTGGTTGTAAATGCTATATCTTGAAGAAGGGCACTAGATTTGGGCAAGTTTGACAAGAAATGTGATGAATGATTCCTACTTGGTTACTCCACTACAAGCAAAGCATATAGAGTTTGGAATTTGGATAGTGGTACTCTTGAGGAAGTTCATGATGTTGAATTTGATGAAACCAAGGGTTCACAAGTAGAGAATAAGAACTTGAAAGATGTTAGAGGCATTCAACTTTCAAATGCCATGGAGAACATGGATATTGGTGAATTGAGGTCTAGGCAAGTGAATGATGATGAAGATGATCAAGTGCAAGTGCTCTCTAACTCAAATGTGCAAGATGATACAAATTAAGCTAGTACAAGTGGCTCTCATGATAATGAACAAGATCAAGTGGCTAGTACATCATCTCAACCCAATGATCATGAAAGTGTAAGCAATCAAGTTCCTATCCTCCAACCAACCAATATTGCAAGAGATCAGCCATTAGACACTATCATTGGTGATATTTCAGGAGGTGTACAAAAAAGATCAAAATTGGCATCATTTTGTGAACACTTCTCATTTGTGTCATCTATTGAACCAAAGAAGATAGATGAAGCTTTGAAGGATGTTGATTGGGTGAATGCTATGCATGAAGAATTGAATAATTTCACAAAAAATCAAGTATGGGAATTAGTAGAGAGACCAAAGGGACATAATGTGATTGGAACCAAATGGATCTTTAGAAACAAGCAAGATCAAGATGGGATAGTAGTAAGAAACAAAGCAAGATTGGTAGCACAAGGATATACACAAGTTGAAGGTCTTGACTTTGGAGAAACATATGCCCCAGTTGCTAGATTGGAAGCAATTAGAATCTTGCTAGCCTATGCTTGTGCCCACAACATCAAGCTCTATCAAATGGATGTTAAGAGTGCATTTCTCAATGGTTACATCAATGAAGAAGTATATGTTGAGCAACCTCCCGGTTTTGAAGATGACAAGAAGCTCAACCATGTGTACAAGTTGAAGAAGGCATTGTATGGCTTGAAGCAAGCACCGAGAGCATGGTTTGAGAGATTGAGGGACTTCCTACTCTCTAAAGGGTTCACAATGGGCAAGGTTGATACTACTCTTTTCATCAAGAAGATTAGAAAAGATCTGTTTGTGTTGCAAATCTATGTTGATGATATCATTTTTGGATCAACCAATCAAGATTTTTGTGATGAGTTTGGAAAGATGATGGCTACTGAGTTTGAGATGTCCATGATTAGAGAGTTAAGTTACTTCCTTGGTCTTCAAATCAAGCAATTGAAGAATGGTACATTTGTAAGTCAAGGCAAGTATATCAAGGACATGATCAAGAAGTTTGGCATGAGTGATAGCAAAGTCATTAGCACACCAATGGGAACCAATGGCAACTTGGATAGTGATGCAAGTGGAAATATGGTGGATCAAAAGTTGTATCGGTCTATGATTGGAAGCCTACTCTATGTGACCGCATCAAGGCCGGATGTCATGTTTAGTGTATGTATGTGTGCAAGATTTCAATCTTCACCAAGAGAAAGTCATTTGAAGGCTACAAAGAGAATATTGAGGTACTTGAAGCATACACCAAATGTTGGCTTGTGGTATCCCAAAGGAGCAAAGTTTGAGCTAGTTGGTTACTCCGACTCAGATTATGCGGGATGCAAGGTTGAAAGGAAGAGCACCTCGGGCACATATCAATTGTTGGGAAGATCACTTGTTTCATGGTCATCAAAGAAGCAAAATAGTGTTGCATTATCAACCGCCGAAGCCGAATACATATCCGCCGGTAGTTGTTGTGCACAAATACTTTGGATGAAGGCCACTTTGAGTGACTTTGGAATCAAGTTCAAGAAAGTGCCATTGCTATGTGACAATGAGAGTGCAATCAAGTTGACCAACAATCCGATTCAACATGCAAGAGCAAAGCACATTGATGTCCGCTATCATTTCATAAGAGATCACCAACAAAAAGGGGACATTTGCATTGAGAGTGTAGGCACTAAAGATCAACTTGCCGTATATTCACCAAGCCATTGGATGAGAAAAAGTTTTGCAAGCTAAGGAATGAGTTGAACATATTAGATTTCTCAAATATGTGTTGATGCACCCCCCCACTTATATGACATGACTCTCCTTCGAGCAATTCAAGGTAAAAGTTGATTGGTATGGCATACATCCTTGCTAAGGACATGTTTAGTGCATCTAGTCATCTCTCCATTTTATTAGGCTCATTCATGAAAATCAAATAAATTTGATGATTGTATGGTACCATTATTGTTTCTATGCTTATTTTGATCTAGTGGTAGCATATGACATGTTTGTGGGCTTGTAAACCTAGTGTTTAATCTAGAAAATGAGTTCTAAGTGTTTAACTCAACATGGTACAAGATAACCCTTATTTGGAGGTGTGAAGAAGCTTGTCCTTGGATCAAACCGAGTTAAATATCTTTGGCAAATATTCTAGTTTGAACTAAATTTGGGAATATAATCCTCACCTCATTGATTGACATTGATAATCCTAACCTATCTACTTTTTAAACCTTTGTGGTCATTGATGATAAAGGGGGAGAAATAGCACAAAGATAGTAAATAGACACCAAAGGGGAGAGAAATTAAGATATATGTGATAGGGGGAGAATTTAACATAGGGGGAAAGATATGACAAAGGAAAGGAATCAATTAAAATTTTGAGCACACAAGTAGGGGGAGCAAGCTCATGAACTTGTATGGTGCATTTGAATGTGCATTTCATATGTTTGCTTGCATGGCACAAGTTTTAAATTTTAAATATCCATGTTTGTGTGATGAATGCTAGTTGTAAACTTGAAATGATGAAATGAAAAACTAGCATGCATAGGACATCTAATGATTTCATTTCCAAAGTGTTGTTTCCAAGTGGTATCAAGCTAACTATGGTGCTAAGGATGGTATAATGGTGCACTCCGATTGGTATCATGCTTCAAAGGTCCATCTTTTATACCTTAGCATCATTTGGTAGACATTATCTCCTACATTTCCTATCTAAGCATATGTGCAAGCTTCAATCCAAACTCTTAGCACATATGTAGGGAGAGCAATTGCTACCATTTAGGATTCATGAAACTTGTCCATATCCTTTTACACATGGTAAATATGCTTGGACAAGCAACATGGATTCAATTGAATTTTAATTCATATCAGTATAAGGGTTGTCATCAATTACCAAAAAGGGGGAGATTGAAATATCTAGTTTGGTTTTGGTGAATTGATGAAACCCTAAGTGCTAACCTAGTTTATCAAGTGATCATGAGATAGGTAGCACACTCTAAGTGGTGAAGCAAATGAAGATCATAGCATGATAAAGATGATGGCATGGTGATGATGAGGTGCTTCGACTTGGAAAGAAGAAAGAGAAAAACAAAAAGCTCAAGGCAAAGGTACAATTTGTAAGAGCTATTTTGTTTTGGTGATCAAGACACTTAGAGAGTGTGATCATATTTAGGATTGATAGCCGTACTATTAAGAGGGGTGAAACTCGTATCGGAATACGGTTATCAAAGTGCCACTAGATGCTCTAACTCATTGCATATGCATTTAGGATCTAGTGGAGTGCTAACACCTTTGAAAATGTTTGAGAAAATATGCTAACACATGTGCACAAGGTGATACACTTGGTGGTTGGCACATTTGAACAAGGGTGAAGAAGTTAGAGGTGAAATGGAGTTGGTCGCAATGATGCTGGTGTCAGTCTTCTGACCGGACGCTGGGTCACTCAGCGACTGGATGCTGAAAGGCTACGTCCGGTCGAGCTGTTAGACAGCACAGTGATTAGGGTTAAGCACCGGACGCTGGGCTGTGTCCGATCAAGCGTGACCGGACGTGTCCGGTCGGCAAAAATAGGATTTGGACCCTTACTGGAAATGACCGGACACTGAGGGTCCAGCGTCCTGTCAACAGTGTCGGAGCGTCCGGTCAACATTTCGACCATTGAGATCAAACGTTCACAGTTGAACGCAAGTGACACATGGCCGCCATCAGGCGACCGGACGCTGAGGAGCAGCGTCCGATCAGTAGGACCGGAGCATCCGGTCAGCCCGATCAGAACCCAGTGAAGGGGTATAACAGCTCTATTTCGTGGGGGCTTCTATTTAAGCCCCATGGCCGGCTCAAGCTCTCTCTCTCTTGGCCATTTGCATTGACATAGCAACTTTGTGAGCTTAGCCAAAGCCCTCCCACTCATTTCCATCATAGATTAAACATCTTTGTGAGATTGGGAGTGATCCAAGTGCATTGCTTGAGTGATTGCATCTAGAGGCACTTGGTGATTGTGTTTCGCTGGGGATTTCGCTTGTTACTCTTGGTGGTTGCCGCCACCTAGATGGCTTGGAGTAGCGTGGATCGTTGAGCGGAGGGTGGTGATTGTCTCCGGCTCCAATTGTGGTGATTGTGAGGGGTTCTTGACCTTTTCCCCGGTGAAGCGCCAAAAGGTACTCTAGTGGATTGCTTATGGCTTGTGTAATCCTCATCTTGTGTTGGTTGTGCGGCACCCTATTGAGGGTTTGGCGTGTGAAGCCAATTAGCGCGTGAACCTCCAAGTGAGTGAATCGCCAGAACGAGGAGTAGATTGTCGGCAAGCAAGTGAACCTCGGTAAAAAATCATTGTGTTCATCATTGATTCCGAGGTGATTGGTCTTCATTGTTATTCATCCTTGTGATTGATTGGTTCCTTCATCTACACGGCAGTATAACTTTCTTGATCACTCTCTTTATATTACCGCAAACTAGTTGTCAAGCTCTTTAGTGTAGTTAGTTGTGAGAGCTTCTTGCTTGGTTGGTGTGGCTCTTTAGTTAGCTTTTGAGAGCACACTAACATAGGGTAGTGTCATAGCTTTTGTGTGAATAGATACTATCTAAACTAGAATTGTGGTAGGTGGCTTGCATTTTAAGTAGGCTAGCGCAACACTTGCTTCGCCTCATAATTGTCTAATCATTTTGTTAAGTGTTGTTGTAGAAATTTTATTAGGATATTCACCCCCCTCTAGCCATTAGGACCTTTCAACCGCCGATGTCGCGGGAACAAAGACGCGGTAGCCGTGGAGGATAAGGCCGTCTACGACACGCCAGGGCGCGCCCCGCTCAGCAACTATGGAGTCACGGCGGGCGCGGTGGTCAGCGTCGTCATTGAGCTCACGTTCAGTGTGTCTGTAGGAGACCATGACGCCTAAGAGGGGGGGTGAATTAGGCAACTTAAAATTCTAACTCTAAACTATGGTCTCTTTTTCTAACCTTAGCAAAATCTATGTAAAAGATAAACTATCTAAATGTGTAACTACGGTTTTACTAGTGTGTTGCTATTTCTATCGCAAAAGGAGTAATGCAATCATTGTAAATGCGGAAGCTAAAGAGCAAGGTAGAGATATGCAAACTCCCGTCGATGACTCCGGTATTTTACCGAGGTATTGAGAATTAAGCAAGCTTCCTCCTAGTCCTCGTTGGAGACCCCTCGCAAGGGCCAAGCTCCCGGTCGGGTAACTTCATGGATAGCCTCGGGCCTTCCCCATGCGCAAGTGGGTCTCCGACGTGCCTTCCAACAAGCCTCTCTCGGATGCTCCCCGCCGTCTTCACTATCAAGCTTCCGACCGAAACACCGCGGGCCTTGTTCCCTCCGGTACACGGTGGCGGCCACACCACAAACACGGTTGGTGTGATCTCGCAAGACTACAAGCCCCTCCAATGTACAACAATGGTGCGCGCAAACATCGAGTGGTAAGAGATATGCAAACCTCACTAAACACTAGGCCTAAACCTAGAGCAAGCGCATAAGCAGTGGTCTAATCAACCTAAGCACTTCGCAGAGCACCTACGCTAATCACCTAATGAAACACTAAGCACTATGCAAGTGGAGATCACTAAAATGGTGTATCGACACCCTAGATATGTTTCCTCAGCTCCACACTTCTCAAATGGCCGGTTGGGGGTCTATTTATAAGCCCCACTGAGAAAGTAGCCGTTGGGGACGAAATTCTGCTTTTCTGCTACTGACCGGACTCTGACCAGCGTCCGGTCAGCACTGACCGGATGCGTCCGATCATGAAAATGGCTCTCTAGAACCTTACTGATGTTGACCGGACTCTGGCACCCAGCGTCCGGTCACTTTGCTGCTCAGCGTCCGGTCACCTCTATGAGCTCGTTTCTTCATGATCTTACGTCTGGCTTGGTTTCTATCTTCGTGCTTGGACTTTGCTTGATATCTTGGGTCTTCTCTTGTGCTTCTAAGGTCTTGCTTATGGTGTTGATCATCAGATCATCACGTCGCCTTCGTTTAAGTCACGTCTTGCATCCTATTGAACTACAAAACAATCACTTGCAAATTCATTAGTCCAATTTGGTTGTGTTGGTCATCAAACATCAAAATCCAAAGTAAATGGGCCAAGGGTCCATTTTCCTTATAGTGTCGAAGAGGTCGAAGGACGGCCTGGAGAGCGCACTAAGGCGGTCATCGGTGTCATCCTGACGTGAGAGGGCGTCTACGATGGTGTTGAGGTGGCCCGGCCAGAACTTGATGGCGAAGTCATAGCCGAAGAGTTTGCTCACCCATTGGTGCTGCGGCACCGTGGATAAGCGCTAATCCAACAAGAATTTGAGCGTGTAGTGATACGTGCGCACCACAAAGCGGCATCCCCATAAGTAGGGCTGCCAATGGTGAACGGCTTGGACCAAGCCGATTAGTTCGCGCTCATAGGCGGCCAGCTTCATATGCCTGGGCGTGAAGGGTCTGCTGAAGAAGGCGATGGCGCCTATACCCTAGTGAAGAACCGCACCGAAATCGGAGCCCGACGTGTCACAATCGACGTTGAACGACCGCTCAAAGTCCGGCAGCTGGAGGACAGGGGCCACGGACAGCGCCTACTTGAGCACGTCGAAGGCGGCCGTGGCCTGCTCGGACCACAGGAAGGCATCCTTCTGAAGGAGCTGCGTGAGCGGTGCAGCGATGGCACCAAAATCCTTGATAAATCAGCGGTAGTACCCCGCCAAGCCGAGGAAACTGCGAAGGCTGAGGGCGGAGCACGGTTGCGGCTAGGACGCCACCGTGTCCACCTTGTCCCGATCCATGGCCACGTCGTCGGCGATGATCACGTGGCCAAGATAGGCCATGGAGGCAAAGGTGAAGGAGCATTTGTTGCGCTTGACGCGTAGCTGGTGGTCGCGTGGCGCAGTAAGAACCGCCTTGATTTGCTGAAGGTGTGCCGTCCATGAAGGGTTGTAGATTAGGATGTCATTGAAGAAAACCAATACGAACTTATGGAGGAACGGTTGTAGCACGGAGTTCACCAAGTTCTGGAACGTCGGCGGTGCATTCATGAGGCCGAACGGCATCACCAAGAACTCAAAGTGGCCATGGTGGGTGCGAACCACATCATCCGGGTGAACGCACACCTGATGGTAGCCCGAGCGCAGGTCCAATTTGGTGAAGAAATGCATGCCATGGAGTTCATCCAAAAGCTCCTCCACCACGGGAATGGGGAACTTGTCCTTGACGGTCTTCTCATTCAAGGCACGATAATCAACGCAGAAGCGCCAGGAGGAGTCTTGCTTCTTGACGAGGAGGACGGGCGCCGAAAAGGCTGGCGTGCTGGGGTGAATGATACCCTAGGATAGCATGGTTGTGCACTGAGCCTCCAGCTCATCCTTCTGGAGCTGAGGGTACCAATACGGGCGAATGGCCATTGGCGTCGTGTGTGGTTGTAGATGAATTCGGTGATCACATGCGCAGGACGGTGGCAGATCTTGGGGGTTGGCAAAGACGTCATCGAAGGAGGCGACCAGGCGTTCCAGCAAGGTCGTCCTGTCGTTGTGGATGACGTGGAGGTGCTGCGTGGACTGGACGTCGTGACGAGTCGAGCCAATGCCATGCCAGAACACGCGGCGCCCTTCGTGCCAAAATGCCATGCAGAGGTCATCGAAGTCCCACAGTATGGGTCCGAGCATGCGAAGAAAGGAGACACCGAGGACCATGTCATAGCTATCGATGGGGATGGAGTAGCAGTCGACGGTGAACATCTCGTCGGCGATTCGGACACCCACATCTCGGGCGAGGCCACGACAGGCAACACGGTCCCCATTGGCGACGATGACACCGGCATCGGGGCATGGCTGGAACTAGAGACCAACGCGGAGGGCGATGTCACCGCAGATGAAGTTGTGGGTGGACCCCAAGTCGAGGAGGGCAATGAACTAATCATTGCCGAGAGTGATGTAGACTTGCATGGTGTCCTCGGTGCGAATGCCCGCAATGGCGTTCAGGGAGATCATGGGTGTCTCGGGGTCGAATGGTGTAGGATCTGTGGCGGCCACGCCGTCGGCCTCCTCGGGCTCCTCCACGATGTAATTGGAGACCTCAAGGCACAAGAGGCGGGCACACTTGTGGCCGCGAACATACGGCTCGTCATAGTTGTAGCAGAGACCCTGCTTTCGGCGCTCGGCCATCTCCTCCAGAGTTAGGTACTTGAAGGCGCACGGTGGCGGCACCGATGATGAGGACAAGGGCGAGCCCTGGCTGCTCGCTGGCAAAGCCGCCAAGACTGGGGCAGCTAGGGCGCGACGGGGGGGCTGACAAGGCGAGCAGGGGCGCCGTATTGTGGCGCTCGTACGCGCACGCCAACCGCATGGCCTGCTAGAGGTCTTGGGGGGTCGTGCAGCTCCACGTCGATGTGGATGTGATCTGGAAGACCTCTGGTGAACAACTGCGCCTGCTAGAACGGCGAGAGGTGGCCTGCGTGCACCATCCGAGCCTGAAAACGCGTCTAGATACGCCTCGACAGAGGAGGTGAAGGGCAGCCACGCCAAGTCCGCCAGGTGGTTGGTGCTAATCGTGGCCCGAAGCGCTGGTGGCAGAGATGCTTGAACTCGTCCCACTCTAGGGCACCGACGTACCGCTCGAGGATGATGTATCATTGCTGGGCCATGCCGGTGAGGTGGTAGGACGCGAGCCAAACCCTATCGACATGGTGCGTCTGCTGAGTGCAGAAGAACTGCTCGCACTTGTTCAACCCGCCCAACGGGTCTTCCTTGCCGCCATAGGTGGGAACAAGAGTTTATGGTAGCGAGGCACAGCCGGGCCTTCTGGTTCTGGCGAAATGTGGGGTAGTGGCGGCGGCGTATGCATGGCAATGGACTCCGGCGCGTAGGACGTCTACATGATGGATGAGAAGGACGGCACCAATGGTCGGCGGTGGTGGTGGGAGGGACACAGCCCCGGAGGCGTGCGTCGAAGGATTGGACGTCGGCAGGGACGACAGGACCGGCTGCGTGGAGAGCAGCTCTGAGATGACCGGCCCCGACGCCGGTAGCGTGGGGATGCCGCCGTAACTGGGCATGCCGAACTGAAGGATTGGTTGTGAGGAGGACGAAGGGCGACTCTCGACGGCCGCCAAGCGCACAGAGATATCCCCCATCTGGCGTTGCATGCCATAGATGGCCGCCATGAGCGCGTTGAGGGCGTCGGTGGGGATGGCTGTGAGCGTGGGCGGTGGTGGCGCGGTGAGCGACGGTTGCGACATGGGAAGCGGTGCGGTGGTGACGATGGTGGCGTTGGTGAATGCGGGAGCGAAAGGGAACACATGTGGCATGGCGGAGGTGGTGGCGGCGGCGATGGGGATGACGACGGTGGTGGAAGAACCAGGACCAGACATGGGTGATACCAGGTTGTTAGGGCTTGATTTGCTGCGGAGGAGATAGGAGTGAGAGGTGGATGGTCGTGGCTTGAATGCCCGGCGGTGAGGAGGTGGTGTCGTGCTCGACGCCGAGTTGGTGGCTAGGACGAACACGCGAGAACAGAGAGCGACTAGAACGCCAGGGAGAGAGAGATTAATCTCAATCTCGGGCTAATCTCTATTAATCAAATAGTGTTTCTGTTGATAAAAGATGCTCGGCAGTCCACCGAGGGGTATCCCACGATGGTAGATTTGTCGTAGAGGTGAGCGAGATCAGGAGCGAGATGGTAATACAAGCACCAAGACACAAGATTTAGACAGGTTCAGCCGTCAGTATGACGTGACCCTTGCCCCTCCTTATATACTCTAGAGGGGTAGGGTTACAAGGAAAGTATCCTATTTGGTACTATACAATAGCTTGCGGTGCACGTCGAGCAGTGCCGTGCACGCCTTGATCTTGTGGGTTGGGCCACCTCTGATGGTGCGGCTCATGTCTTGTCTTGTGGATACCGGGGGCCATACCCCCATAGCTAGTTCCCAAGCCTGACAATAGGTGACATAGTCACGTGGTGCTAGGGTTAGAAAGTAGAAGACCAACCAAGCAGGCAGCCAGTCCCCGGGCATAGCCTCGATATGAGAAAAGCGCACATTCACCGCAAGGTGAACTGTGCCCACTTAGTCCCCGAGCCTGCTAGAAGATGAAGAATGAATCTTGTAGTAGGGTCAAAGAAAAAGAAGTCTAAAAGCTTTGCCAACGTCATCTGACATGCGCGTATCAAGACCCCAGACGTGCTGCCCAAGATCAGCACCCTGATCCGAACAGCATGGAGCAGCTTCATAGCACACCGATGAGACGTAGCAAGATCCGACTACCAAGGGCGATGTCCGAGCACCGAGGAGTCTCCTAGCGAGGCTGGCGAGGTCCGAACACCGAGGAGTCCCCGGCGAGGCTGGCGAGGTCCGAGCACCGAGGAGTCCCCGGCGTAGCTGGCGATGTCTGAGCACCGAGGAGTCCCCAGTGTAGCTGGCGATGTCTGAGAACCGAGGAGTCTCCCAGCGAGGCTGGCGAGGTCCGAGCACTGAGGAGTCCCCGGCAAAGCTGGCGAGGTCCGAGCACCGAGGAGTCCCTAGCGTAGCTGGCGATGTCCGAGCACCGAGGAGTTCCCGGTGAAGCTGGCGACGTCCAAGCACCGAGGAGTCCCCGGCGTAGCTGGCGATGTCCGAGCACCGAGGAGCGAGGAGTCCCCGGCGTAGCTGGCGATGTCTGAGCACCAAGGACTTCCCGGCGTAGCTGGCGATGTCCAAGGAATCCCCGGCGTAGCTGGCGATGTGAAAGGTCCTAATATGGCTAGAGGGGTGAATAGCCTATTTAAAATTCTATAAATCAACTAGAGCAATTTGATTAGTAAGACAAATAGCGAAATACAAACTTGCTCTAGCTCTATGAGGGTTGCAAGCCACCTATCCAACAATTCTAGTTGCAATGATTACAAGACACACAACTTGCTATGATACTACTCACTAAGAGCTCTCAATCTTGCTACACTAAAGAGCTCCACTAGATGAACTTAAATAACAAATCAAGCTCTCAATTCTAATTACACTAAAGAGCTTGCCACAACTAGTTTGCAAGAATATAAAAGAGTGAGTAGGGTGATTATACCGCCGTGTAGAAGGATGAACCAATCACAAGATGAAGATGAAATCAATCACCGAGAGAATGCCAAATAGCAAGAGACAATCGATTTTCTCCCGAGGTTCACGTGCTTGCCAACATGCTACGTCCCCGTTGTGTTGACCAACACTTGGTGGTTCGGCGGCTAAGATGTGTTGTACAAACCTCATCCACACGATTGGACACCGTAAGAACCTACCCACAAGTGAGGTAACTCAATGACACGAGCAATCCACTAAAGTTACCTTTCGGCGCTCCGTCGGGGAAGGTACAAATCCCCTCACAATCACCGAAGATGGCCACGAACAATCACCAACTCGTGCCAATCCTCCACCGCCGCACCAAGCCGTCTAGGTGGTGGCAACCACCAAGAGCAACAAGCGAATCCCGCAGCAAAACATGAATACCAAGTGTCTCTAGATGCAATCACTCAAGCAATGCACTTGGATTCTCTCCCAATCTCACAAAGATTATGAATCAATGATAGAGATGAGTGGGAGGGCTTTGGCTAAGCTCATAAGGTTGCTATGTCAATGCAAATGGCTAAGAGAGTGAGCTTGAGCCGGCCATGGGGCTTAAATAGAAGCCCCCACAAAATAGAGCCGTTGGGCTCCTCACTGCACAGAACACGGGCTGATCGGACACATCGGTCAGATTGACCGGATGCTCAACCCTAGCATCCGGCCCTCAGATCTTTGCCACGTGTCCCCTGCTTCAAACGTTGTTCGCCCGATCTCAACGGTCAGAAGACGACCGGATGCAGCAGCGAACAGTGACCGGACGCTGAACCCCCAGCGTCCGGTCATTTCTAGTAAGCTTCCAGAGACGTTTTTTCCCAACCAAACACGCCCGGTCATGCTTGACCGGACACAGCCAGCGTCCGGTCACATGGTGTCTTCCTCTGTGCTGCCACGTCAACATGACCGAACACAGCTTGCCAGCATCCGGTCGCTAAGCGACCCAGTGTCCGGTCGTTTGATCGACGCCAGCGTCTTCGCTGTTACTACTGACCGGACGCGTGTAACAGAACCGACCAATTATACGAAATTAAGTAAGAAAATCATCCGCTAGAGCAGACGATTGAGCAAACTTAAGCCCGTATAACCCGGTAGTCCGTGAAATCACGAAGGATTTCAAACCAACTTCCATTCCAGCCAAGATCGTAATAAGTTTAGCGGTCACCATCACATATTACATAAAAGTTCGCAATCTCAGATACATCAGAGTTTAAACATAGTTATTACAAAACCAGTTTGAATAAAAGTAGCGGAAGCCATTTGTTCAAACCATACACACACTCACGCGGAGTTCAAATATAGTGCCAGCGAATGATCATCTCCAACAAAAGCATTAGACGAGGCGTAAGGAATGACCATGCCCATGGTCCTAAGCATCACCCATCGCGGGATACAGACGGTTGATCTGAGAGTCGTAATACATCCGCCCATCGCAACAAGTGGGAATAAACCCCTAAAGTACGAGAAGGTACTCACCTAGACTTACCCGACATAACCGAAAATAAATGACACCAAGGATTATGAAGGGCTTTATAGTAGGGTAGTGACTCATTTGCAAAAGAAGCATTTTTAGCATTTCAAGAACCTTTCTAAAAGCATTATTGCCAAGTTAATTATTATGAACACGTCGACTAGATTTGCACCTATACTAGAGTAAACATGTGATTAAGCGAGATAATGATAACCAATGATCATTAAACAACTTCCATCTTGTCATATTCATTATAACCATCCAAGTGTTCCATAAACATTTACTACGATGAAGTAACTCAAGTCAAGTGCTCACTATCCGGGAGCGATGGCGATTCGAATCGATTCCTAACCGGTGGTGATTTATTCCTTACACAAACCTCACTCACCCGCTAAAGTGAGATATTGATCACCGAGTCAACTTTCCGGTATCTCGAGTTTGCAGGGACCACATGTACCGGGGGCCGACCGATCGCACTTTGGTCTTATCATCCGCCCCGTGTCCTACCACACACACCTCCCGCGGTGCATTGCGGGCAATCTACTCGGCCGAAAAATCTCCCGGCCCAGCGGTCGGAAGGTACTTTATCCGGCCAGCTAAATGTAAGGCATGCGTTCAACATGACTCGAGGCCCAACAACGGTCGGTCCTTAATCGACACTGAGACGGAAACACTACGGTCCAAAACTCGCAAGTCTCCGTCCGGTCTCAACTTCATTTAACACTTAGTTATACCATGACTTCATAGTCATCCAAGCGAGATCCGGTAACCACCTATAGCTCGCGGTGACAGAAATCACCCGACTTCTACCGGTCTAAGCCAGCTAAGCATTGACTCGACTGCGGATACTAGGGTAACAAGGATATAGTATAACAAAGGTAAACAAGGTATAATGCAGCAACGGTTGCAAACAACTCCTGAACGTAATGCATCAATTAAAGTAAAGCATTTAATTAAATCATTGCGAACCGGGAGAAAAATGCTCCGGGGCTTGCCTCTCTCGAAGGAGCTTGGACGGTGATCAGGGCACTCTGGAAGTTCCTCAACGTCCTCCTCGTTGGCTTCGGGCACTTTCTGCGGCTGCACCTCGAACTGCTCCTCGGGCTCCTCGGGTATGACGACTGGGTTCTCGGTTTGCGATCCTGTATGATGCAATGCGTGTAAGTGCTTATGCAATCGGTGCATCGGATGAGATGAATACAATGGATATGTTTGAATGCAAGGTAGTCAACATCATCCAAGAAAATATACTACAAGCACATGTCATCTACTGCATTCTCTTCTACTTCTAATATGTTAAGCCAACACATCTTATTAAATGCTTCAAAGATACACCAAAGCTAACATTATTAACTAACTTGCATTAAAGAGGATTATTTTATTTCATTTTAAACTAGGGCTACAACAGCAACCTATATTTCTGGTGCTTATAAAAATCTAAGAAAATTACAGTAGCATAGTACTACTCTAAATAGACTACCATAAAATTTTCATGGCATTTGGATAAGTAAAATAGTCTACACAAAAATGACAGGGCATGGCAGGATTATGAACATAAAAATACTTTGAACTGTGAAAAGTGTCAAACAACAGAGTTAGTATTTTTCCTAGGTTCTTCATAGCATACAATGACTGTACAAAAATTATCACATGCATGTTTTATACAAAGTTTGCTCTCTAGCTAAAATAACAAAAATCAGCCATTAAAGGTACTTGAACTACACCAAAACTTTTTCCCACAGCTCATGCATGAAACATATTTTTCCTAGGAAGCACATTACATAAGAAGATTAACAAACTTGGAATCATATTTTTCTGAAGCCTATAGATTTTTCTACACATTTTTCAAGTTATCAGCAATATACATGATTAAATAAAGTTCTACAGAAAAGTATCTCAAAAATGACATGCAATAATTTTCCCAAGTAGATCTGGTGATAAGGAACCTAGAAAAATTTGTTTCGACAAATTTGGAGCAAATTTGAGTACCCAAACATTTTCCAAACCATTTCTATTTTCAAATAATAAAGAGAAATTGAAAACGAATTATTTCTACTCCTACTGGGCCGGCCCGTGGAAACGAACTGGCCCACGGCCACAACCGGCCTGCTCAGCCCGAGCGAAGGGGCGAGCGGCGGCCTGGCTCAGGGTTCGGCCCACGGCCATCCTGGCCCAGCATCGGCCGAGGCGAGACGCCACGCCTACGCCGGCGGCCAGGCACCACGGCGGCGCGGCATACCCGCGGGCGGGCGCTTTCCGGCCACAGCAAGCCACGGGAAGGCGCGCACAAGGGTCACGGGGGCAGAGCGGTGCAGATGCGCGAGAAAAGGATGACAGGGTTGGAGCGGGTCGCCTGCGCGGGCACGAGCTCCGGCGAGCTTGCCGCGGCGGAGCGGAGAAGAAATCGGCCACCACGGCCTCTCACCTCGTCTACGGCAGCCACACGCGGGCGCAACCGAAGAGCTTGACGAGGCGGAGCAGCCGGCGGGAGGAATCGGGGAATGAGGCGCGGGAGGAGGAGCAAATCGCCGGCGGAGCGACAGCGGCGCTCGGTGGTGAAGCTCGCTATGCGCGGGAGGAGCTGCTGCGGCTGGCTGAGTGGGGAGTGCTGCGCTCGGACAGCTTGAATGCGGAGCTGCGGTGGCGTGATATCGGCGAGGCGCGCGTGCTTGCGGGGGCCACGGGACGCCACCCGGCCGGCGTCGCCGGCATGCGCTCACCACGCGGGAGGAGAAGACAGCGCGCGGGAGGACTGGGCCACGGCGATCGAGCTAGGCCGAGGCGAAGGCGGGGATGCGGGGTGGATGCTGGGCCGGCTTCGGCAGGCGGGCCAGAAGCGAGGCGGCGGCCCGCGAAGAAAAAAAATACTTTTCCAAATATAGTTTCAAGGAATTTTTACATGCCATCTTTCAAATATTATTTTGAGCAAGAAAATGACATCTTTTGAAAATAGTCCAAAAATGAAAGTTGCTTAGAATTTAATTCTCTACAACTTTGCTTTTAAGACCAAAGCCAAATTCTTTCTAGATTTTGAATTGTAAGATCAAAGTCCACGTTTTAGCTCAAACCCCTAATTTTGGGGAATTTATTTTTGAAGCCAAATTTCGAATTAATTTGAATACAACCTTGCTCCAAAAATTTGAATTAAACAATCCTAGATGATTTACAATAGTAGCCAACCATGTTTTACTAACCTAGCAAGCAAAATCAGGGCAAAACAAGTCTAACAAAGGTATGCAACATTCAGGTTTCACAACGTGTTTCAAATGTTTCGAAGCAGTGTTTCAATTGTTATTTACATGATTAGGCATGTGTGATTAGAATGCTTGATGATGCATGATATGCATGATTTGCAGTGACTAAATGCAGGCATAACATCGGGGTGTTACAGCCCTCCCCCTTATAAAAATCTCGTCCCGAGATTTGGGTTACGAACCATTTGTTATAAAAATCCTCATAAGCTTTTTGTAGATACTCTCCTGTTTCCCAAGTTGCATCTCCTTCATCATGATGATCCCACTGTATCTTGTATGTTTTCACCACACTATTCCGAGTAGCACGTTCCTTAGTGTCTAACACCCGAACTGGTTGCTCACGATACACCAAATCTGATTTGAGTTGGATATCTCGAGGTTCTATTCTTTCCTCTGGAACACGCAAACATTTCTTGAGATGTGATACATGGAAAACTGGGAAAACGGTACTCATTGTCTCAGGTAACTCTAACTTGTAGGCTACCGGACCTCTTTGTTCCAAGATCTTGTATGGTCCTACGAATCTAGCGGCAAGCTTTCTTCGGATTCCAAACCTTTTCTTCTTCATTGGCGTGACTTTTAGATAAACATAGTCACCAACTTCAAACGCAAGGGGTCTCCTTCTTTTGTCTACATAGCTTTTCTGACGTGATTGGGCAGCTTTCATATTCTGCTGAATAATATGAACTTTCTTCTCGGCTTCTTCTACAAAGTCAATGCCATAATACCTTCTATCACCAGGCTCGACCCAATTTAATGGTGTTCTATATTTTCTGCCATATAAAGCTTCAAATGGGGCCATCTTGATGCTTTCTTGATAACTATTATTATAAGAAAACTCAGCCAACAGTAACCATGACTCCCATGATCCCTTAGCAGACAATACACAGGCTCTTAACATATCCTCCAAAACAGCATTCACTCGTTCAGTCTGACCATCTGTCTGAGGATGATAAGCGGTACTGCGAATCAAACTAGTTCCTAAGCCTTTGTGTAAATGTTCCCAAAAGTGAGCCGTAAACTGTGAGCCTCGATCAGATACTATGGTCTTTGGTATACCATGCAACCTCACAATTTCTGCGATATACTTCTCGGCATATTGAGGTGGTCGATAATCTGTTTTGACCGGCAAGAAATGAGCAGTCTTGGTAAGACGGTCCACAATTACCCAAATTGAATCATGTCCTTTTTGAGTAGTGGGCAAACCCGTGATAAAATCCATACTTATATCGTCCCACTTCCAACTAGGGACTGATAAGGGCTACAACATACCGGCAGGTTTCATGTGAATGGCTTTCACTCGACAACATGTGTCACATCTGACAACATATGCTGTAATTTCTTTCTTCAATTTTGGTCCACCAATAACGAGATCTTAGTTCTTGATACATCTTACTACTTCCGGGATGGATAGAGAGCTTAGAAAGGTGAGCTCCATCCATGAGTTTATTCCTAAGCTCTCGATCCTTGGGAACCACAAGACGGTCGTCAAACCACAACATGCCCTGTTCATCCACTTTAAAGTGTTGAGACGGCTTTTCTTTTAATTTCTCTTTGATGTGGAATATCCCCTTGTCGGTTTTCTGGCCTTCTATTATCTTACTCTCCAAAGAGCAACTAATCTGAATACTATGTAACACAACAGGATGCATTAGATCGAACCCATCTTCAAGTAATGGTTGCACATCTAAGTAGTGTGACTTTCTGCTTAAAGCATCTGCCACTACATTGGCTTTTCCAGGATGATATTGCACATTCAAGTTGTAATCCTTGATCAATTCCAACCATCTGCGCTGTCTCATGTTTAGCTCTGGTTGGGTAAAGATATACTTAAGACTCTTGTGATCCGTGAAAATATTGCACACATTACCAAGTAGGTAATGTCTCCAAATTTTTAGGGCGTGCACAACTGCAGCAAGTTCAAGATCATGTGTTGGATAGTTGACCTCGTGCTTTCTCAATTCACGTGATGCATAAGCAATGACTCTCCTATCTTGCATAAGAACACATACTAATCCAGTCTTCGATGCGTCGCAAAACACATCAAATGGTTTCTCGATATCTGGTTGTGCTAGAACAGGAGCAGTGGTCAACAGTTTCCGCAAAGTGTGGAAAGCTGCTTCACACTCCTCTGTCCACACAAACTTGTGATCCTTCTGTAGGAGACTCGTCATTGGTTTTGCAATCTTCGAGAAATCTGGTATAAAGCGACGGTAATAACCGGCTAATCCTAAGAAACTTCTAATCTCAGGAACTGTGGTCGGTGCTTTCCAATTCATAACTTCTTGCACCTTACTTGGATCTACTGAAACTCCATTCTCTGACAGAATGTGACCAAGGAAGGGAACTTCCTTCAACCAGAATTCGCATTTGCTAAACTTAGCATACAATTGATGATCCCTCAGTCTGGTCAAGACAGTTCTCAGATGCTCTTCGTGATCTTTCTCGTTCTCGGAGTACATCAGAATGTCATCGATGAACACTACCACAAACTTATCCAATTCTGGCATGAAAACTGTATTCATCAAAAACATAAAGTATGCAAGAGCATTTGTCAAGCCAAAGGACATGACAAGATACTCATACAACCCGTATCTGGTGGAAAATGCAGTTTTCGGTATATCCTGTGGCCTTATCTTGATCTGATGATAACCGGATCTCAAATCTATTTTTGAGAACACCTTGGCCTTGGATAATTAGTCAAACAGAACATCAATATGAGGCAAGGGATACTTATTCTTTATGGTCACAGCGTTGAGTGGCCTATAATCTACGCACATTCTCAACGTGCCCTCTTTCTTTTTCTTCACAAACAAGGCGGGACATCCCCATTCAGACTTGCTTGGCCGAATAAACCCCTTTTTTGACAAATCTTCTAACTGCTTCTTTAGCTCAGCTAGTTCATTTGGAGGCATCCGATATGGTCTCCTTGAAATCGGAGCTGTTCCGGGGACTAACTCAATTCCAAACTCAATCTCCCTATCCGGCGGAAGACCAGGTAGCTCATCCGGGAATACATCCGGAAATTCACACACTACCGAAATCGATGAATAGGAATGATCGCCGTAGCACATGTAACACTTATAAGGTCATTCTCCGAGGCAATGGTACTTGGAAAGTACCTCACCTGTGGGGATCCTTAAGGGTAAGTACTCGACTTCCGGTATCTATATTTGCTCCCCAATCCTTCATCCAATTCATCCCTATAATGACATCCAACACTAATCCGGGCATAACTATTAAGTTCACCGGAACTTCCTCGCTACCTAATTCAAGGGTTGCCCTCGAACCATTCGGTTGGTCAAAACATCACCTCGCTTTGAACTTATACGGTACCCATACCCCAATTACATGCATAGTTGTCCATGTTTACGTGCAAATGCTTGACTCATAAAAGAATGCGATGATCCGAGAATCAAATAGAACAAGCTGCGCAGGGTTTTCGTTGATAGGAAACTTACCGCCAGTGTGGGCTCTCCTCTAGAATTTCATCCTTTGTCGTACTATGCACTCTAGCATTATAATTCTGCCGCTTCTTCTTGGTAGTACGGACAAAACCTCAAAAAATGGCGGGTTGATCACAGTTATAGCGAGGTCCTCTCTTCGTCCGGCGAGATCCCACACTCCCTTGAATCGCCTTGTACCTTGATTCTTGGTTGCTTTGTTGGGCTATCTTGCCATCTTGTACGGCTTTTGAGGTCCACGGAAATTATGACTTCTTGGCTGAGGTGGCCTGAACCTAGCGCCAGGTGCCGATGGGTGATAAGGAGGATGACCTCCCATAGGTGCTCTAGCTTGGGACGGACCACCTTCAAAGGCTCTCTTGCGTGTCTTGGCTGCGGTGCTGGCGTTGTTATTCTTCTCCTGCTTCAGACAATCGCTGATGAAGTCATTGAATCGACGCGGTTGTTGGTACCAACATGCTTCATCATTTTTGGATTGAGTCCCCTCTTGAAAGCGGCTATTCTTTTTTAGCATCTGTGTCAACCATGTCGGGAGCATAGCGACACAAGTTGTTGAAGGCATGCGGTATTGCGTCCACGGTTTTGGTGCCTGGTTCAATGCCGAAACTCTCCCAACTTCATCTCGGTCACTGGGTGGAATATAGACTCCCGGAAGGCCTCGCAAACACTCTCCAAGAAAAATCGAGCATTTGGAGGGAAGGGGGTGCGATGGTGCTTCCACCACATTCCCACCGTCCACCGCAATTGAAGTGCAGCATACTCCATTTTCAGAACCTCAGTCATCCTCAACACACGGAATTTATCTTCCATCGTGTTGATCCATTCCTCAGCATCGAGTGGCTCTGTTGCTTCCTTGAATACTGGCGGCCTGGTGTCCATGAAATCCTTGAAGCTGCTATATTGGTTCACTCCCATGCCACCACCTTGATTGTTACCACGTTGAACGTTGTTGGCAATGGTTCGCAGAAAATCCTCCATGTTCTTCTGGGATTGTTCCGCATTTGCTTGCTGACTCCCGGCATTGTGGCGAGGAACATTTCGGGGGTAAACGGGGGAGGAGGTGGCAAATGTGGTTCATGGGGAGGCTCATTGTTGTTGCCGTGGTTTCCACCACCACCACCAGTCCCCGCACCGTTAGCACCGGTCTCAGCGGCCTCATACGTGGTTCGGCGAGTGTTTGTCATCTACATGTTTCAGCAACAAGTAATGATTGAGTGAAGCTGTAATAATTGCGAGTGAAGGAAAAATTATGACGCATCTTGAATTCTTCGGAGAGAATAAATTCATACAATAAAACAGAGGCACAACAATCACATCCCAATTAAAACAACAGCACTTAATCAAATTAATTCAACAGCAAACATCGTGTCCATACAATTAAATTGCCAGCATACATACACTGGACTTTTATGCGTTCAGATATCGCATTCAAAAATCAGTTCCAACCACATGCTAAGTCTCATACGTTCGAAGCAACATACAATAGGTTACATGCCAACAAAAGAAAGGTCATCGCGACAGGACCTAGATACTAGCGCAAGGCAACTAGCCTACTCCTCGGGGCCATCGTCGGGATCGGAGACGTCACCATTGCCCCCAGGTGAAACTACCGGCTCGTCCTGGTTGTCGTCGTCGATGTCCATGCCAGCGGCGTCTGGTGGAGCATATGGGCCAACCCCATTGTAGAGTGCGTGAAACTCCTCGTGCAAGTTGCCGTTGTATTCCTCTAGCTCATCGACTCTCTGCAGCAGAAGGTTTCTTGCGTTCCAGGCTTCATTCCTTTCTGAACCAATTGTCCAATCATGCGGTCGCATTGTTGTTGGCTTGAGTCAACGTATGCACTCATTGCATAGCTCTATCACCTCTCTCAACCACTTTGATCTCGCTATAAGTTCATATCCCAACCGCTCCTCGCAAGCTAGCTATAGCACGTACTGTCTCTTCTTACGCTTTTTCCTTTTAGCTTATCCTCACTACGCAAGCCCGGTCAAAGTCCAAGAGGGTACTCTCGAGACCCTCATACGCTCTAATGGCGGCGAACATAGCACTCATTGCTGGTTGTCGCTAGCTTTGTCCTTCATTTGGACCTCGACCAATGCACTTCCACGAGGTGAACCCAAATGGCATCACGAGGATCATCCCTAGGAAAAGTGCCACTAGAGCTGCTTTGCAAGCTCTTTGGGAAATCTGCTCATAATGTCCACGATGACACGGAAGGCTGCTCCTCTGCACCCTCAATTTGGAGTGCGACCCTCAAACTCCAAATGCCAACCATCCCAATCTGGAGCATCACAGGAGAGCAGGGAACCGTGATCTCCACTGCTGCTAGTCCATCCTCTACTAAGCGGCTCTCATTCCAAGAGTACACGGCTCTTGACCCTCTGGGTACCCACATCATGGAGCACTCTCCAAAGCAAAGTTGGCATGCCAAACTCGCTCAAGAAGGTGTCCGTGGTGCGGTGCTCCCTCAGGGCCAACGGACGTCGAGGTGCTCTTCCTCCGGTGGACTTACGGGCGGTCTGCTTCGTGCGGGCCATCTGTAGCAAAAGTTCTCTTATTACCTCGGGGAAACATATTTTAGGTGATACAACTTTTATCAAAATGAGATAATCAATTTATAAGGGGAGGAATGCATGAGATGAATGAAATGCACAAGTAACATGATGTATGCACGTGCCGTACGTTCTCACAAACTTAGGAAATAAATAATTTCTAACGGCGAATTCGGTGGCATACAACGATCTCTCAATACGTAGCTAATACGTTCTACACGATAGCGTTGTTATGTACCTGCAGAAGATTCATTTTAGCCCAATTCCCAATGAATGCATAAAAGCAGTAAAGTTTTATCTACACGCTCTACACGAATTCCCAGATACGTGTACAACGGTAGTAACTACCCGAACCATCGTCCTATTGACGGCATCGCCTCCATAGACGGAAGACCCATACATGAGATACCTTTGTAAAACATGCGTAGAACATGTAATTACTCCAGCATCATATAAGCATTCACCCTAGATCGGCGGTGTATCCGATCATGCTCTCACAACTCACACTTACCGAGGCATAGAGGCAAATGATCCATACATTACCTCTCAAACAAGTGGCACTCATACAATAGCACGCCGTATGAGCGACGAAAGAGAAATATGATGCAAGAACCCCAGTCAGTACTTAATTAAGCCACCTAAAGCCCTTAACTGGGCATAAAGGATATGATCACTGGCACACTTTAGATTTTGAAAAATCACGTTTTCCCAAATGCCTTTTTGTTTTAAATACACTTGTGAACAGTAACACACTAAACCATGCTCTGATGCCAGCTGTAACAGAACCGACCAATTATACGAAATTAAGTAAGAAAATCATCCGCCAGAGCAGACGATTGAGCAAACTTAAGCCCGTATAACCCGGTAGTCCGTGAAATCACGAAGGATTTCAAACCAACTTCCATTCCAGCCAAGATCGTAATAAGTTTAGCGGTCACCATCACATATTACATAAAAGTTCGCAATCTCAGATACATCAGAGTTTAAACATAGTTATTACAAAACCAGTTCGAATAAAAGTAGCGGAAGCCATTTGTTCAAACCACACACACACACTCACCGGAGTTCAAATATAGTGCCGTGAATGATCATCTCCAACAAAAGCATTAGGCGAGGCGTAAGGAATGACCATGCCCATGGTCCTAAGCATCACCCATCGCGAGGATCTGAGACGGTTGATACAAAGTAGCCATAATACATACGCCCATACGCAACAAGTGGGAATAAAACCACGAGTACGAGAAGGTACTCACTAGACTTACCCGACATAACCGAAAATAAATGACACCAAGGATTATGAAGGGCTTTATAGTAGGGTAGTGACTCATTTGCAAAAGAAGCATTTTAGCATTTCAAGAACCTTTCTAAAAGCATTATTGCCAAGTTAATTATTATGAACACTGTCGACTAGATTTGCACCTATACTAGAGTAAACATGTGATTAAGCGAGATAATGATAATCAATGATCATTAAACAACTTCCATCTTGTCATATTCATTATAACCATCCAAGTGTTCCATAAACATTTACTACGATGAAGTAACTCAAGTCAAGTGCTCACTATCGGGGAGCGATGGCGATTCGAATCGATTCCTAACCGGTGGTGATTTATTCCTTACACAAACCTCACTCACCCGCTAAAGTGAGATATTGATCACCGAGTCAACTTTCCGGTATCTCGAGTTTGCCAGAACCACATGTACCGGGGCCGACCGATCGCACTTTGGTCTTATCATCCCGCCCCGTGTCCTACCACACTGCTTCCCACACGCGGTCTTGCTATGGGCAATCTACTCGGCCGAAAAATCTCCCGGCTTCAGCGGTCGGAAGGTACTTTATCCGCCCAGCTAAATGTAAGGCATGCGTTCAACATGACTCGAGGCCCAACAACGGTCGGTCCTTAATCGACACTGACGGAAACACTACGGTCCAAAACTCGCAAGTCTCCGTCCGGTCTCAACTTCATTTAACACTTAGTTATACCATGACTTCATAGTCATCCAAGCGAGATCAGGTAACCACCTATAGCTCGCGGTGACGGAAATCACCCGACTTCTACCGGTCTAAGCCGGCTAAGCATTGACTCATTGCGGATACTAGGGTAACAAGGATATAGTATAACAAAGGTAAACAAGGTATAATGCAAAGAAGCGGTTGCAAACAACTCCTGAACGTAATGCATCAATTAAAGTAAAGCATTTAATTAAATCATTGCGAACAGGAGAAAAATGCTCGGGGCTTGCTCTCTCGAAGGAGCTTGGGACGGTGATCGGGGCACTGGAAGTTCCTCAACGTCCTCCTCGTTGGCCGGGCACTTCTCACCTGCACCTCGAACTCGCTCCTCGGGCTCCTCGGGTATGATGACTGGGTTCTCGGTTTGCGATCTGTATGATGCAATGCGTGTAAGTGCTTATGCAATCGGTGCATCGGATGAGATGAATACAATGGATATGTTTGAATGCAAGGTAGTCAACATCATCCAAGAAAATATACTACAAGCACATGTCATCTCTCTGCATTCTCTTCTACTTCTAATATGTTAAGCCAACACATCTTATTAAATGCTTCAAAGATACACCAAAGCTAACATTATTAACTAACTTGCATTAAAGAGGATTATTTTATTTCATTTTAAACTAGGGCTACAACAGCAACCTATATTTCTGGTGCTTATAAAAATCTAAGAAAATTACAGTAGCATAGTACTACTCTAAATAGACTACCATAAAATTTTCATGGCATTTGGATAAGTAAAATAGTCTACACAAAAATGACAGGGCATGGCAGGATTATGAACATAAAAATACTTTGAACTGTGAAAAGTGTCAAACAACAGAGTTAGTATTTTTCCTAGGTTCTTCATAGCATACAATGACTGTACAAAAATTATCACATGCATGTTTTATACAAAGTTTGCTCTCTAGCTAAAATAACAAAAATCAGCCATTAAAGGTACTTGAACTACACCAAAACTTTTTCCCACAGCTCATGCATGAAACATATTTTTCCTAGGAAGCACATTACATAAGAAGATTAACAAACTTGGAATCATATTTTTCTGAAGCCTATAGATTTTTCTACACATTTTTCAAGTTATCAGCAATATACATGATTAAACAAAGTTCTACAGAAAAGTATCTCAAAAATGACATGCAATAATTTTCTCAAGTAGATCTGGTGATAAGGAACCTAGAAAAATTTGTTTCGACAAATTTGGAGCAAATTTGAGTACCCAAACATTTTCCAAACCATTTCTATTTTCAAATAATAAAGAGAAATTGAAAACGAATTATTTCTACTCCTACTGGGCCGGCCCGTGGAAACGAACTGGCCCACGGCAACAACCGGCCTGCTCATCCCGAGCGAAGAAGCGAAAGCGCGGCTGGCTCGGGGGTTCGCCCGACGGCCATCTGGCCAAAGATCGGCCGAGGCGAGACGCCACGCTTACGCCGTGCCTGACAGGCACCACAATGGTGCAGCAGCATACCATGCAAGGGTGGCTTCCGCCACAAGCCACAGGAAGAAGGCGCGCACAAGGGTCGCGGGGGCAGAGCGGTGCAGATGCGTGAGAAAAGGATGACAGGGTTGGAGCGGGTCACCTGCGCGGGCACGAGCTCCGGCGAGCTTGCCGCGGCGGAGTGGAGAAGAAATTGGCCACCATGGCCTCTCACCTCGTCTACGGCAACCACACGCGGGCGCAACCAAAGAGCTTGACGAGGTGGAGCAGCCGGCGGGAGGAATCGGGGAATGAGGCGCGGGAGGAGGAGCAAATCACCGGCGGAGCGGCAATGGCGCTTCGGGTGTGGCTTCGCTATGCGCTGTGGAGGAGCTATTGCTGGCCGGTGAGTGGGGAGGCCTGCTTTCGGACAGCTTGAATGCTGGAGGAGCTGTGGTGGCGTGATATCGGCGGCGCGCGCGTGCTGCAGGGGCCACGGGACGCCACCCGGCCCGGCGTCGCAAACATCGCGCCGCCGCCACGCTGGGAGGAGAAGAGGCAATGTGCTGGGAGGACTCAGGCACGGCGATCGAGTGGGCCGAGGAAAGGCGGGCGGGATGGGGTGGATCTTTGGCCGACTTTGGCAAAGCGGGCTGGAGAGGCGAAATGACCATGAAAAAAAAAAATACTTTTCAAATATAGTTTCAAGGAATTTTTACATGCCATCTTTCAAATATTATTTTGAGCAAGAAAATAACATCTTTTGAAAATAGTCCAAAAATGAAAGTTGCTTAGAATTTAATTCTCTACAACTTTGCTTTTAAGACCAAAGCCAAATTCTTTCTAGATTTTGAATTGTAAGATCAAAGTCCACGTTTTAGCTCAAAACCCTAATTTTGGGGAATTTATTTTTGAAGCCAAATTTTGAATTAATTTGAATACAACCTTGCTCCAAAAATTTGAACTAAACAATCCTAGATGATTTACAATAGTAGCCAACCATGTTTTACTAACCTAGCAAGCAAAATCAGGGCAAAACAAGTCTAACAAAGGTATGCAACATTCAGGTTTCACAACGTGTTTCAAATGTTTCGAAGCGGTGTTTCAATTGTTATTTACATGATTAGGCATGTGTGATTAGAATGCTTGATGATGCATGATATGCATGATTTGCAGTGACTAAATGCAGGCATAACACTGGGGTGTTACAACGCGCTGGTCCCTCTGAGACCAGCGTCCAGTCACTTTGTGACCAGCGAGACCAACTCTTTTTCACCTCTATCTTCTTCACCCTTGCTCAAATGTGCCAACCATCAAGTGTATCACCTTATGCACATGTGTTAGCATATTTTTATAAACATTTTCAAGGGTGTTAGCACTCCACTAGATCCTAAATGCATATTCAATGAGTTAGAGCATCTAGTGGCACTTTGATAACCGTATTTCGATACGAGTTTCACCTCTCTTAATAGTACGGCTATCGATCCTAAATGTGATCACACTCGCTAAGTGTCTCGATCACTAAAACAAAATGGCTCCTACAATTTTTACCTTTGCATTGAGCCTTTTATTTTTCTCTTTTTTCTTTTCCAAGTTCAAGCATTTGATCATCACCATGTCATCACCGTCATCATGATCTTCGCCATTGCTTCATCACTTGAGTAGTGCTACCTATCTCATAATCACTTTGATAAACTAGGTTAGCACTTAGGGTTTCATCAATTAACCAAAACCAAACTAGAGCTTTCACGATGTCCGAGCACCGAGGAGTCCCCGGCGTAGGTGACGATGTCCGAGCACCGAGGAGTCCCCGACGTAGCTGGTGATGTCCGAGCACCGAGGAGTTCCCGGCGTAGCTGGCGATGTCCGAGGAATCCCCGGCGTAGCTGGCGATGTCCGAGCACCGAGGAGTCCCCAGCGTAGGTGACGATGTCCGAGCACCGAGGAGTGAGGAGTTCCCAGTGAAGCTGGCGAGGTCCGAGCACCGAGGAGTCCCCGGCGTAGCTGGCGATGTCCGAGCACTGAGGAGTCTCCGGCATAGCTGGCGATGTCTGAGCACCGAGGAACGAGAAGTCCCCTGCGTAGCTAACGATGTCCGAGCACCGAGGAGTTCCTGGCGTAGCTGGCGATGTCCGAGGAATCCCCGGCGTAGCTGGCGATGTCCGAGCACCGAGGAGTCCCCGGCGTAGGTGACGATGTCCGAGCACCGAGGAGTCCCCGGCGTAGCTAGCGATGTCCGAGGAGTCCCTGACGTAGCTGGCGATGTCCGAGCATCGAGGAGTTCCCGACGAAGTTGGCGACGTCCGTGCGGTGAAGTGTGCCCACTTAGTCCTCGAGCATGAAGAATCCGAGCGCCGAGGAGTAACCGGCGTAGCTGGCGATGAAGCACGAGCGACGAATAGTCTGGTCAACTGGTCGGCGGCGAAGTGACCATTGAGTAGATGCGACCAGCGAATAGTCCGATCAACTGATCGACGACGGAATCCATGAACCGGTCCGACTAGTTGATCGGTGAAGAAGTCCAAACACCAGGTGATGATCCTGCAATACAAATATGTAGAACATGTAGTACATGATGTAAAAATATATGAACTCCGGAGAAAAATCAGCAATGGCGATGAAATAGCGTATGCAGCTTGGCGATTAGTTAGTGTGAAGATGTATTTATATTTAATATAAACCGTCCGGCCAGTTAGTGTGTAGCTGAGTCTCCAGCCCTAGCTAGCCCATAGTCCATAACGTCGAGCGCGGAGCCCGTGCACGTGTAGGAGGAACAGGCGTCGCTAAGGAGCCGCTGCCGACCATCCATAACGTAGAGGGCAGACGCTCGTGCGCGTGTAGGGAGGAGCCGGAGACAGGGCCGTCTCTGGAGACGTCCGAGCATCAACATGACTGTGCAGGGGTTCAGAAAATCGTTTGGAGAGCAAACATGGAGAAAACAACTCGGAGAAACATCATGTCGATATACGGAGATTGAAGAATATTTAGAAAAATATTAAAGCATGACTTAGCTTTAGACAGAAAGTCTGGTCGGCGGCGTATGGCGTTATCTAGTCGGCGTTGACGGCGAGCACCTGGCGGGCGGTGAGTTGTTGGTGAAGACGACCTCAGAGGTGGTTCCGAGATCGGATCTGCTATCGCGGGGGCTGATGTAGCCAGCGATGAATCGTCGTCATAGACCGACATGGATCTCCACGAGATTGTTGACGAGAACGCGATGTTGATTTGAGGTCCATCTGGCTCGTCATGGGATCAAGCGCACACCCCTACCTGGCGCGCCAACTGTCGACAAAAGATATTCGGCAGTCCACCGAGGGGTATCCCACGATGGTAGATTTGTCGTAGAGGTGAGCGAGATCAGGAGCGAGATGGTAATACAAGCACTAAGACACAAGATTTAGACAGGTTCGGCCGTCAGTATAACGTAATACCTACATCATGTGTTCTGATGTATTGTATTGAGATGTAGTCGATCGTGTCCACTAGGGGACCCCTGCCCCTCCTTATATACTCTGGAGGGGTAGGGTTATAAGAAAAGTATCCTATTTGGTACTATACAATACCTTGCGATGCACGCCGAGCAACACCGTACACGTCTTAATCTTGTGAGCTGGGCCACCTCTGATGGTGCGGCACATATCTTGTATTGTGAATACCGGGAGCCATACCCCACAGTTTCACACTTATAAACAAATCGTAACCAACTTTCCCTAACTCTAGAAGTAACAAACTGATCAAACATAATACTAAATATCCAGCTCCTGAAACTGACTACGACGCGGTGACCGCGCGCTGCGCTCGGCGGTCGGCGTTGATACACCTTGCCCACCATAACCTACAGTGCCCATCAATGGATGCACTGCCTACTGTAGCTACAGACTATGTAACCATTATAACAGCTTCATGCTGTTGAAATAAATGCGTGTTTGTTGTCAAAAAAAAAATCCAGGATTAGTGACAGACAACCACGACAAGCTGACTGGAAGGAAAATAAAGAATTTGGCAACCTGCTCAAAGGCACGGTGTTTCAAATATTATAAAATTCCATTTTGTCAACAAGTCAAATGAACATTGCAGACATATGTACTTTTACATTACGGGACACGACAACAGTTACGGGGCGGCACCCAGCTGGTCCAGCTCAATATCTGAAACCTTCCTGGATGATCGGGCAGGAAGTCATTAGCAATCTACGGCTTTCCTTATAGATACACTACCAACAGGAAACAGCTATCGTTTCGCTATCTGGAAATGAACAGATTTATATACATCTGCCCACCTTACTCTTACAAACTTTCCAGCTAGCTTGCATGGACCAATCCCATTGGTCCCTAAGCTTCCCATGAGGATGATTGGTCTCCTGAATCACGAAAGAGCTGCTAGTGTAAACCTGTGCCTTCATGAATCATGTGGGCCGACCTAATAAAAACATGGGCGGTTTTGAACATGTTGACAAACAAAGAATACATGCAGGGTGAAAATAATAGGAGTCATGTTTTACCTTGGTTGTATCAGCATGTTTTTGCTGGTTTTTGCTAGACCCTCTGCCTTGCTCCCTGCTACCTTGAGTCTCCCCATCCAAGAAGTTCTGGTCTGATGATTCTGAAGAAGATGGGCAGTTTTCTTTATAGCGTAACAGTAAAAGGCTTACATGTATTAGTTCACAATAGTCCAATAGAAAATGATAATGTCCCTTCAAATGACGGACGTGCTAATATAACTTATATTGTCATGAATGTGAAGTTTTACCATATTGAAGTTTCTTAACTCTAGGTAAAAACACAGATCAATTCTGCAATGTTTCCCCCCTGAACATATTTACAAAGTACTACTACTTATCATGGAAGCATCATGAACCTACCTCTCCAAGAAAAGGAATGCCCATGCTGGCGCAAACGGAAAGCAGCTGACCCCCCAGAATTGCTTTGTCTTGGATGGTAACTAGTAACTCTCTCTTGTCTTGGACCATTAGTTGATGCATCATCATCCATATAATAGCGTGAACCCCCAGAACAAGAAGGTGAATCGATATACCCAACCTCTGATAATCTTGATTCAGCTCCATCTCCATCAACCTCGACCGTCCCCCAATATCCCTGTCCCTGATGTTTTGTTAGAAAGAGAGAAAGAACAATTTCATAAAAAAAAGGGCGTACCCAGTGCAGAGAGCTCCCGCTCTGTGCGGGGTCTGGGGAAGGGTGTCAGTGGCAAGCCTTACCCTCGCCTGTGCAATGCGAGGAGACCGCGACTCGAACCCGGGACCTTCTGGTCACAGGCGGTAAGACTCTACCGCTTGCACCAGGCCCGCCCCCAATTTCATACATAGAAAAAAAAACATCCCTTGATAAGTTGATATTGATATAGAGTAGCGAGAACTTGTAGCCACTACCTGATCATATTTTGTGTTTCTACCATCTTTTTGCCATGCACCTGGAGTCCCATACAATGACTCTGCCGATTTCATTTCCCCCTTACTACTGTACAATTGATTAACAAATGATTCCTCCAAAAAGGTAATGTAGAGCATGTGCTTCTCATCGGTCCATCCAGATGATGAACCTGCATTCGACATATCCTGGCAGAAGAGAATAGAAGTAAACCTATTAAATTCAACAACAGCCTCCAACGATCCGATGCAATACAGAGAATTCAGATATTTAGAAAGACAATGTCCAGACAGAAGATCTCAACCAAGAATTCCTCCCCCTATTTTAGTATTGGCATCACAAGGAAATTTCCTTCAACAATGCCTTGTGGCATTATAAAAATACATGAGACGCATATCAAATAAAGAGGCAAGCATGATTGCAGGATAGAACGCTAAATATGCGAGTAAAAATATATTTGATTCCTTAATTGAAATCAAGCAATCAGTAAAGAAAGAAGCGCTTCATCAGGACCCTCAGAAACATGAGAAATCCAGAATCAATGGCTGATAGAACTAAGAGACTGCATCACAAACTCCTTTTTCATGTAAAATCCAGAGACTTCTATTTCTTGTTTTGACACAAATTTTCCTCATGCTAACAAAGACCTTTATGGTTCAGAGCTAAACCACAATAATCCAGGATTCTCAAAGTTGATTTCTTTAGCAGTCATTTACATCTGGAGCATTATGTTGAAAACAGCTTCTGCATGGTTTGCATAGGTACCTTGTATATGTTTGTTAACCATTGTAACTTGAGTATTCCTCAAAATAAGCAAAGTAATACTATACCAAAATAAGCAAGAAGATTAAATAAGAAGGATAGAATGAGGAGGGCTGTATGAAGGGCACAAGATCCCTTCCAAGGTTATGGTGAAAAGTATTAGTATGAACCACTGGATCAACCAATCTGTCAGTGCATTAGCTTCTAATATACCCCTAAGGTAATCAAACCAGGTGGTTAAGTTACATGCCAATATTGCCTTCTTATTTCCTAATAAGCCGTTAATAATTGCTGGGCATCTCAGACAGATTTTTTTTTTTCTCGAACGCGCAGGAGAACTGCGCATCAATATATTAAGAAGAAAAAGGAGGGGGAAAAGAGCCCCAAAACAAACTGTTACAAAAACACAGAAACAAAAAACTGTTACAGAGAAAAGGGTCTGCAACCCACCCTAAGAACCCAAACTACGTTATGTCTCTAGAGAACTATAAGGCAGGACCAAACTACGTTATCTCAGACAGATTAACTTGGTCATTGTTTCAGTTGGACTTGGAACTATCCTTGAACTCATTTTCTGTCTCATGCACAATCCACAAACAAACAACCAAAGCTCCTGTTCCAGTGAGTACCCACAAACCCGCAAAACTAGCCAAAAGAACTACACAAAACTACAAGAATAGAATATCAAGTGACCACCAGGTGATGCATTGACAAAATAACAAATCTAACTAAGGTTCTCAGCAGGCAACAAAACAAATCTTAAACTTCGCTATTAGAAAAGCCAGCGGGAAACTGTATCTAATACAAAGCAAACTTTGGTGGTCATTATTCTAATCAGGCATGTAACATCACTAAGTTGCATAGCAACAATCAAACTATAACACCATTTTTGGAATGGAACTATAATACTGTTTTGGAATAGAACAATTGGAAACAATGAAGCATATATATCTCATACTTACATCCAACTAAAAGATCTCTTCTTTCAAACAAAAGAAAAAGTAAAACTCTTCTGCCACTCTTTGACTAAAGCTCGGTGTTTGTTTGCCCCATTTGTTGTTAGCTACGTAGCTGTTACAGAGGTGAGAAGGTCTTCTTCTTAAGCAAAATGCCTGGGGCTGCCTTATCCCCCCGCAGGTCGAGTTTTTTTTAGCTGTTACAGAGTATATTCTATTTGTAACAGAAAATGAAAAACCGGTGGTACCTTGGTACAAGGTGAGATACCTATTTTGACCCTTAGTGTTAATGTTTGTGAAATACTAGACATAATATTTTGAGTAGATAATGTGCAAGAACAACGAAAGTTAACGTTGGTAACCAGAATAGGCCTAAACAATAGTGGAAAAATGCCCGTTACCACAGGTTAACGGCAGCACCGGCGTAGACAGGTCAACTACAGTAATCTGGTTCAGACCCTTGATTTGTAATGCTATCCGTTTCCGACTGTTATCCAATCACAGCCCGACTCGTACTTGTCCCGAAATGATTGCCATGCAAACATGGATCTCAGTAAGCCAATATTGTCTTCATGCTGGACTTGTCCTATGCTTTAGGTTTCGCGGGAAAGCCACACGAAACTAGTGACCGTTATCATTCTGTAGTCATGAGAGTCAATTCTCGCCAAAAGGCTATCAAATATCTGCAACAAAACCCTATGCAGAAGTAATTTCTGACCTAAGATAGCATCCATTAGCAACAAATCAGCCCTCGTCAGGTAATCTATGAACCAGGTAGTCAAAATGGCTCCGGAAAACAATAACAGTTAACTCGGTAATGCAGGAAATGCTCAGAATCACAGGCAGGCAATAACCTAGCCTACATTCAGATCTAAAAACCTTCCCTCTTGGACATGGATGAAGCTACGAACGATACTTGTAACCATCTCACTGAGGACTGAGCCACCCATCATTGACCCACCCATAACTTTTGTACCTCCAACATATCTAGCATTTTACCGTGAATGTAGCTAGCGTTTATCTATTCACGGTAGCCTTTTATTTATATATGAATAGAACTGAATCAAAATCAGCACCACTTCGTTAAACAAACAAGGACAAAGACACCCTCCAGTCATCCATCAATTCTTCCACTCATCATCTTCTTCGAAGACAATCAAAGGTAGATAACAAGCTCCGATCCGTACCATCTATCTTCTTCGAAGACAATCAAGGCAAGCTCCGGAGCTCCGATCCGTGCCTTGCCTGAACGGAACTTAATCTCGCTAGTCGGCCATGTATCGCAAGTTGCAACGCAACGCAAGGCCACAAACCGAGCAAAACAAACAAAACAGGCCCGGGCTGGCAGCAGCCGAGCCGAACGCCCGGACCCCTCCATGGAAGAAGTGAAGAAAAAAAAAGGGTGAGGAGCTGGGACTCGATTACCCACCCCGAAGCGCTGCGGATCGGTGGGCGGCCTCTTCCCCATCGATCACCCCGCGCGGCCGCGGCCTGCCTGCCCGAACCGGCGCCGCGCGACACGCCGGGCGACGGGGGTCAGCGGCCCAGCCCTACACTGCAAAAGAACGCGAACGTCAGAACGTCTGAGGCCGAGGCGGCGGCGGAGGACGGGGATCCGGCGGCGAACCCTCGCTCGCGGCGGTGGACGGCGACGGGCGCCAAGCCGTTACTACTGGGTTGGCGACGCAGAGGGGAACGGAGAGAAAAGGGGGTCGGCCGGGCCGCCCTTTTTATCCTGCGTGGCATCGGCGCTTTTCCACGTGGAAGAGCGAGGCTGCGACCGACACCTGGCAGATAATATCTGACGGACGGATGGACGGGTGGGTGCGGAACTGCGGGGCGCCTACCGGACTGCACCTGGAGACTGGGACCCTCCGGGGGAAGGCACCAGTGGAGTGGCTCATGGCGTAGATGTGGACGTGTGTGCGCCGGTTTGTTTTGCTGCCGTCATCAAATGAGAAATGAAATGTGTGGACACCGGACACACCGGAGGTCGCACGATTCCGACAGTCAATGCATTTTGGATGTGACTAATTATCGAATACAATTAGTTAAACTAAGTCAATCTATCATTATTGGGACTATTCGGCTGGCTGATTTGTTGTGAGAGAAAAACACTGTAGATTCTAACTGATAAACCGGCTGATAAGTTCAAGTGAACAGACCCAGTAACCGGCTCGCCTAACCTAGTTAACTTGGTAGGGACTAAAAACACACCATCTATGTGTCCTACTATACCCGGTGGCGGATCTAGAAGCAGAACAAGAGAGAGGCTAAATAACACTTATAAAGCTAAAAAGTTGATTAGCCATACACTAATATATATAATAAAGAACCCAATATAACAAATTGGACACCGAATTCGTCTAGACTGAACACTAAGCAAATCCAATCAGTTGAGTACCAAGAATGGACACCGCTCCAATGCTCTGTGGCCACCGCTAAAGGGATGAGTGTTGCTTGCCGCTGCCCAAGAATGGACAGGGATGAGTGCCCACCAGTTGCAGTTGCCGAGGACGGACAAGATGAGGTGGACTAGCTACCGCTGGTGAAGGATGGCTAGGGATCCATCTAGAGAGCCAAAGAGCGCCTTTGGCATTTGGGATCCTAGCTTTGGCTTCGCTCCGACGTGTTCCGCAAGAAGCTAAAGCGAGAAGACGCGGGTTGCAGGTGATGGACGTAACTGCATGAGGCATGCAGGCGGATGAGGCCACGAGGGTTGTGTGGTTGGGCCATGGGGGGCTAGTTGGCCCAATACAAGAACTTGTTCTAAACATATTTGGGTCACGCTTGAGGCTGCTACCCCGAGCCCAAATATGCCCCGCTACTACATGCAGATGAATAGAGGGGTCAAATACCATACTACATAGTAGTACACTAAGTCTTATATGGTAAAAGGTAGTTTAATGTTACATCAAAGATTCTTTAACACCAAGTTTCATATAAGGGCTTCCCCGATACATCACCTTGGTGCTGCCCCAGACTCCGCATATGCATCCAGTTTCCATGTCACACTAGATATTGCCTTCGTAGTATGTCAGTGTCTCTTGCAAAGGTACTCGGAACCTTGTCTGACAAAAGGATGAAGCACATGTCTAGACATCAGCGTTGAAGTAGTGAGGAGACATTGATACGAATTTATATGATAATGCATTTATATGATGGGACCACTAAAACCTACCATCTACTTGCGCATAGAAGAAACACAAGAAGAGGAATAAAGGTGGCGTAGCTAGCATCTAGGATCTAGGATACCGAGAGTCTGTGTTACAGGATTTAGAGCCCCAGTTCATCCGTGCCTACATATAGTGTTGCTTTAGGCTCAAACCTACATGCTTGTTAGCTTGCGTTGCTATTATCTTAATAGATTTTCTAACACTTGAGCATCTGCATCTGTAACTCGGTCTCGCAAAAAAACGAGTGACGTGCGTGACTCTGGTTCCTGTGTCAAAGATTAGAGCAAGTAAAATGATGGTCTTATAGCCAAGCAGTTAGTATTTTTGTTGATGTTGTAGATGAGAGAGGAGAGCTTGGCAAGAGAAAATGAGGCTTCTCTCTACCTTCGTCTTCTTTCCCCCACCTCTCGCATTGGACACATTGAGCGTAAGGATGGATCCAGCACCGGGACAGGGTGGGCTCGAGCCCCCGCTATCGATGCTCAGACCATGGAGCCCCTCCTAAGCCTCTCCTACAAGTTTGCACATATTCAAGCATGGAAGGAGAGGCTAGGGATGAAATATTATGAGATAAGCCACTCCTGGCTTGTTTTTCTAGATCCGCCCAACCATGTTGCCTCTTCCCCATCCCCTCTGCCCTCGGCCATGGCCCGCCTTTCCTTCTTCGTTCCCTTCTCTCCTTTGGCCCCGCCGCCTTCACTTCATCCGCCACCTACCATCTCCATCGTGCTCGAGCGGGTGCCATGGCCGTCGCCTAAAAGCTCCTCTTCCTAGCCATGGCGTGCCAACGCCACCTACCTGCTATCGCTCGCAACAACGACGACGACAAGCATGACCCTCTATACCTCATCGCGCGGGTATGAGGAGGCAGGCCTAGATCACCAGAGGGTGGAGACATCGTCGAAGGAGAGGCTAGCACGCTTGGCAGTGCTCTCACCACCGCCACCAAGCTCTACAAAGAGGATCTGCGCTGCTCCAAACCCCTACGGGCGGCGATGGTTGCGGGCAGCTCGGAGGACGGCAACCATAGTAGTTCGGTACGGGCAGCAGGGAGAGAAGAAGAAGTATTAGTTATTGTGGGGCCTAAGCTATTGGGGGAGATGTAACTTTTTTTGAGAGGAGAGTTTGTTTTAATGATCACCACAAAAAGGAAGAGTTATTGGGGAACCTTCCCTATCTGCCATGGTTGGGCTGTTACCACCGCCCATGGATAGGCTCGGCATGGGACGACAAGCCTAGTGAGTCGTGCTTTAGCGGGCCCGTACCGGGCCAAGCCGGACTGTCCATTTGGCATGTATAGTTTGGGGAGCCTTTTATACAGGTGCCATTAAAAAAGTTTGTAATTACATAGAAGCCATTAAAAAAGTTGACCGCTGAAAGGTCCTAATGGCTAGAGGAGGGTGAATAGCCTAATAAAATTTCTACAACAACACTTAACAAACCGGTTAGACAATTATGAGGCGAAGCGAGTTTTGCGCTAGCCTACCAAAATGCAAGCCACCTACCACAATTCTAGTTTATATGGAGTATATCCACACAATAACTATATCACTACACTAAGTTAGTGTGCTCTCAAAAGCTAACTAAAGAGCCACACTAACCAAACTAACAAGCTCTCACAACTAGTTACACTAAAGAGCTTGACAACTAGTTTGCGGTAATGTAAAGAGTAGGCAAGAAGGTTATACCGTCGTATAGATGTATGAGTCAATCAATCACAAGTGTGAATAACAATGAAGACCAATCACCTCGGAATCAATGATGAACACAATGATTTTTTACCGAGGTTCACTTGCTTGCCGGCAAGCTAGTCCTCGTTGTGGCGATTCACTCACTTGGAGGTTCACGGGCTAATTGGCTTCACATGCCAAACCCTCAATAGGGTGCCGCACACCCAACATAAGATGAGGATCACACAAGCCACGAGCAATCCACTATAGTACTTTTTGGCGCTCCGCCGGGGAAAGGTCAAGAACCCCTCACAATCACCACGATCGGAGCCGGAGACAATCACCACCCTCCGCTCGACGATCCTCGCTGCTCCAAGTCATCTAGGTGGCGGCAACCACCAAGAGTAACAAACGAACCCCGTAGCGAAACACGAACACCAAGTGCCTCTAGATGCAAACACTCAAGCAATGCACTTGGATTCTCTCCCAATCTCACAAAGATGATGAATCAATGATGAAGATGAGTGGGAGGGCTTTGGCTAAGCTCATAAGGTTGATATATCAATGCAAATGGACAAGAGAGTGAGCTTGAGCCAGCCATGGGGATTAAATAGAAGCCCCATGAAATAGAGCCGTTGTACCCCTTCACTAGGTACAACACGGGGTGATCGGACGCTCCGGTCAGATCGACCGGACGCTGGCCCTCAGCGTCCGGTCATGTGATACATGCCACGTGTCCCCTGCTTCAAATGTTGTTCGTCAGATTTCAACGGTCATCTGTTGACCGGACACAGCGCACAAACTGACCGGACGCTCAGCCTCCAGCGTCCGGTCGTTTCCAGTAAGGTTCCAGAAACGTTTTTCTTCGACCGGACACGTCCGATCATGCTTGACCAAACCCTGCCAACGTCCGGTCACACGGAGACTTTCTTCTGCGCTGTTGGTCAGTACGACCAGACACAACCTTATAGCGTCTGGTCGCTGAGTGACCCAGCATCCGGTCATTCACCGACGCTGGCGTCTTCACTGCTATACATGACCGGACGCGCCGGTCCCCCAGAGGTCCAGCGTCCGGTCACTGTATAACCAGCGACACTTACTCCTTTTCACTTCTATCTTCTTCAGCCTTGCTCAAATGTGCCAACCACCAAGTGTATCACCTCGTGCACATGTGTTAGCATATTTTTCATAAATATTTTGAAGGGTGTTAGCACTCCACTAGATCCTAAATACATATGCAATGAGTTAGAGCATCTAGTGGCACTTTGATAACCGTATTTCGATACGAGTTTTACCCCTCTTAATAGTACGGCTATCAAACCTAAATGTGATCACACTCTTTAAGTGTCTTGATCACTAAAACAAAATAGCTTCTATGGTTTATACCTTTGCCTTGAGCTTTTTGTTTTTGTCCTTTTTCTTTTCCAAGTCCGAGCACTTGATCATCACCATGGCATCATCTTCATCATACAATGATCTTCATTTGCTTCACCACTTGGAGTGTGCTACCTATCTCATGATCACTTGATAAACTAGGTTAGCACTTAGAGTTTCATCAATTCTCCAAAATCAAACTAGAGCTGTCAACCGCACACAGGTGCCACTGCTCTAAACTTCTTTGCCTTACAAGTCATTCCGTCCAAATGCAGCGCTAACTGTGGCTAATGGATGGGGGAAAAGACAAGCATGCCCTCAGGAAGAAAGATGCTGTCTGATGGTGCTGTGGCGCCAATCTGATGGGCCTTTGGCGCCAAAAACTCTCGCCTATAAATAGATAGCACTAAGGTCCCTCCCCCACTCAGCTCTCTCTCTCTCCAATCAGTGCCCTCTCCATTGTTCTCTCTCTTCTTCATGGTCTGTGCTGTCATGTCTGAAGCTTCAAGCGCCTTTGTGAGTAGAGGGGGGGTAAGGCAGGCCTTTGCCCCAACTGTGGTGTGCTTGCCAATCGGTTCACATCGTTGACCACTGGCAACATGCGTCGTGTCTTCCACAATTGTCCCTACTTTTCAGTTTGTGTTGCTAACTTGCTATTTATTTGGCTCTAGAATGTGGTTTCCACTGTTTGGTTCATAATCTAGTGTTGCTTTGCTTTTTAGGCTGGAGGTTGTCAGTACTATCAGTGGGAGGATGAAATGGGGGAGACTAGTGTACAGACAGTGGCTCCTACAGCAAGTTTGTCTCCTATTCCTCTTTCAGGCAGTGCCAGCAGCAGCTGCTATCCCTACTCCCACTCCAATAGCTCTTATCCAGGAAGGTGGTCAGGCTGGTGGAGTAGTAGTGCAAGATAGGGTTATGCAGCAGCTCAGATGGATTGAGAAGCTGGTCTTTGTTGCCATCTTCCTTGCCTTGTATGCAATTATGAAGAAGTAGGGTTCTATGTATATGTGTGTGCCACTGTATTTGTATGCTTGAATCAATGAATGAATGAGTCAATGATGGATAGATGATTGCAGTCTAGAAATATAAAATTCTCAGATTGTTCATTCACCAACATGCAAACCTTAATACATTACAAACATAAGTAGTGCTCATGGTTCAGATTGTTCACCAACATGCAAACCATAAACCATAATTTCATCTAACACCAGTAGTTTATCCAGAGCAAGTACCATAAACTATATGTCCTGATCATGCAAAATATTATAGCTCCATTACATCAGCATTTCATAGCACAAAAGCTAAGGTGTTCTCCAGGAGTATAGCACCAATGCATCATCAAAACAACATGGGGGAGTCACCTTTATTCATTCTAGTAGCAGTTGCTTCTTACTTCTAGTATTTGTAGCTGGGCTAGAAGGGTCACCTAGAGCCTTGCTGCTTGTTCCCCTAGCTAGAGTGGCACACACATCTTTCCTTGGTGTAAGCTTCTTCTTCAATCCAATCTTCCTCCTTGGTGTATGAACTGTAGCAGTTGAAGCTTCCTGTGGCTCATGCTGAACTACAACATCTTCATTATAAGAGGCAAGGTGCACAATTTGAATAGGAATTGGTTCATTGGATCCAGTTCTAGATCTTATGGTACATGAAACATGAAGTTTAGTGTGGGCTGTTGGCATTGCAAAAAATTAGAAAGAAATGGAGAAGTGTCATACCTGCTAGAGAAAGGAGTAGTAGTAGAGACTGAAGTACTTGTTGCTGCTCCCTTAGATTTTGAGACAGATGATGAAGAAGAGGATTTTCTCTTTCTTTTCTTGTGTACAACATTCTCCACTGCCTCATTGGGAGGGAATACCATCCCCGTGGCCACAACAATGCTGGTCTCTGTGTTAGCTTTAGCTACTTTTTTCTACCTCTTCTTTGGTAGACCCCTGCAGGTGAATTTTAGTTATGTTAGATTATTTAATGCAGTTCATATCATATATGAATAAATTTTAGTTATGAGAAGTTCACCTGTCAGCCTCCATCGCAGCAATGTCTGCTGGACTCCTAGTCTTGTAGGTGTACCAGTGGTGCCCTAACTCATGGCATATTGGACATTCATGCCTCTTTGATTTCTTCTTGCTACCTCCTTCAATTGCCCCTTTGTACATGTTCTTTCTTCTACCAGCTGTGGACTTAAGCAAGGGAGGATGCATGAAGAATCCATGTGTTGCATCAGGCCACATAGACTTGTCAGGAATGGATGGGATGGCACCTTCATATGCAGCTTTGAATTTAGCCATAGAATAGCATTCATCCACATGGTCTTCTAGCTTTTTACCTGGTATAGATGTTATGTAGGCAATTGCATGCTTGCATGGTATTCCTGACCCTTGCCAAGCCCTGCAGGAACATGTCCTGTTTCTTAAGTCCACGACAAATCTGAATCCATTCCCCTCTTAGCACAAACTTCAGCAACTCCATCATGTTCTGTGATGACCTCAATGTCTAGGTTGAAGATGTCTTCCCTCAGCTGCTGCATAACATGAGGTAGAATCTTCCCTACAAACTTCTTGACCACCTTTTTCCTAGTATTCCATTTAATCAACAGCTTCTGTCTTATGGCATTTATTAAATCATCAATGTGCTTGGCCTTCTCTTCCTTTATCCAGTTATTGAAGGACTCGACCAAATTATTGGTTACATAATCCACCTTGGAATCTGTGCCAAACTGACTTCTGGTTCATAGCTTCTTGTGAGTCTATTGCAGGTACTTCATTGCCTCAAGTTTGGCTACAGCCATAGCCTGGTAGTGTTTCTCAAACATGTATTTGCTTCAAGAGTAGGCAGATGCCCACAGGTGATCATAAATTTTTTACCATTCAACATTTTCTTAAAATTTTGAACTAAATGCCACATTCACTCTCTATGTTCAGCATGTGGAAAGACCTCACCAACACCATGCATTACTACCTGCCCACAGTCTGTGCAGAATGTCAAACCAGGTGGGGTGCCTATTGCTTCCTTCAACCTCTCCATAAACCAAACTCAGTTTTCATTTGTTTCAGAATCAATGACACCTATTGCTACTGGGTACATCCAGTTGTGCGCATCAACTGCACAAGCAATGCACAACTGGCCCCTGAACTTTCCACACAAGAAAGTGCTATCTACTGCCAAATATGGCCTACAACCTCTAAGGAAGCCATCAACACATGGTTTCAGGGCTAAAAACCTATTAAACCTAATCTTCTTGTTGATGGTGTGATGATCAATCACAACAAATGAACCAGGACATGTTTCATCTAGCTGGGCCTTGAATCTATACATGTTATCAAAACTTTTATTCCAGGGCCCATATAATTTATCCAATGCAAGATTCTTACCATTCCACACCCTCCTGTACGGTATCAAGATTTTGTACTCATATTTCAGCCTCATTTGGAGTTCAGTAGCACCAACAGTTGTATCTTCTTTCAACCAGTCAATTACTTATTCATAGACCCAAAACTGTATAGCCCCTTTACATACGTCAGACCTCCTTTTGCTTTGACAGGTATGGGGATATGGGTTCCTCTTCACCCATGAATGACATAAAAATGAAATGTTTATATCTGAAAACAACTAACAGATAAAAAAATAGCATACAAATTCGACACTAACAGATTATCTTAATTGATTCATCATCCTTTATGGTTGAGGCATGAATTCTCCATCTACAGCCCTCAGTACTCCCACAACAAGAAACTTTGTACCTTCCTGTGTCACTCTTTTCAATGTCATAATGAAACTCATGTTTGACAGCATGTGAAGCTAAAGCCAGCTTAAATGCATACATGTCTCTATACACACTGCCTACTGTCATAGGAGGATCCTTGTTGTCATACTCAGCATCAGGCATATGATCAGGATCATTATCTTTAACAATGTCATCTACATCCTCCATTTCATAATCATCATCATCACAATCAGACACAGATTCATCATCACGGTCTGTTTCACAGTATGTATCTGCATCAGATCCTTCACCATCCCTTTGTTTGCTACAACCTTGACTCTAAGGTTTTGGAGGTGGTGGATGTTGAGGACCAAGGTCTATATACAACCCTTCCTCATCAACACCCGCATGTTCATTGGATGGGTTTGGATTAGCCAGGTATTCATCATCTACAGTTCACTCTGGGTATGGCTTGGTTGTGCAATGCTAGGACAAGGCAGTGAAGGAGTTCTCAACAGATTGCCAAGAATTGCTAAAATCCCAAGGAGGAATTTCATGAGGCTCAGTACTGGGGCTGTGGTAAGCAAAAGTCAGGAAGCAGCACTTGGAAGCATTATGTTTTACAAACATGTCAAGCAAATCTTGGTCGATGCAATCTTGGATGTTCATCTGTCTCTCAATGCAGAAGTAAAACAATCTCACAACATCCCCATAATCAGAAGGATACTTATTCTCAACTTCAGCAAGTAGATCTACGAAGTTGGTATGATCAGCATTGACGACTTTGTTCAAGCTAAACCACCGAGCACGAGTATGACGAGCAATTATCGGATTTCTAGGTTGTAGGTACTAGTAGGGTCCATCCTACAGATGAACAACAGCGAGTTTACATACATCTATCTATCTAAAATCACACTATATCAAACACTACTACACATAACTGACCACAACCACAATGACCAAACAATCGAAGCGGAGAAAAAACCCTAAATTTGGTACTCACCCATCAAGAAGCCAGGGAGGTTGATCGCCCGCGCCCGCCCTCTTGTTCGCGGCCATGCGCCGCCAATTCGGAGGATTCACGGTCTCTTCCTTTATGCCTCCTCTTTCTTGCTCCACTACCCCATTCCACGCCGTAAGCATAGGGGATTGGAGGGTTCTTCTCTCCGCGCCGCAGCCGCAAGCAGGGCCGGATTGTCTTCTTCTCTCCCCGCCGATGCCGCTAGGGTATGGGGGAAGAGGACTCGAGCGAGATGGGGAGAGTGAGGGACTGGTGACGGTTAATCGTAGTCGATACGGTCTCCACTGCCAAGGGTAACAAGGACAATTTCACTCGGCGGTTCCACCTGTAAGGGCTACCAAACAGCGAAAAACAAACAAATCAAGGACAGAATAACTTGTAAGACAAATAAATTTAAGCAGTGATACCTATATACGGTCAACTTTTTTTATGATTTTTGTGTAATTACAAACTTTTTTTAATCACCCGTGTAAAAGGCTCTAGTTTGGGAGTTTGGCACTCGTCGTCTCCTCTCCTCACAGGTCTCTTCCCCCGTAGCTTCTGGCACCTTCCTAGGGCTAGGTTTCCACGCAGCAAGCGATCCCCACTGCCCCACACGGCTTCCACTTCCAGCAGGGCCTTCCGGAAGGAGCGGGCGCGATGTGGCACGAGGCGCGGCGGTCGGAGCGGAAGGTCCACGACCTCATGGACGCGGCCCGCCGCCGGGCGCAGCGCCGAGCCGCCTACCTCGCTCGCCGCCGCGGCGACCCGCAGCAGGCGCTCCAGGTCTCCGGCACGCGGTGCCGCGTCCACCGCGATGACGCCCTGTACCAGGCCACCGAGGACCAGCAGGGATTGTGCGTGCCCCGCTCTCTCTCACCATCTTTCCTTCTCTCTCGGTGCGGTGCGATGCTTGGTCGCAGCGGAGGCACTGTTCCGGATTTGGTCTCATGGGTTATCCTGTACGAGTTGAAAGTTTACTGTAATAGCTGATGATGGAGACTGCGGCGCTGAGTCTCGGATAAAACCATGGCATTGGCAATTTCCTCTGATGAAGCATAGTCTGTTATCTCCAAAAAAATGGATATTATCTCTTTCTTGTAAAAATATTCAGTTTACTGAAAATTCGAAATGACGGCTTGTTGTCATTGCTTGATTGCTACTACTCATTCACTATGCTTTCTTGCAGGATACCATGGAATGGAAAGCAAGATGTTTTGATTGACAGGTAACTACCTTTTCTTGTGTTTATGATAGATTATCCTAAGAACAAGAAAATCGATACCCATTATCTTTATAATGAACAGATTTGATGGCCGTGCATTGCTTGATTTTATCCGAGACTCGAGCTCTCGTCCTTTTCGAGTCCAAGAGAAATCTGAAGAAGAGGAAGAGTTAGAGGAATTTGTTAATTTTGAACGTTATCGGGATTTGATTAAGCATCGTCGCAGAGGATGTCGGTACCTTTTTGGTTTCTCTGTTGTATTGCTGTTGCTTTAGGAATTTCATGTCTTGCATCCATTTACATCACTTGAGGGATTGTCCTGATCCACACTTTGTTTGTTCCTAAATTAGCACAGAAAAAGGATGCTATTTCTCAATTCATAGCACTAGTTAACTGAACATTTACCTAGCTTCTTTTCGCAGTTTCTGATGAGGCCGGTTTGCAGCATGTTGTTCAAGAGTTGGAGGCAAAAGCTCTTCTCCCCTTTAGCTTTGACAAGTACGCCTGCTCTTAATTTTGTGTTCTCTATTTCCTCTCCTGCTCTTGCAACTTACATAGTTACATTTATACACAGAACATTGTTGTGAAATGTTAAGGAATGAGAGCAGTAATTCTTTGCTCTACCAAATGACACCACCACTACCACAAAAGCCGGTACTCCCTAGCAACTTGGGGTGGGTTAGAGGATTGACCCTACAATAGGATTCATAGAAAATATGAGTATAGTACTAGTAATGACAACAGCGTAGTAAAAGGAACTTGTTCCTAGGTCGTTACTATGCACATGGATCACTATTGTTTTACACCCCTTTTCTAAGTTCAGACAGATTCCACTCTCAAGTATCTGTTTGCTGCTCTACCTAATAAAAATTGCATTCATGCATTGGTATAAGTTCTGATTCCGAATGAGTAAAGTACTTCATCAAACTCAAAGGTTTGCAAGATATTTTGTGGTTGTTGTTGCTCAGGGAAGCTACGCTTATAACAGACATTGAAGTATCGTATGACTAGGGAAACTACACGGACAACTGACATTAGAGGACTGTATGATTTTTTATCATTGAAAATTTCTGGAGTAAATTGTATAGCCTTATAAATTTCTTCTAGAATATTTTCATTCTTAAGAGGATTAATTGCTTAAACACATGTGTATCTGGGTATTACCGATATGTTTTTAACTGTTTAACGCTTTTGCATAATCATAATGAAAGTCTGATAAAAAAACACCATATTGGTTTTATCAACTTTTTTTAATGCTGATTCAGTCAAAGTGTGCTTGAAGCCTTGAACTTAATAAATATCATCTTGAATGCTTTGTACATATTTAGTATGTCATTGACTACTAGAAAACATCTTGGTGGTTGTTAAAAGGAAGATATTTTTCAGAGAATTTCAATTTGGGCTGTTTCTGTTGGCACATTTCACCGCATTTGACAAATTAATTGTCCAACAATATTTCTCCCAACAAGCACAGAAAGAAGAGGCTTGCGCTTGCAGGTTTAGGTGGCTACAACCTGTATTTTCAGCACTCTAAACCTTAAGGACTGATTAGGATAAAAATATTTTCATCTAGTCCTGTCGTTGTGCCATAGACAGCCTACTTGTTATTATGTGTTCATGTTTATCTGAAAATAATAAAAAAGATATGTTTAGTTAAATTACAAAAGCTGATAAACTTGACACTTGTTTATGCAGATGTTTATGTCATTGCCAATATCTGTTGCTCTTGTGATTTGCTATGTTCCTAGCATGATTAGCTCTCATATGCATTGGCATTTGCCTGGACTAGCTTAACTCTAAATTTATGAGCAAAAGAAGTTTAACCTAGGACCAAAAAAACAATCATTAACAAAAGTTGGAATAGAGTGATGCTAGTATGGGGACAGAGAAGAAAGATAGAGGGAGAGACTTCCCAAATAATCTAGCTCATTTGTGGACATCAGCCAAATTGAACAAGATGAAAGCATTTAATTGGACATTCCTGATTTTTTGAACTAGCAGGTCGTTAGTTGGATACTTGAATCTACCGAATAAGTGCACAAATCAGCTCATACCTGAGTAGACACCAATTTATTCATCTTCCCTCTGTTCTGAATATTCCAGATGTAAACCAGACTTAAATAATGTGGTGCATAACATTATGCATACCTAGAATGTTTATTTTAACCATTTGGTATGACTCGTATCGTTGCTTCTCTGTGAGATACAGTTTATTTTTCATCAATTCCTGTGTTTAATTTTTTTTTCTGGTTTCACTCTTATTTATTGTTTGTTCTTGTTTCTGGTAGACCTCAATCCTCACAGCCTCCTGCTAGCAAAGGTGCATATTCACAGGTTGGATACTCATATAAAGGGGAAAGAAATGAGGAATCTGAAGACCTAGACAGTGATGATGATGATGAAGAGGAAGAAGATGAGGATGATGACAAGGACTTCAGTAGTGATGATAGCAGTGATGAGCGAATGGAAAATATAGCCAAGGAATTTGGGATAAAAAGATATAACTGGCTTGTTTACAAGGACAAAAAAAACAAAGAAGAGGAGAAGCGGCAGAAAGAAATTGTTAAAGGCGACCCATCTATCGTGCGTGCCTTAATAGCTTGTAATATTTGTCTATTTACTTGCTTTTTTGCTTCTTGCAAGAAGTAATATTATCAAATTGTACAGAAAAAATTGAGCCGTAGAGAAAGAAGGAAAGCTTCTCAGATTGAGCGGGAAAAAGAGCGGGAGGCAGCACGTTCTGTTGGACGGGTATCTTATCATGATCCTTATAGGTAATGCTATTTATCATTCTTCTAAGTTCTAACAAAGAAGGCAAATTGAAATCATTTTATGACATGGTTATACTTCTGATGCCTGACACCATATATATAATAATATAGGGAGCAAAGGAGAAGCCCATCATATGAAGCATATTCAAGGGGCAGAAGGTGCGTTCCATGTTCATTGTAATTTTGTTTTCACAAAAGTATCTGCTTTCCTTAATCTCTATATATATTTCATGCTGACAGATCAAGGTCGAGATCAAGATCTCGTTCACCATCCCATTCTAGGCGTCATGGCCGTGGGATACATGCTGAAAGCAATTATCGGAGCAAGCCGAAGGCTCCTAGGGTTGAATATATTACTGAATTTGGAGGTTCTGATGACACCAGTGAACCAAAAGTTTCAGGGATCTCTCCGCCTTCGTCTCCAATACGAATTGACATACCTAACCGGTCGGGAAACTCGACTTTTAATATTTGCAAATATACATTGGACGAACTTTTCTCTGATGGAGCTTATTACATCAGTCCTGGTATTCTGAAGATGACTATGTCAGGAATAGGATAGATCAAGACATAGTCATGATGGTATCTATGGTGTAAAAAAATAGTTGTTTTGTAGATAGGCATGCATTTTATGGTTCCTTTTATTTTTGCTAAGCAGGAAGAAGATTTAACATGCATAGATCTACAGTCAGCTGTGGAGTTTATGACCTGCGCATCTTTGGTCCTTGTGAATTATTATGGCTATAATACCCCATATGCTTGCAGGTTGTCAGGTGGTCAAATTCTTGAGGCACTTCACAGTGATCCTGCGTCTTCTTTGTCTGTGGAACAGGAAAGAACTGCAAAACTTTTGAAACCGCCCCCCAGGTTTGTCATGACGATTACAATGTTATGAAGAGAGCGGCTGTATGTGCATCCGAGTTGCTTGCGATTGATATCCTGTGTTTGTCTAGAACCCTTTACTTTATTTTCCACGGCATGATATGCCGTCTCGACTTGAGCATATCTCTGTTACTGGAAAATTCTCTTGTATTTTTCATCATTACTGACATGTGATTTCTGTTAACAGTACATCATCAGCACTAGCTAAACTAAGCAAGGGTGCTTCTGGAGGAACTGGTAAAACTCCCCAGACTGAAAAGAAAGAAACACCACAAGAAAGACTTAAGAGGATAATGAGCAAACAGCTTAACAAGCAAAGTATGTGCTAATTGTTACATTCTATCTGCATATTAGATTTTGGTTGGTGCTAGTAGTCTCCTATGCATGTAAGCATACTAAGCTTATGTTTTTCGACAGTTAAAAAGGACAGCGCTGCTGAGATTGCTAAGAAACGAGAACAGGAACGACAAAGGCAGGAAAAACTTGCTGAAGTTGGTCGATACAGGCATCGTAGCCGCAGTAGAAGTCTTAGCCGGTCCCCACCAAGGTAATTAAACTAATATTTGTTATTTCAGTTTGTTTTTTTCTTTTTTCATTGAAGAATTATGCTAAGCATGCAGATTTGTTGACCTCAATAGAAGTCATTTTCATCCCTAAAGCTATGCAAGTGGTTGCTTGATTGTTTTCCTCCCTAAACCATATTTTCATCTGGGAGGAAGGGACTGGGCCGAGCCATGGTGAAGGCGGGCCGCGTGGGGGAGGAAAAGGGCAGGGAGACGGGCCACCTGGCCGGGTTGGGCTGGCTACTGGGCTGCGTCTTCTCCACTCCTTTCCCCTTTTCCATAACCAGAAGCATAAATGCTTATATACCCACTTATATAAACATATATATGCATGTATACATATATGTTTATGTAGTTCTAGGAAAATAATTATAGGTGCGTAAATCAAAGATCCACTAAGAGGCAACTCACATAGGGCCCACGTAAGCACAGTGCAATGCATGACTTATGGTTTTAACTCATAATTAAATCAAGTTTAATTAACTGTTAAACAGTATTTGTTTAAAAAGTTCTGATCATGGTGAGAACACCTAATATTGACTAGTCTGATAAATGTCTTCTATATATCTTCTAAATATCACTATTTCCTGGTGCAGAAGGCGGCGATATAGCAGAAGCCGTAGTAGGAGCAGAAGCCCAAGAAGGTACCGATCCCGCTCACTCTCCAGTTCCCGATCGCCCTCTCGCTCTCCAAGGTAGTAATCAGCGTTAGTTTAACTAGAGCTCAGATTGGAAGTCCACACTACTCTTTTAGATAGCAGCTGAAAGAATGATGATACTGCAGGTACCGAAGCAGGTCAAGACACTGAAAATACCGGGCACCCGCTAGCAAAGTGCCTTCCCATGTAGCCTTGCCATGCTTTAGTTAATTTGTTTTAAGCTTTTCATTCCTGCTGTTTGTGTACTCATGAGAAGCCTTCCTTTTTGTTTTCTTAGTCCTATTATTATTGAGAATGTGTATTCCGTGGTTGCCCAGTTACAAATTAGATAAACTGCAGCTCAGTTTGGTTTACGTGAAGAACATCACATCGTTATCTCCTTGAGTTTCAGAAGGTTTATTCTCTGTTTCTCATGATGCCATGGCTAACCACTTTCAAGTAAGCCTAACATGTTTTAGTTAGGACCTGTTTGGTGGACCACCCAGAGGAGCTTCCAGGCTGAATTCAGGAGGAGCTTTGCCAAACATTTTTTTTTTACTAAGAAGTGATTCTATACTGATTTTGTGAGTGATTCTCCAAGATGAACTAGCGGGCTAAGAGTTGAAAAAGTAGCATTTCTTGATTCACTGCACATAGAGTAACTGTGTGTATCAAGTTTATCATAGAGAATCATAAAGAAACATTTTCAGTCTGAAAATCACTTCGGTCAGAGTATCAACTTCCTCAGAGAATTTGGAGAAAGGGGAGCTCTATTAGCCAGCTCTATCGAACAGGCCGTTGGCCTTTTGGCAAGTGGATACTGGAGTTTTGAGTTTGAACCGAGCCCATTCTTAAACAAGCTGAAAGCAACCTACTTTTTGTTCAAAGCGGAATGCCATTCATGAGCTGGGCATTCGGAAAGATATTGGCAGCGGCCACAAGTGAACAATTCAAGACTCATCAGCCTGTTCATGTTCTCCTCTCTGCATGTCCTGGACTCCTGGGACGTCTGTCTGAACGACTCGATTGGAGCATAAAATTATCCCGAGGGCCCGTGCCCGGTGGTGCAAAATCCTCCGGACGCTGGGCCAAATGCCAAAACTGGGACTGACACAACAATATACATGTTGCACCGTACGTACTCCACTTGTTGTATAGCATTTGACCTAGAGTGGGCTAGCTACGAAAATATTTCCAAATGTTTGTGTCTGAAGAAGGAATCTTTGCTTCAAGTTGTTTGATCCCCGAGGCTAAAGTTTAGCTCAGACCTAAAGATTAGCTATTGAAATGCTTTATAGCCCAGGGCTAAAGAGTAGCCCTTGAAATGAAGGGGCTAAAGTTTAGCCTCTTGTTATTTAGATAAATGACTAAAAGGTGAAATAGAGATGAGAAAGAAAGAGAGTGAAGTCACTTATTAGCACTTTTAACCTCCTTTAACCTATCTTGCAAGGGCTAATGGACTAATGGAGGGCTAAAGATTAGCCCATCCTTTTAGCCCTCTTGTTTGGATCCTCAGGGGCTAAAAGGTGGCTAAGGGCCTATTTGGTTCCCTCTTACTAAAGTTTATCTACTAAACTACCCGGCAAACTGACTAAAAAGGGACTAAAGTAGTTTAGTCACCCAAGAGTAGCTAAAAGTGGACTAAAGTGTCCAGTGGATCAGGGCTGTCCCTCATTATTGCTGGTCCCCACTCTCATTAGGGGTAGCTTGGTCTTTATTGAACTGCTTTAATGACCTTTAGTCACTAGAACCAAACAGAAATGTAGTCATTGGTTTTAGGGTAGTCCCAATGGTGCATTGATGATGGTTTCTATCCTCATTAAATGACTTGCCACGTAGGTAAAATACTGATATGGCAACGTAGTTAATGAAGAAAGAGAGCAAAAATCATAGAAATGGTTTCCTCATGAAGAAACCAGGTCTTCTCTTGATCCAGTGCACCAAGAAACCATGAAATCGCCATTGGGGAGAAACCACCAGTTTCTAGGGGGCTCGTGCCGCACTCCTATTGGAAGAAGAAGATAGAGTTGGGAGAGAGAAAAAGAAAATAATTATTACTCATAGAAACCATGAGTTGGAAAGTAATACTTTTTTGATGCGGTATCCTATGTTATAGAAACTACTAGTTTCTTTTATTAGGACTGTCCTTAGTAACTAAACTTTAGAAGGGAAACTAAACATGTCATAAAGGAGAGGACTAATCTTTAGCCCTTTGAATCAAACATGCCTAAAAAGCTCCTGCTCCTGCAGCTGAAGAATCTATCTTCAGTGCGCACGCACGTGAGAACCCAACGGCCTCCTGCCGTGGATGCCGGGCTGCCGGAGCCTCTTCTCCTTGGCTGCTGCTGCGGATACGGCGGCAACTCACTACAGCGACCAAGCCGGGCGTCACACGTGTGCCTATCTGCGCACGGCTCAACTTGCACGGTGGCACGTGCCTAGCTTCACCGAAACACACAGGGATGTCATGGGAGTACGACGGGGACTGTCAGTCTGTCACAACCAGTAAAAAAACGCACACATTTCCGACCATTTTAAGCCCCTCACCCCCCCCCAATTTCCTTTTTCCTTCGAAGATTTTTTTTAGATTAAGTGATTGTTTGGTAGACCTCTACTCTTTAATCCTCCAGTTGAGTGATTTAAGTGGAGAAGAGTAGGTGGAAAGTGATTCGTAATAATCTAGCGTTAATGAAAAAGCAATTCTTATCTGATTTCTATTACTGTAGAATCTATACAGATTTTTTTTGCTGTTTAGGTTAGGAGGAAGGATTCTCGTGAAGAAACTTGTTAGAGGAGCACTATCAAACAGTCTCTAAAAATATAACTCTTAACTACAATTATTGCTGGCCCCAATAGAACCGATCTGGCTCAAGCACTGGCTCTGAATGTACGGAGAATTAACCTAGATTCAAGATGTTGTATATTGTCGTAGTCTGGCAATAATTAATTTTGTATATCAAAACTAGAAATTGTTTGAGAAACAGTTGAGGCTATGAACTATGTTTTACAAAACATGATAAAGACGTAAGTGCTCATATGGGTTCACAGTCATATTCTATGAATGTACTTATTATGAACGGCTAGAGTAGATTGTGCAGATAGATTTTAAGATTAACGAAACCATCGTAAACCACATGCGGCTTAAATAACTCCAGAAAAACACACATATGCTCAGTCAGATGTCCAAATCCAAGTGGCAAGTTCCAAAATAACAAGCCAGCCAGAGCTCAGTTCATCACAAAGACGCCCCCAGTAATTAATCACCGTCACTTTTCATTTTCTTTGCAGTATTATCAAAACGAAGAGGTAAATCTTTTTTTTTTATAGCTAGGAGGTAAATCATTGATCACACTTGACTACCTGAGGCCACATTTACGAGAGTTGCGTTCTTTTCGAGTGAGCTATGCACGCAGCTTCTTTTCTAGCACTACACAGCTGATTAATCACTTTCTTTTCTGTTTAATTTGGAGTCGGCGTAGATAGATGCTTTCTTTCATGGCCAAAAAATCAAACCTTTCAAAGCAAAAGCATAGCACGACAAGAAAACTCCAAGCGGTACATACATCCTATGTCCTTTCCGTGTCTATCTTCTCCTTTTTTTTCCTTGGCGTGCTTACTAAGATGCTTTTTTGGACCCTGGCTCTTCCGCCCTGTTCGCTGGCCTTATAAGCCATATTTTTTCAGTCAACGAATATTATTTTTCTCTTACAACAAATCAGCCAACAGTATTTTCAACCATGGCCTATCAGCCAAGCGAACAGAGCATTCAAACTAAAAAGGACTTATGCGTCCTTCACTTTGGAGTTTGGACTCCTCAAAAGGATTAGGAGTAGGCACTCGTTCCCTGGAGTACATCCATCAATGATATGCAGTCAATTGAGAGCTGTCCATAAAAGAATACAACTATAGATTTTATACAAGTAAAATTGGCTTAACTTTATAAAATTTATAATAAATAGTATTAATATTTATATCGTCAAGTAAACATACTATGAAAATATATTTTATAATTAATTTTAATCGTACTTATCTTGTATATTATAAATGTTAGTACTTTTTTTTATATATAACTTTGATAAAACCTTAAATCGTTTGATTACTCGAAAAGTAAGAATTGTATTTTTTTTTTGGTCGGATCTGTTGATAGCGGCATCAAACGAGGCCTTAGTAGTATACATAAACCTTGGTTTAGAAATCTTTTTCTCCAATTAAGGCCTTGTATGGATGTAATTGGACTCCACATGTGTGAGGGTGGATTAGAGTGGAACTTGAACTAAATATCACCCTAAATCCACCTCGACATATGTGAATTGAGGTGAATCCGACGGTATCAAACAAGCTTCAATGCATTTGGTGAAAGGGCATATACGAGCGAGGGGGAGACATGGATGTGCATGCACTGTGCACACATGCTGCGCGATGTGTTGGCAAACACTAGCAGGGCAAGACAGGTTGGGGGTTGAGATCTGAGAGACCTTTGTCTCTACGTCAGTCGTTTTCCTTTGTTTATTTTCATTATCCGATCAGATCCATCCCTTTCTTATTTCTTTATTTATCTGTAACTTGTAGTAGGCACACCTATATATATGTATCCGCACCACACATGACCACTAGGAGTCCCCATCTTTGATCTTTGGAAGCTGGGGCCGTTGATCTCAAGAGGGGTGGTCCCGGCCGGGCACATCAACAAGCTCACGAACTACGAATCAATAGATCATGATCCCCTTTCGACTTGCGAGAGTACTTCACCAGTTGCAAATGTAAGTATTTTGATGATTTGGAGAGGATGTGTGAGTCCGTGTGACATAAGAGACCATCCATGATTTCAGATGCAAGGGAAAAAACAACACCTAGCTTCTAGGTTAGTCTTTCTATTGGATGGAAATTTTCTTGTTTTTATGTTCAGTTAAAGGGCAAGGACGATTCCTACTTTTTGTTTGGTCAGAGCCTGAGACATTTTATTGATCACAAGTGTGAGTGCTGGCACATACGGTTTTTCATGGTGTATGATTCTCTCTCGTGTAGCAACATGGCTCCATCTCTTCACTCCTCAATTTAGTACTCCATCTATTCTAAATTGTAAATTATCTTGATTTTTATAAGCACATAATTTAGTGTTGAGTGTGTCTTGTTTTTTCTGAGGGGAGGCAGTGGAATGGTCTGGTGGCGTGTTATTATTGGGCATGCCATAGTGATGTCTCAGTCTAATCGCCAGGTTTAGTTTTTGTTATTTTTGCTTGTTAGCTCTTAATTGTTTTTGTTGCTATTGTTCTTTTTAATATAATCGGCAAATTTTTCTGCCTGAATAATTTCACTTGTCCCTCTACACTCAAATAGGTCTAAAAATAAAATCGTCCCTGGTGTCCAACTAAAATAAAAAGGCTTAAAAATAGGATCATCCAATGAATCAGACACCAGATATCCCCGTTGATGGATCAAACATAGGTGCACCTCTGTTCGTTTTGGCTTTTGCAGCGCTAGCAAAATATAACCACCTCCTCTCTGAGTCTATGCATGTTAGTCGTAAAAGAAAAAGCTTTACCGATGCACTTTAGGCAGTGTTTTGTCCGTGAAATTTGGGAATTTAGATACTGTAGCACTTTCGTTTTTATTTGGCAATTAGTGTTCAATCATGGACTAATTAGGCTCAAAACGTTCGTCTCGCGATTTCCAACAAAATTGTGCAATTAGTTTTTTACCAAATAAAACGAAAATGCCATGCCAAAATCGTGAGATTCAATGTAATAAACTAGGCGTTAGTCGTAAAAAAAAAATTTAGGAACTAACCACAGCCTTAATTTAGGTCCCAGAAAGAAAGTCCGGAGCCTGGTGCCTGGCAGCCTTGGACTTTGAATTCGACGAGTCGAGTCGAGTCGAGTGAGGGATCGAGCATTTCATTGCATCGGCTCCACTCCAAAGTCCAAACACGGTGGTAGTGCTCCGTATAGACCAGGGGGCACTGACAAAGTTTTTTGTTTTCTTTTCACGGAGTTCCAAGCAGGGAGAAACAGAGGACACTGACAAATTCAAGATTCATGGCTGGCTATTGGATTTTGCCAGAAAAGCTTTGGCAACTAAACGAGATCTTATCACAAAATCTGCTATTCAACGTCCAAACATGGTGGTAGTGTTTTTTCGTATAGACCAATCAACCTGAAAGTTTTTTTTCTTTTCACGGAGTTCCAAGCAGGGAGAAACAGAGGGAGAGGGGAATCCATCGCGGATGTCAATGCAGCCATCATCATGCATAGGGACAGCCAGGGTGAGGGAGGGACGGCGATCCTCTTGGCCGCTGGCTACCCGACACCCGGCTTGGGTGAATCAAAAGCCGCATTTTGTTTTCTGCTCCTTCTCACTGCCTGCCTCCCCGACCCGACCCCCGCCGAGGTTGGCTCTGCGCCCGCAACCCTCCTCCACAACGGTAACCGCCGGCAAACCGCGCCACCGACCACCGCCAAGCTTTGCTCCGCCTCCGTGCGGACCGTGCCATCGTCGACCGCGCCGGCTGGCCATGCCGTGCATTAGCGAAGTGCATGGGCTCCTAAAACATTCTAGCTCCTCTCACATCACATGATGTCGTCCCTACGTTGTTGCAACTGCATACTCTTTTTTTTTCGATTATATGGACATGGATCATATTCACATACGGTTACGACCTCCACATGTTTGCCCCAAAATAAGTTTTTCGCCTTTTGATGTGGCAAGATCAGCTTGCAACAAGATCGATCTGATAGCCTTGCTTCTCAATTTAAAGTACCTTGGATGGTACGTATCATAAAAAAGAATAAAGTACATTTTTCAATCTTCAAAGTTGCACATCTGATTTTCAACTCTGAACGATAAAACCGGGAAATAGGCATCCTCTGCCTGTTTAAACTAAATAAACTTAGTCCTCTAGCAGGTTTCGAACAGTGTTTCTATTTTCTATCTAAATCTAAAAGTAACAAAAGATATGGGTTTCATCTCTAATAATCATAATTAATTTATTCAAAATGAAAAACGAACCGGTTCTAGCTTTCTTCTAAAAATGTTATATATCTGTTGGTGCTCTATTTAGAGTTATTTGGATCATATTTGTTTTTGGTTAAATAATGAACACGACCACAAGCAATAAAGCAATATGAAAAAAAAACAGTTTCAAATAACTATATATAGATCATAAACAAGTAGGTAACATATTTGGAAAAAAAATGATACTAATTTCATATTAGAAAATAGAAAACTACCTATGAAATCTGCCAAATGACCACAGTTGGAGGGTGTCTGCTACCTAATCTCCTAGTCCATGTTTAAAAATTAGTCTGACTTACAACTTGAATGTTGGAAAATATACTTTACCCTAAAAATATCAAAACTTAATACTAAACTTTGTATAAAACAAAGGGTTCATAAAAATGTAACACTATAATTTGGCGACCATTTTTTTGGACATGTGAGTAAGTTCGCAATCATGACTAGGGAACGACCAGAAAAGTGGAATACATATATATAGCAACAATGCAATAATTGTTGCTTTTGATATGGTGTAGTCAATATATAAGAAACCTTGACAATGTCCACGCAGAAATAATATTGGTGTAATGGAGTACTCCTTCTATCCCTTTTTAAGTGTCGATGCGGTATTTGTGTTGGTCAAACTTTCTAAAGTTTGACTACGTTTGTAAAAAAATATTATCAACATTTATATCTCCAAACAAGTTCATCATGAAAAAAGGATTCAAAGATCTATCTAATGATACTAATTATGTATCATAAAATTATTATTTTATATATATATTTAATCAAAGTTGAGTATATTTGATTTCTCAATAAGCGAGAACCACGATTAAAAAGGAACGTAGGGAATAGATCCTTGCAAAATCTTCTACTATGGAATTTTAATTGCAAGGACAGTGTATCGTTACCTTAGTAATCTTCAAATGGTCAGAAATTACCAGTTCTACTATTAACTTATTAATTTTTTCCAAACGGATAATGTACCCTCTTTTTCAGAAGGTTGGGGGTTTAATTAAGGCAATGTATCAAGTGCAAACCAACCTCTCCGTGCAAACCGTGCAAACCAACTGCGGGGGAGAGGTGAGAGGGGGATTTGCAAAAGTGTAATTAGGAGCGGACGTAATTATACTTTTGCAAATCCTCTCTTCCACTTCTCCCCCGCAATTGGTTTGCACGATTTACACAGAGAGATTGGTTTGCACTAGATATGTTCCCTTCAATTAAAAGGTAGGGAAAGTTGGTACGAAAATTTGAGCGAAGCGGAAACACATCGGCGTCTGAGTGGGCCCAGTTCAAACGGCCAGCCAAAGCCACTCCTAGCACCGATCCGGGCGGGACCCACAACCAAACCCCGTATAAAACACCCGATCCGCCAAGCGCCACTGCACTTTCGCATCCAAACACCACTTCCCTCTGCTCCGACCTCGCCGGCGACCCCGCAATGGTCGACGTCGACCGCCGGCCGTCGCACCCGCACGGCCTCCCACGGCCGCCTTCCCACGCCGCCGGCCTGCGCCGTCTCTCCACCCGCGCCTCGGCACCCAGCACCCCGCGCACCCCGGCGCCTCCGTCTCCCTCCGCCGCCTCCGCGGGGCCCGGGCCCTCCCCATCCGCGCTTCTCGCCCACCTCGCCGCGGCGGGGGTGACCGTCCTCCCGGGCCTCTCCGCCACCGAGCTCGCCCTCGCGGAGGCCGCCCTCGGCGGCGTCCAGCTCCCGCCCGACCTCCGCGAGCTCCTCGCTCTGGGCCTGCCGTCGGGGGACGGCTTCCCGGACTACCGCTCCCCCGCGGGGCTGCGCCTCCTCCGCTTCGCTGCGCAGGAGGTCCCCGCGGCCGTCGTCGCCGCGACGCTGCCCCTCGCCCCGGGCCGTCGGCGCGCGGGGCGTGCCGCGCCGCCGCCCCTCGTCCCGCTGTGCGGCCGGCATTACGTGCCGGCGACGCCCTGCCTCGCGGGCAACCCGGTGTTCCACGTGTCCGACTCCGGCGTGGCGTTCGCGGGTGCCAACGTCGCCGACTTCCTCCTCCGCGCCTTCGCCGCCGAGCCGCCCCCCGGCGCGCCGCTCCGGCGCCAGCTCTCCGCGCCGGTCCCGCCACCGTCCGCCGCGCCGCCGTCCACGGCGCGCCGGAGCCTCGACTCCGTCACCGGCAGGGCCCCGCGCTGGATCGAGTTCTGGACCGACGCCGCCGCGGCCGGGGACCGGTTCTTGGAGGTCCCCACGGGCGCCAGCGCCACGAACGCCGCCGCGTCCGGCGCGGCGCCGGGGTGGCTGCGGTCCAGCCTTGAGGAGGCGGCCTCCATGCTGACGCGCGGCGGGTGGGGCTTCCGCGAGGTGGAGGAGATGATGACGGGAGAGGGTCCCAGCGGCGTCGGCGAGGTGAATGTGGTGGCGTTGGCGTTGACGGTCGACCGGTGCTGCGGCGACCTGAAGAGGGGAGGGTGGGGCGCGGAGGAGGTGGTCGAGATGCTGGGGGCGCTGCTGGGGCCGAGGAAGCCGCGGCGGGCGGTGGCAGCGCTGCCGCCGGACGTGGCCGCACGGGTGGGGCGGCTCGCCGAGGCCGTGTCGCGGGCTGTCGGGTCCCATGCCAAAGCGAAACCTCCGAGGCCATCTTGATAATCGAGGAAGGGAGGGTAAAAAAAAAAATCACTGTTTCCAAGCTTTTAGGACTAGTAGGAAAAAAAAATTCTCTGTTTTCCCTGTATTGAGTACAGTACGTGCACACATAGCCGTGTACAAGCAGCATGTGCCTTGTATGTTTTTGGTAGATCTGTCATGTACATGTTAGGCATGCTAGAGCGAATTAATAAATATAAGGCTCAACGGAAAATTCATGTAATCAGATTTACATCTGCAAACCGGGATTATCAGCTTGTGGCCACTGTGGTTAAAATATGAGATACTGTCTCTGTCCAAGGATGCAATTCGGTCCCGGAATGTGTCAAATTTATAGGAAAATAACATTTATAACTCTAAATAGATATACTATAAAAATATATTTCGTAATTAATGTAATAGTACTTATTAAGTATTATAAATGTTAGTATTTTTTACACAGATTTGGCCGAATTTAAAATTATTCGACTTCTCAAAAAGTGACAACATTGCCTTTTTTTTTAGGGGGGGGGTTGAGAGTATTTTACAATAATATTTTTTTCTTCTTCAGAAGTACTCCCTCTATCCATTTTAAAAATGTCGCTACGGTATTTATACTGGTCAAATTTTTCTTAAGTTTGACCAACACAAATAAAAATATTAGCAACATTTATATCTCCAAATAGTTCATTATGAAAATATATTTAATTCAATGATCTATCTAATGATACTAATTGCATATCATAAATATTAATATTTTCTTATGTATATTTAGTTAATATTTATATATACTCCCTCCATATCAAATTATAAGTCATTCCAAAAATCTTAGAGAGTCAGTTTTTTAAGTTTGATCAAATTTATATAATAAGATAATAACATTTATAATACCAAGTAAGCATCATTAGATTCTTCATTAGTTCTATTTTCATAGCATATCTATTTGATGTCATAAATCTTTGTGTTTTTCTCTATAATTTTGATCAAATTTAAGATGCTTTGACTCTCCAAGATTTTTTGAAATGACTTATAATTTATAACGGAGAGAGTATTTAATTAAAATTAAGTAAGTTCGACTTCTCAGACTGTGAGAAGGGCAGTTAAAAGGGACGGAAAGAGTAGTAACACTAGTAATGTGCTACTGAAGGCTTTGTAAATTACTTGGAGGGCGACTGACATTGCGTTCCTGCTTCGTCTGCTCCGAGTCTCGGCCCAGCAACTCAACAAGCATCCAAATTCCAAATGCTACTCTTTATCCATTGAGGTCCCATATGAAATGTATGAAAGCTTAATAGGACTCGGTTCAATCTCACATGCAGATAAAAATTTACGCATTCCAAACAGTACCAGAGCTAAGTTTCCGCTACGAATACCAGCGTCGTCGAAATACCCACAAGACAAGAGTATCACACATGGCTGTCCTACTGTCTCGTAATATGGGGGCAGGTATATATCTCAACGAAAAGCGTAACCAGAATGAAGAACGACAATTGGTGAACTTAGCAACTAGCACGGCATTCATGGTCTCGGAGCAACGTATGGCATGTATAATATATCCAGCAATGGTGAACCAGTGGTTGCTACATTATATTATTATACCTTGAAGCGGCCACAAGGAGCTGCTTCCATGTGCCCATACCATACCACGTTGTCACCCAACAGGAGAGGCGCCTGCGTTCAGCCTTGTAAAGTTGCCATCCTTGTGCTGCAGCAAGGGCTCCTTCAGAAAACGTCACACCAACCGGCGGCAGATAAGGCTGCGTGTGGAACCTGCAAGAAGCAGTTCACCACATGGCATTAGGAGGGTATCCGAGACCACGAGGTGATCCTCACCCAAGTGTCTTCTCACTAACTCATGACCAACTGATTATCGCCGCTTGCCGGGCAGTTCCATCTCGGCCTGGCCAGGAGACAGATCCGCCCGACAATGCTATCTCGTCCTGGAGACACATGTATCAGGTCTGAAATAAAAGAACACTACTGACTGGAATTTTGTAACCATAAAAGTGCAAACATAGAATGTAGAAGTATCTCCAACACGAAGCTGACCAGCCTTTTTCTAATGTTCCCTCAGACACCGCTCACCGCTCAGCAGTTATCTTGTTCAGCACTGTAAGCTTGACAATTCAATATTGTAAACAGTTGTGCGGAGTAGTACTGTAATCACGCCACACCAATCACCTGGCTCCCTTCCAGAAACAAAAGCTTCAGTCAGTTCAGTTTGCAACAGCAAACTAATTCAGCACAATCAGATAATATAACGTGAGGCAGTGTTTTTCAGATGTTGTATACTATAGGCATGTTCCCAAATAAGTTATGTTAGGAAGTTTATAAAAAAGAAGCACAATGAACTAGCTTAATGTAACTAAACCAGGTCAAACATAGTATCAGAGCCTAAAAAATCAACTAAAAAACACATGGTAGCTATAGGAGCAGCCAACATAAAGATCTACCATATGATTAACACTTCCTGCAAATAAAAATAATGCACCAACTTATATTGATGAAAAATACATCAGGCATTACGATTGCACGTTATGGCTAATTGAAATCAGCCAATATCCATATGTACATCATATGAGAAGTTTGATATTAAATACACTTGCAATTTGCAAACATAAAGATTCTAATCAGATGACCTGATAAAAGATACTAAAGTTATTTTTCTTGGTATAATTGATATAATATAAACAAGAGCATAGTAAAGGTTGGATATGACCATCCCTAGTTGTCCAAAAGAAAACAAATCATACTACTTATTGTTATTCTCACTCTACAGAAAAATACATTACTAGATCTAGTAGTAAAGCAATCCATTTTCAAAGCCTTACAGTTTGGTAACAAGGATGTGGCACCCCAACATTTTCTTGGAATAGTCACAGCACTAGGGAACTCCTGGAGAGTACTATACTTGCATACAGCTAATGAAACAAACTGTTGCTATCAGGGCCCATCTATTCTTAGACCCAGAAACCATGTTGTATCGCAGAATAAACTACTGTTGAAAAAAATACAATACAAGCTACAAACATCTAACATGGTTCTGATGTATCACAATTCTAACACTCATAGCTAAGATCCATAAAAGATGAAAGTGGCAGCTAGCTCAAGCAGCAGTGTACCATACTGTTAATCAGTTCCTCAGTGCTACCCAGAAAGAAGCACCTCCATTTGGGTTTGTCTTCTGCCACCGCTAGAGCTCTCTATACCAGGCCACATTACCAAACTGTGCAGGCCCCAGCAACAGTTCACCATTTGGATGTCCTGCAATAATTCATAGGAGTTTATGGCATTAATGCAAAAGCCAAAAGGTGCCTTCTTTAGTAAATGATTCCTCAACCATTCCATGTTGACCATGTGGCAAACCTTCACCCAGTGTTACCTCATCCAAGTTTGACAGCTTCATTTACTCCATTTATTTCCCTCCTTTGCAACGGGTGTGATTGGACATGTACAGACGTACAGTACTACACAATTTGGTTGCAGAGAACTGGGTGGTCATGCATAAGGAAAAGGTTTTTCTGTCTGATGTATTATAGATTGAGAGCGTCATTAGTTTGTCCTTATCGGTCTGGAGTAAAATAATGAGACACTGACAGTTTGTAAACATGAAACTGTAAACAAAGAACAGATTTAAGCACGAAGCTCACAGACTTCAGAGACAATTTGTTTCTTTCTGGAACAGCGACCAGATTTACCAAAGTGTGTTTCCAGGTCTTTTGTGTCTCTCTTTTTCCAGAGTAGCGGTCTTCCAATTTTGGCAAGTAAATCCCATGATTAAGTTTGTTAAGGTATGCAGAAACTGTATAAGATACTTTACCAGAAATGTACCGTATGCAGAAGTACATATCGAATTTTACAGATGTTAGATGCTTCTATCCTCTAAAATCACCCAGGATGTTGTATTAAAATATGACAAAGTGCCAAAAGAACAAGGGCAGGCAGCACAGCAAAAACTGCATACTAGCATCAGACTCTACAAAAACTACTCATTTTTTCAGGTTCAACACCAGAAGATCCAAGATAAAATAAAGGCCTAACTCTGTTAAGAAAAGCTGCAACACATTTTCAACCGAAGTTATTCACTACCAGATCAAGGATATATGGCAGCTGTATTGCAAGACAAAGAATTAAACCATTCTATCTTTGGCATCAGCAAAATACTTCAGTTCAGTCCTAAACCTCATCAACACATCAAGTCACATTTGATGACCAGGCAAACTCAGGGAGAGAAAATGTTGTATGGGGGAAAATAATATATTATTATGTGTAACTGTTACCAAAAGTCTCCACAAGAGCAGTGCCCATCTTTAAAGTGGTGGAACCGGTTTGCATCCCGGACAATGATCTCTCTTTCAGTTATTTTTGATATATATTTGGTAGCATTGTGACAATCCCCACAGACCCGCAAATTCTTGTATATATGGAGCGGAGTTCTTGGAGGAGTATTTATAATGCCAAAGGCAATAGCTAATCTCTCACTATGATTATTCAAGATCTGTTCCTTTTCATCCTCCTCTACGTCCTGTAAGACAAAACTGTAGTCAGGAACATAGCCTGCACTTTTCATCTTGGCCAAAAGGTCATGTAGCTCTCTCTGGATTTCTTCATGCTGAGGGTGGGGTTCTGTTTGTGTACCACTGTAAAATACACTCACTGACCCTTTCACCTCCATTGAACTCCATCCAGGAGTCTTTTGTAAATTCTGGTGCCTGACCAAAGACCTTACTGCATCAACTCCATCCCATTTCCCAATCTTTGCATACATATTTGACATCAGAACATAATATCCAACATTCTTGGGATCAAGTTCAAATAGGTTTTGTGAGGCCACTTTACCCATTTCAACATTCCCATGAATCCTACAGGCGCCAAGCAGTGCGCCCCAAACAGCAGAGTCAGGCTTAATTGGCATGCCTTGTATGAACTCAAAAGCTTCGTCCAACTGACCAGCTCTTCCAAGCATATCTACCATGCATGCATAGTGCTTTGCAATGGGCACAATACCATAAACAGTTTGCATCAAATCAAAGAAACTCCGACCTTGATCAACTAAGCCAGCATGGCTACAGGCAGCCAATAATGAAACAAACGTGACATTATCAGGCTTAATTCCTTCTTGTTGCATTTGTGAGAAGAGATTGAGTGCCTTTGCACCATGCCCATGAACCCCAAGACCAGCTATGATGGCATTCAAAGGACCTGTGCTCCTTCTAGGCATATGCTCAAACAAAAGCATTGCTTCTACTAGCTTCCCACATTTAGCATACAAGTCTATCAGACAAGTACTGACATACACATCAAGATTTAATCCAGTCTTAATCGACAGTGCATGCATTCGCATTCCCTGCTGCAATGCACCAAGGTTCGAGTACGCGGGCAAAACGCTGACAAACGTCCCTTGAATTGGCTTCAGACCCTCATGATTCTGCATATCATTGTATATCCTGATTGCCTCATTAGCAAGTCCATTCTGCATATACCCTGTAATCAATGTGTTCCAGGACACAACATCTCGATCAGGCAAGTTATCAAATACCATCTGGGCAGCATCAATCTTCGACAGCTTAGCATACATATCAACCATAGCATTTCCGGCAATGATGTCACCCACATCCCAGCCCCGCCTCCTTACATAGCAATGCACCGACTTTGCACCGCGTTCATCTCCACACTGAGCAACAGCAGATGCCAGGCTAACGAGTGTTAGCACATCAGGGGAAACCCCACTTTCCATCATACCATGGAACAGCTCGACGGCAGCAGCAACCTTCCCACCTTGCTCATACGCTGAAATGATCGAATTCCACGTGACCAGATCCCGTAATGCCATTCCATCAAACACCCAACGAGCCTGCGCTAGCATCCCTAGCTTCCCGTACACATCAATCAAGGCATTACACACAAATAGCTCGCCAGACAGCCCGTGCTTCACCGCATACACGTGCATGACCAGAGCAAGCGCTCGATCCCCGAGCAGGGCGCACACTGGCAGGACGCTCGAGAGCGTCACGGCGTCCCCGGCGACCCCCTCGCCGACCATCCTCCCGAAGAGCGCAACCGCGTCCGCGGCCCGGGAGTTGCGGCACAGCCCGGACAACATTGCGTTCCACGCGGGCACGTCCCGCTCGGGCATTTCGTCGAACACCCTGTACGCCTCCGCGACGCGGCCGAGACTCAGGTAGGCGTGGACGAGGGCGCCCGAGGCAAAGACGTTGGGGTGGAGGAGCCCCAGCCGGAGCGCGCAGGCATGGAGCTGCGCGGCGGAGGCCGGGCCCGGGGCGGCACGGACGAGCGGCGGGAAGGTGAAGGAGTCGGGGCGGAGCGGGTGCGCGCCTGCGAGGAGGCGGCGGAGGAGCGGGAGCGCGAGGCGCGGGAGCGCCGCGCGGGAGAAGGCGGCGATGAGGGAGTTGGCGAGGAGGAGAGGTGGGACCTGGAGGTGCGGATCGAGGTGGCCTGAGGTGATCAGGACGGCGTGGGCGCCGCGCGGGAGTGCGGACAGTGGCATTGGTGGGCGCGGCATACTCGCCGCGGCGCGGGAGTGTGTTTTTTTGCGCAATTTTGATTTGGGTTTCGGTAGTCTTTTTGCTCAGCCGCTGGAAATATCGACTTACAGTCAGTGAATTTCCAAGTGCAAATTTACAAGGACGGTGAACAGTGAATCCAGGCCCAATTCTTTTGCCAACATCGTCGCGTCCGATGGAACGACGGCAAGCTGCTGGCTGCGGCGGTGCTAATGGTGGTATCGGCGGTGCGGCGGCACGGGAACGGCACAGGAGAGCTTGATGCATTGCTCCCCGACCCCGTGCAGCAGCGACGGAACGCGTACCCGAATGACTATCCATTCGATGCGATTAGATTCGCAGAGGGCACAAATACTATTTTCATCAGCATATATATCAGAGATAATAAGGGAGTCTTCGCACTGGACCTCAAGTCAAGGCAGCTGAGTAAGATAGGCAAAAGCTGGCTCTACCTATCTTACCTTACATGAGCTTCTACACTCAAGGTGCATACTATAGCCTTAATTACCTTGTGCCTTTAATTTATTTAACATGCATGCACACCTCACACGACTTTCTAAAATCCAGGTGCTTGAGTTTTAGTTTTCTTTTGTGGACGGTTATTGCATATATTTTATATTAGAATTGTAGATTTTGTTCATAGCAATTTTTGTAGGTGCAATCTACAATTTTCGGTACTGAGAATAAAAAAACCGGTAGACAAAATCACAGATCTGACAAAATTAGATTTATCTTGGTACAAAGACAATTAACAATTTATAATTATTTCTTTAGGTGGAGAAGGACAAAAATTTAATATGTTATGACACAAAAATAAATAAATAATTACAAAATAATAATTTATTTGTACTAGTTGGTGATACAATAGTATTGCCTGAAATTATTTTAAAATTTAGGCACATGAAATATAGAAGAAGCGGCAAACTAATTGAGCTCACCATGCATGCATGGTAGTAATATTTAATTCTCTGCCTCGCATGTCTTTTCAGATCTTGCGAAGGGAAAATTTTCACCTCCGTGAAGACGCAATGATTCATCATCCATCATGGCGTGCTCATCATGCATCCTAGTATCTTGATTACTCGAGTTTTTATTCTCAGAAGAAGATGGGCAGTCAAATGAGTATATATGTTTAGTGTTATTATAAGTATAATATAAGTTGTCCTGTAAGAAACAGATCGAGTTGGTCATCGCTGATCGTACTCTCGCTAATCAGGCAGTTTCATTATGAAACAGGCAGAAATAATGAATGATCAAATAATTACTAGTACATATATATTTCATCTAGAAATATTTTTTCATGATCGTAGCCGAGATCCGGTGCTAGTATGTTATTCCGTGGATGGTGGCAGCCCGCACCATGCCATCTTCGTCGCCAGTCAGAGGCTCGATGGGCAACTTTTTTTTTAAAACAATGGCAGATTTTCAATTAAGACGAAATGAATTTTATGTACAATAAAGGTAACCAAACATGGTGCCTACATTCGAAGGCTAACCCACGCATGCGACGCGGCAGAGTACACAACTACTACGAATCATCGTTATCGAGCATGGTTGCATAGCAGCCGGCAACTTCGACCTCCCATGGCAGATCCTAGACAAAACTAACCATGCTAGACAAACGGTCATGAAGCAAGAGGCCACAACAGGTCATCGTTGCAAAGCTCAAGCATGACGCGAAGAGCAGCTCCAACTTTCTGTCTTGACCCCATGCCCCACCTCTGGTGTTTGCCAGACCTCCAAAGCAGAATTTTAGTCGTCGAAGAAGGAGGGTTCGCCCATATCATTGTTGTCGAGCCACATCCCTGACACGGCACCCACTTCACGCTGCAAGTCCCACCTCTTCACGTCAACCGAGCGCCGGGAAGCAAAGATTATTGACCGAAAGGGGACATCGTGGCCTAGACGAATTCCAACAGCGACGCCTTTAGAAAGGGTGCGACGCCGATGGTGCCGCCGGCGCTAGTCCAAGATATGGACCGGGTTTTCGTCCGTGGAAGACATACATGAGAGGAATACAACACCCCAATAGAAAAAGCGGCGCCCACTAGCGTCATCGTTGTCAAGGCTTTCGTCCAAGGTGCCCCCTATGGCAAAACTGCCTAATCTAATATCCGACCAAGAGTATTTGACTTTCATTAGATACTAAGTATCCAAGAGAGTGCACTAAATTATACTGTTCCGTCGAGCACACCCTAAGGGAGAGCTCGAAAAATCTATATTTTTCCATCAGGATCATAAATGAGAGAATAAAGCTTACAACATTCTTAAGCCATTTCTTACATCACTTTATTACAGTAGCAGAATATTAACTCAATTGATTATAACTAAGGATGAAAACGGAAAGGAAATATCCCGAACCGAACCGCATCGTTTTCTACATTTGACCTGAGCGAATTCATATTTTCGAACAAAATACGGAATACTAAATTCGAATTCGAAATTCGGAACACCAAATTCGAAATCGGATCGAATTCGGTTTAGGCTTTGTTCGACCGATTTCTACTTTTCTACTTTTAATTCGGAATATCCCAAATTCGAAATTCGGTTTAAACCAAATTTGGCCCACTACAAGTCCAACCTTAGAAAAAAAATTTTTTTTTCATACGATTTCAGATGAAGATGATTTTTATATGAAAATTGTAGCTCTCAACGAGATATACAACTTTCGAGTTCTTAGTTTTTTCATTTGATGTCTTGAAGACGTTCAAAAAAATTAAACAAAGTCAGCGATATATTAATCGTGTACAAGCGCTTGTTGCCTTAAAAAATCATATCTTTCTTACGTCGTGTCGAATGGAGATACTTTTTAAGAAAGTTGTAGGACTTGTTAATTATTATGTACTTATTAATTGTTATGCACTTGGTCCTACGGTCAATATTCCGTATTGATTTTCGTATACCGACCGTGTTCGACATAATTTCGTTCGAATTAGTTCGTTTTTGAAATTTTTGATATTCCGTAAGTTCGTGTTCGTTTTCGTGTCCGGCTTTACCGCTTTCGTTTTCGTATTTAAAATGTAGAAGTAGAAAACGGTTGAGAGATTTTTCGACCATTTCCGACCGTTTTCATCCCTAATTATAACAGCAAAATATGACAATGTTATCAGAGTTTTCAGCGGAATGTATATAACGACAAGTTTAAGTGCTACCATTAGGAACATTTATATACATGGAATGATAACAGGCGGTAAGTCTTTTCTTTTGCAAAAACATTTTTGTGAAAATTTAAATAAACTCTACGTCAACAACGTAAGGAAATCCTCGCTGAGTCCATCAGTAGGTTTTCACACACAAAAGTCGTCTACCATCCATCGGTCACCTACAACAGATGGCATAAAACCCTGAGTACTCGATTGTACTCAGCAAGACTTACTCGACAGGTCCCGTCTCACGAAAACGACGATTCGTGAATCAATGTATCCCAGCTGGGTACCCTGAAACACACGCCTCGCTTTGCCCTAGGCACAAACAAGACCAACACATTTCACTCATGTCAAGGGGTCTAGGTCCCGTCCAAACTTAGACTCCAAGCCCCCAACACCTTAGACTCGGTATCAGTATGGTGCCTAGACCTCCACCTAATATCCACTCCTAAAAGTCTGTTCGGAAAGAGCCGGAACCCATGACAAGAGCGTAATGAGCCTTCCCACTTCTATAAGCAAGTATGTGCTCAGGATAATAAGTTTGTGACCTGACTATCATCCATAGCAACGGACGGTCCTCAATCGACACAGACGGAACAAGTGCAATCCGAGCCTCGCTCGAATGCCTAACCAAATCCAGATCCAAAGTACCATTCCGTCTGGTCTCCAATTATCCTCCATATATATTCCTTGTGATAGTAATATAATAACAACAATAATATATTTTCTATCTCTCGCGAGTGACAGATAATCAGTCGACTTCTACCGAATCATATAGCATAGCTATCTACACGATCCTGATATACTAGTAGGACTCGTATGATAAAGATATATATATGCAAGTGGTTTCATTCAACTCCTTAAAACTTAATGCACAAGCATAAAATAAAGTGTAAAATAATAGGGGTTATACACCGGGGCTTGCCTGGGTAAGATATAACCAAAAATTAGCATTCCATCATGGTGACACAATCATCAAGGCACCATCATTTCTGCTACTTCGGTCGACTACATGATCCATTGTTGTCCCTATTATGATATACGTGGATGCAACGCAGAAACGTAAACAATCAACGACAACTCTAAAATATGATTACGCTCTGTAAGCTAACGAACTAGCTCTAACGACGATGGATCATATCCACGTCGTCAAGTAAGGCTTCGTCTCTAGAAAAAATGTTTTAGTTCTAAAATCCTAAGGTATTTCGGTATTTTATTGATTAAATATATATTTTTGAACTAGGGCTCATTTAGCTACCCTAGCAAACTAATTATTATGGAGCTACAAAAATTACAGTGAGCACCTAATAAAATTAGGAATTTACTGTGAAAGTTTCAGAGCCAACACTATCACCCATTTATCACCACAATTTTTACAAGTTTATATCTTATAATATTAAGCATATCAAATTAATTAGATAACTCCTGAAAATATTATAACACTATGTGAACAAAATATACTAACTGATAGATCATGATTTTATGAACTGAACAAAATGAGTTTCATAATTTTTGGTTAACTATACAATTTTATATTCAATTTATAAGTTTACCTTAGAAACTAAATTAGAAAATACTTTAGAAAAAAGGAAAAGATCGGCGGCAACTAATTCGGCCCAAAAGACCAGCGCAGTGTGCGACTGCGCGTGCGTCGCTATAGCCCAGCACGGCCCAAGGCCGGGGGAGCCCGCGTGTGGTGGCAGCTTTGTAGAAAGGCCCCCAAGCTTTTAGATATTACTACAACTACTATGCGCACTATTCCTACCGACATCGGTTTTTGCAAATAATTCCCCGAACTCTCTCGTCTTCACAACGGGGTGGTCCCTGATTCCACCACACGCGATGGCACGGCGACCGTCAGCAAACCACGGTTACGTCGGGCACCAGCAAGGGTCTCCAGTGACCTATGATGGCTGAGCATCTAAGTTACGACGCTGTGCTCCTAGAGACGGCGGTTAGAGACCTGGGGAGGTACTGCAGCATAGTCGACCACGGCGGAGGCTGGGTCAGCGCGATTCGCATTGGTGGCAACGCCGTTCCAATGAACCTAAAGACTCATGAGATGATAGAGGTTGCGAGGGAGCAGAAGGGGCTTACCACGAGGCCAGCCACGCAACCGGTTGAGGAGGGGAAGGTCGAGAGAACCTTGGCCACATGCTCCCGTACCGCGCGATGGTGCTCCGAGCACATCACCACACCCACGGTGAGGACCCTGGCTAGAATGACGTGAGTACCAGATAGAGGGGGTCAAGACGAGCCCAGAAACGCCATCAATCAAATCTTTACCTTCGGTTTGGCACTTACCCCCAACTCTACCGGCTCGGCGGCGCACCTGGCCGGCGGCGAGCAAAACGCCGAATTGGCCGACTACAAGGCTCGTCTGCGCCTTGGTGCGGGTCTGTTTGCTAGCTAGCTTCCAATCCTAGCCGCGGGGACACTGAATCAAGGTGGAATATCATGGACCACGTGTTTTAAGCTTGCGAAGCGACGTGGCTCCTTCGGCAGCAAGGGCAACGGGGCAGCGGCTTCTAGGCCCAGCCAACCTCGGCCAAGGCTACGTTTAATGAGTGAGAGCGTCCGCACGGTGCGGCTTAGAGGGAGCGTGTAGTGTGGTGCCGGGATGGAACTGCTCGGCCTTGGCGGGACGTGGGCGGCGGCAGTGAAGCAGCGATCGCGCGCGGGGGTGGTCTCATAGGGCCGGTGCAACAAAACGACACAAGGGAGGGCAGTGACACCGCGACAAGGGCATTAGTGTGACGTGACTACGGAGGTAGGTGGCGGCTCGGTGGGTTGGTGGATTGAGCGACGAGACAAGCGCCACGATGGCCAAACGGTGACGGCCGCAACGTCGACTTGGCCCCGCGCACGGCCTGACCGACAGCGCGCATGTGGCAACCATGCAGCAGCAACACCGCAGCACCGCCCGAACCCACGGAAGACGGCTAGGGTTGACATAGCCCGACTTGCGGCCAGCAGCCAACGAGGTCGGCCAGCGGAGCAGTGGCGGCGTGCTCGCGTGGTGACTACGGGGCTCAGGCCGAGAGACTGGGAACGACGTCATGCATGCTTTTCAAAGCAGACCGAAATCTACTTACGAATTGGACGAAAGCTCAATCAAATCCACGAACCCAAAATCAGCACTAACAGCTAGCTAACGAAGCAATTCCTACCACCAGAGGATGACCAGAGAGGAAGTTGGAGAGACGCCAAGATAGGTTCGTCGCGTCGAATGCTGGTTCATGAATAGAGCATCAACAACATGGTTACAACACGTTCCAACGAAGTTTGGGGAATTTTTAAGAGAGCAACGCGACACCCAACGCAACTATGACCTACCCCATGCCCAAGATCTTACTTAGATGCAACCAACAATACAAAAACATGGATCTAGTGTTTAAACATTTTAGTCAGAATTTAAATACCAAAATGGCATTCTCTACTACCCTTCCATACTTAGAAAAGTTAAGGGTTTCAGTTGAGGCTAAGTAGTCATTAACTCTTTTGTTGCAATTTTTAATAGGTCTAAACCTTGTTAACTTCAACCAGCAAATACTTCATGCGATAGTCCATACTTTATACTAAACCATAAGAACAAAATATTTAAGCACTAATTAATTATTTCGCCCACAATAAATCACCAAAAATAGTAATTTAAACGTAAGTTGAAGCGTTTGCCGACTTAACGAAAAGGGCTTATCTTAACTTCAAATTTGATTTTTGAGCTCTCAAGAACACTAGTTAACAATATTTGTTTTCATAAATTAAAGTTGCATCTTCAACTACACCACTTGCTCATCATCTTTACTTAAGTACTACACACAAGTTATATTTTATTTTTGTTCATTTAAATTGTTTTCATGCCAAACAATTAAAACGACTTATCCCATTTTTCTCTTTAGGATTTTCATTACACTTTTACGCACCAAGTAAGTTAACTTGGATATTCATTTGAATCCACAAAAGTGAGTCATATAGGATTCGCTTATCATTTCACGTGCGTTATAAATTTTTAAAACCCGAAAACTTGTTTGGCTAGTCCCTGTTGGACCTAAATCTCGGTGCTAAGCAAGCTCGTAACACCAGGGGTGTTACAATCTTCCCTCCTTAAAAGAATCTCGTCCCAAGATTCGAAACAAGGATTAGAAAGGGAAAAATGCGATTACACTTCATAGATCTAAAATTACACGAAAGATTACACGACGTCGAACACTAAACTACACAGCGATTTAGAGATACATGGTTAAGAGCAACCTAGTACAACCAAGGCTTAATCCAGAAGTCGAGATAGATGAGGACAATGGAGAAACAATAAGAAAATGATTATCCAAAATATGGCGTATGTCCAATAGATCCAGAAACAGGAGACTGAGAACTCAAACATCGTAAACCCTAAGATCAAACTAACCAAAGGTGGGCTTGAACTTCTTCGACAAAAACCAGATCCCTTCTTCTCATATTACACAATCACCTCTGACTGGCAACCCTAGTTCCACGAATGACGACAAGATCTTGTGGCTCTGCTTCGGATTCAAGGGGGATGGGGATGAGGGAGGGGGCAAGGGCATCTTATAGTGGTGAACGGAGGTGGGGAGAGCATCGGCCATGGTGCGCTCCCTACACGAGCTTGAGTGGAGGGAGGAAAAAGGAGAGGAGAGAAGGTTCGCTCAACGAGGAGGCGTGTGCGGTCATGTCCCCAAAAGAAGAAAAAAGGAGGGAAAGGGGGGCGGGTCCGGTACAAGAGTGAGGGTGGGATCGAGAGCTGACAGGATGCCGAGAAAAGGGGAAGCACATAGTGCACGAGTACGGTGGATGCGGCATAATGCCATGGTTACACGAGGATGGGGTGCTAGTGGGCCCTGACACTGACGGCGTCCGTGAGACACGCAGTGATAGAAACCCCGCATGCGAAGCATGGTCAAACCGGACATAGGGGTCGGGACATGATGTAATAGAACCGACCAATTATATGAGATTAAGTAAGGAAATCTTCCGCCGAAGCAGATAATTTAGCAAACTTAAGCCCGTATAACCCGATAGTCCGTGAAACCACAAAGGCTTTCAAACCAATCGACATACAAACCAAGATCGTACAAGTTTAGCAAGTACCGTCACACGTTACATAAAGTTCGCAATCACAGTTCGGTACATCAGAGTTTAGAATATAAAGTTATTACAACCTAAGTTCAAACTAAAGTAGCGGAAGCAAATAGTTTTAAAGCCACACACACACTTTTAGTTCAGATACAATGCCGGTAGGTAGTCATCTCCAACAAAAGCATCAGATGAGAGATATGGAGTGACCATTTACCCTCGGTCCTAGTTGTCACCCATCGTCGGGTACATGCAGTTAATGCAATAGCCGCAGTACATTTGACCATCTGCAACAACAATGGGAACAACACCCTGAGTACGAGAAGGTACTCAGCTAGACTTACCCGTCTTAAACCAAAATAAAGCGACACCAAGGATTATGCAAGGCTTTCTTTAGTGGGCTAGCTGACTTGTTTGTGAAAAGCATAAGCTATCATGAAGAAACCATTTTAAATACTTTGCATCATCTTTATTATGACCTATCCATCTAGGTAAGCACCTGTACTATAGCAATCACTTGACTAATCAATAACATCCAGTTACCAACTTAGATTTAGCATAGCTCATATCATCCAGATAACCATTAGTGTTCCATCATAATTACTACGATGCCGTAGCTCGAGTCAAGTGCTCACTATCCAGGAGCGATGGCGATTCGAATCGATTCCTAACCAGCTGGTGATTTATTCCTCACACAAACCATGCTTCCCCTGCCAGGGTAGCTTAGATCACCAAGGACACTATTCAGGTAGCCGCGGGACAATCTGGAGCCGCAGTACCCAGGGACTGCCCGACTACTAGGAATCAGGGCGCACCTGCCCTTGGGCTCACTCTTCGCGTCCCTGTCATACCCCCATCAGCACCAATACGCGCACTCGTGTAGATCCTGGCCCGAATAGTGCCACTAGCTTCGCAGTCGAAAGGTACTTTATTCGGCCAGCTAAATGTGAGGCATACATTCAACATGACAAGAGGGACGAGCAACGATCGGTCCTTAATCGACACAGACGGAAACTAACAGCACCCCAGAACATTGTCTGGTTGCCTCCAACTTTTCCGTCCGGTCTCAAATTTTCCATCACATATGGTTAATTCCAGGATATCATTCTTTCCATAGCCAATTTCTTCCAGTAACCACCTATAATGTAGGTGACCGGGTATCACAGATCGCTACCGGTCTAAGCAAGGCTAAGCAGTTATTCGATCCTGACCTAACAGAGTAAAAGGTAATAAGGTAGGCAAGGATAGTAATAAATGCATCAACGGTTTCAATCAACTCCTACAACTTAATGCAATAATATATAAACTCATATATATAGAAAGAATTGCTTTTATAAAGTAGGAGACTTAGAATGCTCCGGGGCTTGCCTCGTTCGAACGTACTAGGATGATGATCCACGCACTCGGGCAAGTCTTCTCCTTGCTCCTCTTCCTCTGGCACCTCCTGTGCCTGGATTTCTTGTGGATTTGTCCCGGTCTGCTCTTCCTGAACTGCTACTAACAACTCCTCCTGTGATCCTATATGATGCAGATGTATAAGTGCTAATGCAGAGGTGCATTGGAGAGATGACATGTAATGATCATGATGCATTGAATGTCGATGAACATGTTTAACTCTATTGGACATAGTAGAAGTAAAGCGCTTCTACAAAGTAGCCAACATCATCCAAGAACATGTATTACTATACTACTACTACTACCACTTGTACTAACATGCCAAGTCATCACAGCAATCTAAAATGCTTCAAAGATACACCAAGGCAAACATTATTAACAAATCATGCATTAAGGAAGATTTGTTTATTTCATTTTAAACTAGAGCTACCACAACAACATATATTTCTGGTGCTCATAAAAATCTAAGAAAATTACAGTAGCCTAGTACTACTCTAAGTAGACTACCATAAAATTTTCATGGCATTTAGATACGTAAAATAGCCTACACAAAAATGACAAGGATAAATGCTTAAAAAGGCATAAATAGGATACCTTAGTTAGAAGTGTCAAGCAACAGATTTCATATTTTTCCTAACATCATTAAGGTACTGATATACTCCCCACAAAATTTCATGATCATAGGATTCCTAGATAATTTACAAAAATTCACACAAGTACCAATCAATGATGAAAGGAAAATCTATAACTCAAAAACCATACATGCAATGACTCTCAAATTTTTACCAGAGCTTCTACTAAGCAAGAATAGCTCACCCACAAAATTTCATAATTTTTGGAGCACAGAAACTCAAGATATAATGTAAACAAGTTTGCATGCATTTGAAAACACATTTCAAGTTCCTATTTAAATCATCCAAAATTCCTACATCATGTGCTCATATCATATTTTTTCTTAAATACTAGACTTCTCTGTGATTCTAACAAAATTTGAATCATACCATTTAGATCTACACATTTGGAGTTACAAAATTCACAAAACAGCATTCAAATCAGCAATTTGGAACTATCCCTATGAACAACAGTCACTGACGCGTGGGACCCGCGTGTCAGCCAGACCTGCTTGTCAGTGAGACGAAAATAGGGGAGGCGCACACGACGGCACGGCAACGGCGAAGCTCACCGACGGTGGCTCCTCCGGCGAAACTGATGGCAATGGCGTGCCCCCCACAATGATGCGCACCCATTCATGCCCTCACTTCAACCTCTACCGAACCCTAGCAAGGACGACGGCGTGCATGGCGGACGGCGGCGCAGTCCGACGGTGCTCCGGCGAGGTTTGGCCATGTGGGACACGGCTAAGCTCGATATGAGCTTCAGGAGGTCACCACGATACTACCCAAACAAATAGAAGAGGACGGAAGAGTTCCTAGCTACCCCGACCACGGCGGCCTCAACTCCGGCGAGGACACGCCCATGGCGGTGGTGGCAGGAATGGTCAATGTGCCCTTACCAAAGCTCAATCGGCTCAGCTAAGAGATGGAGGAGGTGGAGGAGAACACGGCGGGGCTGTGGTGAAGATGTAGTTCATGTTTTTGCGGTGGCGAGCAAGCACGAGCTCGTCGGAGTTGCTGCGGCTGTAGCTGTGGAGCTTCGGGCGAGCGGAGAAAGGGAAAAATGAAATGGCGAGCGCGTTAGGTAGGCGGGCATCAGTTCAAGTCATGGCCAGCAGCGCCAGGACGGCCGTGGCGCGTGGCCTACGCGTCAGGCGACCGACGACGAGTGTCCCTCCATGCGGCTGTAGCATTCTGAACCCGATCGGCACTGTAGCGTGTCTGAAACTCGATTCAGTTTCCAAATGAACCGACTGATAGGTGAAGTTTGACAGTGATTAACTCCTAATCCGTGATGATATAGCGCAAGGCATAATTGACAAATTTGAACATCTACATGTGAACTACAACTTGTACAATTGGAGCTCGAGCTGGTTCGGCCTGGTTATGGAGATACAAGGCTCCAAACATCGATACTTGAATTTGAAAATCAGTGCTCGGACTTAGAAAAATTCTAAGTCACCAAATTGCCCCCCAAAACTGACTTGCGGGACCATTTTGAGCATGTTGTGCATGTTTTCATGACTTCGCTTCTAAACAAAGTTTGTTCCTTAAAAAATTTTGTACAACTTTGTTTTAGGTTGCTCCGACATGCAAACACTCTATGCTACACTTTCTAAACAGTCAAACACAAGAGCGTCAGGGATCAACACAAGTCAAACTATTACTTGGAAGTGTAATTAGGCAATATGGTCAACATGAACATTGTTCCAAATGACATTCTAGGTGTGACTAAGTGGTTTAAGAAAATTATTAGCCACATCACACATTGGTCACCCAAGAATCAAGCACTGTATGTACTGAGATAATGAAAAACAATCGAAATGTTACATTTGTTTCATAGTCATGTTTCACACGTTTCATTAGTATGTTTCCATTCTATATTTCATGTCATGCTTATGGATGCATAAAAATGATCATGCTCATGATTTGCAAAATGTTAATGCATGCTTAACACCGAGGTGTTACAGCCCTCCCCCTTATAAGAATCTCGTCCCGAGATTTTTGAGTTACGAACCATTTGTTATAAAAATCCTTATAATTGTGTTGCAGATATTCTCCTGTTTCCCACGTCGCATCACCATCATCGTGATGACTCCACTGTATCTTATAGGTTCTCACCACTTTATTCTGAGTGACTCGGTCCCTAGTGTCCAAAACTCGAATCGGTTGCTCATGGTATTCCAAGTCTGATTTGAGCGGAATGCTCTGAGATTCTATTCTCTCTTTCGGAACACGCAAGCACTGCTTCAACTATGATACATGGAAGACTGGGAAGATCGAACCCAGCGCTTCTGGTAACTATAACTTATAAGCCACGGGACCCTTCTCTATGATCTGGTACGGTCCTACAAATCTAGGAGCAAGTTTTCTCTTTACTCCAAACCGTTGTATTTTCTTCATTGGAGTGACCTTCAGATAAACGTAGTCACCTACTTCAAACTCAAGCGGTCTCCTCCTCTTATCGGCATAGCTATTCTGGCGTGACTGTGCAGCTTTCATGTTTTGTTGTATAATATGGACCTTTTTCTTAGCCTCGTCAATAAAATCGACTCCGTAAAACCTTCTTTCTCCAGGCTCAACCCAATTCAATGGTGTCCTACATTTCCTGCCATACAATGCTTCAAATGGTGCCATCTTGATACTCTCTTGGTAGCTGTTGTTGTAAGCGAACTCTGCCAAAGGTAACCATGATTCCCATGAACCCTTAGACGATAACACACAAGCTCTAAGCATATCTTCTAGAACAACATTAACTCGCTCTGTCTGCCCATCTGTCTGTGGGTGGTAAGCTGTACTCTGAATTAAGCTAGTACCCAAACCTTTATAAAGATGCTCCCAAAAATGAGTGGTAAATTGCAAACCACGGTCAGACACGATAGTCTTTGGTATACCATGTAATTGGACAATTTCTGCAATGTACTTCTCAGCATACTGAGGTGGTCAAAATATTGTTTTGACTGGTAAAAAGTGAGCTGATTTGGTAAGGCGATCTACAATTACCCAAATCGAATCATTCCCCTTTGGTGTGGTGGGAAAACCGGTGATAAAATCCATACTTATATCATCTCATTTCCAATCTGGTATTGACAAGGGTTGCAACATTCCTGTAGGTCTCATGTGAAGAGCTTTCACTCTACAACACAGGTCGCAACGAGCAACATACGCTGCAATCTCCTTCTTCATCTTCGTCCACCAATAATGAGGTCTCAATTCTTGGTACATTTTGCCACTTCCAGGATGGATAGATAGCTTAGAGTGATGAGCTTCATCCATCAATTTGTTCTTGAGCTCTCGATCTTTAGGTACAACTAGACGGTCCTTAAACCATAACACTCCTTGTTCATCCACTCTAAAGTGCTTAGTCGGTTCTTTCTTCATTTTCTCCTTGATATGGAATATTCCCTTATCTATTTTCTGACCCTCAATGATCTTGCTCTCCAAGGTACAACTAACCTGGATATTATGCAACACAGCAGGATGCAACAAATTGAACCCATCTTCAAACAACGGTTGTACAGCGAGAGAATGTGACTTTCTACTTAAGGCATCTGCTACTACATTTGCCTTTCCCGGATGATAGTGCACATTCAGATTATAATCCTTTATCAGCTCTAACCATCTTCTCTGTCGCATATTCAACTCAGACTGAGTAAATATGTACTTGAGACTCTTATGATCTATAAAGATATTGCACACATTCCCTAGCAAGTAGTGTCTCCAAATCTTTAGAGCATGCACAACGGCCGCAAGCTCTAAATCGTGCGTAGGATAGTTAACCTCATGCTTCCTCAACTGACGTGAGGCATAAGCAATGACCCTTCCATTTTGCATCAGAACACATCCTAAACCATTCTTTGATGCATCGCAAAACACATCAAACGGCTTCTCTATATCCGGTTGCGCCAGAACAGGAGCAGTGGTTAGCAAATTCCGCAAGGTGCAGAAAGCTGCCTCACACTCCTCTGTCCAAATGAACTTATGATCCTTTTGTAGCAAACTTGTCATTGGCTTGGCAATCTTCAAGAAGTCTGGTATAAAATGATGATAGTAACCGGCTAATCCAAGAAAACTCCGAACCTCATGAACTGTACTTGGTGCCTTCCAGTCCATAACCTCTTGTACCTTACTAGGATCCACTGAGATTCCATTCTCAGATAACACATGACCAAGAAACGGAACTGTCTTCAGCTAGAACTCACATTTACTAAACTTAGCATATAGCTGGTGATCTCTGAGTCTAGTTAAGACAATTCTTAGGTGCTCTTCATGATCCTGTTCGTTCTTTGAGTATACTAGAATGTCATCAATGAACACAATCACGAACTTATCCAACTCCGGCATAAAGACCGAATTCATCAGATACATAAAGTATGCAGGAGCACTTGTCAAACCAAAGGACATGACAAGATACTTGTACAAACCATATCTGGTGGAGAATGCGGTTTTGGGTATATCTTGTGGTCTAATCTTGATCTGATGGTACCCGGATCTCAAATCTATCTTGGAGAACACCTTGGCTTTTGACAATTGATCAAACAAGATATCAATCCGAGGTAGAGGATACTTGTTTTTAATTGTCACCGCATTCAGTGGCCGGTAGTCCACGCACATCCGTAAGGAGTTGTCCTTCTTCTTCTTCATGAACAGTGCGGGACATCCCCATTTTGATGAACTGGGATGAATTAAACCCTTAGTCAACAGATCTTGGAGTTGTTTCTTCAACTCGGCTAATTCATTTGGAGGCATCCGATAAGGCCTTCTTGAGATCGGTGGTGTTCCAGGGATTAACTCAATGGCAAACTCAACATCTCTGTCCGGTGGAAGACCGGGTAACTCATCTGGAAACACGTTCGAAAACTCGCACACTACTAGAATCTTGGCTAGAAGAGTAGTTTGGACTGCACAAGTTGTACTGGTCAGATCTATTCTCTGAGGTAAGGTTACTTGAAATGTACCTTCTCCAACAGGTTCCTTGAGAGAAATGCTCCTTCCTCCAACATCAATTACTACTCCCATCTTATTCATCCAGTTCATTCCCATAATCACATCTAGAACTAGCCCTGGCATAACTATCAAGTTAAGCTTATACTGCCTGTTTGCTATACACAGGGTTACCCCCCGGATTATCTGATTAGTTAACAGATCAGCCCCCGTGGAACTGATCTGATAAGCACATTCCAATTCAACTATCTTTTGCTCATACTTTCTTGCAAATGCTTGACTTATGAATGAATGAGAAGATCCAGAATCAAACAAAATGACTGCAGGATGATTGTTGATAGAAAACATACCAGCTATCACGGGCTCTCCTTCCAGGATGTCATCAATGGTGGTGTGGTGCACACGAGCTTGGTACTGATTCTGTGGCTTCTTGGGATATGAGCAAAACTTCACAAAGTGCCTAGGTTGATTGCAGTTGTAACACAGTCCTCTTACTTGAGTAGCAGCTCCAGATGAACTGCCTTGTCTGGTCTTGGCTTGTGGCACTGCCATCTTGAATGGCTTCTGATTCCTCTGAGGTTGCTGGGCATTCTGATTTCTCCGCTGGGGTGGCCTAAACCTTGCACCAGGGGTAGGCGGACGATACGCAGAATGATTTGTCATCGGGGCCCTTGACTGGGACGGACCTGACTCAAAAGCCCTCTTGCGAATCTTGGACGTAGCATATACATTGTTGTTCTTTTCTTGATTTAAGCAGTCACTAATAAAGTCATTGAAACCAGTTCTGGTGTTGGTACCTACGTGCTTCATCATCTTGGGATTCAGACCTCTCTTGAAACTAGCGATCTTTTTTGCATCGGTATTCACCATGTCAGAGGCATAGCGACTTAGATTGTTGAATGCATGTAGATACTGTGTCACAGTCTTGGTGCCTTGATTCAGAGCTAGAAATTCTCCAAACTTCATTTCTATCAAACCAGGTGGAATGTAAACTCCACGAAAAGCCTCAGTAAATTCCCTCCAAGTAATGTGGGCATTGGGGGGAAAAGTGGTGCGGTGGTGCTTCCACCACATTCCTACAGGGCCTTGCAGCTGATGAGCTGCATACTCAGTTTTCAACACTTCTGTCATCCTTAGAACATGAAACTTATCTTCCATGGTGTTTATCCACTCTTCTGCATCCAATGGCTCTGCAGCTTCTTTGAAAATTGGTGGTCTGGTGTCCATAAAGTCCTTGAAACTGCTATGCTGATTCGCTTCTTGTCCACCAGGGTTTAACCCACGGCGGGTGTTGTCAGCAATGTGGCGCAATGCAGCTTCCATGTTCTGCTGCATGCCCTCCATGTTGCGTTGACTTCCAAGGAACTGTGCGAAGAACTGTTCCGCGGTGTACGGTGGAGGAGGAGGTGGTGGTGGTGGATCGCGGTTCTCATTCCCAGCGGCACTGCCACCTGCCTCAGTCGCGTCATACATGGTACGACAAGTGTTCGGCATCTGTATATTTCAGCAATAGTAATTATTAGGCGATGTTGTAGAAATTGCAGGTGAATGAAAAATTATGCCGTACTGAATTCACTGGAGAGAATAAATTCATACAATAAAACAGGGCATAATAAGTCATTTCAATTAACACAACATCACTAATTAGATTACTTAAGCGCACACATCGCGTCCAATACAACCAAATTGCCAGCATACATACCCTGGACTTTTGACGTTCAGATATCGCCACAACACATCCAAGTTTTCCAACATTACATCAAGGTCTTAGTCTTTCTACTCATGATTACATGCCAGACATGTCAACCATGCAAAAGGTCATCACAACCGAAACCCTAGTAGCTAGCGCAACAACTACTAGCCTACTCATCGTGGTCGCTGTCTAAGTCGGAGATGTCGACATTGTCACTATCCACATCATCGTTATCATCATCAGCTGGTGCCCCAGGCTCTTCGGGATCCTCATCCTCATCTAGATCCATCTCTGCTGCTCCCAGAGGAACATAAGGGTGGAGCTAGTTATTTAGCTGATGAACCTCCTCATGTAGGTTGTCGTTGTACTCTTCCGCATTGGCCAGCTGCTGCTCCAGCTCAACCTGTGGAGCTCTTAGAACATCTTCTATGGACCAGGCTTCATTCCTCTGGTGGAGTACATGGGTCAACATGCGCTCAGCATTCCTGTTGGCGGTGGTCAAACGCTCAACCTGCTCTCTCAGTGCATAGACATCTCCCTCATAGACTCCAGTCCTCTGAGTCGCCTGATCCCTCTAATGAGTCAACTGAGCCATCTCTGCACCGAGCCTCTCAATCTTGGCGTCGTGATCCCTCTGAAGCTGACATCGATCATCGCGGGCCTGACCAAGAGCACCAGACACACGTCTCAGACTACCTTCTACTCCATCGAAAGCCTTCATCACTACGAACATGGCGCGCATAGCAGGGTTATCACTATTCTGTCCTTCTGCTGCACCAATCTCCAAAGATCTTCCTCTTGCCTGCTGCCACGAGTCAGTGGAGGGGTTGCCCCTTGGAAAGACTCCAACCAAAGCAGCTACCAACTCCTGAGGAAAATGATCCATGATATCCCTCAGTATCCCAAAGGCTGCCCTGTCAGCTGCTTCTCTAGCGGTCCTGCCAGTTGACTCATAATGCCAACCAGTCCACTCAGAACCGTCACCTCGGGGATGAACAATGGCCTCCACAGTAACCAAGAGACCTTCCCCCAACTGCTCATTTGCCCAGAAATAGCGGGGCTCCATTGCATCAGGATAGCCTACATAGCTGAGCACTCTCCACAAGAGTGTAGGCATCCCAAACTCTCCAAGAAACGTGTGGCGCTGACGGGTACGTGAAGCAAGCTGATGGCGGAGAGCTCTACCTCCGGTGGATTTACGAGCGGTCTGCTTTGTGCGTGCCATCTGTAGCAAATTTTGTTTTATTACCCACGTGAGAACAAGGTTAAGTTGTCATTTTTATCAAAATGAGACAATCAACTTATAAGGGGAGGAACAATGCCATGAATTATATGTAACAACATGATGCATGCACGTCCCGTACGTTCTCGCAAACTTAGGAAAAATAACAATTGCTAGCGGCATAGACGGTGGCATACAACGGTCTCTCATAACGTAGCTAATACGTACTACACGATAGCGCTGTTATGTACCTGCAAAAGATCCACTTCAGCCCAGAGCCTTACAGTATGAAAAATATGCACGAAAGCAGTAAAGTAATCTACTCGTTCTACACGCATCCCCAGATACGCGTACAATGGTAGCAACTACCCGAACCATCGTCCTATCGACGGCATCGTCACCACAGGACAGAATTCCCCACACATTGGATACCCTCATATAAACACGCGTATGGCATGTAAATAGTCCGGCATCATATAAGCACTTCCCTAGAACAGCAGTGTATCCGATCATGCTCTCACAACTCTCACTTACCGAGGCATAGAGGCAATGGATCCATACATTACCACTCAAGTGAATGGCACTAATACAATAGCACGCCGTATGAGCAACGAAATAGAAATATGATGCAAAGACCCCCAAGTCAGTACTTAAATAAGCCACCTAGGTCCTTAACTGGGCATACCGGACATGACCACTGGCACACTCTTAAGTTTTAAATTAGAGGTTGAAACACCTATATACTATAAGTTCGTAATTAGTATTGTAACACAAAAACCCTTTTGTTTTAAATACATGCATGAACAGTAACCTGCTAAACCTTGCTCTGATGCCAGCTGTAACAGAACCGACCAATTATACGAGATTAAGTAAGGAAATCTTCCGCCGAAGCAGATAATTTAGCAAACTTAAGCCCGTATAACCCGGTAGTTCGTGAAACCACGAAGGATTTCAAACCAATCGACATACAAACCAAGATCGTACAAGTTTAGCAAGTACCGTCACACGTTACATAAAGTTCACAATCACAGTTCGGTACATCAGAGTTTAGAATATAAAGTTATTACAACCCAAGTTTAAACTGAAGTAGCGGAAGCAAATAGTTTTAAAGCCACACACACACTTTTAGTTTAGATACAATGCCGGTAGGTAGTCATCTCCAACAAAAGCATCAGATGAGAGATACGGAGTGACCATTTGCCCTCGGTCCTAGTTGTCACCCATCGCTGGGTATAGGCAATTAATGCAATAGCCGCAGTACATTTGACCATCTGCAACAACAATGGGAACAACGCCCTGAGTATGAGAAGATACTCAGCTAGACTTACCCGTCTTAAACCAAAATAAAGCGATACCAAGGATTATGCAAGGCTTTCTTTAGTGGGCTTGCTGACTTGTTTGCGAAAAGCATAAGCTATCATGAAGAAACCATTTTAAATACTTTGCATCATCTTTATTATGACCTATCCATCTAGGTAAGCACCCGTACTATAGCAATCACTTGATTAATCAATAACATCCAGTTACCAACTTAGATTTAGCATAGCTCATATCATCCAGATAATCATTAGTGTCCCATCATAATTACTACGATGCCGTAGCTCGAGTCAAGTGCTCACTATCCAGGAGCGATGGTGATTTGAATCGATTCCTAACCAGCTGGTGATTTATTCCTCACACAAACCATACTTCCCCTGCCAGGGTAGCTTAGATCACCAAGGACACTATTCAGGTAGCCGCAGGACAATCTGGAGCCGCAGTACCCAGGGACCGCCCGACTGCTAGGAATCAGGGTGCACCTGCCCTTGGGCTCACTCTTCGCGTCCTTGTCATACCCCCATCAGCACCAATACGCGCACTCGTGTAGATCCCTGCCCAAATAGTGCCACTAGCTTCGCGGTCGAAAGGTACTTTATTCGGCCAGCTAAATGTGAGGCATGCGTTCAACATGATAAGAGGGACGAGCAACGATCGGTCCTTAATCGACATAGACGGAAACTAACAGCACCCCAGAACCCTGTCTGATTGCCTCCAACTTTTCCGTCCGGTCTCAATTTTTCCATCACATATGGTTAATTCCAGGATATCATTCTTTCCATAGCCAATTTCTTCCAGTAACCACCTATAATGTAGGTGACCGGGTATCACCGATCGCTACCGGTCTAAGCAAGGCTAAGCAGTTATTCGATCCTGACCTAAGAGGGTAAAAGGTAATAAGGTAGGCAAGGATAGTAATAAATGCATCAATGGTTTCAATCAACTTCTACAACTTAATGCAACAATATATAAACTCATATATATAGAAAGAATTGCTTTTATAAAGTAGGAGACTTAGAATGCTCCGAGGCTTGCCTCGTTCGAACGAACTAGGATGATGATCCACGCACTCGGGCAAGTCTTCTCCTTGCTCCTCTTCCTCTGGCACCTCCTGTGCCTAGATTTCTTGTGGATTTGTCCCGGTCTGCTCTTCCTGAACTGCTACTAACAACTCCTCCTGCGATCCTGTATGATGCAGATGTATAAGTTCTAATGCAGAGGTGCATCGGAGAGATGACATGTAACGATCATGATGCATGGAATGTCGATGAACATGTTTAACTCTATTGGACATAGTAGAAGTAAAGCGCTTCTACAAAGTTGCCAACATCATCCAAGAACATGTATTACTATACTACTACTACAACCACTTGTACTAACATGCCAAGTCATCACAGCAATGTAAGATGCTTCAAAGATACACCAAGGCAAACATTATTAACAAATCATGCATTAAGGAAGATTTGTTTATTTCATTTTAAACTAGGGCTGCCACAGCAACATATATTTCTGGTGCTCATAAAAATCTGAGAAAATTACAGTAGCCTAGTACTACTCTAAGTAGACTACCATAAAATTTTCATGGCATTTAGATAAGTAAAATAGCCTACACAAAAATGACAAGGCATAAATGCTTAAAAAGGCATAAATAGGAAACCTTAGTTAGAAGTGCCAAGCAATAGATTTCATATTTTTCCTAACATCCTTAAGGTATTGATATACTCCCCATAAAATTTCATGCTCATAGGATTCCTAGATAATTTACAAAAATTCACACAAGTACCAATCAGTGATGAAAGGAAAATCTATAACTCAAAAACCATACATGCAATGACTCTCAAATTTTTACCAGAGCTTCTACTAAGCAAGAATAGCTCACCCACAAAATTTCATAATTTTTGGAGCACAGAAACTCAAGATATAATGTAAACAAGTTTGCATGCATTTGAAAACACATTTCAAGTTCCTATTTAAATCATCCAAAATTCCTACAACATGTTCTCATATCAATTTTTTCTTAAATACTAGACTTCTCTGTGATTCTTACAAAATTTGAATCACACCATTTAGATCTACACATTTGGAGTTACAAAATTCACAAAACAGCATTCAAATCAGCAATTTTGAACTATCCCTATGAACAACAGTCACTGACGCGTGGGACCCGCGTGTCAGCCAGACCCGCTTGTCAGTGAGACGAAAACAGGGGAGGCGCATGCGACGGCACGGCAACGGCGAAGCTCGCCGACGGTGGCTCCTCCGGCGAAACCGACGGCACCAGCGGGCCCCCCACAACGATGCACACCCATTCATGCCCTCACTTCAACCTCTACCGAACCCTAGCAAGGACGACAGCGTGCGTGGCGGATGGCGACGCAGTCCGACGGTGCTCCGGTGAGGTTTGGCCATGTGGAACATGGCTAAGCTCGATATGAGCTTCAGGAGGTCACCATGATACTACCCAAACAAATAGAAGAGGATGGAAGAGTTCCTAGCTACCCCGACCACGGCGGCCTCAACTCCGACGAGGACACGCCCATGGCGGTGGTGGCGGGAAGGGTCAATGCGCCCTTACCAAAGCTCAATCGGCTCAGCTAAGAGTTGGAGGAGGTAGAGGAGAACACGGCGGAGCTATGGTGAAGATGTAGTTCGCGTTTTTGCGGTGGCGAGCAAGCACGAGCTCGTCGGAGTTGCTGCGGCTGTTGCTGCGGAGCTTCGGGGGAGCGAAGAAAGGGAAAAATGAAATGGCGAGCGCGTTAGGCAGGCGGGCGCGAGTTCAAGTCATGGCCAGCAGCACCAGGATGGCCGTGGCACGTGGCCTACGCATCAGGCGACCGGCGACGAGTGTCCTCCCATGCGGCGGTAGCTTTCTGAACCCGGTCGGCACTGTAGCGTGTCTGAAACTCGATTCAGTTTCCAAATGTACCGATTGACAGGCGAAGTTTGACAGTGATTAACTCCTAATCCGTGATGATATAGTGCAAGGTATAATTGACAAATTTGAACATCTACATGTGAACTACAACTTGTACAATTGGAGCTCGAGCTGGTTCGGCCTGGTTATGGAGATACAAGGCTCCAAACATCGATACTTGAATTTGAAAATCAGTGCTCGGACTTAGAAAAATTCTAAGTCACCAAATTGCCCCCAAAACTGACTTGCGGGACCATTTTGAGCATGTTGTGCATGTTTTCATGACTTGGCTTCTAAACAAAGTTTGTTCCTTAAAAAATTTCTACAACTTTGTTTTAGGTTGGTCCGACATGCAAACACTCTACGCTACACTTTCTAAACAGTCAAACACAAGAGCGTCAGGGATCAACACAAGTCAAACTATTACTTGGAAGTGTAATTAGGCAATATGGTCAACATGAACATTGTTCCAAATGACATTCTAGGTGTTACTAAGTGGTTTAAGAAAATTATTAGCCACATCACACATTGGTCACCCAAGAATCAAGCACTGTATGTACTGAGATAATGAAAAACAATTGAAATGTTACATTTGTTTCAGTCATGTTTCACATGTTTCATTAGTATGTTTCCATTCTATATTTCATGTCATGCTTATGGATGCATAAAAATGATCATGCTCATGATTTACAAAATGTTAATGCATGCTTAACACCAAGGTGTTACACATGACGTCCAATCAGGCTTTTCCAATCGCTCCTGACTACCCGAGGACTAACTTTTTCTTGTTGCTCTTCTTTTTCTTCCCTTCCTTGAATACAACATGCGCTTGTCTTTCATATGGACTGAGATCAAGACATTCACACACTTCTTCCAAAACCATAATAACTCAGTTACTTGAAAGAGCACTACTCTATCAACCCGTTGTGGATTTCCCGTTAGAACACAAGGTTTTTTTTTCCAAAGGAGAATATTTTGTTGCAAGAGTGGTAAGGTGGTGTAACTTGACAAAAGGTGTTGGTCAACAACCTCGATACCAACGTGTGCCGAGTAGCATCACCATGTGGCAGCTATTCCACAGGGGCCCTCGGTTTCATCACGGCACCATAAGCTATTAACCAGGCAACTATTACCAACTTACACGCAATGAAGGCGGTAGGGTCATAGACCACAGAATCAGAGGAGTATTGCAAGGGAAGATTCAGACAACAAGGGTTCCTTTCGCAAAAGGGGACAAGGAAATCAAATCCCACAATGGATTTAATTTAAGTAGATTCAAGCGTTCTGCTAAGATATCCACAATTAGTTGATATAATGTCCTCTGTTATCCGATCTTGACTATTTTGCTTGCATTGGAATGGTTTCTTCTCTTGTAACTGCTAGACGTTGTCTCGAGAACCCCAAGCAAGTCTAACGGAACCTAAGGGTAAATTAACATATCAAACACAATGGAATAAACAACATGCACGTTCCAAACACCCTTACACTGGTACAACATACAGGCACTTACTCTCCCACTCTCAACACATTGCGTGCCTCCTACGACCAGACAATTATTAGCAACTACGGACGAAATACCATGGAAAGATTACAATATTGGAGGACAGCGACGAAAGGCACCACTAACTACGGGTACATCTTCCCAAGGCAACTAATCTACTTTACCGAACCACATAGCTTCACTCCCGGGCTCGATGGTTTCTTCTACTGCCCGGCTATGGATCTACCTCCTCTCTTGGCAGTAGCTGAGAGAGGGGAAGCAAGGGCTCTCCTTCTAAAACCTCTGAGGGTGGGGGTGCTGGTGGTACTGCAACACTGATCCTCCTTCTTTCCAGTGGGTGGACAGGGATTCCCTCCAAGATCAAGGGATCCTGCCTTTCAGCGGCAAGCGTCCTACGCTTGGCCTTGGTGATTAGGTAGGCCACTCCCAGCTGATGGGCATGCCGATCTTTGGCCTCCTTTAGGGCTTCTGACATGATAGTCTCATGACTCTCTATGACTGTCACATTGGCATGCGCTTCAGCGAGCTACACCTAGAGTATCCTAGAGAAGATCTCGGCTTCCTCGGCTTAGTGAAGACACTTCCTCAGCTTCGAGGCTTGCCGGTCATACTGCTCATCCAGAGCAAGCTGGTACGTGGTCTTGTGCACCACTGTGGGACTGTCTTCTTACGCATCCCACCCTTGCAAAGCCTCCAAGCGAGCCCTCCATACCCGTCGATTCTTTTCCAAAGGTGGAAAGAACCTCATGGGGGTACAAGCAATGGGCTCTTCATAGATCTGACAAAGGTGCCGCAAGGCTTTGCAGGCCACAACCTGGTAGGTGTCGACGAAGTGAAACCCGGTTGCGGTCACATTCCAGGCTTCGGTGATATCGGGGAACTCTTCACTCTTCCCAATATAGACGGTGACCTCACATCGCTCAGTGCCATGCTTCTCATACTCACGGCCCTCATACTCGGGATGATCTTTGACTCCAAGCTTTTGCAGGGTGGCATATAGGATTTTGGGAAAACCCTCAGTGTTTAGGCAGTAGCTGCTAACCCAAGCTCCAGCTATCCTGATAGGTGGTTGCAAGGGAGGATTGAGCGAAAAGCTTGCTCAAAGGAAAGGGTTAGGTGAGCTAGAATGCACCGAGTGGTGGTACCAATGGCTAGGCTAGGCCCTTTTGTAATGGCAGAGTGGCTAGTGGTCCTGGCGCAGTCTACCTTCGGTTCCTGCGCAGGGTAACTACAAATAAACCAGCAGGAATTTTGTGCGCTCGAGGCGAGCAGTGTCTGAGGCTATTAATGACTAGTATGGCTGTAGGGCAAGGGTCCGGCAAGAGCGCTGGAAGGAGTATGAAAAGACATGAGTCACAACAAGCGTGAACCATAGACTAATGTGGACAACGAAGTCACAGTGCAGTAGTAACTCCTAAACAAGGATGGTTTAGTCATGCACAATGCGACACATGTGACACCTATAGATGGCACACCTGCAAGCAATACGGGCACGACAATCAAGGCAATACCAACACGATGGACTTAAAGATCATATACTATGCGAGAGTCAGTCCACTAGAGAAAGGCTAGTGAAACCTATTCCGAATGCTTAACCATAACAATAGGGCTACTTATATACTTCGTAGACAAACGCCCTAACTTTTTGCAAAAATAGGTTATCAGATTTTAATTTAGAAAAGGGTTTTGAAGCTTTATTTCCTCATTTATGCTCTGATACCACCTGTGATAGAACTTCCTAATCTAATGCCCTCCCAAGAGTACTTGTCTTCCATTAGACACTAAGTACCCAAGAGAGTGCACTAAATCGTGTTGTTCCGTCGACCACACCCCAAGGGAGAGCTCAAAAAATTCACATTTTTCCATCAGGATCATAAATGAGAGAATAAAGCTTACATTATTCATAAGCCATTTGTTACATCATTTTATTACAGTAGCAGAATATTACCTCAATTGATTATAACAGCGGAATATGACAATGTTATCAGAGTTTTCAACCGAATGTATATAACGACAAGTTAAGTGCTAACATTAGGAACATTTATATACATGGAATGATAATAGGTTGTAAGTCTTTTCCTTTGCAAAAACATTTTGTGAAAATTTGAATAAACTATACGTCAGCAACGTAAGGAAATCCTCACTGAGCCCACCAGGAGGTTTCCACACACAAAAGCCGTTTACCATCCATCGGTCACCTGCAACTGGGGGAATAAAACCCTGAGTACTCGATTGTACTCAGCAAGACTTACCTAACAAGAGGAAAATAAAAGACTCTAAGGATATGCAAGGATTATTTGGCTTGTGGGTTATTGCATCTGCGGGAGCATTACTAAACGTGCGTCCTTATATTAAATTTTATTAGCAGTCATCATTAGTTCATTGACTATCCATTCTATGTAAGCACATATGCTACTTTCAAGCAGGTGGTAAGCAATCAGAACCATTTTACCATCTTTCATGTTCTAGTTCTTACTACGGTGCTAGACTATAGCCAAGTCATACCGTCTCACGAAAACGGTGATTTGCGAATCAATGTATCCCAGCTGGGTACCCCGAAACACACGCCTCGCTTGTGCCCTAGGCACAAACAAGACCAACCCATTCTACTCTTGTCAAGGGGTCCAGGTCCCATCCAAACTTAGACTCCAAGCCCCCAACACCTGAGACCCGGTCTCAGTATGGTGCTTAGACCTCCACCTAATATCCACCCCTAAAAGTCAGTCCAAAAAGAGCCAAAACCCATGATAAGAGCGCAATGAGCCTTCCCGCTTCCATAAGCAAGTATGTGCTCAGGATAATAAGTCTGTGACCTGACTATCATTCACAGCAACAGACGGTCCTCAATCGACATAGGAGGAACAAGTGTTATCCGAGCCTCGCTCAAATGCCTAACCAAGTCCAAATCCAAAGTACCATTCCGCCTGGTCTCCAATTATCCTCCATATATATTCCCTGTGATAGTAATATAATAACAACAATAACATCTTTCCTATCTCTCGCGAGTGACAAGTAATCACTCGACTTCTACCGGATCCTACAACATAGCTATCTACACGATCCTGACATACTAGTAGGACTCATAGGATAAAGATATATATATATATATATGTATGCAAGTGGTTTTCATTCAACTCCTTAAAACTTAATGCACAAGCATAAAATAAAGTGCAGAAAAATAAGGGTTATGCACCGGGGCTTGCCTGGGTAAGATATAACCAAAAGTTAGCATTCTATCATGGTGACACGATCATCAAGGCACCATCTTTTCTGCTACTTTGGTCGACTCCATGATCCATCATTGTCCCTATTATGATATACATGGATGCAACGCAGAGATGTAAACAATCAACGGCAACACCAACACTATCACCCATTTATCACAACAATTCTTATAAGTTTATATCTTACAATATTAAGCATCTCAAATTAATTAGATAACTCCTAAAAATATTATAACACTATGTGAACAAAATATACTAGCAGATAGATCATGATTTTAGGAACTGAACAAAATCAGTTTCATAATTTTCGGTTAACTATACAATTTTATATTGAATTTACAACATTACCTTAGAAACTAAATTAGAAAATACTTTAGAAAAAGGAAAAGGCCGCCGGCAACTAATTCGGCCTAAAAGCCCAGCATGGCCCAAGGCTGGGTGAGCCCGCGTGTGGTGGCGGTTTTGTAGAAAGGCCCCCGAGCTTTTAGATATTACTACAACTACTATGCACACTATTCCTACTGACATCGATTTTGCAAACAAGTCCCCGAACTATCCCGTCTTCACAGCGGGGTAGTCCCTGATTCCACCGCACGCGACGGCGCTGTGACCGTCGGCAAACCGCGGTTGCGTCGGCCACCAGCAAGGGTTGCCAGTGACCTATGATGGCCAAATATCTAAGTTATGACGCCGTGCTCCTAGAGATGGCGGTTAGAGACCTAGGGAGGCACTACAGCATAGTCGACCACAGCGGCGGCTGGGTCAGCGCGTTTTGCGTCGGCAGTGAAGCCGTTTTGATGAACCTAAAGACTCATGAGATGATAGAGGTTGCGAGGGAGCAGAAGGGGCTTACCACGAGGCCAGCCATGCAACCGGTTGAGGAGGGGAAGGTTAGGAGAACCTTGGCCACGTGCGCCCGCACTGCATGGCATCGGCGCATCACCACACCCACGACGAGGACCCTGGCTAGAATGACATGAGTACCAGATAGAGAGGGTCAAGAAGAGCCCAGAAGTGCCATCAATTGAATCTTTACCTTCGGTTTGGCACTTACCCCCAACTCTACCGGCTCGACGGTGCACCTGGCCGGCGACGAGCAAAACGCCGAATTGGCCGACTACAAGGCTCATCTGCGCCTTGGTGTGGGTCGGTTTGCTAGCTAGCTTCCAATCCTAGCCGTTGGGGCACTGAATCGAGGTGGGATATCATGGACCACATGTTTTAAGCTTGCAAAGCGGTGTGGCACCTTCAGCGGCAAGGGCAACGAGGCAGCGGCATCTAGGCCCAGCCAACCTTGGCCGAGGCTGCATTTAATGAGCGAGAGCATCCGCACGGTGCATCTCAGAGGGTGTGTGTAGTGGGGTGTTGTCGGTGTTTCGAACAAACACCGGCTACTGAATTTATAATTGTTGCACATTAGGTCCGGATGGTGTACTAAAGGACACAAGGTTTATACTAGTTTGGGCAGAATGTCCCTACGTCTAGTCTGCTACTGCTCGTGTTACTAGTATCGAAAAAGGTTCATTGTAGGGGGTACAAATGGTCGAGAGAGGGACAGGTCCCAAGTCTCTGATGAAAAGGTCGAAAGGAGGCCAAGAGCTCAGTTGCTGCTTGGCTGTGTGTTGTGTGTCAAAAACGATTGATCAAAACTCGATCCCCTTAGTGGGGTGCCCTGCCCTCCCTTTTATAGACCAAGGGGGAGCAGGGGTTACAGATGGGAGAAAGAGAAAAAAAAACAAAGGTAGAGAAGGTCCTTTGGGGGAGCCGGGTCTTCCTTTTCCCGTGTGTCTGCCCTGCTAACATGGCAGACCATGTCGGGGATGGCTTGTTCACTGATCCTTATAAGGCCATGCCCTGGCTTGTGTCAGCAAGTGGGTAAGTCCCATCCTATGCCGGCGGACGGTGCGGCGTGTCAGAGGGCCAGGCTGCGACCCTTCGAGGAGTAGACGGGGAAGTGACCCTACGTCCGTCACTGTAGGTGATGTGAATGCTATCTTGGATCGTAGTGGTTGTCGCATGCTTGTGTTAGTATCCACGTCCGAGGGCTGATGGCGGCGCCTACAACACTGTGGGACAAAAGTCAGCGCCTACAACACTGTTCGGGCACTGTTAGGTCGGAAAGGGCTAAAAGCGCCCGTCCCATCATATCCTGGCGGTGCCTTCCTGTAGGTGTACAGGGCATGGCCCTCGATACTACGGTTGACTTGAATGTCCAGTCGTACCCTATGCTCAATTTTATGAAGGATTAGGGTACAGTCATCAGGCGAGGCAGAGCCTAGCCCTCGGGGGTCGGGCAAGGCAGAGTCTAGCCCTTAGTCGTCAGGCGAGGCGAGGCCCTCCCTTAGATGTCGGGCGAGGTGGAGCCCGCCCTTAGCCATCGAGCAAGGTAGAGCCTAGCCCTCGAGGGTCGGGCGAGGTGAAGTCTAGCCCTTAGCCATCGGACGAGGCGGAGACCACCCTCGGACATCGGGTGAGGCGGAGCCTACCCTTAGCCATTGGGCGAGGCGTAGCCTAGACCTCAGGGGTCGGGCAAGGCAGAGCCCGCCCCCTGGATGTCGGGTGAGGCGGAGCCAGCCCTTAGCCATCGGGCAAGGCAGAGTCTAGCCCTCGATGGTCGGGCGAGGCAGAACCAATCTTCCGTCATTTAGGTAAGAAGCGCAGCAGCATTCTTGTCTGACCAAAAGTGTCAACGTTCGATGGTTATTAGTTCCACCTCATTGGGTACCCCGGTATTAGGTCCCCGATAGTAGACCCCGAGCCCTCAGGTGATTCAGACAGAATAGCCCGAGGGGTGTTTTGACTTGCTAGAGGGTGCGCGTGAGCGCACCCGATGGGTGTAGCCCCCAAGCCCCTAGGTGATTCGGGAAGAATCGTCCGGTGGGTATTTCGATTTGCTAGTGGGTGCGCGCGAGTGCACCCGTTGGGTGTAGCCCCTGAGCCCTCGGGTGATTCGGGCAGAATTGTCCGGGGGGTATTTCGATTCGCCAGAGGATGCGCGCGAGCGCACCCATCGGGTGTAGCCCCCGAGCCCCTGGGTGATTCGGGCAGAATTGCCCGGGGGTAATTTTGGACCCTTCGCGGGTAGGGCTGTGAGATTCAGTTTTTATCAACTGGATAGTTTTAAGGGAACCCTAGTATCCTATTCATGGGGATTTTGTCCAGGGTCAGCCTGGCCGGGGCTCGATTGCGGATCGAGGCCCCACTGATGCTCGTGTACCTGAGTCCCGATCGCTCGTGGGCTCATCCCTCATTGGGACGGCCATCGAGACTGTTGGGCCGGCCCTTGGACTCCTAGGCCCAGGTGGGCCAGAGAAGAAGCTTTTTGACCCGTATCCCCTTTGTGGGAAAGAGTCCGGTCCGCTTGGGAAGGCGAATCGTCCGGCATGATTTTGGTGGGAAAGGATAGGGATCACGGGCGCGTATCCCACGATGTGACGCAGTGGTGTGTCAAGGTAGGCTCGGAGATCGAGGCGGATGGTTGTTCTTCTCACATCCGTCGCCCCTATAAACCATGGGGTTCGCCCCCAGGGTTCCGTACTTTGCCTCCTCGCCTTCATATCTACAACCTCCGCTGCCAATTGCCTAAGCCTCCCACACCCGTATTGCTACCGCCATCAAGCTCGCATCCGCATCATAGCCGCCGTCGAGCTCACATCCACCCACTTTCCTGTCGTTTCAATGGAGTCGTGGTGCAGGTCCAACATTACCACTCAGCGCCTAGAGGGCCTCGTCCGCCATCGCCTCCTTCGCTCGTTGTCCGCCGTCAAGGAGTGGCGGCTGCCTGGTGATGAGGACAAGCCATTGCCGCCTGAAGGGTATGTCGTGTCCTTTGCACTCTTCCACGAGCGAGGATTTGTCGTACCTGCTCATAAGTTCCTTCGGGGGCTTTTGGAGTACTACCAGGTGGAGTTGCAGCACCTTAATCCGAATGGGGTCCAGCATATTGCGGTGTTCGTCACCCTGTGTGAGGGGTTCCTGGGGATTAGTCTCCACTTCGATCTATGGCGGTATTTCTTTGCCGTCAACCTATCGAAGAAGCGGGTTGGAAAGCAGGAGCTGAGCATGCCGATGGGATGTGCCAGCATTCATCTGTGCAACAACCGGGCGAATGACTACCTGTTGATGTGTCTGTCGACCTCCAACAAGGGGTGGCATTCGCAGTGGTTTTATGTTAAGGACAACATGGCTGCCCCCTTGCTGGCGTACTCCGGGTGCCTCATCGAAGAGGTCCCGGGGTCGTGGAAGTGGGGTGTCCCGGACAAAGATAAGAAGAGGATCAAGGACCATCTCGCTGCCCTCTAGATTCTGAAGGAGAGGGGTGTGAAGGGATCGGGGATCATCGGCACCTACCACACACGGAGGGTGGTGCTGCTGATGAGCCACGCACTCCCCTTATACCTGATGGTGCCCGGGGCGTCGCCTGAAGGGACGGCACTCGCCGACGAAGCGCTCCCCCCCACCGAAGTGGCGCAATGGATCAAGGATGTAACACCCTAGGTGTTTGGCTTCCACTAATTGCATTTCATTTCATAAACATGTGCATCATCTATCTCATCATGCCTTTGTTACTGAAACATGCATATGCAACATTTTCCAATTGTGTATGTTTCATACTTGAGTGTTGTGAATAGTAATGGTGTAACATGTGAATGCAACCTGAGTTTCTTATACCATGAAACATGGCAACATGGTAGTAATATGACAAGTATAAAATAACCACAAGGTCCTGAAACATGTGAAACATGGAATTGAAACATATGAATGAATTGCTTGTTTTTAATTTCTTTATCACATGTGATCATTAGAAGTGGTATAACAATTTTGTAAAGTGGTTTATCATGGTCTAATACACCTTAACTACACTTAGGGTAATTGTTTGGACATTGTTCAAGTAGATCAAAATGACAAAATGCCCTCAAGTGAAGGTTTGACTTGAATTGACCTTGGAGTGTCACCGTTTGACTGATTCAAAAGTCCAACTTAGAGACTTTGCATGGCTATGCACTCTTTACAAAAGTTGTAGCTAATTTATCAAGAAACAAAAGTTGTTTTATGGCCAACTCATGAAAATGTGTGGAACATGGTCAAACATGGCCCACAAGTCAGATTTCCATGCTGAATTCACACTTAGAATTTTTCTAAGTCTTTTTGGCGATTTTCAATTTCGAGTATCCCTGTTTGGAGGCTTGTATCTCCCAATCCTAACCGAATTAGTCCAAGCTCCAATTAATAAAGTTGTTGTACTCACTTGGATCTTTAATTTTGTTAACTACACCATGAACCAGATCGCCACCGTTTGGGAGTTATAGATCATCAAAAGTACGCTGTCAGTCGGTCGTTGGATCACTGAATCGATGTATCAGGCGAGCTACAGTGATCTCCGTTTTAGAAAACACCCGACGCGTGGGGGACACGCGTCGCCGGTCGCCTGATCGCGCAGGCCACTCGCCGTGGCTGGCCTGACGCCGCTGCCGGTGTCCTCCACTTGAAGCCGCGCGCCTGCCTGACCTGCTCGCCATCCCATTTTCATTTCTCCGCTCGCCACAGCAAGCGTAGCCGCAAGCAGCCGCCCCACCATTGCCGCTCCTGCTTCGCTGTCGCCGAGCTCGAGCGCCGCTAGGAAAACGCGCGCTACGTCTTCACCGTAGCTCCGTGGTGTTCCTCGCGACCTTCTCCACCACTTAGCCGGGCCATTGGCGCTTGGGTAAGGTCGCTGTGACCATTCTGACACTGCTGTGCCATGGCCACGTCGGTGACCTCACCGTGGCCAGCATGGCACCGTTCCCCTCCTCCTTTCTTAGCTCGCATTTAGTCTTCTCCATCACGTGTAGATGCTTGAGTGTAAACGCTACCACCAATGCCGGTCCAGCCGCGCCGGGACACGGCCGAGCGCCGCCGTGCGCCATGGCCGAGTCGCCGAGCTCCGTGGCCGGAGCACCTAAGGTCCGCTAGAGCTTCGGATTTGTAGGTCAATCGACGCGTGGGAACTTGGGGAGCACGCCGGTGCTGTCCAATTCGCCGGAGGAGTCACCGTCGGCGAGTTCCACCGTCACCGAGGCCGCCTCCCCTGTTTCTCTCCCTAACGCGCGGGTCCCGGCTGTCAGCCGCCGAGGCTCAGGCGAGAGCCTAGCTGGGCTGTGCCGCGTCTTGGGCCGCGCCAGTGTGCTTCGCGGGCCGCCGTGTCCTCGGGCCGGCCCAACAGCAGTGAAATGATTTCTTGTTTTGTTTTGTTTATTTTGTTTTTCACAGAATTGTGTGCATGATTCAAAAATGTGTAACTCAAGTTTGGTAGATCCAAATGCTATGGTTCCAATTTTGTTGAGTTCCTAGTAATGTCTAGTATTTAATAAAAATATTATATGAGCACATGTTTTAGAAATTTTGGATGAATGAAATAGGACTTTGAAATGTGTCTTGAGATGCATGCAAACTTGTTTGAATTTTATCTTGAGTTTCTGTGGTCCAAAAATTATGAAATTTTGTGGGTAATCTATTATTGCTTAGTAGAAGCTCTGGTTAAAATTTTAGAGCTAGTGCATGTATAGTTGTTGAGTTATAGAATTTCTATTTATCAATGGATGGATCTTGTGTGAATTTTCATAATTTTTCTATAGATCCAGTATAGGTAAAATTTGGTGAGTAAGGTTCTTATGCTAGAATGATGCTAGGAAAAATGTGAAATCTGTTGCTTGACACTTTTCATTAGGGTTTCCTAATTATGCTAAAAATAGGCTTGCCACCTATTATTTTGGGTACAGCAAGTTCTGCTTGGTCAATGGCTTTGAAAATTTTATGGTAGTCTATGTGAAGCATGAGATAGCTACTGTAATTTTTGTAGATTTTTATGAACAGTTTTACTATATATTGCTTTAATCACCTAATTAACTAAATAAATTGGAAAAGGATATTAAATAATTTATTTAGAAGTTGGCACTATACTTTATGATGTTTCTTGGGTATGAAAAACATGTTGGTAAACTTGGGTTGGTCCAATTATGCTTTTGCATCATCATTAAATGATTAATTTAGTAACCCTGTCATTTCTGGACAGATTCTAGGTTTACTGGAATTCGATTTGGTTAACATAATAATCATGCTTTGATGTTTACAAATGATTTGTAGAGGATTTCATAAGCTTTCCAGAATGTCCTCATACATGTCATTTGGATTTGAATAACTCTTGTTGTGATTGAATTAAGGGACTACTTGTGTGCATATAAAACTTTAAATGTTGATATATGTATGCCTTTACTATTTCTAAGTTTGTGGTAATGTTCCTAGGTGTTAGGCCTTTAACTGAAGATGAGCATCTTTATCTTAGGTTATGCAAGTTAGGTAAGTTGATCTTGTTCTTCAAGTTAAATTAGATACCTATTTTAAAGTGGTTTGAATAGGGCTAGTCTTACTCAGTAAACGAGTGTCCAGTGATGTTTTTGATAAACACTTACTGTGATTCATTCATCATTGAGCATCATGTCATTCCTTATGCATCCATGATATTTATCTTGTGCATCGACATGCAATAGGTGTACCGGAAGGAGTGACCCTGCTGGAATTCGAGGAACCGAGCGAGCAGCAGCAGCCGACACTGGAGATTCAGGAGGAGCAGCCTTCAGGAGAAGTGCTAGACGAGGTCACCGTTGAGTGTCCGGATCACCGTCCTTGCAACTTTGTGAAAGGCAAGCCCCGGAGCATATTAAGCCTCCTAATTTCTGAAATACAGTTACAGTATTATTATTATATATCTATATATATATTGTTGCATTAAGTTTAGGTGTTGGATGCAAACAATTGCTGCATTGGTTACCCAATCCTTGTCCAGATATTGTTACCCTAAATCCTATGTAGCTCAGGCTCATGTAGTGCTTAGCCCTGCTTAAACGCGGTAGAAGTCGGGTGATTTCCTGTCACCTGCGAGATATAGGAATATACATGTGGCACGGTTGGCTATATTTGCTATCGTGGAAAAGAACCAGTCTTAATTTGAAATGAAGACCGAGCGGATGCTTGCCGGTTTGCAGTGACTCCGTCTGTGTCGCTTAAGGACTGATTCTTGGAGCCTTTCCTGTTCATGTTGAACGCATGCCTCTCTCTTAGTTGGCTGTGTCTGAAGACCGACCGCGAAGCCGAGTAGCTCACCTCAGGCCAGGAGTCGATAAGTATAAAGTGCGCCTCGGAAGGGAGCCGTAGGCATGAGTCCAAGGGCAGGTGATTTAAAAGTCCTGATCGTCCTGGCAGAAGGGTAATCCCTGAGAGTGCTGGCGCTGATCGGACCCGCGAATTTGGTTCCTAAGATGTCCCAAAGGTAACCCACGGCTACCCTTGCTAAGTATGCCAGGGTGAGAGTTAGGAATACCCCCTCAGCTGAGTTATAATTCGATTCGAGTCGCCGTCTGTCCCGGTTAGTGAGAACTTGACGGGCTTATCTCCAATGTAGATACACTAAATAACATAATGGTTCAAAATTGATGATATGATGATGACAGCCTTATTATACCTGCTATGGTTAATATTGTTTGCTCCTAATAAGTGAGTGCTCTAGTACAGGTGCTAATCTAGTGGACAGGTAAATAATGATAAGCTTGATGCTAAGTTTAAATTGGTTACTATAATCATAAGCTCTTTTATGCAACTATGTCAAGCTAGCCCACTTGAAAAGCCTTGCATGATCCTTGGTGTCTTTTATTTCTAGTTTTGATGGGTAAGTCTAGCTGAGTACCTTCTCGTACTCAGGGTTTATCTCCCACCTGTTGTAGATGACCAGTTCTACTTTGGTTGCTGCAAGTACTGCCTTCTCCCAGCTGGGGATGAAGACTAGACCGTTGGGCGCGGTCTCTACTAGTTCTCGTACCTGATAATGCTTTTGTGGGACATGACTCAGACTGGGCAATGTATTTGAAAACTATGATGTTTTGTACTAAACTATGTTGCTTCCGCACACTCAAACTTGGTTTGTAATATTCTATTTAAACTCTAATGGATGTAATCCGAATGCTACTTATGAAATGTTGTAACGGATGATGTGTTGTGTTGAATCACTATGATCTTGGTTTGTATGTCGAGAGTTGGTTGAAATCCTTCGTGATTTCTGGACTACCGGGATTATGGGAGCTTAAGTACAGGAATTTGATCGCTTCGGTGATTGTTTTTGTACTTACGTTCTTATGATTTGGTCGGTTCTGTTACAAAGGAGGCAATGGAGCCTTCGAAGGACACCGTCGGCGTTGTCCTTGACTTCGTATATCCAGTGCCGGGACATCCTCTAATGCGGATGGAACCGAGGTTCATCGATTTTGTAAGTTCCCCTTTCCTGTACCTTCTCTTCACTTGAATTTCTGACCCCTTGATGCTGACCTTGGGATAGCGGGACCAGCCGAGGAGACTCGTCCTCAGGGATAGCCCAGCTCCACTGCCAAAGGACCGGATCCTGGCAGTAGCAAATCACACCACGGCCGAGTGGGATAAGAGGACGAGGGAGCTCAAGAAGAAGAAGATGCTACTGAAGCAGCAAGCACGGGATCGAGGAGAGGAGACAGGCATTGACGACAACAACAACGATGATGACGACGAGTTTGATGAGGTAGTTGCTGACGTGGATTGGGATGTCCTGGAGGGCGAAGATTCACTGGCAGGCACCCAATTGTCCATGTAGGGACCCTTCCCGTTCCACATGGGGGGAAGTGAGTCCGTGGGGCCAGCGGAGGCGAGCCAAACCATCGGCCCGTCCTCAGGGCCGGTGGGAGCTGGTGGATCCACCGCTACACCAGGGGTGTCGGTGGAGGATCGATGGATGGGGGGAGGTGGATCTACCGCCCCCGAGGTGCTGATGGAGGGGGTGGCTCCGCTGCCGTGCCCGATGAGCCGATGGGGGCAGGTGGATCTACCACCATGCTCGAGGTATTGATAGAGAGGGGTGGCTCTGCCACCATGCCCTCAGAGACATGGGAGGTGAGCCCCTCTGCTCGGGAGCAGGGGGCAGGCTCGAAGCGGTCTTGCCCAGACGAGTTGGGGCAGGAAACTAGGGGTTCGTCCCCAAAACATCCCTACCACCCAACAGCGCCGGAGTAAGTCACTGATTCCTCTGTTTTCCTGTTTTCCTGTTTTTTGGTGTGACCTTATGCCTTTTACCTCTTGCAGACTCTGGCGGCGGGGCCGTTCTTTGGCGCTGGCGCCTAAGAAGAGTGTTGCTCTTCAGGCGGTACGAGAGCCGTTGCCCAACGTCGCTCCTATTTCGGGCAGGAGCGGAGCCGATGTTGAGGCCTCATTGGTCGGTCTGGTGCTGCCTACGGTGGCACCCGTGCCCTCGTCGGGTCAGGCAGGCACCAGGGCTGAGGATGCACCCTCGGGGGTCGCCGAGCAGATGACGGTGGAGGTGACTCCGCCGCCTATGTTGGAGGGGACGGAGCCGCCGCCCATGCTTGTGGCGCCTCCTGTGGTGGGCGCGGTGTCACCAGTCGAGCCCCCGGCGTCGCAAGCGGAGGTGGCCGCTTCCGCGCCAAGTTAGGAGCAACCGGACATAGTCACGGCGGTGTCCGAGGGAGCGGCGCAATCCGTGCCACCGGTGGCCCCGGCGACGACGCCCGAGGCGGGCCGGACGAAGGAGGACACAGTCTGGGGGTCCCCGGGCGTAGTGGCGGTGGTGGAGAGGACCAGCGGGAGGTCGCCCTCAGCCTTGATGTCGGGGGGCAGCCGCTCGCCTGCGCGGGGCGAACTGCCGCTCCAGTGGATGGATCCCCGAGATCCAACTTCGACCCTTTTCTCGCTCGATGATGCCACCGAGAGTGTAGAGCGGGGGAGTCTCGACGAAGGGATCTCAGTGATGATGGATGTCCTGGATCAGGCCAGGGTCGTCCTGCGTGACGTCATCATCCCCAATGGCCGGGTATCCGCTTGATCTTTCCTTTCGCACTCTTCTTTCTTCATGTATTTTAGTATTTTTGATAGTGGTCTTTTCTTCAGTCTCTTATTACTCGTAGCTGGGAGAAATCCTGGTTCCTCCGTGAGCAAAAGGCGGAATGGGACTGCCTCACTGAGGAGGCCCAGCTGCATGGAGATGTGGGCGCCCAGCTTACTGCCGCCTAGCAGTGGGAAGATGAGGCATGTCGGGACACGGAGGAGATCCATGGGATGTTTGAGGATCTATCGGCGAGGGTGCGGTAGGACGAGGAGGTGACCGCCAGGGTCTGAAAGGAGCGGGAGGAGCTGCTCTAGAAGGATGCCGATGCCAGCCAGCGGACTGTCGAACTCCTAGATGAGCTAGAGACGGAGCGGAATCCCAGGCTAGAAGCCGAGGATAGGTCCATGGCACTACAGCGGAGGGTGGATCAGGATGCCGAGGTGATTGCCCGGCTGCGCAGGGAGTGAGACGAGCTGCTCCAGACTACGAAAAGACTTTGCTCAGAGCACGACATGGTCCGTGAGGTGCGCGATCGGGCCGTCCGAGAGTGTGACGAGGCGCGTCAGGTGGCCAACTCCCTCCGGGCAGATCTTGGAGCCACGGTGACCCAAAGGCTGGAGGCCGAGAATGTCTCTACCGGGCTAGGCACGGAGCTCGCCGAGGTGCGGGGGATTCTTCAGGCTAAGAGTGATGAGCACGATCTCCTACGCGCTGCCGTTGGGGTGGTCTTCGATGACCTGGGGGTGGCGCAGCCGGAGGAAAGCAGCTCACTTGCGGCCCGTGCCGTGGGTATCACGACGCGGGTGGGCCAGCTTGAGGAGGACACCTTTCACGCTGAGATCACCCAAGCCTTTACCATTGCCCGCTCTCACAATGATCAGGAAATCAACTTGGAGGTAATGAGCCTCGGCTTCGCGCCTGGCTACGAAAACTCTAAGCTAGATGAGATTGAGAAGGCGGTGACTCCCATTGCGCGGAACCTAGCGAACAGGCCGAAAGACATGGTTCTCCCTTTGAGGAAGTAGTTAGTTGGATAAGTTTGCCAAACATTTATTTGTAATATGTGGACAAGTGTCGGTACTTTCGTGTCCGAAAATAGTTTCGTTTCGTAATTTTGTTTGGTTCGTTTTGATCTTACTTTCTTCCCTTTTGCATTCGAAAAAAGGTTTATGCGATCCGTTTTTTCTGTTCATTAAGAGTGTAGGGCCCGAGGTGTATAAGGGGAGATTTCGGTTGTGCTGGTGAGCAAAATTACCATAGCCGTCTAGACGTGGGTTTTTTGTAGTCTTACTAGGCGTGTTTGTTTATCTGTTCCCACAAACCTTTCCACTAGTCTTATCATGAGGAAACGGTCTAATGCGACGACTGTTTCGAAAAAAAGAAAGGAGGTATTTGTACCTTTATCAGCCCCCGAGTGAGATTCGACCCCCTGTGGTTGCAGGGGTCGGATATTACTGGAGATCAGAGCGAGGGTAGCGAACTTGCTTTTGTTTTTGTACGTACCCCCTACTTAGGATTTTGGTGAACATTCCGTGACCGTGCGTTTGGTCTTATCGCTGGCCCAGCCTTCCCCGAGCCCCCGCACATGGTGGGGATTCAGTCAAGGGCTGGGTCATTTTGTGACTATCGCCCCATCCACGGTTTTTCACAACTGGAGGGGTTGAGGCGATGTCACTTGCCTCGATGGCTCGAGTGACGTGCCTGATGAGCTCGCTAACAGGGATGTTCGAATGGAATTCGATCCTGCTGCTTTGCGATAGGGTCGGCAAAGCTCTCGGGCAGTGTTCTGTTGCTCCTTGACCTGCCTTCCAACAGATTCCCCCTTAATGGGGACTCTATGGGCTCGGCAAGAGGCTGGATTGAACTTAGAAGGTTGAGATGACCCTTCCCGCCTCAATGTGGGTTGGGCAAAGGCCGTTGAGGCTCATCTATGTTTTCTCCCCTAGCTCTTGTTAGACATGAGGCGGCCTTAGACCTTTTGTGGGTCAGCCTTCGAACCTCGATCTCTCGATCTTGGATCGAGCGGCTCAAGCTCCCGAGCCCCTTAGGGTCTGATAGGGGTCAGCCTTGTTTCGCGGGTCACCCCGTCCTCAGTTTTTGCAACCGCTTGCCTCGATGGCTCGAGTGTCGTACTCAATGAGCTCGCTAATGGGTATGTTCGTGTGGAATCCGGGTCCATCATTCGCTGATGGGGTCGGCAGAGCCCTCATGTGGCATTCCACTACTTCTTAACCTGCCTCCCGGCAGATGTCCGAGCTGTTCGATAGGCTCAGGTGGCCCGTTAGCCTCTCCTCGACAGAGATTCTGTGGGTTTGGCTCGGGGTTAGAATCGAACGAGAAAGCTCGAGATGTCCCTGTCCGCTTCTGAGCGGGATCGGGTAAGGCCGTTGGGGCTCATCACAGTTTTTCTCCCCTAGATCTATTTGACATGAGGTGGCCTCGAGCCCTTTGCAGGCCGACCTTTGAACCTCGGTCAGTGGCCACTCATATCGAATGAGGCGGGCGCCGCTTCGTGGCGTGACACAAAGTGTTGAGATGCGAAGATCGCATATGCAACATTTGGATGTTGGGATTAATGTGCGATTTAATTGAAACGAAAGCGGGGGTCGGTAATGTTACTTTGGTGGTATGAGCGACGCGAAGCTCTTACCAGACATGTCCGTGTGGGTTTCGGGTCCGCGCATTTGCGATGGGGCCGGCGTGACCTGCACAAGCATCGCAATTTTTCATCTCCGTCTCTCGATGGTGATTCGAGTCATTCGATTGACTTTAAGTGACCTGACAGCTTCTCCTTGAAGGAGATTCTGCAGGTAGACCCCTCCGAACCCCTCTTAAGAAGGCGGATACAGAAGCTCGGGGTACGGGAAACGATGAGTTCAATTTATGCTCGTGAACAAAAACACCATAGCCGCCGGGGCGTAGGGTCTAGCGGTTCATCCAGTTCTTACTCAAAGTTCTACACCCGCACCCCGCGTCTCTGGGTTTTTTAAAATGTAAGGAGGGGTCAGGTGACGAGGATGTCTAAACAAGTAGACACCCTCGACATCCCCCGAGCAATGTCCGTGCCCCTGCTGTTGCCGGGTTGGACGCTCGGTAATGAAATTAACATGCGAAGTAGGTAACAGAGGTGCTTATCTTTCACTTGTCGTTTGTTCGTTGTTTTACCTAGGCCGTTCGATCGACCCAGGAGGCCCGTTGGCCCCCCTGGATGGGGGTTCTGTCGTCGGGTCGTTCCATGGTCTTGCCTAGGGAAGCGGGGAGTTGCCTGCATGTGGGTGCGCCCTGATTCTCGCGCCCAGCGCGTGGTAGTGGTGGGCCATGCCTAGGCAACGTTTTGTTTTGACCAGGCGACGTCTCGTTGATCAGAGCGTGTCCCATCGGTCTAGACGCGTCCCCTCGGATTCCCGTCAGCATTGATTTCCCATCTGCATTGAATAGGGGAAGGAAGAGAGTTTTTCGTCCCAACCTTTCACCTTTCCTCAGGTGCTGCGCCTCTTCCTTAAATAGGGAGGGGGAGGGGAGTTCTCATCCCACTCCTTCGCCTGCTTCTGAGCCGCTACCTCTTCTCCTTCCTTTTCGCCGAATGCGTTCGTGCGTCGCAGTGGTTCCTAAGTGAGAGAGGGTAATGCCAGGGAGAGAAAAACTCACAGATCCGCTCGTGAATCCGAAGCGCGATGTCGAGCTAGAGGTTATCCAACGTAAATGAGATGGTGTCGGCCACCTTTGCTGAGAAGCGGCCGTCTCCACCGAAGGAGGAGGTGCACTGGAGGGTGCTGAGCGTCGTCGGTTTTGTCGTCGTTCGTGGCGGCCTTTCTTCGGCGGGAAACGCCCCCTGCACAGACGCCATTGTCAGGGTTGCAACTGATCATGATGGCGTGGTCCCTAGACACTCCGACAGAGGTGTCGTTGTCAGGGTTGCGGCTGATGATGATGGCGCAGTCCCTGGATGCCCTGGCGGAGGTGCCGTTGTCAGGGTTGCGGCTAAAGATGATGGCGCAGTCCCTGGACGCCCTGGCGGAGGTGCCGTTGTCAGGGTTGCGGCTGATCACGATGGCACAGTCCTTGGGTGCCCTGGCGGGGGCACCACAGTGGGTAAAGTGGTGCTCGATGTTGTAGATGATGGCGCCCTCGAGGATCCCGTGGAGCGGTAGGACGCCGCCGATGGAGAGCGTGGCGCGGCGACTGTAGCAGTACTTGTAGTAGAGTTGGTCAGAGACTGTAATTGAATAAGTTTGTGGGGGAGCCCCCGAGTGAACAGTCTTTTGTATTTATGAATACATTAGTCCTTTTTGTGATGAAATCACTTTGCAAGCAATGAATTTTATGCGAAAAAATGAAGAAGTTTTCAACTTTCACTACGGCAAACAGCCTGTCGGTTTTTCTCCCTCTTTTTGTAAAAGAGATTTTGGTGCCTTCCGACCCTTCTCATAGCTAAGGTCACAAAAACTGGGAGTACGGGCGAGCCAATCCTGATTATGCTGGTGAGCAAGGAGGCCATAGCCGCTGGGGCGTGGGCTTCCCGCAGTCCTACCAGTTACACTCAGATTTTGTTTCCCATAATCCTAGCCTTTAGGACTTGTCATGAGAAAAGAGGAAAGACTTAGAGAATGTTTGTAAAGATAACATAGAGAGTGTTTGTCAGATAAATGTACTTATATCAGCCCCCGAGTGAGGTCCAACCCCTCGCAATATGCAGGGGTCGGATGTCACTAAAGATCAGGGATTTCTGAAGACCAAAACTGATAAGAAAAAGTATGCGTTTATTTAAGGGTAAAAACGACGTAGCTTCTCAATGTTCTAGGCGTTGGTGAAGACCTTGTCGTCGATGGTTTTCAACTTGTAGGTGCCTGGCCAGAGTACTTCTACGACGATGTACGGCCCCTCCTAGGGTGGGGAGAGCTTGTGGCGGTCCTTGTTGCTCTGCAGGAGGCGAAGAACAAGGTCCTCGACGTTGAAGGCTCGGTCCTGCACCCATCGGCCGTGGTACCATCACAACACCTGCTGGTACTTGGCTGAATGGAGGAGGGCAATGTCGCAGGCTTCGTCTAGTTGGTCCATGGCATCTTCGTGGGATGCCTCGGCTCCTTGTTCGTCGTATGCTCTGATTCTCAGTGCTCCATAGTCGAGGTCCATTGGGAGGACGGCCTCAGAACCATTGACCATGAAGAAAGGTGTGTAGCCGGTGGCCTGGCTGGGAGTTGTCCTTAGGCTCTAAAGCACCGCAGGGAGCTCGGTGACCCAGCGTGCATCGAATTTGTTCAACCGGTTGAAGATCCTAGGCTTGAGACCCTGAAGGAGCATGCCGTTTGCGCGCTCGACCTGCCCATTTGTTCGGGGGTGCGCGATGGCGGCCCAATCGACCTGAATGTGTTGTTCATCGTAGAATCGAATGAATTTCTTGCTGGTGAACTGTGTGCCATTGTCTGTGATGATGGAGTTCGATACTCCAAAGCGATGGATGATGTCGAGGAAGAACAACATAGCTTGCTCGGACTTGATCACGGAGATCGGTCGAGCTTCGATCCATTTTGTAAACTTGTCTATGGTGACAAGCAAGTGAGTGTAGCCCTCGGGTGCCTTTTTGAGAGGCCCAACCAGATCGAGCCCCCAGACCATGAAGGGCCATGCGATAGGGATCATCTGGAGTGCCTGGGCCGGGAGGTGAGTTTGCCGAGCGTAGTACTAGCACCCTTCGTAGGTGCGTACGATTCGCTCAGCGTCGGCTACTGTAGTGGGCCAGTAGAAGCCCTGTCGAAATGCATTCCCTACCAAGGTTCTAGGCACAGCGTGGTGGCCGCAGACCCCACCATGGATATCGCCCAACAGAAGCTTCCCCTGTTCGACGGGGATGCAGAGCTGCAGGATCCTGGCGTGGCTTTGTCTATAGAGTTCGCCCTCTCCAAGAACGAAGGACTTGGAGCAACGTGTGAGCCATCGAGCTTCCATCTTGTCCGTCCACAGTGTGTCACGGAGGAGGTAGTCGATGTAGAGTGTTCTCCAGTCGTCCAGAGGGTCGGGCTCTATCGCTGGATCCTCTTCGAGCTCCATGACCTCAGGGACGGATGGGGCACCCAGGGCTGGGTCAGACGGGTCCTCGTCGACCCACTCTGACCCTTTATAGTGCACCGAGGGTTTGCATTGGTCGCTGGTGAAGACGCCCATTGGCACCGGCTCTCGGCCGGATGCTGCTTTTGCAAGTGCATCGGTCGCCTCGTTGAGGTGCCTCGGGATGTGATTGAGTTCGAGGCCGTCAAACTTGTCCTCCAGCCATCGGACTTCTTGGCAGTATGCAGCCATCTTGGCATTGTGGCAGCTTGACTCCTTCATGACTTGGTTGACAACTAGCTGAAAATCGCCTCGAATGTTGAGGCATCGGACGCCCAACTCGATGGCGATGCGTAGGCCATTGATGAGTGCTTCATATTTGGCCACATTATTTGATGAGGGGAAATGGAGCCAAACCATGTACCTCATGCGGACCTCGAGGGGTGATACGAAGACCAGCCCTGCGTCGACACCCTTTTTCACCAGCGATTCGTCGAAGTACATCGTCCAGTACTCTTGATCAACGACCGCCGGTGGTGTCTAGACCTCGGTTCATTCGGTGATGAAGTCAGCCAATACCTGGGACTTGATCGCCGTTCGGGAGGCATATGTGATGCCTTGATCCATCAACTCGAGTGCCCACTTTGCAGTTCTCCCCATGGCGTCTTGGCTCTAGACGACCTCGCCGAGGGGGAATGATGTTACAACCATTACGGGATGTGACTCAAAGTAGTGGCGCAGCTTCCTCTTGGTGATGAGGATGGTGTAAAGGAACTTCTAGATTTGAGAGTAGCGGGTCTTGGAGTCGGATAGTACCTCGCTGATAAAGTACACAAGGCGCTGCACCTTGAGGGCGTGCCCTTCTTCCTCCCGCTCTACTACCAGGGCAGCGTTGACCACTTGTGTGGTGGCCGCTACGTATAGCAGGAGGGTTTCTCTGTCGCTCGGAGGAACAAGGATCGAGGGCTTCGTCAGAAGTAGGTTTACCATGTCAAATGCCTCCTGGGCTTCGGATGTCCACTCGAAGCGGTCGGCTTTCTTCAAGAGTCGATAAAGGGGGAGACCTCGTTCGCCGAGGCGTGAAATGAATCGGCTGAGGGCGGCAAGGCACCCTATGATTCGCTGAACACCCTTTATGTTCTGAATCAGGCACATCCTTGTGATGGCTGAAATCTTCTTTGGGTTGGCCTTGATTCCGTGCTCGGACACGATGAAGCCGGGCAGCATGCCCCATGGGACCCCGAAAACATACTTCTCGGGATTGAGTTTGATGCCATTCGCTCAGAGTTTCGTGAAGGTTTGCTTAAGATTGGCGACGAGGTGGTCAGCCCGTTTGGACTTAACCACGATGTCGTCGACGTAGGCCTCAACGGTCCGCCCGATGAGGTCCCTAAAGCATCTGAGCATACAGCGCTGGTATGTAGCCCTAGCATTTTTTAATCTGAACAGCATTGAGACATAGCAGAACGACCCAAAGGGGGTGATGAATCGACTCTTTCATCGCGATTTGATGGTAGCCGGAGTAGGCATCAAGGAAGTAGAGGGTTTCGCACCCCGAGGTAGAGTCAACTATTTGGTCTATGCGTGGCAAAGAAAATGGATCCTTTGGACATGCTTTGTTGAGACCTGTATAGTCTACGCACATCCTCCATTTCCGCTCTTCTTTCGCACAAGAACGGGATTAGCTAACCACTCTGGGTGGTTTACTTCCCTGATGAATCCGGTCGCTGATAGTTTTGCTATCTCTTCACCGATGGCCCATCGTTTCTCCTCGTCGAAGCGATGCAGGCGTTGCTTCACTGGCTTGGAGCATTGATGGATCTTCAAGGTATGCTCGGTGACCTCCCTCGGAATACCTGGCATATCCGAGGGTTTCCACGCAAAGATATCTTTGTTGCCATGGAGGAAGTCGACGAGCACGTTTTCCTATTTGGAGGAAAGCGTGGTACCAATGCGTACCATTTTACCCTCGGAGCTGCTGGGATCTATGAAGACCCCCTTGGAGCCCTCTGCCGATTCGAACGACCCGGTCGATTTCTTCGCGTCGGGCGCTTCTCCGGCGACTTCTTTGAGGGCGGCGAGTTCCCCAGAGGCGATGATTGCTGTGGCGTGGCCGCAGCACTCGACCTCGCTCTCATAGGCCCGTTGGAAGGAGGTGCTGACGGTGATGACCTCATGAGGGCCCAGCATCTTCAGCTTGAGGTATGCATAGTTGGGGACGGCCATGAACTTCATGTAGCATGGTCGTCCCAAGATGGCGTGGAAGGTTCCAGGGAACCCAACCACCTCGAAGGTGAGGGTCTCAGTCCTATAATTGAACTGATCCCCGAAGGTGATGGGTAGATCGATCTATCCTAGTGGCATGGCCTGTTTCCCAGGCACGATGCCATGAAAAGCGCTCGGGTTGGGCGGAGGTTCATCCGGTCAACGCTCATCTCGTCGAGCGTCTTGGCGTACATGATGTTGAGGTCGCTGCCTCCGTCCATCAGTACTTTGGTGAGTCGCTTTGGGCCAATGATTGGGTCGACAACAAGCGGATACCTCCCTGGGTGCGGGATAGTATCCGGATGGTCGGTCCGGTCAAAGGTTATGGCGGACTCCGACCACCGGAGGAAGGGAGGTGTGGCCGGTTGGGCCGTGTAGACCTCGTGGCGCGCAACCTTCTGACGGCGTTTGGAGTCATAGGCCGCCGATCCTTCGAAGATCATAAGGCAGTCGTCCGGCATTGGAAAGCCGTCGTCCTTCTCCTCGGCGTCATCTGCAATGGGGGCAGGTTCCTTCCCCTGCTCTCCTTTGTTGGAGCTTCTAGACAAGAACTTCCACATGAGGCCGTAGTCCTTGAGAAGATGCTTTACGGGAAAGGCGTGGTTCGGGTATGGCCCCTCATGTAATTTTTCAAAGTGGTTCAAAGTGCCCTCCATGGGCTTTCGACCACCCTTATGGTCAGTAGCGGCCATGAGCGAGTCCTCGCACCATTGCTTCTTGTTCTTCCTTTTTGTGGAACGATTAGAGGCACCTTCGTCGGCACCCTCATCCTGCCTTGCCTTGCCATCGAGACGATCAAAGATTGCTCTGACCGCCTCTTCTCCTGAGGCATGGTTAGTGGCGATGTCCAGGAGTTCCGTGGTGGTTCACGGGCCCTTGCGTCCCAGCTTATGAACCAAGGACTCGCAGGTCATCCCAGATAGGAAGGCTCCTATCACGTCGGCGTCGATGATGTTAGGGAGCTCATTGCACTATCGGGAGAAGCGCCAGATGTACCCACGTAGGGTCTCATCGGCCTTCTGACAACAGTTCTTGAGGTCCCATGGGTTCTCAGGGCGCTTGTATGTGCCCTAAAAGTTTCCCACAAAGATCTCCTTCAAATCCGCCCAACTCTGGATCGCGTTGGACGGCAGGTGCTCCAACCATGCTCGCGCCAAATCAGCCAAGAATAGTGGGAGGTTGCGGATAATGAAGTCATCATTATCTGAACCACCGGCTTGATAGGCAAGCCGGTAGTCTTCAAGCCAAAGCCCGAGGTTTGTCTCCCCAGAGTACTTAGGGATATTGGTAGGTGGTCGATACCTTGGCGGGAATGCAGCGTTGAGGATGTGCCGACCGAAGGCCTGAAGGCCTGGTAGGCTAGGGCTCGGGCTCCAGTCCTCGCCGCTGTCGTAGCGCCCGCCGCGATGAGGGTGATAGCCATGGCAAGCTCCTTCTCTTGGGTCGTTGTAGGTACGTCTGCGGGCGTCGAGGGTGCTGCGCGCATCACGGTTATGGCCAAGACGCTGATGTATCTGGGCTGCAGCACACTGCCTACTGCCTTGCGGTGCCTAGTGAACTGATGCGTCCCTGGCGGGGCGCACCAAGGGCGTGCACTGGCTGGTGTCGAGCTCGCGTCACCGAGATAATGAGCTCTCCGCCTACTGTGCTGCCGTGCGCTCAAGCAACGTGCGAATTTCGCGGTGGATCCGACGATCCTCGGGCGTCGCGGCCTCTGGAAGGCCATGAAGCAAGGGCATTGTGGCGGTGATGTTCTGGCTTGCCCGAACGAAGTGAGGAAGGGTTTCACTGTCGGTGGTGATCCTTCGGTTCACGTCACGGGCCACGACGCGTGCATGCCCACCATCTCCACGGCGTTTGATCTCCTGATCGACCTCTACGTACTCCCAAACAAGCTGTTGTCCGGCTTCGTCTATTTCCCGCTTTAGGGCTCTCAGCTGCTCCACCCCTACGTGAGGTGGGGCCACTGTCCCCCTTTCGGTTGCGCCGCCGAGGTTGCCTACCGGGGTAGTCTCCTCCGTGGAGACGCTTTCGACGTGTCCCTCGGAGGTTTCCGCCATGAAGCATTCTCGGGAGGGATGATGGCTCCCCCTACCACGAGGAGGTCATGGAGGGATTCTGTGATGCTTTCGATCATCCCCATTAACTCGTTGCTCGCGGGGGATGGGATCGTGCGCTGTGCCACAAAGTGGCTAACGGTTGTCGCGGCGTTGCGGAGACTGAACGGAAAACGCCGTCGGGGCGCTCCGTGCGGAGTGTTCCGAAGAGAGGGTGAGGCGGCGTGGGTCCTCCCTGGATGGCTGGGGTCTGAGGGAGATGCCGGGTTGGCGCTCAAGCCTCCCGTAGCCGGAACCAATGGAGGGGAGAGACTGGATGGTGAGATGGGCCAACGCCAACTCTCCTCCCACCGTGACGATGAAGTCCAGGTCACTGAAACGCACGTGTGCGCCCGGGACCCAGCTGATTGCGTGGTTAGCCATCCGAGGCCTGATTTGGAATGCACAAAGGCCCCTACCTGGTGCACCAACTGTCGGTGTTTCGAACAAACACCGGCTAGTGAATTTATAATTGTTGCACGTTAGGCCCGGATGGTGTACTAAAGGACACAAGGTTTATACTGGTTCGGGCAGAATGTCCCTACGTCCAGTCTGCTGCTACTCATGTTACTAGTACCGAAAAAGGTTCGTAGTAGGGGGTACAAACGGTCGAGAGAGAGACAGGTTCCAAGTCTCTGGTGGAAAGGTCGAAAGGAGGCCAAGAGCTCAGTTGCGGCTTGGCTGTGTGTTGTGTGTCGAAAACAATTGATCAAAAGTCAGTCCCCTTAGTGGGGTGCCTTGCCCTCCCTTTTGTAGACCAAGGGGGAGTAGGGGTTACAAATGGGAGAAAGAGGAAAAAACCAAAGGTAGAGAAGGTCCTTCGGGGGAGCCAGGTCTTCCTTTTCCCATGTGCCTACCCTGCTAACATGGCAGACCGTGTCGGGGATGGCGTGTTTGCTGATCCTTATAGGGTTGTGCCCTGGCTTCTGTCAGCAAGTGAGTGCGTCCCATCCTACACCGACGGACGGTGCGGTGTGTCAGAGGGCTAGGCTATGACCCTTCGGGGAGTAGACGGGGAAGTGACCCTACGTCCATCACTGTAGGTGATGTGAATTCTATCTTGGATCATAGTGGTTGTCGCATGCATGTGTTAGTATCCGCGTCCGAGGGCTGATGGCGACATCTACAACACTGTGGGACAAAAGTCAGCGCCTACAACACTGTTCGGGCACTGTTAGGTCGGAAAGGGCTTAAAGCACCCATCCCATCGTATCCTAGTGGTGCCTTCCTGTAGGTGTATAGGGCATGGCCTTTGATACTGCGGTTGACTCGAATGTCCTGTCGTACCCTGTGCTCGTCTTTATGAAGGATCAGGGTGCAGTCATCGGGCAAGACGGAGCCTAGCCCTCAGGGGTTAGGCGAGACGGAGTCTAGCCCTTAGCCGTCAGGCAAGGCGAGGCCCGCCCTTAGCCATCGGGCGAGGTGGAGTCTAGCCCTTAGCCGTCGGACGAGGTGGAGACCGCCCTTAGACATCGGGCGTGGCGTAGCCTGCCCTTAGCCATCGGGCGAGGCGCAGCCTAGCCCTCAGGGGTCGGGCGAGGTAGAGCCCACCCCTGGATGTCGGGCGAGGCAGAGTCTAGCCCTCGGTGGTCGGGCGAGGTGGAACCAATCTTTCGTCGTTCGAGCAAGAAGCGTAGCAGCGTTCTTGTCTGATCGGAAGTGTCAACGTTCGATGGTTATTAGTTCCACCTCATTAGGTATCCCGGTATTAGGTCTCCGACAGGTGCGGGGATGGAATTGCTCGGCATTGGCACAGGGATAGCGCGCGGTGTCCGTCTCACAGGGCCGGTGCAACAAAACGACGCGGGGGAGGGCAGTGACACGGCGACAAGGGCATTAGTGTGACATGACTACGGAGGTAGGCGACGGCTCGACAGGAAGGTGGATTGAGTGGCGAGACGAGCGCCACGACGGCCAGACGACGACTGCCGTGGCGTCGGCTTAGCCCCGCGCACGGCCTGGTCGGCAGCGCGCACGTGGCAGCCGCGCAGCAGCAGCACCGCCCGGACCCACGGAAGACGACTAGGGTCGACACAGCCTGACATGCGGCTGACAGCCAATGCGGTCGGCCAGTGGAGCAGCGACGGCGTGCTCGCGTGGTGACTGCGGGGCTCAGGACGAGAGACTATGAATGACGCCATGCACGCTTTTCATAGCAGACCGAAAGCTACTAACTAATTCGACGAAAGCTCAACCAAGTCCACGAACCCAAAATCAACACTAACAGCTAGCTAACGAAGCAATTCCTACCACCAGAGGATGACCAGAGAGGAAGTTGGAGAGATGTCGTCGCGCCGAACGCCGGTTCACGAACAGAGCATCAACAACATGGTTACAGCACGTTCCAACGAAGTTTGGAGAATTTTTAAGAGAGCAACGTGACACCCAACGCAACTATGACCTACCCCATGACCAAGAGCTTACTTAGATGCAACCAATAATATAAAAACATGGATCTAGTGTTTAAACATTTTAGTCAAAATTTAAATGCCAAAATGACATTGTCTACTACCCTTCCATACTTAGAAAAGTTAAGGGTTTCAGTTGGGGCTAAATAGCCATTAACTCTTTTATCACAATTTTTAATAGGTCTAAACCTTGTTAACTTCAACCAACAAATACTTCATGCAATAGTCCATACTTTATACTAAATCATAGGAACAAAATATTTAAGCACTAATTAATTATTTCGCCCACAATAAATCGCCAAAAATAGTACTTTAAACGTAAGTTCAAGCGTTTGCCGACTTAACGAAAAGAGCTTATCTTAATTTCAAATTTGATTTTTGAGCTCTCAAGAACACTAGTTAACAGCATTTGTTTCCACAAATTAAAGTTGCATCTTCAACTACACCACCTGCTTATTATCTTTACTTAAGTACTACACACAAGTTATATTTTATTTTTGTTTATATAAATTGTTTTTCATGCCAAACAATTAAAACAACTTATCCCATTTTTCTCGTTAGGATTTTCATTAGCACTTTTACGCACCAAGTAAGTTAACTTGAATATTTATTTGAATCCACAAAAGTGAGTCACATAGGATTCGCTTATTATTTCACGTGCGTTATAAATTTTTAAAACCCGAAAGCTTGTTTGGCTAATCCCTCTTAGACCTAAATCTCGTTGCTAAGCAAGCTCGTAACACCAGGGGTGTTACACCCCAGCATCGTCAGGCCAAGATGCCGAACGCCCGAACCCCATGCCTGCAACCACTGTCATTGTCGCTGTCCTACCGCCTCGTAGAAGACTCAATCAGAGGGGCATCGACGCACCGGCTGCATGCCAGCAGCCGGACAGCTGCGTCGGCTGCCACACCCTTCGACCAGGCTTCGCATGGAATCAGACCTGACTTTGCCGCGGACGTAACACCGCCGCATGCCGAGGCCGTCGCCGATCACCATCGCCGGCACTGACACCCGCCGTCATCGTTGTCGCTAGCCGCCATGGTGCCCCACCACCGCGAGCACCGTCTCCTGCCCTGGGGACACCGGATCCTGCCACCAGGGTACCGATCCCGGCGCCCCCTGGCTGACGCCTTCGTCATGGACACCATTGCAGGCATCATCCCTAGCTTGGGCGCGCTGGATCCGGCCGCCTGTGCCCACCATCGCCCATAGCGCCATCCTCGCATAGCCATCCGCGCCGCCATCGCGCGTCACCCTGGGCATTCGGTCAGACCGAACCGATCGGTTCGGTTCCTCGGTCATTCGGTCAGTTCGGTCATCAGAAACCTGGGACCGATCGGTTTTTGCAAAAAACGAAGACCGAGGAAGTTCGGTCTCGGTTAGTTCGGTTCGGTCTCGGTCACGACCGAACTAACCGGACCTGAGTAGCAGCCACAAACAATAGCAGAATCCATAGCAATTTTCAACAGCATGCTTGCTATTTGAATGCAAAAAAATAACAACACAATATATAAAACAAACCACACATTATTATGACAAGTTCTAGCACACAACTTTATCAGTTCTCACAAATCACAATCACACATAATGACATTACAAACGAAATCTACAGAACTACGGTCAGTTCGGTCACTTCGGTTAACCGACACATATGACCGAACTTTTATCGGTTACTTCGGTTAGTTGGGAGCCAGGACCGAACTCATGACCGAACTTTTCGGTCTCGGTCTTTTCGGTCTCGGTCTCGGTCTTTTCGGTTCGGTCTTCGGTCTTCGGTTAATTATGCCTAGAGTTAATCGCGCGGCACGCTGCCACCCGCGGCTTTGAGGCTTTGAGTCTAAGAACTCATGTAACTTTTGGCGGTATATATCTCAAGTGGATATAGAGACCGGAATTTATCATGTTCATTTCACTTAAATTTGGCTTATGCTAATTTGTTGGGAGAGAAAAACATTGTTGGGTCGTTGAAAAGTACTGCTGAAGTACTACCGCAGAACATAGCGTGTATCCTTTTATCTAAAAAAAAGCTTTCATAGCTGCCACACCATGAGAAAGTCATCTATGGAAAATACCCCATCTGCTCTTCAATCCCATTCCCATCCATGTCCCTCTCCTGTTCGCGTGCTCTCCGCGCCGCACCCCGAGCCTTCTGCTTCTGCGCCGGCTGCTGCTTGGCTGGGCCAGGGCCACTCCTGCCTGGAAGCGATCCCAGCCCATGAACGCTGGTGGGCCTACCCGGGAAGGAAGAAACCACGTCCAACGGCCGTGCCCGTGACTACCCCCGGCCACCGCCCTGGCGCCCTCACAGCTCCAGGCTTCCAGCTCACCCCTGCTTCCTCGGGCGGCGGCGCCGCCGTTTCTCGCGCGCGATGCCGGGGACGGCGGAGGACTCCCCGGCGATACGGAAGCTGGGGCAGCTCTTCCGGCTTACCGAAGTATACCTCTGGTAAGTCTCCTGCCTCCCCTACCCGCTTCTCAGCGTAGGGTTTGTCGTTTGCGAGGAGTGTCCCGGCTCCTCAAACTGCTCTCTCCCTGCAGGGACGATTCGTATGGCGCTGGACCTCACCATGGCCAGAAGAACTGGCGCTCGGCGGAGGGTGCTCTCGTGGTACGGTCTCTGATCCGCTTTGGTGTAGCTCGCTTAAGCTTTCTGATGAGTTGTGGGGCGCTTGTGCTTCCCCTAATATCTGGTTAACTTCGTCGGCTACTGCTAATTTCTTGATATCTGTATATTGAGCTTGAGCAAGAAGGCCCAACACATAATTTCAGGCTTGCCCAAGAGTCTAGTTAACACAAGGAATTAGTTTTGTGGAGTGGTTTGTGCATTGCGCCGAAACTGTAGCCTGTACAAAATGTTAATGGTCGCATGCACTTTACACAAAGTTTTTATATGATATGATAAAATACCCTGGGCACATCTATAACAGACTACCGATAAGTGCATAACTATTTCTCCTAGTTCTACCAGGAAGTAATCCTGGACCTCGAAATGATTCAGCCTGGTCAGGTTAGAGAACCATACTAAACATTTCGAGTGACCGCTCTTCGAGTATCATTTTCTTGAAAGCACATTGTTGACATGGAAGCTGGCTACATAACACTTCCTTGTAGTGCTTTATTTAATTATTTACCGATGGTCTTTGGAAAATTAAGTTGTCTTAAACAATTGTGGCTTCAGTGATGATCGCTGAACTAAGCATTAATCCGCTGCACTTCTCTTCTTGATTCTGATGTCAGTTATTTGTTGATCAAACTGATGATGGTTTGCTTTACACTTTGAATCTCCTTTGAGAGGAAAACCTGTGAAGGTGTGGACTAGATCATGTATAGACCAACAGCGTTATCTTATTAAAACACTTTTAAAATAATTTAGTGATTTCAGAACCATTTTTACTCTTCTGAGGAATTCATTTTGTTGTGAAAGAGTCAATAATCTTAGCTGCTTAGCAGACTATGTCAAGCTTGTTACTTCTACGCTGTGTCCTACAAATTCCAATGAGGTTTTTAATGTACATAGCAATTTGACGACCTTCAACTTTTCAGGACTCCCATACAGGTAAAACATGCAATGAAGCATCCAATGGTACTGACAAAGGTTAGATGCATTTTCATTGTATTCTAGTATCTTCTTCTTTGGTCAATTTTCTATACAGAGGATGTTACAATGTACGTTACTTTTTTTGTGGAAACAACCCATTAGAGAAAAAAAATCATTTCATGTGAAAAATCTTAAGAATCTGAATCTTGGCATGCTTACACACCACCAGTTTTCAGGCCACTGTCTCTTCGTTTGATTAAATGATGTTTTTTTTGGGGGGGGGGGGCTGTTTATAATTGAATCAAGAGATTTTATTGCTCACCTGATTTCTGAGACGTGGGACCTGGATAGACTTCAGGTCTGTCTTAGTTGATAAGTTCACTGGCGCTAGTGAAATAAAAGTAGATGTACTCTTATGAACAGGCAACCACTCAGCATCTAATAGAGAAGGACCAAATCTTTAACTAAAGTCACAATATACCTTTAGTACTATTACAGGGGCTGACCCCTCCCTGTCTAGTGCTTGTGAGATCATAGGATATGGGGCGTGGTGGCTAAGATTGTGGATCATATTCGCCAAGCTCCCAGGGTCAATGTGATCTAGGGACGTGGTATGCTACTTGTGAAAGGGTCCGAAAAGGCAAGGATGACATTGTTTGTGCATTCCTGGAATGGGGATGACACCCCCAGGGCAAGGAACGTGGCACAGTTCCATGTTCCTGGTAACATGTTGTGGATCAAATGGGAGGCCAAATCACCATGGGATTACTGTAGGAAGGGAAAGCTGACGTTGACAATTTGAGTCATTGTTGCAACATCTGTTCATGGCTTCATGCCTCATGTTACAAGTCATATTGCCCACACATAACATTGTAATAGTAAAATCAGTAGCAGTTATTTTTCCTTTTTCCCTTATGTCTCAACCGATTTCTTATTGTGTATATGATCTATCAATAGGCCATTCATTTGTTGAAGATTTGGAATTGGCCAACCTCATGGGTTCTTTGGGGCTTCCTGTTTCATTCAGCACAAGTAAAGTGGTCAGTGCTCACATAATGCGACGCCATGCTACTGTTCCCCTACCGGTTCCATTGCTTAAATCCTTTATGCATTGCAGAACAAGAACACAGGCAACGAGGGAAAGAAAAAAGGAAGACAAGCACCACTCAAAGCAGCAAACACTCAAATCAATGATGCTGTGAGGATACGTGCCAATACTGAAGATAGAGAAAGTGTTGTTGAATCATTGGATGTTATGGAGCACATTCACTCATGCAATTTATCTGGGACTACGCTGGGTCACAATGAACCCTGCCATGATGACACTGACAAGATGCTTAGGGAAGACAGTCCTTATGTTGAAGAACAAGAAGAGTCTGGCTGTAGCACCATCTACTCTGCTGACAAAGCCCCTGGCTGTGATGCTAAAAATCAGCTCACTGAACTTGGGACTTTTGAGCTGTCTGATAACTTGGGCAACCCAGCAAAAGAAGAATATTCAATTCAAGAAAATCAAGCTTCTGACAGCGTGTTGCTAGATTCTGAAGAGATGTCAAGGCATGACTGTGTTGATGGTGAATCTACACATTCCTGTGTCGGCATTTATCAGGAAGAAATGGTGTCCACAAGGGAAGATCAAACATCTGAAGAAACTCTGTCAGTACCCCATTATAATAATGGTGTTGGCCGAGAAGCTAGTCTAAGTTTGGCAGAGCCATCTTCTATTGATGAGCATGCACAGAGTTCTGCCAACAACTTTTACTATGACTATGGTGAATGGAGGGTTGTCTGGGATCCATTCTATAGTCGGTATTATTTTTACAACATCCAGACACAAGAGTCCACATGGTGTCCTCCTGAAGGATTGGAGGATTTTGCATCATATTGTAGCCCAGATACCACTAAAGAGCTAGTTGAACTGGGATCTCAGTGTACAAGCATAGCACCGCAAGAGAACAGTAAGAACCCTATAATTTTTGGATTATCACTTTGAGTCTTGTCCTTTGCAGTTAACATTACGAATAGTTATATGCACTATGATAAAACTTTCTACAATATGTCACACTTGAGCATGTAGAATGGATTGTAAACATTTAATAATAAGGTAGTGAAATCCATTACACACGGTATTGAGTTTTGCACTACAGATGCAGAAGGAGAAAGATATATCTTATTGCATACCTGCAGTATGAGGCCGATTAGTTGTGCCCCACACAGCTTTGCCTGGCGCCGTCCTCGCTCCCATGCATCCAATTTGGGGTGCCTGGCACCCACGCTGCCTGCAAGGCCGTGATCCAAACAGGGCCATATATATTTTGGGAATTTGGTGTTCTCAAAATCACAGTAACCTTAATTGTCAATGCCTTTATTGTGACATTAATTATTGCCATTGATTTCCTGCCTGTAGGTGCAAACAAATATATACCTGAACATGAATGTACTTCTTGGGACCATTTTGTAGGGTTTTTGTCATTTACCTCTGTCTCCTACTCATATGCGCTTCTTGTTTGGGACTAAAGGCTTTGTTGTTGTTGTTTTAGTATGTCACGCATTTCTTTAATCTCATCATCACAGATCTGGCTAGTGATGACAATCATTTAGAAGCACAGGAACAAGATCACTTCATTCATGATTTATGTGACATTCCTGTTGAAAAGCCAATATATCAAAGGTAGGGAAGATCAAACTATACAATGTTTACCAAGTTATTGTTGTTTTTTTGTTAATTCTGTTCATCCTTGCAGTATGATAACTACCTCTGACAAAGCACAGCACACTGAAAATAAGTACAGCGATTCAACAACTATTGTGTTAGAGATGAACCAGGAAGTTGCTAGCACCAAAAAGAAAAAGAGACTAAGGAGATCTCAATCGTGTAAGGCGATAATATATGACATCTGCTTTCTAGGAGTTTGTACCTGTTACAATTTTAGGTTGCACTTTTACATAATAGTTTCTTGGTTTCTTTGAGCAAATGCATCTTTGCATGACTGCTATGTATTGCCTACTTATGTCTAGGTAACTTTTTTTCTTCGAAGTTATGTCTAGGTAACTAGGTCTTCTAGAAAACTACCTTGTTAGCTATGTCTTAGTGAGACTTGCCTAATATTTATTTTATTGTGTTCCGTTCCTGTGCTCTTTCTACATATTTGCCAACAACCATTTTAATTGTTCTACAGATCATTCATGCCAAGACATGGCAGGGAACATCTCCAATGACATCATCAAATACTGGACTCAGCGGTACTCACTTTTCTCACTTTTTGATAGCGGTATAAAGATGGATGAAGAAGGGTGGTTTTCAGTTACGCCAGAGCCAATTGCAAAGCATCATGCATCTCGTGTTGGCGCAGGAGTAATGATTGATTGTTTCACAGGAGTTGGTGGAAATGCCATCCAGTTTGCCACAAAGTACGTCACTGTTATCTTGTAATCGAATCATATGATGGTCAACTGTATCATTTGCTTGAACACTTCCTATTGCATAGCAACTGTTATTTTGCTTATGTTACGAGAATGCAGTGGCTATATGCCTATATCACCTTAAGCAGTATGCTATGTCCACTGCCCAGTTTAACTAAGGCATCTGCTTCCAGTGATTTGTTAAGGCTCTTCCTAGTTCTGCTGTTATTTAATATATGGAGGTGTCCTTTTAGAAGAAGGAATAGACTATTACTTAATATGGAGGTGTTATTGTGGACATTTTGAGCATGCTCAGCACGTCACTTGAGTTAGTAGAGCTAGCCTTAGTTGTTTGCAGTGTAGCTAAAGGTGGATTTATTTTATGTTATCAATGTTTCTTTTACAGTACTAAAACTTTATTGTTCCACATTAACTATGTCAATTCCTTTTCCAGGTGCAAGCATGTAATTGCAGTTGATATTGATCCACAAAAGATTGATTGCGCACATCATAATGCATCCATTTATGGAGTAAATGATCGCATAGATTTCATTGTAGGTGATTTTATACATATAGCTCCTCATCTGAAGGTAAATGCCTTTTTCTTGGAATTATTTATTTTAAGTTTGTTAACATGTCGCTTCCATCAGCTACATGTCTTTGTAGCTGTTTGCGAGAGTGAATTTATTGTTGACCTTGGTTGCATTTGCCCACCCATTTTAGGATAGGGTCTTGTACTACAAATATCTTGATATTTCAAGTCCTACAAAAATCATATTTTTCCATTTGAACATTGAGATTTTATGGTCCCATGGAGTTCTGCCTATTTTTCTATGATGCCCATCTTTTGGCAGTACCTTCTTTGTGTACATAATAAATGGGAGGAAGGTTGAGGAAGATCCCCTGATGTCATTTATTTGTGGCCTAATTGGTTATGCTTACTTAAGCAAACTATTTTCTGTAGGGAGAAACTGCTTTCATGTCGCCTCCTTGGGGTGGACCTGACTATGCCAAAGTTGATGTTTATGATATGAAAAGCATGCTTATGCCTTGTGATGGGTTAGTTCCTTGTTTCTAGTTTTAAGAGAGTAATTTCTTTCAGTTTGTGCTCACTGATGTTTACTTATTTTTCTGTTGATCGACTATACTCATTGTTGAACTCTTTAGGTACTCTCTTTTTAAACTTGGTACTATGATAGCTTCAAGAGTAGTGATGTTTCTTCCTCGCAACATTGACCTAAACCAATTGGCTGACATGTCCTTGTCTGTGGACCCCCCATGGGCGGTTGAGGTAAGCCCATTTTGCTGATTTTGTGCCAAGCTGACTTTTCCTATAGATGTCACAATGGTCTCTCTCTGCAGGTCGAGAAGAACTTCCTCAATGGAAAGCTGAAAGCCATAACGGCATACTTTGAAGAACAGGATGGTTGAGTCATGCATCGGCACTGATGATACAAATCATCTTGCTAACTTAGGACTTGCGAGCAATTTTGGAGGGACCTTTGAGTATAGGACTTAGGACATGTCCCTCTCCAATGGACACGATGAAAGTGACTTGGGTCTTTTTCACCAAAGGACATGTCCCTTCGCCTTCGGTGAAGACAGTATTTGCTAATTGATCACTAACTGTTGTCTAATTCTAACAATTTGCTCGGGAGCCCATGACGAAATAGAAATTTGTTGGCAGGGATGAGTCGAGAGAATGGCTAACCTTCATTGGTATCATACAAAAGTAGCTCCGCTTATCTCAATTCTCAGCAAGTGAAACTGTGAAAGGAAAACTACAAGGCTGACAGTCGAAAGCGTGGTAGTTAGTTTAATTTTGCCCTATGATAAGCAAGCATGCTTCCTGGTTTATTTCATACATCTACTAGTGGTTTCAGCTGCAGTAGTGTGTTCGTGTGCGTGTAATTGTGACATATCTGGTCCTGCGGGTATGTGAATGATGCAAGTGTATGTATGTGTCGTCCATCTAAATGTAGTAATTGGAAAAAAAAAACGAGACGGCATCAAGGTTCCAACTTGAAAAGTTGTTGTATGGATTTCCCTCTAAGAACATATCCCTGTAATGATTTTATACTAACATATTTGAAGACAGCGTGGTACCTTATTACACAGCTCTAGATGGATCCAAAAAATTTCCTAACTTAAAAATAACCAAACCATGAAAATAGGGAAAACGTACTATGTTTCTATCTATCGTTAACGTTGATTTGCATAAAGAAAGGTGTTTCGATTCACATACAAATGCAAATGCTCGTATGTTGTACATAATCTCTTCCTTATCAAGGGTGCGTTAATGTTTCAAATCTAGATTCTCTTGAGAAATATTTTCGATGAAGCATTTTGTTGATAAATCAGATTGACTTTGTCAAACCGTTTGGCTAAGAGGCTGATTTCAATTCCATAAAAAAAATTGCATAAAGAAATTCATATAAATAAAAATACGTTTAAAAAATAACAGAATTTTTTATGTGTATAGAACAACTTAAATATAATCCATTTAAACTTGTTGTACTTTTAAAAAGGTTAACTAAAAAATATCATTGTTAAGTACAGAGGAAAGGCAACAAAGAGAATCACGTGAAATTGGATTCTGTGCGTTTCACCTGCGTAGGCAAAACTAGTGAATCGGTTCCAGTCTATTTTGGGCAAGAAACAAAACTGCAAACACCGTTTGGCACATATTCTGGTGTTCTATGTGAGAAACTGAAACGTTCCGTACGTCCAAACACACCCTAAATACTGATATTTAGGACAAGCAAATTATTCAAAAATATATACACTAACATAGTATATACTTCTATAAAATGTAGAATTCCATCTTAATTAAGCTATGCCAATAATCATCGTTATCTCCGAATAAAGTAGAGTTGTCTCTTAAGTATGCATAAGCATATAAAGCAACTCCAACAGTTTGGCTAAAATTACTAGCCAAATTTTATAGTTTAGCCATTTTGTAAAATAGAAAACACATCAAAAAAGAAAAGGTCTGCAATAGCCCCTTGTTGTTTCTTATCTTCAGATAGCTAGCGTCCATGGTTGGTTATATATGGCCACCTAAAATTATGGGATAGCCAGCTTTCTATTTTACAAAACTAGATAACACATCTGTTGGAGCCCATTTTTGCTATATAAATTCTAAAATAGCCTCCAAAACAAAAATAGACGAGCTGTTGGAGTTGCTATGAATGAAAAATGGTGAAGTGCCTCGTCGGCTACTGGCAAAGGTATCCGATTTCGTCTCGTGGATTGCATAATAAAGTCAAATGGGTTCAGCTTCGTCAGTCGCAAACAAAATAATTTCAGCACCTAAGATTCAAAGGCATTCATATATCTAGGTACCATATTGAATGCATCTGTTCATTCTTCGGATCGTGTGGTAGTGCATTTTCCATGCTTATCATACACATTATGTGCCTCCCTAGCTTGCTCTTTTGCTTGCCGCTATTTAGGCCCAATCCCACCACAGCCACAGGTTGGATCGAGCTTGGGTTAGGCCAAGAAAAAAAAATATGAGGTAAAAAAAATCTTTGGCCGAGCCTAGCCCGACACATTGGCGGGTTGAGTGACTACTAATCACTGGTTGATAATTGATACAGTTATCATCCACTTTTTGAGCCAATCATAATTGAACACGTCATCCGTAGAGTAGAGCTGAGGTGAGGGACCAGCCACTCATTTAGATCTCAAAGAACCATCGGTCTATTAAGAATTCCTCAATTAGAGAAAAGATAGACTCATGCCATATATGCCCTGTAGGCTCGTATATATAAAGGGACTGATGTATACGTGAATAAATGAATGAAGAGATGACTTCCTCCCGCATATATTTGTCTCCTGTGTTTTTTTGAGTTGTTCTTGCGAATTGGGATGGGAAACAGGATCTGCATCTACAACTCCTATACGCCTTTTTCTTGGGATCTGGAATGGGGCACGCTCCTGTTCCCGTTCGCCAGTCGCCATCTTCCCGTGCCAGAGCATGAACGCACAACGGCACAAGGCACCAGCAAGCCTTTTCACGCTAGCGGTGTGACGCGAGACGGCCTGAACGGCACACGCAAGCTTGAGCGGTGGGAGCCAAGGCCAGCCTGCCAGTCAGGCCGAGATCTCTCATGTCCGCAAACTGAAAATAGAAATATCCACGTGGCCCATTTGAATTCTCTGACCACATACAGAAGACGAAGATGACCACAGACTGAAAATTGAACGTGACATACAATTACAAATGGGCCACAACAACAACAGATGAAATTAAGCCCGCATTACACAAACGGCAACCAACTAACGGTGGATGAAAACACAAATATCCATCACTCGGATGATGGATAGAAATTCCGTTTTTTTTGGGGGTTGGATCTGGTCAGTTTTTTTTCAGACGGATGACGTTGGGTTGGTCGTTTTGGGTGGCCCATGATCAGTGTACCGTTGTTGGCTCTAAGGCCTCACACCTGCATGCATGGAATGATGGAAAATATCTTGACCATGTTTTCTAAAGAGCTTTCCTGAGAAGCTACACAAATGGAAGAAAAAGCGTGGTTAGGACAAATTGGTCGGGTCTAGTTTCTACATTTAGTACAAATAAGGTCTGTGGGAGAAGCGTGATAAAAAAAAGTCATCGAAAAGCACATTGTTTGGCTTCTAGTTTTAATTTACTTAAGCCATTAGGCACCTTAAAAGTTATACCAAACAAACCCCTCATTTACTCTCCTTCATACATCTACTTCAATCTCAGGAAATGGGAAGATAATGAGCAGAGAACAAAATGGAAGTAGCAGGCGTGTCGGCGCGTGGATATGTCCTTACTTAGCAACATAGAGTCTTTTTTTTAAAAAAGAACAACCACAAGAGCTACCTATTATATTAAAAGCAAAAAACCTAAGGAGGATGTTGTACATTTTTTTGGCAACGTAGAAGTTAACCTCCGCTTAAGATGTCTACTCTGCTAGTTTAAATATGGATCTAATTCTGCCTGGAGACCATCCCACTTCCTCTCATCGCTAGCGAGATAGCCGGAGAGGGAGCCTGGAGGAACTTATCACCGATTTATATCTTGAACTTATCGGTCACGATTTATCGCTTAAAATCTAGATATTTTTTCAATGCTTTAATATTCTAGAGATTCCATGTTGAAGTTTTGAGCTAGTTATGAAAACCCGTTGTGTCTTAAAATGGCATGTGTACATGTGGGTGGATAGGGATTGGCGAGATTCTGACAATTTTTTTTAAACTATAAGTTGTTTTGATTTTTCTGAGTAAGTATCTACGTACTCTCTCCGTTCCTAAATATCTGTCATTTTCGCTTCTCGAGAAACAACTTTGACTAAATATATATTAAAAAATATTAATATTTATGATGCATAATTAGTATCATTGGATAGATATTTGAATCTAGCTTTTTAATAAATTTATTTAGAGATAGAAATGTTGCACGCATTTTCTATAAATTGAGTCAAAGTTATCGACACGTAAATCATAGCGACAAACATTTAGGAATAGAGAAAGTATATGATAAAAGTTATATATTAAAAAACAAAACAATTTATAATATAAAATGGAAGGAGTAATTTTTATGTCAATTTCAATTCTCTCTCGCAAAAAAAAAGTTTCATGTGAATGTTTTCAGTGAAGTTTCATTTGGCACTAGACACACTCACTGACTCACACAGTCACACTCGACTCGAACGCCCTGGATCTGATTGATTACACGTTGACGGTGGTATGGAGCCTCAACACCCCCGGCTCCGGCGCTGACCGTCGACCCGACCCGACCCTGGCTCGCCTCCTCCGCGCGCGATCAGTCGAGTCAGGCGGATTGGAACGGATCAGTAGATCCCACTCCGCCAAAACCTTTGCTTGCATTCAACTCCCCCGGCGACACGCCAACGCCATTCCAACCGCCGGGATCCAGCCGCTGCACGCGGCGGCCACCCGCCCTGCCGGCCGGCCGAAGTGGTTGAGCGGGCGAGGCGGAGATGCAGAGCGCCACGCGGCTGACGCTGCTGCTGTGCGCGGCGTGGGCGGCGGCGCTGCTGTACGGCGAGATGGGCGCCTACTGGGCCTCCTACCTCGCATGCTCGTGGCCCTCGTCGTCGTCCTCCTCGCCGCCGGTGAGTACGTAGCTCCGCTGATTTGTGCGACGGTGCGGCTGTGCGGGTGTTTTTTTGGCACAGGGGTTTTTCTTAGGATTCCAAATCATTGTTCGGGATCCAGAAATTAGCACCGCGTCGATTAAGCTAGGGTTGCGTAGCAGTTGCTCATCCTTTGTTAGGCACACATTTCGATCTCACTGAGGCAAAAAGGTTGTCTGATACATCGTCTTGATTGAATTCTCACGTATTAAGGCTGTGCAGCGCAGCAATACGGTTTTGCGGGTGCCTTAAATTTGATATAAGGCATTGCTTACCCGTGATTTGTTGGCTTTGTCACAAATCATGCTGCACTCTTTATGGCTAGTCCTTTGCAGTTCATTGGGACACAGTAGGTCAGTATTAAGAGAGGTTGGGGATGATAGTTTTCAGTGGACTAGTAACTCACCAATTTTGCATGAAAACTTTGTTATCTTGCACGGGCATGTTATTCCTTAAAACTGAATTTGAGTCGACCAGTAAGTAACCATTTTGCACAACATTGTTATCTTACAATCGTATTTACCCCTTCAACTTTTCTTGGACAGAATAACCATGTCAAGGTTGCTGTTGTTGCTGATCCACAGGCGAGTTCCCCTTCTAACATTATTTTGGGCAATTTTACTGTTAAACCAGTAATAGTATGCAAAAATTGTTTTGAATATGTTGCTCCTTCCTGAAAAAGATTTTCCTTTGGATGCAGCTTATGGACAGCACCTCCATTGGTCTTCCATCGAGCTCAGTTGCTCTCCAAGCTGCTGAGTTTTACACGGATTTGAACATGAGAAGGTCCTTCCAGTCTGCCATACTGCCATTCAAACCTGATGTGGTCTTATTTCTTGGTGATCACTTTGATGGAGGCCCTTACATGTCCGATGAAGAGTAAGGCACGGATACTGATTTCTAATTCATCTTTTAATTGGTTCACGAAGTCACTTATCAACATTCTATCTAATACTAAGTTGTCCTGTGATGATTGGGACTATTGTTAGAATGCAAAAGATATACACACAACCTTTTTGGCGGATGCAATTTATCCTTACAACAGTTCCATATTACCTTTATTGTGTAACCACCTCTCTATTTTATCCTATACCCTTTTCTTCATTAGTTATTTTAGCGATATACATTACTCAGAACTTATTCCATGACATAATGATCAAATTGTTCGGCATTTAACTTTGTATTCTTTCCCTAATCTGTGTTCCAAACCTTTCAGGTGGCAGGAATCATTGTTTCGATTTAAACATATATTCAGCCTGAATGAACAAATAACAAAGCCAGAGATCCCTATCTACTACCTTTCAGGAAATCATGATATTGGTTACTCAGCATTTCATTCAGTTCATCCTGAGGTGATTAACCACAGTTGCCCCTCTCCCCTGCGAGGTTTCCATTTACTACTTTCTGTAATCTTATGCGGTTATTTATTTCCAAAGGTATTTTATTTTAGCAGCCATACACTTGTAGACAAAGTTAGGCTTCCTTTCCATTAAGATTCTAAGTAGTTTCTTCTCATCTAGGGACTACCCAGACTTGGTCCCTGTTGCTGAAACTCTGGGTGACACCCCTTCCATGATTTGTACTTTTTCACCAAGTGCAGCCAGAACTGAAGTTTGCAACGTATTTTGAACCTAGATCATTGCTTTGCTAATTGCTGCAAGTGGCCCCTCTTGGTGTGTTTTTAACCTTTGCAAAGAGATGTTTGTAGCACCCTGCTGAACCCTATCACTGTTTTTTCTCTCAGCTGGTTGGTCCTTCATGGCTTTGCCATATTACAAAGAGGCTATTTCGACATATAACAAACTTCTCATTGTAATCTGAAGTTTAACAATTTACCGAATTTAAGTTTACAGACCATAAAGTGTACACCTTAGCCAAATCAATGCATATATCTAAATTCTAGTTATGATTTGTGCATTTCTATAACTATGTAGTGTTCAGAATATTTATTTATTTTTCATGTAGGTGCTCAGTCGGTATGAAAAAGAATTTGGATCAAGAAATTATCAATTTTCTTCTGGGAAGGTGGGCTTTGTTGTTGTTGATGCCCAAACACTTGATGGTATGTTTCTTCACCTCCACCTGTGCATTACAGCATTAAAGAAATTAGCAATCCTAGTACAAACATTGGATTCATACTTTAGATTTGATTGTTTTTCTTGATGACTAATGATGTCAAGTTGTCCACGATTTTCCTGCGATGCATCTGCTTTCTGCAGCTAAAAACTCTTATCAACCTACCATCTTTCTAGCAGGAGTTAAAAAAAGCAAAGAAAGGTCTTCCTCTTGGGAGTTCATTAAAACTCTATCTCCAGGTATGGCCTTATACATATGATCACACATTATCTACAGATGCTATCACTTACTCTCAGTCTTAACTATTTTTTTTCTTCTCTTTAAGGTAATGCATCGAACCCAAAGGTTCTACTAACGCATATTCCACTATACCGACCTGATAACTCTCCTTGTGGCCCACATCGTTCTTCACCTATTATAAATCAGGTATTCTTTTCTTGTTACCAAAAAACGTGTTTATTCTCTGCTATGAAAAGTAATTCGTCAAACTTGCATATGCGCATTTCGGCCATAAGGGCAGACACTGTACCATGTTTTTTTTTGCCAGAATTATTCTTTTTTTCATATGTAGCATCATTCCTCCACTTTATTTGTTTTTAATATTCTACAAGTTCTGACATAATAAACAATTCAGTCAATCACATGAATAGTTTGCTGATTGTTTTTATTCTGTTCCAGAGGGTGTCTTATGCTGCCTTAGACCAAGGAATCACGTATGTTCTTCCTCACACTCTACTGCTTTGCTACTTTCATGTTTCAGCTAATTTTGTATTTACACCATAAATATCATTTGACTTGGAAAACAATGATTGTTACCTTGACTTGTGATTTAATTTTGGACTGAACTTGTCTATCCTGTTCTATTTTGAAGAATTGCCTGTGATTAGTGGTATCTCAAATTTTTACAGTCTGGTTTTCCCTGATGCATTTTCTGTAAAATCACTTCTGATCAGTGGTCATACCAGTTCAAAAACTACTGTTGGCAAAGCCATATATATGGACTGACATAAGGCAACCATTTTGTTGCAGCTACCAAAATTATCTAACTAAAGAGACTTCTGACCTTTTGCTAAACTTGTTGAAGCCGGTAAGCTTTTGTTTGAAGAGATTTAGATTAACTTATGTGTCTTTTAATCCAGCTAATCCCTCTGTAGGTCCTTGTGCTCTCAGGCCATGATCATGACCAATGCACGGTTGTCCACTCCACTCCTTTTGGGCCAGTTACAGAGGTAAAAGAATTGTAGCTTTCTGTTGCCACATGTTCCAAGTTTTGCATCTAATGGAACCCAACTTTTAATGCCACAGCATACGCTGGGGACAATAAGTTGGCAGCAAGGAAATCTCTATCCATCTTTTATGCTGCTATCTGCTGGACCCAAGGTGTCACAAAATTCAACTGATCCGGAACACGAGGTTGTGACAAACCTTTGTTTTCTGCCTAAACAAACCCATGTTTATGTCTGGTAATGGTTACAACACCTTCTTCCTGTTCTATACTTGTATTTATTTATTAGTGACAAGATCTACAATTGAACTATACATCATTGTTGCTTGAACTGTTTGTACAGGTATATCTGCCAGTTTGTAGTGACCATCCTTCTCCTAGTATTTTGGCCAACAAATGGTCTCAGTTCTCTTCCTTACATGAACACATTCGTGAGCTTCATGAGGTCGGTGGGTGCCGAACTGCTTTCAAGAACCAAGGAAAAAGATGACGAGGAAGATGGTGAATATGATATGATTTTTGATGCGGAAGGATCCATGCACCTCGTTAAAAAGGCTGTGGCAAAGACCCCAAGTGCTAGCTCAGACTCCAGATCTACAGGGCGGTATGTGCTTCTTGGATGATGGTTATAGATACTTAATCACACAACTGAATGATTTCATTCGTTCCTTTAACTGCATGTATTGTATGATATGATTTTTGCAACGTAATTGCAGGGGAAGTGTTGTTGCAAGGGCAACAGCAGGAAAACACCAATTGGAGCCTGATTCATCATCTATTCATGTCGACATGGGTTCTGAGATGACATCAGAAGATGGAGGGAAGTTGGCCCGCGGTAGCAAATCGAGAGTAAGGAAGGTGCTCCAACGGCTGTTCCGTGTCATTCAATCGATTGTTATCATTGCCGCTCTGAATGTCCCCCTGTACATGATGCTTCTGTTCAAGGATTGGATTGATCGTTGAAGTATGCATATGAGAATCTATTGTTTTTGAGTAATTCAGTAGATTGATATATCTATATGAACAACTGGCAACTGCACATGCAAAAAATAAAGTTGGTTTTTAATTTGCTGAAGCATCATCAAATAGTATGTATAGTATCTCTATTTAACCTGGGCAATCGTTGCAACGTACAAAACTACCTTTGAGGGGTGATGATGGTAAGGATTCCTGGATTTGCTTCACATGAATCATCCCCTGTCCCTGGAGACCAAAGAAGGTTCATTAGGAATTTCTTTTCTTGTTATACTTACTTGTGGGGAACTTGGCGTGCCAAAAGGATGAATCGAATGTATGCAACTACTCTTTGGTTTGGATTGGATTGGGGCGCTCAGTGAATTGGATTGTTTATGGCTTATTTTGTTCACTGGGAGTTCTGGGCGCCCCTATCCAATCCAATTCACTGTAGCTGCTACTGTCTGCTCTCCTTCAAGGAAATAATGCGACTATGAGAGTTGCAAAATAATTTATCGGTAAAATATATTTCGTAATTCGGCTAATATTCATTTGATATATGAAATTTCTTTTTTATTTATTATTGATCGAATACGATACTAAAATAATTTATTATGAAAATATATTTCGTAATTAATCTAATGATATTCATTTGATATCATAAATGTTGATATCTTTTTATCTATTATTGATAAACTTAAGATACTAAACCATAACACTGTTCTATAATTGTATTCTTTTACGTCCCTCTATAAGCGGCGTAGCCCCTCGTGGTTTTTATGGACGTCGATGGGGCGGAAGTACCTTAATAGTGTTTGCTAGTCGCTCTTTCTGCTTTGTTTTTTCGTGGCCATTTCGTTTTAGCAGCCAGCCTTCCAATCAAAACTTGCGATATCGCATCGTATCTGCGCACCGGCACTGTATCCTTGGTGCGCTGCGCTGCTCGCCGAACCCTTCCGTCTCCGCCATTGTCTCGCTATTCGAACGTAAAGGACCTCTGCAGAAATCCCAAATCCATCCCCATCCTCCGGCACGCTGCCATCGGATCCGCCCATACTCCGGCTCCTGCTCCTCGCTCACGTCCCTCACGCCCATCTACCCAGCGGCGCATCGCAGCCCCTCGTGGTCTCGCCGGCGCCGTTCGTGTCAGAGCGTCGATGGGGGCGGCGCTCCTGCTATATATCACCGCTCAGCTGCTCCTCGAGTCCGCTCTGCTCTGCTCTGCTGCATGTGTTCGTGGCCAGAAAGCCAGGCACCTGTTTCTGCGTGTCCAACAAAGACCATTGGACATTAGATATCGGCCCTGTCCGTTCGCTGAAATTTAGCTGAGGCTACAGCTTATGCTAATTTATTACTAGAAGAAAATAATACTTTTTTCAAAAAAGTCTGGACCCTTCTTCTTATCCCACCGCTTCCAATCCTTGTGAAGTCCCCTTCCTCCACCACCGCACACTCTCCTTCAAGTGCTCAAAAATCAAAATGGTACGGGACGATTTCCCGTTTAACAGAGATTATCAAAATCCATCCAACGCACTTGGGATCTTGCGGTGGTGGATAACCAAAGGATCCTTACAAGGGGGCCTGCTCTATTCTAAGCCAATCTTTACCAAGCCAAAATATGGCCAAGTTCAAAAGATTTGACACACAATTGGTTGGTTGCCAAAGTTTTGGCAATACTTTTCAAAATTTTGGTAAGATAATATTTTTCTCTCTTGTTGGTAGCAAATCAAACACCAGCCTTCATTACTTTACTAAAATACTGGCTTGCCTTAATATTGGTATACCCATATTTTGGCTTGTGTTAAAATTGGCTCGGCAAAAATTGGCATTGAACAAGCAGGCCCAAGATCCAGCCATCTAAGTCCGTTCATTTCATTCGGATTTTGGATTGTGCAAATCCATTTCCAGTTTTCCACCGTCTAGAGACAGCCAGACCTGCATTCCTCCTGGGCTCCTGGCCCAACCTCGCGTCTTCGCCGTCGCCCAAGCACCCCCACCCGTCGAGCACTTGTAATCCTGTAATCCTGTAAATTTCTCAAAAAAACTTGTAATCCTGTAACCTTCGCCATGGCGCACGCGCCGCCGCCGCCGCCGCCGTGCCGCTACGTCGTTCGCTCCTCTTCCTCAAGGAGGCCCGCCTCCTGTCCTCACTCGCGGCCCCCTTACCTGGCCTCCGCCACCCGCGCGCCCTCCGACCCACAGGCCGCCCCTTGCCCTCCGATGCCGAGGACACCGACGATCCAGACGCCGGCGACGGCGGCGCCGCCGCGGTTTCCTTCAAGAAGAGCCGCAACGAACTGAAGCGGGAGGCCCGCCGCGCCGTGAAGTGGGGAATGAACCTCGCCAACTTCTCCCCGCCTCAGATCAAGCGCATCCTCAGTGCCGCGTCGCTGGAACGCGAGGTGTTCGATGCGCTCATGCTCGTCAAGGTTCGTACATCCGTTCGTTTCCTCGACGAGATTGTGGTGGATCACCGGATTGGTGACAGACATTCACGTGTAATTCTTGCTTCTCAGAAATTTGGGCCGGATGTGCGGGAAGGAAAGAGGAGACAGTTCAATTACATCGGTCCGTCTGTTTCTCCGAGCATGTACTACCAGCATTTTCTTATGCCGAATTATTGTGTTCTTCAAGGGCTTGCTTGGTTCAGTAATGGAATTTGTTGATCCATGACATTTATAGAGATTGATTTATAAGTGTTTTTAAGCTCTTCAATGGCAATAGGGTTTTGGTATTTATAATTATTATATAACATAATTTACCTAACATGTGTTGATACATGGATGCAAAAGTAGTAAAGAAGTAAGGTTTTGAGAAATAGAGAGCCAGTAAAGAATTGCTGAGCTATGTTTGTCGTATATTACCTTTTCATTTTATGTTATATCCATTTTGACCAGGAAGACTTCTGCGCAATGCACAACCAGAATTGATGGATACTCTAATACAGGCTTCCAAGGATGGAGATGAGAGCAAGTTACATACCTTACTTAGTGAAGGTACATTGTTGGTGGAAGAGGAGGAAGTGGAGGACCTACCTGATGAAGAAGAGGTAGCTTTTTTTGGTTGACATAACTAGAATGATGAAGACCTAGCAAACACTGAACTAACCGTTCAGCATTTCAATAGGACAATCAAGAGTATATGAAAATTGCAGATAGATGGTTTGAAGGCCTCCTTCGCAAAGACATTTCAGTTACTAATGAAGTTTACTCTGTCCATAGTGTTGAATTTGATCGTCAGGTATTGTCTGCACTTACATTTGATATTTGATTTGAAAATTTGATCAGAATGTTCATCCATGCATTGAATCGGCAGAGAAGAGATTAATAATGAATTGATACATTAATAATAATGGCTGACTTGTTTTTTCATAGCACCTGGTTTTTCTGGGCTGCACCTTAATTGATCTCGTGTCATCCTTTCTTAATTTTGTCTTCTAAGGTCTTGAAAAGCTTTACTGGAAGTAATTATTTGAGCCCCAGGTCAGGACTGCTATAACCTAATACTAATAGGCATGCCCACTCAAAATATAAAGTTATAAAACATTTTCCAAACATGTTTCTCTAATTGTTCCTTGCACCACTTTTCTATGCCTCTTATTTGCTGGTAGTCTAGTATGGTTTGTCCAAAATACTTGACTGAAATTAGGTTAACAAGCCAGAATCCAACCTTTTTTTTTGTGCAAAAGCAGTTTAAGAAACAGACCATTGATCATTTTCCCTTGAATGAAATGGTAAAATTACTGTTGTCTTGTTGAAGTAGAGAGATAAAGTATAGTATTACAGGCAGATTCTGGTTAAAAAATGAGAAAATATTGAGTGCACTCAGGAAATCAGGAACTACGTAGTTTCTTCCGCTCAAAGAGCAGGAGTCTAAGGAGTCCTTACCTGTTTTAAATTTCTTGCATGGATTTTGTTCAGGTCTTCAGGCCCTCAGTTATATTGGCCTGTTCATCCTTTCACGCAAAACGTATGGAAAATTGATAACTGAAATGAAATTGACCTTTATCCAAACAGAAAGCTATTGCTGAAACAAAGAAAATAGGTGATTCAAATGCTGGTTCACATTGGGGCAACTTTGGTGCAAAAGGTAGCCAGTTCGTATGGATGGAAAGATCTTCAGTAATGTTTCTAGAGAGGGCTAGACTTACACTGGGATGGAGACTTCATTCTTTCTTGATTGCTTTATGGAAGTATAATGCATGTTACTTTAAAGGGAAGGCTCATCTTAACCGACACAAAGATCTCAACTAAGGATCTAAACAATAAAGTACTCAATGTCTAAAGGACTCAGACTTGTAATATATTTTCCGATCATGAAAGCTAATCTGGAACCATGAAGCCTCATTTGGTATTGTTTTTCCCTATAAGGGTCCACAATAATAATCTATGTTAAGCGTGTTTAATTGCCTGAGTGATTGTTTTGTCCTTATTGGCTATTGCCAAGTAGCCTAATAAGTAAATGCATGCTAGATTTCTTACCCGTGCCACAAATTTCAAACCTTGATGAGCAATCTAAATTTCGAGCCTTGTTGTATGGCTTTCTGAAAGTCTTTTGTTGTTATTTAACCAAAGTTTGCATCTCTATTATGTTGGTGCATGTCACTGACATTATTGGCATTGTGTGTTATCATTTGTAATAGAGTCATGCATGATTCAATGTAGCGAGTGTAACTATGAATTGTGACTAACAACCTCAGTCACTGAGCAAAACTGATGTTAGGTCTATAGAAACAGTTAAGGAACAAGTGTATATCCTAGTTCAGGTTAAGTATACTAATTGTAAGAAAGTAAATTACTGAAACATGAATGTTGTTATTTCATACTATATTGTAGATGATTGCTATGTTTTCAAGATGTTTAAGAACACGATGCTTATTCTGATGTAACATCTCAGCTCTCAGAACTTAAAGCAACAATAAACTTTTTGCTCACCCTCTTGATCCCTTCAGATTATGCAACATGGTTACTATGATCCCATATGGCCATATGGGAAGCATGGTTAGTAGCATTGTGATCTTTAACATTGTTCTGCATGAATCCAGTAATAATAGTGTTCGTGTTGCAATTTAGTATTAATTAAACTACGTGTAATGCTGGTTGTATATTTCTTGGTGCTGTGGTAAGTGAGACCATATACTTGTGTTCTTTTCTTCTTGAGCCTTCTTATTGGCTGTGCTTTGAGTATGTCAAAGATGAGCACTTCTAGTGCTGAAGCTTAATGCATCCAACATGTAAGACTGGTGTTTGCATCGAACTCTAAAACTAAACTTTCTCATGAATACCTATTGAGGCATTTGGGATGCTCATGCACACCTAAACCTACTAAAACAACTAAGTCAACTGCATTTGTTCTGGCTCAATGTTTGAGGTTCTTCAGTTGCTCTAACATTTTGTCAATAGGAACTGCGAAAGCTTGTGAAGAGAGCTCACATGGTCCAAGAAAGCACACACAATAAAGATGGGGAAGATTCTAATGTGAAGCTTTCTGGAGCAAAGAAACCACTTATGAGGTTCCTTCGTTCCCTAGCAAATGAGGCTTATGCTGCATAGGTGAGCTACAAGTTATCCTTGATAACTTCTTGTATCCTTATGTATGAAATTGTAAAAATTACCTCTATATTGTTGCACAAACACTACTTTGGAGAGGTACTACCCAAATAGCTGCCAATAGCAAAACGGCCTAGCAAATTTTCTACAACTAACCTGTCCTGACATAGCGGAGGCCCTAGGTTGATTCTCTACTCCTAAAAGAGTAAACTGGACCCGTTCACAGACCGTGGTGAAGCTGCTGCGCGATAGCCTCCCTCCGGCTGACATGTGGCCCAGCCTCACGTCACCCACGTCGTCTGGCACTTCCCTACGGCCCTCTGCAACCACCACCTCCTCTCCATCCGTCACCGCCAACCTAGCGCCCGCTGTGCCGTTCCCAGCTGGTATGCCCCGGTGTCCTGCCTGCGCGGCTCCTAGCTGTGGTTAGGAAACCTGTTTGCTCCTCCGGCCTCCCACTATGGATCCCCTTTCACCCTCTGCCCATGTGTCGAGTGTCGACGTCGTTCCCCTCCCATGGCCATCCCGCGCCGACGTAGATCAGCCCCGGTTTTGGGAGGGGAGAGGGGGACAGTCCTCTTCCCAAGCCCGTCCTGCGCACCACCGTCCTCCTCCCGTGCCCATGTCACACCACTGTAGATCAGACCGGTGTGGGGGCGAGAGACCTTATCCCATGCATGCTCCCCGCGCCACCGTAGATCTGGCCGAGCATGGGGCGAGAGGTGGTTGTTTAATGATGTGGACACCGTGTGGTTCTCCACGACCCGGCGGACACACTCGGCTACAACAATCAGCGGTTCAGGCATTGCTTGGGCGTGGGAACAGTGTGTAGGGTTCGTCTGCCTTCCTTTCCATTCGTATTGCCCAGCCTCCTCCCAGCCCTCAGGCGTGGCTGTCGGCGTAATGGCAGTAGGCCGACTTTCATTGTATGCCACCCTCGTGCCTTAGCAGCAACAAGATTGTGAGATTGGTGTGGACATGGCACAGGCAAGTCAATTATTCAGCTGATCCAGTTGAATTCTGTCCCGTCCCAGTGCCTCATTCACCAGGTATGTAGGCCTTGTGCTTGATGATTTGCCTTTCTGAACTCATGTGGCGATCACTGTGTGCTTGATGATTTGCCCATGTGAACTCGTGGTGTTCCAATGCATATTTTAATTACTGGCCAATTAACCACACCTAGGTTCAAATAAGGACAAATTTTGGATCCAAATCTGGAAGAAGGGAATGTGTAGGCGTCTGGTAACCAGGTCAATCAAACATAGGAGTATGGATAAAGAGCTGGAGTGCTGCAGTGATGGACAAGAAGAGCGAGAGATACGTCTGTCCTGTGTGCTTGCAAGTCTACTGCAATGAGGTTATATATACAATTAAATAGGATTAGCTATCTAAAGTTCTGTACTTCCCTGTCAGATATATAGCACTGAGAGATTCCTTCTTCTGAAAAGTAATAAAGAATTCTTCATTGTATTAAGTTTCCAATAGTGTAGAATGGCATTAGAATTAATTCTAATTAGGACTTTTTCCCCAGTCGTGCATTCACATTTAATTTGTTCATCTGATTTTTCTATATGCCTGAGATTACATATGGTATACACAACAGTTACAACTCTGCAACATTTGATATACTACTAGATGGTGGTGGTTGGAACATTCTTTTTTTTTCTGAGAACTGAAACAGAGGGCACACATTTCTTCCAATGATACATGGCCTTTCTTGGCATTTCTCCTTGCATAATCGTAATATACCAACTAAACTGATTAAATAAAATCAGTAATTCAACAAGAATTGAAACAAGGGACACATCTTTTTGTCAGCATTTCATAGTTAATAATTTATGATATTGCTTAGCAATTAGCATTCCACTTAGATGACCTTACAATTCATGAAATAAAACTAATCAAATATTTTCCTGTGCCAATCTATGTCCAGCTGAAAGTGGGCATGGGCTGGATATCGAGCCAGCTCGGCTCATTATCAAGCTCGGCTCGGCTCGTTATACTAACGAGCTAGAAGCTCAACTCGGCTCGGCTCGCTTGGTAGCTCGAGCTGGCTCGTTTGGCTCGCGAGCTAACTTAATTTTTTTTTCCTGTTGAGGTTATTCATACAACAAAAGATAGAGACGAGTGCTAATTTGGGAAAAGCAAAATAAATAAGAAGATGGATGATTTGATGCTGGTTTGGGAAAATCAAGGAAAAAAAACAAAAGCTAATGCTTGTTGCTGTGCGTTGGCTTGCAAGGGAGTAAGCAAAGTTGCAATTGCAAGGCCCTAGTGAGCAGCAGGCGCCGGGCGACTTACGCGTGTGCCACGTGCGGCGGCTCAGAGGGGAACAGCCGAGTGTGCTTGCGCTTGCGGCTAGGCCTGCGCGGAACGACGGATGGGGGAAGTCTAGGGCCCAAGGGTGGGACCGTGGGAGTTGGGGGCTAGGGTTTTATCATATTGGGCCAATGGGCCATGGCATATATGGCCTGATTTAAGTTGTTGTCATCTTATTTACCTTGGCTCATTTTGGCTCGCGAGCGGCTCGCGAGCTGGATCGAGCTAAAGTGCTGGCCCAGCTTGTTTAAAAATTCAAACGAGCCGAGCTCGAGCCGAGCTACTAACGAGTGAGTCTAGCGAGCTAGCGAGTTACGAGTTTTTTGTCCACGCCCCGCATCATCGTGTGTGTACAGTAACTATCAGTAATAAGCTGACATGTATCGGTTTAATATTTTCAGGTTCAAAATAGTTGCGCAGCAGCAAATGAATGCACACTTGAAACTGACAATTGGGCTGAATTAGTTGCAAGCTCTGATGATCAAGCATTCAAGCTACCAAAGCATTATGGTTTGAATGTTATTTTCCTATGGTTACAACACTCCTGGTTTCTAATAGCTCATTTGTTCTGTCACCGATAAACTTCGCTGAAAATTCAATAAGCAGAGTTTGAACCCTCCAAAAGTTTCCTATATGTCTCTAGCCTAGCGTTCCACAAGAAACAGCAAGCCTGGTTTCATGAACTTGAATGCTTTTTTAGTCATAGCTAATCTTAAGTTGATGCAATGATGTACTGACTTTGCAATGGAATATTGAGGAAGACATGCCATGAGGTGGAAGAGGGTGAGAGTGCATGGCGCTGGATGCCTTGAGGTTGTTTCCTATCCTACTTATTCCTATGTCTCTTTTCTTATACGATTCTGAATGTAATTAATCACATTAGGGAAAGTAACAAGTTTGTAATGCATAGCTAACTTTCATCTTCCATAGCTCCACTTGTGGATTCAAATGCATCACTCTTAAATGGATTATTATTTTTTCTTATTTCCCTTATGCTAAAAGTTACGCAGCTCCAGTTAATTATACATGGGAACTGTTTTGTAGTTTTCTTTTTGAAAATGATTTGTAGATTTTTACTATGGCTAGGATCCATTTTTTAGTTTCCCCCATTTTTAACTTGTATCTTTAAGTGAACTTTTACTACTCAACTGGGGCTGTGGAAGAAAAATGAATATAAACATTTGCACAGGTGCGATGGTTTAATAAATGGTTGAGTTGATTCTTTAATATTTACTCCCTCCATTTTAAACTATAAGATGTTTTTTAGATATATGGTTCTAGTTATGTAGTTCAATATACACTGTCTAGATACATAGTAAAAGCAATGTATCTAAAAAAGCCAAAACATTTTACAATTTAGACAAAGGAAGTACTATTTAGATAAATTGTTTTTACATAATAATGGTTGTCCCATAGCAACGCACGGATATTCATCTAGTAAAGAATGAAGGATGATAAAAGGAAGAGACCCTATCTGTATTGTGGTAAACACAAAAGTTGGTCATTTTATTACTCAATCTAATGTTCAATATTTCAATAAAAAATATTCTCATTGGTGACAACACAAGTTCATTGTTAACGAACTAATTAGAACTCATCATCTCTTTTCTATTGTTATTTTTTTTACATTTTATTTTGGTTTTGAGGAAATTTTAGATAACATATACAATGAAAATGTAGTATATGAAATTGTATAAGGTTACTTTATACGAGGTCCAATCTTCCTACGGTCAGCATACTAGCTAACCTGTGTGCTTATCTCTAGTATCCTGTCCATGTTAGCACCAAGCTATCCAACTATTGAGGAATGCAGTGGTATGCAATGTGCAAGTGCAACCTTAGTTACTACACCCATCCTGGCCCGGAGATCCAACCAAAAACTGGACCCGGGTCAATCCAACCAGTGTATTAACTAAATTACAGTTTATTCTTCTTGAGGTGAAACCGTGAAGGACTTGCTAATACTTTGAAGGATAGCATTTCATTTACTCACACACCAATGCACCATATGTGTGGGTGTGTATGCTCACCAAGTTTGTGTAGTCAGGAGCCACCGCGAAAACGCAATGGGATTTGGCTCAGGCCTCGTTTAGTTCCTCCTTCAAAGTTTACACCATATCTCATCGAATATTTGGACATATGAATAAAGTATTAAATATAGACTAAAAATAACTAATTGTACAGATTGTGACACCTTTACGATGAATAAAGTATTAAATATAGACTAAAAATAACTAATTGTACAGATTGTGACAACTTTACGAGACGAATCTTTTAAGTCTAATTAGTCTATGATTTGACAATAAAGTGTTAAAGTAACACATGTGCTAATGATGGATTAATTAGGCTTAATAAATTCGTCTCGTGGTTTATTGACGGATTCTGTAATTTGTTTTTTTATTAGTATCCAAACACCCTATGCGATACTTCATGTGACACCCGATGTGATATCTCAAAACTTTACACTCTAGAACTAAACAATGCCTCATTTCGATCGGTAGCCTGGCAGGTTCTGTGAGTGAGCTATGGGCCTGTTTAGATTGAAGCTACTAAATTTTAGCCCGCTAAAGCAACTGCTAAATTTTAGTCACCCCTATTTAGTTGGATGGATTAAAAGGGACTAAACCTGACAACATGATGTGTAGGATGATCGGAACGCCCCTAATTAAATGCTAACTCCTACCCCTGGGAGTTTTGGTGCTGTGGACGTGCTGCTGGGGCGCGCGCTGGGAAGTTTGGCGCGTTGGGCGCCCCTGCCTGCTGCTGGCCGTGCTGCTCTGCTATTGGGCCGCAGCAGTAACAATTTTGCACTCTCAAATAATGTTCAACAGTAGGCACCTGGTGGACCAACGAATCATTATCAGTAAAGTTGACAGCAACAATAACAATTTGGCAGCACACATCGTCAATAATGGCACGCATCAGACAAGCACAAATTGGCAGCAAACAAGTTTCAGATAACATTACAAGGTTCAACAAATATTACATGGTTCAGACAAATATTACAAGGTTCAGACAAATTTAAGGTTCAGACAAATGTTTTCCATCCTGGCTTCACTTCCTGGTGGCTCTCTATAACCAGCTCAGCCTCTCTTCATTTGTGTCGAACTTGAGGAATATGTATCTATTGTAGCCACTTCTGAACAGCTCTGTAGCCACATAGTACTCCTCTGAGTTTTTGGCTGCCCCTAACTCCAAAGCCATCTGCAAACACCTAGCAATGTTTTCCATCCTGGCTTCTATCTTGGCTTCCTTGGCTTGCTTTGCTTCATCCTCTCTTTGCTTGAACTGTGTAACCATGTTTTCTGAAATAGCTTGTAAGGTCTGCTCATCCTTGTGAGGCAATCTCCAACTGTGTCACCAGCCCCTGCATAATGGTCATCACTGGAACTCTTTTTTGCAGACTTGCTTGGATTTGAAGCTGTATCTGTAGTGGTGCTTGGCTTTTTGCGGCTGCTGGCGGTACTAGGTGTACTCATCTCGAAGTCTTCATCATCTCCATCTTGAGTTTCTTCCTCATCCTCATCTTCAAGGGCATCAAAGTTGGATAGCCCAGGGATGCATGAGGTCGAGCCATCAACAGCTGAGTTCTGGAACAGGTCTTCCATATGTGGGAAGTACCTTGGTAGCCCATACATGAATTTCCTGCACTCTGGTTTCTTCTGAAATAGACAAATGAACAAAGAGTAATTAGAATCAAATACAAACAATGAAGATGAGATGTTAGACTTATAAGACCAAACAAATCAAAACATCATTACCTTTGTGTGCCTTTCCCACCAAGAGAGGGGTGCATCCATCCCTCCATTTTGAAGCCGGCCAACTCCTGTTTGGTTGTTAGCCCACTTGAACCAAGAATACATCCCCTTCAGCTGATTCCATCTGTTCTTCAATTGTTGCAAAGTATGTCTGTCGCGGACCAATACTAGGGTACCCGAAGAGGAGGGGCTAATGATCGTTATACGTTAATCCATCCAAGCAGTCAAAGGTGCGACTACAGCTCCAACCGACACCGAGTCTGCAGGCTCCGCCTCGCTCGACCTCTGGCCGTGGGCTCCGCCTCGCCTGACCCCAAGGTCGTGCGATCCGCCGCGCCCGACCTCTGGGGGTGGGCTCCGCCTCGTCCGACACCGAGGCCGTGGGCTCCGTGTCGCTCGACCTCTAAGGGCGGGCTCCGCCTCGCCCAACCCCAAGGTCGTGCGATCCGCCTCGCCCGACCTCTGGGGACGGGCTCCGCCTCACCCGACACCGAGGCCGTGGGCTCCGCCTGCCCCCCCCGAGGGGGCGGCTCACGCCTAACGTCCCGAGGTTGGCTCACGCCTGACCGCCGAGGGCGAGCTCCGCGCCGCCCGATGTCGAGGGGCTGGCTCACTGCCCGGACGATGAGGGCTGGCTTCCGCCTTGCCCGACGTTTGAGGGCTGGCTCCGCTTCGCTCGACGTCTGAGGGTTGGCTCCGTCTCGCCCGACCCCCGAGGGCGGGCTCCGCTTCGCCCGACGTCTGAGGGCTGGCTCCACCTCGCCCGACGTCTGGGGGCGGTCTCCCCCTCGCCCGACGTCTGGGGGCGGTCTCCGCCTCGCCCAACGTCTGAGGGCGGACTCCGCTTCGCCTGATCCCTCGGGCATGGCTCCTAACGGAAGCTCACGCCGCCACCAACCACTACGGGCCAGAAAGTACAACCCAAGGTCAAACTTCTAGCATCGTGCAGGGAGCGGTCACGTCTCAACACGACCCGTCCCCATGACATGTCATTCTAGAGAACTCACATCGCCCACAGTGACGGACGTGTGGTCACTATGCTGCCTACTCCCTGTACGACTGCTGATCAACACGCTAGATCACCGCGCCGCCCGCCAGGGCGGAGTGGGATATCATGACCCGCTGATAATGCCAGGGCATGGCATCATCGGCGGATAGGCGCCCGGCGTGGAGCTGTCCCTGTCACCACCTGCCATGTCAGCGGGGCCCGCACAAAGGAAAAGAAAGGCCCAGCGACCCTGAAGGACTTCCTCTCCCTCTCATTCTCCTCTTTTCTCCTGTTGTAACCCGTGCTTTCTCTTGACCTATAAAAGGGAAAGCAGGGCGTCCCATTAAGAGGGGGGCATCACACGAGAACACATCGCACCGCATCAGATCAGAACCACTAGCATCGAACCTCGAACACATAGCCGATCAGCGACCGAGCTCTCGGCACCCATTCGTTCTTTCCACCAGAGACTTGGGATATGTCCCTCTCTCGCCCGTTTGTAACCCCTACTACAAACTTTTCAGTGCTAGTAACACGAGCAGCAGCAACGAACTGGACGCAGGGACATTCCGCTCGAACCAGTATAAACCTCGTGTCCTCTTAGCACACCATCCGAGCCAGATGCGCAATATTAGAAATTTACTTGTTGGTGTTTACCCAAAACACCGACAATGTCTAAGGCCAGTCCTTCCTTGATAGCCGGATTGCATAGCCTCATATCCTCTCCTTGTCATTGTCTCATTATTTGTATTCCTCTTTCTCCTTTCCTCAACAGCAAGAACAGATAACACATACATATTGATGTCGGACCAATTTGCCTTGTCAAACTGATAGAGCATCAGATCAGAGCAACACATGTACAAGCTAATACATCATACAAGTACAAGCTAAAATAGATCAGATCAGTGAAATAGAACCATGTACAGGCCAATCATAGCAGATCAAAGAATGTACAAGCTAATAGATCATACAAGTACAAGCTAAAACAGATCAGACGAATAGAACAAAGCAAATCATAGCAGATCAAAGAATGTACAAAGATCAACGCAGATAGAACAAACATACCTCATTTTCATCATCTTGCTCCACTGCGTCAGCGACGCCCACAATCAGACCTGAGCTGCCGGCTGCAATAGACCCACAAAGCCTACGGTTGGCTGTCAATGGAGCACGGGCAGCGCCGGCTACTGTCTTGCCGTGGTGCCTTATAGCGCATGGAACCGGGAGATTTCTAGATCCGCTCTCTCCTCCGGTCGGATGAGGAGGAACGAACGGTACGGCGCTGGATCTAGCACCAATGCAAAGAGGCGGAAGTCCATGGCCGCCGGCACCGCCATCACCGTGGAGAAGGCCCTGGTACGAGTCGATGTGGGGGTAGCCGTCACCGAGGGTGTTGAAAGGTCCTAATGGCTAGAGGGGGGTGAATAGCCTATTAAAATTTCTACAACAACACTTAGAAAAAATGTTAGACAATTAAACGAAGAAGCAAGTGTTGCACTAGCCTACTAAAAATGCAAGCCACCTACCACAATTCTAGATCTCTAAGCACACAATTGGCTAAATTACTACACTAAGTTAGTGAGCTCTCAAAGACTAACTAAAGAGCCTCACTAACCACTAGACCCGACACAAGCTAGCTCTAAAAACTAAATACACTAAAGCGTAGCCACACTAAGAATGTAATACAAGAGATGGCGGTGATGATTATACCAACGTGTCGAGGAGTGAGCCAATCACAAGATGATCACAATCAATCACAAGATAACCAATGAAATCCTCGGACAATGATGACACACGATTTTTTACCAAGGTTCACTTGCTTGCCGGCAAGCTAGTCCTCGTTGTGGCGATTCACTCACTTGGAGGTTCATGCACTAATTGGCATCACACGCCAAACCCGCAATCAGGTGCCGCACAACCAACAAAAGATGAGGATCACATAAGCCACGAGCAATCCACTAGAGTACCTTTTGGCTCTCCACCGGGGAAAGGTCAAGAACCCCTCACAATCACCACGATCGGAGCAGAGACAATCACCAACCTCCGCTTGACGATCCTCGCTGTACCAAGCCATCTAGGTGGTGTCAACCACCAAGAGTAACAAGCGAAACCCATAGCAAAATACGAACACCAAGTGCCTCTGGATGCAATCACTCAAGCAATGCACTTAGAATCACTCTCAATCTCACAAAGATGATGAATCTATGATGGAGATGAGTGGGAGGGCTTTGGCTAAGCTCACAAGGTTGCTATGTCAATGCAAATGGCCAAGAGAGTGAGCTTGAGCCAGCCATGGGGCTTAAATAAAGGCCCCCTCGAAATAGAGCCATTGGGCTCCTCACTGCAGCTTCCTCGGGGTGACCGGACGCGCCGGTCAGATCGACCAGACGCACCAGCCCTAGCGTCTGGTCACCAATCACCGTTCACATGACCCCTGCGTTCAACCTCGCGCGTGCGATTCTAACGGTCAACTCACTTGCTCGCGCGTGTTAAAGAACGACCGGACACAATGCGTCGAGACCGGACGCACCACGACCACATCTGCTCGCCTGCTCGCCAGCGCGCTCAACACCGTGACTTGACGTGCCACCACACGACCTGACTCTTCACCACATCGCGTCCGATCAGATCCAGTAAGGGTCCAGAGATGATTTTCATCTATCGGACGCGTTCGCTCAACCTTGACCTGACGCTGTCCAGCGTCCGGTCCATACTGCCGCCACGCGCCAACAGAAATGCCGCCATGTCACCATATGTCAGCATCGATCGGACTCAACCACTACGCGTTCGATCGCTTTCTTCCCGTAGCGTCTGGTCATGAGACCGAAGCCGAGCCACTTCTCCACTACTAGTCGGGCGCATAGGTCCAGCGTCCGGTCCTGTGTCCGGTCAGCTTTAGTGACTTCCTCGACTTTCCAAACTTCACCACCCTTGCTCAAATGAGCCAACCACTAAGTGTAACACCTTGTGCACGTGTGTTAGCATATTTTCACAAACATTTTCAAGGGTGTTAGCACTCCATTAGATCTAAATGCATATGCATGAGTTAGAACATCTAGTGGCACTTTGATAACCGCATTCCGATGTGAGTTTCACCCCTCTTAATTGGCTATCGATTCTAAATGTGATCACACTCATTAAGTGTCTGGATCACCAAACCAAAAAGCTCCTATCAAGTTTCACCTTTGCCTTGAGCTTTTTGTTTTTCTCTTTCTTCTTTTCCAAGTCCAAGCACTTGATCATCACCATGGTCACACCATCATCATGATCTTCACCATTGCTCCACCACTTGGAATAATGCTACCTATCTCATGATCACTTTGATAAACTAGGTTAGCACTTAGGGTTTCATCAATTCACCAAAACCAAACGAGAGCTTTCAATCTCCCCCTTTTTGGTAACTGATGACAACCCTTTCACAAAGATATGAATTGAAATTTAATTGAATTCATGTTGCTTGCCCAAGCATATTTACCATGTGTAAAAGGATATGGACAAGTTTTATGAACCCCAAATGGTAGCATTAGCTCCCCCTACATATGTGCTTAGAGTTTGGATTGAAACTTGCACATATGCATGAATTTGAGTTATGGGAGAGTAATGTCTACCAAATGATGTTGATGTATAAGAGATGGACTTTTGAAGCATGATACCAATCGAAGTGCACCAATATACCATCATTAGCACCATTAGTGACTAGACATACACAAAAACTAGAATACCTCATGAGATCAACATTAGAAGCAATGGTCTAGTTTTCACAAAATAAACACAAGTCCTAGTTACTCAACTTATGCATGCTAGTTTTTCATCTCATCAATCAAACCTACAACTAGCATCCACCACAAAAGCATGGAATATTAATTTAAAAACTTGTGCCATGCAAGCAAACATATAAAATGCACATTCAAAATGCATCAATCAAGTTTATGAGCTTGCTCCCCCTACTTGTGTTCTTAAATTTTAATTGATCCCCTTACTTTCATATTTCTCCCCCTATGTCAAAGTTCTCCCCCTTTGTCATCTTTTCACTATATTTGTGCATTACTTCTCCCCCTTTGTCATCAATGACCACAAAGGTTCAATTTTAAGATTATCAATGTCAATCAATAGGGTGAGGATCATTTTCCTAAATTTGGTTCAATCTAGAACACTTGCCAAAGATATTTAACTCGGTTTGATCCAAGGACAAGCTTCTTCACACCTCATTTCAAGGGTTATCTTGTACCATGTTGAGTTAAACACTTATAGATCATTTTCTAGATCAAACACTATGTTCACAAGTCCACAAACATGTCATATGCTACCACTAGATCAAGTCAAACATAGAAGCAATAGTGGTACCATACAAGCATAAAAATCATTTGATTTTCATGAATGAGTCTATAAGACATTAGGAATGACTAGATGCACTAAACAAGTCCTTAGCAAAGGATGTATGTATGCCAAACAACTTTTACCTTGGATTGCTCGAATGAGAGGCATATCATATAACTGGGGGGGTGCATCAACACATATTTAAGAAATCCAATATATTCAACTCATTCCTTAGCTTGCAAAACCTCTTCTCATCTAGTGGCTTGGTGAATATGTCGGCAAGTTGATCTTCGGTGCCCACACTCTCAATGCAAATGTCCCCTTTTTTGTTGATGATCTCTAATGAAATGGTGGCGGACATCAATGTGCCTTGTTCTTGCATGTTGAACCGGATTGTTGGTTAGCTTGATTGCACTCTCATTGTCACATAGCAATGACACTTTCTTGAACTTGATTCCAAAGTCATTCAGGGTGGCCTTCATCCAAAGAATTTGTGCACAACAACTACCGACAGTATGTATTCGGCTTCGGCAGTTGATAATGCAACACTATTTTTCTTCTTTGATGACCATGAAACAAGTGATCTTCCCAACAATTGATAAGTGCCCGAGGTGCTCTTTCTTTCAACCTTGCATCCTGCATAGTCGGAGTCCGAATATCCAACAAGTTCAAACTTTGCTCCTTTGGGATATCACAAACCAATATTTTATGTATGCTTCAAGTACCTCAATATTCTCTTTGTAGCCTTCAAGTGACTTTGTCTTGGTGAGGCTTGAAATCTTGCACACATGCACACACTATACATGACATCCGGTCTTGATGTGGTCACATAGAGTAGGCTTCCAATCATAGACCGATACAACTTTTGATCTACCATGTTGCCACTTGCATCACTATCCAAATTGCCATTTGTTCCCATTGGTGTGCTAATGGCTTTTGTTTCATTCATGCCATAGTTCTTGAGCATGTCTTTGATGTACTTGCCTTGACTCACAAATGTACCATTCTTCAATTGCTTGATTTGAAGACCAAGAAAATAACTCAACTCTCCAATCATGGACATCTCAAACTTATTAGCCAGCATCTTTCTAAACTCTTCACAAAAGTCTTAATTGGTTGATCCAAATATGATATCATCAACATATATTTGCAATACAAACATGTCTTTGCCAATCTTTTTGATGAAAAGAGTGGTGTCAACCTTGCCCATAATGAACCCCTTTGAGAGTAGGAAATCCCTCAACCTCTCATACCATGCTCTAGGTGCTTGTTTCAATCCATACAATGCCTTCTTCAACTTGTACACATAGTTGGGCTTCTTGTCATCTTCAAAACCGGGAGGTTGCTCAACATATACTTCTTCATTGATGTAGCCATTGAGAAATTCACTCTTGAATTCCATTTGATAGAGCCTGATGTTGTGGGCACAAGCATATGCTAGTAAGATTCTAATTGATTCTAATCTAGCAACCGAGGCATATGTTTCTCCAAAGTCAAGACCTTCAACTTGTATATAGCCTTGTGCTACTAATCTTGCTTTGTTCCTTACTACTATCCCATCTTAATCTTGCTTGTTTCTATAGACCCATTTGGTTCCGATCATATTGTGTCCCTTTGGTCTTTGCACTAACTCCCATACTCGATTTCTTGTGAAGTTGTTCAATTCTTCATGCATTGCATTCACCCAATCAATATCCTTCAATGCTTATTCTATCTTGTTTTGTTCAATGAATGACACAAATGAGAAATGCTCACAAAATAAAGCCAATTTTGATATAGTTTGCACATCCCTAGAAATATCTCAAATTATAGTGTCCAATGGATGATCTCTTTCAATATGAGTTGGTTGGAGTATTGAAACATTGTTGCTTGCACTTGCTTGATCATTGGGTTGAGATGATGTACTAGCCACTTGATCTTGCACATTGTCATGAGAGCTACTTAAACTTGCTTGATTAGTGTCAACTTGCATATCTGAGTTAGAAAGCACTTGCACTTGATCATCTTCTTCATCATTCACTTGTCTAGACCTTAATTCACCAACATCCATATTCTTCATGGCATTTGAAAGTTGAATGCCTCTAACATCTTCCAAGTTTTCATTTTCATCTTGGGAACCCTTGGTTTCATCAAATTCAACATCATGAACTTCCTCAAGAGTATCACTTTCAAAATTCCAAACTCTATATGCTTTGCTTGTAGTGGAGTATCCAAGTAAGAATCCTTCATCACACTTCTTATCAAACTTGCTCGGCAACAACAGGCATCTACAGCAGCGATCGAACGCTGAGCGAGGTAGTGACCAGATGCACGGACTTCACTGTTCATCTTTGCGGCAACAACTCAGTGAGGACTGGACGCACAACTGTGGATGACCGGACGCACCAGGCAGTGACGTCCGATCGAGTCTAGAGAGGTTCCAGAATGGCGAAACGTTGACAGGACGCGTCAGATGGTAAGCAACCAGACTCGCTAGAGAGTTCGATCAACAGTGAGCGTCAACGGTTGGCTTCAACGGTCGGGACGACCGAACGTGTCCGATTAGGACGACCTGCGCGTCTGATCAATGGCAGAGAGTTGTGTTTCGTCCCCAACGGCTACTTTCTCCATGGGACTTATAAATAGACCCCCAACCGGCTATTTGAGTGGTGGAGAGCTGAGGAAACATACCAAGGGTGTTGCTACACCATTTTAGTGATCTTCACTTGCATAGTGCTTAGTGTTTCATTAGGTGATTAGTATAGGTGCTTTGCGAAGTGTTTAGGTTAATTAGACCACCGCATATGCGCTTGCTCTAGGTTTAAGCCTAGTGTTTAGTAAGGTTTGCACACCTCTCATCTCTCGGTGCTTGCGTGCACCATTGCTGTACTCGGTGGGGTTTGTAGCCTTGAGAGATCACACCAACCGTGTTTGTGGTGTGGCCGCCACCATGTACTGAAGGGAACAAGGCCCGCGGCGGTTCGGCCGGAAGCTTGATAGTGAAGACGATGGGGAGCGGTTCGGGAGAGGCTTTCTAGAAGGCACACCGGAGACCCACTTGCATATGGAGAAGGCCCGAGGCTATCCACGGAGTTATCCGACCGGGAGCTTGGCCCTTGCGAGGGGCTCCAACGAGGACTAGGGGGAAGCTTGAGCGCTTCTTGATACCTCGGTAAAAATACCAGAGTCGTCGATGGGAGTTTGCATCTCTACCCATCTCTACCTTCTAAATTTACATTGCTACCTTGGTTGTGTGCTCTATCTTTCCTAGCTTAGGTGATAGATTAGTTGATAGGATTTAAACCTAGGTTGCATAACTCTTTTGCGGTAGAGATAGCAACACACCTAGCAAAACCGTAGTTGCATATTTAGATAGATTAGTTTCTTGCATAGGTTTTGACTAGGTGGAATTAGAGGCCATAGTTAGAAGTAGAATTTTAAGTTGCCTAATTCACCCCCCGCTCTTAGGCGTCATGGTCCCTTACAAGTGGTGTCAGAGCCGGTTGGATCAATTTGGACCTTTGGCTTCACTGTCGTTGAGACGACGTGATTTAGAGTGGTTGGGATGGATACTAACTTCCCATACTATAAAGCTAGAATGGCTTGTCACCTTGATGCGATAGATTTGGGTGTTTGGTGAGTCACTCGTGACGGGATGAAACCTGTCGGTGTTTCGGATCACCGGCTAGTAAATTTCTAGTTTGCGCGTCTAGCCCGGATGGTGTGCTTGGAGGAGACAAGGATTATACTGGTTTTGGCAGAACGTCCCTGCTGCTCGTGTTACTGGCACTGTCTGTAGTAGAGGTTACAGATGGGCGAGAGGGAGTAGATCCTAGGTCTCTGGTGGAAGGATTAAAAAGTGATGAGTGTTTGTTCAGCTGCTCAGCCATGTGCTCGTGCCCCTCTCCTTCCCCCCTTTTATAGAAGAAGGGGAAGATGCAGGTTACATCAAAAAAAGAGAAGAGAGAGAGAAAGAGGGAGAAAATCGAGGAAAAGCCCTCTAGGACCACCACATCCTTCTTTTCCTTCATGCGGGTCCCGCCAACACTGTAGATGGTGACAGGGATGGCTCCACGTTGGGTTCCTGTTCACCACTGATGCTATGCCTCGACGTCATTAGCTGGTCATGGCGTAACATCCTATCTCGGCGAACGGCGTAGTGAACCAACGTGCTTGTCAGCGGCTGTACTGGGATTAGGCAGCACAGCGCCCACACACCCATCACTGTTGGCAATGCGAACCCCCGGGGATGGCCTGTCGTGACCACGGGTCACATCAAGGCATGCCGCGCGCCCCTTTTGGTGTCAGAGGCTTGACCTAGGCCCACACGCTTGGACCCGTAGTGGTTGGGGGTGTTACGTACCCCGCCGGGCGAGGTGGAGCCCGTGCCCGAGGGGTCGGGCGAGGTGGAGCCCATGCCCGAGGGGTCGGGCGAGATGGGGCCCGTGCCCGAGGGGTCTAGGAAGGCGGAAACTGCCCCTTCGGGGTTGGTCGAGACTGAAATACGTCCTTGATTATCTAGGTGAGTTGTCGTCCACTGTCCTCATATCCCTTCTTTGGGCATCCCTAATACTGATACCCAACAAAACCCATTAAGAATCCCGATAAACCCAAAAAGAATGAAGAAAAAGAAATTCATTTCAATGCTAGAGCTAAAAATTGCTTGTTTGAATCTTTTAGCATGTATATGTTTAACCAAGTGTTCACTTTAAATATGGCACTTGAAATTTGGTTAAAACTCCAAGAGCTCCATGACGGCACAAGTAATGTCCGTCAGCAAAAACATTGTCTAGCTAAACAAAATTATGATTCCTATAAAATGAATGATGATGAGCTTGTTCGTGATATGTATTCTCATTTGAATCTAATTATCAATGAGCTCAATTCAATAGGATTAACAAAGCTAGATGATGCGGACATCATGAGGAAGATCATCTCCGTGCTACCACAAAAGAAATATGCAAGCATCATCACCATCCTTCACAACATGGAGGACTTGAGCACCATGACCCCGGCCATAGTCATTGGCAAGATAGTGGCATTTTAAATGTCACGGAAGATGGGTCAAGAAGAAGCCTCTTCAGCAAGCAAAGGCAAATCTCTCGCATGTAGTGAGAAAAAGAAGATGAAGGGCAAGCAAGTTGAGACAAGCTCAAGCTCAAGCTCCTCAAGTGAAGATGATGAAGAAGAAGATGATGATGATGATTGTTGACACAAAAATGTGGCGATGTGATCAACACACAACAAGCCATAAGATTTGAGTGGAACGAGACCAGAGATTTGCTTGGCTTTAACACAGAACCAGCCGATTCTAAAAACCCAACGATGTGCTAGTTAATTTGACCCTCAATTGACAAGGAGAGAAAATCTTATCAGTAATTTAAGGTGGAACATGTCGGTGTTGCACCAAACAGTTCTAAATGTACGGCTAGATAGCCAATTCAATAAGGCTATCGACTAAATAGTCGATATCCCGCGTATCCATGAAATGAAGATCTTTAAATCAAGGATTATCGACTAATATTAAATGATAATGATATTAATCAAAATAACCGATGCTCATGGAACATCAGAAAGCATCATCGACTAAATGGAACATGATCGATATAAAGCGTCGAGCCGATAAGTTTGATGAAAAGAGTATAACATGCAAACAAATCGACTGTCTAATATAAATAAATCTACAAACAGTTTTGAGTCTAATCTATTATCTTCAAAAGTGAGGTTCGATCGGATCGATGCAGCTATGATAATGAAAACAAACTAAAGCCAAATAATCTATAAAACCATCTATATATTGACAGATTCATGAAAACATGCTATATGCGTGAGAGTATTGGCAAATTAGCTAAAATAGCTAATGCAGTCATAGCAAACAAACAGAGTATATATCTTGATCATGAATAAGACCACTAATCGATAATTTATAATCTAAAGTCTTACCAGTGAGGTTCGACCGAATCGATGCAGCCATGGTAGTGTCATTAGATTAGATCTCATTAACTAGTGAGTTTATTCAAGATTAAAACATGTCTTTGGATGCATACTATGTTTGATTGAAATAGAGATAAAACATCCGATTTAGCGGAATTAAGCCATCAATTATAAGATTTAAAGCGTGACCAGATCAAAGGACGACCAATTAAGATGATATGACGCCGATCTATCTCTATCTCAATCGGGTGATTTTGTTATAATTAATAAAACATTAATTATAACAAGATCAATAACTGGTGAACCAACCAAAAATAGCAAGAAAAATCTTACTAATCTTAGTAGATTCGATAACTAGTGATATTGTATTAAACAACAAGTTATTTAACACAAGATCGATAACTTTGATCTATATTATGATTCGTAAGAGATCAATCAACTGATGTAGCCTTACAAACTATGATACTGATCGATAACTAACTTATACTATGACTCATAAAAGATCAATCAGCTGATGCAGCTTTACAAGCACAATACAAGTCATAACGGTACTCACAAGCAAGCTGGAGGTCGATCAGTTGATGCAATCTTGTTTGCTAAAAAACTCGTCGAGATCTACAATACTCCTACTCCTAATGCGATGGCGAAAGTCGGAAAGATTGTATTGATTGAGTGCTCGTTTTTTTTAACAATAACTAGGGTCCAATATTTATACCCAGAACCTAAATATGAATCCTACTCGAATAAGACTTAGTACAATTCTTGGAATAAAAGAAAACTTCTTAACTTAATAATAACGTGGACCCTAATTTTCCTTTTTTGTAGAATCCAACACATCTCCCCTAACACCATCCAAACGTAGTTCATTGACGCCGTCTGCTGATGTCATCTATAAAATAGTCGATTCTGATACCGCATCCAAATCAGCTCACACCGATTCATATCTAATCGATTCTTTGATGACACAATCTTGGAAGCTTCGAGTTCCCGTGTTCTCCTTTCTAAATTTTGGTGTAAACATATGCCCCTTAATTTTGGATAAAAATGATTTTATTCCAAAATTCCTATTCATCTGTTCACCGTATTGCAACTGCTCATTCCGAAATAAATGCGTGGCTCCTGATCTCTCGGGCAGAATTCTATATAATACCCCAACAATATCATTTCCAGCTCGCTCGGCCTGCTTACTTTACCCTTCTCTCTTGAGCAAGCTTCAACAGTCAAAACTGCCACCATCAAAGCCTTAACCCTAGCCGATCTTCTGCTCTGCCAAACTGCTGTTCAAGCCACCTTTCTACAACCTTCCTCAGATTCAGATCCATTTTGGCTGCAATGGTGACCAACAATCACGTTCCTAAGGTATGCCTTCATATTTCTGTCTTTTAAGTATTATCCGCTACTCTATACTTTCCCTTCGTCTTAAATCCATCCCAACTGGTTTCTAGGAAATAAGGAACAAAATTTTGATTTCATCAGCTGTTGTTCCTAATGCCTATTATCTTGGACCTATGGGCGATCCTGATCTATCTAATTTCATCAACCAAGAAACCAACCGAATCCCCTTCAAACAATATGCAATAGATTTATCTTTCTGGAACACCAAATCTCCTTTTAGAAACTGGCCCAAAATGCCTAAAGTATTGAGAGATTGGTTCCGCAGGGTGTAAAAAAGAAAGTTGAAGAATGAGAAATTTCTGATTTAAACCAATGCTTGACACTCTCACTGTCTGGAATGGAGAGAAATAATTCACTTCTGATCTCTACATTATATTTTTGGTCCAACACTTTGAATGCTTTCGTTTTTTGTCACGGTCCAATGACCATTACTTTGGCCGACATCTACATGTTAACCGGCCTTAGAATAACAGGGTCAATGCAACCTTATGATTTCTTAAGTGTTGGATCTAAGAAATTAGCCAAAATATCATACTGCACACGGTGGGCAAGTTACATTTTGAATCATATTGGGGATGGATCGACTGTTGATGATAGAGAACATGTAGCTTTCTTGAATATGTGGCTGGAAAAATTCATCTTTTGTGGGTGATCCTATGGTCCAACCTATAATCATAAATACTTGGCAGAGCGTTTAGCAACCGGTAATAAAATCTCCCTTGAAAAATATCTGCTGGGATCTTCTTATCATCTGATGCACTAAGTAGCTACCCAATTGCTAAAAAATGAACCAGTGCATATCATCAGTGGCACTTGGTGGTTGATACAATTATGGCTGAATCTATACATGCATAAGATTGTAAGACCCAATCTCAGGAATCTGAGCTTCCCTTCTTCCAACTTTGCTGAAGATTATAAAGGAAAAGAAGGAAGAACTCGATAGTGTATGAATTATGGTGAAGCTGCATCAGCCACAACAATTGCTGTTGATGTAGGCCAGCTTTTCAAGAAATTTTATAGAGGGTTTGATGCAAACATCTTGACTTGGCTGCCTTATGATGAAGATGAAGATAATGAGCTAGTTCTGACCGTTAAATTCTGGTTTGAATCAGGCTATTCAGATAAAACAACTGCTGCAATTTTTAGTTGCATCATCAAACCCTGCATGCTGCTCGCCTAATTTTGCCATGGTCGTGGCAAAGTAGCTACTGGTGCTTGTCTCCCATATAATCTTCCTACTTATGAATTCTATAACCCCTCTTTTGTGGCCCGTCAATTCAACCTTGGTCAACTACCCCCTCGGCTATTCTTTAGGAATACTCTAAAGCTAAGAGAAGGTATTAGTGAAATAATGGAAGCTTCTAGAGTCTTTCAATTGGGGTCAGATCTTCTTTATCTTTGTCTGCATGAATGGATAAGAGCCACTTTCTCTTCAAACCTGTTCGACTCCGGGTGGCAAGAATGGCACTCTCACCTCTTTTGCAACTCAATTCATCCTAACTATTTAGCCCTGGACGACGACTTTGCTTCTGATAGTGAGGTAACTCACCACTTTCCTTTTAGAAGGACTATCAAGTTCTCATGTCAGTTCATCTAACAATTTTTTTGCAAGATACCGAATTTGATCCCCCAAGTGTGGACAGGAAAGGGCATCCCATAGAATATTATCCACCATGTCCAGCCTAAAGAATGGAATCAACTGCACCCACTCTAAAACAATTGATGAAAACCCCAACTGCCCCAACAATACTCACATATCAGTCTTCAAAACGTAAGTCAACCAAAGGTGTAAATCAGAAAACCACCACTGGGAAGAGACTTTGCAGAACAAAGTCATCAGTTGCTCAGGTAAATTAACTTATCTTCTCTTTTAAAATGATATTCAACTTCTAATTCAATTCCTTTCTCACAGCCATCGACTATTGCATCTCAATTTGCCTTTGGTGCCGAATTGTTATCCTAGGCACTTGAATCGGCATCTACCAACCTCTCATCGGCTAATCCCCCTAAGGAGCTGATTACAATTGAAATAACCTATGCTTTTGAAAGACCCCAAAACAGTAGAAGATGAGAACCTCTCTACTTCACCTCCTAATGCTACCAATGTATCTCCTCAAGTCTTCAATCTTATGCAGTCCCCACTCTTCTCTAATCCTTTTCTTTTATCAGACACCACCTAGGAAAATGTCTCCACAAGAGCAAAGATCTAACAACACACCAGTTGAAAAGGACCCTGTTAACACTGAGACACAAACTATCGATTCTCGACAAACAATCGATGGTAAAAAATTCATATGCTCTTTTTATCCTTCTATAGCAATTATAAACTGAAAAACTTCTTGATGCCTGCAGACACTAGCATCGAAAGCCCAGAGCCGATTCAACCGGATGTTGAAAAGGATGTTGACACATCATCGACTGTTCCTTCTCCTCAGCCAGGATCTTTTAGAAAAGGTACTGTCTCCTTCTCACCATCCATCTCATTGACAACTCATTTGCTATTTCTAATAAGACTCTTTTTGTTCACAAATAGGCACTTAACTCTCTAGCTTTGAGCTATTCTTTCAACTTGGAGGAATATATAGATGAAAGTGAGATAAGCTCATCAACCATTTTTTCTCAAGAAATCTTATTAGATGAGACCAAAAATCAGCTAAAAGACATACTGCCAATGCTCGAGAGGAACATAGCCAATTTGGTCCAGGATGCAGATCCAATGAGAAGAATCTTCTTAGTCATTAAGGATGATCAGCCCCCAAATCTTGCTAAAGCCTTGATACCTCTGTCCAACATCGAAGATCAAGCTCATAAGGTGAAAAAGGCTCAAAGAAACATGACTGACCGTGAAGCTTTGATGGCTAAGAAGAACTCTAACAAGAAGGAAGCCAAAGAATTAGCACAATTGATCAACAATCTAAAGAATTCTTCTTCCAAAATTGAACCAAAACTGTCTCAGCTGAGAATTAGGCGTGCTGAGCTCGAATAGGAGCTGGAAAGTGTGAAAGCCTCCACTGACCGTCATGAGTCTAACTTGACTCAGATCCCCAAGGCCATCAAATAGAGGAAATAAGAGATGTTGACCAAGGTTAAGGAAGGCAAAGCTATTCACGACAGTCTTGAGAGCATTCCCAGATCAGCCAAAGAAGACAAACAACAAATTGCAGAAGTTGATGCTATTCGACTGAAAGCACTAAGAGCAATTCATGATGCTCTTAACTTATAATTTATGTTCTAGCATCTGTAGTATATATTCTGTGTAAACCTGATGATAACTGTACTCTTCCTATTGGTCTACTGTACTTCTTGGTTTGACTAGAATAGTCAATTTAAATTAGCCGATTCCCGATTCTGACTTACTCTGACTTAACTGAATCTGAAAATGGCCCTTATTGCAAAAACCCTTCAAATTCCTTCTCATTTATCAACGCTTTGTTCTATTATTAGCGAAGTGGCGCTTCCCCTTCCATTAATTGGGGTTGCTTTCACACGTTCCAAGATATCCACCATCTCGCCTTCGTGGCGATAAATACCAGCCAAGGCCTCGGCCTCAAACACATATGTATCTGAAACTGTTTCTCATTCCCTGCGTCTTTCTACCTTCAAGAACCCTATAGCGGTTTCTTCTTCTTCCCTTCTCAAGATCCAAAACGAAACCCGTGGATGGCGAAGACAACCACGACAAAGGCGCGGTGGAGGAGGTCCCGGAGGAGAACATGTCGATGATCCAGCGCCTCCGCCGCATGAGGTAAGATCAAACACCTTCTATTCATGACAATGAATCATCTTCTAACTTGTTTACAGGTTTGTCCTAAATGACAGACTCCAACCGCTTCCTCTCAGGGCCGATGGGCCCTCTAATGCTGCACCTGCCGCCACCCTCATGCCGAACTCATCGTCGGACTCCTTCGACTCGTACACTGGCGACGATGCTCAGCGCTTCCTCCGGGAGTGGAGGGCTACCAAGGACTGTTATTTTGAGGGAACTCAAGAAAATGGTTAGCTTGAGATCCGTCTCGAGGCCACCCAGGCCGCCCTCCTCGCCGTAGAGGAGGAAGCCAATGCCGCTCGTGCGAGGTTGGCCGAGTCCGACGCCATGGTGGTAGGTAAGCCTAATTCTAAGAAAACCCTCAATCTTATCTTCACTGCCCCTTTCTTGATAATCTTCTTGCCTCTTTTATTGCTAGCCCTAACGGTATAGTTGAAAAACCTCCAACTGGCGACGAATGTAGCTACGGTAGCCGTCAACGCTCGGGGCCCTTCGCTCATCAACCATCTGCACGACATCCCAGCACTTGCCTAGGAGATTGCCCTCCATGGCTTTTGTCGCGGCGCAGCGGTGGCTCTAGCCACAGCGCAAGTTTAGACCGGGCACGACCTCTGTACCATGGAGTCGGGCTTCCCAATGGCCGATGATCCCGACATGCACAAGGAGCTGATTGAGGACTTCGACGACGACGCGGCGGCCATTGTACATATCACACCAGCCCAAGATGTTGTGAACAAGGTGTTCGATTAGTTTGTATTAGGAGCAAACGATGAATGAATAAAGTTTTTGCCTTTTCCTTATGAATTCATCTCTGAAACTGACATAATATGAATCATGATTGTCCTTGTGTGTGTTTTTGCTCTATAGGTGATATATATCGTATCGGCTTTTACCCCTTCGGTTTAATTTTTTAAACTAAAGGCGATACCCTCCTTGGTACCGGCTATTAGACCTGATGACTAAACAAATCAGCTATCAAGTATTAATCCAAACGCTTGGATAATACTTCTTTAGAAAATTTCCATTGATTGCTCTATCAAACTCCTCTTCCCCTTCTAGCGTTCTCAAAATATAAGCATTGCCAGACGCACAATGTTTAATCCGATAAGGACCTTCCTAATTAGGCTACCATTTGCCAAACCTGCTATCTTTAGACCCAATCGATAATCTTGCTTTCCAAACTAACTCTCTTTCACACAACTATTTGTTCTTGACCTTTTTATTATAATGCCTTGCAACCCTTAATTTATTGGCCTCAATACTTTCAAGAGCGCGCAGCCGATGACAAGTTAAGTCCTCCAAATCATCCATCATAAGGTTTTTATAGACTTCGACTGTCAAATCATTTTGCAATGTAACATGTCTTGATCCAGTATGAATCTCCCAAGGAAGAACTGCATTATGCCCATATACTAACTCATAAGGTGATGATTTAATCGATCCATGGCAAGCCATCCTATATGCCCACAATGCTTCATTAAGTGCCAGGTACCACTTCCTTGGCTGCTTTTCAATTTTATTCTTAATTAACATAATCAAAATTTGATTGGATGCATCTGCCTAGCCATTAGCTTGAGCATAATAAGGAGAAGAATTTAGTAATTTAATTCCCATACTAACAGCAAAATCTCTGAATTCCTCTGATGTGAACATTGTCCCTTGATCGATAGTAATGGTTTAAGGAATCCCAAAACGATAAACAATATTCTCCCTGAAAAAATCAACCACATTCTTTAAAGTTGTTGTTTTCAAAGGAATCGTCTTAACCTACTTGGTAAAATAATCTGTTGCTACCAATATAAACTTGTGCCCTCTACTTAAAGGTGGAAAAATCTGGCCAATTAAATTAATTCCCCAGCCTCGGAATGGCCATGGCTTAATTATTGGATTCATAGCTGATGCATGCGATTTCTGAACATTACCAAAACGCTGACAATCTTGACATCCCTTATAATATTCAAAATAATCTTCTAATATTGTTGGCCAGAAATATCTAGACCTACGAATAACCTATTTCATTTTATAAGCCAATTGATGAGCTCCGCATATTTCTTCATGCACTTCTCCCATCAATACTCTCGCTTTTTCTTGACTTAAACATTTAAGCAAAACCTCATCGACTATTTTGTAATACAACCGATCTTCTAACAAAACATACTTAGTCGATTTATATCTTAATTTTCTGGTAACCTTCTATGATGGATTCTTGAGGTAATCAGCTATTTCAACTCTCCAATCATTAGCCAAGGTCTCATTACTTAAGATTTCTTGGAACACTCGATAGCCTGACGCATTCTGAGCTAACTAATTGGCCTCTTGATTTTGTGCTCTTGGAATATGCTGAAGAGAAGTAAGAGGAAACTCCTCAAGTAACTTTCAACATTCATCATGGTATCCCTTTAGAATATCATCTTTACATTCATACAGGCCGATCAACTGATTAATAATTAACTGTGAATCTCTAAATATTTCAATTGACTTGGCATTTACTTCTAGAAGAAGTTGAAGTCCCACAAGAATAGCTTCATATTCTGCTTGATTATTGGTGGTCATTGGTTTGGTTTGAAAGGCAAACTCAAAACTTGCCCCCGAGGTAAAATAATAACAATACCAATGCCACCATCTTGCTTGCACGATGATCCATCAAAGAACAATGTCCATGACATAGGTTCCACATAGCCGATGCTTGGTTTATTGTGTTGAGTAATAAAATTGGCCATCACTTACCCTTTGACTCCTTTAGCCGATTCATACCTCAAGTCAAATTCTGATAATATAAGAATCCACTTTCCCATTTTCCCATTTAATATCGACATTAACAATATGTGTTTGATCACATCAGCTTTAGACACAACTGTACACTCAGTCAATAATAAATAAGGTCATAATTTAGTGTAGGAGAAATATAAGCATAAGCATAACTTTTTAATAGGAGAATATCTTGTTTCTAGATCCAAAAGTTTTCTACTTAAATAGAAAACAACACATTCCTTTCCTTCAAACTCTTGCATCAAGGCCGATCCAATCGTTTGGCTATTGGCTGACACGTACAACTTAAAAGGCTTACCTTGCTGAGGAGGAACCAGCACAGGTGGAGATTTCATATACTCTTTTATCTCCTTAAACACTTTTTGTTGTACGTCACCCCATTTAAATTCTTTATCATTTTTAACTTCAACAAAGGAGAAAACGACAGAACCCTTTCTGACATATTTGAAATAAATCTTCTGATAAAATTAATCTTACCAAGTAGAGATTGTAATTCTGTTTTATTAGTTGGAGGTACTACCTCATCAGTTGCTTTCATACTTTTCTAACCAGTCTCAATTCCTCTCTCGTGGACCATAAAACCCAAAAATTATCTAGCTGACACTCCAAGGCACACTTATTAGGATTTATCTTTAAATCATGTTTTCTTGTGCACTCCAAAGTCTCCCACAGATCAGCTAGATGTTCTTTGTCTCCTTTGGATTTCACCACCACATCATCAATATAGATTTCAACAATCCTGCCGATCAACTTATGAAAAATATAATTCATTGCCCTCTGATAAGTTGCACCAGCATTCTTCAATCCAAAAGTCATCACAACCGATTCAAATAAGCCGATTGCGCCGGGGTACCTAAAGGTTGTTTTTGCTATGTCTTCTTCAGCCATAAAAATTTGATTATAACCTGCATTACCATCCATAAAACTAATTACCTTGTGCCCGGCTCCTGCATCTACCAACATATCGACTATTGGCATCGGATAACCATCCATTGGTGTAGCCTTGTTCAAATCTTTGAAATCAATACAGACTTTCAACTTCTTATTTTTCTTATATATAGGAACTACACTCGATATCCACTCTGCATATCGGTAAGGTTGGATAAATTTTGCTTCTAGTAGTCTTTCAGTCTCATTCTTAATATCATCAAGAACATTTGGATTAAATCTCCTTGGAGCTTGTTTAAATGGCCGATATTCAGGTTTGATTGGCAACCGATGTTCAACAATTAATCGATCTAAGCCAGGCATTTCATAATATTCCCAAGCAAAACAATCTTTAAATTCCTTTAACAAATCTATCAATTCTTGTTTATACTCAAGATCCAATTTAGCAATTACATACATCAGCCTAGGCCTATCTCATGGACCAATATCTATTTCTTCTAACTCATCGGCCGACATAAAGCCATGTCCTAGTTTACCATCTGTACATCTATTGGATTATCCATTAAAATAAACTTTCAGAGCCGACTGCTCAGATCGGTTGTTGGCCTTCATCATTGATTCTAATGCAGCCTCCTTCTAATCGCTTGCTAGAAAAACACTCAATATCTTCTAGTTCCTAATACATTGGATCAATTGTTGCTATACTCACAGAATCATCAGCATGAACTAGCTCAACATTGTCTCCATGCCACTAAATCAAGCATTGATGCATAGTCGATGGCTGTCGACAAAAGATGCTCGGCAGTCCTTCGAGGGGTATCCCACAAAGGTACATTGATCGGTGGGGGTGCGCGTAATCAGAAACCGGATGGTGACACAAGGCGTAGAGACAGCGATTTAGACAGGTTCGGGCCATCTAATCGATGTAATACCCTACGTCATGTGTCTTTGGTGTATTGTATTGAGATGTATGTAGATGTCGACTAGGGGACCCATGCCTCTCCTTATATACTCTAGAGGGGTGGGGTTACAAGGAAAGTATCCTATTTGGTACTATACAATATCTTGCGGTGCACGTCGACCAGTGCCGTGCACGCCTTGATCTTGTGGGCTAGGCCACCACTGATGGTGTGGCCCATGTCTTGTCTTATGGATACCAGGGGTCATGTCCCCCACAGCTAGTCCCCGAGCACCTTGTATCCTTTGAGCAACGCTGTCTTGAACAAGTCCGAGCACTTTGACATAAAGCCAATCAGTTTAACTGGTGATCCGAGCAGTTGAAGTCGAAACCAACCAGTTTAACTGGTGACCTAGGCGGTGAAGGTCGAAGCCGACCAGTTTAACTGGTGATCTGGGCGGTGAAAGTCAATGCCAACCAGTTTCACTGGTTAGGAGACCTCGGACTTAGCCAAGTAAGGCTTGCTAGAAGGATGTAAGGGGCTCAAGATAAAATTTAAAAATTCTTCCACTCAGGAAAAGTGTAGCCACTTACACTCTGTCAATGAGGAGGATAAATCAAGAAATAAGCACTACATTCACCGCTAGGTAAAGTGTAGGCACTTAGTCCCCGAGTGTGGCAGAACCGCCCGAAATAGCGTACTTACGGAGGCGCTCGTCTTCCACCAGACACTAAGCACCCCGAAAGCAACTACAGCGAGCGGTGTCCGTCGGGCACACCCCGAGGGAGAACCCGAAAGATCCACATTTTTCCCAAGGATCCAATAATGAGAACGAGTTACAACATAAGTCCATTTCATAGATTAGAGTTTCTAAAAAAATACATTATTACAATACCAAATATAGAGTGCGAAATGATAAACATCGGAATATTCAAAAGATAACATCTAGCGATAAGGTAGCGAGGATTCCGTCTGAGCCCACCAGAAGGATCCTCCACACAAGATACTCCTCAAGCATCCCCTGCAACAGGGGTAAATAAACCCTAAGTACACAATGTACTCGCAAGACTTATCCGACTAGTGGGAATAGTTTCCCGACTCCAAGGAATATGATAAGCTTATGGCTTGCTGGTTTCTTTTGACAGAAAGCAATACTAATAGTGAGTCCTTATTTATGAATTATTATTATTAGCCGTATTAAGTTATCATCTAGCCAGTCTATATAAGCACCTGTTCTACTTTCAAGCAAAAGTTGAGCAATCAGTTCCATTTCTTCTCCTTTCAACTTTCAGTTCTTACTACGGTGCTAAACACGAGACAAGCCGTACCAGATCTCCCGGCGATTCGCGAATCAATGTGCCCAGCTGGGTGCCCCGAAAACACACGCCCCGCTTGTACCCCAGGCACAAGCAGGATAACCCGTCACCCTCCTATCCTGGGTGTCTAGGTCCCCGTCCAAACTTGGACTCCAAGCCCCCACATCCTGAGTCCCGGACTTAGTATGGTGCAAGGACCTCCACCACCTCCTCTTCCCATCAGTTGGTCTGGAAAGAGCTAGATCCGCGACAAGAGAGCAACAAGTCTTCCCTGCGCCCATACCCAAGTATGCGCTCGGGACAATAAATCTGTGACTTGCCCATGATGCCTTATGCAACGACCGGTCCTTAATCGACACAGACAGGGAAAAAGTGTAACCGAGCCATGCCCTGTTGGCCGCAGGACACACCCCTTTACACCCACCAATATCCAAACCATATCCCTGCCCGGTCACCATTTACCTTTCCATCATTTTATCATGAGTGTTCATATTTTATCACCTATTTGCGAGTAACGACAGGTTACTCACGCTACCAATATTCTGAGCATAGCAGCTACTCGACCTGTATTAGTAGGACTCATGGTAGATATATTTATGCATGTAGTTTCCATACAATCCCTATAACTTAAATGCACATCACATATATATATTTAGTGATCATAAAAATATGGGTTATGCACCAGGGCTTGCCTTGGGCAGGTGCCGGGTCAGCAAGGTTAGTACCAACAGGCTCCTGGGCTTCCTCCTATGCGAAGATCTCCTCCTCGTATTCCTCGATCACCTCATCATACTTCGGCTCGCCGACGGGTACGAAGTCTACCTGTTCGTGGTCTACATGAAATGATGATGCAATGCTTAATAAGATGACAACAACTCTTCGCCTAAAAGTACATCTATTAAACTACTAAGCGAGGTCTACCCACTAAGGCTAAGCTATGTACCAGCACCACTAACAAGTATGAACGTGACATAAATTCTTACGGCGACTACGGATATTCCTACTCCTAATGCCGATTTATGATACATAAAACAAAGCAAGGATAATAACTACGCTATTAAGCAACTCGCTCTACGGCTACCAATTTTACAGCAAGTATCTAAAAGCCTAAGGAACCTACTGTAACAATTTCAAAGCTAAAGCTATTGTCGGTTTGCCATAATAATTCCTGCAATTATTGATCGATATAACGCTAAGCTTTCTACTTAAACCTTATGAGCCTATCATCCTAACAGCTAACTGTGAACTAACTATACTAACAAATAAATGGCATTTTTGCGAACCTAACAAACTTAGTTTCACTATTTTTGGACAACCACGCAATTTACTACGATTTATCGAAGTTGGATTCATAACAAAAATAAATAAGCATTTCTATCCCCTGGTAAAAAATAAGAAAACCGAATTCTCTAGTTCGGTCCACAACGCGCGGCTCGGCCCAGCGCGCCATCCCGCCCGCGAGCGTCAGCAGGCCACCGCGCGGCCCAGCCGGCCAACGGCCCGCGACGGGGGAGGCCTGCGCGCAACGGCAATTACGCACGGGCACCCCCGAAGTCCTAGATAATTTCCGCGAGCGCTAGGGCACTATTTCCTCAGTCTAGGATTTTACAGCTGCACCCTCCCTTTTCTACTTCTTTACCGCGGCTAAGTCCCTGGCCCCAGGGCGTGCATCGGCGCGACGGCGCGGGCATAGGACGGCCATGCCGGCAACACCTGAGTCCCCAAGACCTAACTAAGGGGCTGATGAGTACCTCCAAGGCAACACACGGTGTCTGGAAGCGGTTCGGTGAGCAGGGGCGTCATCCCAGAACCCCTCCCCAGCGGTGAGCCCAGACCTGCAATGGCGGAGGCATTCCCGTAAGCCACAGCGACAACGAAACAAACCAAACCACTAATGGGCTCGAGTAACCACCCTCGAAGACCCTTGTGGTGATGGCCTGGCCGGAGGAAGCCCGAGTCGTGCTGGCCGCGTGCGCACCGATGAGGTGACAGCGCCCCGCGATGGCACGACCACGGCGGGGGTGGCTGGCCTGCTGCAAAGCTACGGCTGAGGTGCACGGGGTGCTCAGGAGGGTACGGTGAAGCTATGGATGCACTGACTCGCTACGAGGTGCATGGAGTGGCTGGCTTGCCGTCGGGGAGTGCCAGTGCGGTCTTATGGACCCGGTGGCGCGGGATTATGAAATTGCAGCCCTATGCAACGGCATATACAGCAAGGTGGGGACATGACGCGGCTAGATACCTAACGAAGATGAGCCTAAGCCAAATTGGAGTCTGCTGCTACGGTCATGGTGAATTGAGAAGAATTGTCTCGGCGGCCAAAGAGACAGCGGGGCAGGCGAGGTCATGGCTTGGCTTGGTTCATCTGCGGCGTCAACACACGGGCCAACATCACCACTACGGAACAGCGGGACAGGCGGGACATACCCTAGATAGCCGTCTGCACGTCCACTGTGGCAAGGCGATGAGCGCGGTATGGTGCCATCGCGTCGAGCAGCGCCAGACAAAAGAGGCAGCGCAAAAGCGACGCCGAGGTGACGGCGGGGCAGGCTATCGCCCAGCGCACGAGCAGCCAACCTGATGTCAACGGACACAGAACCAGCGGGGTGACAGGCGGCGTGTAGCGCGGGCCTAGCGCGCTCCCAGCCAAGGCAGTGCAGAGCAGGGCATGGCGCGGCCTGGTTGGTCGGCGGCCTGGGCGCAGCGCAATAGCCGGCGAGTAGCGCATGCCAGCGGGCAGCAACGGCCAAGGCACCGATGCAGGGTCCACGCGTGTCAGCGTCATGGCGGCATGAGGACGAGGACTGCGCCTTGGCATGCAGTGCGGGTCAGCATCGACGGCCGGCAAGCAGCAGCGGTGGCAGGCAAACCTGGCGCGCAGCGCCGGACCGTGCACAAGCGCCGACACTGCGGTGGGACGCAGCCGGCGCGACGGTGAACGCGGCCTGCGCGGCCGTGGGCGTGGCCTACGCGGCCTACGTGGCTGTGGGCGCTGGCAAGCTAGGGGGTGGTGACCGTGCCCAGGCACAGCTACGTGCTGTGCACGCTTTCTGAAGCAAGTAGAAAATGTGTACACCGTGCTCCAAACGCCAAACTAATCGCCCGATGCGCAATAGGGCACATCCAGCTATCAAATGAAACAGTGACATTTCGCGATCTCCTAAGTCGATCGGTCTACAAAACTGGCCAAAGTTAGCTTCGTTGACCTTCTTTCAAGCCTATGCTAATGGACGTCGTTCCGAACGGTTTCGCGTTGAACCCCAAATCCGGCCTACACGATGTTCTAACCAGCTATCCTGGTCCGTGACCGCACACATTTCATCGCCGTTAGCCAAACATTCTATAGCCCTTTGATTTCGACAACCCTTAGGTCAGAATACTACATAGTATTATATGGAACGTAACCACGGACTCATGTTTCGAATTAATGTTTCGAGTGCCGAACATCGAATTATAATTCATGCCATACACATATGCACATAATTCAGATGCTTATGAAATGTTTTAGCAAAACATTACAATGTAACACCGGGGTGTTACACCGAGCCTGCTGGAAGATGAAGAATGAATCTTGTAGCGGGGTCAAAGAAAAGAAGTCTGAAAGCTTGCCGACGTCATCTGACATGCACGTATCAAGACCCCAGACATGCTGCCCAAGATCAGCTCCCTAATCCGAACATCATGGAGTAGCTTGACAGCACACCAATGAGACATAGCAAGATGCGACCACCAAGGGAGTCCTCAGCTTAGCTGGCGATGTCTGAGCGCCGAGGAGTCCCCAGCGTAGCTTGCGATGTCCGAGCACCAAGGAATCCCCGGCGTAGCTGGCGATGTCCGAGCACCGAGGAGGCCCCGGCATAGCCAGTGATGTCTGAGCACCAGGGAGTCCCCGGCGTAGCTGGCGATGTCCGAGCACCGAGGAGTCCTCGGTGTAGCTGGCGATGTCCTAGCACCGAGGAGTTCTCGACATAGCTGGCGATGTCCAAACACTGAGGAGTCCCCGGCGTAGCTAGCGATGTCCGAGTACCGAGGAGTCCCCGGCATAGCTGGCGATGTCCAAGTACCGAAGAGTCCCCGACGTAGCTGGAGATGTCCGAGCACCGAGGAGTCCCCAGCGTAGTTGGCGATTTTCAAGCATCGAGGAGTTCCCGACGTAGCTGGTGATGTCCGAGCACCGAGGAGTCCCCGGAGTAGCTGGCGATGTCCGAGCACCGAGGAGTCCCCGACGTAGCTGGCGATGTTCGAGCGTCGAGGAGTTCTCGGCGTAGCTGGCGATGTCCGAGCACCAAGGAGTTCCCGGCGTAGCTAGCGATGTCCGAGCACCGAGGAGTCCCTAGCGTTGCTTACGATGTCCGAGCACCGAGGAGTTCTTAGCGTAGTCGGCGATGTCCGAGCACCGAGGAGTCCCCGGCGTAGTTGGCGATGTCTGAGCACCGAGGAGTCCCCATCATAGCTGGCAACGTCCGAGCACCGAGGAGTCCCCGGCGTAGCTAGTGATGTCCGAGCACCGAGGAGTCCTCGGCGTAGCTAGCGATGTTCGAGCATCGAGTCCCCAGCATAGCTAGCGATGTCCAAGCACCGAGGAGTCCCCGGTGTAGCTGGTGATGTCCGAGCACCGAGGAGTCCCCAGCTTAGCTGGTAAGTCCCCAGCGTAACTGATGATGAAGCACGAGCGACGAATAGTCCGGTTAGCTGGTCGGCGACGAAGTGAGCATTGAGTAGTAGTGACCGGTGAATAGTCTGATCAACTAGTTGGCAACGAAGTCCATGAACCTAGCGGTTCGACCAGTTAATTGGTGGAGAAGTCCGAGTACTAGGTGGTTCGATCACCTAGATGATGATCCTGCAATACAAATATGTAGAATGGGTAGTACATGATGTAAAAGTATATGAACTCTAGAAAAGAATCAGCAACGGTGATGAAATAGCGTATGCAGCTAGGCGATCAGTTGGTGTGAACACTAAGTGTTATTTTGAAGATGTATTTATATTTAATATAAACCACTCGACCAGTTAGTGTGTAGCTGAGTCTCCAGCCATAGCTAGCCCGTTAACCATAACATGGAGCACGAAGCCCGTGTGCGTGTAGGAAGAACAAAGCGTTGCTAAGGAGCCGCTGCCGACCACCCGTAACGCAGAGGGCAGACGCTCATGCATGTGTAGGGAGGAGCCAGAGATAGGGCCGTCTCTGGGGACATCCGAACGTCAACATGACTGTTCGGGGATTCGCCTTAGACTTAGCTATTGTCGATGTGGGACCCACGGGATACCCCGTAAGGAAGAGAGAAGATCTAGTCTAACTAGGATTCTTTCCATGTAATCTTAGTAGAAGTATTATTCTGTAATCCTACAAGAAACTCTCATTGTAAACCGACTAGGACTCCGGCCTCCTGACTATATAAAGGAGGGCGGGGTTCCAGGAGAGAACACTGGAACAATCAATCCAACACAAAGGCTAACGCCGACTGGATGTAGGGCTATTACTCGATCACGATCGAGGGTCTGAACCAGGATAAATCAACTGTCTCTTGCGTTTACCGTTGAAGTTCTGCATACGTTGAAGCCCAAACAAACTGCCCCAGGTACCCCCGTGGCAGGCTATCGGTGGTGAAACATCGACAGCTGGCGTGCCAGGTAGGGGCTTTCGGCGAATTTGCATCCGAGAGCTCGACAACATGATCTTCTCGACGGGATCAACCTTCATCTTTGGCTCATGGATCTGCAAGGCGGACGACAATGGCAAGCTCCAAAGCTGTCTCCTCGAAGATTTGGATCACCATGAAGACCTTTCTGTTTCGGCGACTACGACAGATCAACTCGCCGGAAGATTCGCGCAGCTCGTGATGTCCGATCCAACTCAGATTTCACGGCTTTGTGCATCCGATTCAAACTCAGGCTCCGCATCCGAGATGGAGTCTTATCCGAGTTCTTTCGTGAAACCGAGTTCTTTTCTGGTGGGACTTCGGAATGTGGCCTCGGCCTATCAAGAATACAACTTAGAGTACACTCAGAGTCTTTTCAAGAAGTCAGATCCTTTTCCGTTCGGACTCCACAACATGGCAAAATCTTATCAGTCACAGCTCGAAGGGTCCCTCGATCCGGTGCTCAGAATGCCACTGAAAGAAGCACAGGAAGGTCTCATACTAACTATAACATCTCAAGACTGCACCGTCCACTGGCCAGGTTCTGTTCCTAAGGATAGCGGTACCCAACTAGTCGGCACGACGACAACAACAATTCTACCCTACCAAGAAGGAGACTCGATCTGCGACCTTGAAGCCTCTACTAAAGTTATCAACAATTCTGACAGTGCGGAAACCAACGCAGATAACAGAACAATTCACGCACGAGAAGTATTCATGGTTCGCCATCCTCGATCACCATTGGTCCCCCAGAAGCAATCGACATCAGGTCATCGGATGAATCTGAGTCCAACATATCACCCTTCATCCAGGGGCACGATGGTGAGACCGAGAATCAGAAGCAAGCCAGAGAAAGAAGAAACAAATTGAAACAAGGACGCCAATGCCATGCTAGGCAGTGCAAGGAAGGTTTGATCAGAAATGAGTCAGATCTGGCCAAGTACAACAGAAAAAAATCAGAACAAGAAATCGAAGAAAGACGCGTGGCAAATACACCCTACAATAGAATCTGAGAAGCACTAGAAGAACTCGAAGCAACATCACATCCCAGCGAAAAATAGGAATAGCTCCGGGACCATCTCCGATCAGCAGCCCTAAGGACACACGACGGAAGGACCCGCTCAAGACTACCTGCCATGTCAACATCTCATAGGAAGGAAGATCAAAATCAAAGGAAGTTCGCTTTCTAGAGACTTGGACCAAGTGGAAGTCACAACAGAGAAAGTAGAAGGGACCACAGTCAAAACTACCGAGTCGAACAACCAAAGATTAGAAGTGAAGCACCTATTCAGACAACCTCGCAGAACTACTCTCACCAAAACAACAGTTGGCTGGAAGGAGGTGCTGAATCAGAATACAAAGAAGCCAGAACGCATGATAGATTCCCCTATTTTGCAAACAGACTTGCTTCAAAACAACTACCTCACAAGTTCAAGCCGTCCAACCACTCTAAATATGATGGCAAGACCGAACCAAGGCAATGGCTCAGGATTTACTCGCAATCGATTGAACTAGCCGGAGGAAACAACGATATCAAGACCTTGTTCTTTCCCATGGCCCTAGAAACCATGCCCCTCCAATGGTTCGACAAATTGAATCCAGGATCAATCAGAAATTGGGAGGACTTGCAAAGAGTTTTCTGTGAAAATTTCGCGGGTATCATTACGCACCCCATCACCCACGTAGAATTAAAAGAACTCAAGCAGAAAGGGGGCGAAAGTCTTAAAAATTACTATCGACGATTTGGCGAACTACGTGCTCAAGTACATGACATCATCGAACGAGAAGTAATCGAAGCTTTCTCATGGCTAGGTGGCAATTTTAGGACTTCTGCAAAGAAATCCTGAGAAACAATGAAGAATTCAGACGCACAGTAGAAAAGATGATTACCGCAGAGGAGAAGACACGAGAAAGGTTCCTGGATAGAAACGACCGAGGAAACACGGACAAGCAAAATCAACGAAACATCAGATATTAGGAAAGAAAATGTGGATCAGACAACACCATAGCGGTGGCTGACAAATCAAGGAAGTTTTCCAAACCCAGGAAGTATGACGACATTGAAAACATGCATTGCATCTTGCACCCTAAAGGAATCACACCATCAGAAATTGCTACACCTTCAATGATCGATACATAAGAAAAGATAGTAAGGGAAACACTAAAGAAGACAGTCAGAAAAAAGATGAAGACAACCACGAAGACAAGGGATTCCAAAAATCTAGGGGGACAACAGCAGTAATCTTCGCTGGGGCCCTAAATTCCAGAAGCAAACATCAAGAAAAGCTAGCTCTACGAACCATCATGGTAGCAGAACCGGCTACTCCAAGATATCTCAATTGGTCACAGTATCCAATCCAGTTTTCAAGAGAAGACCAATGGACTAGCATAGGAAATGCAGGCCATTACCCACTGGTTCTAGATCTAACTATCACCAGTATGACTGTCACAAAAGTACTAATCGATGGAGGAGCCGGACTCAACATCATTTTTTCAGAAACGCTAAGGAAGATGGGACTACAACTTGTCGGGATGATTACACCAACGAGCACTCCTTTTTATGGGATAGTACCCGGCAAGGTAGCCATGCCACTTGGACAAATCACTCTACCGGTTACTTTTGGAACAGCCTCAAACTATCGTACAGAGTTCATCAAGTTTGAAGTTGCAGACTTCGATTCCTCATATCATGCAATCCTCGGGCGCCCAGCACTAGCAAAATTCATGGCGATACAGAATTACCCGTACCAATTGCTTAAGATGCCAGGGCCTAAAGGTGTCCTTTCCCTTCGAGGTGATTTGAAGCACGCTTTTGACTGCAATGTTCAGGCAATCCAAATTGCAGCCAAAGCACAAGCCGCCAATGGAAGAAAAGAAATAGCGACTATTGCCACAAAAATGAGCCCAGAAGAACTAGAGATACCGGCTAAAAAGCCCAGCATCCTCGCACCACCAAAACAAGCCGACGTCAAGCAAATCGACCTGGGCACCGGTGATCCCTCCAAAACGGCAACCATCAGCGCCCACCTCTCGGTAAAATAGGAACTCGCGCTCACCAACTTTCTTCGGGACAACAAAGATATCTTCGCTTGAAAGCCGGCCGACATGCCAGGTGTCCCAAGAGAGTTGGCTGAGCACAGAATCGATATCAACGAAGGCTCCAAGCCTGTGAAGCAACAGCTACGACGATTCTCACCCGACAAGAAGGCAACAATTAAAAAAGAAATCACAAAGCTAATGGCAGCCGGATTCATCAGAGAAATCCTTCATCTAGATTGGCTAGCAAACCCAGTTCTAGTATAAAAAAAGAATACGGACGAGTGGCGCATGTGCGTCGACTACACAGATCTCAACAAACACTACCCGAAAGATCCATTTGGGCTACCACGCATTGATCAGAAAGTTGATTCAACAGCAGGATCTGCCCTATTATCCTTTCTTGATTGCTATTCAGGATATCACCAGATCGCATTAAAGGAACAAGACCAGAGCAAGACATCTTTCATCACTCTGTTCGGTGCCTACTGCTACAAGACCATGTCGTTTGGACTCAAGAATGCTGGTGCCACTTACCAAAGAGCTATCCAAACGTGCCTTGGTGAACAAATCGACAAAAATGTAGAGGCATATGTGGATGGCGTAGTAGTAAAAACAAAGAACCCGGACACATTAATTGAAGATTTAAAGCAAACCTTTGAAAACCTAAAAAGGTGAAGATGAAAATTGAACCCAAACAAATGTGTATTCAGAGTTCCCTCAGGACAACTACTCAGATTCTTGGTCAGTCATCGTGGAATTGAAGCCAGCGCCAAGCAAATTCGAGCCATAACAGAGATGGGCCCTCCTCGAAGCGTCAAAGATGTGCAGAAACTAACAGGCTGCATGGAGGCCCTCAATCATTTCATATCAAGACTCGGCGAAAAAGGATAACCTTTCTTTAAACTACTAAAGAAGAAAGACAAGTTCAAGTGGACAGAAGAAGCCAACGAAGCTTTTAAAAGACTTAAGGCATACCTCACCTCCTCGCCTGTTCTCACACCTCCAAAGAAATACGAAGACATGATGTTGTACATTGCGGCAACTTCTACTGTGATCAGCACAATGATAGTCATGGAAAGAGAAGAAGAAGGGCGCGTATATAAGGTACAACGCCCCGTATACTACATCAGTGAAGTACTGTCAGAATAAAAAATCCGGTACCCGCATGTGCAAAAACTACTCTACGCCCTCCTGATCACTTCATGCAAGCTTCACCACTATTTTGAAAGCCACAAGATTACCGTGGTGATAGATTTCCCACTCGGAGACATCTTACACAATAGAGACGCAACAGGGCGCATATCTAAGTGGGCAGTTGAACTTGGTGCTCTCAATATCGATTTCACCCCATAGAAGGCAATTAAATCTCAAGCCCTTGCCGATTTTGTGGCCAAATAGACAGAAATTCAACAACCTATGTCAAATACCATCCTTGACCATTGGAAGATGTACTTTTATGGATCACTCAAGCTAGGCGGAGCCGGTGCAGGTGTTCTCCTCATTTCTCTAGACTGAAAACAACTCAAGTATGTCCTTCAGATATTATGGCAAGCTACAAATAATGAAGCAGAATACGAAGCCCTTATCCATGGCCTCCGAGTAGCAATTACCCTCGGAATCAAGCGATTGCTCGTATACGGCGATTCGGCGGTAGTCATCAACCAAGTCAACAAAGATTGGGACTGCACCAAAGAAAACATGGGCGCCTACTGTGCTAAAATACGAAAACTCGAAAAACATTTTCAAGGATTAGAAATTCTACATGTCATGCGTGACTCTAATATTGCGGCAAATATCCTCGCCAAGCTCGGATCAGACAGGGCGAAGGTCCCACCCGGCGTATTCATAGAGGAGTTATCAGCTCCCTCTATCAAACAACCCGGTGAGATAACCCCTGATCTCCCAGCTAAAGGCACCTAGATTTTGGTAATCAACACCTCATGGACCCAGGTTTTCATTGATTATATCAAAGAGAATAAATTGCCAGCAGATAAAGAGGAAGCTACCAGAGTTGTTCGCAGAAGCAAGAACTACGTCCTAGTAGGGGACAAGCTGTACAGAAGGGCCGCATCATCAGGAGTACTCCTAAAATGTGTCTCATTTGAAAAAGACAAAGAGATCTTAGATGAAATACACTCAGGTTGCTGTGGAAATCATGCCGCTTCAAGAACACTAGTCGGCAAAGCATTCCGCACCAGATTCAACTGGCCAACCGCTCTGAAAGACACAGAAGAACTCGTCAAAAAATGCAAAGGTTGTCAAATGTTCGCAAGACAAGCTCATGTACCAGCTCACAATCTCATCTGCATCCCACCCGCTTGGCCTTTCTCCTGCTGGGGACTAGATCAAGTAGGACCTCTCAAGAAAGCAAAGGGCGGTTTCGAGTACATCTTTGTAACAATTGACAAATTCACCAAGTGGATTGAATACAAACCACTCACAAAATACAGCGCAGCCAAAGCAGTTGAGTTCATCCAAGACATTATGCACCGCTTCAGCATGCCTAATCGAATCATCACAGATTTGGGTTCTCCCTTCGCAGCTATAGAATTCCAAAGTTGGGCACAGGATTGCGGCTTCAGCATAGATTACGCATCAGTCGCACATCCAGAAGCCAATGGACAGGTAGAAAGGGCTAATGGACTCATACTAGCTGGATTAAAACCAAGATTGTATGAAGAACTAGTGGACTATGGATCCAAATGGATTGAAGAATTACCAAAAGTAGTATGGGGGCTACGAACTCAAATAAGCAGAGCCACCGGATACTCACCTTTCTTTCTAGTTTACGGATCAGAAGCCATACTACCTGCCGACTTGATCTGGACATCACCAAGGATAGAACAATATGATGAAGGAGAAGCAGAACACACTCGAAGATTAGAACTCGACAGTACAGAAGAAGTCAGAGTAAACGCTACCCTTCAATCAGCCAGATACCTTCAAGGTTTAAGACGCCACTACAACAAGAATACCCAGCCTCGATTACTCCAAATCGGAGACCTAGTACTAAGAAGAATACAAAAAACTAATGGACGCCATAAACTACTCAGTCCATGGGAAGGTCCTTTTATTGTCACAAAAGTCACCGGACCAGGCACGTACAAGTTGATAAGTGAAGATGGAAAAGAAGTCAACAATACATGGCACATCAGCTAACTAAGAAGATTCTACGCATGAAAACAACTCAAGGAAGAATATAAATACAAGCCACAAGAGATCAACTTTCATGATCAATAAAGATAGTGTTCCTCGACAACATATGTATTATTATGGCTTATCAACGTTCATGATCAATAAAGATGGTTTTTCTCGACAACACATGTCTTATTATGGCTTTCCTCGAGTTGTTTTCACTTAACTTACCGGCCGAGAGCAAAAGAGCTGAAAAGATGCTTGAGCCCGCCGATGAGGGTAGCTAATAAGCTAACACCCGAACCAAAAAGCAAAATGGCTGAAATTATGCCTGAGCATACCGTCCGAGGGCAAAAGAGCTGAAAAGATGCTTGAGCCCACCGATGAGGGTAGCTAATAAGCTAACACCCGAACTAAAAAGCAAAATGGCTGAAATTATGCCTGAGCATACCGTCCGAGAGCAAAAGAGCTGAAAAGATGCTTGAGCCCGCCGATGAGGGTAGCTAATAAGCTAACACCCAAACCAAAAAGCAAAATGGCTGAAATTATGCCTGAACATACCAGCCGAGAGCAAAAGAGCTAAAAAGATGCTTGAGCCCACCGATGAGGGTAGCTAATAAGCTAACACCCGAACCAAAAAGCAAAATGGCTGAAATTATGCTTGAGCATACCAGCCGAGAGCAAAAAAGCTAAAAAGATGCTTGAGCCCGCCGATGAGGGTAGCTAATAAGCTAACACCCAAACCAAAAAAGCAAAATAGCCGAAACTAAGCCTGAGCATACCGGCCATGAACAAAAAAGCTGAAAAGACGCTTCGGCCTACCGATGAGGATAGCTGATAAGCCAACACCCAAACCGATCCTAAGATGTTTTTACAACCAGGGAAAGGGCCAGATGCTGGCCACATCTCGAGTTAAGCAAAAAAGCTAAAAAGAAGAAGCTGAAGATACTTGAGATCACTGGTCCTAAGTCTTTTCAGTACTAACAAGAACAAAAAGGTTGTCAAGACAAAGATCTACTTACCCCGAGTTGTTTACACGGCGCAGACGAAAGCCAGATAAGCACTCGGCAAATCAAGAAAGCTTGTCAAGACAACGATCTACATTACCGAGATGTTTACACGATGCAGACGAAAGCCAGACAAGCACTCGGCAAATCAAGAAAGTTTGTCAACACAACGATCTACATATACCGAGTGGTTTAAACAGCGCAGACGAAAGCCACAACAAACGACTGCTCAAAAAAAATTCTGATAATTTGGACAACTCATTTAAAGAATAAACAAGGAGAAGACATCGACAAAAATAAAGAATCTTCATTCAAAAAGAAGAACAATATCCTGTTACAGAGGTTGGAGCACAAAGGTCAATTACATCAAGCATCATCATCAGGAGAAGAAATATCAATATCAAGATTATCCACAATCTTCCTGGCTAAATCTTCGACCTCAGGCTCCACCTTTTCAACGGCATCTAGATATTCTTGACTCTCGGCTTCCTCTGCAATCTTGGACAAAGGGAACTCCGGAGCAAGAACCCGGACCTAGGCAAAAACATTTCTGGTACATAGTTGGGCACACCTCTTCACGAACTCCTGGAAACAGGTCGAAACTTGGGGAATAAACTGAGCCCAAGATTGACCATCATCTGTTGGAGTCCGGAGAAGGTCGGCTACTGACCGAAAAGATTTCCACAAAGCATTCCAGTTCTCAGTAGCCATTGCCAACTTGCCAGTCAAGACTTCAACAGTTTTTGGGCCTACACAAGATCCCTATCAGCTCCACGCCTAATCAATTGAGCAAGCGTGAGTTCTTCTTCAGCACGAGTAATTACGTCCTCAGCCCTGTTGTGATTATTGCGAACAAGTACCTTCATCTCCTCAATACCCTCCGAGAGCTTCTGCTTTTCAACTCGGAGAGCTAGACCAGCCACCAAAAAACAAGTCAGCAGAAAGGAAAATTTGAATACAAAAGGAAACAAAAAAGAACCCGCAATACCATCGCACTCTTTCTTCATGGCCTCTACATTCTTCAAGGCCTCCTGGACAGCAGCATCCCTACGCTCTTCTACCTCAACAACCCGGGCACGGAGAGCCTTTTCCTCCTTCTAGTGCATTTCATGCTCGGTCTCCATCTCGGCCCGATAGAGGTCAAGTTCTATTTTTAGGGCACTAACCTCAGAAGACAACTTTTTCTCGGTTTCAAACGAGAAAAAGAAGCCGGTATGATCCCAAGAAAAAGACTGAACAAAAAGAGAGAGAAAACAAGACATAAGAACAGAAGAAAGATGAACATCCAAAGAAAGAACTTCAGAGAAACTTACCTGGAGTTTTTCACCGAAAGAAGTCACAAAGGTAGCAAAGGATCCCTAGGCAGCGGTCAGCTCTGACAACCGATGAGTGGCATCGAATTGTTGCAACACATCATCATCCAAACGTTGATCACTAGTACCAAGTGGAACATAAGGAGAAGCCAGCTGATGCAAAGAAGGCAAGGCCAGGGCCGTATCCTGGGAAGTCCTGGCTACCTCCTTAGATGGACCCACCCCCACGGACACAGCCGCCTAGGAGTCAGCAGATCCGCAGCAGCGTGATCACCATGGAACCCTGTCTCCCTCACAGCAACCTCGCCGACCATACATTCCGTGTCCTTTGACTCAGTACATGGGGGTGCACCAGAGGATTGACAAGAGGTCGGCTGAGGATTAAGAGAAGGCGAGGGTCTGCAAGATGATAAGGAAACTCGATGATAAGAATATGAATCAGAAAAAAGGAAAACAGAAGCAAAGAAACATAACCAGGATTCATACACTTAGCTATCTTCTTCATAAAATCCCCAAGACGAACAGAAGATCTCAGAGGGGGAACTATAGCAGCAAAAATATCACCACCACTCTGCGACATGAGTGGCGTGGTCGGTACCAGAGCCCCAGAAGAACTCAAGCTCGACGACCGCTTGCTACAAGAGAACAAGGCCAAAAGTCAGAACAAAAAGAGGTGTTCAACAACAGAAAAACAAGAAAACAACTCACCGACGCATCACAAGGGCCGCATCATCATCCTCATCTTCCTCATTCTCAGACATGGCAACCACAGCGCCATCTGAAAAAGAAGAAAAGTACTCGGTTAAAGTCATAAACAAACAACAAGAAGACAAAGCGTATTAATATGCTCACCTAGGAGCATGCTACCTATAACTTGAGTACATAGACGAGTACTCGACTGGCGAGGCTTCTTGGTAGCAGACAGACCAGAAGAAGAACAATCCGCTTGCCCCCTTTTTTCGACACTACGAGGAGCTCGAGGAACTGGACGAGGAACATACTCTACATATACGTCAAGAACTACGGAAGAAACACCAGAAAACATCGTGGTGGTTTGAAACTTACTGGTTAAAGATGCCCCAGCAAAACTATCCCCAGTCTCCACAATGGCAGGGCAGTCATCAAGGGGGATCGGATCAACAAAGTTACGCCCCAATTCCTATAAAAGAGTAAAACAACCAGACAATAAAGATTAAGCAAAAAGTAGAGACAGCAAAAGAAATACAAAAAGTACTCGCATAAGAAAAAACAACTCACAGCAGGAGGTGGGTTGTTAGCACAATACTCAAGGACAGCATGCGGAACGACGCTAACTCCTTTCAACATCTTCTGAAGGCGCTCGAGCACCTCCTCATCAGACAACTCAAGGGCAGGGACCATACGAGAAGGATCCTCCTCCCCAGAGTACTCAAAACCATAATTTCCTCGCTCCTTCAGAGGTTGAACATGGCGGCAAAGAAAACTGGAAACAATCCCGAAGCCGGTCAAGCCTTGCTGTTTCAGAGTGCATATCCTCTCAAGAAACGGCTTGATCGCCTGTAGCTCATCCGTCGTCAGGGGATTCTTTTCCCATCGGTCATTAACCACGAGACCAGAACTAGAATGAACAGCAAGAGGAGGAATCAAATTGGCGGAATAAAACCAGTCGGCACGCCAATCCCTCACAGAATCAACTAAGTCATGATCAAAGAATTTACTCTTAAGACCCTGATGAAACTGAATCCCGTAGCCACCAAGAACATGGGTGTCATCATGGTGGGGTTATGGTTTCAAACGAAAGAAGTAGCGAAAGAGAGAAAGAGGAGGAATTCCAAGAAAAGTTTCACAAAGATGAACAAAAATAGAAAGATGAAGGACATCATTGGAAGCAACATGGTTCAAACTAATCCCAAAATAACCTAAGAAATCGATGAAGAAAAGCAGAAGCAGGAAGGCAGAGTCCAACAAGGATAAAGGAGACAAAAAGAACAATCTCACCAGGACCTGGAGTTGGGACCCGATACTCGCCTAGAGCTCTCCAATCAGCAAACTCCTTGCCCTGGATCAGACCATCACTGACAAGCTCGCGCAACTGATCCTCAGTCATAGTCGGAGCTGGATAGATCTTCTGAGCAGCCCTCATGGCCATAAATTCTTGATTTTCAATCACAGAAAGCGAAGCCTCCTCGTCTACAAAGGATACCTGGGACTTGCTCGTTGATTTCTTCCTACCCATATACTAGCGAAAGCAATAAAGCACTAAGAAATAGTGAGGCTCAGACGGCGGTGCTCAGAGGACGGTGACAATGGCGGCAGCGGAGTTTTGAAGACTAGGGTTTTCAAGGCAAAAGCAGGGCAGCAAAGAAAAAGAAGAAGGGCCTTTAAATAGATTTTACAGCAATAAAAATGCGCCCACCAGGCCCGTTTAAACAGGGAATGAGAACGCAACGATCCATTTCTCACCACAACTGACACAGCTAAAATGACGGACAGCACACTTCTACACAACGGTACAGATCAACGGGCAGATTTTAGACTTATCCATCCAGCACCAAGGCGAAGTTATCACATTGCTACAAAAAGAACTCATAAACTAGGAAGCAACGAAGGGTTACCTCACAAGGAACACAAGAACCCGACAATTATAGAAAAAACTCAGGAATCTCATAAACAACCAGGACATCAGCAGAAAAAAGAATGACAACTCGAAAGACAAGATTATTTCCATTACAAATACAAGATTACACATCTTACAAGACCCAACGAACTTGGTACTACGACAAGCAAGGTAGCAAAAAGGAACCCGGACACAACTAGGCTCTAGAACGACTACGTGTTCCAAATTGCTACTCGGTAGAACAAACCGCACTCGGCTACACTATTTTCTTCAAAGGAAGAACACAGCACATCCAAGGCGGTGATCAGCAGCACGGCGGGACAACATGGACCTAGAGAAGCCTACAGGCATCTGTCTACCCAATTCCGATGTGATACCGAATATGGTGTTGATCTGCACCGGACAGTCGTAGAGCAGGCGAGGAAGATCAACCTAGAACTGCTGGATGAAGGAACGTATCCCACATCACAAGACTTCCTCCAACTACCGCCACGTACTTCCCGGTACAATGCCGCTGCAGGATTAGTCTACCTCTAATCCCTATCACAAGAATTCCTCCAGCTACGATAAGATGTACAAGAACTACAAAATACGCCCAGGGGCTGCTCTACTTCACAAACTATCATATTCATGACTATGGAGATTTTAGACCACGCAACAAAATGCTCGATGAATCAAAACAACACACAAGGGGGGTATTTATAGGCCAAAGAAGCGGTGCACATGGACTAGGAGCACCAACGGAACAAACCTAACAAAGGACATAGTGAAAAGACAGAATTTAATGAAAGATGACTCAGGTGTGAAGGAACAGTACTCAAGAACGAGCATATTCGGAAGAATATACCAACACTGTACAACTCGTGAACAAATGACATTTACACTCAACCACCACCATACAACTACATCTGACAACAACAGACTACCAGAGAACATGCCAAGATCCTGTATCCGAGTACTTTTTGAATAATGCTCGGGGGCTACAACAGGAGAGGTTTTCAGTTCTTTGAACAACTCAGATTCAAGACCCTCCAACTCTTTGTTCCAAATAGCAAGAGGCTCGGGGGCTACACTCAGTGAGTGCACTTTTTCTTCAAAAAAGCACACATCACTCAGAAGACCTCTTCAAGACAAGAGTTGTCAAACAACATAAGATTCAAGACCCTCTAACTTTTTGTTCCAAATAGCAAGAGGCTCAGGGGCTACATTCAGTGAGTGCACTTTTTTCTTCGAAAAAGCACACGTCACCAAGGAGACTTCTTCAAGATAGACCACTTCAAGACCTCACGACAAAAAGAACCCGGACCGAGCTATATCCAAGTTCTTTTTGATAAAGAACCTGGGTATATGCTCAGGAGCCCTTCGACGAAGAATCAGAGCAATTTCAAGACAAGACCCTCCAGCTACTTGTTCCAAATAGCAAGAGGCTCGGGGGCTACACCTAGCTGGGTGTGCTTTTTTCTTCAAAAAAAGCACACACCACTCGAAGATCCTAGGAAGCGCTACATGGTTTCACTCAAGAAAGCACTCGGACGACGCTTGTTTCTACTCAGCAACACCTAAAGGAACAAGACGAGACTTCCAGAGCTCAACCATGAAGTGCTCGGGGGCTTGTCGATGCGGGACCCACGGGATACCCCGCAAGGAAGAGAGAAGATCTAGTCTAACTAGGATTCTTTCCATGTAATCTTAGTAGAAGTATTATTCTGTAATCCTACTAGGAACTCTCATTGTAAACCGACTAGGACTCTGGCCTCCTGACTATATAAAGGAGGGTGGGGTTCCTGGAGAGAACACTAGAACAATCAATCCAACGCAAAGGCTAACGCCGACTGGACGTAGGGCTATTACTCGATCACGATCGAGGGTCCGAACCAGGATAAATCGACTGTCTCTTGCGTTTACCGTCGAAGTTCTGCATACGCTAAAGCCCGAACAAACTGCCCTGGGTACCCCCGTGGCAGGCTATCGGTGGTGAAACATCGATAGTTGTATGTCATCTTTAAGATGGTATACGCGGAGAAAATCGTTTGGAGAACAAACATGGAGAAAATAGCTTGGAGAAACATTATGGCGATATACGAAGATTGGAGAATATTTAGAAGAATATTAAAGCGTGGCTTAGCTTTAGACAGAATGTCTGGTCGGCGACGTATGGCGTTATCTGGTCGGTGACGCGGGCAGCTCGCTTAGCGGCTCGCTTGACGGCTGGAATGAAGTTGATCTCATGTTGGAGTAGGACAGACATAGTCAGAGCTTGGCGGTGTCAATCTACGTACGAAGACGTGCGCCGTGGTTGTCGAAGGATGTCGACGTGATCAGTCGAGTTGCCACGAAGGATGTTGATCTTGAGTTACGCCATCTGGTTCGCCAGGGATCAGTGTCCACGAGCCCCACGGTGGGTGCCAACTGTCGACAAAAGATGCTCGGCAGTCCTCCGAGGGGTATCCCACGAAGGTAGATTGATTGGTGGTGGTGCGTGTAATCAGGAACCAGATGGTGACACAAGGCGCAGAGACAGCGATTTAGACAGGTTTGGGCCGTCTAATCGACGTAATACCCTATGTCCTGTGTGTTTGGTGTATTGTATTGAGATGTATGTAGATGTCGACTAGGGGACCCCTGCCTCTCCTTATATACTCTGAAGAGGTAGGGTTACAAGAAAAGTATCCTATTTGGTACTATATAATATCTTGCGGTGCACGTCGACTAGTGCCGTGCATGCCTTGATCTTGTGAGCTGGGCCACCTCTGATGGTGCGGCCCATGTCTTGTCTTATGGATACTGGGGGTCATGTCCCCCACAATGGCACACAACAATTGGTATGAATCTAATCACGACCAAGGAGTAAACTGTATGAACCCTTTAAATCAATGATAAAGAATGTAGTGAGCAAAGTCTTGCTTCCAATTATCAATTCAACATTTATCGCCCCATGGTCTTGGACGCATTACCCCCAAAATCCTTAAGCATCATGTCAGTCTCAATCAGATCTTCTGGTCCTTTACCAAGCTTGCGAAAAGTAGTATAAGGCATCAGATTAATAGAGGCACCTCCATCAACCAACATTTTACTCATCGGCTTCCCATCGACAAAGCCTTTCACATATAAAGACTTTAAATGCCGATGCTTAACTAGTTTATCAAATATAGCTTGTTGTATCAATATCAACTGGGCTACCATCTCTTAATACTCTGATTCATCAAAATCCAAATAGACTTCTTGATCTAATGGAGATTTAAATTTAGATGGTAAAAGAAAAGTCATTTGAATATTAGCCGATGGTTGACCCTTATCGGTTGTTTTTTTAGCACGCCATACTTGCGGTTTACCAGATTTCTGAGTCTATTCTAATTCTCTGCTCCTTAGGCATTGTACTCTTCTCTTCTGACTTCTTGTTAAACCTCCTGGACACCATTGTCCTTCCTACCAAACATACTCTTCATCATCATCTCCTTCATAATCGGCCTAGTTCTGATCAACAACTCGCTTTCCAAGCCGATCATGAATGCTTCTATTTTTAAGCGTTGATCCACATCATTATGTTGATATTCAATTCGATCATGGATAGACCGGCGGTTGACTTGAGATTGCCTAAACTCCCAATATTGTTTGCTACATTCTAGGTAATTATTTCTAGTAGGCAATCTCAAACCTTCATTCAACAATGTCTGAAGAAAAGGCAATGCCAATGTGACTCAACTTGTTCTCTTTCATATCTCTCTTCTTCTTATTGACGTTGATATTCCTTCTCTTCTAATCAGCGTTGATAATACTTTCTCCTTCTAACATTGCCATTTATTCAACAGAATTCAAGATGTAACACATGGTCTCATCACACCATCTCTCGACGTTTCTCCCTGCTCATATCGACTCTTTTGTTGGTCACGATGCCTTTTAATTTCTCTATATTCATCAGCCGATATTTGCATCTTCGGATCAACTGTTCTAGTTTCTCTTGCCCTAGCTGATGTCAAAACTTTAATTTTCCCTTTGAACAACTTAGCATCAACCATGTTGTGATCCTTTGAGAAAGGATTATCATCAACTTTTATTTTTCGAGTTGTATCAAATTTAAGCTTCCCTTGTTGAATAGCCCTCTAAATATGCTGTCAAAAAATCCTGCAATCATTAGTAGTATGAGAAGTAGTGTTATGGTACTTGTAGAACTTCTTATTCTTCAACTGATCAGGAGGTAATATAACATGATTAGCAGGCAATTTAACCTGTAACATCAAAATCATAACATTCTTCAACTTCTTTTCCTCAAGGATTTGGAACCATTACTATCTTTTTTACCCCAATTCCATTTAGCTGCGGCAATTTCCTCTTCTTCATCATCATCATCGACTAAATATGGATTATAAGCTTCAGCGATTGCAACATTCTTCTGGAATCGGGTATCTCTATGTATATTCTAGAACTGGATATTAAGTGCTGCCACCCATTGAGCCAATTGACCTAAATTGTCAAATTCATGCCTAAGTAGCTTTTCTCTCCATGTTGGTAATATTCCTTGAACGGCCAACGTGGCTAGTTGATCATCAGTCAAATTCAACGAAAAGCATAAGTTTCTTGTTTCTCGGAACCTCTAAAGGAACTCAGCACCCGATTCATTAGCTTTTGCTTTATAGTTGTTAAATTTGTGATCTTTCTTTCTCCTGTCCTAGTGTAGAAATATGTATGAAATTTCTTTTCAAGATCACTCCAATTGGCAATAGAATTAATCGCTAGTGATAAAAACCAAGTGAAAGCTGGTCCTGACAGGGACAAATAGAAGAAACGAACTCGATGCGCATCTTCAACAGAGGCTTCACCTAACTGAGTAAGATATCGACTGACATGTTCTATTGTACTTGTGCTATCTTGACCAGTGAACTTAGCAAATTCTGGAAGCATGTAGTTCGTAGGAAGGACCACTAAATCATACCACTCTGGATATAGACGTTTGTACGAAAATATCTGTCCTTTTGGTTTTAAACCAAACTGATTTTTTCAACATTTCAGTTACTCTGAGCAACAATTCATCAGCATTTGAGTTTGAATTTCTTGACAATTGCTGACCCATCTGCAGATTAAAATTATGAGTGTCTTGATATCCTGGATTTGAAATCATATTAAGGGTATTATAATCTAAACCATAATAATATCCTTGTGGAATATCTATCTGTCGAGCCCCTTGTTGATTTACTGTTTGAAATCTCTGATTGAAAATATTATGATCTATATCTCTACGAATCCTTTGAACCGATGGTGCTATTTTTTTAAATCGACGGTGGTATTCGGCCTGATGTACCAAAATTAACCATCTAATTCTGAACTTACCCTATCGGCTGTTGCACATGCTGCACTGATGATCTAAGATTATATTGCATTTGATTAGTAGTATCACCCTGAATTTGCTTAAATGGATTCTGAATTGCCTGGGCATCATCACTCTTAGCTCATGCTGCTTCTTGATGGCTAGTACCAACTTCATTAGTCCCCTGAGTCGACGAATGCGGAATATTGTAATAAGCCGGTCCAACCTGATCAAGTGGAAATTCATGAAACATCTCCTTCATGGTATTGTGGAATGTATTCAAGAAAATTGTATTATGATTCAGCATTGCATCATGAACATATTTGTTGATAGCTGCTACAAAAAACACATATCATCAGCCTCGTCTGTATCTGACTGTCCATGCATCAAAACTGTCGGCAATGGATATTTCTAAACAACTTTATTGTCACATGTTTTGGTATATGACAACAAGCACTTGTTCTTAAACTCCTCTATAGCCTTACCAATGTCATCTTTATCCTCATCAGGTAAGTCTTCATAAGGCACCATAAGAATCTCCTTGTTGTTGTGAACCGCCAAGACGATTGTGGTCCCACCAGGCGTGTCAAAAAGTGTGTTAACACAAAAATATGGTGATGTGATCAACACACAGCAAGCCAGAAGATCTGAGTGGAACAAGACCAGAGATCTGCTTGACTTCAATATAGAACTAGCCGATTATGAAAACTCAATGACGTGCCAGTCAATTTGACCTGTAATTGATAAGGAGAGAAAAATTTATCAGTAATTTAAGATAGAACATGTCGGTGTTGAACCAAACAGTTCTAAATGTACGGCTAGATAGCCGATTCAATGAGGCTATCGACTAAATAGTTGATATCCAACGTATCCATGAAATGAAGATCTTTAAATCAAGGATTGTTAGCTAATATTAAATGATAATGATATGAATCAAAATAATCGATGGCTCATGGAACATCGAAAGCATCATCGACTAAATGGAACATGATCGATATAAAGCGTCGAGCCAATAAGTTTGATGAAAAGAGTATAACATACGAACAAATTGATTGTCTAATATAAATGAATCTACAAACAATTTTGAGTCTAATCTATTATCATCAATAGTGAGGTTCAATCGGATCGATGTAGCTATGATAATGATAATAAACTAAAGACAAAGAATCTATAAAACCATCTATATGTTGACAGATTCATGAAAACATGCTATATGCGTGAGAGTATAGGACAAATCGGCTAAAATAGCCGATGCAGTCATAGCAAACAAATAGAGTGCATATCTTGATCATGAACAATACTACTAATTGATAATTTCTAATCTAAAGTCTTACTAGTTAGGTTCGACCGGATCGATGCAGCCATGGTAACGTCATTAGATTAGATCTCATTAACTAGTGAGTTTATTCAAGATTAAAACATGTCTTTGGATGCATACTATGTTTGATTAGAATAGAGATAAAACATCCGATTTAGCGGAATTAAGCCATCAATTATAAGATTTAAAGCGTGACCAGATCAAAGGACAACCAATTAAGATGATATGACGTCGATCTATCTCTATCTCAATCGGGTGATTTTGTTATAATTAATAAAACATTAATTATAACAAGATCGATAACTGGTGAACCAACCAAAAACAGCAAGGAAAATCTTATTAATCTTAGCAGATTTGATAACTGGTGATATTATATTAAACAACAAGTTATTTAACACAAGATCGATAACTTTGATCTATATTATGATTCATAAGAGATCAATCAGCTGATACAGCCTCACAAACTACGATATAGATCGATAACTAACTTATATTATGGCTCATAAAAGATCAATCAGCTGATGCTGCTTTACAATCACAATATAAGTCGTGATGGTACTCATAAGCAAGCTGGTGGTCGATCAGTCGATGCAGCCCTATTTGCTAAAGAACTCACCGAGATCTACAGTACTCCTACTCCTAATGCGATGGCAAAAGTCGAAAAGATTGTATTGATTGAGTGTTCATTTTTTTACAATAACTAGGGTCCAATATTTATACCGAAACCTAAACATGAATCCTACTCGAATACGACTTAGTATAATTCTTAGAATAAAAGAAAACTTCCTAACTTAATAATAACGTGAACCCTAATTTTCCTTTTCTGTAGAATCGACATGTCTCCCCTGATGACATCCAAACGTAGTTCATTGACGCCGTCTGCTGATGTCATATATAAAATAGTCGATTCTGATACCGCATCCAAATCAGCTAATACCGATTCATATCTAATTGATTCCTTGATGACACAATCTTAGAAGTTTACGAGTTCCCGCGTTCTCCTTTCCAAATTTTGGTGTAAACAATGATGGTGGTGGTGATGATGATGATGATGATGATTCAAGTGATGATGATCAATCTTCCTCCTCTACCTTTAACCTTGATAAAGAATCAATCAAACTTATCAACAAGGTGGAGAAGATGATCCAAAGGCTCAATGTCAAGGGTGTGCCCATCCAAATTTAAGATTTCATCTTCACCAATCAAACAAATGAGCAAAGAAAGAAAGGATGCTATGGATGCGGCGAGTTGGGGCATTTTGTGGAAGTTTGTCCAAACAAGTCCACACCCAAGACAAAGAAGGCAGAGTGCAAGGACAAAGCCCTCACATCAATAAGGTCATGGGATGATTCTTCAAGTGAAGAATAAGACCATCACAAGAGGTGAGGCCACAAGCACTCATCATCAAGCTCTTCTCGTGTGTGCATTATGGCACGAGGTAACAAAAGCTCATCCTCTAGTGAGAGTGATAGTGATGATGAAATGCCTTCTCTTAATGAACTTGTGCAAGAAAATCTTAAATATGCTAAGGCTTGCACTAGCCAACAAAAGAAGCAAAAAATATTGCAAGAAAAGCAAGATAGTTCACAAGAAGCATATAAAACCTTGCTTGAATAATATAAGACATTTGCTAATCTCAATATTGAACTATCTACTAAAATTGAGCAACTTGAGGCTAATGCAACAACAAATGCATGCACAATCAATGATGAGCAACTTGTAAAAAAAAATGAAAAATTAAAAGAAAAGTTAGCTAGCTCACAAGATGCTTATAAAAATTTGCTTGCTAAAATGGAAACCATGTGCAAACATTGTGATGAGCTAACTAATAAAGTTGCTAATCATGAAGCCATCGGTACAACCCTCACCAAGGCACCTAAAAAGGATGCCTCTACTTCTTGTAATGATTTATGTTTAGACTCACCCTCTAGCAACCAAGATCATTTTGAGAAAGTTGTTGTAGAAACATGTACATAAGAGGTCACACTAGAGAATGAGCAACTCAAGCAAGAAGTGGTTCGCCTCACCAAGGACTTAACTCAAGTGAAAGGCCACAAGTCCTATGAGTGCAAGGTGAAGAATGGGGGATGAGCTAAGAAGAAAGATAAAACAAAAAGCAAACAAGCGAGCTCTTCAACACCAACACCAACAAGGTGGATAAGAAGGCCTCCACACATTATCTCTTGAAGAAGAAGAATGGCAAGGTGGTAGACATCAAAGTAAACAAGCAAGCCAACAATGGGTCCAAACACATTTGGATGCCAAAGGAGATTATTTCCAACATAAAGAGCATCAAGAAGGTTTGGATCCCGAAGGAAAGTGAGAAGTTCAATGGACATAGGGGAATTTGGAGACTTGACAAAGTATGGGTGCATTTCATGGGGTGCATCATTATGGACAAGGTAATTGCCAAGTGGGTTAGTAAATATTTTGGACCCAAATTCCCCTTCCCATGTTAGGTAACTGGATTTAATTTCTTGCAATTTCAATTAGCATCTAGTTCCTTTTTATGCCTAGGTTTGTATTTGCATGTTTAATCTTTTGTCTTGCATACACTAGGTATATCTTATGGTAGGCTTGCTCGGTTTCACTTTTAACCCTTGGAACAAATCTATATGGTTTAAATTGTTTAGGAGCATGACACATAGCTTGTTTTACAATTGTTCATCTAATATGTGCCAAAGTCCAAATTTTAGATAATTTCTCCCGAATATCACTTTCAAAAATGATTCTCACATTCATGTGATATCATCTTTCAAGTGGTATTTTTTATTCTAAAATCAATGTGCATGTCTTCTACAAGTATTTCATACTTGTATGCACAAATTTAGGGGGAGGTTACTCTACAAGTTGGATGCATTTGAGACTAACACTATTTCAAGCTTATCATGTGTGTAGTAGTCTCATTGCAAGGAAAATGGAGTCCCTGGAGATAAGCATCATGCTCTAAAATCCACCAACATTTACAAGTAATATCATTACAAGTGGTGATGATCCAAGTGGTCTCTACATGTGGTATTTCTAAACCGATATCATTATGTTGATTTCACGTTGCTATTTATATGCTTTATCCATACATTATATAGATTAAACTCCCTTGTGTATTATTTTGCCAATTATGCATATACTTCACCCTCCACCATATGTATGCATACTTTTAGGGGGAGCTTAGTCCACGTAATGTGAGAGTCAAGTTTTGTGATATATTCCACTCCACCTAAAGGATCACAAAATTTGATCCTCCCTTGTGCTACTAATATCTTCCTTTTTGGTGTTTGATTCCAAAGGGGGAGAATTGGTAGGACCAAAAGCAAGCCCGATCATAATAATTTACAAGTGATAATGGTTTGAGAAAGGGAGAATAGTGGATTATGGAGTTAGGGGGAGGCTTAAGTCCATAATGCCACTTGGAGACATTTGCAAGGGCAAGATAAGTTTCCAAAGTTTTTCACAAGTGATTTTGCATCATATAATCTTGCCTTTGCATTGCATCCTAGCAAGTAGATAGTTTTTAAACTTTTGCATCTATTATTATTTGCTTGCTTTGGTCGTGTTGTCATCAATCACCAAAAAGGAGGAGATTGTAAGGAAAATGGATCCTTGGCCCATTTACTTTGGATTTTGGTGTTTGATGATCAACAAGACCTAATTGGACTAATGTGTTTGCAAGTCTTAGTTTCATAGTACAATAGGTTGCAAACATGATTTGGACAAAGGAGACATGGTGATCTAATGATCAACACCTCAAGCAACATCCTAGAAGCACAATAGAAGACCCAAGAAACCAAGCAAAGTCCAAGCATGAAGATAGAAACCAAGCCGGATGCAAGATCACAAAGAAACAAGCTTGGCAGAGGTGATCGGATGCACGGCCCTAATAAGGATCGGACGCGTCCGATCTGTTGCTTGGCAACAGCAGGCATCAGCAGCAACGACCCGACGCTGAGCGAGGCAGTGACCGGACGCGCAGACTTCACTGTTCATCGTCGTGGCAACAACTTAGTGAGGACCGAATGCACAGCTATGGATGATCGGATGTGCCAGGTAGTGGCGTCCAATCAAGTCTAGAGATTTCGAGCGGTGATCGAACACGCATCATGGTAAGGCGACTCCGATCGAGTCCGATCAACAAAGAGGTTCGGCTTCAACGAACAGACAAAATGTCGATCGACGGACATTTGATCAATGGTAGAAAGCCGAGTTTCATCCCCAACGACTACTTTCTCTATGGGACTTATAAATAGACCCCCAACCGGCCATTTGAGTGGTGGAGAGCTGAGGAAACATACCAAGGGTGTTGCTACACCATTTTAGTGATCTCCACTTGCATAGTGCTTAGTGTTTTATTAGGTGATTAGCATAGGTGCTTTGTGAAGTGCTTAGGTTAATTAGACCACCGCTTATGCACTTGCTCTAGGTTTAAGCCTGGTGTTTAGTGAGGTTTGCACACCTCTCATCTCTCGGTGCTTGCGTGCACCATTGTTGTATTCAGTGGGATTTGTAGTCTTGAGATATCACACCAACCGCGTTTGTGGTGTGGCCGCCACCGTGTACCGAAGGGAACAAGGCCCGTGGTGATTCGGCTGGAAGCTTGATAGTGAAGATGGTGGAGAGCGGTCTGGGAGAGGCTTGCTAGAAGGCACACCGGAGACCCACTTGCCTGTGGGGAAGGCTCGGGGCTATCCACGTAGTTACCCGACCAGGTGCTTGGCCCTTGCGAGGAATTCCATACGAGGGGCTCCAACGAGGACTAGGGAGAAGCTTGAGCACTTCTCGATACCTCGGTAAAAATACCAAAGTCATCGACGGGAGTTTGCATCTCTACCCCATCTCTACATTGCTACCTTGGTTGTGTGCTCTATCTTTCCTAGCTTAGGTGATAGGTTAGTTGATAGGATTGAAACCTAGGTTGCATAACTCTTTTGTGGTAGAGATAGCAACACATCTAGTAAAACCATAGTTGCATATTTAGATAGATTACTTTCTTGCATAGGTTTTGACTAGGTGGAATTAGAGGCCATAGTTAGAAGTAGAATTTTAAGTTGCCTAAATCCCCCCCCTCTTAGGCATCATGGTCCCTTATACACACTTGAAGCACCTTCTTGACTCTACCTTATTCTTGGATGAAGACTTCTTTCTTTTAACACGATAGCCCTTCTTCACCATAAACTTGCCAAATCTCTTGATAAAGAGAGCCATCTTCTCATCAAAGCTTAAGTCTTCATCTTCATTTGATGATTCTTGATTTGCCTTTCCCTTGGATGATGTGGCCTTGAATGCCACACTCTTCTTCTTCTCATCCTTCTTCTCATCTTTCTTCTTCTTTTCTTCCTTCTCATCATCATCTCTATAGGTGTCATCGGCCATCACATCTCCCAACACTTGGTTTGGTGTCATGTTGTCTAAACCACTCCTCACTAGAATAGTGACCAATGTGCCAAATCCTGATGGTAAGCATCTTAAGAACTTGTGGGAGAAGTCCTTATCCTTCACCTCTTCTTCAAGTGCTTTGAGATCATTGACAAGCATTTAAAGCCTATGGAACATCTCCAGTATACTCTCATCTTCTTTCATCTTGAAGCTTGCAAACTTCTCCTTGAGAATGTATGTCTTTGCACCCTTCATGGCTTGAGTGCCCTCAAATGAGTCCTCCAACTTCTTCCATGCCTCATGAGCCATCTCAATGTTCTTAATTTGCTCAAATATTCTCTCATCCAAAGCATCATGAATGGCACTAAGAGCAATGTCATTGTTTTTGAGTAGCACTTCTTCGACGGTGGTGGGAGCCTCCTTATTGGCAATCTCAATCTTGGTCTCCACCACCTTTCACACCTTTCTATTGATTGACTTGATGCATGTTGTCATCTTTTCCTTCCAATAAGGATAGTTGGAGCCATCAAATTGGGGTGGCTTCTTTGTATTGTTGATTTGAGCCATTTTGACACCAAAGGTTGTTAAGCTTCAAATCAAGGTGACCACGGCTCCAATACCACTTGAAAGGTTCTAATGGCTAGATGGGGGTGAATAGCCTATTAAAAATTTCTACAATAACACTTAGCAAAGATGTTAGACAATTAAACGGTGAAGCGAGTGTTGCGCTAGCCTACTAAAAATATAAGCCACTTACCACAATTCTAGTGACTATGGTCTCTAAACACACAATTGGCTAAGTCACTACACTAAGTTAGTGAGCTCTCAAAGACTAACTAAAGAGCCTCACTAACCACTAGACCCGACACAAGCTAGCTCTAAAAACTAAATACACTAAAGAGCATAGCAACACTAAGAATGTAATACAAGAGATGGCGGTGATGATTATATCGACGTGTCGAGGAGTGAGCCAATCACAAGATGATCACAATCAATCACAAGATAACCAATGAAATCCTCGAACAATAATGACACACGATTTTTTACCAAGGTTCACTTGCTTACCGGCAAGCTAGTCCTCATTGTGACGATTCACTCACTTGGAGGTTCACGCGCTAATTGGCATCACACGCTAAACCCGCAATCGGGTGCCGCACAACCAACACAAGATGAGGATCACACAAGCCACGAGCAATCCACTAGAGTACCTTTTGGCTCTCCGCTGGGGAAAGATCAAGAACTCCTCATAATCACCACGATCGGAGCCGGAGAAATCACCAACCTCCGCTCGATGATCCTCGCTGCACCAAGCCATCTAGGTGGCGGCAACCACCAAGAGTAACAAGCGAAACCCGCAGCGAAAAACGAACACCAAGTGCCTCTAGATGCAATCACTCAAGCAATGCACTTAGAATCACTCCTAATCTCACAAAGATGATTAATCTATGATGGAGATAAGTGGAAGGGCTTGAGCTAAGCTCACAAGGTTACTATGTCAATGCAAATGGCCAAGAGAGTGAGCTTGAGCTATCCATGGGGCTTAAATAGATGCCCCTCTCGAAATAGAGTCGTTGGGCTCCTCACTGCAGCTTCCTTGGGGTGACCGGACGCACTGGTCAGATCAACTGGACGCACCAGCCTCATTGTCCGGTCACCGATTGTTGTCCACATGTCCCCTGCCTTCAACCTCACGCATATGATTCCAACGGTCAACTCGCTTCCTCGCGCATGTTAAAGAACGACCGGACACAACACGCCGAGACCGGACGTACCACAACCGCGTCCGCTCGCCTGCTCTCCCACGTGCCCAAAACCACAACCTGACGCGCCACCGCGCGACCTGACTCTACGCCACATCGCATCCGATCAGATCTAGTAAGGGTCTAGAGACGATTTTCGTCGATCGTCGCGTCCGCTCAACCTTGACTTGACGTTGTCCAGCGTCCGGCCCATACTGCCGCCACGCGCCAACAAAAACGCTGCCACGTCACCATATGTCAACATCAATCGGACTCAACCACTGCGCGTCCGATCGCTTTCTTCCCACAGCGTCCGGTCATGAGACCGAAGCCAAACCACTTCTCCACTACTGACCTGATGCGTAGGTCTAGCGTCCGGTCCTGCGTTCGGTCAGCTTCAGTGACTTCCTTGACTTTCCAAACTTCATCACCCTTGCTCAAATGTGCCAACCACCAAGTATAATATCTTGTGGACGTGTGTTAGCATATTTTCACAAATATTTTCAAGGGTGTTAGCACTCCACTAGATCTAAATGCATATGCATGAGTTAGAACATCTAGTGGCACTTTGATAACCGCATTTTGATACGAGTTTCTCCCCTCTTAATAGTACGGCTATCGATCCTAAATGTGATCACACTCACTAAGTGTCTCGATCACCAAACCAAAAAGCTCCTATCAAGTTTCACCTTTACCTTGAGCTTTTTGTTTTTCTCTTTCTTCATTTTCAAGTCCAAGCACTTGATCATCACCATGGTCACACCATCATTATGAACTTCACCATTGCTCCACCACTTGGAATAGTGCTACCTATCTCATGATCACTTTGATAAACTATGTTAGCACTTAGGGTTTTATCAATTCACCAAAACCAAACTAGAGCTTTAGGTGTTTAGATCCAGCCCCTCCATGCCGCGTATAGAAGAGGAGCCCGGACCATACGACGGCACTGGGAGAAGAGGCCGAAGTCACCGGCGTTGGGGGCGAAGGCCGAGGCAGAGGCCATGCGATTCATCGAAGAAGACGACTATGAGAAGTAGTCCGGATACTCGGACCCGTGACCATCCATGGTGAATGCGGTGATCGGATGAGCGGGGAAGGCGGCAAAGGCATGGGGAGGAGCGGTGGCGGCGCGGCATCGAGAGCAGTGGGGGCGGCGGCGAGGGAGAAGAGAGGAGAGCGAGAGGGCGAGAGTGAGCGAGAGTGGGGAGCGGATAGGGTTCGGCGGGGGTGGTGGGTTCAGACGCAATAATGAGGGGCACCGGGTGTCCAGGGTGGGCTTTTAGTCCCCTTTAGCAACCCATGGCTGGCTAGTTGGCTAAATGATATTTAGTTCCATTTAGTCATAGTATTTAGATAAAAAGTAGCTAAATGAGACTAAACTTTAGCCGGCTAAACTTTAGCAGTCTAGTCTAAACACCCCTAAAAGTACCATAGGTTGGCGCTCTCTCGGTGCATTCAGTTCAACGAGGATGCCAGCTTACTTTGGGGGAAGCATATCATGCAAGATCTGATCACTGATCGTATATGTTTTAATGTTGTCTCGCATATCATCAGCCAATGTAAGAAAAACAGCATCATGGTACGGCGAGATGGAAGCCTGGAGCTCTGCCATTAGGATCCGTACAGCTTGCTCCGATCCTGCTCCGATCCTGAGCTAATCTCCGCCGAGGCATTGTTTGCTGACTCCGGTCCTGAGCTAATCTCCGCCGAGGCATTGTTTGCTGAGACAAAATAAAAGGAGTATATATACAAGTTGATGAGAGACCATATGCATCAGTTGTTTGTACGGTCAAATGCAGCAGTAGCGCGACATACGACGCGAGCATTGCCCCCTGGATGCCTACCTGGATCTATTCATCTATCCATCTCTTTTGTTTTTCTTGGGACGTGCTTGCTTGGGTTGGATCTATCCTTGTTATTGTCCGCTCTGATTGTTTGGCTTATAAGTCTTATTTTTTAGTGAATGAATAATATTTTTTTCTCATAATAAATTAGTTAATAATACTTTCAACCATGGCTTATCAGCTAAATAAACAGGTCAGTCGTCTGTTAGACTGTTACGAGTTGCAAGTACTCCGTACTAGTGTACTTATATCATTGTCTGTCAGTCACCATCATCATCAGAGATAGATTTCAGCAAACTTTTTAGCCCCCGTCTTCTACTTTTCCCGAGGGCGGTTGAGGGCATCGTCAATCATTTGTCCTGTTTGCTTAGCTGATAAGTTATGGCTGAAAATACTATTAATTAATTTGTTGTAAGAGAAAAATATTATTTATTGGTTGAAAAAATATGGCTTATAAGTCAAGCAAACAGGACGCATGTCATGTGCACTAGCGTGACATCCCCATGTGATGACCCCCTGCCCATCATCAATCAATCCTCGCTTAATAAATAACTAAAGTAGTAATGGCCTTGTTCAGTTCAGCCTGAGTCATGGATCATTTTAGTCATCTAACTCTGAGTGTGGGCCACTAATAATATTTTGATATACAGCACATGTGTGGAACTCAGTATTGTGGACAGTGGGTATTCTTGGTGACAAATCTAATCGTTGGTCGGCTTCACACTACATGTCTAAGGACTCGTTTGACTTCTTTGGAGGAGTTGAAGCACTTAAGAAGGAGTGAGAGAAAAATATTATTCCAGCTTATAATCTACGATGGTATACGAGCAAATGAACAGGCTGCTAATCGTTGGTCAGCTTCACACTCATGTCTAAAGACTCGTTTGACTTCTTTGGAGTTGGGAATAAGGAGCCACAAGTGAGAATAGAAGCAAACCAAATAATAATCCGATATTACTCCTTTTCATGATGTTCACAAAAAATGACTTTTCAAAAAGTTGCTATCTAGGACGGGGAAGTCCAAGTGAGAATAGAAGCATACCAAATAATAACCCGATATTATGCTTTCATGATGTATCGCACAAAGATAATTTTCAAAGGGGAGCATATTTATCTAGGGGCCGCGGAAAAAACAAGGCGAAAACTAGCTTTCGCTGTTTCACTGTGTAGAGAAAAAGAGTGGGCATCGGCTGAAAAATAACACCAAAAGAGATGCATCATTGTCAGGAGCATAATTATTATTGATCAGATCCGCTCATCATTCATCGGCACCCCTCCATCATTTTTCACTTCTCTCCGGCTGATCTCGCTAGCCCCACTACACAACCACAGGATCCGCTCGCCACGTCATCGAGATACTTGGGGCCCGAGCGAGTACGCCTGCGGGTACGAAGGGAAAGAGCCGTCCGATTTTTTTTGTTTTTTAACTCTTTTTTTGAATTTTTTTTCATAAATATGCCTTTGGAGGTATGATTTCAAAATCTGGACCCTTAGCTCGGCGCCATCATTGCTGGTGCCGAGCTTACATGTCTCGGCGTCATAGATTTTGGCGCCTAGGTCTTGGACTCGACGCAGACGTGGCGGTGACTTGGTAGGCAGCTTGGCGCCGTAGATCCTAGCGTCGAGCTTAGCGCCGTAGATCTTGGCGCCAAGCTTGGCGCCGTGGTTATTGGCGTCGAGAACGGCGCCAAGATCTATGGCGCCGAGGTGGTGTTTTAACCCGGTCCCCAACCTTCCTGCCCGAGTCTTCTTCCTCTTCTTTCTCCTTCCTCTCGGGTTTTTTTCTCCCCACTTTGCCCTACCTCACGAATCGGCATATTGGACCTTGAAAACTTTGATTTGATCCATAGATCTTTGAGAGCAAAGTACCTCGCTCCCTACTAGTTTTTTTTCACATCGATTCGGTATATATTAGTCGGATTTTTCAACTTAAGAATCGTCATTACTTAGGGTTTTATGTAATTTTAATATTTATATTATACAACCGTGGGATGCCAAGGCGTGAAAAAGCTAGCAAACCAAGGTAACCTTAGCGCATGTTGTTATGTTATGGGTTCATTGTTGTCCGATTAAATGGGAAACCCTAGGTGTAGGGTTTAATGTTAATTGATTTTGGTTCTTAAAACGAAAATGGCTAAATTATAGTTATGGCCGGATGACCGAAAATGTCTTCGACCCATTGCCTCTGCCTAGTGGTATTCAGTGCCCATGTGCTTTTACGGCGATCCTTGCAAGGTAGCCAAGTCCGATGAAGAAGACATGTATAGGCAGAGGTATTGGATGTGTTCCAATTTTGCGTTTGAGCCTACACTTCATCAGCGCCACATTAACAAGATGGTGAGGAATTGATGTTTGTGTTATATGACATCTTGCATGATTTTTTTGTTTTATAACAATTGCATTTTTTGTAGAACCCTCCACCGCTCTCGGTGATTTTGAGTAGTGGATCGACACTGAGATCAAGCCTAAAGATAAGAAATGGATGCAGAAACTGTTGCGGTGGGAGGCAGAGGACAAGAGATGATGGAGAAGAAACGCGGAGAGGATGCTGCAAAAAAGGAGCACAAGGAAGAGGAGGAAAGAAGGCGTGTTGTTGCGTACAGCGTATAGGGAAGAGAGGGAGAAGAAGCTTGAGCGTGCACGCCGAGCGAAAGCAGCGATAGATGAGAATCCCAATGCCCTAAGGAAGGGAAAGTGGCCTCGTTGCACTTAGTAGTCTCCATGACTTACTAGTTCTATGGTTTATTCATGAACAATATTGTCTACTGTCGGCACGTACTTCTAGTATTATTGTGTTGTTTTAATGTGGCATAGTATTGGACTTTTTATTATGTAGTTGTTTTTATTATTTGTGGTCATAATATTCAGTATAATATTACGAACATAGTGAAATATGATCACGTGCTGCAAACAAAACCTAACGAAGTAGGGCATTATATAATTCAACACACAAAACACATAAAATGGCATGTGAGAACATGTACCGAACTAGGGTACAGAGTTTCTTCGACTAAACCTAACATGCCTTAGCTAATTAAACCAAACAACAAACACATGGATGTATTTTGACCACTCTTCTTTTCGTTCATTGTATCCTCTCAGTGGTGCCTCTTTGGTGAAATCACTTTTGCTATCAACTGAGAACCTCTCATAAAGAGCTTCCTCAATGGTCCTGATAATTGTCCTAACCTTCATGTTGGGTTCTCCCTGCAATATTCCCATGAACAGCTTGGCAATGAGGGTAGATGTCAACTGTCGATGCTTCAGTGTCAGCACATGGTCAGGACAATTGTGTGGCCCGACAACTTTCGTGATCTTCCACTTTCCGGGTGACCTTTTGCTTCCTTGCACAAACCCTCCATGGGTAGTGTTCTTTGTCACACACAACTGTGTAATGGCGCTCCGCATATGAATGCAAGATCTTGTAAGGTCTCTTTCGTATCACTACAAACGCCTGCAACCACCTCTTCAATGCAGGGAGGTCCTTGAATACCCTCCTATTCTCAATTACCATGTTAGGGCCGGCCTCAGGAGCTTCTAGGAGCTCATCATCACGTCCTTCTGCACACGCCTGATCGGAATGAGCAAGATCGCTGATGAGTACAGGCCCGATCTTCCGAGAGGTAGCCGATAAGTTTGATTTTGTGGAGATCTCGACGTTGGCGATCCGGCTTCAAATCAGACGCGATTCGAACCCTGCAACCGTTACACCACTGCTCCGTTGGTTATCAACCAAGCACAACTTGATTGACCTTGCCAAGAAGGCTTTTCCTGCAAGCGAATCGAAGAGCACAAGCAAGAAGGTAAAACACGCAATCTGAAATTGCAAATATGAATGACGCAGATATCAATAGAGGATTCAAGAACTCGGTTCCAAAGGACTAATCGACACAGTGGAGGAGATCAAGAACGGAGGCCCTGGATCACTGTAAAAGGATTTGTCACCACAGTTACAATGAACGATTCAGTTTCTCGATGGAAAACTAAACTCTAAACAAAAACCCAATTGTGTAGCAGCGGCGACGGCTGTGTTTATAGTCTAAGACTTGACCTAGGGTTGGGGACGGCCAGGGGTTGGGCGCCCACAACTTGGGCTTAAGGCCCGACACGATACATGGCCAAGTTGGCCCAAATAGGTGACGCAGCACCTTGCCGTGGTCACACAGAATGATCCATGGACCTTCAGGAGCTGGGACCAGATCCAAAACGACGGCGTCGTCGTCCCCTTTCCAACACATCCAAGAACGGCCCGTTTCGATGTCGTATGAGAAAGTTATGACCGAAACAGTGATGACGTGTCTGCTGAATCTGAGGGCGACGTGGCAGCTGAGTTGGGAACGAATTGCAACTTGGGGAAGACCATGGCGTCGGTGTGTCCAGCATGGCGATGTCCTCATCATCCTCCCCTTCTCGAATTGGAGTCGTCCTCGACTCCATCTTGGCGATGTCCTCATCAATCGCTGAACTCATGAACTCTTAGATCACGGCGGCCAGGAAAGATACGCCTCAGCATCTCAACATCACTCTCTGTCAGCTCTTCAACAGGACGATCATCATTAGAATCAAGAGCCCTTGTCATCTTATATGGCTCCGAATCATTCATAATTTCAACACTATTGGAGCCACGAAATCCATCTCCACAGAGCACATGTGCAGCAACAGTGGGCATATCCATATTGTCAGGAATGTCTACTGCAACATAAGTAAAAATGAGGAAAGAATGAAAAATTGGATGTAAGGAATGGGGTAAGCTTCCAATAACCATGCGGATAAGACACTTACTCAGATGATTCTGTGTCAAAGGAATCTCATGAGGAGGATCTGCCACAACATCATGAGTCTAACAAGCATCTCCAACTAGCATATTGGGGGCAGATTGAGCATCGGGAACCGTAGGTACAGCCTCTACATCCATATCAGGTTCTGAGACGGGAGGGTCGAAGTGTGCCTGCTGACCCATTGGTGAGGAAAACCCATGAGGGATGGGATCAACTAACACCCGATGCACAACGACGTCCAAACTTTGGAACTGGCACTTCATAGCCAATCTCACATAGTTCTCCCACTAGTCTACACATCCAATTAGGATCATCTTCCTAAGGATATTGGGAGGAAAACCTAGGTGAAGTACACCCTCCATTGCGATGACATCATCATCAGCAGCTCCATGGCAATGTAGCTCCTCCTGAGCCCTTGCAACCAACTCACTAAACGATGGCTTCTCATTGAATAACACAGGCACGCTTTGCATCTCAACAAACTCAACATATTCATAGCGATCTCTTTTCACGGTGCCTTCATGATATATGCTCACTAGATTGTCCATCTAGTAGTTCAAATAAAAATTAAAATACAGTTCGTTTAGTCTAAAGTAGCTGCTATATAGTACCTCTCTAATAGATACTAACCAACTACACCCTAAATAACTATGTCACTAGCTATCTAACTATATTTATCTCACTAACTAAATTAACTAGCTATCTAATAACTATATCTATGTACCTATGTCACTAGCTATCTAACTATATTTATCTAACTATATCTATCTCACTAACTAAATCAACTACCTACATCATGTCATTTACTAGAAACTATCAAATAATCAAAGTAGCACTACAATTCAAGCTAACTAAGCACCTACATTGCATATTCAAAAAATTTACCTGTCAAGTCAATGCAACGATGCTGTGGCCTGAAGTGGTGCGAGGGAGAGGGGTGCTGGGGGGCGAGGGAACTATCTTGGCACATGCATGGCATGCTGGGCTTGGCAATATTGGTTCGGGAGCAGAGAGAGAGAGGAAGAGAGAAAGAAAGGAAGGGCTCATACGTAAGATAGGGTTTGTCGCCAATAACCATGGCGTCAAGCTCATCGCCAAGATCTACGGCGCCAAGCTTGGCGCCAAGATCGACGACACCAAGCTCGGCGTTAGGATCTACGGCGCCAAGATGCCTACCAAGTCACCGCCACGTCTGCGTCGAGCTCAAGACCTAGGCATCAAAATCTATGGTGCCGAGACGTGTAAGCTCGACACTCAGCAACGATGGCGCCAAACTAAGAGTCCATATTTTAAAATCATACCTTCAAGAACATATTTATGAAATTTTTCAAAAAAAGATTAAAAACAAAAAATTCGGAAGAGTCCGTGGCCCGTGCTAGCCATTGGCCACCACCTTCTCACTCTCGCCCATGAACGCAAGGCCTGTTTGATAGAAGCCTAGAGTACTTGCCTGGCAAAACATGTTGCTAGAATGGAAATTCGATGAAATCTGCCTAGCCAGGCAAGGTAGAAGATGTTACATTTGGTTGGAAGCCTGTACATGAAATGCTAATAAAAGATATAATACTATTTTAAAACATACACGGTTAAAAAAATAAAACCATCCACATATTTTATCAATTAACAATATATTTTAAATTACAAATAAATTTAATAGTTTTCCTAGCTATTTAAAAAATGTCACAAGGAAAGACGTATGAGGAACAAAGATAATTATAGCTACACTGTATACACGATGCTAGTGTAGGTTTATTGGTAAAGAACTGAAAAGAAGAACGTAATATGTTTTAAAAAAACACAATTTGGACTTCTGATTAGTTCAGATTTACTGGTATATGCTTTTTTCTGGAATTTCGTGTATATAGTACCAGCTAATATAAAGAATAGTAGTAAATAAGGCAACAAGTGATTAGACGGGTGATTAATCCAGACAAGCCAGCAGTTGCACCCCATGCGACCGTTTTCGTACGCCTGAGACCAACTCCAACGACACAACCCATACCTAAAAAATAGGTCATTCACAGTGATTTGGGTACCCAAAATACGCTCCAACGGATAACCCAAATAGACGACGCATTTTGCGTTCAGGGCGAACTGAAACGCAAATAAGCGTCTCGACGCAGAGATGACGAAATTGGTACGGGAGGCGGCTCAAGGCGCCCCCCCGGCAGCAGCTCTTTTTCATTTGCCGCTCCATGGCTACGCTGGCGCAAGCGGAGTAGGGCACGACGGATGGCCATGGACGCGCGCGATGGCCCCCCATGGAGGAGAAGGAGCGTTAATGACGCCGCCATCGAGAGCAAGGGTGGAACGGCCCGGGCCCCCATGGAGGAGAAGGAAGGGCTCTGACGCCGCCATCGAGAGCTTCGCGGCAAGGGGTGGAACGGCCCGGGCCCCCATGGAGGAGAAGGAGCCAGCCTCAGACGCCGCCATCGAGAGCTTCGTTGGCAAGGGTGGATGCTCCGGGCCTCCATGGAGGAGAAGGAGCGCAGGGCCTTGGTACGCCGCCATCGAGAGCTTTGTCGGCAAGGGGTGGAACGGCTCCGGGCCCCCATGGAGGAGAAGGAGCGCAGAGGGGCCCTCAGACGCCGCCATCGAGAGCTTCTGCTCGGCAAGGGGTGGAACGGCCGGGCTCTCCCCGCCATTGCCATCGAGAGCGTATGTTCATCTTCATCGTGTTCCGGGGACACATGAGAGAAGCTTTTCTCTTTGTTTGTTTTTTGGCTTTGCATCCTCGTCACATGCCCTTTCTCGGTGCTCCCCGCTTGCTCGCTTTGAGCTCCAATCCAAAATCTGCTGAAGGGGCGCGCCTACGGCTGGATCTCGCGCCGGAGCTCGCAGCTCGGTGGCCGGCCGCGGGGAAGACGAAGACGGAGGAGCAAGCGGCACCGGAGCGTCACCGGACGGAGGAAACTGAGTTCGCTGTTGGAGAGGGAAGGTTTTGGGTGTGTGACCATTTCCTGTACGTGACTCAAATCCTGAAAATAGACCTCATGTTTGCGTTCTATGGTTGGAGACAGTCTGAGCCTGGGGTCTGGGACAGGCAGCTCATCAGGGCTGCATCCAAATACCGCACAGGTAGCCTGCAGTCACGCTACAGGCCAGCATCTTCTACCCAGTTTCAATCCAAACACGCACGCAGAGCGGCGCGAGAAGTGCCAGCCGCCAGGCCAGGCTTTGCGCCCTGATACGTGGGCCCAGCAAGATCCGGGCCCGCCCACCTGGCGTACGGCCCGGGCCCACCTCGAAGCACCCAGGCCAGGCTTTGCGCCCTGATACGTCGTGCTCGTGCCGTGCCCGGCGCATCGGCCTCTCCTCGTCCTCGCGCATTTCTCCTCCTCCTCCTCGCTCCTCCCTCGCCGAGCGCATTTCTCCGTGCCGTGAATGGAAGATTCGATCACCAGTTCGGCGCCGCGCGTCCGAAACCCCAACCCAACCGCGCTGCCCATCCGCCGCCTCCTGCCCTCCTCCTCCTCCTCCTCCTCTCCGCATTTGGTGTGGCGATCCTGATCGAACCGCCTTCACCACCCCAGTGCTCGTCGCGTACTCCGCTCTGCGGAGGAAGGCGGGCGTCTCTGCGTTGTTGCGCGGATCCGCCGGCGCGGTCCTTGATTCGGGCCGCGGCCTCGCAGATGATGGTGGCGGAGAAGCCGGCGCTGGGGTTCCAGCAGGCGCACGCGGAGGGGGACGAGCTGGAGCTGGCGTCGCCGGAGGGCTCGCCCGCGCCGCCGCCCCGGAAGATGCACTCGCTGGACTTCGAGCACATCGGCTCGCTCGCCGCCGTGGCCGAGTCGCTCGCGCCCGGGAGCAGGTGGCGGAGGGCGCTCACCAGCGTGCGCGTCGTCATCTTCCAGGCCAAGATCAACGTGCTCCTCCCCTTCGGCCCGCTCGCCATCATGCTCCACTATCTCTCCGGAACGCACGTAAGAGCTAGCACCGGCCCCGCACTTCGTTTCCAAATCTAACTTTTTTTTTCTTCTTTTCGCTTACGCAGTGCACGTACATTTTCTACTTTCGTCGGCTCGTTCCGCGTTTGAATCTTTACTGTCAAGTTCATCATTTAAAGTTGCAAGTACTCATAAGCTGACACCTTCCCTTTTCTGTTTGCTTCCAAAAAATGCGAGCTCCACAGCAAGGATGGGTTTTCCTTTTTAGCTTAATCGGCATTACCCCGTTGGCCGAGAGATTGGGATATGCAACTGAGTAAGTGTCAACAAGATGGTAACTTTAGTTCCCAGTTATTTCTTATGCTAGTAGTAATTAAGATTCAATTCTCCCGTCCTATATACATTTTCTATGTCCTAATGGATGCTACTTTATTGCACATGTGCAGGCAACTTGCTTGCTACACTGGCCCAACTGGTATGTTCTTCGGTCCCATACTGTGCTATCTTTCCTACGCAAATCTTAGCTTCAGCATCTGCTTAGTATTTAGTAAAGATGTAACCTTTTCTTTTGATCTAATTGCAGTTGGGGGGCTACTAAATGTTACATTTGAAAATGCAACGGAAATGATTATATCAATATATGCACTGAAAAATGGGATGATTCGAGTCGTCCAGCAGTCACTCCTAGGCTCAATATTGTCAAATATGCTGCTGGTTCTTGGGTGTGCTTTCTTTGCTGGTGGTCTTGTACATTCTAACAGGGACCAGGTCTTCAACAAGGTAGTCTATTTAACAAATCTGGTTTTCCTAAACAATTTTTATATTAAAGACTTGCTGTAGTTTCTATTGACTTGATTTTATCATTGCAGGCATCAGCTGTTGTAAACTCAGGACTACTGTTGATGGCTGTCTTAGGCCTTATGTTCCCAGCAGTGCTTCACTTCACACATTCAGAAGCACAGTATGGAAAATCTGAAGTAGCTCTCTCAAGGTTTAGTAGCTGCATCATGCTTGTGGCCTATGCTAGCTATCTATTTTTTCAACTAAAGAGCCACCGCAGTATGTACAGCCCAATTGGTGATGTAAGTAGCTGAACACTAAATCTTTGCAAACATTGGAAACTGGAAAACAAAAAAAAAAAAATGCATAAGGATATGAGTTCATTGACTGCACAAAAAAACCTGGGTCACTTCTCTTTGTAATAAAATGATTATATTTGTCGGGACTATGCTTTGTTAGAAGTCTGGACCAGGTTGATATAGGTAAGCTGTAAAGCATGGCACATGATAAATATAATAATGCAGTTAACAAGAAAGACTAGCAAGATATTTGGTTCTCCTGATTTTTCTTTTACTATGGGCACATCCATTTACAAAATGCAATCATCAGAAACATTTTAGTTAATCTTGATCTAGGACATTTATAACTACATCCTAGCAAGTGAACATCAAACATAAATATAATCATTTCATATATTTCATTACACTTTTGTGATATGCACACTTCAAATTCGAATTTCTACTTGCCACAACAGGAAGAAGAAGCTACTGAGGAGGATGAGGATGAAAAGGAGATAACACAATGGGAGGCTATCTGCTGGCTTTTTATATTGACTATTTGGATTTCAATACTCTCAGGGTACCTGGTTGATGCCATTCAGGTACTGAAGAGCTTGCTGACAATTACATTCCTCTGTTCTCTCCCTCTTGTTAGTAATAACTAGAAAAGAGGACCAAATATATCTCTATTTTACCTCTATATAAATTTCTTTTTCTTGAACCATGCTTCTTCAACATGTCATAACAGGGTGCGTCTGAATCATTAAACTTGCCAGTAGCCTTTATTAGTGTTATTCTGCTTCCTATTGTGGGGAATGCTGCTGAACATGCGAGTGCCATTATGTTTGCCATGAAAAACAAATTGGTAATTGTTACTCCTTTCTTTTCACCTTTTGCAATTTTGACAATGTGAATTCGTCTTTAGCCTCATTTTCCCATAATGACAGGACATTACATTGGGAGTTGCGATAGGATCATCAACACAGATCTCCATGTTTGTGGTAATAATATGCACCAGATACAACTACCCAGCTCTGGTTTTATAAATTCTTTTGTCATTAGCCAAATCGTGTTTTTAGTCAGTAGATATCATCTTTTTTTTTAATAATTTCCTCTGTTATTTTTTTCCACGATCTGCAGATTCCATTCTGTGTGGTAATTGGCTGGATGATGGGGCAAGAAATGGACTTGAATTTTCAACTGTTTGAGACAGCGACTCTCTTTATAACTGTACTAGTGGTGGCATTCATGCTACAGGTATGCTTACAAAAAAAAGCAACATCTATTTCCCTTTGTATATGAAATTACTACCACGGGCTGTTTTGCAGCCTATTTTTTAGTTGTAATATTTTACATTTTATTATATATGTTTTTTCCAGGAAGGCACATCAAACTATTTTAAAGGCCTTATGCTCATCTTGTGCTACCTCATAGTTGCTGCAAGCTTCTTCGTCCATGTAGATCCTGATGCAAGTAAGTATATTGTTTATTGCTTTGTTAGATGCATGAGAGCAAACTGGATCAAAATTGATGGGTTGATGGAAATGCAAGAACTTAACCATTTGGATTAAAAAAATCAGTCAGACTATTGCTTTATTTCCTTACCATAAAGGACCATAACTGTGGAAATTAATTATCCCATTTGTAACTAACATATTCAATATATGATATTGCTGTCAATAGACATGATCGTTTCAACTTAGGATGCTTTCGTTCAAATTCTGCTATCTATAACACAAACTCAACAGACTGAACTAAGACAAACCTTCAATTGCATCTGGTGGATTGTCTAGAAAACAAAATGCTTAATTTCAAGGCGTCTTAGGTTATTTGCTTTGCATTTATTCATCTGCATCTCCTGACAATCTGCTTGGTTGGCCTGAAGCAGGTGAGAACTAAGTGACAAATCTACAGACAGTATATCTGTGAAATGAATGGAGAGGCTACGACCTAACTGCAGAGTTAGCAAATAGCATTGCCTGCGTAGATGAGGACCTGCCAGAGTCCTGAATTTGGAAGCAACTTGTGGGCAGAATCCCGCACCAAGGGTTTAACTTGGGGCTCAAGATTACAAGGAGCTGATGCAGCTTTTTTAGGATAGCAACAGCATCGCCCCGTTGAGGAACTGTAACTTTATGTGATGATCACAAAAATTACCATTGCATTTGTTCAAGCTTCACGTGCCACAGTTTTTATGTTGTTGTAATGTTACTGCTGGTAGGTACGACGATATTAGACCTATCGGTAAGGTCGTTGATCTGAACGAGAAGCTTGCTAATGTACAATTCAGGGTATGGGTCAGTAAACACTGAACTGTCTGGCAGGAATTTTTGTTTTTACATTGTGTTTTTTTTGTTTTCTACAAAAATATATTTTTTCTGTAAAAAATGCATATGTTGGCATATGCCACAGGTTTTGGTTTTTATTACGGCCGAGAAAACCGATGGTAACAACGTGATGACCGCCTTTTGAAACAGCAGGATGTGTAAAAACGGCAGGTGCCTCTTGTCTTTTACAATGTGTAAACCAAAATGTTGTGCTTGTTCTAGAAGATTTAATTTTTATGCACGGTTCGTAGTCGATTTTTTTACTAAGAAATGTTTGATCTCCCACAGTATTTGTTTGCGTAACTTTTATGCAGGGTACCTTTCATGCTATAATGCTATAAGCATGAAATAAAGTTGCGTTTACCTTTTTTTTTCAGTTATAGTATTTGGTTATGAGATAAGAGGCAAACAAATATGTTACTGCCATATATCATTTTGACATGACGCGATTACGAAATTGCTTGGCTTGTATTCTTTTCTTTACAATAATCCATGTAACTTGTGTGTGTTAAATTTGTTTGTGGTTGAGGTTGCAGCTTGCATAGAATAGACGTGTCATTCCTAATACCGAGTACACATATCATTTGCATGATCGTTTGAAAAGAGACACAACATTTGAGAATATAACCTATGGGCGTCCCAACGGGGATCAAATAGCTAGCTCAGCCGCTCAGGAACAATTTCACTGGACGGAGAAGGGAGAAAGCAGCGTGCTTTCGAGTACGTATGCATTAGTGAGTCTCGCACATGTCCCAAGAAAACTCCTCTCTCAATCCACATGACTCAGCAATCAAGTGTTGTTTTTTTATTATTTCTGGAGATGACCTCGCCTGGCAATCTTCTCGACGCCCTATGTACAAACATGTTTCCACAACTTTGCACGGCCATAATGTGAGATATTACCATCGCGAATGCAACATACATTAATGCCATGCATCCGGACTGGTTGCATATTATGTTTTTTTTGTTGCGAAAAGTTCTTAAAACACATTTACATAATAGAATACTTTTGGACATGTTATTTTTTAATTTTCCGGACTATCTTTTAATCATATTTTTATGCTCTAAATATTTATGTTAGTCAAAAACATTATCAAGTATTTAGTATTTTTCTAAAAAATGATAAACACAAAATCACTTCAAACCAATTGAAGTTTTGATAGTTCAGGTGTAAGATATCTGGTTTTATAGTTAAAAAAAAATCAGACTATAAATAATGGTTCAGAGCTCTAAAATAGATTTTTCCCCCAAACCTACAGAACGGCCCATCTCACCTCCTTGGAGTGGCCCAGCTCGCTCGCTCTTGCCTTGGCGAACTCGCGAGGAGTCGCGGCGGTCTCGTCATCAACGATTCCAAATACAAACTCCCACAAATTCAGCAGAAACCCTAGCCCTAGATCCCCCACCATGGATCTGCTCCAGTCCTCTTACGCGCCGGACGACGCCTCGTCTCCGGTGGACTCGGCCGCCGCGTCCTCGCCGGAATCCTCGCCGCTCCGCCTTCCGTCCAAGTCCGCCGCCCCCGCCGTCGACGACACCGCGCTCGCGCTCTCCTCCGCCGCCCGCCCGCTCGACCCCTCGCTCCACCTCGTCGCCTTCAACCCCACCGCCGACCAGCTATGGGCTCCCATCCTCGGGCCCCAGCACCCCCACGCCCCAATATCCTCCGCCTCCGGTAACCGCAACCACAAGCTCGGCCACGTTGAGGACGCCGCGGTCCTGCCATTCCTATTCGACGAGCAGTACAACACCTTCCACCGTTTCGGCTACGCCGCCGACCCCTCCGGCCTCCACATCGTCGGCGACGCCCAGCCGCAGGCGCCCGAGCCCGACACCGTCTACAACCTCGCCCCCTCCGAGCACAAGCGCCGCCGCCTCCTGGCCAAGGCGGACAACCAGGAGGAGCCCGCGCCCCCGGAGGCCAAGAACCCCGCCTCCGAGGAATGGATCCTCCACAACAAGCAGAGTCCCTGGGCTGGGAAGAAGGAAGCGCCTTTCGCGGAGCTCACCGAAGAGCAGAGGCAGTATGCGGAGGCGCACGCTGCCAAGAAGGCCGAGAAGGAGGCCCGCGGCGAAGGGAAGAGCGAGAGGACAGAGGTTGTGGTCAAGACTACTTTCCACGGCAAGGAAGAGAAGGACTACCAGGGACGCTCCTGGATCACACCGCCAAAGGATGCCAAGGCCACCAACGACCACTGCTACATCCCCAAGAGGTGTGTGCACGAGTGGGTCGGCCACACCAAGGGGGTCTCAGCTATCAGGTTTTTCCCAAAGTATGGACATTTGCTGCTGTCTGCAAGTATGGATTGCAAGATTAAGATCTGGGATGTTCTTGGGTCACGGACTTGTATGCGTACTTATATGGGGCACTCAAAGGCGGTAAGGGATATATCATTCTCCATTGATGGAACTAAATTCTTGAGTGCTGGGTATGACAGGAATATACAGTACTGGGATACTGAGACAGGGCAGGTGATCTCGACCTTCTCAACTGGGAAGGTCCCATATGTTGTGAAGCTCAATCCTGATGAGGATAAGCAGCATATTCTTCTTGCTGGAATGAGTGATAAGAAGATTGTGCAATGGGATATGAAGTCAGGGCAGATTACGCAAGAGTACGATCAGCATTTAGGGGCTGTGAACACCATAACTTTTGTGGATAACAACAGGAGATTTGTGACCTCGAGTGATGACAAGTCTCTTCGTGTGTGGGAGTTTGGCATCCCTGTGGTGATAAAGTATATCAGTGAGCCGCACATGCACTCAATGCCATCAATTGCACTGCATCCCAACTCCAATTGGCTGGCAGCGCAGAGTTTGGACAATCAGATACTGATATACAGCACCAAGGAGAGGTTTCAGCTTAATAAGAAGAAGAGATTTGCTGGCCATATTGTGGCAGGTTATGCTTGTCAGGTGAACTTCTCACCTGATGGGAGGTTTGTGATGTCTGGTGATGGTGAGGGTAGCTGCTGGTTCTGGGACTGGAAAAGCTGCAGGAGATTTAAGACTTTGAAGTGCCACAACGGAGTTTGCATTGGATGCGAGTGGCATCCATTGGAAACTAGCAAGGTTGCAACCTGTGGATGGGATGGTGTAATTAAATACTGGTAAGTTGATCACACAACCATGCATGCTCCTTTAAATTGGAACCGCTGCTTTTAATTGCTCTGTAACTATTCAGAGGTCTTTCTTGTTATTAAGAGTAGTATTTTCTGTTTGAGTACTTACTGAAACTCTCAGGCTCACAATGCATTTAGAGAATTAAGATTACTGACTTAATCTCATCCATGGTGCTCTTGCAAAAGTTGTCCTGAGATTTTTATGAACTAACTAGGGATTTTATTATTTCATATTACAGGTTATGGTAAATATACACTCTTTGTATATGCTTGATTTGATCTATACTATATTGTTTTGTTTGCACAAGAGTTCCTTTAGTTAGTCACAAACACGGCAAAGGAGTAGTAGGATACATATTTGATTATGGTTTACATGCAAAACTTGCACCAAGAGGCTAGATTACTGATGGTAGTGTTTTTCTTTCTGTGTGCCCTAAATGTGGTTTCAAACACTGTGCTTCCCTGAACTTTATAATGTCTATTCTTATTGCTGATACTCGTGGTCACCCTGCACTCTTTTGCCCAGTACTTTATTTTCTAGGAGGTGTGGATATCAGTAGTTTCTTGTGCTAGTGAAGTTGTGATGGTGGTTAATTGGTTACAGTGTTGTTTCTACTTTACACTATCATATTTCTTCTCTCAAAGATGTGATAAACCTGGACATGCATTTAGAGTCATTCCTTCTAATATCTATTGCTGTTGTTTTGTTGCTTGTATTGTGGCATTAGTACAATTGACCAAAGGAATCATTTGTATGTTCCATATATTCTACTGAAAATAAATGCATATTATTTTCCATGATGTTTACAAGAATGGGTTAAATGGAAATTGAGCTAATGCTGTGTAGTTGTTCCTATATTTACTTTGGATTGTTGCATTTTACTTGGCCCTATGGCAGTTGATACGTGCATCAAACTATCTTATTCATTGTTTGTTTCTTATGAGTTTGCTGACATGTAGAATCCAGCATGAATAATTTGTGGTTGAATTTATTGTGTGTGAAAAAAATACATGTTTTATGTGACCTGCTTTTGTTACTGCTATAGAAAATATTTGCTTAAATGCCATATTTGTTAAATCGAAATTGTTGAAATAAAGAAGTTGAGAAAATGCTTTATCTATTGAGTAAGCTGTATCTCATTTCATGTGTTTGCTTGAGCAAGTTTACTATCTTGTTGAACCTTTAAAGCGCTCTTTGGTTCCCTTCTCTTTTTTTTCCCCTGTTGTCTTTTGTATATTTATGATATGGCACTGACATTCTCTCTGAACAACTTGCAGGGACTGAAGTTTCGCAGGGAGATTGCTTGAGCTCCTGGGAGAGGTTTGTAACAATCCAATTCACAAGGGCTGAATGTCAATGGATACTGTAAGTCAACATAGTCAACGAGAGAATCCCGGTTCAATGCAGGAGAAAAATGTTGTGTTTTTAATGTTACATATATGTGGGAGAAAAAAGGGGTGTTTTTTGGCTACCTTCAGTAGTGGATGCAGCCTGGAATGCAAGGGGGGGCTTGCTTCTTCATCTTCCTTCTCTTCTTTATTCTTGTGTTCTTCCTCATACCTCTTCTTCCTGCGTGGGAGATGGTAGGGAAGGCACGAGCCCCACTGCTGGATCCACCCCTGACTACCTTTGGGTTTGGTTCTGCCCTGCTAGATGTTCAAATGTACAATACTCGCACCAGATTCAAATTTTGGGTTGTATCTTTGCCATTAGCAACTTGTTTGTGGTTTCTGTTAATCCTGTTGCTTCCAACTTTTTAGCATCTGAGAGTAAGTTGTGTGGTACTCCCTCTAGTCCATTTTATAAGGTGACGTGGTCTCTCAAATTGTATTTTCACCATTTATTTGTTTTATATATTATATATTTAGAATGTAAACCTATAATCATTGGATAGTACATTTGATTACAAATCTAACCTAATTAAGTTTGTATTATAATAGCTAAAATTATATGGGTAAAAGACTGAAGTATGAACGGATGCTTCACATGCGTGGTTTTCCGTTTGTTAGTGTCCAAAGAAGGTTTTGGTCCTGTTATAGCAGTAATCTGATTGCTTGTACCATGTTTCAATTTTTGAAAAGGAAATTCAGATTGAAATACATTGCGATGGGGTTATTGTATTTGTGATTCAAGGAACGATGGGGCCTTGTTTAGATCCCATCAAAGTTCCAAGTTATTTCACTCTCTCTCCATCATATTAAAGGAAATTCAGTATGGAGTATTAAATTGTAAAAAAAAAATAACTAATTACACAGTTTAGTTGGAAATCACGAGATGGGGTTATTGGACAATATTTGTGATTTCAAGAAAAAGTTTCAATCACAAGGCATGGGTATAAAATTAGCTGATTCAGGAATCGTGATTTGAGTACGCAATTGATGGCTGAACTTGGAAACCTACTAACCTTACGCACATACACATGGGCCGGAAAGGAACAGAAGCTCCTCCACCGTTGTTGCACTGTGCGTCGATGATCTGGTGTCGGGGCAAGTCATGGCACCACGCAATCCTGCTGCCGTCGGTAAGACGTGTGGGAGGGGCCCTCCATCTCCGTCGTCGTTTCCTAAGCAAAAACATAAAATAAAATGATTCCCTCCTTTTCCTGGCTTCCAAGGTCAAAAACCACACGGGCGGGGCGGATGGATCACGCACACGTATCTTACACTTGTCCACCTCCATGCGGTATCTGATCTCTTCTTTTCCTTTGTCCTCCTCCAAACCCATCATCCTTCACCACCTCCATGCGGTATTTGTCCCTTGCTTTTCCTTCTCGGTCCAAACCCATCATCCGGTCCTCCTCTTAACCAAACCCATTTTGTTCCCACTTTCCTTCTCGGTGCAAACACCATCCGGTCCGCCACCCTTCTTTCCCACACTTCCGCGGTTCCGGCCGCCGACCCTATATCTTGGTCGTCATCAGTTCAGACCTGCAAACCCACCGGTGGCCGGTGCACATAACATAAAGACATACGCGGCAGCGCAGCACGTACGGTGGTGTGCCACAGTGCCAGTGATCAAGAAGATGGCGGCGGCGCTGCGTGCGCTGGCGGTGCTGCTGTGGGTAGCGGTGGCGTACCCCGTGGTGTTCCGTGCGCGGCCCGTGCAGGCGCTGGCAGCCAACTGGGGCACCCGCGCGCTGCACCCGCTGCCGGGGGACATCACCGTGCGCCTCCTGCGGGACAACGGCTTCGACAAGGTGAAGCTGTTCGAGGCGGACCCGAACGCGCTGCGGGCGCTGGGCCACTCGGGGATCCAGGTCATGCTGGGCCTCCCCAACGAGCTGCTCGCCTCCGTGGCCGCCAGCGTCAACGCCGCCGAGCAGTGGGTGGTCCAGAACGTCTCCACCTACGTCTCCAAGTACGGCGTGGACATCCGCTACGTGGCCGTGGGCAACGAGCCCTTCCTCAAGTCGTACAAGGGCAAGTTCGAGGCGGCCACGCTGCCCGCCGTGCAGAACGTGCAGGCCGCGCTCGTCAAGGCCGGGCTCGCCAGGCAGGTGCACGTCACCGTCCCGCTCAACGCCGACGTCTACGAGTCCGGCGACGGCCGCCCGTCCTCGGGCGACTTCAGGCCCGACATCGCGGGCCTCATGGTCAGCCTCGTCCGCTTCATCCTCGACAACGGCGGCGTGCTCACCATCAACATCTACCCGTTCCTCTCCCTCGACGCCGACCCCAACTTCCCCGTCGACTACGCCTACTTCCCGTCCCCGGGGGCGCCGCCGTCGCAGGCCAGCGTGCAAGACGGCAGCGTGCTCTACACCAACGTCTTCGACGCCAACTACGACACCCTCATCGCCGCGCTCGAGAAGCACGGCCTCGGCGCCATCCCCGTCGTCGTCGGGGAGATCGGATGGCCCACCGACGGCGACAAGAACGCCAACGTCGCCAACGCGCAGCGGTTCAACCAGGGCCTCTTCAGCCGCATCGTCGCCGGCAAGGGCACCCCGCGCAGGCCGCGGATGCCCGACGTCTACGTCTTCGCGCTGCTGGACGAGGACAACAAGAGCGTCGACCCGGGCAACTTCGAGCGCCACTGGGGCGTCTTCAACTACGACGGCTCGCCCAAGTACCCGCTCAGGCTCGCCAACGGGAGGTCCATCGTGCCGGCCAAGGGCGTCCGCTACCTCTCCAAGCAGTGGTGCGTGCTCCGCCCGGACGCCAGCGCCACCGACCCGGCCATCGCCGGCGCCGTCGGCTACGCCTGCGAATACTCCGACTGCACCAGCCTCGGCGCCGGATCCTCCTGCGGGAACCTCGACGCGCGCGCCAACGTCTCCTACGCCTTCAACCAGTTCTTCCAGGCGGCCAACCAGCAGAAGGCCGCCTGCAAGTTTAACAACCTCTCCGTCATCACCACCACCGACCCGTCCCAGGGGACCTGCCGCTTCGAGATCATGATCGACACCGGCCACCACGAGCTCACCGGCAAGTCGCCGTCTGCCGCCCCCAGGGTGGCTCTGGCTTCATCTTCATCATCTTGGAGCGCCGTGCTACTGCTCGGCTTGGTCGGCCTTACTACTCTGGTCGGCTGGTGAGCGTGACACTGCAACGCAACGGCTAGAAACTAGTAGCTAGAAAGGCCGGCCCAATTCTTTAATTTTTCCAACTAAACGCTGATGGTAAATGTGCATTTGCCGTTGGGATTATTGGCGAAGGGTAGCTTCTGACCTTCTGTTACTAGCAAAGGGGATTCTTTCTGATGTACATATGCATGACAGAGATGTTGATATGCAATTTGGTTGGAATATGTGGACGTGTCCTCTGTTGATGTTTCCTGGATATATGGTTCGGATTTCAGAGGATATACATATGACTAATTCTGTGGCAGTAGTAGTGCTACATCTTCCCTGATAATTTTTGGACAATGATCAGAGACGAAATCAGAAAATTGATTGTCTTCAAAAGACACGGCTGAATGAACCATATACTATATATTTAAAAAAAGGAACTTTCTTTCCACCCCTGCTTCAGGTCTGGCATTGCTTTTACATACAAAACACACAATGATTCATAGTAAAATGGCATAGGTAAAAGTCACATTTCACCTGACACAGGCACATGTCACACGTCACAACTCACAACAATGCCAAGCTGCAAGTTTCTATGACTTGTGAGTCTTCTATAGGTCCTCGTCAGACTCTCTAGGAAATGCACATCATTTTCCCCTAGAGCGTGTGATCACCAGATTCATCGAACCGGCAAGAATTCCACTCGCTGCTTATTGCTGTCCCCATGCTTGCTCGCTGCACAAGACGGACCAGTGACTGGACGACCTCCGACATTGGTGGCCTGAATTCTGGCTCAGGCTGTGCAATTGGAAATTGATCAGTCAGCAACACTGTACAAAACGCTGGAGATGCGAATAATAGCAACTAAACTTGAGATGGTTTACCTGGACACAGAGAGCGATTGCGTCTGCGAACCGAGAGAGTGATTTCGCATGGTACAGCCCCTCTAATGTTGGATCAACCATCTGATCTAGCGAGTCGATGTCGTGCAGCTGCGGTGAAGCCCACCGGACTAGTGATTGCTGGGACCTTGCCCGAGAGCTGAAATAGTTTCAGTCAACAGTTATCGTTCAGTCTAAACTCAATGTCTCATCTTGTTACAGGGTAGGTCACAGCGCTATAGTCCTTAGGTTGCTCACCTGTCAAATGCTTTCCGTCCAGTCAGTAGCTCAAGCATGACGACACCAAAGCTGTAAACATCGCTCTTTGGAGAATACTGACCAGACATGACCTCAGGAGCTCTATACCCCGAGTTGTCATCTGATTCCTGAAGATGTCAATGTGTAAGGGAATTTTTAAATAAAGTTTGCTCATTATATATTCAGTACTAACTTCAGAATGCATACTATAAGAATGATAAAAAAAAATCATGAATAGAAACTGAAATCATCTGCTTTGTAAGGCAGCAAGCACTGTCCGTTTATCAGAATAAGGTCTGATAGTCTGCTTTTAACACTGATTTATCTTCCACAATCTATTCCAACCAACTGTTAACAAACAATAACATTAAGTTGTAACTGTAAATTACTTGCATCAGAGGACATTTATCAGATTTGTATATTTTTGAGACCTGTCACCTGTAAAACAAAAATGAACAGACTGATACCTGGAGTTCCTGGTTGGGAATTAGGTCTGCAAACCAGCAGTCTGAAATATGGGGGTTAAGATCATCATCCAACATTATGTTAGATGATTTGAAATTCTTGTGGATGATAGATGGCGAACAAGTTTCATGCAGATACCTGAAAACAGCACATATTCAGTTCAAGACCCCCCACCCCCACCACCAAAAGACACATGATGGCCTGACTTACTGTAATGCCCTCGCTGATCCTAGAGCAATCTTTACACGGTTATTCCAAGATAACGGTTTGCTGTACCCATCCGACAGGTGAAGGAGGTCATAAAGAGATCCATTCTTGTAGAATTCATATGCCAGCAAGCACTGTCCGTGCTCTGAGCAGTAGCCATCTAGCTCTGAGAGGTTTGGATGATTTAGCTTTGCAATGTTGCCAACCAGCTCGATGAAGAAATAAGATGGGTGGCCTGGTATGGCAGAGAAATTGATTTTCTTCACAGCCAGGATCTGGAACAAGTACAGACCAAAAACTGAGGCTAGGATGGTTTAATAGAAACTGCAAGGTAATTTTACTGTATCTGTTAATATAACATGGTAGAATATGAACCGAAACTGTAGAAAAAGATATCAAATTGACCTTGAGATAAGCAATTAGAAACCCTAAATCCTATAACCAATCCTGTGAAGCTCTCGTACTACATTAGCGCTTGCATACAGATTTGCATGGTGTGTACAGTTTGTGAACTCCAGTCTGAATATCGATATGGTACCGCCTACATGAGCTTAATATAATCAATTCTACTTAAGCATAGTCACTGATACTACAAAGTTATAAAGTAGTATGGATTAAGAATCAATGCCCTTAGGTTTGGTAAAATAAACAAATTCTTTGATAATGAAGGTTGAAATTTTCTTAATATAACGATACGCAGCTCTCCTACCTGTTCGAGAGAAAAAAGCTTGAAAATGTGTCGCACTCTGGAAAGAAAATGACCAAACAAAGGTTACTGAACATACCTTCTGATCACAAAGCTGTGCTCTGTAAACACGGCCAAAACGGCCTTCACTGACCAGATTGTCAGCACTGAAGCTCTTCGTTGCTACCTGCAGGTCTGCCACTGTGTATGCAGTTGCCCTGATGGAAGAGACGTTTACTTTCTCTGCGGCAGGCTTGTTAGTGGGATCATTTTCGTCAAAGGATTTGTGCAGCTCGATTTTTGACGGTGGTTTCAAGTTCATTGAGACATTCTTCTTCAGTTCCTTTGCAGTGGGTGAGAGTGAGACAGTACGGATGGGCCTCAGCTCTGAACAGCAATCATTGTTCAGAGAAGACAAATAAGCAACAGCTAGATTATATGTTAATTTTTTTTACTAGTAGATGTCATAATAGACTTACGTTTAATTTTCCTGGAAGCAAGAGGGCTGAGATGCTTATTATTTTCAGGATCACATCCCTGTTGACGCCTTACAGATTTCCTCTTCATCAGAAAGAAGGCAACCAATGCACCGACAACCACCAGAGATATGACAATTCCCGCAACTGCAGCACCTCCTACTTTGGAGCTTTTGCCACCACCACCACCACCATTATTGGTATCACTTTCTCTCGATGGACTATTGTTATTGTTACTATGACTAGGAGTTCTAGAAGGTGATGGTCGTGAAGGTGGATTGTATGACAGAGGTGCTGTTGCCGATGCAGGACTGTTGCTGAAGGAGTTGCCACTTGTCCTACAACAGAAAACCTGAATTACAATACCAATCCGGTAACCTGGAACTGTGGTAGTGAAAATTACTTACTGGAGATTGCTTATGGTCTTCAGCTTATCAGGAATTGACCCACTGAATTGGTTATTTGCAACATTTCTGCACGTGATATTGATAATTGGATCACTAATAAAAAGATATTTGTGTAATACAACAGCATGTGGTAATTGTGCCAACTTACAGGTCCGTCAGAGGGAGATCAGTGAGGACATCTATCGTACCTGTAAATTGGTTGTCCTGCAAATAACTGAGGATATAGCATTTCGTCATCGTAATTTTTAGTTTTCTGTACTTATTTGGATTGTGGATAACAGATTTATAATGATTAATGAAGAATAAGGAGAATGTCCTTCTCCTCTATCAATATATTTGCCTGGCATAATCCGGCCAGCAGTTTTCGAAAAAAAGAATAAGGAGAATGTCCTCACAGTGTGCTCAAACTTGTCAAGGAGTCGAAGCTTTCAGGAAGATTTCCAGAAAATGAGTTGTATGAGAAGTCCCTACAATAATTTTACCAGTTATTTGTCAAAATCTTCAAATGGAAGAGATAAGACCATATGGTAGCTTACTAATAAAATTTCTGTTCAGATATAACTAAAAAGGCACTCACAGTATTGTTAAGTTGGTGAGTTGGTCGAACATAACATTGATGTCTGACAGCTGATTATGACCAAGATTTCTGAACCAAATAGGGTGATATAACATTATATTGTGAGATATAGTCAATGTCCTAGAAAGAGACATACTATGAAAGACACGTAAACAAAGCCTACTTACAAATATTTAAGTGCAGCCATTTGTGAAATGGAGTAAGGTAAAGTCCCAATGAAGTTGTTATTCTCAAGATTTCTGCAGGCCAAGTGTTCTGTCAGCACTTAAAGAATGATTGACAAAGGTAAAAAAGGCAGTCCTAGAGCTGTGAAGGTCAAATAATAGCTTACAGTCTCTCAAGATTTGGTGGGAGATTATAAGGGATATCACTTCCTCCAAGATTATTGTTGCTCACGTCACTGCAAAAATTATAACAGATCAAAATTACAGCGCTGTGTACCATCAAAACACTGAGTGTGTGGGAGATAATGATTCCACTAACAGCTCAGACAGTTCAGTGAGGAGATTCATGTTGTATCCCAGGGTCCCTTTTAGTATCATACCAGGCAGTTTTCTGAAGGAAATTAGCATGTCAGATGAAACGGAATTTTATGTCAGAATCAAGTCTACTTCTCAGTGTCACCTCACATTGTTGTCACTCTGGAACCGGAACAAGTAACCCCGAGCCAAGACTGTCCACATGGGTCGCCGTTCTGTGGTACCCAGTTTGTCAGCTGCGACGGCGAGTTCACGGTTGTGTAGAATGTGTTGAGGGCAGTCACTGAGTAGGCAGAAACATCAACTCAGATAGCGTGACAACAATAATTCCGGTGGAAATATCATGATGAGTGTTTATTCGTCAACAAGTTGTCAGTTTTCAGCAATCAATCAACAGTACAGCCTCTTGACAATGAATATGAAAATTATTAATACTAGGTTTTCCTTTCAAAAAAGTAAATGAAACTAACACAGGTACTCTATCCGTCCAAAAAAAAGTGACGCTCTGGGAGTTTTCAGACAAATTAGTGGAGAAGAAAAATGTCCCTTATACCCTTAGTATGTGACACATGATTCCCTTAAAAGAAGGGATGTCGCGTGGTTTACTTCCTAATTAAGACGCGCTGAATGCAAGCATGCAGAGATCCGAGGCAGACAACAAACAATAGCGCATCTCAATTGGTAATTTGGTGCCGGATCCGTAGAACAACAGCATGTCTAAAACTCATAACATTATTTTTTCTGGGACAAATTTTAAATCACAGACCATCACTTTTTTTTTTTATGGAGGGAGTATTATCCCAGTTGTACCTTTTCAGTTTTCATCATCTGAGACTCCTAACAAGCATATACAGTAGTACTACTCTGAAGTCAAAAGTAGCAGTCCTACTTGCAGTACCAAGAACCGAACTTTTTAGCAATCCAATAAAAAAAGGTGCCTTGAATAACCGCAACATTCGCAAAATTAAATAAACAATTGGGCATGTTTCTTTCTTCCGGGTTAGCCGGATAGGACAAACAAAGCTACTAAAACGCCGAGGACAAAATGGAGAAACACTCGGCCAAACCTGTGACACTGTATGTATCAGTCCAAGACCAAATTCCCAATCATCCGAAGGTTAATGAAACTTAAACCTATAGAAGTTTGACCTTCTGAAGCGGAGAAGTCAAAGAAAAGGAATTGGAAAAAACATCAAGAAGACAAGAACTGAACAGGTCAGCAATAATTTTGCATTCCCATGGGCCCAAGGGTGGATAAAGAAGTCGTCACAGTGATTTTAAACGCTATAGTAACTCGAAATGACCGTGTTTTCCCCAGTCCGTAGCAAAGAAAGGGGATGCTCTCAGAACAAGCTGTAGCAGAAACGTCTGTGGCATACTCGCATCGCATATGAGATAGAAAACGAGCAACGTTTATGCACAACACTGCTACTACTGCCTCCAAACCAGAAGCAGATTTTTCCATTGGTACTCTAGCAGTCTGACGGCAGACTGAAGAGGAAGAAGCATCACGAACAGTCCCATCCATTGATGCCCTAAGAAACATATAGAGAGAAGTCCGAACAGAACAGAACCAAGGGGGCAAAGGCAGTGTTCTTGGCATGCTAAACCGAACACATATGCTTCAGTTGAGGAGAGATGGGAGAACTAGGGGAGCATGAATCGCGAACCGTCGTCGGAGTTGGTGTCGGCGGTGGCCCCGGTGAAGACGGAGAGCGAGAGTAGCGCCGCCACTCCGGCCACGCCCAACACCATGCCTGGAGCTGCTCTGCACTCAGTGGTGTTCTCGCTGGAGTATCCAAGGAAGGAGATGAAGGGGGAAAAAAAGTTATCTGCCTCTGTTCACTTCCCTTCTCTCTTCTCCCTTCCTCTGTCCGCTCTTCCCCTCTTTGTTTGTCAGTGTGACAGTGTGTATTTTGTTTTCTCCTCGCTTTCCCTCTGCGCGCTCTCCCGCGTTTATATATATATACATCCACAGTCTTGTCAGCGTCAGCGAGGTAGACGACAGAAGTGCCCTTGGAAAGGACTTGTTTCACGGACGTTTTTTAACTTGTATTTACTGCTTTCCAAAAGTACAGTATAATCTGGGTCAATTTAGAAAAATATATTTGAAAAAAAAATAGTTTCATCGGCTTCGAGTTCATTTAAGGTGAAGGGAACAGAAAAGCTTCTAAACAGGCAACTGAACAAGCTCTAAACGAAAACAGGGGAGCGCGTAGTAATTTTGGAATGTGGCTCGCACATCTTTGCTATATAGCCAATGGACTGTACTACTACATGTAGCCTGTAGGAATGAATGCCGTTCGGCGACCTGAGGCGGACACGATGTTTGTGATGACGAAAAAACAAGAGCAGATGCATCAGTCAGATTTGCATGTGTGTTGCTTGTGTTGTGCGTGACTGTAACATCACCAACACACCATCAGCAGTATTTCTGCACCATGCCCATGGACCATGCATGGTATGTGCCGGCGTAACATCACCAACACGCCGGCTACAGATGGGCATGCAGCCCGTGGCCCGTTGGCACGCCTCAAAGCCCGGTGTTTTGGCACGGCTCGAGCCCAGCACGGCACGGTGGCTAGCGGGCTCGAGCTGGCCCGGCACGATGCTTAGGGCCGTGCTTGGGCCGCCACCAAGGCACGTTGGGCGGCATAGCCCGGCCCGCTAAATAGATATGGCCCGGTATTTGGCCCGCTCAAAACCACCCACACCACAGGCCTGGCCCATTAACTAACTCGGCCATCCCAGTTCCTACCGCGACTGCACGAGTCATTCCCCATGTGGATCGGCGAGTCGCTGAAGCCTTCCTCCCTCGCGATCCGCCGCTCGCGATGCGAAGTCGCTGCGCCTCCTCCTCTCTCCGACTCTCTTTGCTGGGATCTCTTTTTCTCACGGCCGCCGACCTCCACGGCTCCACGTCGACTTTGTCCTTCTCCATAGCGCAGTTTCCCGGCACATTAGGGCGCTGCAGCCTCTAAGATGGGCACCCTGGTTGATGCCGTGAGTGAGCGACGGATCGATGACGCCGACGTGTCCGGCGGCCCCCTCAACCCCGTGCCTCTCCGTCGTCTCCATGGCCTTCTCCACGGCTTCATGGGGGCGCTCCCCGACGCCGTCATCGCCTCCATCACTACCGTCCTCGACTCCTCTCCTCCCCTACTAAAGCGGGCCTCAAGCTAGCCCGACCTCCCTGACAGTCCGTGCTTTCGGGCCAGCCCGCCCCGAAAATCAGCCCAGCAGGCCATGCCTGGGCTGATGGAGAGGCCCGAAACCCTGTTAGGCATGGCCCGAGAGGCACGACGTGCCGGGCCGGGCTGGGCCAACCCGTTGACCATCTATAGCCGGCGTAAGGACGTAGTGGAGGGCGTCCCGAGTCCTGAGTCCCGAGTCCGTCTGTCGGGTTCATAAACCCGGGGTTCCCAATGGGCCCGCTTATCAGCAAAAAGCTCGGTCCAATAGACGACGTTGCGACAATGCGCGACTCCTGGGCCGGCCCAGATACCTAACGACAGGCCAGAAGAGTGATCCAGTCTCCGACCGGAAGGCCTGGCCAAGGAGGGGACGACGCTCGCTTCCTACTCTGACCCGCTTTTTCGACTGGGAACACGCCGAACCTCTGTTTACAGCTTCCGACTTCGACCGACATGGTCGGAGCCGACTGGGAACGACCGACCGGGGACGCCCGCTCGACGAGGACCCAAGAATCAGACGGAGCAGATAAGGCAAAGTGCTCAAGTCAACCGCAATACCGAGGACCGTACGCTGCACGCCTGCAGGACATTACCGCCAGGACATGTCAGAAGGATGCTCTGCAACCTTTCAGGCATGTCAGAACTCAAACAGTATTGTGGACGCCGACATGTGCCCTACAGTGTTGTGGGCGCCGTCATTTTCCATACGAGGCGAACACAGTAAAGCCTGTCACATGTGCCTGACATAAAACAGTATTGTGGACGCCGACGACCGGCTTGTACCCGACAGCGTGGGCAACAAGATTTAGTATCACACGTGCACACACGCACTCTCTCTTTTACTTGTAAGGCCATCCCCTTCACCTATAAAAGAGGATGCGCTCTCTCCCAACGGAGGACGGTTAATTCCGACTCTCTCTACTTAGCTTTAGACATTTTGAGCACTCGAACAGCTCCACAGCTCTAGAACTCTAAAGCTACACTGAGCATACGTTCCAATACTTAGCGCATATTGGAGCTCCCGTCACTCTTGGCCCTTCGGTTCAGAGTCCAACTAGACATTCCACAGTCCATTCTCATTCCCACTCGTTTGTAACCCCACAGCAAACTTCGAGCACCTGGGCTCAGGAATAAAGTCACCGACCGACTAAAATTGGACGTAGGGCACGTTGCCTGAACCAGTATAAATCCTGTGTCATTGAGTGCTAGGCCACATCCGACCACAACGCACGGCAAAACTATAAATATTTACTTGTTGGTCACTTTTCGCACCGACACCGTCCTTCTCCTTCCTGCCCCTTTTCTCGTCCTGGTGATCGGTGAATGTTGGTTGATAGCCGCAAGCAAGTGGGACCCGCACCCGCCTGGCTGTTTGTCCTCCATTCCATTCAGTTGCTGCACTTAGTTTTTGTACTCCCTCCATTCTGAATTATGAGTCATTCTAATTTTTTGGAGAGTCAAAACATCTCAATTTTGACCAAATTTATATAATAAAATAATAGTATTTATAATATCAAATAAGCTTCATTAGATTCTTTGTTGATTATATTTTCATAGTATACCTATTTGATGTCATAAGTCTTTATAATTCTCTCTTAAATTTGGTTAAACTTGAGATGTTTTGAATCTCCAAGAAAGTTAGAATAACTTATAATTTGACGGAGGGAGTACTACTCAAGGTCACTCTAAAAGCAGTGTCTCTTGAGCTTAAATAAAACAGTATCTCTGCCTAGACAGCCGTTTAGACCGGCCATATAACTTGTGATCATAATTAATCAAAATCTATGTATATTAAGTGCACAAAACTACAAAAGACACCCTGGACCTTATTTGGTTACACTAGTATTCACGTCAATCCATGTGTGTGGGACTAAATTAAAGATCGCACTTAGTTTAATTTATACTAGTCCAATTCACCCTAACACACATGAATTGAGGTGGATACGAGTATACCAGAACAAGCTCTTTATGGATTTGTATTCCACGTGTCTTTAGGTAAGATATTGCCATTATAGTAGCTGGTATATGTGTGCATAAATTAGCGGTCAAAGGATACATTTTGGCTTTTCAAATACGCAAATAAGATTTGAGGGAGCACAAAACTTTTTCCCTTTCATTCATCGGCTTATCGTGTTACTTCGAGGTAGGGAAATGGGAAAAGATCTTTGCTAAAAGACGTCCATTATTGGACATTGCAATAGTTAGTGATAACTAAAGCCAAGTGAAACGACGGCAGCATATAGCACGCCGGCGGCCTTTTCGTTCTTGGTGACTTTTTGCCTCTGCTCTGGCTATGATCCACCGACCGTGTTATTTAGCTTACTCTTGTCCTTGGTTGGATTCAAGAGTGACGCGTCCATGCGGCACAATAAACTAAGATGGCCAATGCTACAGCACTCTCTTATTGAAGGTAATAGCTTAAACAAATCTGAGCCATTGATTTTTTAGATTTTTAATAATTAACCTAGAAAAAGAAAATAACTTAAATCCTCAAATTATGGGAGACACATGAGTAGGCGCATGGCCCTTCCTTGTTTGTTCCTTTGCATGCAAAGCCTTCCGTTCATGCAAACCCATCAACCAAAGACAGTAGAGCCCCCCGGCAGGCAGAAATATCCAGTGATTACACATTTTTCCTTTGATCACATTATAAAAAAGTTACACGGTAAAGCACAAATGTCGTACACACATATGTGTATATCACGTTCTACAAAATGCACCTGTATATATCACGTTCCAAAAAGGTTACCACTATATTATGTACCATACACACCTCTGTCACGTTAAAAAAATTTGCTAACTCTCCATCACGTTGGAAAAAAAGATCGTACCAAACTTTCCAAAAAGAAATAGACAACATATTTGGACACTTCATTTCCTTCCCAAATTAAAAATAATTAAATATATAATTTTATTATTACCTCCTATAAAGTAATGTATGTTAAAAGACATCCAGATCGAGAGTCCACGGTTATTTGGGAGTGCCACAATAAAGTTCAACCAATATACATTAGTCCCTTTTTATCCTTGGTGGTTCGCTCTCTCAACACTTGCCATTTCATTTCATAACTTGTGCTTGTGCTGTTGCTTGCCTAACCGTAGCTTTCTTAGCTTGCTCCTAGCTTGTTTAGTTAGTTGCCTAGCTTAGTAAGTAGTGTAGTTGTTGCTCTCCATGTTAGCTCTCTAGTTGCTAGGTGGTAGTTCTAGTTGTTTGCTTGGTTGTGTGCTTAATTCTTGTTGTTACAACTCGACTTGTGTAGAAGGCTTGTTTCGTGGTGTGTAGGCTAGCACTACTATAAAATGATTTTGCGAGAAAGGCCAAAATATTAATGGAGGCGAGCACATCTAGCGACCGCCTCCGTAAATGATTTGGAGAACTTCAGGAAAATGTCCGTCTCCCAAAAATCATTTACGGAGACGATTGCCTCCGAAAATTATTGATTAATGGAGGCGGTCGTCTTAGGACTCTACCTCGATAAATAGATTTAGAATTATGAAAGTCTTAGTTGTTGACATAGTCTATACAAAAGTTACAGTTCTCAATAGAATCTACAACTTTATAATTGAAAAGTTTTTTATTTGAAGTTGTTTCGAGTCCCAAATATGTGTTCGAATGTTATAGATTTTGAAATTTAAAATTTAGAATTTCTAAACGATCTCGAATGTCCACATAGTAAATACAAAAGTTGTAGACTGTTGACAAGTTTTTTATTTAAAATCGTTTAGAGTCTCAAATATGTGTTTTAAATTCACATATTTGTAGGTTCAATTTTTGATTTTTTCAAATAATCTCAGATGAAGATACATCCTAACCTAAAGTTGTAGTACTTGATAAGATTTAAAACTTTATAGTTAAAAGTTTTTTATTTGAGTTCATTTAGTAGCCAAAATATCTAATATAAGATTACAAAATATTGATATAAAATAATAACATATTATATATAGACACGAATGACTGTGCCGTGGAGTAGTAGATATGAGGAGTGTTAGGTCATATGTTCGAATCCTGGAAGTCATAATTTTTTTGGTTTTTGGATTTTCTAGAGACCATTAACGGAGGTGGACGTTTTAAGGCAGCCGCCTCCGTAAATGGCATTAACGAAGGCGGACGTCGGTACGATGTCCGCCTACGAAAAGCCTGATTAATTAACGGAGGTCTTTTGACGTAGCGAACGCCGTGCCAGCCGTGGTTAATAGAAAATGTCCACCTCGGTTTATGAATCCTTGTAACACCCTAAAAATTTCTCTTTTTGAAATAGGGTTAAAAATATTTAATTTTAGATTTTTGTGCTCATTAAAATATAGAAAATAAAAATTTTCATGAAATTAAAATTTATTATAAGGTTTAGAAACATGTTGGTGCATACACGCTGCTGCATATTTATTTTTATGATGCTTGGGTTTGATCAAATTTTAAAAGAATTTGAATTTAAATTGAAATTGGGTTTGAAAATGTGTTTAAGAAAATAGAAAAGAAAAAAATTATTTATTCCTTTCCTTCCCTTGGGCCGGCCCAGCAACCACGAGTCCGCGCCGTCCTTCTCTCCGCGGCCCAGCAATGCGCCGTCCTCTCTCCGCTTGGTCTCGCTGACCGGTGGGCCCCGCATGTCAGTGTTATATTCAACAACCTTGAATCGTACCCATATCGGACTCCGTCGCCGAGTCTACGTCCGCCGCTGCCACGACTCCGTGCTCACGCCTCCTCCTATTGCCTTGCCTCCCAAGCCACTGGCTCTCTTAAATAGCAGCCGCCGACCGAGCCGCCTCTCCCCATCCCGTTCCAAGTCGCAACGCCGTCTGCAGCTGACTACTGCCGCGATCCTCGAACCATGGCATGAAGCTCACGCCGACACTTTCATCTCCACGACACTGCTGTTCGTATTATGACGTGGTGAGCACATCCGTGATTTCTCTGTCTTCTCTATACTGGCCGTTGCCATCTCCCTGCTGCAATCCAATTTACCACACGTGCTCCGTTTCCTGTGTGAAGCTGCACCGGCCATCATCTATCTATCAGGTGTGGATGCAAGAAGATGGCGTGCCTTGTAGATAGTAGGCAACAAACGTCCATGAGTCAGAGCAGCCTGTCGCATGATCAAGCTGCTATGTCAAACAGAGGCGGTTGGACAAACAGGTGTTTCTCTTTTCTATCTGATTTCTGCTAATGATTTGAGTTCCAATCCTAGCATCTTTAATCTTGTATCGTTTTTCGGTCTCTTCTTTGCCGTTAGATTTGCAGCAACATAATTTCCTTGTTAGTATCAGTGTTGGTCATGTCATAATCTTGTGAACTTTACAAATTGAATGATTATTAATTTGGTTAATATAATATGCATGCAACTACTTTTCGATTTTAAAAGCAACATATGTTTTATACCTCAGTGATTGATATACAAATATTAATATGATTAATTGCTAATATTAATATGCTTCTAAATTATAAATTTGCTTAGTCTAGATACGTATATTAAATTTGATTAGATGCTCTCACATATCAATTTGTATTTTGCAAGTTAAGTTGAATTGACATAAATGATATCAAAATATTTATAAATAAAATATGATTAGCTTCAACTCAGTTTTTAAGTATAAATATGATTTGTTTAATCTAAACTAATGCTACTCACATAGTTTTTCCTAATTAACATAAATTAAGCTTATAGTCTTCTCTTTTCTTTTATAATATAAAACCATGTAGTCGTTTCTTTACAACCGTAGTTCCGATTAACGTGCCTTTCGTGACGGTGTATTCATAGCGAGACGTAGAATCGTGTTTTAAACTCTTTTACTTATTTTTCTATAATTGGTGTATTGTTCTAATGTAGATATAATTGTATGCTATGCATGGTATTACATTGGATAGTATGATGCTAGTGCTCAACTAAAGCCATGATCTTGTAACTTGACTAATGTAATATACAATAAACACTAAAAGATGTTTTTTTAGCAACATGAAATCAGAGGGCTAGAGCCAGTGTTCGCCTAAACGGATTAAACGGCCGTTTAAACGGCTAGTAAACGGTAAACGGTGGTATATGTTTTGTTTATGGGGTAAACAGAAATTAAACGGTTGACCATTTAAAAGGTCAAAAATAGGAAAAACGGTCTAAACGGCCTAAACGGAACGGAGATAAACAACATTAAATGAGCTAAACAGCTGTTTAAACGGTTGTTTAGGCGAACACGAGGTAAATCTAGTTCAGTTTTGTATGGATAAATTTGTATACTTAAGTTTATTATATTTATAAATGTGTACACTTCATATGTCACATGCATAAATATCTATATTTGGTTCTTTTAACATGTATAAATATATATACATGTCAAAATAAATGATTTTTACTCGAATAAATATGTACAAATGCTAAAATACTTAATTTTTTATATGCACATATATAATTATATGCATTTTTTTAAAGTATAAAACTGTTTAGACCGTTTCACTTCGTTTAAACACCATGTAAACAGTCTAAACGTTAAACGAAGGTCAACCGTGTAAAGACTGTTTACCGTTTAGGAAAATATTGGCTAGAGCATTGGGCTATTTTTATGGTGCTCTAGATTCCTCTCCCTAAAGACTTATCTGTAAGTGATCATCCGGGATTTACAGTACAGCTGTGAGGGCTATATAGCTTTGGCTTTAACTTAGTATGAGGATCTTTTCTAGCTTGTTAGAGGTTACCTTTATTGGCGTAAGAATGGCTTACCGAATTGGGTGTAGGACAGCCTCTACTCTTATGTGTATAGCCGTGATGGAATTGTGCTATTCGACAGGAGTTCCTATATCTGTTTGCCGAGTGAATCTAATGGCCCTAACTTGTTAGACGAACCTTTAAAAGGCTTCATAGTGAACCCTATCGACATTCCTTGGTAGTGGGTCAAGAGGCTGATCACCTCGGGCGAAAGGGTAAATCACGACTCACAGTGAAAGTATACAACCTCTGCAGAGTGTAAAACTGGTATATCGGCCGTGCTCACTGTCATGAGCGGCCTTGGAACCCTTACGGAATAGATGATTTACACGGATAATACTGATGATAAAGATGCTCACTAATGATTACTGTTTATACTATTTATTATTCATGATTACCTGATCATGTGTTTATATGGGCTTGTGATAAACTTGTTGCTGCTCCTTTGCTAAAATTGTGACAATTAAAAGCTATCGCAGTTGAATCAGTGTCAGCCTTTTGAGCCTTATGAACCCCATGTTATATTTGTTGAGTACGACATGTATTTACGCTTGCTTTATTTTTTCAATTATTTGGATAAAAATCTCGGATGAGTACCAGATTGCTAAAGTTTGGAGGAATTAGGCTTGTGATCAACCAATCAGTTGTCCTTGTGGAATTGGAGTCTTCACCCAAAGATCGGAGTTGTCTTTCCGCTGTTTGCTATCTAAGGTTATTTTCTTTATACTAAGTACGTTATATATTGAACATTGTCTATTGATATTACCCTTATTTGTAGCTATATGTGAGATTTGACTTCCTGTGCTCACATATGGTGTGTATCTGGTTTTGTTCTTAAAATCGGGTGCGACAAAGTGGTATCGGAGCAATACTGACTGTAGGACGTAAGCCTAGTATAAACTGGTCGTTTTAAGGTTTATAAGTTGCTACAAAAACCCTTGCTCTATGAACCTTGATATTTTCTTCTCTACTATATCTTTACCCTTGCTATTCATCTCTACCTTGGTGCTTATTTTGAAGTCTTTGTTCTCATCTTCACTCTTTGATTTGATATGCTTTTAGAACTATCTCTCACCACCTTTTTGCGTAATCTAAAGATGGGTCTTAGATTGTTACCCCTAGTACAATAAGGACGATAGTATCGCAAGTTGAGTCAATGATTGAGTTGTGCACTTTTATTATTTTGTTGAATTATCATTATGCTTATAATTGTTTTGCATCTTTGAAGTGACTGCAATGATCTTGTTGAGTGTTCCCATAATTTTATTTAGCTTATAGGCATAAGGTATAAGGATTAGTGAAATAAATAGTTGTGTTTTGGTTTTCTTCTGTTCTCCCTATCCTGTCTTTTCAGAATAGTCTGCACTCTTTGGCTTATATCTCTGATTTTAGACGATCATAATCATGAGAAAATTCTGGACAATAGTAGACTTTAATATCTTTCTCCGACCGCAAGAACCGACCTTATAGCCATTATGATTTGGGAGATGTGAAAATCACAAGACGATGCACCTGTGCTGTCTGAAGCCTGGAGCATTTTCTGTTGTGCACTATTTTCGACCACCTAAACTATTGAATGTGGAAAAGTGTTCTATAAGAAAGTTATGGAGAATTTTATATACTTTTCAACGGTATAAGCTACAACTTCATTGGATTAACGGAATGAGAGTTATAACTATTTTACTGCACCGCTATTTTCCTATCCCGTGAGTGAAATTGAGTTGTCTGTTCACACCTTTGCACATGAGTTTCTTTGGGATGTTAGAATGTCATTATGCTAGTTAGTCCATCTAGAAGAAGGTGGAAGCCGTCCCATTTTGTCCCCTAGTTGATCTTTTCTTAAGGGGGTAGCCAAGTTGAAGAATTTGCAAGATGAAGTGTCCTACGTTCTAGATTGCGTAGCGGAAGCGTGGTGGTATTGAAAGATGTGAGAGAAACTCAGAGTCTCAATGAGGTTTCATTAAAGGTTCAAGGGAAGTTTATCCAAGATCGTCAAGGTATTGATAGTATTACTACAGAAGGTTTAAGTTCGGATCAAGAGACCTCAGCTAAGTGTTTGAAGGAGTCCAAGAAGAGGTTGAAGTAAGACCTATATATTAGCTTCATCAGATGAGGACAAGAGCTTTATATCTACAATGATGCACCTTGTCAAGGTGTGGGATGTGTCCTTATATGAGAAGAAAAGTAGCGGCTTGTTCATTAAGTCAACTAAGGAAGCGTGAGTTGAACTACCTAACATGTTATCTGGAGTTATCCATTGGGAAGCATGGAAGTACTATCTTTTTGGAAGTAAAAGTGACATATAGGAGGATCACAAGAATCTATAGGATATCTTCACTAAGTTGGTCTTAAGCTTGTTATATCCTAGTGGGAATAAAATTGCTTATGACTTGGAAAGTGTTATCACTTCGAGGAGCAAAGTCATGGCCGATGCTCTTAGCAACGAAGAATTGTGCTAAGAAGGTTTGGATGACATCAAGGACTAGGAATTGTATTCCAAGTTCGAGCAACTTAACTGGAATCATTAATGTTTTGAGGATTGGTAGTAGAATCTCCTTCTGACCAAGAGATTCATCAGGCTTCGTTGGAAGGTGGATATTTTAAGAAAAAGAATTGATATTATGGACAAAAAAGGAAAGGTGGCCTAGTGATTGGAGTTACCTGAGTATTGTTTGGAGTATCTGTCAAAATCTTAGAATCATTTTGGTAGGTTATTTAGAGTAAGGTCAACAGGTATACAAAGTAAAGTGGGATCCTTATCAAGACGATAGAACTACATGAGGAAGTAAAGAAGAGTCTAAAGGTGGAGTATCTCTATCTCCTAGTCGACGTCTTCTGAATCTTGAGGACGAGATTCATCTTAAGGGGGTAGAATTATAACACCCTAAAAATTGCTCTTTTTGAAATAGGGTTAAAAAGATTTAATCTTGTATCGTTTTTCGGTCTCTTCTTTGCCATTAGATTTGCAGCAACGTAATTTCCTTGTTAGTATCAATGTTGGTCATGTCATAATCTTGTGAACTTTACAAATTGAATGATTATTAATTTGGTTAATATAATATGCATGCAACTACTTTTTTGATTTTAAAAGCAATGTATGTTTTATACCTCAGTGATTGATATACAAATATTAATATGATTAATTGCAAATATTAATATGCTTCTAAATTATAAATTTGCTTAGTCTAGATACGTATATTAAATTTGATTAGATGCTCTCACATATCAATTTGTATTTTGCAAGTTAAAGTTGAATTGGCATAAAAGATATCAAAATATTTATAAATAAAATATGATTAGCTTCAACTTAGTTTTTAAGTATAAATATGATTTGTTTAATCTAAATTAATGCTACTCACATAGTTTTTCCTAATTAACATAAATCAAGCTTATAGTCTTCTCTTTTCTTTTATAATATAAAACCCTGTAGTTGTTTCTTTACAACCGTAGTTTCGATTAGCGTGCCTCTCGCGACTATGTGTTCGTAGCGAGACGTAGAATCGTGTTTCAAACTCTTTTACTTATTTTTATATGATTGGTGTATTGTTCTAATGTAGATGTAATTGTATGCTATGCACGTATGTGTACGGATGTTTGTGTGGTGTTCTACGAATATGTCCAGTCGGTGAGTGAAAGCATCTAGGCCCCTAGTTGGGTTTCGGTGATTAATGACAATACAAGATTACTATGACTAACGTGTGTTTTGCAGAGGCAATTGAGTTTGGTCATGGTAATGGAGATCGATTGGGCAATCAAGGTGGTCATGCCCCTACGATGGAAATCATTTCGGTTTTCAAAGGATGGACGACAAGGTTAAGGATGGACTAGTTCTAAGTGTCAATTGGAGTTGAAGAGACACTTAGAGTAGTTTAGGACTTTGTTTTTCCTTTGGCCATACTATTAAGGGGGTATGGACGGATAGCTTGACCTAGGTGAGTCTAGTGAGTTAGGTGTGGTGCACACTTGCTAAAACTAGCACTAGGTAGCTCCAAAATAGCCCTTAGATCCAATGGAGCAAACTTCATTCACATATGATCGAGAGTTGGAAGTGAATGGAGGGTCAAATACTGATCGGACGCTAGTTCTGGGTTGACCGGACGCTGGCACAGAGTCCGGTCAGTTCATTTGACCAAGGTGATTATGTCTAGTTTGACCGGACGCTGAGAGGTCAAGTGACCGGACGCTGCCTCTCAGCGTCCGGTTGACTCCAGTAAGGTTCTAGAGAGGGAAAATTGCGACCGGACGTGTCCGGTCAGTGCTGATCGGACGCTGCCCAACGTCTGGTTACACTGTAAACACTGGAGTTCGGGGTGTACTGACCGGAGTGTCCGGTCAACATGACCGGAGCGTCCGGTCACCCCGCAGAGGCGCATAACAGTTCGTTTTTTAGCCCATGTTATAAATACTCCCTCCACTCGTGTGTGGAGGTACTTTTGCTCATTCCATCAGCTGAGAAACACGTTTGAGAGTGCCAAGAAGAGCAAAGTCCAAGTGAGGTGATTGAGATTTGAGAATCCCAAAGAGAGCCATCATTAGTGAGATCAGGAGTAGTAAAGTGTGCATCCATCCATCTCATTAGGCTTGTCGTGGTCAAGTGAGAGTTCGTGCTTGTTACTCTTGGTGATTGCCATCACCTAGATGGCTTGGTGCTGATTGGGAGTTTGGTGATCATCCGGAGAGCTTGTGGATGACCCAACTCACATTGTAAGCGGTTGTGGATGATTCACCGCGATGGAGTGTCGAAGAATCAACCCATAGAGAGCACTTGATCCTTGCGTGGATCAAGGGGGAGCTACACCCTTACGCGGGTGCTCCAACGAGGACTAGTGGGGAGTGGCGACTCTCCGATACCTCGGCAAAACATCGCTGCGTTTCTTCTCCTCTCTATTTACTTTGAGCATTTACTTTGAGCAATTCAATTCTTGTTCTTACATTCATAGAATTGCCATGCTAGAGTAGGATTGGAACTTAGGTTGCAAGTCTTTTGTGCGTTAATTCAATTGAAACACTTTCTAGGCACAAGGGGTTAATTGGGCTAACCGTAGGACTTAATTATTGCAAAGAAATTTAGAATTAGCCCAATTCACCCCCCCTCTTGGGCATCTTGATCCTTTCAATTGGTATCAGAGCCTCGTGCTCACATATTTAGGCTTAATCGCCTAGTGAAAGATGTCTCATGGGGATGGACCTCCTCCTATCTTTGAGGGGGACGATTTTCCTTATTGGAAAATTCGTATGGAGGCGTACTTAGAAGCTCTAGATGTTGAAATACTTAGAGCCGCCTCGCAAGGCTTCCCAAAACCTAAGGATCTCAAACACCCACAAGGTGATGAGGTGAATTACGAAAAATGGAATGCAAGGGCTCGCAACACCATCTTTAGCGGCCTTGGCAAAGATGTGTTCAATCGGGTGAGGAACCACAAAGACGCCCATGTACTATGGTCGAACATTTGTGCGCTCCATGAGGGAATAAAGAGTGAGCGTGAGGAACGCTATCATCTTATCATGAAAAAGCTCAACTCCTTTGAAATGCTTCCTAAAGAATGTGCTAATGAGATGTATTCACGTTTGAATGTTCTTGTAGAGGAAGTTAATGGGCTTGGACTCACTCAAATGCAACCATCTGATGTTGTAAGAAAGATCTTGAGTGTCCTCCCCATTGACAAATATGGGCATATTGTGACCGTGCTACATCAAGGTGATCTTTCCACCGCTACACCAATACAAATCTTGGGAAAGATCAATCCTCATGAGATGTACATGCACATCACACCTCAAGATGGCTCATCCTCTACAAAGAAGAAAGAAAAAGACTTAGCATTCAAAGCTAGCTAAGAAAAGGGCAAAGCAAGGCTTGAGTATGAGAGCTCAAGTGATGATGAAGTTGATGATGAAAGCCTTGCTCTCATGGTGAAGAAAACCGCCAAGATGCTAAAAAAGCTCAACAAGAGTGGCATCAAGTTTGATGGCAAGAAGAAGTTCTTCACAAGCTCAAGAAGAAAGCCAATCTCCGAGATGGATTGCTATAATTGTGGTGAACTTGGTCATCTAGCTCACCAATGCACAAAGCCCAAGAAAGACAAGTTCAAGAACAAGAACAAGGGCAAGAAAGATGACTCAAGCAATGAAGATGAAGATGAGAAGAAAAATAACAAGCCATACAAGAAGAGAGATTGCAAGAAGAAGGACTTCCATAAGAAGAAGAAGAGTGAAAAGGCTTACATCATTGGTGATTGGCTCACGGACATTGATTCATCTAGTGGATCATCCGATGATGATAGTGATGATGAGAAGGTGGCTGCTATTGTTATTGATTCTTCATCATCTTCACCGCCACCACCGCCATCATCCTCTACACACCTATGCCTTATGGCCAAAAGTGAATGAAAGGTATCACATGATGATGATAGTAGTGGTGATGATCATGCTCATAATGATGATAGTGATAGTGATAGCGATGATGATGAATATGAATCACCTACTTATGATGATCTTGCTAAATTGCTAAAGAAATACACTAAGATCATTATAAAGACTAGAGCTAAAAATGAAAAGCTTAAGATTAAGAATGATTCTCTCTTAGCTAAATGTGACATAGCCAAAAAATCTAGTGTTGAGCTTAGAGAAGCAAATAAAGCTATGTCATCCAAACTCAAGGAGCTCAAATCTTCTAAGAAAGAGCTTAAAGATAAACATGATAAACTTGAGTGGGTGCACAAAGAGCTCATCACTAGCCACAACAAGCTAAAAGAAGAATATACTACCCTTAAGATTAATCATAATAGTCTTGTCATTGCTCAAGAATTTTTACCCAATGAGCCACATGATGCTACTAACCATGTTGTTAAGATTGATGTAGCTACATCATGTGATGATTTAATTGATGAGAGCATTGAGCAAGGATCTAGTGGCAAAGGCAAGCAAGTGGTTGAGTGCAATGATTATGATGAGTATGTCAAGCTCAAGCAAGAGAATGAAAAGCTTAAGAAAAAGTTTGAAGTGTTCAATACTCACAACACCATTGTGCTAGAAACCCTTGATCATGATGGTGATTTGGTCCTTGAGAATGAGAAGCTAAAAGAAGAAAACAAGAAGCTCAAGAAAGAGAGGAATAAGGTTGCACTCAAGGAAGATAAAAGTAGTGATGCACTCAAGGAAGAGAACAAAAAGCTCAAGTTAGAAAAAGAGCATCTTAAGATTGGATTGAGCAAGTTCACAAGAGGCAAGCACCTTCAAAGTGAGCTCTTAATGAACTCCGTCATGAAGATGGATAGAAGTGGCATTGGATATGTAGCAAATATAGAGAAAAAGAAGGCTCAAGCTCAACAACAACAATCAAAGCCAAAGCCAAAGCCAAAGAGATGCTTTGAGTGTGGACAAGAAGGCCACTTTGCTTATGAGTGCCAAACTCCACCACCACAACCCTTGCCCAAGCATGCTAGACCCTTTGCCTTCAATGCTCACTACATGCTTAGAAAGGATTCTAGTGGAAAGATGAAAGTGATGTTCTTAGGACCTCCAAATAAGAATAGGCCTAAGAAAATTTGGGTTGCTAAGTCACTTGTTGAGAAGGTGAAGGGCCCTCAATAAGTTTGGGTTCCTAAAGCTTGATCTCTTGTGTGTAGGTGAACTACAAAACCGGTGGGAGTCATTGGGTTATTGATAGTGGTTGCACTAAACATATGACCGGTGATCCTCGTATGTTCACCTCACTAGATGAAGAAGTAGATGGACAAGAAAGAATCACATTTGGAGATAACTCAAAGGGCAAGGTTAAAGGATTGGGCAAAGTGGCAATATCAAATGATCATTCAATCTCCAATGTGCTATGTGTTGCTTCATTGAGCTTCAACTTGCTATCCGTTGGGCAATTGTGTGACCTTGGCTTCCAATGCTTGTTTACTAAGAAGGAAATTGTTGTATCTAAGAAGGATGATGAACAAGTGATATTCAAAGGATTTAGATACAACAACCTATATCTAGTGGACTTCACCTCCGAAGATGCAAACTTGAAGACTTACCTATTCACCAAAACAACACTTGGGTGGCTATGGCATAGAAGACTTGCTCATGTTGGGATGAGCTCACTCAAGAAGCTAATGAAGAATGATTTGGTGAGAGGGTTGAAGGATATAAAGTTTGAGAAGGACAAGCTTTGTAGTGCATGTCAAGCCGGCAAGCAAGTTGCAAATACTCATCCAACCAAAGCTTTCATGTCAACCACAAGAGTGCTAGTTCACATGGATTTATTTGGATCAACAACATACAAGAGTTTGAGAGGAAATCTTTATTGTCTTGTGATAGTTGATGATTATTCAAGGTATATATGGATATTCTTCCTTCATGACAAATCCAAAGTTGCATCTTGCTTCAAGAAGTTTGCCAAGAGAGCACAAAATGAATTTGAAGTGAAGCTCAAGAAGATAAGAAGTGACAACGGCAAAGAATTTGACAACACAAACATAGAAGCCTATTGTGATGAAGTTGGAATCAAACATGAGGTCTCCGCAACATATACTCCTCAACAAAATGGTGTAGTTGAGAGGAAGAACCGGACATTGATCACTCTTGCAAGAACAATGCTTGATGAGTACAACACCCCCGAAGCTCTATGGGCGGAAGCAATCAACACCGCATGCTATGCATCCAACCGCCTATTCCTCCAAAAGTTCCTTAGCAAGACACCTTATGAGTTGCTCAATGGGAAGAAGCCAGACGTCTCCTTCTTTAGGGTGTTTGGTTGCAAATGCTACATCTACAAGAAGCAGCAACACCTAGGGAAGTTTCAAAGACGTTGTGATATTGGTTTCCTTGTTGGTTACTCATCAAAGTCCAAAGCATATAGAGTATTTAATCATGCCACCGGCTTGGTTGAAGAAACATATGATGTGGAATTTGATGAATCTAACGGCTCCCAAGGAGCACATGAGAATCTTGATGATATAGGTGATGAACCATTGAGGGAGGCTATGAAGAACATTCTGGTTAGAGACATCAAGCCTAAAGATGATGTACAAGTGATTGATCCACCATCTTCATCAAATGTGCCACAAGATGGTGAAAAAATGGGAGAGTAGAGAATGAAGACACTCATGTCTCCCATGAGCAAATGGTGGTACAAGCACAAGATGTTGATGCTCCACAACCTCCTCCTCAAGTGGTCAATAGAAGAAATACACCTCTACTACAAGATCATCCACAAGATCTCATCGTAGGGAGTCCATCAAAGGGTGTAATGTCTCATTCATAAAAACTTGCTTCATTTATTGCTCATCACTCTTTTGTCTCTTGCTTTGAGCCTACTAAGGTTGAAGAAGCTCTTCAAGATCCGGATTGGATAAATGCCATGCATGAAGAGTTGAACAACTTCACCCGCAATGAAGTTTGGACTCTTGAAGAGCGACTAAAAGGTGCAAGAGTTATTGGAACAAAGTGGGTGTTCTGAAACAAGCAAGATGATCAAGGTGTTGTTGTGAAGAACAAGGTAAGACTAGTTGCAAAGGGGTTCTCTCAAGTTGAAGGTTTAGATTTTGGAGAGACCTTTGCACCGGTTGCAAGACTAGAAGCCATCCATATCCTCCTTGCATATGCATCACATCATGAAATGAAATTATATCAAATGGATGTAAAAACTGCATTTTTAAATGGCTTTATTAATGAACTAGTCTATGTTGATCAACCTCCCGGGTTTGAAGACACTAGATATCATAATCATGTTTATATGTTGTCCAAGGCATTATATGGGCTTAAGCAAGCCCCAAGAGCTTGGTATGAGCGCCTTCGGGACTTCCTAATTGAGAAGGGTTTCACCATTGGGAAGGTCGACACCACACTATTCACCAAGAAGCTTGATGAGCATATCTTCATTTGTCAAGTGTATATTGATGATATCATTTTTGGATCATCAAATGAAGATTCTTGCAAAGAGTTTGGTGAATTGATGTCGAAGGAGTTCGAGATGTCAATGATTGGAGAGCTTACATTTTCTTGGTTTTCAAGTCAAGCAAATGAGAGAAGGGATTTTCATCTCTCAAGAGAAATATACAAATGATCTTCTCGAAAGATTCAAGATGGATGATTGTAAGCCAATCAAGACACCAATGCCAACTAACGGACATCTCGACCTAGATAAGGGAGGTAACAAGGTTGATCAAACTCTCTACCGCTCTATGATTGGTAGTTTGTTATATTTAACCACATCTAGGCCCGACATCATGTTTAGTGTGTGTATGTGTGCTAGATTTCAAGCTAATCCTAAGGAAACACATTTAATTGTCGTAAAAAGAATCCATAGATATCTTAAGCACACACCAAGCATTGGCCTTTGGTATCCCAAAGGAGCTAGATTTAAATTAATTGGCTATTTTGATTCGGATTATGCTGGTTCCAAAGTTGATAGAAAAAGCACATCCGGAGGGTGCCATTTCCTTGGTAGATCATTTGTGTCTTGGTCCTCCAAGAAACAAAATAGTGTGGCTTTGTCCACCGTCGAAGTGGAATACATTGCCGCGGGTGCTTGTTGTGCACAAATTTTATATATGAAACAAACTTTGCTAGACTATGGTGCAGTTCTAGAAAAAGTACCTCTTTTGTGCGACAATGAAAGTGCGGTAAAACTTGTAAATAATCTGGTTCAACACTCTCGCACCAAGCACATAGATATCCACCATCATTTTCTTAGAGATCATGTTGCTAAAAATGATATATCATTAGAAGGTGTAAGGACCGAGGATCTATTGGCTGATATCTTCACTAAACCGCTAGATGAGGCAACATTTTGTAGATTGCGGAATGAGCTAAATGTTCTTAATTTTAGCAACTTTACTAAAAGATGAGCTTGTGTTGTCCCTTGCATTGCATTGTAATATACAACATGTTTAATTTTTAGCAATGCATATAGCGCTTGTCTAACATGGTTAAGAAAACTGCCGAAAAGCGTGTGAAGAAGCTTAACCTTGGATCAAACTTGACAAGCAACTAGATTTACTTTCAAGTATTGCATATGCATGAATGTTGTCTTGTCGTTTATCTTAATTTGTCATCTTATTTGCCTATTTTCTTAAAAAGAATTATAGCCCAAGGCAAAATATTTTGAAAAACTTGAGGGTTTGATAGAGGTCACTCACATCAGTCCCAATTGGTGTTTATTTGGATCTTAATTGTGTTGGGACTTGATTGGGAACAGGCAGCTCGAACAACTTTGAAGATTTATAGGAAAAGGAGTGATCGGACGTTGCACCGGACTCTGATGTCCAGCGTTCGGTCAGTTCACAGGAGGTGAACCTGCTGCTGAAGGAGTGACCAGACGCTGAAACAGTGTTTTCCCAGCGTCCGGTTAGAAGGAGCTTCAGCGTCCGGTCGATCATGAAGACGTCAAGGCTAGGTGACCGGACTCTGGCTGCGTCCAGTCGGTGTCCACCGGACACGTCCGGTCATGATTCCAGGGGTTTTGGACCTTACTAGAAGCGACCGGACGCTGGGTGGCAGCGTCTGGTCGCTGCCACCGGAGTGTCCGGTCAATAGGAAACGTGCGTGATTCGATCTTTTCCTTGTTTCCTTATATGTCACATCGGGGGACCCTCATATAACCCTAATCACCGTGTGCCACCATGACCTAACGCCTTCCCGCGCCGTCATCGCCCGAATCGCCATCCCGAGCCCTAGCCATCGTGCTTGCCTCTGCCTCCGAACAGCCGTGCCCACGCCATCTGCTCCGCGCCGCTCTCCGCGCCAGCACCACCATGCTCACCCTGCCTCAGCACCGCCGTTCCCGCGTGCCATCGCAGCCGCCGCGCCTCTCTTCCCGCGCTAGCCTCGCGCGCCACCGCACGGTCTCGTGCCCTAGCGCCACCGCAAGCTCGCGCACTTCAGCGCCGCCGTGCTCCCACGCCGCCGAGCACATCCACTGCTCTAGCCGCTGTTCGTGCTCCACAGCCGCAGCTTCACCCCAGTGCCCTAGCGCCCTCATTGCATTCTCACCGGTGATTTCAATCGCAATCCAGTGCCTCCACTGCCAATCCTCGGCCATCGATTCACCGCATTGCATTGCCGATTCTCACCGACCAGCAAACCCTAGCTTCATTGCTGATTTGGTGGTTCCCCGCGTGTCACTTCTCTTTTCTTTGGATCACCGGTTCGTCAGGTAGCAAGCTAGTCGTTTCAATTTCGTATCTAAATTGCTTGCTTCCTAGGGTTTCGCGTCTATTAGATATATTGTATTTATTTGTATATCCTATCTATTCCATCATGCAGTGAGTCGGTGCCGTTGAGGTGTCAGTGACAGTTGTCAGTTAACTCGGAGCCAAGCTCGCGAGTACAGATCAAGGCCAAGCCTCAGAAGCGACAGATTGACAGTTGATCTTTGTCAGCGGTAGTTTTTATTTAGATTATCAGATGGCTCGTGTGAAGAATGTTGGAGGTGGTCCCGGTGATGAGGATCGGAGGCCCCTGCCTCGCCAGCCTGCAGATCCTAAAGGCCAGGCAACTAAGAAGCTAGCAACCCAGAAGCGCAAATATCCAGATGCAGAGACAGCGAGAGCAGCTGCAGTTGCTGAGGTTGCAGACCATGCCGAGAGAGGAGGTGCTCACAGTGGAGTTGTTATTACAGATCCGCTTCCACTAGGAGCGATGGAGGGAATCGAGCGTGTTGAGCGCCTTCATGGTGGTCCACCTGGGACCGTCATGGTTGCAGGATGGCGTTATACTATTGATGAGGTTCAGCCTCAGGGGGAGTCTCAGCAGCAGGCACCGCCAGCAGAGCAGACTCAAGAGGGTCAGGAGGTACAGCAGGCCAGGGAGACAGAGCAGGCACCCTAGCCATAGCTTCACCGCTCTGGTCGTACACATGCTCCAGTCACGCCGAGGGCAGATACACAGCGGAGGGGTTCTCGTCCACCACCCAGACCATAGGGTCCGCCTCCTGTGACCCACATTGACTTAAGGGCCGCCACGGCCAAGTAGGTACAGCAGCTGAGGTTCGTGGACCTTGAGGTGTGGTTCCCGCTGAGGAGAGATGACAGAGCATCTGAGGGTTTCTACACGCCTCTGCAGGAAGATTTCTACAATGCCTATCTCAATAGTGGGGCAGTTTTTAGATCTCAAAGGGTGTGCCACATTGATTCTATAGTTGCAGCAGCTGGGGAGCACATTTGCCCCTACCTTGCATATCTGCGGGGGCTGACAGATTTGATTGGACGGACCGGATTATATATTCTATCTTGGGTTCGTCAGTTCTATGCTTCTCTCTTTATTGACCCGCATCATAACTTCATACACTTTGCATTCAGAGGCAGAGACTACTAGCTGACGAGTACTAGGGTTAGGGAGATACTGAGGCTTCAGGAGCAGCCAGTCAGACTTCATGAGGTTTGCTATGGATAGACAATGCCTCCCAGACGTCTACATGGTGGTAATGTGCTCCCTACTGACTTGGTTCACCACTGCTTCACCGAGCCCTTCGGCGAAGGATCACGCAGGAACCCCAGTGATCTCAATCCCACTGCTCGCATGCTTGAGGCTATCATGAGGAGGAAATTGCTACCAAGGATGAGGTATCGCGAGGGCTTGACTCGCATACAGTTGTGGCTGATCAACTCTCTAATACAGCAGACAGTTTTTGATATCTGGGATCTTATTCTGTCAGAGATGGAGGACACTATAGCTGAGGGCTTCAGAGGTCATAGGCAGCTACCCTATGCTCACTGGATCACATTCCTTATCCACAGAGCAGTCACAGTGAGGCCACCAGAGATGCTTGCTGAGTACAGTGGTGCCACCATAGAGTTCCCTGCCTATAACATGACTCAGATGATCAGGCATAGTACACCTACAGCACCTAGTCAGCCGCGCCGACGTCCTGAGGTGCCAGAGACTGCAGGCTAGTAGGATGATATTATTAGGGGTATTACAGCTACTGAGGAGGAGCAGCTTGAGCAGCAGGAGGGAGTGGTCATGAGCGACCCCAGTGACAGTTCTGATGATGACTACCAGCCTGTCCCTCGGATGCCTCCTCAGCGACATGACCATGAGGCCAGCAGCTCCAGTTCAGTGCCACCTGCCCTGCAGACAGACCCCGCTCTCCTTGCTATACTTGAGCATATGAGGCAGGACCAGACATGCCAGGCTCAGGAGACAGCTGCTACATTTGCATAGTTCCAGACTCGGTAGGATGAGTTCCAGCAGCAGTAGCTGGCTATTCAGCAGCAGACTTAGGCTCTATAGAACCAGCATCAGGCCATGCATCAGCAACAGATCCTCATGCAACAGCAGCTTCTTAGATTTATGCAGCATGTAGTGACAGCTATTGGGGCTCCACCGTCACAGCCTTCGCCCCAGCTTGGTTAGCCTGCCACCACTTCCATAACTCCAGCGTTACAGCCTAGCGGGCTTCAGAGTCAGGGACAGTCACCAGCATAGTTTGCTTCACCTACAGAGCAAGTGTCCCAGTGGTTTGCTACGTCACTGCCAGCCCCACAGTTCACACCGTTTCGTACGGGCTTCACACCGGCAGAGATGTCCTCGCTGCTAGTGCTAGTGACCTCAGTGTCCAGGAGCCTTGGTGCATCCTTCAGTGAGTTGACAGGGCACCCTACACCGCCAGACCTACATGTCCCTGTACCTACCACCATTGCTCCAGTGACAGGCATGACAGAGACGCTCCCCTCCTCAGTGGCATCATCAGAGCCAGCTGCTTCAGTCGTACCAGCACAGCCTACGGTAGCTCCAGTCCCTGATCCGACCTAGACCGCTTCAGCATCACTTCCTGCTTCAGAGGGTCAGACAGCTCAGAGCTTAGGGTCAGATGATGATGGCACCCAATTCTAGCTCGCCCCTCGTACCTCAGCGCCCGGCTCGTCCGCTGCAGCCCCACCGACCGACCCTTAGGTTTTGGTGTTTGACGCCAAAGGGGGAGAGGGATCGAGTATGTTAGCCTTAGGGGGAGCGACATATTTAAGGGGAGCTTAGTTATTATATTAGCTTATCTATTACATTTGGAGTTTTTATGTGTGATACACTATTATGCATTCATCGTGTGCATTCATCGTGTGTTTACTTTCATGCATTGAACTATATATATATGTGATAGTGATATCTACGTGATTGTGATATATGACATGTGTGCTCTTGTCGGTGTTTCGGACCGGCGGTCCTCTATCAACTAGTGAATTTGAACTACGTGCCCCTAATCCCGGATGGTGATGCAAAGAGACACAAGGTTTATACTGGTTCAGGCAATCGATACCCTACGTCCAGTCTGAGAGATCGATCTTGTATTCCTTGCACCGAAGTGCTAGTAGTAGGGGGTTACAAGCACAGGGAGAGAGGGAGCTAATCCCAGGTCTCGGCGAGGTGTCGTGTGGGCTGCTTGAGATGTTGCTCTCAGGTGGCTGGGATGTGTATGTGTGTGAGCTACCAGGTGTTCTTCCTATTTCTCCTTTTTCGCCCCTAGAACTATCCCTGGCTGCTTCCTTTTATAACCACAAGGAGGGAGCCAGGAGTACATGAGTGAGCTATACGTGGAGCCCTACTGTAGTTTAGTCCTGTATCAGCATGGTGTTGGGGATGGCGATTGGTACTTGACTGGCGCGCCATGCTGGCCAGGCCCGAGGTTGTTGAGGTTGTGAGAGTCCTTGTTGACGTCTAGTCAGTATGGCTTCCACTGTAGGAGACATGCCGTGCCTTGTGTGTTCTTGACTTGGTGGAGTGCCGAGGGGCTGGCGAGTCTTTATGGTGATCGTCGCCGAGGCACGCTTTGCCGAGGCCTTGGAGGTGACCGATGTGTATGATGCGGGGTCTCGGTGGTCGATGTCATACCCGGTTCGGTGGAGAAGTGCGGAGGCGTGTGTCCACAGGCACGGTAACCCCCCTGCCGTCGATGAGGGGATGGTAAAAGGAGATTTGACCGCTATCCCATCGCCTTCATTGTTGTACCCTATCACCGCGTGGCGGCGTAGTAGGTGTGACCAGCGCACTTAAACGGATGTGATGGCTCACCGGAGGGACGGTTGAGGCGAGGCGGCGAGGATGTGGATTTGAGCCGGCCTCGGCCCGAGGCGGAGAAGGAATAGTACGTCAGGAGGGCCCTCACCGGGGTCTCTTGACGAGGCGGAGGACGAACGGTTGGTCTTTCATCTTGATTCCAAGACTACTAGGACCGGACTTGACCCTCCACGCCACTTTGTCCTTGGTGCAGGAGTTAGGTAGCACGAGGAGGCAAAGACGGGTGTCGATGAGGGGGGGCATGATGATGAGCACAGTGGTAGGTAACCCCTGCGCTTGGTCCCCCATCCCTATCGGTCATTCGATCATCTTGTGCTAACGTCTGGTGCCGACGCTGCAGGAGTAGTGGGGCGCATTGATTTGGACATGGCGTTTTGTCGGAGTCCGTCGGGACGGAGGTGACGAGGTTGTTCTTGAGCCCGACCTCGGCGAATCGGAGAATTGGTATCCCATCCGAGGCATTGCGGGGCGGGGCCTCGGTGAGGGGGCCTCGGCGGGGCGGAGGGCTTTGGCCTTTCGTCTGAGGCCTCGGCGCAAGCCTTGGGCGAGTCGGAGAATCTGCCGAGACCTCGTGGTTGTCCTTTGGCTTTGATTTTTGCAAGGCTTAAGCAATATTTTCGGTTCTTGCTTAGGGTACCCCTTCTTGTGGTATCCGATAGTAGCCCCCGAGCCTCGGGAGGAGTACGGGCACTCTCCCGAGGTTTTGACGAGACTTGGCTCGTAGCAGCTCCCGTCGAGATTGTGTTTTGTACTTGGTGGTTCTGGTGGGTGCGCGCGAGCGCACCAGCCAGGTGTAGCCCCCGAGGCCCTGGAGGAGTGGAGTTACTCCTCTAGGGGCTTTTTCGTTTTCACGTTTGAGCGAGGAGTTTTTATCGCATTTGCCGAGCCCACAAGCGCAAGTTCGGGTTGCGGGGGTCTCGGCGAGGCTGCAGGAAAAGCCCTCTAGCCTCCGCACGGAGCGAGAGGTCCATCAGGGATCCCCCTGACTTTGGGTACGACCCTCACGCTTCCTTTTCGCTCAGAAGGAGGGGTGGAATGTGCCAGCCTACCCTCGATGGGCACGAGCGCGGGCACTTCCGGTGAGCTGTTATCGGGTAGTCCAAGTGGAGGCCCGAACCCCGTTCGCTAAGGGTCGGCTAGCGGTCCGGAGACGCACTCCAAGAGTACCAGAAGGTTTCTCTAGTGGGTGCCGAGGCCATTCGCTGGGCCTCGGTGCCTCCCTACGGTGGGATCCCATTCGGAGACTTCCCTGCCGGTCTCGGACATGACTTAGGACGCCCCGAGCGATCGAGCGATCGTTCGCTCGGGCCTCGGCCATTCGTAGGCTCGCCCCAAGGTCATCCCTGACTCTGTTGCCCTGGGGCGACTGTCAAAACCTCTAGAGGCCCAGCCTTCGAACCCCTGGACCGTAACGGGCTCGGTGCCCTTTATCGTATTTGTAATGGAACTTCTAGCGTGGACTTAGACCGTTTGTGTTTGTCTTGGGCACAGGAGGAGCCCCCGAGCCTCCACCAGGAGCAGGAGGGCGGTCAGGGGTCCCTTGGCTTTTTCATCCGACCCTCACATATCCTTTTTGTTCGGACGGAGGGTTTATTTGCCGAGCCCATTCTGGTGCGAGCCGGAGCCGCTGGTCTCGGCAAGGTTGCAGGAAGAGCCCCTAGCCTCTGCGTGGAGCGAGAGGGCCATCGGGAGTTCCCCTGGCTTTTTATACGCCCCTCGCGCGTGAGGGTTTCTTTGCCGAGGCCCCTTTGGGTGCCAGCCCGGGTCGTGGGGTCTCGGCGTATCTGCAGGAAGAGCCCCCTAGCCTCTGCACAGGGCGAGAGGGCCGTCAGGAGCTCCCCTGTCTTTTTTTATGACCCTCACGCTTCCTTTTTGCTCGGAAGGAGGGTTTGTTTTGCCGAGCCCCTTTGAGTGCGAGCCGGGGTCGCCGAGTCTCAGCAAGGTTGCAGGAAGAGCCCCTTAGCCCCTGCATAGAGCAAGAAGGTCGTCAGGGGTTCCCCTGACTTTTTGTACGACCCTCATGCTTCCTTTTCGCTCAGAAGGAGGGGTGGAATGTGCCTCGCTACCCTCAGTGGGCACGAGCGGTGGCACCTCCGGTGAGCTGTTTTCGGGTAGTCCGAGTGGAGGCCCGAACCCCGTTCGCTAGGGGACGGCTAGTGGTCCAGAGACACACTCCAAGAGTACCAGAGGATTTCTCTAGTGGGTGCCAAGGCCGTTCGCTGGGCCTCGGTGGCTCGGTGCCTCCCTACGGTGGGATCCCATTCAGAGACCTTCCTGCCGGTCTCGGACATGACTTTGGGCATCCCAAGCGTTTCGCTTGCTTGGGTCTCGGCCCCGTATAGGCTCGCCCGCGGTCGTCCCTGACTCTGTTATCCTAGGGCGGCTGTCGAAACCTCTTGGGGCCCAGCCTTCGAACCCCTGGACCGTAATAGGCTCAGAGCCTGGTTCCTTCATATGAAAGGAATAGGCCGTGGGGAATATCTTCCCTATTGGCTCGGCAATGGGTGGCACGCCTTTTGAGGCGGTTTCCTGGGGAGGCGAAACGACACCTGCTACCGTAGTGGCCGAGCGTGACGTGATGGATGGGACGTAACTGTTCTCGCATTTAATGAGGGAGACATGGGCATGTGGGCCGACGAAATCGGCTCGTGGTTAACTGCGTCGGATCGGGGGGAAACTTCCCCGATTTCGTTGCTCGTTTGTTTCGCCTCCTCCCTACATAAATACCCGAAGAGTCCCGCCCCTCCTCGTCTTACCTTGCCTGCATTAGCACTGCCTTCGTCGAGCCATCGCTAGAGCAGCGGGTGCCGGGAAGAAGAGGGGAGAAGAGCGAGCCTAGGGAGAAAGCGAGGAAAAAGCAAGAGCATGGGAGAGAGAGAGAAAACTCACCGCCGCACCCGATTCCTCCATCGCACCCATGGCCGGCGACATCGTCGTTGTCGAGGCGGACCCCTAGGATCCGTCGGATGTCACCGAGGAGATGCTTCAGTCGCTTGTCGATGGCGGACTCCTTCGCCCAGTGACAGACCCCACCAGGCCAGAGTGGATTGCTCCGTACGGTGAGCCAGAGCCGAGGCCCCACGACGGCTACGTCGTAAGCTTCGTCTCCTTTCACGAGCGTGGCCTTGGCATCTCGGCGGATCGGTTCATGCGGGGGCTCCCGCAATACTACGGCGTGGAGCTCCACAACTTCAACCCCAACTCCATCGCTTAGGTGGCTATCTTTGTTGTCATCTATGAGGGGTACTTGGGGATTGCTCCCCATTGAGAGTTGTGGCTCCACCTATTCCGGGCGGGGCACACTACCAAGCCAACGGGCACGTCGGGTATGAGGAAGGCGACGAGGGCCGGCGGCTGCACTCTCCAAGTGCGCCAGGACCGCCTGCACCTCTACATTCCGGCCCAGCTCGCGTCATCCAATCGCCGATGGTACACAAGTTGGTTCTACCTTCGCAATGACGACGGAGGACTTCCCCCCTACACTGGGCGGATTGTGGGGAGTTGCCCGGAGAGATGGAAGTACGGCGTCCCGAAGGACGACTAGCCCAAGCTATAGCTGCTTCTAGAGGGGCTGGCGAGGCTGTGGGGCCACGGTCTTACCGCGGCTGTAGTCGTGGCCGCCTTCCACCGTCGGAGGGTGCTGCCGCTGATGGCTCGACGGTGGTGGCTGTTCGAGATGAAGCAGGGTGAGCCCATTGAGGGCACCCGGATGTCCTCCTCCGCCCTTTCCGATGAGGAAATTCTTCGTCGGGTGGGGGAGACGGTAGAGGCGAAGCTGAGGGGCGGCAACTTGACCCCTATCGCTATGCGGCCGTCGCGGGGGTTCCTCTCGCTGGTAAGTCCTACGCCGCTTGTAGCCTCCGAGCCTCCTCAGTCTCCCCTTACCCCTTGTTTCCTTATGCGCGTCCGTCGTTCCTGCAGGGGATGAGGGACGTACGCTCATCTCCGCCGCCCGTTCTCGAGGACGCGAGGCGGCGAGCGATCAACCGTGCGCACATCGATGCGCAGAAAAAGCAGAAAGACGCCAAGGCGGCGAAGCGCACGAAGCAAATCCTCGTGCGTGAGGAGCTAGATAAGCGCCGCCGTCAACAACGAAAGGATGGTCTCCCGTTGGAGGAATCCCTGTCGACGTCGCTGTCGATGGAGGCCTCGGACGGGGATGATGGGAGCGAGGTGGGGCGAGGTCCCCTGGACCATCTTCCTGACGTAGTGGAGGTGGTGCCCAGGGCGATGGCAAGCAGCCTGGCACTCCCGGGAGGAGGAGGAGAAGCAGACCCGGGGTCGACGGTTGTCCGCTCCAGGGCCGAGGCTGACACGCTCAAGGCGCGGGCGTTGGGCAAACGCACCGTCAGCCCAGTGGGCTCGGCGGTTGTGGTGGAACAAGTGGTGGTGGAGGCGACACCACCGCCCCCGTAGAGGACCAAAGGGGCGCCGAGGTCCATTGAGGACCGACCGGCGCCGATGGACATGGAGGCGATGCCTCTGCCGCCGCCTCCGCCGTTGCGGATGAGGTTTGCCGTGGTGAAACGGTTGCCGTCCCGTTCAAGGTAAGAGTATTTTTGGTAGGGTCATAGTGCCTTCCGTTCGCCTTTTGGTCTCGCGCTGACCCTATCAGTTATTTTTCCTTAGTCGGAAGCGGCCTGCGGACGAGCTTCCCTTGGTGCCCCTTAAGGCGCTCAAGGCGAGCCCTGGCTCCTCCACCCACTGGGTGGCGGAGGCACAAGCCGCTATCCAATGCGGCGCGGCGTCTGCGAGGGTCGATCCGAAGGAGCTGGCCGCCCAAGGAGGGGCTGCCGAGGCGGCCCCTACATAGACGAGGGAGGGAGTGCCTCCGCCCTTTGAGGGCGAGGCTCACGAGTCAGATGGGGCCAGCGTGCCCTTGGTTGCCGAGGCCCCCGGGGTCTCCGGGGCTGAGGCGACGGAGGCCAGGGCGTCCAAGACCGCCGAGACCGCAGTGGCTGCGGTCGGTGTTTCTGCGTCCTCCGAGGCCACGATGGCGGAGGCCGGAGCCCCTGAGACCACCAAGGCCATCGTGATGGTGGCGAGGCTGTCTGTCTAGGATGCGGAGATGAAGGCAGCAGAGGCCTTGGTGGCGCCCTTGCTTTAGGGGCCGCCGTTGTTGCGAGAGAGCGCCCGGGAGACGGAGGTCTATCCGATCTCCTCTGACGATACTTCCCGGGCATGGGAGGTGGTCGACGCCAAGGATGCCAGTGCCATGGGACAGCTGGCGCCGATCTTGGACGAGGGAAACTCGGCCCTCGTGCGGGTGTGACCCGAGCCTCGCGGGTGGGATCACCCGCGGGTACTGTGGTGGAGCTGGGATGACCCTGAGGGGGAGCCTCTGTTCGCCCTTGAGGACGCAGCCGAGGGCGGGCGCTGGGGCACCTTCGAGCAATACCGTTAGCTGGCGGAGCGGTCGCTATGGATGGCCCTGTCCGTGGTGGTCGACGACCTGCCCGAAGTCGCCCAGGTTTGCGTTTTCGTTTCTCGCGCGACATTGTCCTTTTCTGGTTTTGTTACAACCAATGACCCCTGTTCTGCTTCCCCAGGAGCTCGAGACCCGGTCCCTTGGGAAGTCGGTCTTTCTGCGGTGGGAGAGGGGCGTTTGGGACCAGCTTCAGCGGCAGGAGGGCCTTCTCGCCGGCGCCAATGAGCTCCTATCGGCGCGGAGCGCAGAGGTAGAGGACCTCCGCCTTTGTTGTGCCGACATGAAGGTTGAGGCGTCCACGGCCCAGACGCAGCTCGCCCCTCTGGCGGCGTGGGTCAAGGAGTTGGAGGAGGAGCTCACCCACGCGATCAGCGATCGGGATGCCTTCAAGGGCCGAGCTACTGATGCTACGGCCTCAGCCGCGGCTCTCATGGGGCAGCTGGGGGTGGAACAGAGGGTGCACCAGCTGACAAAAGGTGCCTTGGATGAGGCCCTTGCTGCAGCTGAGGCCTCGCGAACCGAGGCTGTGGTTTGGAGGGGGACGGTCGAGGGTGAGTCTTAGTCCCCTCATTTTGTTTTCTTTTCCTTATGTTCGCTCCCTAACTCCCTTGTGTGACGCAGAGCTGGGGAGTGAAGCTTCCAGGGCGGCCGAGGCTTCTCGGGTCAAGGCCCGGCGCTTGAAGGAGGAGGCCGAGGCCCTGCGCTGGAAGGAGAAAGCCGAGGCCTGTCAGGTCGAGACCCGACACTGGGAGCTGAAGGCCAAGGGTGAGTTCCGTGGGCTTCCTCTCCTAATTTAGGTTGTTTTTCCCTCGCTCAACCTTACTCTGTTCTCCATGGTGCAGAGTTAGAGGCGGAGGTTACTCGGGCAGCCAAGGCTTCCAGCGCGGTGCAAACGGTGCTCGATAACGAGATCGGGGAGCATGAGGCGCTGAAATGTGCTGCCCTTTCTGCCTGCGAGGCCTTGGAGGTTGAAGGGGTTCAGTCAGGCAGCTCCCTAGGAAGCTATTTGATCGTGCTGAGCAACCAGATGCGCGAGCGGCTCCGAGGAGCGCTGCACACGGGTGTCAAGCGCGCGCTGGCCGTCATCTCTTCTCACTACGTCGGCGTCGACCTCCCGGCCATCAGTGATGGGTATGTCCTGCTTGATGATGACGAGGAGGCTGATGCGGCGGTCACGAAGCTGATGGAGGTGGCGGAAGGCCCTGGCATGGCACTGGCGACGCTCTTCGAAGAGGAGGTGGTTCCTCCCCTACCATCTGCCGGTGCTGAAGGCCCTAAGCCTTGATTTGGGCCCTGGGGGCTATGTAAAAATAGAGTAGGAGTTATTTTTGTATCGTAACGCTTGTGGCCGTCGAGGCCTTTATTTTTGAAGTATTTGTGTTTCTTAGTTGTTTTTCTCATGTTTCCGAGCATCTGCCCTCTATTGCTCCTGATCAGATTTCGCTTTGCAAAACACCCCCTTGGGGCCTAAGCCGTCCCTTGGGCGAGAGTTAGTGAGGGAGTGCCGTAGCCCGGAGGCGTAGGCCATCACGCGACTCTACCGGCCTCTTGCTTAGGAAATAGACCTTGGTCCGAGGGGTTTTTACAACCGATTTGTTAGAGCATGCTAGAGTCTTGACGTAGGAATTTTTGTGAAAAACGACTGAAGAATGGTGCGTGGGACCTAGGGGGAGTCCCCCATCTAGCCCCCGAGGGAGGCTTGGTTCTGCCGAGGCAGAGCCGAGCCTCCCTTGTCGTTTTACTGTATTGCCGAGACCTATGATGGGCTCGGGGGGTTTCTCGAAATATTAGACCAACTAAAGAACGCTTTTTAATTGTATTTTGAGAAACGACATATACAATGCTTGAAAATTTAGGGATAAAAGCGACGTAGCTGTTCTATGTTCCAAGTGTTGGTGAAGACTTCTCCCTTCTCGTTGGCCTGCTTGTAGGTGCCGGGCTTCAGTACTTGGGCGATGATGTACGGCCCTTCCCATGGCGGGGTCAGCTTGTGGCGGCCCTTGTTGCTCTGTGCTAGCCTCAACACCAGGTCGCCTACCTTCAAGTCTCGGCTTCGGACGCGTCGGGCCTGATAACGCCGTAGGCTCTGCTGGTATTTGGCCGAGTGTAGTAGCGCGACGTCTTGGGCTTCCTCCAGTTGATCGAGGGCGTCCTCTCGGGTGGTGCAGTTACTTTGTTCGTTATAGGCTTGTAGCCTAGGGGAACCATATTCCAAGTCAGTGGGGAGGATGGCCTCGGCCCCATAGACCAAGAAGAAAGGCAGCTCGGCTTGGAGTGTTCCTCAGGCTCCAGATGACCGATGGGAGTTCGGCGAGCCATTTCTTGCCAAACTTTTTCAACCGGTTGAGAATCCTTGGCTTGAGGCCTTGTAGGATCATGCCGTTGGCACGCTCTACTTGGCCGTTGGTCCTTGGGTGTCCTATGGCCGACCAGGCCACACGGATGTGGTGGTCGTCGCAAAACATCAGGAAGTTTTTGCCGGTGAACTGTGTCCCATTGTCGGTGATGATGGTGTTGGGGACTCCAAATCTGTGGATAATGTCAGTGAAGAACAGCACTGCCTGCTCGGATTTGATTCGATTGATCGAACGAGCCTCGATCCATTTGGAGAACTTGTCGATTGATACCAGTAGATGGGTGTAGCCCCCGGGGGCCTTTTGCAGAGGCCCGACCATGTCGAGCCCCCACACGTCGAACGGCCACGTGATGGGGATGGTTTGCAGGGCCAGGGCCGAGAGATGTGTCTGCCGAGCATAGTACTAGCATCCTTCATAGGAGCGTACCAGCTTGGTAGCGTCGGGGACCGCCATCGGCCAGTAGAACCCTTGGCGGAAAGCATTCCCCACGAGCGTCCGAGGCGCCGCATGGTGCCCGCAAGCGCCTGCGTGCAAGTCCCAAAGCAGGGCTCGGCCTGTCTCGGCAGTGATACATCGTTGGAGGACACCTGAGGGACTTCGCCTATACAATTCGTCATTGTAGAGGACGTAGGTCTTGGCTCGGCGCGTGAGCCATCGTGCTTCGGTCCTGTCTCCAGGAAGCTCCCCCCGATCAAGCCAATCGAGGAACGGGATTCGCCAATCCGCGTCCTGATCAGTCTACGGAGGCTCGGTGTTGACTTCCATAACCTCGGGCTCGGTCGAGGGGGTCTTGGCAGCAGAAGGGTCATCGATCTTTGCCGTGGGTCCCACAGGTGGGCCCTCCTCTGTCGTCGAGGTGTAGTCAATGGAAGGTTTGTGGAGGTCTCTGGTGAAGACGTTCGGGGGGACCGAGGCCTGTGTCGAGGCCATCTTTGCCAGCTCGTCGGCGGCCTCGTTGTACTTCTGCACGACGTGGTTTAGTTCTAGGCCGTCGAACTTGTCTTCTAGGCGACGTACTAATTTGTAGTAAGCCTCCATTTTGGGGTCGAGGCAATTTGACTCCTTCATCACCTGATCCACGACGAGCTGCGAGTCGCCTCGGGCGTCGAGACGCCGTGCCCCAAGTTCGATGGCGACTTGCAAGCCGTTGATGAGGGCCTCGTACTCGGCCATGTTGTTGGAGGCGGCGAAGTAGAGCCGCACCATGTAGCGCATGTGTACTCCGAGGGGCAAGATAAAGAGCAGACCCACGCCTGCCCCGGTCTTCATCAGGGACCCATCGAAGTACAGGGTCCAGCACTCCGTCTGAATTTGAGCAGGTGGTAGTTGGGTGTCTGTCCACTCAGCCACGAAATTGGCAAGACCTGAGACTTGATCGCTTTCCGAGGCGCAAAAGTCAAGGTTTCCCCCATAAGCTCGACGGCCCACTTGGCAATCCTGCCCGAGGCCTCCCGGTTATGAACTATCTCTCCCAGAGGGAAAGATGATACCACAGTCACTGGGTGAGACTCGAAGTAGTGACGTAATTTGCGCCGGGCCAGGACCACGGCGTAGACTAGCTTCTGGATGTGGGGGTAGCGTGCTTTGGTCTCGAAGAGTACCTCGCTAATGAAATAAACAGGACGTTGGGTGGGTAGAGCATGCCCCCCTTCCTACCTCTCTACCACTACGGCAGCGCTGACCACTTAGGTCGTTGCGGTGACGTAGAGTAAGAGGGCCTCGTCCCTGGCTGGGGGTACCAGGACGGGAGGATTTGTGAGCAGCGTTTTGAGTCTGTCGAGGGCTTCTTCGGCCTTGGGGGTCCAAGAAAAACGCTTGGATTTTCCCAAGAGTCGGTACAGAGGCAAACCTTTTTCGCCGAGGCGCGAGATGAAGTGGCTCAGGGCCGCAAGGCATCCCATGACCCTCTGTACTCCCTTGAGGTCTCTGATTGGTCCCATGCTGGTTATGGCCGAGACCTTCTCTGGGTTGGCCTCAATGCCGCGTTCTGAGACTATGAACCCCAAGAGCATGCCTCGGGGGACCCCGAACACACACTTCTCGGGGTTGAGCTTGATGCCTTTCTCTCTAAGGCATTTGAAGGTAATCCTCAAGTCGTCGACGAGATCCTTGGCTTTTCTGGTCTTGACCACGATGTTGTCTACGTAGGCCTCGACGGTCCGCCCAATGTTGTCGCCAAAGACCTGGGTCATGCACCGCTGATACGTGGCACCTGCGTTTCTGAGGCCAAAAGGCATAGTCACGTAGCAGTACATGCCGAATGGTGTGATGAAAGAAGTCGCGAGCTAGTCTGACTCTTTCATCTTGATTTGATGGTAACCAGAATACGCATCAAGGAAAGACAGGGTCTCGCACCCTGCAGTGGAATCAACGATTTGATCGATTCGGGGTAATGGAAAGGGAACCTTCGGATAGGCTTTGTTCAAACCAATGTAGTCTACGCACATCCTCCATTTCCCATTTTTCTTCTTGACTAGCACGGGGTTGGCCAACCACTCTGGGTGGGACACTTCTTTGATGAATCCGGCCGCCAAGAGTTTCTGTATCTCCTCACCGATGGCTCTACGCTTTTCCTCGTCAAAGCGGCGCAGGCGTTGCCTCGCCAGTCTAGATCTGGCCCGGATGTCCAGGGCGTGCTCGGTGACCTCCTTCGGTATGCTCGGCATGTCCGAGGGACTCCATGCGAATATGTTGGCATTCGCACGGAGAAAGTCGACGAGCACGGCTTCCTATTTGATGTCGAGGGTGGCGCTGACCCTCAGCGCTCGGTCGTCGGGGCAGGCGGGGTCAACCGGGACGAGTTTGATGGCCTCCGTGGGCTCGAACGCCCCTGCGCGACGCTTGGAGTTAGGCGCCTCGCCACTGAGTTGGTCGAGGTGGGCGATGAGGGTCTCGGCCTCCGCAAGAGCCTCGGCGTACTCGATGCACTCGACGTCGCAGTCGTATGCATGCTCGTACGTGGACTCAATCGTGATGATACTGCTAGGGCCTGGCATCTTGAGCTTGAGGTAGGTATAGTTGGGGACTGCCATGAACTTGGCGTAGCACGGCCGCCCCAGGATGGCATGGTAGGCTCCCCCCGAACCCGACTACTTTGAAGGTAAGGACTTCTTTGTGGTAGTTGGAGGGAGTGCCGAAGCAGACGGGAAGGTCGATGCGCCCGAGGGGTCGTGTGCGCTTCCCTGGCACGATGCCGTGGAAGGGTGCGACGTCACCTCAGAGCCACGACCGGTCGATCTCCAAGAGCTCTAGGGTATTGACGTAGAGGATATTGAGGCCGCTGCCTCCGTCCATCAACACCTTGGAGAGTCGGGTGTTGTCGATGATCGGGGCGATGACCAGTGGGTACTGTCCGGGGTTCGGAACATGGTCAGGGTGGTCGTCCCGATCGAAGGTGATCGCCTCCCGAGCCCAGTCGAGGTACTGGGGGGTGGCCACCTTGACCGAGAAGACCTCTCGGCATTCCCTCTTGCGCTGCCGCGCCGTAAGGCACGCCGAGGGTCCCCCGAAGATCATGAAGGCGTTGCGTACCTCGGGGAACCCGTCGTCCTTGTCGTTGTCCCAGTCGCCGGTGCCCTTCTGCTTGGCGGCGTCGTCGGGGAGCCCAAGCCTAGAGTAGTAACCCCGCAGCATGGAGCAATCCTCGAGGGCGTGCTTGACCGGGCCTTGGTGGTAAGGGCAGGGTTTCTTAAGCATGTTGTCGAAAGGCCTAGGGCCTTTGGGGCCTCGGGGATTCTTGCATTCTGCGGCCGCGACCAGATCGGCCTCCAGGACCTCCTGCTTCCCCAGACGCCCCTTTTTCTTTCTCTTGGGGAGGTGGGAGACTGAGGCCTCGGGGGCCTCGTCCCTCCACTTACCCTTGGTGTCGCTGTCGGGGAAGATGGCTCCGACAGCCTCCTCACCCGAGACGAAGTTGGTAGCGATGTCGAGGAGCACGGCAGCGAAGCGCAGCACATTCCGACCTAACTCTCGAACCAAGTCTCGGCAGGTGGTGCCGGAGAGGAAAGCCTAGACGATCTCCGAGTCGCCGACGCTGGGCAACTCGGTGCACTGCTTGGAGAAGCGCTGGATGAAGTCTCGGAGAGACTCGTCCGGCTTCTGGCGGCAGCTCTTAAGATCCCAGGAGTTCCTAGGGCGCACGTATGTGCCCTGAAAGTTCCCGACGAAGATCCTAACCAAGTCGCGCCAGTCGTGGATTTGTGAGGGAGGGAGGTGCTCGAGCTAGGCTCGCGCCGAGTCTGACAAGAGCAAGGGGAGGTTGCGGATGATGAGCAGGTCATCATCCGCGCCACCTAGCTGGCAGGCCAGGCGGTAATCGGCAAGCCAGAGTTCGGGGTTGGTCTCGCCGTTGTACTTCGCGAGATTGGCTGGTTGCCGAAATCGGGCGGGGAAAAGAGCAGCGTGGATGGCCCTGCTGAAGACCCGAGGGCCTGGCGGTTCAGGGGAAGGACTGTGGTCCTCCCCGCTGTCATAGCGGCCGCCTCAGTGTGGGTGGTAGCCCCGAGCGGGCCCCGAGCGGTCGTGGTTTTGTCGCCTGCTGACCACTTCATGGTTTCCCTGCACCTCACGTCGGTTGTCGAGGTGGTCCAGAAGCACGAGGGCCCTGTGGGCTATCGGTGCTCGAGCGGGCTCGGGATGAGCCGAGGCTTCCCTGTCTTGCCGAGGCGGTGCCGCGGGCAGGTTCGAGACACCCCCGTGCCGTCGGGAGGCAGAACTCTCGGCCTGCTAAACCACGGCGGTCTCTAGGAGCTCTCGGAGCTCACCGTGGACCCGCCGCCCCTCCGTGGTAGAAGGCTCGGGCATCGCGCGGACCAGCATTGCCATGGCCCCGACATTCTGGCCGGCGCGATTGAAGACTGGGGGTTGCTCGCTCCCTTCGTCGTCGTGGATGCGATGATGTACATCGCGGGCCGTTCCTCGGGCTCCTTCGCCTTCGCCGCGACCTCGCTGCTCCTGTTCGAGAGAGTCTCAAAGCTGCTATAGAAGGAGTCGGTCCTGTTCGACCTTGGCCTGGAGCTCATGGAGCTGTTCCAAGTCTGGACGTTGAGGTCGCGCAAGAGCAGGGTTCTCGTTTCGTGCAGCCGGTAGGACAATGCGCGGAGGTGTGGCGGCGCCTGTACCTGGGCGAAGCGGGGAACGGCTACCCACCCCCTCGTCTTCCTCGCCCGCCCTCGACATCCTGAGCCCGACGTGGAAACACTCGCGAGCGGGGTCGTAGGTGCCCTCGTTGTCGGAGTCAGAGTAGCCGAAGCAGTAGTCGCTTGCGGACAGGAAACGGCGCATAGCCCCGGGGTCGTGGAGTCTAGAGAAATCCACTCGGGCCATGCCTCGTCCTCCTCCAGGAGTCGGCGTGGGTGCCTGGTCGAGTGAAGCGGCGGCATTCAGGGGATCCTTGTGAGCGTGGCGTAAGCGTAAGCATAAAAGGTGGCGGCATTCTCAACCCAAAGGGGTATGAGGATGGTGCCCGTCGCGGACTTTGCTCACTGGCCCGGCTCTTTGAGGAGTGGTGGAGCGAAGCTTGGTGGATGGCGTCGCCATGTGCCACCGGCGTTTTCCTTCATCAAGCTCGGGCTAGAGGCGGGTCCCTAGCCGGGGAGCACATGCAACAGTTGGTCGATGGGATGTCGGTGGGAGCGACATGCCGTCCTGGATTTGAGTAGCATCGTGGTGGTCTTGCTCGCGTCGTGCCTGGCGAGCACGGCGAGAGCGGCCGCCCGGGCGCCGCCTGCACCTGGGCTGCCGGTGCGTGACGTCGCCGTCGGTTGGTGGGGCTCGGGGCATGAGGAGTACCATGTCGTACTCATGCCCCAGAGACATGAACTCTAGGCCCCCAAACCAGATCACCGTGCAGAGGCGTAGCGAATCGTCTGACGGGTACGCCATCCGGAACTTGTTGGGATGACGAGACTGACACGTAGACGCCCCTACCTGGCGCGCCAGCTGTCGGTGTTTCGGACCGGGGGTCCTCTACCAACTAGTGAATTTGAACTGCGTGCCCCTAATCCCGGATGGTGATGCAAAGAGACACAAGGTTTATACTGGTTCAGGCAATCGATGCCCTACGTCCAGTCTGAGAGATCGATCTTGTATTCCTTGCACCGAAGTGCTAGTAGTAGGGGGTTACAAGCATAGGGAGAGAGGGAGCTAATCCCAGGTCTCGGCGAGGTGTCGTGTGGGCTGCTTGAGACGTTGCTCTCAGGCGGCTGGGATGTGTATGTGTGAGCTACCGGTGTTCTTCCTATTTCCCTAGAGCTATCCTCTGGTTGCTTCCTTTTATAACCGCAAGGAGGGGCCAGAGTACATGAGTGAGCTATACATGGAGCCTCTTGTAGTTGATCCCTGTGTGACATGGTGTTGGGGATGGCGATTGGTACTTGGATTGGCTTGTGTTTGGCAGTGCCCGAGGTTGTTGAGGTCGTGGGAGTCCTTGTTGACGTCTAGTCAGTATGGCTTCCACTGTAGGAGACAAGACGTGCCTTGTGTGTTCTTGACTTGGTGGAGTGCCGAGGCCTGGCGGGTGTTGTAGCTGATCGTGCCGAGGCCTGCTTTGCCGAGGCCTCGGAGGTGACCCGTGTATGATGCGGGGGTCTCGGTGGTCAGCGTCGTACCTGGTTCAGGTGGAGAAGTGCGGAGCGTGTGTCCACAGGGCACGGTAACCCCTGCACCGTCAGTAGGGGATGGTAAAAAGGAAATTTGACTGCTGTCCCATCGCCCCTATTGCTGTACCCTGTCAGTCGTGGCTGACGTAGTAGGTGTGACCAGGCGCACTTAAACAGATGTGACGACTCGCCAGAGGGACGGTTGAGGTGGAGGCGACGAGGATGTGGGACGAGCCCAGCCTCGGCCGAGGCGAAGAAGAAATAGTACGTCCGAGGCCCTGCCGGGGGGTCTCGGACGAGGCGGAGGACGAACGGTTGGTCTTTCATGCTGATTCCGAGACTACTGGGACTCGGACTTGACCCACCATGCCACTTTATCCTTGGCATAGGAGTTAGGAAGCACAGGGTAGTACGGGTGTCAGCAGGGGGCACAGTGATGAGCACAGTGGTAGGTAACCCCTGCTGCGCCCGGTCCCCTGTCCCGTCGGTCATTCTGCCTGTACTGTGCCAACGTGTGGCTGATGTTGTGGGAGTAGTGGGGCGCATTGACTGGACGTGGCGTTTTGTCAGGGGAGTCGGTCGGGACGGAGGTGACGAGGTTGTTGCCGAGCCCAGCCTCGGGCGAATCGGAGAATTGGTATCCCATTCGAGGCATTGCGGGGCGGGGCCTCGGCTAGGGGGCCTCGGCGAGAGGGCCTCGGCGGGGTGGAGGGCTTTGGCCTTTAGTCTGAGGCCTCGGCGCAAGCCTTGGGCGAGTCGGAGAATCTGCTGAGACCTCGTGGTTGTCCTTTGGCTTTGATTTTTACAAGGCTCAAGCAATATTTTCGGTTCTTGCTTAGGGTACCCCTTCTTGTGGTATCCGACAGCTCTCTACTTCGAATTATTTATATGTCATATCACTTGTGTTATGCTCATTTGCCTTTGCTTCCGTGTTTTACTCCGATGCAAATGAGCTTCATTACTTGTACTCATGCTTAATTCATATCTTTTGAGTACATCATGATGGCTTGGGTCATATAAGCTTGCCTAACCGTTTGTTCTTATTGACAAAGGCTTATATGATCCAAGCATGATTAAAAACCTTAACTCTTTTACATACTCGAGGTGGTATTGTCATCAATCACCAAAAAGGGGGAGATTGAAAGCATCTAGGCCCCTAGTTGGGTTTCGGTGATTAATGACAATACAAGATTACTATGACTAACATGTGTTTTGTAGAGGCAATTGAGTTAGGTCATGGTAATGGAGATCGATTGGGCAATCAAGGTGGTCATGCCCCTACGATGGAAATCATTTTGGTTTTTAAAGGATGGACGACAAGGTTAAGGATGGACTAGTTCTAAGTGTTAATTGGAGTTGGAGAGACACTTAGAGTAGTTTAGGACTTTGTTTTTCCTTTGGTCGTACTATTAAGGGGGTATGGACGGGTAGCTTGACCTAGGCGAGTCTAGTGAGTTAGGTGTGGTGCACACTTGTTAAAACTAGCACTAGGTAGCTCCAAAATAGCCCTTAGATCTAATGGAGCAAACTTCATTCACATATGATCGAGAGTTGGAAGTGAATGGAGGGTCAAATACTGACCGGACACTGGTTCCGGGTTGATCGGGCGCTGGCACAGAGTCCGGTCAGTTCATTTGACCAAGGTGATTGCGTCTGGTTTGACCGGACGCTGAGAGGTCAAGTGACCGGACGCTGAGAGGCAGCGTCCGGTCGACTCCAGTAAGGTTCTAGAGAGGGAAAATTGCGACCGAACGTGTCCGGTCAGTGCTGATCGACCGCTGCCCAGCGTCCGGTCACACTGTAAACACTGGAGTTCAGGGTGTACTGACCGGAGCATCCGGTCAACACGACCGGAGCGTCCGGTCACCTCGCAAAGGCGCATAACGGTTCGTTTTTCAGCCCATGTTATAAATACTCCCTCCACTCGTGTGTGGGGGTACTTTTGCTCATTCCAACAGCTGAGAAACACGTTTGAGAGTGCCAAGAAGAGCAAGGTCCTAGTGAGGTGATTGAGATTTGAGAATCCCAAAGAGAGCCCTCATTAGTGAGATCAAGAGTAGCAAAGTGTGCATCCATCCATCTCATTAGGCTTGTCGTGGTCAAGTGAGAGTTCGTGCTTGTTACTCTTGGTGATCGCCATCACTTAGATGGCTTGGTGGTGATTGGGAGCTTGGTGATCATCTGGAGAGCTTGTGGATGACTCAACTCACATTGTGAGCGGTTGTGGGTGATTCACCGCGACGAAGTGTCGAAGAATCAACCCATAGAGAGCACTTGATCCTTGCGCGGATTAAGGGGGAGCTACACCCTTGCGTGGGTGCTCCAACGAGGACTAGTGGAGAGTGAAGATCTCCGATACCTTAGCAAAACATCGCCGCGTTTCTTCTCCTCTCTATTTACTTTGAGCATTTACTTTGAGCAATTTAATTCTTGTTCTTACATTCATAGAATTGCCATGCTAGAGTAGGATTGGAACTTAGGTTGCAAGTCTTTTGTGCGTTAATTCAATAGAAACACTTTCTAGGCACAAGGGGTTAATTGGGCTAACCGTATGACTTAATTATTGCAAAGAAATTTAGAATTAGCCCAATTCACCCCCTCTCGTGGACATCTTGATCCTTTCACTGAGATATACGTGATGATCAAGAAGAAGAAGAAGAAGAAGAAGGACATTAAAAATTAAAGCTTACCGAAGGGTCGGTGTTTAAGGCAAGTATAGCATGGGATCTTCCTTGTTGTCATATACACCTTTAATCATTTAATTCATACTGCATGTGTCTGTCTTGATTACCACTAAGGATTTCCTAGTACTTTGTACCTTCTGCCTTGATACCTATGGGGTATTACATTGGGTAGTATGATGCTAGTGCTCAACAAAAGTCATGATCTTGTAACTTGACTAATGTAATATGCAATAAACACTAAAAAATATTTTTTAGCAACATAGAATAAGGGGGCTAGAGCATTGGGCTGTTTTTATGGTGCTCTAGATTCCTCTCCCTAAGGACTTATCTGTAAGTGATCATCCGGGACTTACAGTACAGCTGTGAGGGCTATATGGCTCTGGCTTTAGCTCAGTATGAGGACCTTTTCTAGCTTGTTAGAGGTTACCTTTATTGGTATAAGAATGGCTTGCCGAATTGGGTATAGGACAGCCTCTACTCTTATGTGTATAGCCGTGATGAAATTGTGCCATTCGACAGGGGGTTCCTATATCTGTTTGCCGAGTGAATCTAATGGCCCTAACTTGTCAGACGAACCTTTGAAAGGCTTTATAGTAAACCCTGCCGACCTTCCTTGATAGTGGGTCAAGAGGCTGATCACCTCGGGCGAAAGGGTAAATCACGACTCACAGTGAAAGTGTACAACCTCTGTAGAGTGTAAAACTGGTATATCTGCCGTGCTCACTGTCACGAGCGGCCTTGGAACCCTTACGGAATAGATGATGAACACGGATAATACTGATGATAAAGATGCTCACTAATGATTACTGTTTATGCTATTCATTATTCATAATTACTTGATCATGTGTTTATATGGGCTTGTGATAAACTTGTTGCTACTCCTATGCTAAAATTGTGATAATTAAAAGCTAATCGCAGTTGAACCAGTGTCATCCTTTTGAGCCTCATGAACCTCATGTTATATTTGTTGAGTACGACATGTACTTACGCTTGCTTTATTTTTTAATTATTTGGATAAAAATTCTGGATGAGTACCAGATTGCTAGAGTTTGGAGGAATTAGGCTTGTGATCAATCAGTCAGTTGTTCGTGTGGAATTAGAGTCTTCACCCGAAGATCAAAGTTGTCTTTCTGCTGTTTGCTATCTAAGGTTATATCCTTTATACTAAGTACGTTATATATTGAGTATTGTCTATTGATATTACCCTTATTTGTAGCTATATGTGAGATTTGACTTCCTAGGCTCACATATGGTGTGTATCTGATTTTGTTTTTAAAACCGGGTGCGACAATCCTGTAGTAGTGTAGGCAAGTAGTAGTTATTAGGATCATCTCTTTTACTAACACACTTGTCTAGTGTTTTGAGCTTATAGAAAACTTAATTAGGTTATTCACCTTCCTCTAGCCATTCATAGATCTTTTCGTTGCTCCAAATAGTTGTACCTTTCCTTTTTTTTTGTTTTTTCTTTTGGTCACTGTAAAACTCTTTCTCCAACGTGCTCAGCACGTTTTAAAAAAATTGCCCAAATTTCTGAAAGTCTTTTTGTAAGATTTTGCTTTCAAGGTATGCAATTAATGGTTGGCGCAAGCAACCAGCATAGTTCAAGATTGTAATCCTATTTGAAGTTATTTAGTTAGTGACTTAGTTGGATCATTTGGTGTGGCATCTTAATCTGATCAAACTGTACCCTTCTGACAAAAAGGATGCATGGTGGTTGAATTCCAACAAACTACTAGCCTTAGGGTACTGCAGGCTGCTGGTGGTTATGAGATTATCAGGTTTGTTAGGGTTTTGTATTCATTTCTACGTGGCCTGCTGACTCTCTCTCTCTCTCTCTCTCTCTCCTTGAGTCATGCTAATTCTCTTTTAAGTATCCTTGGTTAATTGCTTCCAAGAGGAATCCATCAGTACCGTACGCCCTTATCGCTTTTTGCTGAAGAAGCAAAATATTTGTACTTGTACACATTGTCTTTGGTCGAGGTCACTTCATTTGCGATGAGAGACCAACCAGAGCTGGTTAAAGTCAATTGAACTATTGCAGTACTTGTACAAAACATGACAATATGACATGTCTCCCTTTTTACCATGATTTATGTCATGTTTGGTCTTTGGGTGAACCGGTACTGTTTATAGCCTGTGTTAGGAGAAAAGAGGGCGTAGTACTAACATGGTTTGGAGTGCCATGCAAGCAAATTTTGAGCTACCAGGGTTGTCCTAGGATCGGACGACATGTCTAAAGTTCTTCAGCTTTGGTATCCAATAGACGGATGACGTGCCACCAACGGAATCCTACCTTGGTCGAATCAAATGAGGTCAGTGTTTACCTCCACATTCAGCCGTTATAAATTGTAAATTGTTTGAATTAACTTTGTGCCTAGTGAAATTTCTCTAACTTTAATTAAGGTTATAGAAAAAGTACAAACGTCTACAAAATCAAACTAGATTTATTAGATGACATATGTTTTACTTATTATAGATGACAATACATTTTCTATAAACTTAGCAAAGATTAGACAAGTTTGATTTAGAACAAAACTAAAACTACCTACTACTTAAAATAGAGGAATTAATAAAAGTAAGTTCCCGAGTTTTGCTTACTCGAAAGTCCTAGTAACTTGTCCAAGAGACAACAGTGGAACTCATCAATATCTATATCTAATATTTGTATCTATATCTTATAACAAATATTAAGGGTCTGTTTAGGAGAGCTCCAGCTTCTCCTGATAGAATCACTCCCAATTAGCCAAATGCTCAAAATGTCAACTGATTCAGGGAGGGATCAGGAGAGAATCACTTCTCCATTTACACTAGGAGCTGAGAGCTAAAAAACCCTACTTCGAGCTACTCCGTGCTATATTTTGGTGGAGATCCATCAGTAGAGAATCAATTCTCATCAGTTCCCCATCCTGCTCCCTCCTAGGAATCCAATGTAATAACTCCTTCGAAGAATCAAGGAGCAGAGTTGAAAAATCAGGGAGCGGAGCTCTCCCAAACGAGGCCTAAAAGGAATAAGGATTCTTATGCACATCATATTTTACTTTCCACAATATCGTTGTGTTCCTCCAGTTCCCATCCATGGTCCAGGCTTTTAGTCGTGTAGGATTTATTTTCAGTTGTTTTGTCATGTTTTTTCTTGTCATACATATTTTTTTTCTTTTCAATCATATGAAAATTATTCTAGAGAATCATAGAAAATTATTTTTAGTCAGAAAATCACTTCTCTTAAAGAATAAACTTCCATAAAGAATCTAGAACAGGAACCAAACAACTCGTAACAACGTATGTAGAGACAATTATGTGCTAGCTTCTACGTGGAAACTTATACAGTAGATGTTCTCCAACTTATTAATAATAGTTGTTGCAACATCTATATTGGATTAGCAACATGTTATGAATGTGTTTAGAAAAAAATTCTATGAACATGTGATAACATGTGATTGGTGGTGTGTATGGGGTGGGTTGGGGAGCATAGACTAAGCAAAAATAAGCTACAAATCATAGGGCGAACCATAAATACAACCCCTACAATAATTCTTGATCGTAACAAGTTGCAAATTGGGAGGAGGGCCAACCATCACCAAAACTCTTGCACAGTCTCTTAATCGCAACAAGCTGCATTATTAGCGGGGGAGGGGGGTACCAATGGGCATGTTTGGGACCGCAGTGTGCAGCCACGCAGTGCAGTATCACGACCATGTCCTCCCACGTACAACACAAAAAAAGCGATTGGTAGTTCATTCTCGCAGTGGTTGCGTCTCGCGCGGTGAAAAGAATCATCAATTCTCATGAGGCGTTTGGGGGATTTTTTTTTTATTCCCACGGTGGGGCAGCTGCAGATCCGATTTTAATCGAAAACAAACACACCCAACACTTGCTACAAATTCTAAAAAGTAGCAACCCTAATCAATAAGCACGAGTATATGTGTCTAGTATTTGATGATTAGTAGCAACCTTAATCAATATAGATGCTACAAGCCTAATCAATATACACAAGTATGTAGGAGTAACATGACCCAGCATGTTTGAGAAACCTAAAAAGAGTGTTGGGATAGCGGATCCCGATGGAGTGAGTAGGACCAGGCCTCCGCCCGAGGCGAAGGCTTAAGGAAAGAATATAGGTGGGCCCAAGCTCAATTAGGGTTTCATAAATGGTATTCAGTAACTCTCTCCTTTACACATGGTTTGGCTCCCCTTTTATAGGGCACTATTCATAGGAGTACCATTTTACATCTTTGCCCTATGCTAGCTAAGGCATATCCCCTAGAATATGCCCGTACAAGTGTATTCCTCCAGGGTCATCTTGGGTCTTCTCTCTCCTGCCAACTGCTCACTTCATGGGCTTCATTCCGCCTCCATTGGAGGCCCATTTACGGTTTAGGGTCTTTGCGTCGTGGGAGCTCCTCCTTTAGTCGGCGGAGGCCTTCACTAGTTCCTGGCGCTTTCCACCTGGATGACCTCCTCCTTCACTCCGCTCTGAGCCTGCGCTGCCGGGGGCCTCCGCCGCTGCCCTTGCACCTCTGCCTTGCGCAATGCACCGAGCCGACGCCTCCTGGGGCCTTCGCCGTCGTCCTCGAGCCTTCGCCTGTCTGGAGGGGCTCAGATGAAGGCTTCCCTTATGATCCCTGCAGATCATCACTCATGCAATTCACAATGTTAGTCTTATTTGGTTAGGGTGGCGCTCAGCCTCCGCGGCTCATGTATTTTGTGTCCCAACAAAGAGGGAATCCTAATCAACGTGGATGTTGTAACCCTAATCAGTATACACGAGTATACTAGACCCGTGTTTGAGAAAGAAAAGCAACAACTAGAGTGGGGGAGGCAGAGTCGAAAAAAGGATTCCTCGCTTCTTTCTCTCATGCAAGACCGTGCATAAGGCTTTCATCTTGCATGTCTCCTACGTGATAAAAGAAAGAAGAACTCGTCCTATTTCTTTTTTTATTAGCTTCCTTGCATATGTATAAGACCGAATCCATTCTTTTTCGAAATGTATTTTGAAAACGAACTACTAATCCTTAACTTTTTGAGGAATCTTTCATCAGTGTTATGAATTACTAACTTTTTCAATCCTTTCTACCTTGGTTCCGTAGGAGCAAGTTAGAAAGGTTGAGAAATAGAACCATCTAATTTGATTCGTTCCCAATAGCCATGAGATGATAATCTTAGGGTGATCCTTTTGTCAACGGATGCTCTTATTACACTCGTAGTCTCTGAAGGATGAGAACCCTCTATGTAGTATTTAAATCGATAATTCAAGCATTGTATACGTCATTAGTCCGATTTTGTAGGAACTACCTATAATAAGGAGCATGCAAAATGGATCTGTTTATCATAAAGAGATTCATTGTTCCTGACCCTGCTTCACCTTAGTTGTTATTTGAATAAAAAAATCACAATGAACTTTTGGTAAATTTCTGTCTTAGTCAGAGTGAGGATAGTATTTCTCTTCTACATGTCTACTCGGAGGCGTGTGTATACGTCTTTGGAAACAACCATCGTCTGATTTGTTTGTCAGGCCTCAAGGAGTTAATTAATTTTGTGATGCTCGGTTACTTGGAACTAGCCCGAAGAAAAGCGGTAAGTTGCAGTCTTTGAGAAGGTCTTTGAACAGTGTGGAGCTATAATACAAAGATGCACCTCAGCGTCCCTGCCTACCTGATTATATTAACAGATCCAGTCCCAACGTTTAGGAGAAAATCGTGCCAATTGCGACAGCAGAGATCCCATACTTCTTCCGCGGATGCCCATGGTTTTAAAAATTGTAGGGAGCCATACAGATATTAGCCTCGTTCTCTGAAGAATCAAGAATGAACTGGTTTTCTAAATTCCAAGCCAGTTTTCTCACAATTTTTAATTCACATGATGCTCAATCGCTCTGGTAATTGCTTCTGCCATGAAGCAATCAAACTAGGACTTTAGTCGGTGAAACAAAAAGTTTTGAACGTGTGAACGGCTGGACGCTGTCTTTGTCTAACAAAAGAACTGCCCTGCACCCCCCCCCCCCATTTTTTTTCTACCGTCATTTAGCACTGAGTGAGTAGTAGTAACAAAAAAGGGCACAGCTCAGCGGCTGACTATACCCTACAAATCAATCCCGGCCCTGTCTTTTTGGGGCAAAATAAATAAATAAAACGCAAAAGGACAGTGATAGCTGTGGATATGATTTACCTTTGCAATCTGCAGCACCGGGCATTGGCTATCAACCAGAGAAGTTCAGTCTTGGACATCAGGACATGGTCACTAGATTGTACTACAAGGCTATGTCACAGGCGCCTCTACAGTGTGGATACCTTGGAACGATTTGAGACCATTAATCTGAAGGTGACACTTTCATTGCTGCACACCAGAAACATCTGAGCAAAAGCTTGAGATTGATGAACAGGCTTTTCTTTTCAGCCTTATGGCCTCATCTTCACACAACACAATGCAGTGCATATACAAAATTTAACCTCTAAAAATGTAATGAACGAATGGTTGTAAAGAGTAGTGAGGAACCAAATATCAACGGAGTGAACAGTACACATGATGTGATTTCTGAAGATAGAACATTACCTCGCAAATTTGTAAAGTGAGGTAGTAGATCAGAAAGAACAAATCCTTTACTGATTGGGCTAAGATGGAGGGCCACTATATTACTTATTACATACTAAGGGCTCTTTCCGAAGCAAGGAGGAGCAAAACCCAGGGACGAAAAACCTCTTAGAGCATCTCCAAGAGTACCCAATATTTTCTTTCTAAAAACATGAAGTTTTACAACTCCTAAAAATATATTGGAATAAATAAAGAAGGCCATCTTCAAGAATTTCTAATAATCCACTCTTAAAATATAGAAGACAATTTTACATTAGAAATCCTATACTATTTCTAAATTATCCTAACTACTTTTATATATTCTTTCTCTCTTGTACATTTTCATCACGAACTCTTTACTACTCTTTATTCTTTCCATGCCATTCCACCTTTAGATTGGCTGACAAACACGTGCGGGAGAGAGAAGATACACGTGTGTCGGCCCCTCAATTTGAGAGTCCTAAGTGCATACGTATTTACGCTAGGATCATGTGCAAATACGCACAAATTCACAGAAATGGTGCACAAATATACAATAAAAGGTTCCGAGCTTTATTGATATCTAGAAATAAGGTCTTACAACAGTGTCCCGAAGGGGCACGGTCATAGGCTACATATCTAGCGGAATACTACGGCCGTGAAACGACATTATTGGTGGTCTATAGAGCGGGATTATTATACAGTGAAACGGTGTCCTATTCCACAGGCAACTTGAGCGTGATAGAAACCCTAGCCTCGATGTCATACTCCTACGAATGAATCTCCTAGCGGGAACTCTAGTCCTCGTGGTACGCTTCTTCGTCGAAGTCATAGTCTTCTTCTATGCCGAGGTCTGTGAGTCAACAACAGGTGAATACATACGTACTCAGCAAGCCCTAACCATAGGGTGGAAATAGAAGTGTAGTGGTGATTGTAAGGAAAATGGACCCTAGTCCCATTGACTTTGGATTTTGGTGTTTTATGACCAACACAACCAAATTGGACTAATGAATTTGCAAGTGATTGTTTTGTAGTTCAATAGGGTGCAAGACGTGACTTGGACGAAGGCGACACGATGATCCGATGATCAACACCTTAAGCAAGACCCTAGAAGCACAAGAGAGGATCCAAGATATCAAGCAAAGTCCAAGCACGAAGATAGGAACCAAGCCGGACACAAGATCGCGAAGAAACGAGCTTCATAGAGGTGACCGAACGCTGGAAGGTGATCTACCGGACGCGTCCGATCAGTTGCTCGGCAAATACAGGCGTCAGCAGCAGCGACCGGACGCTGAGGACTAAAAGTCACCGACGCGACGATGGCACTGTTCATCATCTCGGCAACACATTCAGTACTGACCGAACGCTGGCGGCGAATTGACCGGACACAGGAACTGCAACGTCCGATTGAGTACAGAGAGGTTCTAGAGCGGCGCAGTTGCGACCGGACGCGTCCGATGGCATGTGACCGGACGCCATCAGTGTTCGATCAGTTGATCGCGTCGAAGATCAAGTGACCGTTGTGAGTGACCGGACGTGTCCGGTCAGGACGACAGCAGCGTCCGATCAGTAGCAGAAAAGCGGGTTTCGCCCCTAACGGCTACTTTCTCAGTGGGGCTTATAAATAAACCCCTCAACTGGGCATTTGACAAGTGTGAAGCTGAGAAAACATACCAAGAGTGTTGATACACCATTTTAGTGCTCTCCACTTGCATAGTACTTAGTGATTCATTAGGTGATTAGCGTAGGTGCTTTACGAAGTGCTTAGGTTGATTAGACCACCACTTATGCACCTGCTCCACGGAGTTACCCCATCGGGAGCTTGGCCCTTGCGAGGGATTCCTTGCGAGGGGCGACAACAAGGACTAGGGGGAAGCTTGCGCGCTTCTCGATACCTCGATAAAAATACTAGAGTCATCGATTGGAGTTTGCATATCTCTACCTTGCTCTTTAGCTTCCTCATTTACATTGATTACATTACTCCTTTTGCGGTAGAGATAGCAATACACTAGCAAAACCATAGTTGCACATTTAGATAGTTTATCTTTTACATAGGTTTTGCTAAGGTTAGAAAAAGAGGCCATAGTTTAGAGTTAGAATTTTAAGTTGCCTAATTCACCCCCCCTCTTAGGCGTCACGGACCCCTTCAATTGGTATCAGAGCCGGTTGGCTCAATTTGGACCTTTGGCTTAACCGCCATTGAGCCGACGCTATTTAGAGTGGTTGGGATGGATACCTCTAGGCCTCCGTACTTTGACGACACTAACTTCCCCTATTATAAAGCTAGAATGGTTTGGTACCTTGAGGCAGTTGATTTGGGAGTTTGGAGAGTCACTCGTGATGGGATGAAACCCATTAAGAATCTCAATAAACTCACAAAGAGTGAAGAAAAGGAAATACATTTCAATGCTAGAGCTAAGAATTGCTTGTTTGAATCTTTTAGCATGGATGTGTTTAACCAAGTGTTCACTTTAAATATGGCACATGAAATTTGGTTAAAACTCTAAGAGCTCCATGACGGCACATCTAATGTCCGTGAGCAAAAACATTGTCTAGCTAAACAAAATTATGATTCATTTACAATGAATGATGATGAGCTTATTCGTGATATGTATTCTCGTTTGAATCTAATTATTAATGAGCTCCATTCAATAGGATTAACAAAGCTAGATAATGCGGACATCGTGAGGAAGATCATCTCTGTGCTACCACAAAAGAAATATGCAAGCATCATCACCATCCTTCACAACATGGAGAACTTGAGCACCATGACCCCGGGCATAGTCATTGGCAAGATAGTGGCATTTGAAATGTCACGTAAGATGGGTCAAGACAAAGCCTCTTCATCGAGCAAAGGCAAAGCTCTCGCATGTAGCAAGAAAAAGAAGATGAAGGGGAAGCAAGTTGAGACAAGCTCAAGCTCCTCAAGTGAAGATGAAGAAGAAGATGAGGTTGATGATGATGATGATGATGATTCAAGTGAAGATGATCAATCTTCCTCCTCCACCTCTGACCTTGATGAAGAATCAATCAAACTAATCAACAAGGTGGAGAAGATGATCCAAAGGCTAAATGTCAAGGGTGTGCCCATCCAAATCCAAGATCTCATTTTTACCAATCAAAGAAATGAGCAAAGAAAGAGAGGATGCTATGGATGCGACGAGTTGGGGCACTTTGTGGAAGTTTGTCCAAACAAGCCCACACCTAAGACAAAGAAGAAGGCATGCAAGAACCAAGCTCTCATGTCAATAAGGTCATGGGATGATTCTTCAAGCGAAGAAGAACACCATCACAAGAGGCGAGGGCGCAAGCACTCATCATCAAGCTCTTCTCGTATGTGCCTTATGGCACGAGGTAACGAAAGCTCATCCTCTAGTGAAAGTGATAGTGATGATGAAATGCCTTCTTATGATGAAATTATACAACAAAATCTTAATTATGCTAAAGTTTGCACTAATCAACAAAAGAAGCTCGAAAAATTAAAAGAAAAGCTAAATAGTTTACAAGAAGCATATAAAACTTTGGTTGAATAATATGAGAACTTTGCTAATCTCAATGTTGAACTATCTACTAAAATTGAGCAACTTAAGGCTAGTGCAACAACAAATGCATACACAATCAATGATGAGCAACTTGTAAAGAAAAATGAAAGATTAAAAGAAAAGTTAGCTAGCTCACAAGATGCTTATAAAAGTTTGCTTGCTAAAATGGAAACCATGTACAAATATTATGATGAGCTAATTAATAAAGTTGCTAATCTTGAAGCCATTAGAACAACCCCCACCAAGGCCTCTAAAAAGAAAAGTTCTATCTTTAACATGTCTAAAAAGGATGCCTCTACTTCTTTTAATGATTTATGTTTAGACTCATCTTTGTGCAACCAAGTTTATGTTGAGAAAGTTGTAGATACATACACACAAGAGGTTGCAAAGGAGAATGAACAACTCAAGCAAGAAGTAGCTCGCCTCACCAAGGATTTGACTCAAGTAAAAGACAAGGCGAAGCAAGCCCAACTTCATCAGGATAACACCGTCAAGAGAGTGAAGAAGCTTGATGAAGGACAAACCGTGGTTTGCTATGTGTGCCATAAGGAAGGGCACAAGTCTTATGAGTGCAAGGTGAAGAATGGGGTAGGAGCAAAGAAGGAAGAGAAAAAGCAAACAAGCAAGCTCTCCAACACCTACACCAACAAGGTGGGCAAGAAGGCCTCCACACCATACTTGTTAAAGAAGAAGAAAAATGACAAGGTGGTGGCCATCAAGGTGAACAAGCAAGCGAACAATGGGGCCAAACACTTTTGGGTGCCGAAGGAAATCATTTCTAACATGAAGAGCACCAAGAAGGTTTGGATCCCGAAAGGGAAGTGAGAAGTCCGATGGACGTCGGGAAATTTGGAGACTTGGCAAAGTATGGGTGTATTTCATGGGGTCCATCATGATGGACAAAATCATTGCCAAGTGGGTTAGTGAATACTATGGACCCAAATTCCCCTTCCCATGTTAGGTAACTTGATTCAATTTCCTTCAAGTAGTATCAATTTGTATTTCCTATAAGTAGTATTTCTTACAAATTGGTATCTTTAAGCATCTAGTTATTTTTCATGTCTATGTTTGCATTTGCATGCTTATATCTTTTGTCATGTATACACTAAGCATATCTTATGGTAGACTTGCTCGGTTTCATTCTTAACCCTTGGAGCAAACCTACATGGTTTAAAATTGTTTAGGAGCACGGCACATAGCTTGTCTTTCGATTGTTCATCTAATATGTGCCAAAGTCCAAATTGTAGATAATTTCTCTTGAATATCATCTTCGAAAATGATTCTCACATTCATGAGATGTCATCTTTCAAGTGGTATTATTGATTCTAAAATCAATGTGCATGACTTCTACAAGTATCCCACACTTGTGTGCACAAATTTAGGGGGTTACTCTACAAGTTGGATGCTTTGAGACTAACACTTTTTCAAGCTTATCATGTGTGAAGTAGTCTCATTGCAAGGAAAATGGAGTCCCCAGAGTTAAGCATCATACTTCAAATATCCACCACCTATTGCAATTGATAGAAATCAAATTGGGTTTTCTAAATTGATATCATCATATTCATTTCATTTTGATATTTATATAAGCTTTCTCCATGCATTATATAGATTAAATTCCCTTGAACAATAATTTGTCAATTATGCATATGCTTTGCCTACTACCATATGTATGCATATATTTAGGAAGAGCTTAATCTATATAATGTAAGAGTCAAATTTTGTGATCTATTACACTCTACACATAAAGGATCACAAAGTTTGACCCTCCCTTGTGCTACTAATGTCTTCCTTTTCGGTGTTTGATTTCAAAGGGGGAGAAGTTAGAGGACCAAATGCAAGCATTAATTTATAAGACCAAATTTACAAGTGGTGTCTACAATGGCAATGATCCGAGAAAGGAAGGATAGTGGATTATGGATTGTTTATGTAATGGAGAGAATTTGTAGGAAGCAAGGCTTAAATCCATAATGCCACATGGGGACATTTGTAAGGGCAAGATAAGTTTTTATGTAGTATCCTTTAGTTTTACAAAGTAGTATCTCTTAGCATCACATAATCTTGCCCCTTGCATTGCATCCTAGCAAGTAGGTAGTTTTCAAATTTTAATTTTTTATTATTTATTTGCTTTGGTCGTGTTGGCATCAATCATCAAAAAGGGAGAGATTATAAGAAAAATGGACCCTAGGTCCATTTACTTTGGATTTTGGTGTTTGATGACCAACACAACTAAATTGGACTAATAAATTTGCAAGTGATTGTTTTGTAGTTCAATAGGGTGCAAGATGTGACTTGGACGAAGGCGACGTGATGATCCGATGATCAACACCATAAGCAAGACCCTAGAAGCACAAGAGAAGACCCAAGATATCAAGCAAAGTCCAAGCACGAAGATAGAAACCAAGCCGTACGCAAGATCGCGAAGAAACGAGCTCACAGAGGTGACCGAACGCTAGACCGGACGTTGGAGGAAAATGACTGGACGCTCCGATCAAGAGACTCGGCAACAGGCGTGACCGGACACTGGACCGGACGCTAGCAACAGATCAACCGGACGCAGGACAGCAGAGTCCGGTCGAGTACAGAGAGGTTCCAGAGCGGCGAAAATACGACCAGACGCGTCCGGTGGCATGTGACCGGACGCTGGCATCGTCCGATCAATTGTTCGTGGCTCCAACGGTCGGGATGACCGGACGTGTCCGGTCAGGATGTGATCAACGTCCGGTCAGTAGCAAAAAAAGCGGGATTTCGTCCCCAACGGCTACTTTCTCAGTGGGGCTTATAAATACAACCCCCAACCGGACAAATGAGAGGAGTAGAGTTGAGAAAACATATCAATGGTGTTGATACACCATTTTAGTGATCTCCACTTGTATAGTGCTTAGTGATTCATTAGGTGATTAGCGTAGGTGCTTTGCGAAGTGCTTAGGTTGATTAGACCACCGCTTATGCGCTTGCTCTAAGTTTAGGCCTATTGTTTAGTGAGGTTTGCATACCTCTTACCACTCGGTGCTTGCGCGCACCATTGTTATACATCGAAGGGCTTGTAGTCTTGTGAGATCACACCAACCGCGTTTGTGGTGTGGCCGCCACCGTGTACCGGAGAGAACAAGACCCGCGGCGTTTCGGCCGGAAGCTTGATAGTGAAGGCGGCGGGGAGCATCCGAGAGAGGCTTGCCGGAAGGCACGTCGGAGACCCACTTGTGCGTGGGGAAGGCTCGTGGATATCCACGGAGTTACCCGATCGGGAGCTTGGCCCTTGCGAGGGATTCCTTACGGGGCGACAACGAGGACTAGGGGAAGCTTGCGCGCTTCTCGATACCTCGATAAAAATACCGGAGTCGTCGACAGGAGTTTGCATATCTCTACCTTGCTCTTTAGCTTCCGCATTTACATTGAATACATTACTCTTTTTGCGGTAGAGATAGCAATATACTAGCAAAACCATGGGCCTGTTCGCTTGAAGGAATTCTGGAGGAATTTAGATGGTTTGGAGGAATGCTGGAGGAATTTGTGAGAGAAAAACACTGTTCCGGATGAAAAAAGAAGCGGATCAAGCCGGGTTTAAGGGCACGCGAACGGGGCTCAAAGTTGCACATTTAGATATTTTATCTTTTGTATAGGTTTTGCTAAGGTTAGAAAAAGATGCCATAGTTTAGAGTTAGAATTTTAAGTTGCCTAATTCAACCCCCTCTTAGGCGTCACGGTCCCCTTCAGAGATAACCGGTAAATAATAACATATTACAAAAATCACGGAATCGAGCATATCCTAACAGATCTCGAACGAGCATCTTCGGTAGTTCGGAGTTTAGTTCGGTTTCGATTCTAGTTCAATGAAGTTCTTGATGTGGTTTATGCCATACGGAACCGAAATACCGAGAAACCTCGAGCGATGGAGTACCATGGTTTATTATCAAGAATGAACCGTAAATTTGTAATATTTGATTTGAGCATTGAATTGTTAAGTTTTATGAGTCTTGAGGAATAATACTGTACTTGTGTTGTACTATAAGTCCATCGATATTGTTTATTCGGTTCCGCCATAGGTAACTCGAATCGAAATTGATCGGTTTTGGAATTTTAGCAAACCGATCGAGTCATTTTATCTCAAATGAAATCGAAAAACCGAACTGAGGTGTTATAAGATGATGAAAATCCTGATTATATAGATTATTATTCTGATGTTTCTACTTTGTAACTTATGGACCACTCGCTCTTCCATGTAATCATCATGGGCTCATACCCCTTTGTATATCTCAAATTCATAGGGTGAAAGATGAAAATTGATTATATAGATTAGTATTCTATGTTTCTACTTTGCAACTTATAACACGTTCTTCAATTGCTCCGCTATGGTAGAAATGTAACACATAAGCATATCTCTCATATAGCCAACAATAATATACAAATATAATCCATATACAACCACATTATCTTAATTAATATATGTCTAAATTTTTATTATTAAAATAAATTCAATTTCAAGAAACGGGGCCTAAAAGAAAACACACTTATTTAGAGGGCACACCATTTTTCAGTCTGTATTTTTGGATGATCGATCGATGCACGACAAGACCGGCTCCAAATAGCTAAGGGATCCTCCAATGGGAAATGGCGAGTAACGTAGTGATGCAAACAGTGGAAAGCTGTAACAGATGGATCGGTATCGGTAATATCATCCTTCTTGTACTGTCAGCGATTAGTCTCTAGTATAGGTGGGCTTGACTGCTTCTCTTAATTCCTTCCTTTCTTCTTTAGAATGGTGGACGACGACTTGTTCGTGATGGCATATATATATATATATGTAGAATGTTCTTGTTGTCTGGCTGCTGCTAGCTAAGCTGCAGTTAGTACTCCGTATTTGACAAGAGCCAGAGGCTATATGTATTATATATATATATGCACACGGACACGAATCCACTCTAAAATCCAAAGTTTTAAGTCTCCCGCTAAGCCTCTTAGCTGCTGACCTTCCCAACAGCTAAGCACAACTATAGCTGGAGATTGAAAAAAAAAAAAAAACACACACACATGACCTTGGTATAACTTCGTAACTATTACTGACTGATAAGTACATAACCAGTTCAAAGGAGTACATCACTGGCTAATAGAATATTGTTGCATCAGGATTTATTACATTTCCAGATAAAAAATAGACCCATATTTTCGCATAAAAACTAGGCCCAAAATATTATACAGAACATCAGGATTCAGGACACAGGTAGCAGTTCGCGCAGGCTAAAGTACAGAGAACAAATTCAGAACTAGCAGATCAGCAGAGAAGAAAGTTACTTAATGATCTGCCTTGGTGTCGACGACTTGGTGTTGTTGCTGCTGGTTAGGGTTGGGGAAGACGAAGACCTGAGGAAGACAACTGGAGCTGGGGAAGACGCTCGAGCTGCGTATATTGTTTCAGCTTGCAACGTGATTTATTTACTTATATCATAATAAAGTACATGGCATACCATACCAGCACTGAATTATTGGGAGTTGGCCTTGCCCAATATAATGGCCAATGCAACCATGCAACCACGGACATGATTCATGTATGAAATGTAACAAACGGCTTCAACGACTGGGGATCAGCTCGCTAGCTACCTTCAATCCGCACAAATCCCTTTCTTTAAGCTTCCGGGATCGGAAAAAGAAAGACGAACGAAATGGATGCAAGCAGAAGCAGGTCGCTTTCATGTCGGAGAGCCATTTCAGCTGTGTGATGTGCTCCCCCTCACCAGCTGCCATCCCTTGGCGCGCGACCGACCGAGCTGGCGTTGATGCGCCCACGTCGCCTTCCTCTCCTCTCTCGGGGCCCGGGGCTATATACATGCGCACGCATCGCATCGTGCAGCGCCACCGACACACGCGCCGACGCAAAGCACCAGACAGCAAAGAATCCATTCGCCGGCCGGCCACGCCATGCCAATCGTCGGCGCCGTGACCATAGCCGCCGCGACGGCGGCCGTTCTGTCACTAGCATCATCGGAGTCGTCGGCATCCGACGAGGCGCGCCGCGTGCCACGGTGGCATCGGAGGTGGCCGGTTTGCCGTTGCCGGCCCCGTCGCACGAGTGCGCGGTGTGCCTGTCCGAGCTGCCGGCCGGAGCCGAACCGGCGGCGGTACGGGCGCTGCCGGCGTGCGGCCACGCGTTCCACGCGGACTGCATCGGGAGGTGGCTGCAGCTGCGCCCCGAGTGCCCTCTCTGCCGCCACCCGTGCCGCTCGCCGGCGCCGCCGGCGGAGGACAGCAGGCGGCCGCGGCGGCGCCTGCGTGGGCGCGGCCGGCGACGACGATAGCGTGCGGCTTCGGCGACGGGAGGGTGGTGTGGACGCGCAGCCCGTTCGGTTAGAGGCTTTTTGGATTAGTTTCGGCAGAATTTGTTTGTGGTTTTCACGTTCGGGTTTCTTTTATGTGTTCTGCTTCTGCATGGAAATTACTAGGCAGATTGCCAACACGTAAACAGAAAGTTAATTAAGGACTAAATTGGTGTATGTATGAATTGCCTTCTTCAAAACTGCTAGAATAATGGCAGAGCCTGTTTAGAAGAACTGCAAAGTTAATGAGTTTCCACCTGTAATTTCTTGTGCACAAGGAAAAACCTCTGCTAATTTCCCCCATGTAAATTCTGTTTGTGTACTATGCTCCATATAAAGTACCCCTGGTAATTATGTCACCTATCAATTCTGATGCTTATTGAAGCATCTCTTAGACTTCGCGACTACTTCAAAAGAGTCGGAACAGACAGTGAGCGAGACTGTAAGTCTTAGATTTTGCTTCATTTTCTTGGTCTCTTAAGTTCCTCTCTACCTCTACCTCTTCCCCACTCATGTTTTGTACTGTAAACCTGTTTTTTTTTTCAATAAAACTTCTGTAGGGGCCAAGGCCCCTCCAGGTTCGTCAAAAAAACAAAAGCGAGACATTTTCACTTCCTTGCAACAATGCAACCAAACACCCAGAAACAATATTCTGCTCGGCGCTTATCTTGTGCCTGATTCGATCCCCAGGACATCCCATATTTAATTTTGAAGCTGTCTTAATTAAGATGTACCAAGCGTCTGGAGCTTCAAAGTCAGAGACAGAACTAACAAAAAATTTCATATCAGCAGAGGAGGTTAACGTGTCCCTGACAAGAACATGAGGTGATCCCCACGCCAAGTTCCCGATGGCCTGCACAAGCACAACCAACAAAGGCAAGGCGCAATGGATCGAGGATCCACGACGGTGGCAGCAGGTGGTTTGCTGGACAGCGGTGGCGCCATGGATCGAAGCGCAACAATGGCAATGGCCATTGTGGAGATTGAGATTCGAATTGAAGGCAGCGTGGGTGGAGGCTGGAATGGTTGCAGGGCTACGGATCGGATCCGCTAAGAACATCTTCAAGACACTCTAAAATAAATCTCTAAAAAACATGATTTAGAGGCTCTCTAAAGAAAATGGCTCTCTAGAAAGCTAGAGCACCGCGAAAGATTCTTTATTTTCATTCTCTATTTTTGAAATGTGCAATGTCATATTATTTTAGATCTCTTTGATCCGATCGACCAATCACATATGTATATGCAGCTCGGGTTTTGCTGTAGTACACCCTTTGCTTCCTAGGAAGTAATATCTTAAACAAATCATAGTCCTTGCTTTTTGTAAAATAATATACCACGTTAAAAGAAATTCGTGCACCTGTGTATATATCACGTTCCAAAAAAAAAAATTTGTTACTGCTACACACCTGTCACGTTGAAAAAAGTCATTGCTAATTCTCATCATGTTGAAAAAAAGAGATCAGATCTACCAAACTTTCCAAAAAGAAATAAGCAACATATTTGGACACTTCCTTTTCTTCCAAAATTAAACGCAATTAAATATTTAATTTTATTATTACCTCGTATAAAGTAATATGTTGTAAAAGACATCAAGATCAACAATCCACAGTTATTTGGGCTACCATAGCAAAGCCCATGTAACTCCTGTTACATTTTGAAATTTTAGCTTTTTTAGTTTCCAGAACAATTTTTTGTGACATCTAGATAGCTAACCTTTTGCCCTACAACCAAAACTCAACATTTCACAAGTTGCCTCATGGGGGTTTCAGAAGTTTGTCGTGCTACGATTTGTAAAGTTCTCTTTCTCTTTGCCATGTAATGCAATGGTCTGAGTGAAAGGAGGGGACTATTCTTTCTCTCCGGCACATAATGCAAGGTTCTGAGCCCATAGTAGGGGGCGGGTGTTCTTTCTCTCTGCCCTGTAATGCATAGTGTTGAGCGAAGGGAGGGGTTGTTCGTGTCTATGGTGCACCGGTGAGGTTTGGGGACAGATTGGTAGGTTCTTCTTTTTGCTTGCTTTCTAGCACTGGTTTAATTGGAGAACCTTGGTGCATTTGTTGATATGTACACAGAGGATTATGATAATTACTTTTTTGCTATCGTCCCTTTTGGTCTTGCTTGCTCCTATTTTCCTATGCAGACTCCTCTTGCTTTAGAGCAATGCAAAATTACAGCAAAAAACGGTAGAAATAAGTATGGGAAGAGTTACATGACATGTTACATGGGCTCTCACAGCATTAGCCCCTCAACTATTGGGTTATGGATGGTACAACATGACCTAATAGATACTCGTACTAGACGAGACACAAATATAACAAATGCGAAATTTTGGCATAGGCAAGTTGTTGTAGTCGCCGAAGATATTGATAAAGATACATTGTCGGTGTTGACATCGGAGATGTTAGAGAAGCCACTCTAGCAATTGGCGTCGAAGGTTAGTCATAGCAGTTGCCGAAGATGATGGTGAGGCTCCTCGTGTGGAAGTGTTGGCGTGGATGAGTCGTTGTAGTCACTCAAGTGTTGACGAAGCCAAGTGTTTGCCGGGAGCGATGTTGGGGGAGGGGGCATAAGGTATATGGGCCAAGTCTCCCCCTAGAAGAGGCCCAACTAGTAGCTCAAGTAGTGTCATGTGAATCCAACCTCACCAAGAGGTCACTTGTAAATAGCCATTGTCTATATAAGTGCCCAAGGGCATAAGGGAAAGGGACCTCACCTCCCATTCATTTCCACTTGTTCAAAACTCTAATGTGTCCCCTCGCCACCGCCGATATCTCTCCTCCCTCTCTATCTCTCATGTTCAGAACCGCCGGTGAGCAGAGAGAGAGAGGAGGTGCCGGCCAACAAAGTAGGTGCTGAGGTTGGAGTTGCCGCCAGTGGGACACCACTCACCTTACCTAGAGCTAGTTGACCATGATGTCATACTTGCTAGCTACTGCTACACTAACCTCTTTGTTTCTGCCTTACAAATTACTATGACTTGGACTATGAATTGTTGATTCGGATCTTGAATGTCTTGAGAGAGAGGGTGGTTGGAGTGTATGGAGCACTGTAGCACATTCATGCAAGTGAGGCAACCTCATATATACAGCCCCTTACCCTCAACTAGATGTTAGACAAAGTGTGCCAGAAAACTGTGAGCACGGGACAATCCATCGCCTTCAAACATTCATCGCCAGATCATACAATGTTGCTAGCCGTTGGACTAGCCATTGCAATTTTCCAACCACTGGACTAGAGCTGGCAATGGGTATATACCCATTGGGTAGTCACATCCCATACCCGTACCCCTGAAAAATATTTATACCTGTGAAGATACCCATACCCGCACCCGAGTAGTCATTGATACCCGACGGGTAACCCGTACCCGATTGAGCACCCACCTCAGACATTTCAGCAATGTATAGACACTAACAAGTTTAGGCACTTCAGTTCAACAGAAGAACACCGGAACAACACGCAAAAAAATAACAAAGCTTACAAGCTCATGAGTTCACAAAAGACACTTTAGAAAAAGGCAAATGGTGGCAGGTGGGTCCATTGCGGTGCCAGAGTCTGCTTCCATGCATGGACTTGGGAAGCTTGAATCTCTAGCCTTGTCGCAGGCAAGGGGCTATCGCCTATCGGGACTCACTGGCTGCTTTTGCAGTTCAGCAGTTGTGCTATCGGAGAGGAGACTAGCTGGTCGCTTGCGCTATGGCCTATGGGCGCTCGTAGTCGGAGCGAAGCGCTGACTGCGGCGTGCTGCGTGCTGCGTGCGGGTGTGGTGTGGGAGACCGGAGACAAGGAAAGCGGCGGCCAGCGCCCAGCAGGGGAAAATAATGGGACAGGGTTTCAACAGGTCCGACAGCCAGGGTATATATACTAGGATATTTTAGATGGGATGAACTGAATACTTGGGCTGCATGGGCTACATTTAATAGAGTGGTTTCGAGTAGTTAAATGGTTGGTACGGGTATATATTACCCATTACCCGTGGGTATATGGGTGCGGGTACTACGTTCCCATATCCGTACCCGCTTATCCAATGGGTAGAGATTTTTATTCATTAGTTTACCCGTGGGTGAAGAAATTATTTCATACCCACTTTTTAGTCTAAACTCATCGGGTAGTCAGGTTTTGGGTACCGTTGCCATCTTTGCACTGGACACTCTAATGTTGTCTTTTCTTCTTCCGTGAGACCGTCCGATGCATGCAATATTCCCCAACCACGTTCTTAGATATGTATCGAGTGATATGCCGCTGTTCACTTCTTCTCCATGGATCATCTGGCACACACATTTGCATAGTGTCACACTATGGCCAAGTCTTTGAACACCACAATATGATCTGTTGGTCTTCTGCGTTCACGCCAGACCATCTAATGAGTGCTCTGGTGCATATTCCAGTATGAATATTCCTTTGAATGCTTTTGTTCTTCAATTGCCCGGCACTCTTCTTTTCTTCTGGTTAGACTGTTCGACCCATTATCATGCACAGTGCCTCGACACCTACTGCTGGCTGGACTGGCCCCTTGATAGCCCAGCGCGTTCATTTTCTTAGCGCCCCCAACCATCTATTATGTGGTTTTTCTGCACACTAAGTCCTTTTGCTCTGTTTCTTCAGCAGTCTTCTACACCATTTCTTTTCTTGCATCCCTAGGACCTATTATAACCTATCTTAACACATCTTTAGCGCACATATTAGTCTTATACTTGTTCCATGAGTTTGTTCTGATGTACTCAAAATTAAATGAACTTGCTGGACATAGTGATCCCATTTTCATAGCTGAAATGTCTGAACGCATGAAGATTAAGTTCAGTAAATATTGGGAGGACAGAAATGATCTAAATAACTTACTATTTATTGCCCTTATCTTAGATCCTCGTTACAAGATAAAGTATCTTAGCTTTTTCTTTTTGGGGATATATGGTCCAGCAAAGCAAAAGGAAGTTGTAAGGAAAATAGAAAGTGATCTTTGTCATTTATTTGAGTGCTATGTTGAGTTTGCTGCATGTTCCAGTTACCCTAGTAATTACAATCAGCCTCCGCTACATATTAATGTGGATGAGCATGAGGAGAATCCATCCTTCTTAATTATTAGCCTCCTAGTTCACTATGCATCTAGAAGAACTTGAGTGCAGACAAATTAATTCTGAGCTGTCCAGGTATCTCGTAGAGAACTATGAAAAAAATATAGATGATTTTGATCTGCTATTGTGGTGGAAATCCAACTCAAACAAGTATCCCATCCGGTCTAAGTTGGCAAAATATGACTTGGCGCAGTACCCGTCTCTACAGTAGCTTCAGAATCTACATTCAGTTCTGGAGGTAGAATTGTAGATTCCTTTCGCACTTCACTATCGGGTAGCATGATTGTGTTAGATAATCTACTGCTTTTTTGTGTGAACACATGGCAGGGGAAGGTGGCGTTGAAAAGACTCCCTGTCGTGGTATTGTAACCACTGTAGGGGCAGACGCCGAACGGCTCACCTGCTGCAATGTAGCCACAGCAAGGGCAGGCACCAGAGTCAGCCCTGTTGTCTTATCTAGCACTGTAGCAGCATGGCAGCTGTACTAGAACTAGATGGATAGAATTGTATATATAAATTTGCCACTGCAACTCAGTAAAAAGAGAGTTCAGATTTGCCATCTCCTATACAGAGCTCCGGCCAACGCTGGTGTCTCTGCTGTGTGTGTATGCTCTGTTCTCCCTCACTTCTTCTACCTCTACCTATAGTGTGTGGTCGGGCAACGTTTGTCGTGGTCGACTCACCTGAGCCGGTGATCCTGTGGGTCAACAAGTGGTATTAGAGCCGTACAAGCGCAGTCGTCGGACTAACCGCTGGCGATGACGTACGGTTTAGATATGGGCGACAGCAGTGGCACTGCTGTGGCTGCCCAGCCACGATAAGAGGTCGTTGTTCGTACGGTGCGGGAGGTCAGCGGCACTAGTTGGCCGACGCTGACTCGCACCAACTATGGAGAGTGGTCGGTGACCATGAAGGTCAAGCTCAGAGCCTGACAGCTCTGGAATGTTATTGACAAGGGCACCGACAATGAAGAAGATGACATGTCAGCATTAGAGCACTCCGGGAGGGGTACATACCACTCCAGGAGTGGTGACGAGCGGTCCAGGAGTAGCGTCGAGCACTGCAGCAAGGGTGCCGAGCACTCCAGGTGTTGTGCCGAACACTTCGGCAGAACAAGGAACTCCATCAACGCCGATCGAGTTCGCCTCACCTCCAAGTGACATCACTGAATTCGTGGATGCCTTCCATGAAGGTGAGGAGGTGCAGTTCCATAGACTGGACGACATCGTCGGCGTCATAGGGCCCTCAGGCCTGGCGGGTCGGCTGCTCAATGACCTAGAGCTGCTGCTCGTCAGTGCAGAGGAACCACCCACGTTCGCGCTGGCCGAGCGCGATGGAAATTGGCGACGGGCGATGCTGGAGGAGATGAAGGCGATCGAGGAAAACGAGACTTGGGAGCTCGTCGATCCACCTCCAGGATGCCGTCCGATCAGCCTGAAGTGGGTGTACAAGGTCAAGCGGGACGAGCACGGCGCTATTGTCAAGCACAAGGGGTGCCTCATCGTCCGAGGCTTTGTCCAGTGCGAGGGCATCGACTTCTAGGAAGTCTTTGCGCCGGTAGCGCGCATGGAGTCTGTCTGACTGCTACTAGCTTTGGCAGCAGCAAAGGACTGGCGCGTCCATCACTTGGACGTAAAATTGGCCTTCCTCAACGGCGAGCTAGCGGAGACGGTCTTCAAGTGCTTGACTCACCTAAGCCGGTGATCCTGTGGGTCAACAAGTGGTATCAGAGCCGTACAAGCGCCGTCGTCGGACTAACCGCTAGCGATGACGAACGGTTTGGAGATGGGCGACAGCAGTGGCACTGCCGTGGCTACCCAGCCACGATAGGAGTCGTTGTTCACACGGTGCGGGAGGTCAACGGCACCAGTTGGCCGACGCTGACTCGCACCAACTTTGGAGAGTGGTCGGTGACCATGAAGGTCAAGCTTAGAGCCCGACGGCTCTGGAATGCTATTGACAAGAGCACCGACAATGAAGAAGATAACATGTCAGCGTTGGAGGCTATCCTCGTTGCTGTACCAGCGGAGTATAGGGCGCCGTTGGGGGTGAAAAACTCTGCTAAGGAGGCGTGGAAGGCTATTGCGGCGATACGCGTCGGTTTCGACCGCACAAAAAAGGCGACGGCCCAGCTTCTGAAGTAGGAGTATGCCAACCTCAAGTTCAAGGATGGTGAATCGGTGGAGGATTTCTCCCTCCACCTATAAACGCTCATTAGCAAGTTGAAGAGCCACGGCGTCACCATTGACGAAGAGGAGGTGGTCTCCAAGTACCTCCACTCTGTGCCGGCAAAGTACAACTAGATCACTCTCTCCATAGAGACGATGCTGGACTTATCCACCCTCACCATTGAGGATGTGACAGGCCGTCTATGGGCGGTGGACGAGCGCCTAAAGCAGGTGACAGTAACGAAGGACAGCGGTAAACTGCTGCTGACAGAGGAGGAGTGGGCTGCTTGTAGGAACTCGGGGTAGCCTCCTCCAGCCACGGTGGTGATGGCAAGCACCGCGGCAAGGCCTCTTTGGAGAAGAACAAGCAGGTCGACCCCAACGCCTGCCGACACTGTGGGAAGATGGGCCATTGGACAAGGGAGTGCCCAAATCGTAAGAAGGATAAGAAGGCTGAGGCTCATCTGGCACAGGCTGAAGATGATGATGAGGCCACTATCCTGATGGCGACGTTCTGTGCACTGCACGACATTGAGGACGAGGAGAAGGGAGAGGTGACAGCGGTGGAAGGACCTAGGAAGGCCCTAAAAGCTATCAACCTCGACGTGTGGGTGGCGAGCAGGAGCAGCGGTGGTACCTAGACTCCGGCGCCAGCAACCACATGATGGGCTCCAAGGCAGCCTTCTCCGAGCTTGATGATGATGTTACTAGTACGCTAAAGTTTGGTGATGGCTCAAGGGTGGCAATCCAAGGGCGCATCACCATCATATTTAGGTGCCAGAATGGTGAGCACCGCGCGCTCACGGATGTATATTACATCCCACAGCTGTGTTCTAGCATCATCAGCATTGGCCAGCTGGATGAGCGCAGTAGCGAGGTACTGATCAAGGACGAAGTCCTCAGGATCAGGGACCGGGAATAATGACTTCTTGCCAAGGCAAAGAGGTCCTAGAACCGGTTGTACCTGCTTGACCTGAAGGTAGAGCAGCCGGTGTGCCTGGCTGCTTGGCACACCAAGGAGCTGTGGCTATGGCATGCCCGGTTCAGACATCTCAGCTTCGATGCACTTGGTCGGTTAGAGAAGATGGTCTGAGGGCTACCCCACATCGAGCACAGAGGCGAGCTATATGACAGCTGCCTAGCCGGGAAGCAGAGGAGGCTGTCATTCTCAAAGGCGGCCAAGTATCACATGGCGGACGCTCTCAAGCTCGTCCATGGTGACTTCTATGGGCCAATCACGCCAGCCACAAACGGTGGTCGATGGTACTTCCTCCTGCTCATGGATGATTACAGCCGCTACATGTGGCTACAACTCCTAACGAGCAAGAACAAAGCGGCGATGGTGATCAAGAAGTTCAAGATGCGCACAGAGGCCAAGAGCGGCAAGAAGCTCCGCATGCTGAGAACTGATCGCGACGGTGAATTCACTTCGGTGGAGTTCGTTGCGTACTATACGGATCAGGGTGTGGTGCGACACCACACCGCGCCGTACTCGCCATAGGAATGGCGTGGTGGAGCGATGAAACTAGACGGTGGTCAGTATGGCCCGATCCATGATGAAGGCCAAGGGCATGCCGACAAGGTTCTGGGGTGAGGTGGTGACCATGGTGGTGTTCATCCTCAACCGCGCTCCCACCAAGGCCCTAAAGGGCAAGACGCCGTTCGAGGCTTGGCATGGATGCAAGCCGAGCGTGTCCTTTCTCTGGACATTCGGCTGCATCGGTCATGTCAGGAAGACGAAGCTGGTCCTGACCAAGCTGGAGGACAGAAGCACACTGATGGTGTTCTTGGGCTATGTGGAGGGTACCAAGGCGTACCGGCTCTATGACCCACGCGGAGACAAGGTGCTTGTTTCGCGCGACATCGTGTTCGACGAGAAGGCAGCCTGGGACTGGAATAGTTCGAGCATGGGGGAAGCTGGCGACTTCACCAGCACCTTCGTCGTCGAGCACTTAGTCATCCACGGTGGTGGAGACGCTGGGGAAGAGGTGCTGAGTACTCTAGGAGGGATGCCGGGCACTCCAGCGATAGAGCCGAGCACTCCTAGGGAGGTGCCGAGCACTCTAGGAGGAGTACCGAGCACTCCAGGAGTGATGCTGGGAGGTCCTGCAGTGGTGGTAACCACTCTAGGACGGGTGCCGAACACTCCTGTAGTGGAGCCAAGGCATCTTGCATTGGTGCTGACCACTGCAAGACGGGTGCCGACCATTCCAGGAGGGGTGCAGACCACTCTAGGAGTGGTGACGAGCGGTCTAGGAGTAGTGCCGAGCACTGCAGCAAGGGTGCCGAGCACTCCAGGTGCTGTGTCGAACACTCCGACAGAACAGGGAACTCCATCGACGCCGATCGAGTTCGCGTCACCTCCAAGTGACATCACTGAATTTGTGGATGCCTTCCACGAAGGTGAGGAGGTGCGGTTCCGTAGACTGGACGGCATCGTCGACGCCATAGGGCCCTCAGCCCTAGCGGGTCAGCTGCTTAATAACCCAGAGCTGATGCTCGTCAGTGTAGAGGAACCACCCATGTTCGCGCTGGCCGAGCACGATGGAAATTGGCGACGGGCGATGCTGGAGGAGATGAAGGCGATCGAGGAAAACATGACTTGGGAGCTCATCGATCCACCTCTAGGATACCGTCCGATCAGCCTGAAGTGGGTGTACAAGGTCAAGCGGGATGAGCATGGCGCTATTGTCAAGCACAAGGCGTGCCTCGTCGCCCAAGGCTTTGTCGAGCGCGAGAGCATCGACTTCGAGGAAGTCTTTGCGCCGGTAGCGCGCATGGAGTCTGTCCGACTGCTACTAGCTTTAGCAGCAACAAAGGACTGGCGCGTCCATCACTTGGACGTAAAATCAGCCTTCCTCAACGGCGAGCTGGCGGAGACGGTCTTCAAGTGGTCGACTCACCGAAGCCGATGATCCTATGGGTCAATAAGTGGTATCAGGCGTCGTCGCCGGACTAACCGCTAGCGATGACGGACGGTTTGGAGATGGACGACAACAGTGGCACTGCTGTGGCTGCCCAGCCACGATAGGAGGTCGTTGTTCGCACGGTGTGGGAGGTTAGCGGCACCAGTTGGCCGACGCTGACTAGCACCAACTTTGGAGAGTGGTCGGTGACCATGAAGGTTAAGCTCAGAGCCCGACGGCTCTAGAATGCTATTGACAAGGGCACCGACAATGAAGATGATGACATGTCAGTGTTGGAGACTATCCTCGCTGCTGTACCGGCGGAGTATAGGGAGTCGTTGGGGGTAAAAAGCTCTGCTAAGGAGGCATGGGAGGCTATTGCGGCGATGCGCGTCGGTTCCAACCACGCAAAGAAGGCGACGGCCCAGCTTCTGAAGCAGGAGTATGCCAACCTCAAGTTCAAGGATGGTGAATCGGAGGAGGATTTCTCCCTCTGCCTGCAGACGCTCATTAGCAAGCTGAAGGGCCACGGCGTCACCATCGACGAAGAGGAGGCGGTCTCCAAGTACCTCCACTCCATGCCGGCAAAGTACAACCAGATCGCTCTCTCCATAGAGACGGTGATGGACTTGTCCACCCTCACCATTGAGGATGTGATAGGTCGTCTGCGGGTGGTGGATGAGCGCCTAGAGCAGGCGACAACAACGAAGGACAGCGGCAAACTGCTGCTGATAGAGGAGGAGTGGGCTGCTCGTAGGAACTCCGGGGTAGCCTCCTCCAGTCGCGGTGGTGATGGCAAGCACCGTGGCAAGGCTTTTTGGAGAAGAAAAAGCAGGTCGACCCCAACGCCTGCCGGCGCTGTGGGAAGGTGGCCCATTGGGCAAGGGAGTGCCCAAATCACAAGCAGGAAAAGAAGGCTGAGGCTCATCTGGCACAGGCTGAAGATGATGATAAGGCCACTATCCTGATGGCGATGTTCTGTGCACTGCACGACATTGAGGACGAGGAGAAGGGAGAGGTGACAGCGGTGGAAGGACCTAGGAAGGCCCTGAAAGCTGTCAACCTCAACGAACCGCGGCTCAAGTCCACCTCGGACGTGTGGGCGGCGAGCAAGAGCAGCGGTGGTACCTGGACTCCGACGCTAGCAACCACATGATGGGCTCAAGGCAGCCTTCTCCGAGCTCGACGACGATGTTACCGGCACGCTGAAGTTTGGTGATGGCTCAAGGGTGGCAATCCAAGGGCGCGGCACCATCATCTTTAGGTGCCAGAACGGCAAGCACCACGCTCTCATGGATGTATATTACATCCCACAGTTGCGTTACAGCATCATCAGCATTGGCCAGCTGGATGAGCATGGTAGCGAGGTACTGATCAAGGACGGAGTCCTCAGGATCAGGGACCGGGAACAACGACTTCTTGCCAAGGTAAAAAGGTCCCAGAACCGGTTGTACCTGCTCGACCTGAAGGTAGAGCAGCTGGTGTGCCTGGCGGCATGGCACACCGAGGAACCGTGGCTGTGGCATGCTCGGTTCAGACATCTCAGCTTCGAGGCACTTGATCGGCTGGAGAAGATGGTCCGAGGGCTACCCCACATCGAGCACGAAGGCGAGCTGTGTGATAGCTATATGGCCGGAAAGCAGAGGAGGCTGTCATTCCCAAAGATGACCAAGTATCACACGGCGGACGCTCTCGAGCTCATCCACGGTGACCTCTATGGGTGAATCACGCCAGCCACAAACGGTGGTCGGTGGTACTTCCTCCTACTCGTGGATGATTGCAGCCGCTACATGTGGCTGCAACTCCTGACGAGCAAGAATGAAGCGGTGGCGGCGATCAAGGAGTTCAAGATGCACGCACTCACACTCGGACAGAGCGCGTACACCTTGAAGCTGTTGGAGCGGAGTTGCATGGCTGAATGCAAGCCATGCGTGACTCCGATGGAGGAGCGGCTGAAGCTGACGAAAGCTAGTACCGCGACGAAGATAGATGCAACACTCTATCGAAGTATCATCGGCGGTCTACGCTACCTAGTCCACACGAGGCCGGACATTGCGTTCACTGTGGGCTACGTCAATTGCTCCATGGAGGCTCCTAGAGAGGATCATTGGGCCGCAGTGAAGTGGCTACTGCGCTACATCAAGGAGACGGTGGATCAGGGGATCGTCTTTCCCAAGATCGGCGGAAGTAGGCTGCAGCTCACTGTGTTCAGCGATGCAAACATGGCGGGGGACATCGATGGACGGCGGAGCACCTCTGGCGTGCTCGTCTTCCTCGGGTCGGCTCCAATTTTATGGCTATCGCTGAAACAGAAGATGGTAGCGCTATCTACGTGCGAGGCAGAGTACGTAGCGGCGGCCACAGCGACGTGCCAAGTTGTGTGTCTGCGCCGGCTGCTGGGAGAGCTGACCGGTGTGGAAGCTCACCCACCAGCACTGATGGTGGACAATCAGCCCGCCATCGCCCTTGCGAAGAATCCGGTTCTCCATGACCAGAGCAAGCACATCGACATAAAGTTCCACTTCCTCAGGGACTATGTCGATGGAGGCCAGATCGTCATCGAGTTCATCGAAACTGGTCGGCAACTCGTAGATGTCCTCACCAAGCCGCTCGACCGTCTTCGGTTCAAGGAGCTGAAGGAGATGATCGGCATGGAGGGGGTTCAAGGGTTAGCAGTAGGATTAGGAAAAGAATTGTTAGATAATCTACAGCTTCCTTGTGTGAACACACGGCAGGGGAAGGCGGCGCTGAAAAGGCTCCCTGTTGTGTACTGTAGCACTGTAGGGGCAGGCGCCAAACGGCTCACCTACCGCTCTGTAGCCACAGCAGGGGCAGGCGTCAGAGTCAGCCCTGCTGTCTCGTCTAGTCACTATAGCAGCATGGCAGCTGTACTAGGAATAGATGGATAGAGTTGTATATATACAGCCTATTCGGTTGGGACTGAAACGATCGTATACGATTGTGGATTATTACTGCTGGCTGGTATGGTGTGAGAGAAAAATACTGTTCTGGCTGAAAATTTACGATCGTTTAGGACAAGCGAACATGCCCATAGTTTGCTATTGCAACTCAGTAAAGAGAGAGTTCAAATTTGCTATCTCCTATACAGAGCTCCGGGCAACGTTGACGTCTCTGCTGTGTGTGTATGCTCTGTTCTTCCTCACTTCTTCTATCTCTACCCATAGTGTGTGGTCAGATAACGTTTATTGTGGTCGACTCACCTGAGCCGATGATCCTGTGCGTCAACAGATTGAAGCTTTAATCTGTCCGCAAAGTTGGTTGCGCTCTCCTTCAGACGTTGTGGACTTGAAAAAACATGTAGAGGATCGGAAATTCAAGCCTATGAAGAAATCGAAGAAGGTACTGTTGTTTATTTTTACTATGGATAGATTATCCCATTTTGTGTAGAAGCAGTCACTAACACTTAGCTTCTACTTCTCACAGAACTTTTGGGAAATGACTTCATGGACAAGAGGACATGCTAACTTCCATGGTAATCTGTACTCTCATGTACTACTGTAACTGTTGATTTTTGTGATTATTGTTCTATTCTCAACTTTTTGTATGTGGTTGAATTATCTGTGTCTCTTTGGGCAATATATGAGTTAATTAGTGCATTTTTATCAAAAGTTTGGAGTATGCATGCAAATTTCTAACTGAAAAGGCACTCCCGATTGTCTTCAGATATGGAACAAGATACCTCTGATTTTCTTGCTATAGTCCCATCCGTGCAGGTTGTTGATGAAGAAAATTTTAGGATCTACACTTCATACTGTGTTCATGCTTCTTAACTGGATAATATGTTGTTTAGGCTTCTTAACTTGATAATATGTTCAGTTTGTTACATTTATTACTCGGTAGTGTCTCAAGAGTCAAGTCTGAATTTTTGTTGCTCCCTTTGGATAGCATATGTTTAAGAATGTTCATATTCTTACAACTTTTTTTGGAGCAGATGAACAATTGTTAAGAGGCTAGAAGGAGCTATAGAAGTTGTAATGAGCCAAATAGAAATGACGACAATCCTATTTCTGCTTGCATGGAGATCCTAGTAGACAGTCATGGACAGGGTGCATCTCCTTTTAGTGTCTGTGGCTTGGTTGTTGTTTAATGATCGGTTCAGTTTTTTTAGTAACAAATTGGTTCTCTGATGTGTCTAAAGTGTTTGATTTCAGTGTTTGGCTACAATCTTCAATGTTGTTTATCATCGTCTGAATATTATAATCATACATGCATATTAGTATCAATTTTCTTATTCTTGCAGTCACGGATCTTAGATTCTAGATGTGTTAGGTGCTTTTTTAGCTGGAACCCGCCGTGAACCATAGGACCCACCCAATCCAACCCAGCCCACCCAAGGAAACACAATCGTGATCCATTTAATCCACCTAGGTGGCGCTAGGACCCAACTAACCAACTGCGCAAAATGAACCCACAAGAACCACCCAAATCCATTTTGACCCACCCATGCACAGGACAGGACTACTTGGTATTTAGCGAACCCATAATCTGAGTATTAGTAGCTTATATCATTTAGTAAAACATATGTTGAGTATTCATTATCATTACCATTCTAGATGTATACACTTTTTACTCCTACATTTCAAACATCATTCGAATTCCTATGGTTTTTCCTATCCTCCTTGCATTCATTTTATATTCCTGTGTTTCACTCATTTCCTCTATTTTTCAGTCCTGTGCCGAACAGGCCCTAGACCCGGTGCATGCACCAGGCCGACGCTCCCATGCACCTACCTGCGCCATTTCATCACCGGCGACGACGCGGCCAAATGCTAAACAATAGCGGTGCTAAATGAAAGCTAGCACATAGATTTAGCATATCCAGGTTGATTCCAATAAAATAAAAGCTAGGATTATTCATATATATATATATATATATTTGGCATCTCACATCCAATTTCAATTAAAGCTTGCATGCATGCATGCAGATATGGCACATCTCGCCCGATTTCTCCACCTGGAGACCAACGCGGGTTCCCGGATCAGTTGCAGCAGACCCAGAAATCTCATCAACTGCATGCCAATAAGCCTTCCATTTCGAAAGTTTAGCGCTGCTAAACGTAGCGCGACTGACATCAGGAGCACATTGAATGAGTAGACCACTGTAGAAACGTACGTATTGACCGGCCGTAGGACGCGGCTCCAAGCTGGCTTGGCGCCACCACCCGCAACTGCGTCTGCAGCCAACGGCGAAGTTGCCTCACGTCGACGGCTCACGCCCAACGTGAGCTCGAAGCTGCCTGACGCTCAACGTGATGAGCTAATGCTAGAGATCATGTATGTCATCTTCTCTGGCTAGCTGTCAGAGTTGTCATCGATCCGATCACTCTCCGCTTGCTGGAACAGCACACAGCATGGTGTAGCGTGACCCTACCGTTGGATTGCAGGATTGGTAGGTAGGTAGGTTTGTTTACCGACGGCCGTGATTAATTCTTTGCAAAACAAGATATATAGAGCCATGTTAAAACTATGCTGTTTCCTTTTTCTTTTTTTTCTTTTACAGTGTACGTAGTGGTTTACAGTATTAATTAATATCATTTCCCCTTCTGAATTTGCCTATTTATAACCCTACCTTTTACCCATTGCGGCTGGCTTTGTCTAGAGGAACCAGAGAGCAAAGAGAACTACTGTGCTTGTCAGCTGTGAGAACACTCTCCACCACGCCATGTCTTGCATAGGTGGTTCCTCTTCCGCCGCAAGCAACAAGGTAACATACAAGAAACACATCTGCTAGCTGCTCGATCGATCGATGCGTGTGTAGAACGGATTTTCTATCGTAATTTGTCCTTGCTAAATGTATTAAAATTGGATCCTATCTTAATTAGGAATTGTTTGCTATGAGGTAGCGGGTTCATATTCATCTATCTCTGATGTTTGTGGTCTATAAATTCAGGCAATAGCTTCGCTTGATAAGGTCTCAATCTAGATCTAAAATTGTTAATTATTGATGCTTTCTCTGAGCGACTTTTTTCATCCCAATTTTTTTTAGGCTGCAGATTCATCGTGGCTTATATGTTTGTTTCCTAAGTTTAGTTCAAGATCTCCTTTTTTCATGGCGTGTACAAACCGGGTACACGTGTGTAACGGATTGCTTTGGATTGTGCCGTTAGAGCGTTTCTTATGTGTTATCGTGTTCGTACATGTTTGCGTTTCAAGTAATAAGGGATATTTGGACCAGAAGCACGTATGCAACAATAACGGTTGTAACGGCCTCTGATTTTCTGATCCGTGCTACTTCTTTTACCTAATTTTTTTAGTAAAGTCCCACAAGGTCATAGTGGGTCTCTACCTAGATCTAAAATTGTTTGGTGCTTTCTCTGAGCGACTTTTTCCATCACGGTTTTGTTAGACCGCAGATTCATCATAGCTTATATGTTTGTTTGCTAAGTTTAGTTCAAGATCTCCTTTTTTTCTCATGGGCATGTATGAACCGTGGTACACGTGTGTAACCAATTGCTTTGGATTGTGCCGTTAAAGTGTTTCTTATGCGTTAACTTGTCCGTACATGTTTGTGTTTCAGGTAGTAAGGGATATTCGAACCAGAGGCACGTATGCAACAATAACGGTTGTAACGGCCTTTGGTTTTCTTATCGGTGCAACTTCTTTTACCTAATTTTTTAATAAAGTCCCATAGGGCCATCATGGTCTCTATCTAGATCTAAAATTGTTACTTGGTGCTTTCTCTGAGCGACTTTTTCCATCCCAATTTTGTTAGACTGCAGATTCATCATGGTTTATATGTTTGTTTCCTAAGTTTAGTTGAAGATCTCCTTTTTTCATGGGCATGTATGAGGTGTGGTACACATAACCAATTACTTTGGATTGTGTCGTTAGAGCGTTTCTTATGTGTTATTGTGTTCATACATGTTTGTGTTTCAGGTAGTAAGGGATATTTGAACCAAAAGCACGTATGCAACAATAACGGTTGTAACGGCCTCTGGTTTTCCGATCCGTGCAACTTCTTTTAGCTATTTGTTTAATAAAGTCCCACAAGGCCATCGTGGGTTTATCCTTTGATACCAACAGGAGTTAAGGGAGGATCCATTCCATGAGGATGTGGCATGACATCCATTTAGGTTTATCTATATCACTCGTGGTACTTGTGTACAAACAATTAATCATTTAAAGTGTTTCTTATGTGTTACCGCATTCATAACTATTTGAGTTTCAGGTAACAGCGGTTATACAACTAGAAGCCGTTAGTAAAACTGTTAACGTTGCTTACATGTTTCTAGATTTCTATCCAACTTGTTTTATCTAATTTTTAAATAAGTTTCCATAAGTGGTCCTAGAAGTGTATCATGATGGATTTAACAATTCATATTGCCAAGGGGTCAATGGAAGAGGCATGCCATGCCAGGTTATGACATGGCATCCTTGTGGGCATAGCTAGTTCACACATAAGCTAGCGTGAGCATGAACGTTAGAGTGGTTTTGCAAAGAAACCTCTCACCATTCCTGCTTAATTACTTTTCTTTTGTTTCATTGTTTTGTGATTTGTACATTGATTCATTGATGCCAGCAATTATTCTAGTTCCCCTATTTTGAGTTGATGTCAGCTATTCCTCGTCGTATAGGTGTCTGGGAAGTTTTTTAGAACAATTGATGATATCGGGTTTTTAAGACGTCAATTGATGATAGTTTTTTTTTTTTTTTTTTTGAGAATCAGGGACGGGGGACGGGTTTTTTTTTTTGGGTTTACCGTGTCGAGGGCTTAATTAGAAAGAAGGTTCGGGGGTGGCTTGTTGGGCCGGTAGTGGATCGAGCCGAAAGGGCAAAGCAGCGCCTAGACAGCAGGCAGATGTGGGCTTCATGTGGCTCAAAAAAAAGATGTGGGCTTCATTGCACTTGCCCGGCAAGTTAGGACGACGGCGACAATGATCCTTTGTGTCATACGGACTGTACCCATGCGTATTTCTAGCCTTTGCAATAGAATTCCACGTGCATGGGCTAGTTAGCTCTTGATCTTTTAGTCGTCTATATATAATATATGATTTATTTATTACGTACTCGATCTGTATATTTGTATCTCACCAATGAACTAACACCTTTTTATTAGGAATACGAAAAATGCATATGCACAGTTCCAAGATTCGATCCGATCTACCTAGCTAGCTAAGCCTAACCGCTGACCGCATATATATGATCATACATTGCTCATGCATCTTTGTTGTGTAATTATTATTGTTGATTGTTATACATTACAGAGAAAGGGAAAGGAGATTATGGTGGAGGCGCCAGCGCCACCGGTGGCTGAGGAGAAGCAGCTGAGGAAGGGAAAGGAGATTGTGGCGGTGTCCGATGGGTATGAGTCGGAGTGGGAGTCGGATTTTGAGTGGGAGTCGGATCCGGAGGAGGCGGAGGAGGAGGATGAGCAGGAGGAGCAGCAAGAGAAGAAGAAGAAGAAGCCCGCATGGCTGGAAACGCTACTGAGAACCAAGTTCTGGGACCCATGCAAGGAGCACGGGTCTAAGAACAGAGCGGACCAGTGCATGTTCTGCCGCAAGTGCTCCAAGGTGACCTGCCCTCGCTGCACCCACAGCAAGCCCGGCCACCGCCTCCTCAAGATCCGCCGCTACGTCTACCGCTCTGTTGTCCATGCTTCCGACATGCAGCAGCTCGGCATCGACGTCTCCAGGATACAGGTATACATATATATATATACACATGGATACATTGCATTAGCATTTCTGTTCCCAGTTGGGCATGATATATATGAATATATAGTGCAGTAGATACAGATTAAAGTTGGATCTAGCTTGTCGACTCAATATGCATGTATGTACTTTATAATGCAAATTCCTTGTATTTGCAGACATATGTTATCAATGCAAGAAAGGTGGTGCATCTGAGGCCCATGAACAGATCCAAGCATTTCAGGCCTCAGGCAGGGACACCTCGCTGCATAACTTGTAGAACCTGGCTCCGCAGCACGCCCAGTTTATACTGCTCGCTTGTCTGCGAGGTATGTATAATTCATATATATGTTATGATGATCATTTGATCGATTTATAGTACTAGTTGTTTGGAGATCATTACATTGTGTTTTTTCATACCTTTTACATACACACCGGCCATCTGTTACTCTTACATTAGTAATAAAGAATGGTGATATGTAAAGTATGTTTAACTTTTCCTCCATTAATTCTGTATAAAACAAGCGTGTCCAATGTACATATATATCAGTTCTGATGCCTCTTATTATCGATCAGGGGAATTTTGATATATCGCAAGACGACTTCTCGGGGCCTGAAGCTGAGCTTCGCTACAGGAGCCTCCAAGTGCATATGACCGCTGAACCATCAGAGGCTGCTGAAGAGCTGCCTGACTCTGAAGTTGAGCATGAGATACCTGCACAAGTTGATGAGCCGCCGCCACCGCCGGCCGCAAATCAGAACGTGTCATTCCGCAGGCGGAAGCGCAAGCAGGCGAGGCCGGAGAGGGCGCCATTCTTCTGATGTGCTTGCTGAGTTGCTGCTGGATCAAGGGTGCCCCGAATAAATGATGTCGAGCCTGTGGAGAGTTGCTGAAATAAACGAACCTTAGGCTGCCGTGGTGGCTGGCTAGGTTCGATCCAACTCCGTATGCATGGATCGATGATCGATCAGCACCCTTTTATTAATTCGTATTGTCGTTGTTATTTCAGATTGAACTTGATGTAGTAGAATGCAACATTTGTCGTCGGTTAGTCTTTTTAATTTGCAGACGCATGCAATCCTATCTTTTTAATTCCCAAGTCTACTCTTGCTGTTTGCTAGTCTAGACGAACCCTTAAACTTACTACAATTTTCTTTATCTGATCTGATGTTTCATATACCCCCGCCAGGTTTTCATTTGTTGGGTGTGGGGGTTGATTTCCAACCTTTTTTCCAGGAAGAGGAGGGGTCTTCGCCTTTTACAAAAGTTTTGGCAACAACCATCCATTTTTTATAGATCCAGCCTTCGGTCGACTTAAGACTTATGAAAACCAAGTATAGTTTGGAGACAAACTCAAACTCAAAGGCATGCTAAGCACTAAGCCTATTACTAGAAAACAGTCACCCATTCTTGTAAAGATCTCCATTACCACTGTCTCCAGGAAACAACATTCCCCTTTAGTTATGGGTTTGTTGTGCTCCTTCTGAAGACAAACTGATCGATTCATTAAGAATCTTTCATTGTCAGCGTTTGTTAAAAAAGGACCACTTTACTTTATTATATGCCTTCTCGGAATCAACCTTAAAAATGATGACATTTAGTTTCTTTCTATGCAGTTCATGAATTGTTTCATGAAGGATTGTGATGCCTTGCAAAATATTCGTACTGGGTAGGAAGGCCATCTCTATGATGGTTGCACCACCGTCTCTGTTACCTTGTTTATCCTATTTGGTTCAACTTTTGTGAAGATTTTGAAACTCACATTTGGTAATCAATTGATCTATTTGTTGAACTTTCAAAGCTTCTTAACATTTTGGCAGAAATGTTATTATCCCGAAGTTTAGGCTAAAAAGACAAAGTTTTCCTTCATAGAAATCGTGTAACATATCCAACCAAGTGGATTTAGTTATACCCCCCCCCAACACACACACAAACTTATAGAACTCAATTGGGAAACTATCCAGACATGTGCTTTGTTACGTTCCATTTGGAAAATGGCTCCTTTGACATCATTTTCAGTAAATTTTTTTTTTTGCTAAACAACCATTTTCTACTTCGGTTACTTATGTTATGTCACCAAATCTTTTCTCCAATACAATGAAATTAGTTTATTGTTTCCTGTGATGGTCCAAACAAATTTTGGTAATAAAAGGTGACATGTGTTAGTTGATCTCCACCAATAGGCCCAACGGCCTATTGGGCCCTTGCCTCAGCTCCCTGATCGGGGGAGCCCAACTCTAACTGGTTGATGGGCCCCTATCGCACAGCACATATATATAGAGGAGTGGGGAACTGGGCTCGGGTCACGAGGTTGAACGGAGCCGTCACCCACCTACAGAAAAAAACCCTAATCCAATTCTAAAGAAGTGCTGCCAGCGACGGGATGTGCCCACCAACGACATCGTCGCCCCCTGCAGGTCTACACCGTCCCCTCTGGACCTCCATGGCATCGCCACCTCGCCTCCTCACCACCGTGCCAAGTACCGGCGTCCGCGAGGCTACAGCCAGGCGTGCAGAGGAACCCAGGGCGAGGAGCCTTCCCGGATCTACGAGTTACACAGAGAGGTACATACACCCACGATCCTAACAATGGTACCAGAGCTAGGTTGCCTCTGTGTAACCCTAACCCTAACCGGGTAAAAGAAAAAGTAAAGGGACCGGGGGTGGCGGATATCACTGGAACCCCGGTCACCACCGCCACCGCGTGGGGAAAGAAGCCGCACTGTTCGACGACGCACGGCAAAGAACAGAAAAGATCAAATCCAGTTCGGATCTGACAAGAAAGAGGGTTCTTCCCAACTCTAACCCTAACTCGCGTGAGAAAGAAGAAGAGTGGGTTCGGATTTGGCCGAACCCTAAGACCTAACCCTAATTTGTAACCCCATCCCAAATCGGGTCAACCCCAAAAGAAGAAGGGGAAGGGAAGAGATTCGGATGAACTCCAAAAGGAAAAGAAATCAAAGAAAAGAAAGGAAATCCAAAGAAGAGAAAAAGAACAGAGGTCGACACCCGAACCCTAACCCTAACCCTAGATCTAAACCCTAATCCCCAACACTCAATGGTTCGGATAAGAGGAAAACAGATCCAAATCAAAGAGGGGCAAAAGGGGAAGAGAACGAACTCGCCGTGCACCACGCTGCCGACATCGCCGTCGTGCGGGAAAAGAAGACCGAGCCGGGGAAGATTTTTCGTCGGGCTCGGCCAAGGGGGCGCCGCAGCCAGGCCGCTTGACGGCGGCGTTGAAAGTGCATCTAGCCCTTTAGTGGGTTTTGGATGATTGAATGACAATGTGATTAAAGGTCTAACCCGTTTGCTAAGTGTGGACAGGTTATAGGTTATCTCACAGGTACTTAATGAAAGCCAAAATGATGTGTTGTTGTATAAACAATCTAGTTCAAGCACAAGACAACAATGCAAATGGAATTCATGCAAAGGCTTATTTGTTGTGGGATTTCCATGTACTATGTAAAAGCAAGCTTGTGAGAATTAATTAATGAGACATAAGGGATTGCATATGGAATGGTCTCATATTTGAAGCTTGCTAAATTGAAATGAAAAAGACAACAATACAAATGAATGGATGATTCAACATAAGATGTGACTTGATGGCTTGAGATGGTGAAGATAGCAAGGAAAGGCTTCGAGGTACTAAGCAAGGGTGAAGGGCAAGCGACGGCTTGGCGGCCGAAAAACCTAGCTAGGGTGAAGAAGAAAGTACTTGCATTTAGTTGAGGTACTAATCAAGCTACGATGGTCATATTGATGTGAAGGATCAAATCACTATTGGAGTGTTTGATAGAAGTGACTTGATACATTTGGGATTATTCAAATTTGATGAATGGAATCAAGTCACGTGCTCAAGATGGCTATGCTCAAGTGAAAAAGATCAATATCAACATGTTGGCACCCTCACTTGATGAAGATTGGAATACACGGCTTCGGTTCAAAAACAAGAGCAACTCAAAAGGTTTAAATCCGTTATACTTTTAAATTTGAGTAAATAGGCATGCCGTACTATTAAGAGGGATGCATCATGTTGATAGATAATGTTTCATAAGTGCTCAAGCCAACCCATGTGAGATTTGAGTGTTTGAGAGACAAAAGAGCTAACTGACTTGTTGCTGGTCTGGCCATACCGGACGTATCCAGTATTTGCCCAGTAACTGTAAAAATGTTGTTCTCAGGTTGGTTCGTCGGGAGTTTCGACGTAGGTCAGGAGTTCCGACGGTCGGGAGATTCAGCAAGGGTCGGGAGTTCCGACGTCTCACTCTTTAACTGTCTTGGAGGGTTCACTGTCCTGGTCATACCGGACGTGTCCGGTATGGACGACCAGAGGCCAACGGCTAGTTTTCCAAAGCCTTGAGGGTCGGGAGTTCCGACATAAGTCGGGAGTTCCGACGGTCGGATGTTCTGGCATGTGTCGGGAGTTCCGGCACCTCATATTCTTTAACTCGGTTACATGGTTTTCAAATTTGCTGAGGATCGGGAGTTCCGACGTGAGTTGGGAGTTTCGGCGGTCGGGAGTTCCGGCATTCATCGGGAGTTCCGACGCCTCACAACTTCACTATAACTTAGTTACCGTTGGGGCAGTGTAAGTCATACCGGACGTGTCCGGTATTGCAGCGGCTATAAAACGGCTAGTTTTTCAAGGGGGCTATAAATACCCCCAAGCCTCCACCTTTGGAGGCTGCTAATTCTGCTGAGATAGACACATGTTTTTGAGCCTTGCCAACTCTCCTAAACCCTCTCTTAGTGAGTGTGTGATCCAAATTGCAAAATCAATTTGTGGGTTAAGAGAGAATTTGAAAAAGAGAGGAAGCCACCACTTGAGCACTTGTGCATATTGTCAATCTCGTGATTCACATTTGTTACTCTTGGACTCTTCGGTCCTAAACGGCTAGGCGTCGCCGGAGAGCAATCGAGAGATTGTGGTTGCTTCAGAAAGTTTGTAACGGTCGATTCCGCCGCCTCGGAATCATTTAGTGAAAAGAGGAAAAGGAGCTGGAAAAGACTCCGACTAGAGTGACCTTCGTGGTACCCTCTAGGGCTGACCTTCGCTGGGTCGCCTGCAGCCTCCTCAATGGAGAGTAGGACTCGAACGAGTCCGAACTTCGGTAAAACAAATATCGTGTCTTAATTCGTATTTCATTTGATATTTGTGTTGCTCCAGCTCTTGTGCAGGTTCTCTATGTATATTGTCATCTCTAGTAAGTGCCTGTAGTTTGGTTCGAAGATAGAAATCGAAAGGAGCAAGTTCGGGGCTGATCTGCAGAAACCGTGTATACCGGACACGTCCGGTATTCATACTGGACACGTCCGGTATTAGAGCTCTGTGCTGAAAATATTTATTTTCAGTTCTAACTTTGTGTTGTAGGGTTGTAGCTTCTAGATACATTCTTTATACCTTGTATACTCTGTGACTAACTTGTGAGGGGTGGTACTACTCTTTATTCGGAGTTTCCATTTTAGAAACTCCCTTTACTAATCGTTTCCATATTTAAAGGTGTTAATTTTCAGAAACGCCTATTCATCCCCCTCTAGGCGGCATCCTAGGTCCTTTCAATTGGTATCGGAGCAAGGTTCTCACCTAAAGCTTCACCGCCGTGAGAAAAGGATGTCGACGCCTATCGAGTTGGAGCCGGTGCTTCTCCAAAATGATGGTTCAAACTTTCTACCTTGGTCAATTCATGTACTCAATGCTTTTAGACATATTAGTCCTATTGTTGAGCATATTGTGTTTACAAGCATACCTCTTCCTATAGTTGATTGGAGCAACTATAAGAATTTATCAAAAGAGGAAGAGATATGCGTGCAACTCAATGCTCAAGCTATTAATATCATTTTGAGTACATTGAGTGCAGAGGTTCAAGATGAGGCAATATTTAATGGACAACCACCTCCGGAGAGTGCTCATCTCATTTGGACCAAACTCGTTGAGTTATATGGAGAATCCAAATGCGATGATGCACTTGAGGTCGAGTCAATGGAAAGTATGTCCATTGTGTCTTCATGCAGTGAAGAAGCCTCACAAGACCTCAAGAGTGCCGAGCCAGAGCAAGAAGTCCAAGCAACACATGATATGTTGTATGCCTGCACATACCAGACGTGTCCGGTATGTCCGGTATGGATGTGGCAGCAGGACAACAAGCTGTCTGTGATGATGAGGCTCAAGCCCGGTGGCGACCAAGGGATGAGTCAACCTCAGTATCTCATGATACTCATCACTTGTGTCTCATGGCCAAGAAAAGCAAGAAGAAGGCTAGCAAGAGAGATCAAGCCAAGGAGATAGCACGAGTAGATGATCAAGTGGAGAGTGATGTTGAAGTTGAAGACAACTACAACCTTGATCATCTCAACCACAAAGACAAGTTCATCGTCATGAAGATAGTTGAAAAGAATGATGAGCTTGAAGAAGAGATTGAGAAGCAAGAGCAATCGCTTCAAAATTAAGAAAAGTTTCTCATCTCCAAATTGCAAGAGCTAAAGGCAATAAATGAGAGGTATGATAAATTGTCGATCGAGCATGCTTTAGTTACTAACTCCTCTTCTAGTGTTTCACAACTAGAGAAGGAAAACTTTGAGCTCAAGGCAAGGCTAGATGAACTATCAAGCAAGTACAATGTGCTACAAGCTAATTATGTTCATCTAAAGTGCTCTCATGAAGAATTAGTAGAATCAAGCATTATGCTTGAGGTAGCACATGAGGTTGTGATCACATCGGTAAAATCCTCTCAACCTCTCACACATTCACTCACTAGTACATCATCTCAATTAAATGTTTCTTGTACTAATGAGTGTGCTCCTCAAGCAAGCCAATCTTCGATTGAGCTAAATCTCATAGAAAACATAGAGCTCAAAGAAGAGGTGAAAATATTAAAGAAAGATGTGATTCGGTTGAAGGGTAAGGAGAAAGCATAACCTTCTCAAGATAACCGTGATAACATGGTGAAGAAGCTTGAGAAGGGTTCAAACCTTGCTTTCTCCAAAACCCAACAAAAGAATCACATTTCAAGCAAGGCCAACACAACCAAGAGTAAGAAACATGGAAAAAGGTTATGCTATGGTTGTGGATTATATGGACATGAGTGGGCTATGTGTCCACATAAGAGTTGGGCCGACAAATGTGAAGTGGCCGACCAAAAGGCCTCAAACAAGTTGGCCAACCAAATGAAGAGTGATGGACAAAGTGCTTGTCTCATGAGCAAGAAATTGGGGCATCCTACCAAGAAATGCCCAATGTACAAAGAGGCAAGAAAGGAAGCCCAAGTTGCAACAAGAAGATGCTATGGATGCAATGAGAAGGGCCATAAGGTTGATAGGTGTCCATACAAGCAAAGCAAGCATAGAGCAAACAAAGGCCGCATATGCTATGCTTGTAGAAGAAAGGGGCATCTAAGCTATGAGTACCCAAATGGTAACGCTCCTAAGCCAAACACATTTATTTATAATGATATGCTTAGGAAGACCACAAATGGAGTTAACACTAGCAAGGTGATGAGTTCATCACAAACTAGTGCTAAAGCCATTTGGGTGCCTAAGCACTTGTTGACTAACCCAAAAGGATCCAACAAGAGTTGGGTACCAAAGTGTGCTTAGGTTAATGATGTAGGTACTTGGTGATGAGATGAAGGCTTCGGGGTGGTTGAGCAAGCAATTTGACAATATTCACTCAATCTATCAACCAATTCTTATCATAATTCCTTATATGGTTGACCCGAAGATAAGTTAATGAATATATCATGTATTTCATCCTCACCATTGATAACAAGTACCTAAACCTAAACCTAAACCTTATAGGATAGCTACTTTGTTTACTTTATGCTCAATGACTCACAAATAGGCATGTTTGTGAAATATTGAAAGTGGCTAATTATCTTTACTTGATAGTTATCATGTTTGCCATATGATGTTTTTAATAATTCTCTAATAGAGCAATTTATTTGTTGAGATGCAAGTATCAAATAAATAATAGAGATAAATGAAGAATCGCAAGCAGTGAATTAATTGGTTCTGTCCTGCACCTATCGGACGTGTCCGGTATGGCCAGGGACAGAAACTAAGTGTTCTGTTCTAGTTATTCCGGACATGTCCGGTATACAACCGGACGTGTCCGGTATTACAGGAACCAGAACAATAATTGAATTGCAACTGAATTTTTGATTCATATATTTTCATATATCACTAATTTACTCAGAAGCTTGTGATTTATTAAATCTAAGTGGATTGTGAGCATCTCCCGAACTCAATTTTAAATATGGCAATTTATTTGATTTATGGTCAAAATAGAAAATTGGCTCCCGATTTCTTAATAGAATAAAAGTGCTTGTTGAAAGTTATTCAAATTACTTAAAGCACTTATTTAGGGGGAGCTAAGATTCTATTTTGCACCATTGTGGACTAACAAATTTATCTAGCACTCTTTGTAGTCCTTTGGATGAAAAATGAATTCGCATCTAGCATGTTTATTTGGCAATCAAGGTCAACATAAAGATCATCAAGCCATGTATCTTCTTAGTGGTATTATTGTGGGCTCAAGGCAAAGGTATGTTTTTACATATATGCATTATAAGTGCATCTAAGGCCCTTTATATGTTAGAATGTGCATTTGTGTGATATAGGAGAGATGTTTTTCAAAAAACCCTAACTAGCATGAGTAGGAAGTGTGAATTTAAAAAACTATTTGAATCTTGGTCTTTGTGACCTAGCCTTGTTATGTGATGATTATAGCTCTCCTTGATTGTTTGATCAGCTAATCACACATGACATGGCTCTCTTAAGTCCACAATCTACTTTGTCTCCTCTATCTCTCTCAAGTACGCAAAATCTTGTTTTTGCCAAATACTTGGAAAAGAGAAAATCAATTTATGACATTGGGTAAGAAAAGTTATGATACTCGGTTTGGATCAAGATCATATACCTTTTTGGACTGAGAAATAATAGAAAAGGGGATTGGAAGAGAGAAAACACTTTTTGGAATAACTTGGGCCAGCCCACGTATACCGGACATGTCCGGTATGCTACCGGACGTGTCCGGTATGAGCAGGACTATAAAACAGAAGTACCCCTTCGGCCCAGACCCGTCTGTCTCCTTCCAAACAGCCAGCCGACGCCCTTCTTCCTCACCTAGGGCGACCGTCGAATTTCACCAAGAAAAGAGAGAGAGGGAGATCGCATTGGAGAAGGATTGCATCAAGATTGAAGGCCCGGGGATATTATTTCACATCACCTTCTCATCTCTTCTCCAAAGGTACCCTAATCGCGGACCTCGTCCGATCTACATGGTCAATGCATGATTTTGAAATTCCTCTGGTCAATATGCTACATTGGTGATGTAGAAGCAATGCCCAAAGTTTGGAATTGATCGGTGATGGTTTGAATCAAGGAACCCTGGTTAGGGTTGCTGGGCGCGCATATCGAACGTGTCCGTTATGCTACCGGACGTGTCCGGTATGGCCCAGCAGAGCAGCTCCTCTGCTTCCTTTTGATTCAATCCGAGCATAGAATTGTTTGTTAGGCTTAGATTCTTTTGTATCTTTGTTTTGCAAACTTATTGACAGTTGTATGTCAAGATGGTTGTAAAACCATAGATCAAAGATTCTACGTCTAAATTACAATTTGAGATTAAATTTGGGCATGTATCTAAAATTCTTTGGAAATCTTTTGGATACAGGGCAGCAGCTATGAGTGGAAGACAGGAGCCTAGATCCAAGCACAGGCATGATCCAGCACTAGAGAAGCACAAGAAGGCAAGACAGGAGTTGCATCCTGGATTCCAGCCGAACAGCAGGAGGCCTACCAGAGCTGCCTCTAGTGCAGCACCGCAGTATGTAGAGGGCTCAGGGAACTCTTCCTCTGACACTGACACTGATGAATTCAGAGTGGAGTCTAGAGAAGAAAGAATGAGGAAGAGCACTCACAGAGGATCAGATGATGATAGCTCAGATGAGGAGCAGGAGATTGAGGAGGAGGAGCCAGTTCCTCCAGTTCAGCACCAGCCTGGTCAGGGGATGCATTATGGTCTCCTTGAGACACGTTTGCCCAATGTGCCCTCTTATGTTCCTAGAGTTGACTTCAGGGGAAAGGGTATGACCAGGAGAGCTAGAGATGAGCGAAGGGTTGATCCGAGGGGCTTACCTAAGGTTCAGTATGATCACCGCTTCCAGATAGCCTTTCACCTGGACTTCTACTCTAGTGTGATTCTCACCAGGAACCCTGTGATTGCCAGGTCTCAGTGGATTGACTGGCAGTACATCAGAGAGTTGCAGAAGGCCTCAGTTGATCATGCCATTGCTATTTGCCAGCGCACTGGGGTTTATAAGATCATGGAGTTCCAGCATGACTGGAATACCGAGGTAGTAGCTCAGTTTTATGCTACTCTGTTCGTTGAGGAGGATGATAGGCGGATGCACTAGATGCTCGAGGGCCAGTGATACAGTGTGGACTATGATGTGTTTGCTGCTCACCTTGGCTTCTCATAGGATGACCTACAGAGGGACAGGATCCACACCGAGCAGGTGTTACCCCCTAAGTAGCTTGCCTATATGTATCCACCAGGAGGTGAGAGGGGAGCAGTGGGGAAGGTTCAGGGTCTTCACCCTACTTACAGATACCTGGACAGGATGTTCAGGAAGACTATTGACTGCAAGGGTGGAGACAAGGGCAATATTGCAGATTACTCCAGGAACCTGCTCCACAGGATGACACCTGATGCTCGTCCTTTCAGCATGTTTGACTTCATATGGTCAGAGATCAGGAGTGTGGGAGAGAGGCCCCTCAAGGGCTGTGGATTTGCTCCCTATATCATGTATATGATTGAGCAGGTGATAGGGCACACATTCGAGTTTGACAAGACTCATAAGGCCCTAAAGATTGTTGCAGATCTGCCTAAGACAGGGTTACCTCCAGTAGGACTAGGAGGAGCAGCAGCAGCACCAGAGGCAGATGCACCTAGGAGTGGTGCACCAGTAGGAGCTTCACCTTCACCACGTGCTCCTTCACGTTCTACTTCACGCCGTGGCAGTCCTCCCTCGCCTATTCGCAGGCTTTTCAGCTCCATATTTGGGATGTGCAGAGACATCCAGACCAGGCAGCAGAAGGAGAGGGAGGCTAGGAGGAAGGACACTTGGACTTTGAAGCAAATTGCTTCTAATCTTGAGCTTGATCCTCCTAGATCTCCTCTATCAGATGAGGCAGCTAGTGAGCCTGAGACTGAGGAGCAGCAGTAGGCCAGATATGATAGAGAGTATGTTGAGTTCATTCAGCAGCAGCAGTAGCAGGCACCACAGCACCCTGACACTCTTCCACTTCAGGCTCATGTGCCTACTCGCTCTCAGCCACGTCCTAGTACTGCAGACGAGTATGCTACAGATTGGTGGAGTGACCTCACAGGTGGTGGCAGCTACTACGGGTCTAGTGGCTATGACCTGTCCGGCGCAGGAGGTTCTCGTCCAGCTGGTGTTACACGTTCAGATGACGAAGATGCTGGGAGAGATGATGATGATGATGCTGAGTGATGCCAGAGATCAGATACAGCTTGTAGCCCCTTTTGTCCTTAGTTTGTCATTGTTGGACCTTTGTGGTGATAGATGAAAAAGAGGGAGAGAGACTGATTAAAGCTTTGGGATTTTTGTTTCATTTGCTTATCTTTGTACCTGAAGATATGTACTGCAGGCTGTAGTTTTTGTTCATGAGCTTCATTGATGTATCTTGAGTTTGAGATTGCATTGTATCATGTGAGAGATGAGACTCACTTATGCTTTATCTTTGGATCTATTGAGATATGATCTTTATTATCTGTGGCTTGTGGACTTGAGAAAATGTGTAATGAGTGCTATGTGTGGCATACATGTGTTGTATTTATTTTTCATAAGGTCTATGCATGATAGAATGAAAATATTTGATGTGATGTCTTTATATTTATTCTTGTATGATATATCCTGTCATATGCATCACAATTCTATTTTGTCACACACACATGCACCCCATGGATGCAATGATTTAGGGGGAGTCTCCTATATGTTTTAGTATGTGCAATTGACAAGTTGAGGTCATTTTGTGAATTCCAATCACAAGCACATATTAAGGGGGAGCCTCTTATAAATCATTGAACCCAAAAGCTTAAATGTTTATATTCTTTTGTAAGCTTTAATCAAGTTGTCATCAATCACCAAAAAGGAGAGATTGAAAGTGCATCTAGCCCTTTAGTGAGTTTTGGATGATTGAATGACAACGTGATTAAAGGTCTAACCCGTTTGCTAAGTGTGGACAGGTTATAGGTTATCTCACAGGTACTTAATGAAAGCCAAAATGATGTGTTGTTGTATAAACAATCTACTTCAAGCACAAGACAACAATGCAAATGGAATTCATGCAAAGGCTTATTTGTTGTGGGATTTCCATGTACTATGTAAAAGCAAGCTTGTGAGAATTAATTAATGAGACATAAGGGATTGCATATGGAATGGTCTCATATTTGAAGCTTGCTAAATTGAAATGAAAAAGACAACAATACAAATGAATGGATGATTCAACACAAGATGTGACTTGACGGCTTGAGATGGTGAAGATAGCAAGGAAAGGCTTCGAGGTACTAAGCAAGGGTGAAGGGCAAGCGACAGCTTGGCGGCCGAAGAACCTAGCTAGGGTGAAGAAGAAAGTACTTGCATTTAGTTGAGGTACTAATCAAGCTACGATGGTCATATTGATGTGAAGGATCAAATCACTATTGGAGTGTTTGATAGAAGTGACTTGATACATTTGGGATTATTCAAATTTGATGAATGGAATCAAGTCACGTGCTCAAGATGGCTATGCTCAAGTGAAAAAGATCAATATCAACATGTTGGCACCCTCACTTGATGAAGATTGGAATACACGGCTTCGGTTCAAAAACAAGAGCAACTCAAAAGGTTTAAATCAGTTATACTTTTAAATTTGAGTAAATAGGCATGCCGTACTATTAAGAGGGATGCATCATGTTGATAGATAATGTTTCATAAGTGCTCAAGCCAACCCATGTGAGATTTGAGTGTTTGAGAGACAAAAGAGCTAACTGACTTGTTGCTGGTCTGGTCATACCGGACATGTCCGGTATTTGCCCAGTAACTGTAAAAATGTTGTTCTCATGTTAGTTCGTCGGGAGTTCCGACGTAGGTCGGGAGTTCTGACGGTCGAGAGTTCCGGCAAGGGTCGGGAGTTCTGACGTCTCACTCTTTAACTGTCTTGGAGGGTTCACTGTCCTGGTCATACCGGACGTGTCCGGTATTCATACCGGACGTGTCCGGTATGGACGACCAGAGGCCAATGGCTAGTTTTCCAAAGCCTTGAGGGTCGGGAGTTCCGACATAAGTCAGGAGTTCCGACGGTCGGAAGTTTCGGCATGTGTCGGAAGTTCCGACACCTCATATTCTTTAACTCAGTTACATGGTTTTCAAATTTGCTGAGGATCGGGAGTTCCGACGTGAGTCGGGAGTTCCAGCGGTCGGGAGTTCCGGCATTCATCGGGAGTTCCGACGCCTCACAACTTCACTATAACTTAGTTACCGTTGGGGCAGTGTAAGTCATACCGGACGTGTCCGGTATGCATACCGGACGTGTCCGGTATTGCAACGGCTAGTTTTTCACGGGGGCTATAAATACCCCCAAGCCTCCACCTTTGGAGGCTGCTGATTCTGCTGAGATAGACACACGTTTTTGAGCCTTGCCAACTCTCCTAAACCCTCTCTTAGTGAGTGTGTGATCCAAATTGCAAAATCAATTTATGGGTTAAGAGAGAATTTGAAAAAGAGAGGAAGCCACCACTTGAGCACTTGTGCATATTGTCAATCTCGTGATTAGCATTTGTTACGCTTGGACTCTTCGGTCCTAGACAGCTAGGCGTCGCCGGAGAGCAATCAAGAGATTGTGGTTGCTTCGGAAAGTTTGTAACGATCGATTCCGCCGCCTCGGAATCATTTAGTGAAAAGAGGAAAAGGAGTTGGAAAAGACTCCGGCTAGAGTGACCTTCGTGGTACCCTCTAGGGCTGACCTTCGCTGGGTCACCCGTAGCCTCCTCAATGGAGAGTAGGACTCGAACGAGTCTGAACTTCGGTAAAACAAATATCGTGTCTTAATTCGCATTTCATTTGATATTTGTGTTGCTACAGCTCGTGTAGGTTCTCTATGTATATTGTCATCTCTAGTAAGTGCCTGCAGTTTGGTTCATAGATAGAAATCGAAAGGAGCAAGTTCGGGGCTGATCTGCAGAAACCGTGTATACCGGACACGTCCGGTATTCATACCGGACACGTCCGGTATTAGAGCTCTGTGCTAAAAATATTTATTTTCAGTTCTAACTTTGTGTTGCAGGGTTGTAGCTTCTAGATACATTCTTTATACCTTGTATACTCTATGACTAACTTGTGAGGGGTGGTACTACTCTTTATTTGGAGTTTCCACCCTTTACTAATCGTTTCCGCATTTAAAGGTGTTAATTTTTAGAAACGCCTATTCACCCCCCCCTCTAGGTGGCATCCTAGGTCCTTTCAGGCGTGCTCACCCATTGGGGAGCACGCGCGCCGGCGAGGGGGCCGGCGACGGCACCATGGCTGCCTCGCTCCACCGTCCGCTCGCTCGCCGTCTCGCTCTCGGTGGCTCCTGTCCTTGCGCTGAGGAGAGGTGAAGAGGAGAGCGGTGACAGAGAGAGACTGAAGCGAGAGAGAGAAAGGGGAGACAGAAATGAACTAGGGTTTCGGGCACTGGCCGCGGCGTCGGCTTTTATACCGCCCGAAACAAATGCCCAACCGTCGGATTAACATGAACGGCCGAGATTGATCGGGCCGTCGCCGGCCAGGCGCGCGCGCGGCAGCGCGACTTTGTTGGCCTAGGCCCAGGTTGCGGCCTGGGTGCGGCTTGCGCGCGCGGAGAGATGGGCCGGGCCACTGTATCAGTTCCAACCCAACAATGAGGTTTTGAATCTGTTTTGTTTTTTCATTTACCAGTAAAGATTTTATTTCCTAGAAAATGAATAAATGGTTCAAAAGAAAAATAGAAAATGTAATTTTTCCCTGTGGGTAAAATTCAAGAAATTGAGTATACGTTTTCCGCTGCAAAAGAAAAAGTATATTCTCCAGTGATTTTGAATCAACGTGATATTTAACTGGAGAAAAAAAAGTTTTTTCAGTAAATCTTTATTTCCTGGAAATTGATTAATAGATTAAAGGAAATCGAAAATACAATTTTCCATGTGGGTAAAATTCAAGGAAAAGAGAGTTTTTCCACAGCCAAAGAAAAGTTGTCTATACTCCAGTTATTTTGAACCAATGTGGTATTTAATTGGAGAAATAGAAAGTTTTTTCGCTGCTAAAGAAAATATTGATTCTCCAGTTATTTTGAACCAATGTGGTATTTAATTGAAGAAAAAGAGATTTGACATGATTATGATGTTGTTATTTTCTGACCAACGTTGTTAACAACAATATCATAAATTTAATGATTTATGCATTAATTCTATTTCTGCCCAACGGTGATGTAGAATTAGTGTATAAGAAAAGTTGATAATTTTAATGATTTATGCATTAATTCTACTTCTGTCCAACGGTAATGTAGAATTAGTGTATGAGAACAGTTGTAAAAGTTAATGATTTATGCAATAATTCTATTTCAGCTCAACGGTGATGTAGAATTAGTGTGTAAGAACAATTGTGAAAGTTAATGATTTATGCATTAATTCTATTTCATCCCAACGTTGATGTAGAATTAGTGTATAAGAATAATTGTATGTTTTGATTTTGACCAACGTTGGAATCAAGGCATGCAAATGATGTTATTTTATGTTAAGAAAAGTTTTGACCTGATTTTTATCTTGTCTAAGGTGGACTGGGTAGTCACCTCACCGTGTTCCACTGAGTTTGTGGTACCAGTGAGGGAGACAAAAGAGATGCCACTTGGGCAACTAAAGAAAGGGATTTTGAATCCCAAAAGATGTCCTATGATTTTTAAGCATAGGAAGTGGATCACTGTCAACAAGAAATGTTTGGCTGTGATAAAGAACATGATTGAACCTGCAATTGTGGGCTCAATCCCAGAATGTGACATGGTCACCGAGTACATCGATAGAATAAAGAGTCAGTACACTGGCTCTTCAAAGACATGTGCTACCCAGCTGATAAAGCAGCTGGTGATAGAGTGTTACTCTAGAAATGGTGGCATAACAGAGCTCACGATGCGTTGTCGAAATTATAGCACTATCGTTCAGGCCATATTTCGAGGGGAAGAATAGAAAGACAAGTTAAGAATGATATTCTTCCTCCATTGAAGCTCTCAGTTTTAGAACAATGCAGAGAATGCATAAAAGGAAAGTATATAAAAAGATTAAGAAAGATGACAAACGAAGCGCAGGAATTTTACAGATTATTCACACAGACATATGTGGTCAACTTTCCTGTAAAGAGTGTGGATGGTTATGATCTGTTCATAACATTCACAGATAATTACTCCCATTATGGCTATATTTATCCAATCAAAGAAAGAAAAGATGTATTGGATAAATTTAAGATATTAAAGATTAAGATAGTCAGGTCTGACCGTGGGAGGTACTACGGCCAGAATACCCTAAAAGAATGGCATAGTAGCCCAGTATTCTACACCGGGCAAACCTCAGCAGAATAGAGTAGCTAAAAGAATCAATCGCACCCTGATGAATATGGTGGGCAGTATGATAAGTTACTCCATCTTACAGTTGAGCATGTGGATGGAGGCGTTAAAAACCGTCATTCATATTCTCAATAGAGTATCAAGAAAGTCGGTGCCCAAAACACCGTATGAGTTGTGGACAGAAAGAGTACCCTCACTAAACCACTTTCGTGTGTGTGTGGGGGAGCCCTTCTGAGGCTAAAGTATTTAACCCAAACATTGGGAAGCTAGTTCCCAAAACAGTAAGTTGTCATTTCATTGGCTACCCAGAAAAGTCAAAATGTTTTCATTTCTACTGTCCAGAGAGACATACAAAGTTTGTGGAAACGAGACACGTTGTCTTCCTAGAGGACGAATTGATGAAGGGAAGCATGGTAGCTCGAGAAATTAACCTTGAAGTGAAGCGGGTGTATGTGCCCACTCCAATGATTCATGAGTCAATTTTCTCACTACCTGCTGTCGCTGCACCGACAGTGCTAGATACTGTGGTGCCAGCACCTGTTGTTATCCTAGCTGTGGCAACAATGAATGACGATGAGGAACCTGTTCTTCAGGATCCAATAGAACCTATTGCCACACATGAGGGGGAGAAACAACAGTCTCAAACAGAAGATGTGCCAAATGTGGAGGCCCCTAGAAGGTCTCAAAGAGTTAGAAAATCAGCTATTCCTGCTGATGATGAAGTGTACAACACTGAGGAATTTTAAATGGAGGATGATCCCACCTCATTTGAAGAAGCCATGAGAAGTGATCATTCATCAAAGTGGCTTAAGGCCAGGGAAGCTGAAATGAAATCAATGAATGCCAATAAAGTTTGAGAGTTAGAAATAATTCATAAAGGAGCCAAAACAGTAGGTTGTAAATGAGTCTACAAAACAAAACTTGACTCTCAAGGGAATATAGAGAAATATAAAGTTCGACTTGTGGCAAAAGGCTATATGCAAAGAGAAGGGATTGATTACAATGAGACCTTTTCTTCAGTCTCATGTAAAGTTCCCTTCAGAATCATAATGGCATTAGTGGCACATTACGATTGAGAATTACATCAGATGGATGTAAAATGGTATTTCTCAACAGAGACTTGGAGGAAAATGTTTATATGACACAACCGAAAGGTTTTGTCATGGAAGGAAAAGAACGAATGGAATGCCGCCTAAAGAAATCCATTTATGGATTAAAACAAGCTTCAAGACAGTGGTACTTAAAGTTTGATCAGACAATAAAAGACTTTGGGTTTTAAAGAGAATGTAGAGGACAATTATGTCTATACAAAGTAAAGAGAATGTAGAGGACAATTGTGTCAATACAAAGTTTAAGAATGGGAAGTTTATCTTTCTTGTCCTGTATGTAGATGATATCTTACTTGCTAGAAGTGATGTCAGTCTACTACTGGAGACAAAGAAATTTGATATGAAAGATCTTGGCGAAGCCTCGTTCGTTCTAGGGATCGAGATTCATCGAGATAGAAGAAAAAAGGGTATAAGGACTGTCACAAAAGGCATACATGGAAAAGATCTTAAAGAAATTCAGTATGCACAAATATAGTCCCTCACCTGCTCCTATAGTCAAGGACGACAAATATGGGGATTTTCAATGCCCCAGGAACCAATATGAGCTCAATTGATAAAGTGAAAGTGGTTCCATATGCTTCAGCTGTAGGAAGCTTGCAACATGCTCAAGTATGTACGCGCCCTGACTTGGCATTTGTTATCGGGTTTTATTTGCCCGATTCCAGAGCAATTCTGGAATAGAACACTGAAATTAGTAAAGAAAGTCTTGCATTATTTGTAAGGAACGAAAGGCATCATGATGACATATAGAAGATCTGATTCATTCCACATAGTGGGATATTCAGATTCTGATTATGCGAGAGTGAATACATATCCAGACGTGGATTTTCTATCATCTCGCAAAGGGGAGCTATTTCATGGAAAAGCTCAAAGCAAACTGTCACTACATCGTCCACAATGTATGACGGTTTGTAGCGTGTTATGAGGCAACGGGCAGGTGAACTGGCTAAAGAAGTTCATACCCGGTTTGAAGGTGGTTGACGACATCTATAGACCACTTAAGTTATACTGCGATTATAATCTGGCAGTACAATATGCTCACAACATAAGTCAAGTGGTGCTGCCAAACACATTGACATAGAGTATTATGTTGTGAAAGATAAAGTCTGGGATCAAGTCATAAATCTTGAGCATATAAATACAGAAAGGATGCTCGCGGATCCGCTTACAAAAGGCTTACCACCCAACATGTTTAGATAACATGGTGTTCAGATAACATGTAGCTAGCATGGGTTTAAGGGAAAGCCTAAAATTCTTGGACAAAAGAAGACCAAAAGATTAGTATCTATTTCAGAACAGAGTAGTGTTTGTAGCTGTTAAATCTATCGGCAATGGACCGGGACGATGAGACATGCTCTATGCGCTAATCTGTAATGGAATGAACAAAAGTAAATGATATGAAATTGAAAGATGAAATGAGATCAAGGGGGAGAATGTTAGTTGATCTCCACCAATAGGCCCAACGGCCTATTGGGCCTTTGCCTCATCTTCCTGATCGGGGGAGTCCAACCCTAACTGGTTGGTGGGCCCCTGTCGCACATCACATATATATAGAGGAGTGGAGAACTGGGCTCGGGTCACGAGGTTGAACGGAGCCGCCACCCACCTACAGAGAAAACCCTAATCCGATTCTAAAGAAGTGCTGCCAGCGACGGAATGTGCCCACCGACGACATCGTCGCCCCCTGCAGGTCTACACCGTCCCCTCTGGACCTCCACGGCATCACCACCTCGCCTCCTCACCACCGTGCCAAGTACCGGCATCCGCAAGGCTGCAGCCAGGCGTGTAGAGGAACCCAGGGCGAGGAGCCTTCCCGGATCTATGGGTTACACAGAGAGGTACATACTCCCACGATCCTAACAACATGTTCTTTTAGTTCCTTGCCATATTTTACAATTTACTCTGATTTTATTGTTCCCTTCCAATTGGAAGATGTGTTGTTTTCCTGTGCTCGCCATTAGCAATAAGATGGAAATATTGTGTGCTATTATCAGCTTGTAATAGGTGCCTAGTCTTTTTGAACACCGAAACAAAGCTACCTCTTCTTCTCTCAACAAATGAGAGAATTAAATTAAAACAAAGAGATCCAAAAGTACATCAAAAGAGTTCAAGAAGCGAAGAAAGAAATAAAAAAGGATATACAAAATTACACAAAGTTCTCTAGCCATGAAGAAATGGGAGGAAAATATCGCTTCTTTGCATTGTGGAGCGTATGATGAAATTGTGACTTGAACACAAGAATGGACTCCGTCCACAGCATTCAGATCAGGTGCGGCCTTGTGTGGGCTGACGCCTGACGGGTTGGGTTGGCTCTGGCTATTAGGAGGACTGAGGTCTGACGGGCTGGGCCGTTTAGATGATCCAATAACATTCTCTAATCAGGCCCAAACAGATAAGATTATGGAAGAACAAATATCCCAGCCACCACTCCTGTCACCTGTCAGCGTCCTTCTTCAGGAGCAAATAATAGTGTTCGGTTTCAGAAGGCCGGGTCCAATTCTGTGTGTTGATTGAAAAAAGGATTTACACCCAATTCTTGTCTTGAAATAAAAAGAGGGTTTAAAACCTCCGTGGAGAATTTCAAGAATAGCTGCGAAACCGAAACCATTTCCAGCACAAAAGCAGGAGTATATCTTTTGTGCCCGGACAAATTCGAAGTCTCTGCATTCATACGCAGGAAGTTCACACGTAAAGTCAGACGATACGAGAGAGGAATGAAATTAAGATAAAGACGGATACCGCACTATCCACAAATCCATATATCATCATATTATGGACTATGGACTGCGGAGTTGGTAGATAGCGATACTAGTACTACGTGAGACAGGACACTGACAGAGTGACAGTGGTAAATCGTGGGAGAAGAAGCAAAAAGGACAAGCCAAAACCGAAAAAGGTGGAAAAGGTGCGGCGCGGCAAGGACCACGGTCTTGTGGTGGCGGTACTAGTGCCTACTGCCGAACCGGAAAGGACGGCGAGCGATCGGCGGCGTCTGAACTCTGAACGGCCCCCGCGCGCGCCGCCTTCAGCGCCGGTTGGACTTGGCGGTCGTTGCTTTTCCTTGGTGGCCTGGTGGCCTTTTCCGCCGAGGAGAGGCGCCGCGCCCGCGCCGACTAGAAAAACCCACAAGCGCGAGTGGAGACTGGAGAGTGAGGGCGACTCGCGGCCAGTCAAGTCACCAGTCCCCACCGCGGGTACGTAGATAGATCGCTTCCTCTGCCCCGCAGGCGGCAGTCGTTGCTTGTTTCCCTAATTTATCTTTTGGCACCGGTGCATCGTGTGCCAGTGGTGAGGTCCGGCGCAGGCGCATGGCACCCCAGGGCCGCGGTATGTTCGTGAGGTGCCGGTCCTGCGTGAGCGCGAGCGTGATGACTGATGAGGTCCAGCCGTGGCGGCGTGTGGCCGTGACCTTGGCATCGCCAGCAGGCTCCCTGCAACGACAAGAAGCCAGCTCGAAGGCTCAGTAACACATGTGGAGATCGAACAAGGCGCAAGCTTGCGCGGTGGCTGCTAGCGCGGCGCGGACATCTGATCGCCGGAGTAGCGCGTGTGAATTTACTCTTTAGAGCTATTTTTATTCAATTGGCTCTCCAAATGATAATATACAGGTGAGTTTATGAGTACTATAATGCTCAGGCTTGGCGTCCGTCTGTGTGGACCAAAAAGAAAATCAAATCAAATCTCCCCACTCTGCTCTCATCCGTAGTGTGGTCGTCCGCCCGCCCCGCTCCGCACTGCCTCCATCATCCCGTGCAGCGGCCCACTCCAGTCCGCCGCCGCCGCCATACCTCGTGGCCCTCCCTCCCCCCCTCCCCTGCGTCGCCTCCATCCCCCGCCGCGCCATACCCGTCCTCCGCTGTACCCAGGCCACAAGGGCAGGAGAAGGGGCCGTCGCTGGCCGGGCCCAGGCCAGGCATAAGCGCAGCTGGCCGCGCCACCATCCTCGACCGCCGGCTGGCCAGAACTGGCCGTTCCCTTGCTTTGCACTGCGTTGTACGGAAGAAGGATGAAGAACGCATGTTGTTAGCCTTATGTTTCAAGTGTTTCTGATGTTTCATAGGTATGTTGCTTCATATGGATATTGCAAAATTAGATCGAGATGTTGCATATGTTGCACATGTATGTTGCAAGCTTCTGTTCCCAATGTTTCATCTATTTTTCTAGACGTATGTTGCAAGTGCGTTTATTTGGATGTTGCATATATTTCACACATATGTTGCAAGTGTTTTATCTAGATGTTGTGTATGTTTTACAATGGCATTTCATGTGTTTTCGTGTGTTTTTACAACTTTTCAGACGCATGTTTTCAAATGTTTCATCTGTCTTTAGACGTATGTTGCAAGTGTTGTATCTGAATGTTTCAAAAGTAGATAGGGATGTTGCACATGTTGCAATGGCGCCGATAGCTGGCAGACAGTGGCCTGTTGCAAGGCTTCGGCTCCTACCGCACGCGGCGCGCCTCGCCCTCTCCTCTCCCTCGCTCCTTTCCCTTCCCTCCATCTCGCCTCGGCGTTGGCGTTGGAGTAGGGGTCGTCGAGGGTGCTACGTTCGGACGCTGGTGTTGGCGTGGGACAGGATGCGGGCGTGGGCGTGGGATGCGATAGGGCACTGGTGTGGTTGCAGAGTCCGGATGAGTCTTCGGGCGGACGTCCGGGCGCTAGCCCTTCCATTATGAGAATCCCCGGGCTTGCTTGACATCTGTGGAATAAAATTCTCAGGTGGGGCTCCTTTGAAGATCCCATGGTTGACCTTAAAAAATTATAGGTGAGTTTAAGAAAAATATTTGAAGATGCTCTAACAATCATGATTAATTGTGCGGCTCTACAAAAGCTTGCCCGGATGGGTCCTCTTTTGGGTGAGCATTGGACGGACCGATGGATGACCTAGTCTTTCAAAGCTGTCTTGGCTAGTTATGAAAATGGTCCTAGCCGATTTTCGCAAAGACTCAAGAAGCCCTTTGCAAGTGCCCATGGATGTGGTAATTGTATACCGCCTACGAATACAAATACCTGGGGTCTAGTAATAAATCTAATTTCATCAAATTCTAAATACGGTAATGACGATGCTCCTATGTCCTATTCAATGGTCGGGGATCCATTCGATTGATCAATTTGCTAGTGTCGAAAAGTTTAGATTGTTATTTCATTGCCTTGCGCTAAATAGGCACCCTCCTATTATGCTAAGGCTACGGACGGGTAGCGGCAAAACAGAACAGCAATAACAAAAAGCACATGCAGTAATGACATTATCCCTAAGCAGCTATGGTGAACAAAAATGGAGAATTAGAGCGTTGCGAACTTTCTTTTAAAGAAATGTGTCTAGCTGGACAGACAAAGATGGAGAGCCAGAGACACTTTAGAATATAAGAGATCTCCAAGAGATTAGCCAAAATGAACATCCAAATTTAATGATTTAGCTATTTTCTAAAATAAATCTCACTTAAATAAACGAGACTACTCCAACAACAGAATATCTAAATTGAGACTCCATATAAAAAAAACTAACCACGTCATCCGAGCTCTCATCTTTCGGATCGCGTAGACCTTGTTGTTCGTGTCGTAGCCGCACGGAAGTCACCTTCGCCAATTTGCAGCCTGCTAGCAAGCCAACGTTCACGGGGGCTGGCGTAGCCACGTCCAGCCGGCTGCACCGCACGGCAAGGGGCATCGCCTAGTCGCAGCGTACGCGGCGGCCGGCCATAGCAACGTCCTGTTGGCCACACGGTTTCAGGGGCATCGCGCGGCAGCCTGCTCGTGGCGATTTTTTTTTAAAATGTTAACCCTTTTTTAATGTAATTTTAAATCTAACACTGTCGGATTTTTTTAAAGCTAACACTTTTGGCGCGCGCCTATTGCCTGGCGTGGCCAAATGCCTGTGCCGCGCCATGCATGGTGGCGACATAGGGCTGACGTGGCGAGGGCTGGACTGGGGGACCGATGACGTGGTTGGTTCTGCCGCGCCACCGACCTTCGCCGGCAGTGCCCTGTTCGCGTGGCACGGCTGGACCAAATATATCGCCCGACAGCCACACCACATGGCCGCTGCGCCCGCCGCCCGTCCGTCGTACATGGATGGTTGAATCGAAACACGTCGCGCCCGTCTTTTGTTGAGTTTTTTTCACGGCCAAATAGAGAATTTGATAAGTCAATTTTAACTAATCTCGCTGGCAGTGCTGCCGCGACTCAAAAAAACGAATAAGAAGCAAGTTGACAAGCTGTCACATAACATATTTATTATTTTGACATAAGTTTGAGATAACATAACCAAATAACCCCGCAAGTTTTGGATGCCAATATTCGTTTGACCTAACAAACTAAGACCCAGGAGTGTAAGGATCCCTCGAACGCCTCTGTCTCTTCGGATTTATTGGCAACACATTGGGAGTGTAGCCAACGTCGGTATGGTCGCGTCGACGGTGCGTATGGCTCGTACCCTGCAGGTATATGATACGCACGATTACTTATAATTCTTTATGATCGTTAGTTCATGGAGCCTACATATTGAAACAAACTATCTTTGTTATTACCTGTGAGGCTCCTTGGGTGCCAAGCGGGGCACCACCTAGCTGGGACATGCCGATCTCGTCCTGCGGCCATTCATCCCACTGGTCGTGCTGTCCGCGGAAGCCCGAGGGTTCGTCGTCGTCGTCATCGTCCTCCTCATCGTCCTCGGTTGAAGGGTCCATCCCAGCGCTATGATGTGATGGTGTACGCACCGCGGAAGTGGCACCTGTCATCGGCTGAGAAGAGCCGGCTAGTGTTCTCAAAGAGACTGAAGACGTGCCACCCGACCGCACCGGGAGTGGCGGTTCCTCATAAGGAGTGTCCATGCAGCTCAGCTTCTGAGCTAGCTTCCTGCAGCTCTTCTTCACCTTCTACATAAATAGACGTTAAAATTAGTTCATTACCCAAACACATATACGCTAAAGAAACATTTTCGAAACGGACAAGTTTATGTTTACCTCCATAAAAACCGCGAGAATGTCTGGCCCTTGCCCTCTAGACTCGTGAAACCGGAACGCTGCTTCGTTGGACAGCCTTGACAATTGTGTCGCCTAGGTATAGAAACGCGGTTGGACAGTTTTAGTACACATACTTAATACCGAAAGGATAACAAATTATACCATTCAAGTATCTTACCACATATCTTTAAAGCGGGGCTCTCTATAGCTGTGTGTCCTCCCTAGTGGTAACGTCGTACACATCTTCGATGACATCTTCCTCCGAGTCCTCGTCAATCGCGACATCAGTGTACGGGGGCTTGATATGTGTCCTCGTAGACCTGTGAAGCCACCGCAGGTACTCATCGAAGGTGTGCTGGTCGTGTGGAGAACCCGCAAGGACCGCATGTGGTACCCTGGTCTGCCACAAAAGGATGTACGAGCTGTGTGTCACGCGCCAATCCTTGGTCTTGTACCTCTTTCTGCGGTCAAACCTGCAACAAAACGATGTTAGTTGTACCAAACACACATCTGAATTGTAGCATTGTTATTAATCGATAACGCACCCGTGCAATTTTTGGTTGGCGGAGTAAAGCGGTGGTGGATAGACTGTCATTCTTCCAGACTGTCTGCAGACATGGATGGGTAAGTGAATCTCGACCACATGGAAGAAAATAAGAGGGACATCGCAGCGATACTCGTGTGACTCGTCCCTAGTGAAACACCTGAAATTTCGTAATTATGTTAGGTTGTGATATAATGTACATTGAAGAAGACACCGGTACGATAGTATAGAGAGCGTAACCTAGTGCTGTGTCAGGACGTCGAGACCGTCCGTGTACTCTCTGTACTTGCGCCACGCATTTCCTCTAACTAACTATGCTTCCGTCCAGATATATAGAGCTGTAGGGAGTGTATCATGCCTGTTCCGTCGCTGTATTGAACACGATAATTAATTAGCAACAAATAATCTCATCATATCTAACTGCCTGCAAGAATATAATGAACCGAAGTACTTACCGGTAAACCATTATTAAGGGGCCTCCCAACGGGTAATCGTTCCCAACACCAAACCTGGAGTAGGTAGGAGCAACCCCCAAGGTTCGCATGTCCTGAGGTGCGACGGCAGGCAACGCATAGCTGTCGATACGTCCATGCCAGAACTGCGCTGCCCCAGCTATACCCTGCTATATTCTCCCACGGCTGGCGAAATATGTCAAGAAAGATCCAGCTAGAAAGATCCAGCTAATGGTGTTGCCCGAGGCATCTGGGAAGAGGAAAGCACCAAGAAAGTGCCATAGCCACACTCGAGCGAACCTATCGATCTGAGCCTCCTCAGCTTGTGGGTCCAAGTAATCAAAGCGCTCTGTGATCCAGGACGACGAAACACCGGAACTTTTTATGTAATTGATCAAAGAAAATAAGACCCGATGCCAGCTGTAAAGCAATGCAAGTATTAAATATGCTTTAATTACTAACTTATTTTTCTTAGAAGCATCGTCGTCCGATGGAAGAAAACCAGTAAACTGAGCCACCAGCTCCCTTTAGTGATCGTTGTTAACTATTCTTGTCACTGGAAGTCCCCCCAACCGAAGGCCTAAAATAGCCTTCACGTCCTGCAACATCAAGGTCATCTCGCCACAAGATAGGTGGAACGTGTGAGTCTCAGGCCTCCACCTGTTATAAGAATAGAACGACTCTTAGTTGCCTCAAATTTGTTACAAGAAAGTTTACGTACAAAGAATGCACTCGCACCTGTCTACAGCTGCAGTAAGTAGTGCTGGGTTAAAGAGCGGAAGACCGTGGTTGACAATACGGACAAGCTCGAGGAAGCCAGCACGCCGTATGTACGGCGTATAACGCTCGTCCCACTGATGCGCCCTGGTGTGTGTGCGGGGCCTCAAAGGAGGCAAGGACACCTCTGCGTCGTTGTCACTCAAGATGTGTGCTCGGTGCTGGTCGTCGTACTCCACCTCAAGAATATGGTACAACGGGTGCTGCGTGGGAGGAACCATCCTGTTATAAATTGATAAACAAAGCGTTAGAGTATTCAAATTAACAAAATTCAAGTTAACATTAGTAAGTTCACAAACAAATTCACTAACCTAACTAGCTTAAATCCCTAAACCCAAAATCCTAACTATATTAGATAATAGATACATAATCAATCCATCTAAAACTTTGGTTCTAAAATTACAAGTAATACCCCCGTCTCAAAATAAATACACATTGTGCTTCTCGAGTAGTCAAATATGTTTAAGTTTGATCAAAACTAAAAAAGCAGTATCAATATTTGTATCTCCTAATAAGTTTATTACGAAAGTATACTCCATACTTAATGTAATAGTATCTATTATGTATCCTAAATATAAGTACACTATTACGAGATAACAATAGTCGTTCTCCGTCACATAACAATAGTCGTTCGTTGTGCATTTATTTAGGACGGGTACTTCCTCCGTCACATAACAATAGTCGTTCTAAGATATCGCAAAGACACTAATACTCAATGAAAATAGCCTCTATGCCCCTAGATGCTCCTGCAAATGCTAGCACTAAAAGACCATCATCAACTCTTTTGCTTCTGCGTCGGCCGCTCGAGGATTACGAGAGCACGTGGGGTACCTTAGGAATAAAAAAATTCTAACTATACTAGATAATAATAAAAAAATATATAAAATCGAGATGGAGGTACCTTAGGAGCGGGCGGCCATGACGCGCCGACGTTCGTGGCGCGGCCGGCTAGGGCGCTGCGCGGCGTGGGCAAGTGGCCGAGGCCGGGCCGGGCGGGCGCGGGCGGGGCGAGGCCGGGCGGGCGCGTGCGCGGCGTGGGCGCGGGCGAGCGCTGGCAGGTCGCTGGCGGCGGCGGCGGGCGGGCGGGCTCGCACGCGGTATATATTTGGTCTAGCCGCGCCACGGATCAGGGCGCGGCACTGCCGCGCCAAGGTCGGTGGCGCGGCAGGACCAGCCATGTCATCGGTCCCCCAGTCCGGCCTTCGCCACGTCAGCCCTCAGCCGCGCCACCATGCATGGCGCGGCACAGGCATTTGGCTCGCGCCAGGGCAATAGGCGTGGCCAAAAGTGCTAGTTTTAAAAAAAATCCGACAGTGTTAAATTTAAAATTACATTCAAAGAAGGGTTAAAATTAAAAAAAAATCCTCGTGGCGCGGCCGCCACCGGACGCCAAGTGAAGCACGCACACCCAAGTTGATGCTTGCAGGTGCGCAGCCCAGCTAGCCTTTCCGGCACAGCATCCCATGTCCGAGGAAGCGGCAGCGCCGATCTGATACGCACAAGCGGACACGCGGTACCACCTGCCCAGCTTGTTGTCCATCGGGTCTAGCGGCTGCGGCTGATGCACGGCGGCACGGCTCGTCCGTCGGTCCAAAGCTCCGCGCTCAGTGTCTGACGCTCGCGAAAGGCTGCCGCGGCGGGCAACACAGCCGCGGTTGCTTTTACCGCGAGGATGGCGTGCTAACTACCCGAGTCCATTGTCCACCTGCGCGCACGCCCTTGGCGCCCGACACGCGACGCAACGCACGTCCTTGGCGTACCGCACCACCCCCACCCTACGCCCTGCTTGCACGATGGGAACGCACGCGCTCGTGCAGCCGTGCTCTCGCCGGGATCGGTCGATCAACCGGCAACGTGGACTTTTCCGCGCGCCGCTGTCTTTTTTCAGCACGTCCTCCCAGACTCGCGCTCAGCGCCGGTGCCGCAAGATGGGGACACGGCGACACAGACATGGGCATCCCATCCGCCTCCACAAAAAGTCACGGTTAATCCGGTTTTAACGGAGATGGTTGGTCGCCCGTCTCGGTCAATTAAATAAAAAAAGAAAAAAAAGAAAACCCGTGGACAAGCCCAGCGAGCCCATCCACGCGCCGCCGCTCCGCTCGCCAGATCTGCGCCGCCACCGCGCCCCGCTGCCGCACGAGCCCACTGGATCCGGGCTCCTCCGCACCAGATCTGGCTCCTCCTCGCGCAGATCTTGTGGTGGCCGCTCATCTAGTGCTTCTCCTCGCGCGGATCGAGCTCCTCCTCGTCGGATCTAGTGGTGGTCGCCGCCCTATGCTTCCTGCGGTCTCCAGCAGCGTGCCCCGACGTGAGCCCTGACGGGAGGCCACGCCATCGAGCCCCGCTGCCGCAGGAGGCCGCGCCACCCGCCCCGACGTGAGGCCGCACAAGGATGCTAGAGGAGAGCGGGTGAGGGAGACGAGATGGTTGCGAGCCGCGCGCGCCCCTGCTCTAGGGAGCTACGCCGTCGATGATGTGTGAGAGAGAGATGAGGGAGGCGAGCTGTTGAGGGATTGGAGATGGAGGGACCTCGGGAGGGAGAGGAGGGAACTCGGAAGGGAGGCGAGCGGCTAAGCGCTCGGACCTGTTGGGGAGCAGAGGAAACCCTAAGGTGTGGTTTTATACTTGGTCGCGCCTATTGGGTCTGGTTTGGGTCGTCTGGGCCTCGGCCTTTTTTCAGAGGCGGGCCATTTAGGAGGTTAATAGATTGTAGGAGACAGTTGATTGTAACCGCCTCGGTTAATAAAAAAATGACCGCCTCGGTTAATCACAGGCCTTAACCGAGGCGGTTCAAATGGCCGCCCGCCTCTGAGACCCTTTGCAAAACGCCTCGGTTAAGTTTTATTGTAGTAGTGACTATATTGGCAGATGCCATTCAGAACGCCTTGACTGGCTGGCACGATCAACGCGCCGAAAGCCCGAAATACCTGCTGGCGGCTGGTGTACCGATCTGGCAAAGGCGCAGTGGTGGCAGTAAGCACGACGCCGCCGTCGCGCAGGCCGCCGTCCCCCCGATCCATCCGGGCCTAGCCGACGGCCCAGGCATGGCCCATCGGGCCACTTTCCGTGTCGGGCCGACCCGAAAAGCATGGCCTTTTTAACAGGCCAGGCCGGCCCGAGGCCCGCATCAGCAGGCAGCGTGCGTCGTGCGGGGTCAGCCGTGGCTTCTCGTCTTCTCCTCTGCCTGCGCCCCCCACCCTTGCTGGCGCCTCTCGTCATCTCTTCCGGTCGCTCCATCACCTCCTCCAGCGGCCACCGGCGCCCCTCCACTTCTTTGCCAGCACCGTCAATCTTCTCCTCCACCAGTGCATAAGTGGAGGTGGCGCACCCGAGATCCGACCGCTGATTCCACCGCGCACCCCAGATCTGGCCACGGATTCCACCACGCGTCCGAGATCTGGCTGTGGACTCCATCGTCACGGGGCTCGACGAGGACGGGCGTGGGTCTCGGCGAGGCGACTACGACGGCGACGACCGACGGGCACACCCCGATGGCCACACCGTATTCGATGGGAAACGCTGGAAGATAGGAGGGGTGCGGGTGCGGCCGCCGATGAGGGAAGTGGCTGCCGCAACCGCTGCTGTTGGTTGGGAAGGGCCGGGGCCACCTCCCGCCGTTGGTGGTGGTGGGGGAAGGGGCCACTGCTGCTGGTGAAGGAAGGGGCCACCGCCTCCAGGGGCCGCCATGTGTGCCGCGAGCGCGCCTGGGGTGGGGATGGACCCATGCCTGATGTTGGAGACGGGGAGATGGGGACGGGGAGCAAATGGAGATGGGGAGATGGGGAGGCGGAGGAGATGGAGACGGGGAGTTAGGGTTCGGGGGTGGGAGGGTGGCTGCGTGGGGCAGGGGCTGCGCGGGGGAGAGCCACTGCGGCCACGGCGTCGGCGTGTGGGTGCGGCGTATATATGAGGCGGGGACGGTGGGCCGGGATGGGGAGGGAGGCCCGGTGGGCCATGTTGGGCATGGGAGGGGAGTGGAGTGAGGAGGGGAGGGGGGTGGGCGGGCACGGTGGACGTGGGTGGGCGGGCCGGGCCGGGCAGACCTTGCAGCCCACGGGCCTAAGCAACGGCCTAGGCACGGCATGCTCCCTCGGGCCGGGTCAGCCCGGGCCCGCATGTCACCGGGCCGTGCCGTGCTCGTGTCGGGCTAAAAAACGGGCTTCGTGGCGTGCCGTCGTGCCTCGGGCTGCATGGCCAACTATAGTAGTGACAGGTGCTTGCACGGGGAGCAACAAGAAAGATGGGGGAAGAAGACTGCGCGCGAGTAGTCGCGGATGCGCGGGAAGAGGCCATCCCGCGCGCGAAGAGGAGCGATGGTGAGCGATAGGTACCGAATACTCCGGGTTGGAGAGGATGTAAATTTTGGAGAGCCACTTAGCCTATTGGAGACGTTTGAAGTCTAATAATAGCTAAATTTAGCTTTAGATTTTTTTTTGCCTAATCTCTTGGAGATGCTCTAAGGTGGGTAGGAGATGACAGTTTATTAGGAAGTAAAAGTCGAAATAAAAGAAGTGCAGTTTGGAAAATAAAAATTGAATTGAAAGCAATACTTCGTTCTTTAATATTAAGTAGAGATCGAGATATTTTCTTACAAGAAGGATAAACTCTTGCCGCTAACCCTTTATAGCACGGTGGTCATCTTGGTGGCAACCGCAATAGCATTTCTGAAAACCAGTTCCACAAGTCAACACCTATGAGAGAGGAAAATGAATAAAGGAAACTATTTCATGGCCGCCGCACATTTTATACAGAGAGCTACCAATGACATGTATATATATATAATAAACATATAGGAAGAGAGATTCTCTCTGTGGCTGTGGGTCATTCAATTATTAACTCTGATCCTGGCATGTTTGACTGGTATTAAAGTCAGCTGATAAGTCAGCTGAAGCTATTTTATTGTAAGAGAAAAATACTATATATTCTATCTGATAAGCCGGCTGATAAATTCAAACGCCTAGGATGGATTGGTTCATGGTCATGGGGGCTGCTTGCGTGCATCAACTTCCGGATTGCGTTATCAGTTCGCCTGACCTGGAGTGGATTGGTTAGGCTTAGGCCGTCGGATGATCATCGGAAGGCTGAAAACGTCCGACTGCATAAGTTACAGTAGCAATGGCAACTGCACGGGATCTCAGTCCGGTCCGGCACCCATTCGCAGTGACATGTTGCAGTCACAGTCACGTACCCGACCATCTCGTCAGTTTCGTAGACTTTTCAGCACTCTCGTCCTCGCTCTACAGTCAGCACTCTTCTTACCTTCTCCTAACTCAAACTGTCTTAATTTGGACCTCTATCTCGATATTTATACTTCCTTCATCCCAAAATTAACAGCACATCTCTAATAACTACACATCTCGTTGAATTCAAACTTTTTCAAAATTTATAAAAAAATAGTACCTATATTTATATCTCGTAATATATATTACAGAAATATATTTCACTATTAGTCTAATACTAACCATTACGCATTATAAATATTAGTATATTGTTATTGATTTTGTCAAACTAAAAAGTTTGACTCTTCAAATAGTGTGGTTTACCGTGTTGATGCAAAAGTGGATCTGCAAACACAAAAGACTAATACCCGAATCGATATCCAAAGCGTGCCAGTCGATTTGACCTGTTAATCGACAAGGATGAAGATACGAGCACTTTGGTCCTGACAACAGCGATACGCCCGGAAGTCACGGCCAAGAGGTACTCACGCGGAACTCGAGAATCGCCGAAGGTCGCACTGAAGCGATGCAACTAGCCGAATCAATGAGAACTCGTAAAAAGAAAAAAAAAATATGCAAATTGACGAAGTCACCGAAAAGTAAGTAGATGCAAATAGAAGTAAAAATTGGTTTTGATATTGATTGATATATATTACATTGCCCCTCAATCTATATTTATACCCTGATCTAAAGAGACATAACCAAATACGACTAGGACACCAAGTCCATATCTAAGGAAACACGTGACTCTTACATGAATCATACTCTAACAAATATAGAAAAGAAAATCAACTCCTATCTATTTCCCTGTCCGCCTCAATTACGATGGAATTCTCACCGACATCCTTTCCATCGGCATACTTCCTGTTTCATCGGCAGTAGTTTTCAAGCCTTCCTTCATCGGCATCGATAATAACATCTCCAACCTTATCGGCAACGCCCGAGTCTAAATCAACCTTTCCATCGATCACCACCATTCATCGGCAACCATCTTTACAAGCTGATTTTCATCGGCTGTCAGCGTATACAGTAACTTTCCTCCTGCCAATTAGCCCACTCTGATCATTTTGACATGTGCAAAAAACGGTGTCAACACATGCCCCCAATTTCGGAGTATAAAACCATTAATGCTCCGAAATTTACTCCAGATAACGTTTGCCTTCGCCCAATTACCGTAACTCATCCTCCAAGCCAAAACTTGATCTGTTATCAAATCTAGTCCTGATTCACGCACCTCAGTAAATATCGCACAATTTCCAACCACTCTTGCCCTGATTATGGTTAAGATACCGAAACAATAATCCATCGGCAAGATCCTAACCTAATAATGCCGCCATTTTCAGAATTAAAATATCCTGTACCGAGATCTCTTCCAAGTCATGATTACTTGCCATCAAATCATCTCGTACAATCCCTTGATTATCGTATGAAACAGTTACCATATCCATCCGAACCACCTCGACCCACATGCGCGCGGCATAGAGATAAGTCCGAATACCCCTACTCCAAGCGGCTTATAAATAGATTTCTCCGAACGCTTCGTCTTCTACCCTCGGACTCCAATCTTTGGCATTCTCTCTTTCCGCGGCGACTCCAGCGAACAATCATAGCGACCTCAACCAACAAGAACTTTTCTCCGGCGTCAACCTCGAGTCTCGAGCTCGTGCCCCCATCTACCTCAAGATAATGGCAATCACTTCGACGTCCCTGCGGTTCGTTCCACTTCCATTATTTTTACCTCGATTCCTCCGGTCTTTGCGAGTTCATACAGTTGGTAATTTTCTCTTTTTTGTTCTTGGATCCTCTAAACTTAGGAACTTCGCAACAAATTAGTTATTCAACCGATCGGCCGCATTTCCAATGCCTAGGACCAATGGGCAACCCAGATCCAACTCGATCCGATTAATGCGAGGTTAATGTAATCCTTTTAGAGCACAAAATTTCTCTCTGAATTTATGGAAAGATACATTCCGATCTTGGCCCAAAACCACCAAAGGGTGGAAAGATTGGTACTTGAGGGTCAACAGTCGATGCAAGTACTTTCTGGCGTAAACGGAAGCTAGACCAATGCATTAGGCTATCCATTGCCGATATGCAAAAGAACGAGTCAATGATGATTGCAATTTGCTTACTTCGGGTGAGACACAACAAACACTTTTATGTTTGGACATGGCCCGACTACTCCCACACTTGCCGATGTCTACATGCTCTTTGGCTTGGACATTTCAACTACCGATGAAGGCTCCATCTATGGCAGAAAATCTGAATATAGGGTGAATACCCGCAACATCGGCGGTTGGACGGGATATATTCAAGAATGCCAGAGGACCGGGACAGTTAACCAGACGGAACATGCCACATTCTTGAATATGTGGTTAGAAAAATTTATCTTCGTGGTCGATCAAGAGGACCAACCAACGCCTTCCTCCCCGGGTGAACTCTTGGCCAATGGTGTAAGGTTCCTCTTGGCCGATACCTTCTGAGCTCCACTTATCATCTTCTTCATCAAGTGTCTCAGAAACTTTTGCTTGGCGAACCCATCGGCAACTTAGGAGGCCCGTGGTGGTTTATCAACATGTGGCTGAATGCCCATATACACAAACGTTTGCAATGGGACTTCTTTGCCCAACAATTCCCATGAGAAATTGCTGAAGACCACGTGCTTGGGGATGAGGAATCGGCAACACGCTCACCCCTCAATTTTGGTGAAGCCATAATTGTCCTCCCTAGAATAGAGGCCAATGAAGACCAGATCGGCAGATTCTTCCAAAGCTTCTACAATGGTCTTTCTCGTGATCATAGGGCCTAGGTACCTTATATTGATGAAGAAAACAGATTCCCCTTTCTTTTCAACTTTGCCGATAACACTCTGAATCAAGATAATGAACTCATGATGGCCATCATTACTCCTGTGGCAATCCGAAGAAACACATTTCTAGAGCGGAAAAACACCAATATCACGTATGAATTTTACAATCCATCGGCAGATATCCGTCAATTGGCTTTTGGGCAAGCGCCAATCAAACTTTGTTTTGCCGATGTGATCAAACCGGAGAAACAATCACTGCGGAGCAGATTGGAGCGGGTAGTGTGACTCTCCTCGATGCCGATACTACAGGATGTCGATATATCCATCCGACGCCAAAGATCTTTCATCACCGAATCATATAAGCAATGGTGGCGAGAGTGGAAGGAACAACTGTTTGCAACATCTGCTCACACATATCGGCACATGATCGACCCTGAATACGCCATTCCTGATGACGCAGTAAGTTTCTTTTAACTCCCTTCTGCTTTTTCCTTTCATATATCGGTAAATAACTTTCTCGTGACGGGTTAACAACCCAAACACCATCTATGAGCAAAAGTGGAAACCCTTCGATCTTGACTTGTTTCCCGATATCACCGAACGGCCTAACGCCCCACCTTAGTTGCTTTGACTCACCAGAAGACCCGTGCCAAGACCATCACCTCCAAGTACAAATTGGCTATAGCTAGGGCCACTCCATTGGCTGCTACTACAACCCTGATCAAGGCATTCAAGGTAACAACCCTGTTTATTTCTACTCATGCCAATCACAAACTGTATTAACATTAATCATCGGGGTGTAAGAGCATTCATTTGTATCGTCATCGGCAATTCCTCCGACATCAAGCACCACTACCTCTGACAAACCTTCAGAGGTATTCCTTTGATTTTACATTTTATCTGTTAAATATCATACCTTACACTTGTTTTGCAGCAATAAATGGGTACATCGGCAAGCGTACCAGATGTTCAAGCTCCACAACCAACAAGTGCCGATGCCCCCCAGCCAACCATTGCTGAGGCCCAAGCAAAGCGCAAAGCCTTAATGATGCCGAGGCACAGCCAAAACGACAGAAGTCCATGCCGATCCCCACATCTGCCCCAACGTCTGCAAGCCGGCCAGAATCAGTCGATGCAACTGAGCAAGCAGTTAATCCTCCTGTACAGGACATACCATCGGTCATCATACCCCAAGGGCCAACCACCGATGAGGCCACAGAGGATATCCCATCGGCAAGCTCAGCCGATCCTCCACACGGCATACTCCGGCCGCTTCCTCCAGCCAAGTACAGGAAATTGCCTTGAAACAGGTAAGCCGATTGACCTAGTCAATTTATAATATTCATACTTATCCTTAACTGACCTCTTTTCCTTTTTCTTAGGAACAAGACTCCCCAAACAGCCTATTTTCCTTTGCCATTAACGTTTCTGACGATGATGGAGAGCAAACAAGTTCTTCCCTTGCACTGGGAACAATATCGGCAGAAATTAAGTCCAAGTTGGAAGCTCTCTGGACTTGTTACTGACAGGATACCGCCTAACCGGTAGATGACTTGGACCCCATAAAGGCAATTTTCAAAACAATCCATGGCTGAGGTCCCCGCCGATGTTGAAGAAGCACTCTTCCAAAGCAGACCCATTTAGAAAGCCGCCAACCGCAATATCAGCGGGCTGCTCAACGCATTGCCGATAGAGCAGCTCAAAGCTCAACTCAAAGAAGAGATGCTACAATCTGAAACAGTTGCCGATGAGAAGCACAAGGGCATCGGCAACTTGCGACTTTGGGGCTGAACAGCGAGAAAATCTTAGATTTATCGGCAAAGAGGATGGCTCTATTGGTTGAATTGAAAGAAGTTGAGGCAGCCTTAACTCATGCCCAACAAGAAGAAAAGCCGACTACCCGATGCCATCAAGGCCCTTGAAGAAGAAAGAGACATCCGTGCTCGCAAAGCCTTGGCCATGAAGAAAAAAACTCAAGCTGTGGAGGGTGTCTTGATGAAGACATCAAAGAAATGAAGGAAGCCGACCAGATTCGCGCTGCAATGCGATATTGGCTATCAATCCTTGTTAAACTTGTAAATCTTGTCTATTGCATCGGCACTTTATGAGACATTGACATCCTTGTATAATTTTAGCCGATAGGACTGTTATCGGCACTTATACTTTTATGCATCCATTCAGATACTAGGGTAATATTTCTTTAAATATTTTCCATTTAATGCTCTAGGAAACACAACCCCTTCGAGGGTTTCTAGAAAATATGCGTTACCAGGAACAGACTGATTTATCCGATATGAACCTTCCCAATTAGGAGACCACTTTCCAAACTTTGAACTTTAGTCCCAATCGGTAAAATCAATTTCCAGACCAGATCTCCATCGGCAAACTCCTTTACCTTCACCTTCTTGTCATACCATCTGGCTACTCTTTTCTTATTTTCTTCGATGCTAACTAAAGCCCTTAACCGATGACCCGCCACATCTTCCAACTCATCCTTCATAAGAGTATCATAATCATCGGCTGTCAGCTGATTTTGAGAACGTATTCGCCTAGAGCCAGTTTTAATTTCCCAAGGCAATACTGCGTCGTGTCCATATACTAACTGATAAGGCGTTGCTTTGGTTGTACCATGACATGACATCCGATATGACCACAAGGCTTCATTTAATATTGTATGCCACCTCTTAGGATTTTCTTTAATTTTGCGCTTAATGAGTTTGATGATCCCTTTGTTAGAAGCCTCAGCCTGACCATTAGCTTGAACATAATATGGAGAAGAATTTAAAACTTTAATTCCCATACCTACAGCAAACTCATCAAATTCTCCCGATGTAAACATAGTACCCTGATCGGTAGTGATAGTTTGAGGAATACCAAATCGGTAAACAATATGCTCTTTCACAAAATCGATCATATTAGCCGATGTCACTTTTTTTAAAGGAATTGCCTCAACCCATTTTGTGAAATAATCGGTAGCAACCACAATAAATTTATGTCCTTTGCTCGATGGCGGATAAATCTGACCGATGAGATCGATAGCCCATCCCCGGAACGACCAAGGTTTAATTATAGGGTTCATAGCCGATGCAGGCGCTCTTTGAATATTACCAAACTTTTGACACCCCTGACATTCTTTAAAATATTTAAAACAATCTTCAAGAATAGTCGGCCAATAGTATCCATTCCTTCTGATCATCCACTTCATCTTGAAAGCCGATTGATGCGCTCCACACACTCCTTCATGAATTTCACCCATCAAACTTTTCGATTCATCATCGCTAACACATCCGAGTAAAACTCCATCTATAGTTCGATAATATAATTCATCATCGAGGAGCACATACTTGGTAGCTTGGAACCTTATACGTCTTTCAACCTTTTATATGGATCCTTTAAATAATCGACAATCTCCTTTCTCCCGATCATCGATGTCATTGCCGATGTTAGCACTTCACGAATAGGTTGATACCCGAAGCATCTTTGAGCTAGTCGATTAGCCTCCTCATTATGCAAATGAGAAATATGTTCAAGACGAAAATCTCTAAACCCTTTCAACAATTGCAAACATCTTTCATAATATGAAATTAAAACTTCACTTCGGCATTCATAAATCCCAACCAATTGATTTATAACTAGCATAGAATCACCAAAGATTTCAACAAAGATCGCACGTATCTCCTTGACAATTCTAACCCTTTTATCAAGGCTTGGTAATCGGCTGATTGTTTGTCGATGTAGCAACAATCGGCAATGAAAACTCATACTTCCTTCCTTGAGGTGAAATCAACACAATGCCGATACTCGCTCCTTCACCACATGTGGACCCATCGAAGAAAAGTGTCCAGGAGCAACCTCCAGACGACCCATTGTATTACAATCTTTGAGTGACAAAATCAGCCATAACTTGCTGCCCCTTAAGCGCCTTTTAGTCGATTCGTAACGTAGTTCAAATTCGATAATGCTAAAATCCACTTGCCGATTCTACCACTTAATATCGGCATCGACAACATATACTTGACTACGTCGTCTTTGCATATGACCGTACATTGGCGGAGATAACAAATAATGTCTTAATTTGACACAAGAAAAGTATAAACACAGTACATGATTTTTCGATGGCGGATACCTTGTCTCAAACATCCACTAATCTTACGCTTAAATAATAAATAACACGTTCTTTCCCTTCAAATTCTTGAATAAGAGCTGAACCGATAACGGTATCATCGGTTGACAAATACAACTGAAAGGTTTCCGTGTTGAGGTGGAACTAACCTTTGGAGGATTTGTTAAATATTTCTTAATTTCATCTAGGGCTAATCTTTTTCAGCCCCCCATACAAATTCTGATCGGCTTTCAATTTAAGTAATGGTGAAAGCCTTGATCTTACCCGATGATTAGATATGAATCTTCTAATGAAATTAATCTTACCGATCAAAGATTGCAATTCAGTTTTATTGGCGAGGAGCAACCACCTTGTTAATTGCATCAATAGACTTTCTATCGATTTCGATGCCCCACCGATGCACCATAAAACCTAAGAATTGACCTGCCGATACACCAAATGCACATTTATTAGGATTCATCTTCAATCCATGCTTCCTTGTGCACTCCAGTATCTTTCGTAGATCGGCTAGATGTTTTGTGATATCTCCAGACTTAATCACTACATCATCAATGTAGATCTCCACTAATGTGCCGATGTATTCATGAAAATAAAGTTCATAGCTCTTTGATAAGTAGCACCGGCATTTTTCAAACCAAACGTCATGACTATCCACTCAAACAACCCTACATGACACGGACATCCGAAAGCGTCTTGGGAATATCTTCTTCGACCATGAATATTTGATTGTAACTCTGCATTACCATCCATGAAGTCGATAATTTGATGTCCCATTGCAAAGCATCAATCAACAAATCAGCAATCGGCATTGGATAGCCATCCATCGGTGTGGCTTCGTTGAGATTCACGAAATCAATACAAACACGAAGTTTTCCATTTTTCTTATAAATGAAACCACATTAGAGATCCACTCGCATATCGACATCGCCGAATAAACTTTGCCTCAATTAATTTAGTTATTTCGGCCTTAATGTCAGGAAGTATATTAGGGTTGCATCGGGGTGCTTGATGTGGCCAAAATCCAGATTTGATAGGTAACCGATGTTCAACTATCGATCGGTCTAATCCAGGCATCTCAGTATAATCCCAAGCAAAACAATCTTTATACTCTTTTAACAAATCAGTTATTTGCTGCTTACACTTGGAATCTAACTTAGCACTAATAAAAGTAGGTCTTGGCCTATCGCCATCACCAATATCTACTTCTACTAAATCATCTGCCGATGTGAACCCTTGACCTAATTTTTCCATCATCGGCAAACCTATCCATTAAAACTATTCTTGAACCCATCGCTTGGATCGGTGGAATTTCATAATCAGCAACTCTAAGGAACTCTTTTTCCCAAACTCCTCCTGATATGCATTTAGTTCGCTCATAAGTATCTGATTCTACCGATGCGATGATATAAGAAGAATCACCAGGGACAAACTCAATCTTATCCCCAATCCTTCATGACGAGGCATTGATGCATTGTAGAAGGAACACAACAATTAGCATGAATCCAATCCCTCCTAGAAGCAGATTATATGCACCCTTGCCATTAATAACAAAGAACGTCGTCGACAAGGTTTTCTTTGCCGATGGTCAATTCAACGACATCGCCCCTTTAGCCGGTGACACATTGCCTTCAAAATCCTTCAAACATCATATCGGTTTTGGTCAAGTCTTGATCTCCCTTACCAAGTTTCTGATACATCACATAAGGCATAATATTAATCGTAGCCCCTCCGTCGATAAGTATCTTAGATACAGGCTGCCCATCAACTCTGCCTTTCACAAACAAAGCCTTAAGATGCTGTCTCTCGTCATCGGTAGGTTTCTCAAAAACAGCCATCATTGGATCTAGTGTCAACTGAGCTACTTGATCAAAGAGAACAACTTCTTCCTCATTATCAGATAGTGCCAAAAACTCCATCGGCAACATGAATACCATATTAATATCTGCTGATGGACCCTTATTTTTGTGTTTTACTTGCCACTGCTGATGACCAGACCTCTCATTGGAGGAATTTTCCTCTCGATATAAATCCTCCTGATGCTCACGTTGCATCCTCCTTTTCTGTGTCTTTGTCAGACCCTCCGGGCACCATCGAGGAAACTTGGTTTTCCAAACCGTACGATAACAGTCCCGATTGATTCTACACGGCGTATATTAGGGTCCTCAGAGAATATTTTTTCATCGAGAACTCTTGCGTTTGCCATCTCCTCAAGCTCCTCTTGATTCCTTGGAAAATATCCGGTAGCGTTTACCAAGCCTCTCATGTACACTAAGTCGCCCCTGACCGATCATGCATCGATGCTTCGCCTCGATCGGCTCATTGATAAATAAACCACGATTGCCCGTGTTGAAACCTCCTTTTCGACCGATTGACCCCATAATAACCATTGCACTCGTGGCAATTTTCAGCAGATTGGCAATTTAATACCTTCTTCCCGGCAATGGATGAAAAACAGGCACCTCAATGATCTTTATGTCGATACCATTCTTCCCGACGTCTCTCTCTTCTTTGTTGTCGATATCGGTCCTCATTACCGACGCCAACCCTCCTGCTTTGCCTTCGATGGGTAATCACAATGCCGGTCGAGGAGGGTTTTTGAACCTCGCTTTCCCAAGCAAACCCTTACTTTTTGCATCATCGGTAGTTATCCGATGTTGGGGATCCATCGATGCGTTTTTCTCAAAGAGCCTCGACGTCAATACCTTGGTCTTCCCTTTGGCCTCCAACATATTTTTGAAAAAGGGTGTTGATCAATTTTCATCGGCTTCGGGCCTTGGAAATACCAAACTTAATTCTCCAGATTCAATAGCCGATTATAATCTTGTTGCTCTAACACCTTGCACTCATTTGTCTTTGTGTGAAGTTGCATTGTGCCATTTGTAGTACAAGATCTTCTTCAACTCTTCTCGCCGATGGGATCACATGATTAGGTGATGACTTAATTTGGCCCTCTTGAAGCAGAAGATCAAATATCTTATCGGCCTTGGTGATATCAAAGGTAAACTTTTCTGGCTCTTTCTGACCAAAGGGACAAGATATCGGCTTGTTATTCTTAACTCACTCACTAAGCCGATAATTGGTTCTTCATCGTAATCGTAATCTCCTACTTCTTCAACAAATGATACTTTTTACTCCAATTCTTTTTAGGTTCAAAAACCTAGTATCTTGATCGGAGATCCTTTGCACAAGATGAGTGAGGCTTTCAAACTCCCGAGAAGCATATTCGTCTTTAAGATGTGGCAATAACCCTTGGAAAGCCAGATCGGCAAGCTGCCGATCATCCAGCACCAGGTTGTAGCACTTTTTTTTTACATCTCGTAGCCTTTGCACAAAGCTTTCTACCGATTCATCATTACGATGTCTCAATTTTACTAAATCGGTAAGCTTCTTTTCATGGATTCCAGCAAAGAAATACTTATGAAATTGTTTTTCTAGATCAGCCCAAGTAAAAATAGAATTTTATGGTAATGAAATGAACCATGTAAATGTCGATCCAGACAAAGATGATGAAAATAATCGAACTCTTAATTCATCTCTACTAGCTGCCTCTCCACATTGAATAATGAAGTGATTGACGTGTTCCATTGTTGATGTATCATCTTGCCCAGAGAATTTAGTGAAATCTGGTACCTTGTACTGATTTGGGAGAGGAATTAAATCATATGCAGGAGGGTATGGAGTCCGATAAGAATAAGTATTGACCTTGGGCTTTATCCCAAACCGATCCTTCATAATTTCGCTATCTTATCATTTAAAAAGCATCGACCTCCTCACGATTTAATCGGCTGAATTTCTACAGGAGGTACTCACGATATCCCTCCACATATCTTTGTGGCCCACGATCTCTAGCAATCGGCATATTTGCCGTTACTTGTGGTCCATTAACTTTCTTTGGAAAGGATTCATCAATTTGAGCATGCCGATGCTTGACTCTGAAACCAGCTTGCATATGACCTTGTTGAATCCCCTCGCAACTTCTTGATTTTCTTTGAATCTGTATGTTGAACAGTAAGCATCACGACCAACCATTATTAGAACTCATCGGTACAAAACTTACCGATGGCTGGTAATTTACTAACATTGTTGGATAATTATAACTTGACTTGAGGCATGAATCGAACCCCAGTTTGACTCATAGCAGGGGCTTTCTGCTGCATCGGCAGTAAGCTTGCCGATGGACTTGAATTGGGTGTTTGAACCAAAGGCATCTGGAAACCTCCTAGAGTTGGTTGCACATGAGTTCTTTGTGGTGGCATCTTGAGCACTTGAGCCATCGGCGAAACAACCCGATGGTATAGGAGCTTTTCCATCGCATCAAACACTTGAGGTAACCCAGATTGAAAGCAGATGACTCAGGAGGCATACCATATCCCCACCAATTAGCAGGAATCGGCTATTACGAGACACAAGGCCCGACATAGGCGATGCTTGATAGATCAGTATTAAGCTAAACTCGTTCCTCTGGTAGTACCGGATCCGATCGTATCGGTGTAGATTGAATATTAGGTAAGCCTCGCCGACATCGGAGGAGAAGTAACTTCATACCCTAACGGCCGAGGGAGCCGATGGAGTATTGACAGATGCCGGCTACGGTTGGTGATAGGCGAGCCCAACGTAATGCGGTGACGCTTGTCCTTCTTTGAGAGTTCGAACCACAACATTATGAGCAGTGATTGGACAAGCACATTGGAATAATTAATCAAAGCATGATTTATCGCAGAATTAACCATCTCTTGAAGTTTACCAGATTGGAGTCAAAGGTAACTCGCCGAGGCAACGACAAATCTTGCTTCGGATGACTTGTCCACTCTTGTTCAAAGCTAAACGATCTCGCACAAAGTCGCCTGTATTCTTCTATAGCCTTTTCCATGGCCCGCCTCTCGCTCTTCCTTAAGATCTTCTTTCGATACTCGCGATAATGTTCCCTGAATCGATCTCGGGATTGAACATATTGATCGGATTGATTTGTCCCACCGAGCGTGCCAAAAGATGTGTTGATGCAAAAGTGGATCTGCAAACACAAAGGGCTAATACCCGAATCGATATCCAAAGCGTGCGATCGATTTGACTCGTTAATCGACAAGGATGAAGATCTGAGCACTTTGGTCCCGATAAAGCAGCGATACGCCCGGAAGTCATGGCCAAGAGGTACTCACGCTGAACTCGAGAATCGCCAAGGTCGTGACTTGAAGCGATGCAACTCGCCGAATCAATGAGAACTCGTAAAAAGAAAAAATATGCAAATTGACGAAGTCGGCGAAAAGTAAGTAGATGCAAATAGGAGTAAAATTGGTTTTGATATTGATTGATATATATTACATTGCCCCTCAATCTATATTTATACCCTGATCTAAAGAGACATAACCAAATACGACTAGGACACCAAGTCCATATCTAAGGAAACACGTGACTCTTACATGAATCATACTCTAACAAATATAGAAAAGAAAATCAACTCCTATCTATTTCCCTGTCCGCCTCAATTACGATGGAATTCTCACCGACCTCCTTTTCATCGGCATACTTCCTGTTTCATCGGCAGTAGTTTTCAAGCCTTCCTTCATCGGCATCGACAATAACATCTCCAACCTTATCGGCAACGTCCGAGTCTAAATCAACCTTTCCATCGATCACCACCATTCATCGGCAACCATCTTTACAAGCTGATTTTCATCGGCTGTCAGCGTATACAGTAACTTTCCTCCTGCCGATTAGCCCACTCTGATCATTTTGACACGTACAAAAAACGGTGTCACATACCGTTATGTTAGGTACGCTACATCTATATCCAATATTAAAGAACAAAGTGATTCTTCCGTCTCTTTTTTCACGCTCTCCAAAGAAAGCCAAAAGTACATCAAAGGAGTTCAAGAAGCGAAGAAAGAAATGAAAAAGGATATACAAAATTACACAAAGTTCTCTAGCAATGAAGAAAATAATAACGCTTCTTTGCATTGTGGACAACCAATGCAATTCACGTCACGTATAACGTCAGCTGGCTTGAGATGCTTGTAGGGTGGAGTGTATGATGGAACTGTTAGTTGAACGGTAACGACAGTGCTGCGCTCCTATCCAATGTGAGAGAGGAAAATGAATAAAGGAAAACTATTTCATGGCAGCCGCACATTTTGTATAGAGAGAGCTACCGATGACATGTATAGGTAACATATAAGAAGAGAGATTCTCTCTGTGGTTGTGGGTCATTCATTATTTATACTCTGATCCTCAAATCAATCATGGTTCATATAGTCATATGGGCTGCTTCCGGATTGCGTTATCAATTCGCCTGACCTGGATAGCGTCTTCTTATTTTATTTCCCGAGTGCTGCATAATTATTTGCAGGTTCCCCCCAACCTCAGGTCGCTGCTCAGCAGCTCAGTCTTTCTCTTGAGTTCTTTTTAAAAACAAAAACAAAAAAGAAAGAAAGAAAGAAGTGCCTTCTTTCTGTCCGTATGAAACTAAACGAGGATTGGTCAAATCCAAGGTCCCTCGCGTACGTATTTCCCCTCGCTGGTGTCCGGTGGGTGCAGTGCCGTTCTCGCTGAGGCCCTGTTCGCTGGGAGGAATTTGGAGGAATCTAGATAAATTTGAAGGAATTTGTAAAAGAGGAACGATGTTTTTCATCCGCACATAGTGAAATCCGGCTGGTTTCTCAACCAGCCGAACGAGCCCTAGGGGACATCGTCGTCTACTAAAATGTTGTGGTTTTTGTGCACGAATAGTGTTCGAAACGTGGTAAATTTTCTTGCTTATTAAATTTTTCTATAAAATTGAACTGATTCTAAGATCGCTTGCTAGGAAATCGAATGCAATCCAATGAAGCGCGTGAAGGAGACCGGTTCAGATTCTCTAGCTTACTGAAGGTAAGTCACCGGTGACTTATCCCATGCCTGATGCCCTCCATTCCACATCCAACGATTGACGGTAGAAAGCAACTTTTCCACCACACTAACAAAGCCCAGCACCGGCGATTCTGGCCCAATATGGCCGCACGCGGTTGGCTGCCCTCGCCCATGCACGGAATTTTTTTGGCAGAATTTTTTTTTGACGGAAATGAAAGATTTTTTTAATCGTTTCATTGAAAATCCGAAACTACATGCTTTGCTCCACTACAAGTTTATGTCTTATAAATTTCTGAACTTACGTACGTGTCCAATACCTTACATAGAAAAAAAAACTTTGGGTGCGTACATGATATTTTACATGGCCATTTTACGTGTTCAATATATATGACAGCTTATATTTTATTAGAAAAACCTCTCAATTATGTAACATAGTTTTAATAGAGTCAGCATAGCACACATACTCAATTATGTAACATGTTAATAACATGTATATTTTAGATCGTGGACGTTCATGTTCGATTATGTAACATGTTAGCGCGTAATATGTTTTAGATCGTCGACGTTCATGATTCAGTTAACGTGTTAATTAGATGTTGATATTTTTTATGTATATAGCATATTTTTTTAAACTGAGTATGTGAATTAAAAATAGATGTTTGAATTTGCATTCAAGATATACTCCCTCCTGTCCTGTAATATAGTGCATTCTAAAAATTTTAAAACATATTAAGAGAGAACATAAAAGACGCATGTACTCTTATTTTATTTCCTAATCAGACGCTATTATCAACATGATTAATGATGATTGGTTGATAAATAAAAAGTATTTAATGCAAAATTTGTGTTTGTCCTCTAGAATGCATTATATTTGAGGACAAATTTTGAATGTTAGAATACACTATATTACAAGGGAGTTTGCTTTATCAGTTATTTTAGTAGGATAATATATTTATGCACAGTCACAGAACGGAAAAGGAAAGGCGAGAACAAGAAAAGGTGCGGCAAGCAAGGCGCTGATTAGGAGGATTTGACAATATCTCTTTTTCTTTTCATAGATTAATTAATATAATTAATTCAAAAAATCTATAAAAAATCAAAGGATTAGATTTATTTGAGATACTACCTCCTAGTAAGTAAAGAAAGTACCATAGTATTGCTCATTAAAAATACTTGGTAAAATGTCTGTTTAATTCTGTTATGAAAATACTTAGTAAAACTATATGTTATTTCTCTGTTTCATATATAATAATCCCAAGTTGGGCTATATTTGGGCCAGAACCACAGCTGGGCTTTTGCTATTTAGGGTGGAAAAGTTGCTTCTTCTTTCAGCCATTGGATGTGAAATAGAGGGCATCGGGTATGGAGTAAGTCACCAGTGACTTGCCTTCAGTAAGTTAGGTAGCGTTTGGTTAAAAGTCAAGGTAGAGTGGGATGGTTCTGTCTCTAATTTGTGGGACGGGATGATTCCATTTTCTGTTTGGTTGAGTAGAGACGGGACCAACCCGTTTTCTGTTTGGTTTGGAAACATTAAAAGTGGGATAAGTGAATGACAGATGGAGCATATTTGTCAGTTTTTTTTTTTTCTCTCTCTTATCCCTTCCGTAGCTTTCCACGCATCCTCCCGCGACTCCTCCGTGCGAACAGGTCCGCTGGTGGGGTTGGAGCTCACGCGGCGACGGCAGGGCCGGCCCCCAGAGCTCGTCTTCCGTCGGCGACCTCGCCGCGCCTCCTCCGCAGCCCTCGACCCCGCACCTCCTCTGCCCTCCACCCCACATCTCCTCTGGCCCGCGCCTCCTCCGCCCCGTGCCCCGACCCTACTCCGCCCGCGCCTCCTCCACTGGAGCTCGTCGGGGACGGGCACGGCGGCGCGCGGCTCGCCAGGGCCGGGCACGGCAGTGCGCGGCAAGGCCGTAGGCGAAGCATGCCGGGACCGGTACAGGAATCGCTCGAGCGCGTGGCTCCTCTCTCTCCTCTTCTCCGCGTCCGGCGTGGCTCCTCTCCGCGACCTCATCCGCGTCCGGCACCTCCGTCGCTCGCTCGTCGTCCCCCTGGGACAGACCCCGTCCGTGAAATTTTGGGGGACGTGGTCGCCCCGCATCTCACACGAATATTCACGTGGAGGACGTCCCGGCTCCACTTCGCCTCCGAACCAAACAGAGTTGATCCTGGGGCCATCCCATGTAGTCCTCCCAACCAAACACACGGTTAGAGAATCTGAACCGGAATGCGACATGGTGGCTCCTGATCCCACGCGATGTCATCGACTAAACAGTGATAGTTGTAGTTATCTGAATTCGTGTCTCCCCTGATAAGGATTACGGAGTACCTGGCCCTGCCAAGACGAAGATATTCCTATATCCTGAAAAATGGAAGCAGCGGTCCAGTTGCAGAGAACCTGCCTGACCAAGATGGTCCAGCACCCATTCGCAGTGACATGTCACAGTCACAGTCACACGCCCATCTCGTCAGCTAGCTTCGTAGATTTTTCAACACTCTCGCCTTCGGTCTACAGTCAGCGCTCTTCTTAACTTTTCCTAACTCAAACTATCTTAATTTTAACCTCTATCTCTACCCTCTATCTCTGTATGTATACTTCTTTTTATTCCCAAATAACTACACATCTCGTTTTTCGGCATCAAACTTTTTAAGTTATCTATATTTATGAAAATAAGTTATTAATATTTGTTCTCCTAATATATATTATTATTTCATTATTAATTTGATGGTAATCATTACGCATTATAAGTATTGGAATTTTTATATAACTCAAAAGTTTGACTTTTTTTTTTTTGCGATGAAAGAAGAATTATATTAGATAATAGCTAGGTACATGAACACGTTACAACTTGAATAGTGAGATGCACAGTTATTTTTGGATTGAGGAAATATATTTTATATCTACTATATATCTTTATCTATACCTAGTATTAGAGAGCAAAACAATTATTCCATCCCTCTTTCTTACTTTTCAGTGTCATTACCTCTCTTGTCTTGTCTGAGCATGACTCATGACCAGCGCTTATACGAGTCGAAACCGCATGTCTTTGTGCATCCAGTGACCATATGAGTCTGATTCTAATACATATTATACCTTGTTTGGATGTAGATATTCAGCCTAAGAATTTAGAATTGGTGTTGGCTACCTCTAAATGTAACTATTTGGATGGTTCATAATTTGAAATTGGAATTATATAGACCCCAATACCAAGTGGTATTCTCTATACTTGCAACCCTCCATCTTCAATACTGAGTCATCCACCTCCATATTGTTCGGCATCCAATAGCCACCTGACGCTCCTCCGCCCGGGCCAGACGCTCCTCCACCCCAACCCTCCAATGGCCGGTCACTGACTCTCTTACTTTGCTTGGACGCTCCTCCATCCCCGCTCAATGCTCATCTGCCCCAACCATCCTTTGTCGTGGGCCGCTGACCCTGTTCCCCCGCCCCGACGCTCCTAGGCGACAACACTCTTTCCTCCCGATGCTCCTCTCCCTCCTCTATCGTCGGCCACTAACTCTCTTCCTCCGCCCCAACACTCTTGGGCGCCGAGCTCCCCCGCTCCGATGCCCCTTCGTCCCTTCTTCCCCATGCCTGTCATCCCTCCGAAATTCCAACATCCAATTCAATGCGCACCCAAACAACAAAATTTGTATTGTGTCCAATTTTAATACCAAGCCTGATTTGGTATTGAACCAATTCAATTACAGGTCCTCCAGCCACAAGTTGTTCAGGTGACCGCGCATCAAGGTGTAAGGAATGTACGTGCATGTTTGCTAATATATATATATTATAATGATATAAATGGGAGAAAGGTTTCTTGATCTGTCATCACTCACAACCGTCCAATGGGATCCGACAAACCTAAGCTCTCCCATGCTCGTAGGAGGTAGAGTGGTGTCTAAGTATGGTGCATGTCTGATTTCAAACAAATTAGAATACAAAGTGTTTCCATGGTTTGCTATTTTCTCATGTGCCCGTGGTAGGAGTTAGAGAAGATTGTTTTATGCACGATGCCGAATCTTATCTCAAAATGAATTTAAATGCATGACATAGTTAATTGGATAGATATCTAAGCCTCCAGTACCCATATAGGTTAAAACAACACACGTCCGTCCAGTCACCCCGTTCGCTTCGCTGAATACTATTCCAGCTGATTTGTCGTGAGAGAAAAATATTGTTCTAACTAAAAAATAAAGCTAAAAAATACGAATTATAAGAGAAGCGAACATGCTAATACGATGCGTAAAGTCCTATTGGAAAGCACAAACGTGTTTACTGGCACAAACAAAATAAAAACTAATATTAATTCTTTAAAATCTATATACAATCTTATCTATGGACTTAATCAGATATAAAATAATTAATTTGGGATAAATGTAAAGGTTACTTCTTTTTTGACCGAGGCAGCACTGCTAATATCTGTGAGCCAGTGACCGCTAGTCGGCCTGCCACACAGCCAGCGTCGCTGTTCTCCTCCACTTCTCCCCTCGTCCCTCCAAACCCACCTCCACCTGCAATCCAAATCAGAAATCACACACGCTCCTCCTTCCCCATCCCAATCACTCCGCATATATACACGCCAGAACCCTCTCCGACTCCACCCAATTCCCCAATTCCCTAGCTAGTAGCCACTCCCAATCTCAGAGCGCGCCGCCGCCGGCCTCCACCGCGGCCAAGAACCGAACCCAGCATAGAGCCAAGCCAGTCCTAGCCAGCCAAGAAAGCTGGGGAACAGCCTGCTTCCTGGGAGGAGGAGGAGGAGCAAGACAAGGAGAAAAGGGGATCTGGAGCCGACGCCCCGATGGCGGTGACGGGCACCTCCGTGGCGGCGGCGGCGACGATGCTGGCGGCGGCGGCGGCCATCTTCATCACCTTCGTCATCTGCTTCTACCTCTTCCTCTGCGCCAAGCGGTACCGCGGCGCCGCCCCCACCATCGGCGGCATCGGCGGCGGAGGCGGAGGCGGAGGCGGAAGCGAGCGCCACGACAGGGGCCGCCCCCGCTTCGTGTTCGCGGGCGCGGGGTGCCACGGCGGCGGCGGCGGCATGGACGAGGCCGCCATCGCGGCGCTGCCGAGGAAGGAGGTGGGCGCCGGGGACCCGCCCGCGGACTGCGCCGTGTGCATCGCCGAGGTGGGCCCCGGGGAGGCGGCCCGCGTGCTGCCCCGGTGCGGCCACGCCTTCCACGTGGAGTGCGTCGACATGTGGCTGCGGTCCCACTCCACCTGCCCGCTGTGCCGCTGCGCGGTCGCCGAGGACGACGACAAGCCCGTGCCGGCGCGGGCGCCCGAGGCGGACCCGGAGTCGCCCAACTTCCCCACCAACGTCCTCTTCTTCGGCTCCCAGGACGCCGTCAGCACCCGGGGCGCCGCCGCGCCGGCGCCGGCGGCACCGCCACCGGTGACGCTGCCGCAGGCGCCCCAGGTGACGGTCGCAGGGCCCATCGCCGGAGTCGCGGCGGTCGTGGAGGCGGCTAGAGTAGCCGCCCTACGGCGGCTGCTGGGCTGCGGCGGCGGCGCCACGCCCGCGCCGACGCCGGCGCAGCAGCAGCAGCAGCAGAACCAAGACTGCGACTTGGAGTCCGGGCTCGGCGGCGGCGAGACCAGCGGGTCGCCGCCGGCGAAGCCGCAGTAGAAGGCTACTCGAATCTTGGTTCCGGTTCCTCTTCTCCTCTCCTCACTGAGCCATTTGATTTGAGGCAACACAGGGAGAGGAAGGAAGCAAGTGTACAGTGATATGTTGATCTGTAATCAACTACTACATATTACTGCTAGTGGAGTACTCGTACTTGTTAGTGATCTATAAACAAGCGCCGCGTTCGTTTGAGTTTATAAGCTATGACTAGAGTACCGTTTTGAAAAAAAAAACTATTCATCGACTGATAAGCTAATACGACTCAGCGAACATACGGATACGTTCGTTTCGGTGTGGGTTGCTTGCCTTGGTCGTGGCATTTCGCTGCCGAAGTGCCGCACTGTGTTACCACATGCGCTCGCCCTGCCCTGCGGCTACGGATGGCGAGACAAATATCTGAGTGGCAAGTGGCAATGCAATGCAGCATCAACACCCCACGTGCAGTTACCAGCTGCCGCTGTCCTAGGCCCTGTTAATATCTCTTATAATATATACTTTTTAGTTTTTTTAGTTGAAATAGTATTTTTCTCTTCTAACAAATCAATTAAAATAGTATTTTAATTTATTTTTTCAGCTAAGCGATGGGCCTGGAGTATCCTGACTGCAGACGACGCTGCTGATCTGTCTCTAGAGAGCCACCCAGTTCAGAAGCTTCTGTTCTTCCGTCTGGCGCTACAGCAAAACAAAAGCAATCGACTCACTTGTAAAACCCCAGAGGCCAAAGCCATAGAGGATGTGAACTCGGCCCTACAAATTGGAAAACTTCCCATGTCAGTGGCATGAGCATGACCTCTTTAGAATCTTCTTCTTTTTTTTCACCCCTGAATTTGCATTTGAACTTTCTGTAGAACTGGTGCGTTCCAAAACGAGCTTCACTATAAAAGCATATTACTACTGAGGTACGGCGTCACATGCCAAACCTGAGCAGTTCGAAGTTGGATTTGGAACAAGCAGTATACTACTAGGCCTTGTTTAGGTAGGCGAATGTTTTTTTTTAAATGATACCGTAGCACTTTTGTTGTTATTTGGCAATTAGTATCCAATTATAATGTAATTAGGCTTAAAAGATTCGTCTCAGTGAATTTCGTCTAAACTATATAATTAGTTTTATTTTTTATTTATATTTAATATTTCATGCATGTATCAAAGATTTGATATGACGGAAAATTTTGAAAAATTTTACAAAATTTTAAAAACTAAAAAGACACCTAGTATGCTGGGCTCCTCACTGACTGGAGGTGGTTGTCGGGCAAACAGCAAAACGTGTCGAGCAACACGTGGACGCTGACACCGCTGTGGATAGGCTCGCGTCCCGTCCCCATCACATCGCCTCTCCATAATCGTAGGTCTTGTTTAGCTGGTGAAAGTTTTTGGAAAATAATACGGTAATATTTTTATTATTATTTGATAATTAATATTTAATTATAATTTAATTAGGTTTAAAAGATTCGTCTCGTGAATTTCGTTTAAACTGTATAATTATTTTTATTTTTTATTTATATTTAATGTTTCATACATGCGTCAAAGATTCGATATGACGGAGAATCTCAAAAAAATTTACAAAATTTTGGGAACTAAACCGTCACGTAATCACACAACACAGGCTACAAACCACGTCGGCGTCGTCGAATTAAAGATTCGGACCTGGGCCATTGCCCCGCCATCGCATTGCCCAACAGTTTCGGCCGGCGGACCTGTTCGTCGCGTCCGCGCCTTCCTTCCTTCCTCGAGCCAGGTATGTATGCCCGTGAACGTGAACCCCTTTCTCGATCTCCTTTACTAATACCATATCTCGTCACGAGAATGATTTTTACAGGAACCGGATCGACGTCTCTATATACATCGGGGACTCGGGCTCGGTCAAATCGAATGTGATATGTTCATCGGTTTCGAAAACAAGGTTTTTCCTAGTGGCGGTTAACACGGGTTCCGTCATCAAAATATCTCAAAAACATCGGGGACTCGGGCTCGGTCAAATCGAATGTGATATATGAGCAATTTAGATGAAGATTGAAAGGGGTTCATTTTGGTTATTTTCATTAGGGATACGTGGGTAATTTGGGTATCGATTTAGGGGGTTCTACTACTTTAGAGTATTTTCCACGGTGATAGATAGGAGTATGAGTAATTTTCAAGAAAACATAGGAGAATTAATTGTTGTTATTATTAGTGACTATTAGAATCTACCAAATTGATGGTCAAATGTTTTTGTCCATTACGATAACTTTTAAGATATATATATCTTTTTCACATCTTGAGAGGATTTGTGTATAAACTTCAAAAGAACTTTCTGATTTGTACTATTCTTCTCATGGGAATCCATTACGTAGAGTTTCTAAATTCTATCGCCGAGCTTCTATAAATTCTTATTCACCAAGTAGTCAAGTAGATGGATGAAATTTTAATTATATACTTTTGGCATGTTTGAATCATCCAATGATACTTCTCGGGATAGAGTCTGTGTCTGAAAATTGTTATTATATGGAGCAGGTTGAAAAGTGCAAAGGCGGCAAATAAAACTTGCTTTTTAAAAAGAAGAAGAAGAAGAAAGTATCTGTCACGTCATTTTCCTGAGCTAATTCTAATTTCAAACTCGCTGGAATCTTATTGGCCGGAGATAGGGAGGATAACCTATTCGGTAGCCTTAAGTTGTCCCCATACGGTTTAGAAAATTTCATATACGTGTGACGACATGACAGAGGAATAATAGGGTTATTAGGCGGCGGATAGAGAAATATAATGACGTTGATCCATGCACACAAACACAGATATATGGTCTTGTACGTATGATGACTTTCTCTTTCTTCGCTTCCAAGTGAGAGAGATAGAATTGCATCGACATGATTATGCTCATGACCCCGGCGGCGGCCGGGATAAGATGTACGGTACGTTATGGGTATTCAAATTAACAAATTGGCAGGAATTGATAGCCAAAGAGGCTTTTCCCTCAAACTTTGTGGCATTCACCCAGGAAATGGGCTGCCAAATTTCAGCTTTTGTGCCCTTCAATGAACCACTTCACTGCGAAAGTTTTTTTTTTCTTCAAAAATTTGCCTTGCACGCAACTTCCAATGTTGGGATTATTTTCCTTTATTTTCTAAAAAGAAAAAAAAGAAAAATTTCAGCGCACAAAAAAAAACAAAAAACAAATCGAGTGGCAGTATGATGCAACCAAGGTCGGCACGGCATTGAACATTGCAGCTTGTCTCCAGTTGAGCCAGCAAAGCTGCACGCGTGAGCGATAAACTAGGAATTCTCCGAATAGCCACGTAATAACTGGCAATGATGGTATTGACAAAGCCTCAAGCGAGCGTGAGGCAAGTTCAGGGCCTGATTGGTTCAAATAAGTTACCTCTTTATAAGTTAAAAAGTGAAATAAGTGATTTATTTTGTCAAACACCACCAACTTATAAGTCACCCCTGCTTATAAGTTTTAAGTTGGTTCACCCCTACTTAAATAGCCTGTTCGCTTGCTCGTAAACGATCGTAAATTTCCAGCCGGGAACAGTGTTTTTCTCTCACACCAAACCAGCCAGCAGTAAATAATCCACGATACGATACGGCCTCCCAAACAGGCTGAAAACTTATAAGTCACCCTTTTCACGTGGGGCCCACACCTTTAATGAGCTTATAAGTCATCTATAACCAAACAGACATGACTTATAAGTCACTGGTTTTCAGTCACCTGACTTATGGAAACCAAACATTCCCTTAAATAAAGGTGCACCAAAAGGGCTGTGGATTCCTAGTGACCCTCTTCCCAGGTCCTAAATATAATGGACTTGAGGTTTCTCTTTTGAGAGAGTGGCTATGATTAGTCAAAGGATGCAATTACAATTAGGCCTAGTGATTATAGCTTGGCTGCTAGTTGCCATCATCGTCTAATGTAGTGCCAGCGCACACATGCCACCCACATCATACGTTGTGCCGCGGCTGCGTGCAGTAGAGGCTCATGATAAGGTGCTCTTAGACATCTATTCAAGGAAATGAGTTAGATGATGGAACACACTTCCGTCGTTTTATGACTGATTTTGGTGCACATTCTTCTTGCCTAAGACACAAGTGGGTAAACTAGAAGATTATTAGGAAGTCAAGCAAATTAAAATTTGAATCGATTTCTTACTAATAAACTGCCGGCCTGAAATATAACATAGAAGCATTTTATGTGCCATGCTATCATTTCTTGAAGTCTCAACTCGTCAAATTTAGCGGCAGTAACTACAAACAACATATAAACCAATTGAGTGAAATGAGGGTGTTACTGATAAAATCTTGAATACAGTACATAAGGACTTGTTAGCTAGCTAAAAGAATGATATTTGTCTCCCTCAAATACAAAACTTTTTATGTTTAATTAGCAAAACTAGCTAGTTCATCAACATGTGGTATTGCACGAACTATAATCTTCATTAGGCATAACCATGGTGCATCTTGTTGTAGCTCTTGTCTCATGACATTATGAATCTAGATTTTCATTTCTTTCAAGTTTGATCTTATTATTTACTACAAATTTTCTAACCTCAAGTTACGTTAGAAACTTTTTTACTTATTGTATTTCTTATCAATAATTATTTTGTATTTTACTAAAAATAATGATTCAGGTTGCATTCTTAAGTACAACAATGGCATAAATGGCCATTTAAACATGCACCATATTGCTCAAGATGGCGGTGGACCTTGAAGTGAGATATTGGATGACTTAACGGTTCTAACCTCAAGAGAACACTAATATATTTAATCTTTATAATCACTGTTTCCTATAAAGAATATCAAACACTAGGAAGGTATAACCACTTTTTTAGTAGATACTAACCTCTCCCACTTCTCAAGATGTTTGAATTTTCTTATAAAGAATATATGTGTAGTTATTGCTTTATCATTATAGTATCAGTATAGATATGTCAAATATTTCAGTTAAAATGTATAAGTTTATCTAAGTAACAATTTATATAAATTATATGTCATGGATATTAATATAATTTTAAATAATTTATTAGTATCGTTTGTTATATCAAAGAATTATATGAATAACTTACAAAACTTATTTCATGGATTATTAATATAATTTAGAGTGAATTCTCAATGTCATAGATATGTGCTTTGTTAAGGGAGCATTTCTCCACATTTGATACACTAGTAGTATTTATACATAAATTTGAGGGATGTTTTAGTTTATTATATATAATAGTAGCGCTGGATAATTTGATAGAAATTAAAAGTGTTACTTCATATTATCTTTCATAATTCTATATGTTTGTGTTCTACATGCAAATTTAGGTGTTACTTTACACTACCTTTTATAATTACAAAGGTGGTAACTTAGAGGGTTATTTTATTCCATCTTTTAAAATGGCAGACATGGATAATTTATATGCAAATGGGATGGTTATTTTAAATTATTTTTCATAATTTATTGGTGGGAAACTTAGATGCAAATTTGAGGGGTTACTATATAAATTTTTTCACAGTGGCAAAAGTGTTTATATTTTTCATAAAATAGAGTAGATCCAATGGCTACTATTGACGATGATGATTATTGTTTACCAAATTAAAGGCTACATTTTTCTAACTTTTGTGAGAAGTTTTAAAATTTATCCTTTTTTACTAATGCTTTTCATGAGAACTAATGTGGAATCTCTAATTAGTAATGGTAAGATGACAAGAAGCCATGGATTCTCCATAAGGAATCTTTGATCCTATGGGGATCCTAATGTGTATTGGAAAGACAAGTAAATGGTTTTAAATATATTATTACGTTTTCATCAATTCTAAATTAATAAGGCATATATTTATCTAGTGAGAAAGCTTTAAGTAAATTTGAGGGATATTTTAAGGCATATATTTATTTTAGTTTGAGGGATATGTTTTCATCAAAGTGTTTGAACAATTTGCTAGGCCGACAATGGCTAGCAAATTCAAAAAAATGTATGTTTGACATGTTTAAGAAAGTGAAAACCACTTTAACCCTTCACACTCTTTACCAAACATTGTGTTGGATATTAGGATGTGAATGGGCTACATGTCCTACCACTTTGTACTACATAGTATAGTACCATGGTAGCATAAATTTTACTTTTTATTTATGCCGGTGGTTTTATGGTTTCTCCAACTTTAACATTGTAGGTTCACTGTAGCCAGGAGTCAGTCAAGCAAAAAGAAAAAGGCTAATGGCCCTGTTTGCTTGAACTACTTCAGCAGTACTTTTCGTCGAACAAACAGTGTTTTCCTCTCACAACAAATCAGCATAAACATCAGTATAAGCCAAATTTCAGCGAAACAAACAAGGCCAATGGCTCCTTACTACTCCTTACTACAGTGCACATGTCAGATGGAGCCGGAGCCAGTGTGAGTGTGCCAAACAGGCCCTAAGAGTTGAAGGCAGAGCTCTAAACTAGCAACAAGATAGCTTCCCATCATAATCAAAGAACACTGGTTGCAAATTCCAAGCGACTAAAGAGTCCCCATTTCCATCAACTTGTTTGAACATGGGCCTGCTGCATTAGAGTAGAAAAATGTCAACAACGAGGCTGGTGAATAGGGTTATGGTTCAAAATTAGGGCTTCTGATGTTTTTTTTATAAAGGGTGTTCTTGTGAGGTGGTTTGCCTGGTGACAACGATGGGAAGTGGTGAGCAGTGAGGTAGGGCATTGCTAATAACAGAAGGTGGAGAATGAATAGTGAGTGGCATAACCAATGGGAGAACAGAAAAATGGCATGATGGTGGGAAAGGTAGGCATGAGCTTACATTATCGTGCGCTTTGAAGGCAAGACAGAGAAAATGATTGATGAAGATGAAAGATGACTAACGCTTCAATCTGTTTTGGTTGGCTACACATTGTTAACTGAGAATCTACGAACACATAGGGCCTGTTCGGCTGGCTTGTTTCCAGCCAGCTGGCTTATTTTTCCTCTCACAGAATCACTGTTCACGTCCTGCCAGAACAGTATTTTTCTCTCACAACAATCAGCCGGAACAGTATTTTTCAGTCCTGCCGAACAGGCCCTATAGCATAGCCCTAATTAAAACCATAAGGACCTAGTATATGAACATGTTGAATTATATGCCCTCCATTTGAAATTGTAAGTCATTTTTAGCTTTGTCATAAGTCAAATGTCTCTAATTTTGACTAAGTTTATAGAAAAAGTGTATATCTATCCCTAATAATAAAGAGGCAAAATTTTCGGCCATTTTTTTCGTCCATCCATTTTTTTCCGTCTCCCTCTGATTACCGGACAATAGAAAGTTTTTTTCGTCCGGACTTTTATATATGACTCGTGTTCGTATGAGTTAGAATAGCTCTTGCCTAGCGCGATACGGAGTCTGATTGCAAAGCACTTGATTTCCTCTATCAAAACTGAAAAGTTATTTTTCGTCGGAGTCAAACTCCATCTCTTCCTCTACTAAATATAAGATCGACAATCCTACTCCTAAAGAGGCAGGCCATGCTCTCTCCCTTGCGCGTTGCATGCATCCCTTCAATTCGAATAGGAATCTTAATCTTATTTTCCAAAAACATCCCTCCAATCTGAATAGAAATCCTAATCTTAATTTCCATATACATCTCTCCAATCCGAATAGGAATCCTAATCTTATTTTATCTTACCTTATCATGTTAAAAACCACAAGTCGCTTTTTCTCGCATGTCATCATCCCTTTTTTATTTTTCTCGCGCGTCGTCCTTTGTCCGAGCGTGACAAACTCATATAAGGTCAACCGTACCATGACTTCGGTGCACAGAACCAAAGAGGAGGACGTCCGTGTGTTGAATCAGATGGAAGCAACCATAGTCAACAGGTGAGAAGGCAGCGGCAAGAGCGGGTTGTCAAGTTGTGTGGCCCAGCGCGAGCATCCGCGCGCGTGGCAAGCGACAGTGGATTGCCAAGCGCACATCGAAGCATGGCATAGCGATTTTGTCGAATCAACCTGATGATGCGCCGTGAGCCCGTGATCAATCAGATCATGCATATGGTCTAACGAAGGAGATCCTACCTTGCTTCATCACCTGGTCTGGATTTGAGAAGCTAACAATAGCCGGCGGCCAGACAACCACAAGGAGACGTCATGGCTCATGCTGCCTCCGTAGCTCTCCACAACTGATTTCATTGCAGATGGATTGCCTCCACAGCTGCATGCGAACTTACCCAGCGAAGGACATCTTTTAGGCACGTCGTTGGATCGTAAAAGAAGGGGGGGATCCATGACGGGTTTGTATGGGAGGTCTGGTGGATCCATGCTCCAGGTAGGTCTCGTCGTTGTCGATTTTCTCGGTCGTAGCTGGCTGGACGTTCCGCGTCCTGGATCTTGATGAACGGGTTTGTATGGGAGGTCTGGTGGATCCATGCTCCAGGTAGGTCTCGTTGCGGCACCGTCGCATAATTTTCTCGGTCCGCTAGCTGGCTGGACGTTCCGCGTCCTGTGCACCTGCTTGATGAACGGCCGACACTAAGAGAGAACAGCTCGCGATTGAGTCCGTGAGTGGATAAGCCTGCATTTCTTTTTTTCTTCATTTTTGTCGATTTTTTTTTTGTAGATACATTGTATCCTAAACTCCATCTAATGCCTCACCAAACAAGTGAATAGGATATGAAGTAGACGGGGCCCGGGTGGTCCAAGGCCACCTCCGTGTCGCCGTTGTTGGAGAAGAAGATGGGGTGCGACGCGCGGCAGCTGTCGTAGTCGGCCTCTGTCACCACCATCACCGAGTCCTCCTTGTACTTGAAGTCTGCACGCGGCACGGACCATGCATGAGTTGGCGGCGATCGAGATTGATTAATGGCGTTTGCCAGATTGATCCAAGAGAACCAACGAACGAATGGGAATGGATCTGTCTCTTACGGACGAGGTCGCCGACGAGGAATCGGTTCTTGGACGCCCACTGGTTGTACCTGCCGCCGTCGCTGGCCGGCGGCACGACCCACCCGTCGTCGCCGCCGACCTCGAACGTGGTCGCGTTGGCGTGGCGGCACAGCGCGCAGGCGAGGACGGCGAGGAGGAGCGCGAGCGGACGGAGGTTCGCCATCGCGTGCTAGCTGCCGTGTAGTACGCGTGTGTGTTCGGACCAGCTGCGAAGCCGAGAGGAAGCACCCACCAGCTCTCGACTGAGCTCTCTATTGCTACTCTCCGCTTGCTGCTAGCTGGTGCGTTGCGTTGCGTTTGTGCTGGGGGTGGCTGGCGGCTGGCGTTCGTGGAGTTCTCGCCGCAACCTGGATGATCGCACTCTCCCGTGAAAAGAACCAATTTTTATTTTTTAGGAGTGGTTTTTTTTAGAAACTGTCGGAGAAACACATCTTTAATGCTTCCAATACTTTTTTTTAGGACTTGGGAAACTCAGGAGTTTTAGAAATAATTTTTAAGGTACTCTTGGAGATGCCACAATGTTTAGTGCCGAAAATAATGCAACCAATTGTGATAATTAAGCAATTCAATTAAAATTATGGAGTACTATGTTGGTTAACAGGCTGTAAAGGCTATCCGGTTTTGAGCAGTCTAGCGCGACAACCTAATGGACTATGAGATTTTTAACAGCTGAAATATCGATCGACAATGTGGCTTATGTGACCGAACTTATGACATGTGCTCATTCGAGTTAGAACGAATCCTGTTTAGCAATGGTATTAGATCTGATTCCAAGATGTATTAGATCTTGTAGACATACTGACACACGAAATCTAATACTAAGACATATTAGATCCCGTTACCACGGGCACGTTTGCTAGTAAACATCTAAAATACCAAACTATGTTCATTAGATCACTGTGAATATATTACGATAGTGTGTTTGTGTGGTATTGTATATATTATTATTATATTTTGCCTCTGGATTTGGTCAAAGTTAGATGTATTTTGATTTAGAACAAATTTAAAACAACTTACAACTTGAAACGGAAGAAGTAGTGGATAAAACTGAGCCTCCTACAAAACATAAGGATGAAACTGCTTATTGGCCTAGAATAACATGCTCTATAAATAAAAAGTTCTCACTCTGGCAGTATTTAATAAGTTTTCAAAAAAAGGGAGACAAAATCCACGCCCGGGTGTAGAATCTTCCCGGCACAGATCCAACACAAGCCTCTTCCTGAGAACAAGGGTAAACCACAACTCTGTACCAAACAATCATCAGGCAAGACAAAACAAACTTGCTCTTCTTCCTAATCATAGCCACTTGGCGGTGGTGGTCGTTGGGCACGTTCGTTTCCATGCATATGTCCAACTGATGCCCCGTGCCGCGTCCCGCGTCGACGTCGTGCCCTCCGATCCGGATTTGGCTCGCGCGGCGGCGTCGGGCTCCCGTTGCGCGCGCCAACGCCAACGCCAATGTCGTCGTCCGATGGCGGCCAGTCGCGCAACAGGCTCGTCGTCGGCGTGCTCTCGGTGTGCCTGCTCGTGGCCATGGTGATAGGGACGGTCGTGTTCTTCGTGAACGAGAGGGCCGGCTACGACTCGGAGAGCAAGCGCAACATGATCAAGACGATGCGCAGCGTGGAGCTCTTCTGCGCGCCCGCGGACTTCCAGGGCACGTGCCGCGACACGCTGGAGTCGGCGTTGTCGCGGACGGACCCGGCCGAGCACCCGCACGCCGCCGTGGCCGCCGCGATCACCGCCGCGGAGCGCGCGCTGGCGGACGGGTTCAACCGCTCCTCCGTGCTGGACGCGGTGCGGCAGAGCAACGACACCCTGGTGTGGGAGGCCATCCACGACTGCCGGATGCTCCTGGAGGACTGCCGGGGCAACGTGGAGCGCGCGCTGCACAGCATCGCGTGGCGCGGCGTGGACGGGCCCGCGCAGGACCTCCAGGCCTGGCTCAGCGCGGTGATCACCTTCCAGGGCTCCTGCGTCGACATGTTCCCCAAGGGGGAGGTCCGCGACGAGGTGAAGAGCACCATGGAGAAGGCGCGGGAGATCTCCAGCAACGCCCTCGCCATCATCAAGCAGGGCGCCGCTCTGGCCTCCATGCTCGACCTCAACGGCGGCAGCCCCGACGACGTGAACGGCAAGGGCAGCAACCGTCAGCTCGAGGAAGAGGGGGAATCCGCTTCGTCGTCGTCGTCGTCGTCATTCCCCACGTGGGTGCCCAACGAGGAGCGGAAGCTGCTCGGCGTCAAGGGCGGGCGGCGCAAGGCCGCGCTCACGCCCAACGTGACGGTGGCCAAGGACGGCAGCGGCGACTTCACAAACATCTCCGCCGCGCTGGACGCCATGCCGGAGAAGTACAGAGGCAGGTACTTCATCTACGTCAAGGAAGGCGTGTACGACGAGACGGTGAACATCACCGGTAGGATGGCCAACATCACCATGTACGGCGACGGGTCCAAGAGGTCCATCGTAACGGGCAGCAAGAACATCGTGGACGGCATCAGGATGTGGAGAACCGCCACTTTTGGTATATATTTCATTGGTTGATTGATTGGAACACGCATGGGCATGGCATTGGCATGGATCATCCACCATAACATGCCTGCACTGCCTGCAGCGGTGGACGGCGACAGTTTCATGGCGATGAAGCTGGGCATCCGGAACACGGCGGGGGTGGAGAAGCAGCAAGCGCTGGCGCTGCGGGTGAAGGGCGACAAGGCCATCTTCTTCAACTGCCGGATCGAGGGCAACCAGGACACGCTGTTCGCTCAGGCGTACCGCCAGTTCTACCGCAGCTGCGTCATCTCCGGCACCGTGGACTTCATCATGGGCGACGCCGCGGCCGTGTTCCAGCGCTGCCTGCTGCTGGTGCGGCAGCCACGGCAGGGCCAGCCGGCCGTGGTCACCGCGCAGTCGCGGCGGGACCACCAGCAGACCACGGGCTTCGTCATCCACCGGAGTCAGATCGTCGCCGACGAGCAGCTCGCCAGCAGCAACAGCAACAAGTCCGGGTCCGCGCCGGTCAAGACGTACCTGGGCCGGCCGTGGAAGGAGTTCGCGAGGACGGTGGTGATGGAGTCCATCATCGACGGCTTCGTGCACGGCCAGGGGTACATGCCCTGGGAGGGCAAGGACGACCTGGGCACGGCCTTCTTCGGCGAGTTCAGGAATGCCGGCGACGGCGCCAACGTCACCGGGCGGAAGGAGATGCGGGGGTTCCACGTGATGGGCAAGGACAAGGCGCTGCAGTTCACGGTGGGCCACTTCTTGCACGGCGCGGACTGGATACCGGAGACCGGCACGCCGGTGAGCTTAGGCTTGTCCGGAGAGGAAGAGTAATTTGTTGTGTGTGTAGACACGGTGTGTGAATATAATCTGTATGTATGTGCAACTGATCAATACGTCGTACGAGGTGAGCATTCGTGTATGTAAATGCGTCTGCATATGCTTGATTGCTCGGATTATAATCGCTTATGCATGTCGAAAGAATGATAGTGTTCGTATACACCATAAAGGTAGAGCAGGTTACAAGGGTATTCGATCCAACTTTGGAAGTCAAAACCCACGTCACACGTGTTCTTAGTTTCGGCTCAGATGACAAGCTTCGTGGGCCTGTGCACTACCAGCTCAATAAGTCTTTTTTCTCTTTATCTTCGTTCTTTCACTGTTTCTCAAAATTAAAAAAAAGGCGGCGACATTCCTAACTAGCACGGCCGTCGCGGCGTTCTCTACTGCTCGCCCGCCGCTCGTCTTCTCCGGCGGCGACCACCTCCGCTTCCTCCGCCCCGGGGCCCTCGCTCGCCTCCGTGACGCCAAACTGCGCCGCTAGAGTTGCGCCCACCGCCCGCCCCTGCCCTCATCGCTGGAGCCGGCACCAACGTCCTCCTCGTCACCTCCTCCTGCGGCCGGAGACCGCGAGGGCATCGCGGCCATGCCGTACTTTGCACTCGCATCGAGGCTCCGCGTGCCCCCGTGGAAGAAGCTCGCGGCAACCAAGCCCGTGGTGCTCTTCGCTCTGCCACCTCCCATCCCCGATCTGCCCATCAAGGCGGTTATCGACTTCCTCAACGCGCCTGACATGGTGTCCGCCTCCTACTAAAGTGTCATGCCTGACGTGTTGCAAGCGTAGTATTAATATGTTTTAGATGTTCCAGAGGTATGTTGCAAGTGTTTCATATGGATATTGCAAAAATAGATGTTGCATATATTGCAAAGTGTTCTAGAGGCATGTTGCAAACGTTTGTTTAAAATGTTTCCTCTGTTTGAGACGTATGTTGCAAGCGTTTTTTTATCTAGATGTTGCATATATTTCACACATATGTTGCAGCAGTATGTTCGAAATGTTTTAGTCTTATGTTGCAAATTGCAAGTGTTTTATCTGGATGTTGCATATGTTTCACACACATAATGCAAATGTATGTTTCAAATATTTCATCTGCTTCAGACGTGTGTTGCATTCAAGTGTTTCATGTTGCAAGTGTTTCGTGTTTCAGAGATATGTTCAGAGAGTGATTGGCGCACGGCTCGGGGCGCCGTGGGGGGGGGCGCGAGCTGAGGGGCGACAGATGGGGTGGCTCCATGCCTGGGGTCCTACGGACGGGGCGTGCTCGTCCTCATCCCAGCTTTCGGGTCCCGCCCGCGCAGAGAGAGAGGAGGTCAGGGGAAAGGAGCGGTGCGGGGTGGGGCGAGGCGGACAGGAGCAGGGCAAAACGGGGCAGACGGGGAAGGACTGCAGTGCGCGTTTGTGATGGGCCGTTCGGTAACGTCTGACGGAATCCTATCCCATCGAACGTACGGGCGCCAGCAATTCCTTTTTAGTTTATGACTTGTTTGGATGCATTGAGCCGAAAAAGACCAAGATAGAAAAAATAACTAATTTTTTCTTGAACCCCTCTCAATCTATCCAGGTTGGGATTTATTGAATACATTTGGAGTAGAGTTAAACAAATCCTTAGACTGTCTTGTAAGAAAAATGGACCCTAAGCCCATTTACTTTGGATTTTGGTGTTTGATGACCAACACAACCAAATTGGACTAATGAATTTGCAAGTGTTTGCTTTGTAGTCCAACAGGGTGCAAGACGTGACTTGGACGAAGGCGACGTGATGATCCGATGATCAACACCTTAAGCAAGACCTTAGGAGCACAAGAAAAGACCCAAGATATCAAGCAAAGTCCAAGCATGAAGTTAGGAACCAAGCCGTACGCAAGATCACGAAGAAACGAGCTCGCAGACGCGACCGAACGCTGAAAGCACGACCGGACGCTGGATCAGTGGCTCGGCAGACAGGCGACCGAACGTGAGGACCAGACGCTGGCGGCAACCGACCAGACGCAGGAACACAGCGTCCAATCGATTACAGTAAGGTTCCGGAGCGGCAAATCTGTGACCGGACGCGTCCGGTGGCAGGCGACCGGACGCTGGACAGCGTCCGATCAGTGTTCTGCCGGCTCAACGGTCGGGACGATCGGACGTGTCCGGTCAGGACGATTCAGCGTCCGGTCAGTAGCAGTTTTGCGGGAATTCAACCCCAACGGCTACTTTCTTAGTGGGGCTTATAAATACAACCCCCAACCGGCCATTTGAGGTGTGTGGAGCTGAGGAAACATACCAAGAGTGTTGATACACCATTTGAGTGATCTCCACATGCATAGTGCTTAGTGTTTTATTAGGTGATTAGCATAAGTGCTTTGCGAAGTGCTTAGGTTGATTAGACCACCGCTTATGCGCTTGCTCTAGGTGTTTGCCTAGTGTTTAAGTGAGGTTTGCATACCTCTTGCCACCCCGTGCTTGTGAGCACAAGTGTTGTACATCGGAGGGGCTTGAAGTCTTGCGAGATCATACCAACCGCGTTTGTGGTGTGGCCGCCACCGTGTACCGGAGGGAACAAGGCCCGCGGCGTTTTGGTCGGAAGCTTGATAGTGAAGACGGCGGGGAGCATCCGGGAGAGGCTTGCCGAGAGGCACATCGGAGACCCACTTGCACGTGGGGAAGGCCCGAGGCTATCCACGGAGTTACCCGACCGGGAGCTTGGCCCTTGCGAGGGATTCCTTGCGAGGGGCTCCAACGAGGACTAGGGGGAAGCTTGCGCGCTTCTCGATACCTCGGTAAAAATACCGGAGTCATCGATGGGAGTTTGCATATCTCTACCTTGCTCTTTAGCTTCCGCATTTACATTGATTACTTTACTACGTTTGCGGTAGAGATAGCAACACACTAGCAAAACCATAGTTGCACATCTAGATAGCTTATCTATTACATAAGTTTTGCTAGGGTTAGAAAAAGAGGCCATAGTTTAGAGTTAGATTTTTTAGTTGCCTAATTCACCCCCCTCTTAGGCGTAACGGTCCCTTCAATTGGTATCAGAGACAGTTGGCTCATATTTGGACCCTTGGCTTAACCGCCGTTGAGCCGACGCTATTGTAGAGTGGTTGGGATGGATACCACTAGGCCTCCACAATTTGACGGCACTAACTTCCCATACTATAAAGCTAAATGGCTTGCCACCTTGAGGCGGTTGATTTGGGTGTATGGAGAGTCACTCGTGATGGGATGAAACCCATCAAGAATCCCGAAAAACCCACAAAGAGTGACAAAAAAGAAATGCATTTCAATGCTAGAGCTAAGAATTGCTTGTTTGAATCCTTTAGCATGGATGTGTTTAACCAAGTGTTCACCTTAAATACGGCACATGAAATTTGGTTAAAACTCCAAGAGCTCCATGACGGCACAAGTAATATCCATGAGCAAAAACATTGTCTAGCCAAGCAAAATTATGATTCCTTTGCTATGAATAATGATGAGCTTGTTCGTGATATGTATTCTCGATTGAATCTAATTATCAATGAGCTCCATTCAATAGGATTATTAAAGCTAGATGATGCGGACATCATAAGGAAGATCATCTCCGTTCTACCACAAAAGAAATATGCAAGCATCATCACCATCCTTCACAACATAGAGAACTTGAGCACCATGACCCCGGACATTGTCATTGGCAAGCTAGTGGCATTTGAAATGTCACGTAAGATGGGTCAAGGAGAAGCATCTTCATCAAGCAAAGGCAAAGCTCTCGCTTGTAGCGAGAAGAAAAAGATGAAGGGCATGAAAGTTGAGTCAAGCTCAAGCTCAAGCTCCTCAAGTGAAGAAGAAGAAGATGATGATGATGATGATGATGATGAACAAGAATCAAGTGATGATGATCAATCTTCCTCCTCCACCTCCGACCTTGATGAAGAATCAATCAAACTTATCAAAAAGGTGGAGAAGATGATCGTAAGGCTCAATGTCAAGGGTGTGCCCATCCAAATTCAAGACCTCGTTTTCACTAATCAAAGAAACGAGCAAAGAAAGAGGGGATGCTATGGATGCGGCGAGTTGAGGCACTTTGTGGAAGTTTGTCCAAACAAGCCCACACCCAAGACAACGAAGAAGGCGTGCAAGAACAAAGCCCTCACAACAATAAGGTCATGGGATGATTCTTCAAGTGAAGAAGAAAACCATCACAAGAGGCGAGGTCACAAGCACTCATCATCAAGCTCTTCTCGTGTGTGCCTTATGGCATGAGGTAACGAAAGCTCATCCTCTAGTGAGAGTGATAGTGATGATGATTTGCCTTCTTACAATACAATTGTGCAACAAAATCTTAAATATGCTAAAGTTTACACTAGTCAACAAAAGAAGCTCAAAAATTTAAAAGAAGAGCTAGGTAGTTCACAAGAAGCATACAAGAATTTGCTTGAACAATATGAAAACTTTACAAATCTCAATGTTGAACTATCTACTAAAATTGAGCAACTTGAGGCTAGTGCAACAACAAGTGCATGCACAATTAATGATAAGCAACTTGAAAAGAAAAATAAAAAATTAAAAGAAAAGTTAGCTAGCTCACAAAATGATTATCAAAGTTTGCTTGCTAAAATGGAAATCATGTGCAAACATTGTGATGAACTAACAAATAAAGTTGCTAATCTTGAGGCCATCAAAAATACCCCTACCAAGGTGTCTAAAAGAAATGACATAAATAAAAAGGATACATCTACCTCTTGCAATGATTTATGTTTAGACTCACCTTTGTGCAACCAAGCTTGTGTTGAGAAAGTGATTGTAGATACATGCACACAAGAGGTTGCAAAAGATAATGAGCAACTCAAGCAAGAAGTAGCTCGCCTCACCAAGGACTTGACTCAAGTGAAAGGCAAGGCGAAGCAAACCCAACTTCATCAAGATAACACCGTCAAGGGAGTGAAGAAGCTTGATGAAGGACAAACCGTGGTTTGTTACGTGTGCTACAAAGAAGGCCACAAGTGCTATGAGTGCAAGGTGAAGAATGGGGGAGGAGCAAAGAAGAAGGAGAAAAAGCAAACAAGCAAGCTCTCCAACACATACACCAACAAGGTGGACAAGAAGGCCTCCACACCTTATCTCTTGAAGAAGAAGAAAAATGACAAGGTGGTGGCCATCAAGGTGAACAAGCAAGCAAACAATGGGGTCAAACGCTTTTGGGTGCCAAAGGAAATTATTTCCAACATGAAAAGTACCAAGAAGGTTTGGATCCTGAAAGGGAAGTAAGAAGTCCGTCAGACGTCGGGGAATTTGGAGACTTGGCAAAGTATGGGTGCATTTCATGGGGTGCATCATGATGGACAAAGTCATTGCCAAGTAGGTTAGTGAATACTATGGACCCAAATTTCCCTTCCCATGTTAGGTAACTAGATGTCATTACTTTCAATTAGCATTTGTTTCAATTGGTATTGTCTTTCAATTGGTATACTCTTAAAGCATCTAGTTATCTTTTATGCCTAATGTTTGCATTTACATGCTTAAATATTTTGTCATGCATTCAATAGGTATATCATATGGTAGGCTTGCTTGGTTCATTATCAACCCTTGGAGCAAACCTACATGGTTTAAAATTGTTTAGGAGCACGACACATAGCTCGTTTTACATTTAACTATCTAATATGTGCCAAAGTCCAAAATTGTAGATAATCTCTCCCAAATATCATTTTTCAAGTAGTATTTTGATACTTAAATCAATGTGCACAAATTTTACAAGTATTCAACACTTGTGTGCACAAATTTAGGGGGAGCTTAATCTACAACTTGGATGCTTTGAGACTAACACTTTTTCAAATGGTATCAATTTTTTTCAAACTTATCTCATGTGTAGTAGTCTCATTGTAAGGAAATTGGAGTCCCCGGAGTTAAGCATCATTCTTTAATTGGCATCATCATGTTGATTTCATTTCATATTTATATGCTTTCTCAATGTATTATATAGATTAAACTCCCTTGTGCAATAAATTGCTAATTATGCATATGTTTTGCTTTCTACCATATGTATGCATACATTTAGGGGGAGCTTAGTCTATATAATGTGAGAGTCAAATTTTGTGATCCATTTCATTCTATACACAAAGCATCACGAAATTTGACCCTCCCTTGTGCTACTAATGTCTTTCTTTTCGGTGTTTGATGCCAAAGGGGGAGAATTTGAAGGACCAAAGGCAAGCATCAAGTTGATGTCTACAAGTGGTAATGGTCCAAGAAAGGGAAAAAAGTGGATTATGGATTAGACTAAGTAATGATAAAATTTGTAGGAATCCATAATGACACATAGGGACTTTTGTAAGGGCAAGATGGCCTTCGATTGGTATTTGAGTAGGATTTTCTAGCATCATATAACCTTGCCCTTTGCATTGCATCCTAGCAAGTAGGTAGTTTTTAAATTTCAAAATCTCTATCATTTGCTTGCTTTGGTCGTGTTGTCATCAATCACCAAAAAGGGGGAGATTGTAAGGAAAATGGACCCTAAGCCCATTTACTTTGGATTTTGGTGTTTGATGACCAACACAACCAAATTGGACTAATGAATTTGCAAGTGTTTGCTTTGTAGTCTAATAGGGTGCAAGACGTGACTTGGACGAAGGCGACGTGATGATCCGATGATCAACACCTTAAGCAAGACCTTAGGAGCACAAGAAAAGACCCAAGATATCAAGCAAAGTCCAAGCATGAAGTTAGGAACCAAGCCGTACGCAAGATCACGAAGAAACGAGCTCGCAGACGCGACCGGACGCTGGAAGCATGACGGGACGCAGGATCAGTGGCTCGGCAGACAGGCGACCGGACGCGAGGACCGGACACTGGCGGCAACCGACCGGACGCAGGAACGCAGCGTCCGATCGATTACAGTAAGGTTCCAGAGCGGCAAATCTGTGATCGATTACAGTAAGGTTCCAGAGTGGCAGGCGACCGGACACTGGACAGCGTCCAATCAGTGTTCTGCCGGCTCAATGGTCGGGACGACCGGGCGCGTCCGGTCAGGACGATTCAGCGTCCGGTCAGTAGCAGTTTCGCGGGAATTCAACCCCAACGGCTACTTTCTCAGTAGGGCTTATAAATACAACCCCCAACCGGCCATTTGAGGTGTGTGGAGCTGAGGAAACATACCAAGAGTGTTGATACACCATTTGAGTGATCTCCACATGCATAGTGCTTAGTGTTTTATTAGGTGATTAGCATAAGTGCTTTGCGAAGTGCTTAGGTTGATTAGACCACCGCTTATGCGCTTGCTTTAGGTGTTTGCCTAGTGTTTAAGTGAGGTTTGCATACATCTTGCCACCCCGTGCTTGTGAGCACAAGTGTTGTACATCGGAGGGGCTTGAAGTCTTGCGAGATCACACCAACCGCGTTTGTGGTGTGGCCGCCACCGTGTACCGGAGGGAACAAGGCCCGCGGCGTTTCGGCCGGAAGCTTGATAGTGAAGACGGCGGGGAGCATTCGGGAGAGGCTTGCCGAGAGGTACATCGGAGACCCACTTGCGCGTGGGGAAGGCCCGAGGCTATCCACGGAGTTACCTGACCGGGAGCTTGGCCCTTGCGAGGGATTCCTTGCGAGGGCCTCCAACGAGGACTAGGGGGAAGCTTGCGCGCTTCTCGATACCTCGGTAAAAATACCGGAGTCGTCGACGGGAGTTTGCATATCTCTACCTTGCTCTTTAGCTTCCGCATTTACATTGATTACTTTACTACGTTTGCGGTAGAGATAGCAACACACTAGCAAAACCATAGTTGCACATCTAGATAGCTTATCTATTACATAGGTTTTGCTAGGGTTAGAAAAAGAGGCCATAGTTTAGAGTTAGATTTTTTAGTTGCCTAATTCACCCCCCCTCTTAGGCGTAACGGTCCCTTCATGTCTCAACAAGAAACCCATATAGGCACCCAAACCCAAAATGGGTAGCAATAAATCCAAAATCAGTTTCCAACAGAGTATCTATACGAGAGACCTATTTTGGGTTGCCTAAGAGGTACAACCCAAATATAGGCATCCTCTCTCCTGGAAACCAATTTGCAGAAATGATTCTCTTTTGGGTCTTGTTATTGGAGAAGATGTCGAATAGATATTGAACCTTTTGGCTGTAGCGCTACCTAAAGGACGAATGGGTCTTATATTTTGGGTGTTGTTGTTGGAGATAGCCTTATGAGTGGTCGACCGGTTATGGATACTCGTTGAATGCTTCACGGATGGAACAAAGAAGTCCTACGTGATAGCCTGATAGGAGCCACCTCCGCGTTCAAAAGTAAAGGAAATTATATTGTTAACAGTAACACTGCAGTGCCCGGCCGGGCGAGCAGCCGAGGAGTGGGCTGCGATGTTAGAGCGTCTCCAATGTATGGAGTCGGGGCTGGGCCTCAGCTGGGTCCCCCAAACGATTTGACATCAGCTGTTATACTACCAGCAATGTATGGAATCGGGGCTGGGTCAATACGTGGCCCCACGCCCATCAAAAACCATCCGATCCCCTTCTTCGTTCTTCCCGATCCCCTCCTCACTCCCGCGATTCGGCTCTTCTTCCCGACCCCCGGCTGCTTTCCAATGCTCGCCGCCGCCCAGAGTCTCCACCACGGCTGCTTTCCAGGACGCTCTCTACTGCAAGATCTGCAAGCTCCAGAGTCCCCACCACCGACCGCCGATCGCTGGTCCAAGTCCGCCGCCGCGGCGCCGCCCGTCGTCACCTTTGCCCAGATGTCCCTGACGACTTCATCTTGGCGGCGGGAGCAGCAACGGCAGGAAAGAGAAGAGCAGCTGAAGATTTGGAACCGGGTTCCATAGATGGGCGCGGGTCCTTGCTCGAATTAGGCTCACAGTGTGAAGACCGGGTCCTATCTTCGAATTAAATGCATCGACCCGGCATAGGAACGCCAATTGCCAACAATAGCCGGAACCCAAATACGAGACTCATTCGTTGGTTCAGGTCGCGCAAGAAAAAGGTCACACACTCAAAACATCATGTTTCCAACAGCGGATGCAAAAGTTCAACGCAGAAGGCCGCCTAGCCAAGCGCCGCTTGCTCCTCGCTGCGCCGCTGGCTCCCCGCCGCGGGCCCACCTCGCCGTCGTCCGAGGAGGAGCTTGAGGAAGAAGGGAGTGGCTGCCGGCGTTGAGGCAGAAGAGGAGCGGGGTCCGGGCCGGCCATCGTCGTGCGAGCTAACTTCACAGCGCAAGCTTTGGATCCGGCCCTAGCCTCACCGCGTGACTTCAGACTTGGCGTCGCTGTGCCCGGCGAGATTTCGACCTACCGCCACCGTGCGGGAGAGCTCCGACCCTAGCCTCACCGCGGCGAGCTCTTCCTCCAACCCCACGGCGATCTCGTCCCCAGCCCCACGGCGCGGCCTCTGCCCCTACCGCCGCCAGCCAAGAAGAGGAGGAAGAGAGGAGCGCACGGCCTTGCCAGAGATTTGCGTCATGGAACAGGACCGACGCGGTCCCGCCTCGCCGTCGTCGTCCGTGGGCCGCCGGACCTCATTCGCGCGTTTCCGCTGCCGTCGGACCTCCTCCGCGCGCTCCTCCTCTCCTCCCTCCGCTCCAACCTCCTGAGCTGGAGCGGTAGACGATCTCGTCCAGCGAGTAGCACTCGTCGGGGTCGCCGCCGGGCGCTAGCGGGAAGGGCTCGTACCACGCCGAGAAGCCCTGCGCCGGAGCCCGGCGCCGGTTGCTCCACCCGGAGATTTGCGTCGTGGAGAGAGGCGACGCTTATTTGCGTTCTGGTTCGCCTGGTACGTAAAATGGGTGCTCTGTTTGCGTCTTCTGTTGGAGCCTGTTTCTTTTAGCTAAGACACTGTAGAGGACGCATTTTGTGTTTGCACGTTTTGCCAACTCTGTTGGAGACCGTCTTAGGGACCAGGCACGCTGGGTGATGGGCCATAGTTGTGTTGGCCAGCTTGCTACCGCTGCCGCTGCACGGCCCAGCCCTGCCTCCTCCTGCTTCAGGATTCCAATCAATGTTCGCTTCATAGATCTGGGACGACACCTGCTGCAGGAAGGCGAAGACCAGGGTACTCTGCCTCCTGCTTCAGGATTCCACCTTAAGCAGGAAGGCGAACATTGATTGATAGTGTTCGTTATACACCTGCTTCAGGATTCCAATCAATGTTTAACCCTTCAATAGGGCTTCCATCTCTACTTTGTTTGTACAGAAGGTACGCTTGTAGCTAGAAGCAAGGCTCTATTCGTTTGTGTCCCCCTACTATCCTAAAAAAAAAGAAAATCACCCTGTTGAGCTCACTCACGACAACTGTAACGGGTCGAAATGTTGTTCTTGTGTAAAACTCCACTGCTGCAGCAGCTGCACAGCAGTAACTATTGAGTTTACCCCGTGGCTGGCGACCAGATGGTACCATGGGACCAGATGCGGCGGGTGAGGATGGGCCCAAAGCCGTGCAAGCCCAGCTTGCCCCACGGCCCAGCTCTGCCGGGCTGCTTCATTTCCTCGGGACCATCATTCTCGCTAGGAAAAAAAATCTAAATTACCTCCTCAACTTTCGCGAAAGCCCGTTTTTCCTCCCTGAACTCCAAAACCAGGCAAAACATCTCCCTCAACTTTTAAAACCGTTTATCTTACCTCCTTGGCCATGTTATAAGCAGTTTTGAATGCGGTTTTGTCTTTTTCTTATTTATTTATTTCGGCTAAATTTTTGAAAAATCATAAAATAAAAAATCCAATTTTGTTGGACTCCACATGAGTAGATCTACACAGTGAACATATAATATGGTATGCTTTAGTACAAAGTTTTTGATGTGGCTTTAGATCTATGCTTTTATGTAATGAATCGGAATAATTCATAGCTGCAGTTTCTATGGTCCAATTGTGATGAAAATTTTATGGTGGGCTAATTATTGTATGATTGAACTGTAGTAAAAATTCCATACTTATTCGATCATGTATAACTTAGTTATAGATTTAGATTTATTTATATTTAACAAGCATAAACCTAAATAAAATCTATAACTAAGTTATACATGATCCAATGAGTATAAATTTTTTTACTACAGTTTAAGCATACAATAATTAGGCCACCATAAAAATTTCACCATAATTGGACCATAGAAACTGCAGCTATGAATTATTCCATTTAATTATAGAAAAACATAGATCTAAAGCCACAGCAAAAACTTTGTACTAAAGCATACCATATTATATGTTCACTGTGTAGAACTACTCATGTGGAGTCTAACAAAATTAGATTTTTCATTTTATGATTTTTCTGTGGTTTACTATAATTTTTCAAATATTTAGCCGAAATAAATAAAAAAGAAAAAGACAAAACCGTCTTTAAAACCGCTTATAACAGAGCCAGGGAGCTAAGATGAACGGTTTTAAAAATTAAGAGATGTGTTTTGCCCGGTTTTAGAGTTTGGTGAGGAAAAACGGACTTTCGCGAAAGTTGAGAAGGTAAGGTGGAGTTTTTCCTTCTCGCTGGAGGCGTGGAGGAGCTCGGCCTCACATTAATCCGCCCCAAAGCCGTGCAAGCCCAGCTTGCCCCACGGCCCAGCTCTGCCGGGCTGCTTCATTTCCTCGGGACCATCATTCTCGCTAGGAAAAAAAATCTAAATTACCTCCTCAACTTTCATGAAAGCCCGTTTTCCTCCACGAACTCCCAAAACCGGGCAAAACATCTCCCTCAACTTTTAAAACCGTTTATCTTACCTCCTTGGCCATGTTATAAGAAGTTTTGAATGCGGTTTTGTCTTTTTCTTATTTATTTATTTGGCTAAATTTTTGAAAAATCATAAAAAAAAAATCAATTTTGTTGGACTCCACATGAGTAGATCTATGCTTTGAACATATAATATGGTATGCTTTAGTACAAAGATTTTTTTTTGTGGCTTTAATTATGCTTTTATGATAATGAATCGGAAAAATTCATAGCTGCGATTTCTATGTATAACTTAGTTATAGATTTAGATTTATTTATTATTAACAAGATTAAACCTAAATAAAATCTATAACTAAGTTATACATGATCCAATGAGTATAAATTTTTTTTTATTTATTTAAGCATACAATAATTAGGCCACCATAAAATTTCACTATAATTGGACCATAGAAACCGCATAATATGAATTATTCCATTTAATTATATAAAAACATAGATCTAAAGCCACAAAGAAAAACTTTGTACTAAAGCATACCATATTATATGTTCACTGTGTAGAACTACTCATGTGGAGTCTAACAAAATTAGATTTTTCATTTTATGATTTTTCTGTGGTTTACTATAATTTTTCAAATATTTAGCCGAAATAAATAAAAAAGAAAAAGACAAAACCGTCTTTAAAACCGCTTATAACAGAGCCAGGGAGCTAAGATGAACGGTTTTAAAAATTAAGAGATGTGTTTTGCCCGGTTTTAGAGTTTGGTGAGGAAAAACGGACTTTCGCGAAAGTTGAGAAGGTAAGGTGGAGTTTTTCCTTCTCGCTGGAGGCGTGGAGGAGCTCGGCCTCACATTAATCCGCCCCAAAGCCGTGCAAGCCCAGCTTGCCCCACGGCCCAGCTCTGCCGGGCTGCTTCATTTCCTCGGGACCATCATTCTCGCTAGGAAAAAAAATCTAAATTACCTCCTCAACTTTCGCGAAAGCCCGTTTTTCCTCCCTGAACTCCAAAACCAGGCAAAACATCTCCCTCAACTTTTAAAACCGTTTATCTTACCTCCTTGGCCATGTTATAAGCAGTTTTGAATGCGGTTTTGTCTTTTTCTTATTTATTTATTTCGGCTAAATTTTTGAAAAATCATAAAATAAAAAATCCAATTTTGTTGGACTCCACATGAGTAGATCTACACAGTGAACATATAATATGGTATGCTTTAGTACAAAGTTTTTGCTGTGGCTTTAGATCTATGCTTTTATGTAATGAATCGGAATAATTCATAGCTGCAGTTTCTATGGTCCAATTGTGATGAAAATTTTATGGTGGGCTAATTATTGTATGATTGAACTGTAGTAAAAATTCCATACTTATTCGATCATGTATAACTTAGTTATAGATTTAGATTTATTTATATTTAACAAGCATAAACCTAAATAAAATCTATAACTAAGTTATACATGATCCAATGAGTATAAATTTTTTTACTACAGTTTAAGCATACAATAATTAGGCCACCATAAAAATTTCACCATAATTGGACCATAGAAACTGCAGCTATGAATTATTCCATTTAATTATAGAAAAACATAGATCTAAAGCCACAGCAAAAACTTTGTACTAAAGCATACCATATTATATGTTCACTGTGTAGAACTACTCATGTGGAGTCTAACAAAATTAGATTTTTCATTTTATGATTTTTCTGTGGTTTACTATAATTTTTCAAATATTTAGCCGAAATAAATAAAAAAGAAAAAGACAAAACCGTCTTTAAAACCGCTTATAACAGAGCCAGGGAGCTAAGATGAACGGTTTTAAAAATTAAGAGATGTGTTTTGCCCGGTTTTAGAGTTTGGTGAGGAAAAACGGACTTTCGCGAAAGTTGAGAAGGTAAGGTGGAGTTTTTCCTTCTCGCTGGAGGCGTGGAGGAGCTCGGCCTCACATTAATCCGCCCCTGCTTCTTCTTGTGTATCGTCACTGATCAGTCGGAGTAATCTCTTGTGATTATAAGCCGTGGAACCGGACACGCTGCAACGGCAGACTCCTGTATGGTTTCTCTCCAGTCCACTACGGACTACGGAGTACTCTACGAGATAACGAGACAGACACTTTCCACCGTCCTCATCAGAGAAGTCGTACTCGTACATGAGTGACTTTGCGTGGGAGGCAGACAGGCAGCAGGGAGCATTAGGAATTTTCAGAGGCATGCATGCCTGCAGGCTGCAGCTAGGAACTCTGACACCTACTAGCTATGAGCTATCGTCGGGGGAAAAGTTGGAGGAAACGCTAGCTTTTCCGTTTAACGCAGAGAGAGGCCGACCGACAGAGGACGGCACGTAATGATCGGGGAGAATTCAGCTAGGAGGGTTGTCAACCGCGCCATCATTCTTCTTCCCGGCCGGGCCGGCCGCATCACCCCACGAACGAACTGAACGCCATCATGCCGCCGCTGCCTGTCGTATTTAATCTTTTTCATTCGTTCCTCCGATCCAACAGGCAACTGCAGGCACGCACGCCATTCAGCAATGAGCATGGCCCCCCACGGCCATCCTCTCTTGTTGCCGAGTGCCGGCAACACTCGACTCCACTCCATGTACATGCCTCCTGGTGCACTCTTTGTCCACAGTGGAGCCCCACTGCAATTGAAGGTTCAGTACCGGCCACTGCTGCGCCTGCATGCATGCGTGCTACGGGTACGGCGGGGCAAAGCAAAGCGAGATGCAATGCATGCAAGAGAATTATGCAAAAAAAAAAAACAGTGTTTATGTAATGTAACTAATAACTAACCTCTGTGAGGCTGAGGAGGCAGGCTGTGAGCAAGCAATAAGCAGCTAGCTCCTCGATCTAAAGCGGTAAGCACGCTTTGGGAGCGCCAACCCCAACCTTAGCTTGTTTTGCAGGCGCTAAAGCGGCATCAACTCCTCCTTTCCCAGGCCAAAGCAAAACAAAAGGAGAACGCCAAACCACAGCCGTACACACTGAAAGCACACGCACCTGCATTGCAAAACCACGGCGCATGCATTTTCTGTGTCTCTCTCCATCCACCGCCCAGCGTAACGCACGCAAACATACTGCACGGTTACGATTACCAGAATAAACAACTCGCAGTGCACCCAACTGCTAGCAATGGCGAGCCATGCGTTTTGCCCTGCCCGCGTGCAGTGTGCTGTATCAGTCTATCTATGGTCTATCTCTGCAGTCTGCAAAGCAGAACCACCCTCTCTGCTAACTCTCAGTTGTGAATTTGTGATATACGGAGTATACTGATACCGTGCCTTTTGCTGCGTAGGAGTAGACTAGTGCGGTAGTGGAAGCCACCTTGCCCGGCCGGCGGCGCCTGCTGCATGCCTTCTTCCTTCCAAAGCAAAGGTGCCGACGACTTTTGCCGTCGCATGCATGGCATGGGGGCGAGGGCGAGCAGCAGTGGGCATGCATGCATCCGCGCGTCGGGAGAAAGAGGACGCCCGGAAAGCTATTTTACTTGCCACACTGGTGTGGTGTTTTTTTTTCTTTTCTTGCTTTATTCCCCCTTTGCTGTCTTTTCCCCTCCTGATTCTGCTCTTTTGGGGTATCCGGATTCCAGATGGGTGACTTTGGCTTGTGGAAACCAAATCTCCATACCAATGTGTAGCAACGAAAATAGAAAAAGGTATGGTGTAGTAGTTTTTTTTTTGTCTTTTCCCTTTTTTTGGGGTGGGAAACCGCAACTATTTAGGGTGCATTTGGATGGCTAAAAATTAGTCCCTTCATCCTAAAAATCCAAAGAATTTTAGAATCAAATAAGGAGTCCGGTAAAAAGACTAGCTCTTCACTAATTAGTTACTTTAGTTGTCAACCTACTTAATTTCCTTGTAACGCAAATAGTTTAAAATGCGTGCATGTATGTCAAACGATTCGACTCAATATCACTGCTCACATGATCACAGAATTAAAACAAGCATGAGTTAAAGACAGACCAAACACGCTTCTGCTCTCACGTTCCATACTTTAAAAGTACACAATTATTCCACTCAAATACAAGTTTAGAACCATCTCTACATGGTATCTACATAGTAGAGAGCGACTAATTAAATTCTTCCTTATAGAGGAGAAATGCAACACTTTATTCTTCAGTTGCACAGTCTTTCCCGAAGCATGCTTCAGATCAACCCGTACCAACACCAGGAATAGTTGCACGTGCTCCGTTCCCCATCAGCAAGGAGGAAGTCCACCTGACCTCATAAGAGAAACAAGAAAATGTCAGCACATAGATGAATATTAGCACATGTGTCGACCCACCAATCAGGTGAAAGACTTACTGTACCTCGATGTTCCTCCCTCAGCCTCAACCATGTTTACAGACTTTTTCTTAAGCTTCCATTTGCTCTCCTCGCAAACCTAGGCATAATGCCAAGGTTTGCCCCAAGTGTAGAAAATTTCTTTCTCCTTGTTCCTCTTCTTCTTGAAGGTGATAGTGGTATTTTGTTTGAGTTATTACTTGAATTTCTTCTTAGAGGAGTTGTGGGAATTTTGAGGATTTTCTACACCACGTACGCACTAGAATTCCCCTCAACAACCTTCTTATCGCGAGCATCCTTTGCTCTCCCCTTCTCTTCAACATCCAAACAGCCAATGAGATCAGCAATGTCGAATTCTTGTCTCTTATGTTTTAGGGAAGTAGAAAAGTAGGTCCAAGTTTGTGGCAGCTTAGCAAAAATGCATGCCACCACAAACTTATCCGACAACACACATCCAATATTCGCAAGCTCTTTTGCCAACGTTTGTATCTCATGAGTTTGTTCTACTATAGAATAATGACCATCAATCATTTTGTAGTCATAAATCTGCTCCATAATATACAACCCACTACCAGCATCATAAACTCCGTATTTGGCCTCAAGTGCATCCCACATTTCCTTTCTAGTAGGCAACCACATGTATGCATCAACTCTGCTGTCACCAAACACGCTGATTATTGTCCCCCTTGAACATTGTATCAACATCATGGAATGCACAAGCCTCATTAGGAGTATGTGGTCCTACTGATCTAGGTTTGACAACGAAATAACAATGCATAGCGATCAGCCATAGCATGCACCTGTGACACCATCTCTTATAACGTGTGTCCTCAAAAACGTTCGATTTCGTCGTGTTCAAAAAGCCAGCTACCGAAAATTCCTTATCTGGTTTGTGGATAGTTAGAAATTTAGGCAAATTCATTTAATATAGAAAAAGGTAAACAACATGTTTCTGACATCAGAAAGGTGAAGGCGTGACCTAACTTAAGCATTTAAACCTTCTTTAGCTTAAGCATCGTGTTCCCCTTTATAGTACGACTTTTCTGACATATTAGCTTAAGCATTGTGTCCCCCTTTATAGTACGACTTTTCCTATACTCAAATTCAAAATATAAAAGAATTTAAACCTTCTTTGAGTTTAAAGCCATCTACATTTGTAATTGGGGGCTCCTCCGTTTCGTGTAGCATCCTCGAATATGAATTCCCTGCTTGTCATCTCGATAAATCTCATTAGTTCTCTAATTGCATGGTCATTATCACCAAAACCCACAATTAGGGCTTGATTGCACTTTCACCTTTATGTAACAAAGAAAAATTGTAAGAATTTCTAAAGAATTAGAACCGGAAATTTCATGCTAAACCCTTTCAAATATTTGAATTGAAGTAATCCAATGTGAATGAGCATCAAAACCAAAGTTTTTATGATTGGCAACCCTTTATTATTATTTGGTTCTTAGATATTCTATGTTATCTTTATTCATGCAAAGAGAGCGCTGGAAGTGGCGTCGCGTTGTGAAGTACTTTGTATAGAATCAGATACTGTTCTCCACCAATCAGTCTTTACTAAATCCTCCAATGGATAGTGAATGGAAATGTCACAAGATCACAAAAGATAGTACTTCACAAAACAAGACCCAAGACTCTTTTCTTTTTCAATTCTTCTTTCTTCTTGCTTTTTTCATTGCCTTCTTCTTGCAATTTTCCCTTCCTTCTTTTGGTTACAGGGAAACTTATTTTGTTTTACTTTTGCTCTTGATTTTGCGGAGAAGCTTCCAACCTCACTGTATTTATGGGTGTTTGGATCCACCTAGCTAATAGTTAACCGGTAAAAAATTAGCTAGGGTGGGTCCAAAGATGCGCAACTAATAGGCTAGCTAATTGTGGGCATCCAACTAACAACTAATCCCCCCGTGCCAAAAGGAATTGCAATTCTCACTTCCTGAGTACTCAAACTATTTAATATTGACCAAATGACATGTAGTGATGTAGAGTATGATACATAATAAGTATCATTACATTTGTTATAAAATATATTTTCATAGAAAACCTAATTGAAGATATAAATGTTCATATGTTTCCTATAAACTTGTCCAATTTAGAAATTGCATCCCTTTTGGGATGGAGGAAGATTTCACTAGCTGCCCCAACCTAGTTAGTAGTAGCAGCTAACAGACTGAAAATACACTTTTGTCCTTACACTGTGTAAAAGTTAAATGACATTATATAAAACCATCAATGCATCCAATTTTTTGCTTGGGATCAAAACACTACGTAGCTAATAGTTACTGGTTAGCTAATATTAGCTATAAACTATTTACCAGCTAACAATTAACTTTTAGTAGATGCAAATATAGCCTTGCTTTCTCAATGCTAGAGATTTTTTTCTCTCAAATTGCTTGATATTGCCAATGTACTCCAGACTGCACACGAAATCTGAAAATCGATTTGAGAAAAACAGTGTCAACGAAAAGTGACATTGCAATTTGGTACCGTAAGTACATGCACACACGAAGAAATCAATCACACAGAGTAGGAGCAAAACCAAAACTAAGGCTCCTTAATCAACAAAGCAATTGTGACACACTGTGATCATAAACGCTTAGACGGTGATCTCCACTCTGGGCTCGAAGGAGAAGGCGGCCAAGAACTCGTTGGCCACGCCGTCACCATTGACGTACTTGGGCAGCTCCTCCCACTGGTTGCTGGCCACGTCGCACATGAAGCAGCCGCTGGCCTCGGCGGAGGCGACGCAGACCATGAGGCGGTCGCCGTGCCCGACGCAGTTGATGTCGGCCCGCATGCCGTGGAAGCCGTGCGACATGGCGGGCGGCATGGCGGCCACCTGTCGCCACGCGCCCCCGGCGAACTCCCAGACCCGGAGGCTGGCCGTGTCCAGGTACTCGGAGAGCACGACGGCGTAGGCTGCGGCGCCGCACGCGACGACGTCGATGGAGTACTCGAAGTAGACGGGGAGGATGCGGGGCAGCTCCGCGAACGTGCGGCGCGCCGTGTCGCAGGCGACGACGGTGCCCGAGTAGCTGAGGAAGTAGGCGACGGCGTGGGCATCGATCTCGCCGTCGCCGTCGCGGCGCGCGGGCGAGGGCACGACCACCGAGGAGTACTGCTTGGACGCGCTGCGCTGCATGTTGGTGGACACCACGTCGCCGGACTTGCTGAGGAAGTAGACCGTGTCGTCGGCGCCGCCGCCCTGCGCCGGCGCGTCGGGGTGGCAGGAGGAGTCGTCCCCGGCCTTGCGGACGAGCGGCAGGGGCCCCTCCCACGAGTCGCTGGACGAGTCGAAGACCGCCATGGAGAGGTCCGGGAGGTCGCCCACGAAGAGGGCCACGCGGTAGTGGGCGCCGGCGCCGGCGCCATACATGGCGATGGCCTGCAGCTGCTGCTGCGCGCCCTGCAGCGGCGGCGGCGAGGGGAGCGCGCGGGACGCGCCCGTGAGCGGGTTGGCGACGGTGAGCGCGCCCGTGGCCGGCGCGCGGTAGAGGACGAGGCCGCCCGACGCGGCCACGGGCACGGCGGCCCCCGGGGCGGCGCGGTGGCAGCGGTTCCAGCTGCGGCCGGCGGCGTCGAAGGCGACGGGACCGGAGTCGGAGTCGGAGAGCATGAGGAACCACGGGTCCCGGGAGGGGACGCGGGCGCAGGCGTCGAGGAAGGTCGGGGACGCCGCGGCGGCGCGCCAGCGGCGGCAGACGGCGCGGAGGCGGAAGTAGGTGGCCGGCGGGAGGCGCGCGAGGACGCGCTCGAGCATGTCGTCGTGGAGGTCCCCCATGCCGCCGGCGGGAGGCGTGGGCTTGCGCTTCCTGCCGTTGTTGTTGGTCTTGGCCCGCGGCGCCTCCATGCGGCGACGTACGCTGGCTGGCTGGCTGCGAGATCTCTCCGAAAGGCAGGAAAGCAAGACGAGTGAGTTGCTTGGTGGCGCTGGAGATGTGGACTTCGGAAGGAATCCCATCCAATTTGGAGCGAGTGCAGTACCTCGGGGGTGGGGAGTCGGCTGCGTGTTGTTCGTGCTGCGCTGGCTCCTGTGAGCTGTGAGCTCTGACCCCGAGAAACCTTGTGTGTTTATAGGGGAGCGCCGGCGAAGGCGAAGGGGAGGAAGCGGAGACTCGGCGACCGGCGAGGAGGCGGCGGCGCTGCTCTTTTTGTCTGCGTTGACATGCAAAGAAAGAAAAGCTCGCCAAGCGCCACTCCCACTCTGCGAGAGCCGGTGGTGGCGGAGATTATTCGGGAGTGGAGTGGTGGACTACTGGACTGGGTGCCTGTGTAACTGTAAAGCCACCACCTCCTGCCTCCCTATTTATACCCGTGCCAGCACGGCCGTGCCCTCCGTACTCCGGTACTCCCCTGTCCCAAAGCAACCGCACCTTCTCCGCAAGCTAAACTTTTTTTTTTACTAAAAAACTAGATATGTAAAAATTACAAATCATATCTTGTTGTTACGTAATAACTATTATTAAATTGATTGTGAAATATATACTTTCATAATAAATTTATTTACAGATATAAATATAGATACTATGTATTGCATATATAGCAAGATTTAAAGAATAAATTAAAGAGCCATTTTACAGTGGTTGGAAAAGTACAAATGGTACTTTCAAGTACTTTTATTTTTTCATTTACTAGCCATTTAATTGAGGAATAAAGTTTATATTTTACTCTTGAGGGTATATTAGTAAGTATGTTTGCTCACTCCCCAAACGTTTGATTCCTGTAACTGTTCATCTTCTTGCTCCTCATTTCTTCCTTGTTACTATACCATCTGCTACTGCGAACCACAAGGAAGGACGCAAGGAACTGACAAGCAGCAGACACACACTACTCGCTTTGCTCCATCTCCATGGTTATTGAACGTCCTTTTTGCTTGGGCTGGTTTGATTTATAAGTCGTATTTTTTTAATCAATGAATAATATTTTTCTCTCACACTAAATCAGTCAACAGTACTTTTAGTCATAGCTTATCAGCCAAAAGCCCAAACGATCGGGGCGCAAAGTCAAGTACGCAGGACGTTGCTGTTTTAGCTTTGCTCCATCTCCATCGTAGACGGAGCCTGCTACGTTGCTGCTGTTTCTGAGCTCGATCACGAGTCACGACGACTTCCTACGTGCTACGGATGCGACGCTGCTGCTTCGATTTGTTCTTCGTTTGTCTGGTTTACGTTGGATATATTACGGGGCTGGTCCATATAATATTTAATAAATTAAATGAATTCTATGGTCCATAATAATGCGTGATATATAGTTTAATATCGTACGAAATTTTGATAAAATGTTGACTCGGTTTATATGGTAGAATATTGTCTATCTATATTGAGAAGCCGAGAGAAGAATGTGGGTGTGTCGTGGCGTGGCGTGGCAGGTGACGACCGGGACGTAAGTGGTTTTGCCACTCAATCCACATAATTACGGGAGTTACTCTCTTTTATATTGGAGGCGTGGCAGACGACGAACGGGACGGGAGTGGTTTTGCCACTCAATCTATATAATTACGGGAGTTACTCTCTTTTATGTTGGAGGCGGCTTCATTGCGGGACTTTTCGCATGTTACCGTCGTCTCCGTCCTTCTGCGTCCGCACGCCATCTCCGTCTCCTGATCTCCTCCTGAGTCTCTTCGCTTTCCCACCACGAGCATATATTCCGAGCTCCTCCGTCAGTTATTTTTCTTAGCGGTCAATCCTTAGTTTGAGTATCATCTACATGCTCACGTTTAAGACACACAAGCGCATATATGATGTCACCAACATGATCATTTTGTTTAATGTCTTTTTTTCTGGATTAAATTGCTGTTAAAATTGTATAATATTCTAACAATCCAAAAATGTGATAGCCAATTTTCGATAGTTGGCTTTGTGAGTATACTGAAACTGAATATCTTTGAGGGCACTCATTACAAGAGGTGGCGGCAGAGGTGCATTCTATGGTTGACTTTCATGCACTGCTATTTTGTTGCTGGACCTAGGGCTGTTGGGCCGCATACTTCTGATGAGGAGCGTGCATTCAAACATGCTGACACTACGTTCAAGGCGGCAATTTTGAGCGTGCTCGGAGACACCATAGTGGATGCATATGTGCCGCTACAGACTGGTAAAGAGATGTGGGACGTACTTGATGCCACATATGGGGTTTTTGATGTTGGTTCTGAGTTGTATGTCGTGGAACAGTTTCATGACTACTGGATGGTCGATGACCGTTCTGTAGTGAAACAAGCTCACGAGATACAAACACTGGCAAAAGAGCTCAAAATTTTTGGTTGTGTGTTGCCTGATAAGTTTATCGCAAGCTATATCATTGCTAAGCTGCCACAGGCTTGGACAGATTTTGCTACTTCTCTGAAACATAAAAAACAGGAGTTTGCCATTGCCGAGCTCATTGGCTCTTTAGATGTTGAAGAGAAAGCGAGGGTAAAGGACGTTCCTGGCAAGAAAATTGGTGAGGGGAGTTCTAGTGTCCATGTGGTGCAGAAAAATCCTCCCAAATCTCACAAGAAAAAATTTCAGTAAGAACTTAAACAAAAGTCCACCACTCCTTTTAAGAAGAAGAACAAGAAAAAGGAAAATTGTTTCACTTGTGGCAACCCTGGGCACTATGCTAGAGAGTGCGAGGAGGCTAAGTGGAAGCCGAACATGAAAATAGCAAACACAGTTGAGACTGATGTAGGAACAATGGGGTATGGTAATTTATTGCCTACTGTTCTTTCAGTTTGTCATTCACCTGATTGGTGGGTTGATACATGAGCAAATATACATGTGTGTGCTGATATTTCTTTGTTTTCTTCTTATCAGGTCGGGCGGACTTCCTCCTTGTTGATGGGGAACGGGGCGTGTGCGGCAGTACGTGGTGTTGTTATGGTCAATCTGAAGCTTACTTCAGGAAAAACCGTGCTGCTGAAGAACGTGCATCATATCCCCTCAATAAAGAAGAATTTGATTAGTGGTTCTTTGCTTTGTCGTGATGGTTTTAAACTTGTGTTCGAGTCTAATAAGTGTGTACTTTCTAAGTATGGAACTTTTGTTGACAAAGGCAATGAGAGCGGAGACTTGTTCCACTTGTCTTTGACTGATGCTTGTTTTAATTCCATAAACCATGTGAGCCACGATAATAAGACAAATGTTTGGCAATCGCGTTTATGTCATATTTAATTTTGGTTGCATGACTCACTTAGCTGGTTTAAATTTAATTCTAAAATTTGATGTGGTCAAAAGTTCTAAGTGCCATGTTTGTGTTGAATCAAAGCAACATCGCAAGACTCACAAGTCCGCTGTAGCGAGGGATTTGGCACCGTTAGAACTAATCCATTCTGATGTGTGTTTGAGGTCAATGGAGAGTTGACCAAAGGTTGCAAGAGATATTTTATAATGTTCATAGATGATTGCACTCGATTTTGCTATGTGTATTTATTGAAAACAAAAGATAAAGCATTATATTATTTTAAGATCTATAAAGCTGAGGTAGAAAATCAACTTGAGAAGAAAATTAAACGTTTGCGGTCTAATTGCGGGGGGGGGGATATTTCTCCAACGAATTTTCTGAGTTTTGCATGGTGCATGGTATTATTTATGAGAGGACACCACCATTTTCACCATAGTCCAATGGGATTGCAGAGAGAAAGAACCACACTCTAAGTGAGTTGGTTAGCGCGATGCTAGAGACTGCAGGGCTATCTAAGGAATGGTGGGGTGAGGCAATTTTGACAGCGTGTCATATCCTGAATAGGGTGCTCACAAAGAACAAAGAAATTACACCATTCGAGGATTGAGAGAAAAAAAGATTAAATCTTTCTTACCTGTGGACATGGGGTTGTTTGGCAAAGGTGAATGTGCCAATAAGCAAAAAACAAAAGCTTGGACCAAAAAATTGTTGATTGTGTCTTTCTCAGTTATGCTATTCACAGCGTGGGTTATAGATTTTTGATAATAAACTCTGGTGTTCCTGATATGATTGTTGGTACAATTATGGAATATAATGATGCGATATTTTTTGAGAGTGAATTTCCCATGAAGAATACACCTAGCACTTCTAGTCATGAATCTATTTTTCTGCCTGAGACACATGAACCGATAATACACGCTGATGTTGAAACCGAAGAAGAAATTCCTGAGAAGGATAATAATATAGTCACTCGAAAAAGTAAGAGACGGAGGACTGCAAAGTCCTTTGGTAAAGACTATATTATATACCTTGTGGATGACACTCCCACAACCATAGCTGAGGCATATTCATCTCTTGACGCTGACTTGTGGAAGAAAGCTGTTCAAAGTGGGATGGATTCTATTATGTCTAATGGAACTTGGAAAGTAGTTGATCGTCCTTATGGATGCAAACCTGTGGGGTGTAAATGGGTCTTCAAAAAGAAGCTTAGACCTGATAGTACTATTGAGAAGTACAAGGTGAGGCTAGTGGCTAAAGGTTATACTCAAAAAAAGGATAGGATTATTTTGATACTTACTCACCAGTTGCTCGTTTGACGACCATACGTGTGTTGCTGTCCTTGGTTTTCTCACACGGTCTTCTCATTCATCAGATGGATGTTAAGACAACTTTCTTGAATGGAGAGCTTGAGGAAGAGATCTACATGGATCGGCCTGATGGATTTATAGCAAAAGGTCAAGAGGATAAGGTTTGTAAATTATTAAAATTCTTGTATGGCCTAAAGCAAGCTTCTAAGCAGTGGCATGAGAAGTTTGACAAAACTTTGACATCAGCCAGCTTTGCAGTGAATGAAGCTAATAAATGTGTCTATTATCGGTATGGTGGGGGAGAAAGTGTAATTTTGTGCTTATATGTGGATGATATTTTAATCTTTGAAAATAATATTAATGTGATCAAGAAAGTGAAAGATTTTTTGTCTAATAATTTTGAGATGAAAGACTTGGGTGAGGCTGATGTTATTCTTAATAAAAAGCTACTGAGAGAAGGAAATGGTGGGGTAACACTTGTGCAATCTCACTATATAGAAAAGGTGCTAAATTGCTTTGGTTATAGCGAATGCACGCCTTCTCCAACTCCGTATGACCCAAGTGTGCTATTAAGGAAAAATCACATAATAGCATGGGATCAATTGAGATATTCTCAAATTGTTGGCTCACTTATGTATTTGGCTAGTGCAACAAGGCATGATATCTCGTTTGCTATGAGCAAACTTAGCCGGTTTGTTTTAAATCCAGGAGATGCACATTGGCATGCTCTTGAGAGGGTGTTGCGCTACCTAAAGGGAACCATGAGTTATGGCATTCACTATACCGGGTACTCGAGGGTACTGGAGGGTTACTGTGATGCTAACTGGATATCTAATGCTGATGAGCTTTATGCCACAAGCAGATACACGTTCTTGCTTGGAGGTGGCGCTGTTTCCTGAAAGTCTTGCAAGCATACCATTTTAACGAAGTCTACAATGGAAGCAGAACTCACTGTATTAGACACCGCTAGCGCTGAGGCCGAGTGGCTTCATGAGCTCCTAAAGGATTTACTGGTAGTTGAAAAACCAATACCGGCCATCTCCATGAACTATGATAACCAAATGGTGATGATCAAAGTGAAAAGTTCTGGGGACAACATGAAGTCTACAAGGCATGTGAAAAGGTGGTTAAAATCTATCAAAAACTGAGAAACTCTAGAGTAATTGCATTGGACTATGTCCATGCATCTAAGAATCTGGCAGATTAGTTTACAAAGGGTCTGTCACGCAATGTGATAGAAGGTGCGTCGAGGAAGTTGGGCTTGTGACCCACTTGAAGTCATTCGATAGTGGTAACCTGTCCTATGTTATCGGAGATCCCATAAAGTAGGTGAAAGGTCCTAATGGCTAGAGGAGGAGTGAATAACCTATTAAAAATTTATATAACAACACTAAGACAAATGATTAGTCAATAAGATAGCGAAGCGAATTTTGCGCTAGCACTATACTTGGGGTTACAAGCCACCTACCCAATTCTATTTTCTATGATCTCTAGTATATCACAACAAAGCTATGTCACTAATATACACTTTGGTGATCAACCTAGTGAGAGTAATACAATTAAATGATACACTATCTATTCTTAACTACCACTAGCTCTATCCAAGTGAATGTATAATGAAATACAAGAGAGTGGTAGAGAGGTATACTACCATAGCAAGTGACCAATGAGTGAATACCAATGAATACCAAGGAGACAATCAAGACACAACGATTTTTCCTCCGAGGTTCACTTGCTTGCCGGCAAGCTAGTCCCCGTTGTGGCGATTCACTCACTTGGAGGTTCACGCGCTAATTGGCATCACACGTCAAACCCTTAATAGGATGCCACACAACCAACATAAGATGAGGATCACACAAGCCATGAGCAATTTACTAGAGTACCTTTTGGCTCTCCATCGGGGAAAGTTCAAGAACCCCTCACAATCACCACGATCAGAGCCGGAGACAATCACCAACTTCCGCTCGATGATCCTTGCTGCTCCAAGCCATCTAAGTGGCGGCAACCACCAAGAGTAACAAGCCAAACCCGCAGCAAAACACAAATTCCAAGTGCCTCTAGATGCAAACACTCAAGCAATACACTTGGATTCTCTCCCAATTTCACATAGATGATGAATCAAAGATAGAGATGAGTAGGAGGGCTTTGGCTAAGCTCACAAGGTTGCTATGTTAATGCAAATGGTCAAGAGAGTGAGCTAGAGGTGGCAAAATGCCTTAAATAGAGCCCCCTGTAAGGAAAATGGACCCTAGGCCCATTTACTTTGGATTTGGGTGTTTGATGACCAACACAACCATATTGGACTAATAAATTTGCAAGTAATTATTTTGTAGTTCAATAGCGTGCAAGACGTGACTTGGACGAAGGTGACATGATGATCCCACGATCAACACCATAAGAAAGACCCTAGAAGCACAAGAGAAGACCCAAGATATCAAGCAAAGTCTAAGCATGAAGATGGGAACCAAGCCAGACGCAAGATCGTGAAAAAACAAGCTCGGCAGAGGTGATCGGACACAACCCTAATAAGGACCGGACGTGTCCGATCAGTTACTCGGCAACACCAGGCGTCAGTAGCTGTGACCGGACGCTAAGTGAAGTAGTGACCGGACTCACCAGTGACACTGTTCATCATCACGGTATTGTTTTCAGCGTGACCGGACGCAGCGGCACTGGACGACCGGACGCACGAAGTGCAGCGTCCAATCGTTTCTAGAGGGTTCCAGAGCGCCGCCAGCGTAACCGGACGCATTCGGTCGATGATGATAGAACTCAGCCCAGAGTTCGATCAGCGCGCGCGCTCAATGGTCGGGATGACTAGACGTATCCAGTCAGGACGACATCAGCATCCGATCAGTAGCAGAAAGCTGGGTTTCGCCCCCAACGGCTACTTTCTCAGCGGGGCTTATAAATATACCCCCGACCGGCCATTTGAGTTGTGTGGAGCTGAGGAAACATACCAAGGTGTTAATACACCATTTTAGTGATCTCCACTTACATAGTGCTTAGTGATTCATTAGGTGATTAGCATAGGTACTTTGCGAAGTGCTTAGGTTGATTAGACCATCGCTTATGCGCTTGCTTTAGGTTTAGGCCTAGTGTTTAGTGAGGTTTGCATATCTCTTATCACTTAGAGCTTGCGCGCACCATTGTTGTACATCGGAGGGGCTTGTAGTCTTGCGAGATCGCACCAACCGCGTTTGTGGTGTGGCCGCCATCGTGTACCGAAGGGAACAAGGCCTGCGGCGGTTCGGCCGGAAGCTTGATAGTGAAGATGGTGGGGAGCGATCCAGGGGAGGCTTGCCGAAAGGCACACTGGAGACCCACTTACGCGTGGGGAAGATCCGGGGCTATCCATGCAGTTACCTGACCAGGAGCTTGGCCCTTGCGAGGGATTCCTTGCGAGGGGCTCCAACAAGGACTAGGGGGAAGCTTGCGCGCTTCTCGATACCTCGGTAAAAATACTAGAGTCATCGATGGGAGTTTGCATATCTCTACCTTACTTTTTAGCTTTCGCATTTACATTGTTTGCATAACTCTTTTCGCGGTAGAGATAGCAACTCACTAGCAAAACCGTAGTTGCACATTTAGATAGTTTATCTTTTGCATAGGTTTTGCTAAGGGTAGAAAAAGAAGCCATAGTTTAGAGTTAGACTTTTAAGTTGCCTAATTCACCCCCCCTCTTTGGCGTTACAGTCCCTTTCAATTGGTATCAGAGCCGGTTGGCTCAATTTAGACCTTTGGCTTCACCGCCATTGAGCCGACGCTATTTAGAGTGGTTGGGATGGATACCTCTAGGCCTCCGCACTTTGACAGCACTAACTTCCCCTACTATAAAGCTAGAATGGCTTGTCACCTTGAGGTGGTAGATTTAGGTGTTTGGGGAGTCACTCGTGATGGGATGAAACCCATTAAGAATCCCGATAAACCCATAAAGAGTGAACAAAAAGTAATTCATTTCAATGTTAGAGCTAAAAATTGCTTGTTTGAATCTTTTAGCATGGACGTGTTTAACTAAGTGTTCACTTTAAATACGGCACATGAAATTTGGTTAAAACTCTAAGAGCTCCATGACGACACAACTAATGTCCGTGAGCAAAAACATTGTCTAGCTAAACAAAATTATGATTCCTTTAAAATCAATGATGATGAGCATGTTCATGATATGTATACTCATTTGAATCTAATTATCAATGAGCTCCATTCAATAGGATTAACGAAGCTAGATGATGCGGACATCATGAGGAAGATCATCTCCGTGCTACCATAAAAGAAATATACAAGCATCATCACCATCCTTCACAATATGGAGGACTTGAGCACCATACCCCGACCATGGTCATTGGCAAGATAGTGGCATTTGAAATGTTATGGAAGATGAGTCAAGAAGAAGCCTCTTCATCAAGCAAAGGCAAAGCCCTCGCATGTAGTGAGAAAAAGAAGATGAAGGGCAAGCAAGTTGAGAAAAGCTCAAGCTCAAGCTCCTCAAGTGAAGATGAAGAAGAAGATGATGATGATGATGATTCAAGTGATGATGATTAATCTTTCTCCTCCACCTCCGACCTTAATGAAGAATGAATCAAACTTATCAACAAGGTGGAGAAGATGATTCAAAGGCTCAATGTCAAGGGTGTGCCCATCTAAATTCAAGATTTCATCTTCACCAATCAAAGAAATGAGCAAAGAAAGAAAGGATACTATGGATACGGTGAGTTAGGGCACTTTGTGGAAGTTTGTGCAAACAAGCTCACACCCAAGACAAAGAAGATGGCATGCAAGGATAAAGCCCTCACATCAATAAGGTCATGGGATGATTCTTCAAGTGAATAAGAAGACCATCACAAGAGGCGAGGGCACCAGCACTCATCATCAAGCACCTCACGTGTGTGCCTTATGGCACGAGGTAACAAAAAGCCTATCTCTAGTGATAGTGATAATAATACTGACAGTGATGATGAGCTACCTTCTTATGATCAAATTGTGCAAGAAAATCTTAAATTTGCTAAAATTTGCACTAGTCAATAAAAGTAGCTTGAAAAATTAAAAGAAAAAACTAGATAGCTCACAACAAGCTTATGCTACTTTGCTTGAACAATATGAAACGTTTGCCAATCTTAATATGGAGCTATCTACTAAAATTGAGCAACTTGAGACTACTGCAAACACAAATAATTGCACAATCAATGATTAGCAACTTTTAAAGAAAAATGAAAAATTAGAGAAAAAGCTAGCAAACTCACAAGATGCTTATAAAAGTTTGCTTGCTAAAATAGAAACTATGTGCAAATATTATGATGAGCTAACTAATAAAGTTGCTAATCTTGAAGCCATCGGTACTACCCCACAGAGGCACGTAAAAAGAAAGGTTCAATTTTTGACATGCCTATAAAGGATGCCTCTACTTTTTGCAATGATTTATGTTTAGACTCATCCTTGTGCAACCAAGTTTGTGTTAAGAAAGTTGTTGTAGATATATACACACCAGAGGTCGCAATGGAGAATGAGAAACTCAAGCAAGAAGTAGCTCGCCTTACCAAGGACTTGACTCAAGTAAAAGGCAAAATGGAGCAAGCCCAACTTCATCAAGATAACACCATCAGGGAGTGAAGAAGCTTGATAAAAGACAAACCGTGGTTTGCTACATGTGCCACAAGGAAGGCCACAAGTCCTATGAGTGTAAGGTGAAGAATGGGGGAGGAGTTAAGAAGAAAGAGAAAAACAAAAAGAAAACAAGCAAACTCTCCAACACCTAAACCAACAAGGTGGACAAAAGGGCCTCCACACCATATCTCTTGAAGAAGAAGAACAATGATAAGGTGGTGGCCATCAAGGTGAACAAGCAAGCCATCAATGGGGCCAAACGTATTTGGGTGCCAAAGGAGATCATTTCCAACATGAAGAGCACCAAGAAGGTTTGAATCCCAAAAGGGAAGTGAGAAGTCCGATGCACTTTGGGGAATTTAGAGACTTGGCAAAGTATAGGTGCATTTCATGGGGTGCATCATTATGGACAAGGAAATTGCCAAGTGGGTTAGTGAATACTATGGACCCAAATTCTTCTTCCCATGTTCTATAACTAAATTTAATTTCTTGTAATTTTAATAAGCATCTAGTTCCTTTTCATGGCTAGGTTTGTATTTGCATGTTTAATCTTTTGTCTTGCATACACTAGGTATATCTTATGGTAAGCTTGCTCGGTGTCATTCTTAACCCTTGGAGCAAACCTACATGGTTTAAATTGTTTACGAGCAAGACACATAGCTTGTTTTACAATTGTTCATCAAATATGTGCCAAAGTCCAAATTGTAGATAATTTCTCTCGAATATCACTTTCGAAAATGATTCTCATATTCATGTGATGTCATCTTTCAAGTGGTGTTTTTTATTCTAAAATCAATGTACATGTCTCCTACAAGTATCCCATGCTTGTGTGCACAAATTTAGGGGGAGGTTACTCTACAAGTTGGATGCTTCGAGACTAACACCTTTTCAAGCTTATCATGTGTGTAGTAGTCTCATTGCAAGAAAAATGGAGTCTCCGGAGTTAAGCATCATACTTCAAATATCCACCACCTATTGCAAGTGATATAAATCAAATTGGTTTTCACATGTGGTATTTCTAAACCGATACCATTATGTTGATTTCATTTTGGTATTGATATATTTTCTCCATGCATTACATAGATTAAACTCCCTTGAGCATTAATTTGCCAATTATGCATAAACTATATTCTCCATCATATGTATGCATATATTTAGAGGGAGCTTAGTCTATTTAATATGAGAGTCAAATTTTGTGACCTACTCCACTCCACATACAAAGGATCACAAAGTTTGACTCTCCCTTGTGCTACTAATATCTTCCTTTTTGGTGTTTGATTCCAAAGGGGGAGAATTTGTAGGACCAAAAGCAAACTCGATCATAATAATTTACAAGTGGTAATGGTCCGAGAAAGAGAGGATAGTGGATTATGAAGTTAGGGGAGGCTTAAATCCATAATACCACATGAGGACATTTGCAAGGGCAAGATAAGTTTCCAAAGTTGTTTACATGTGGTATCTTTTAGCATCATATAATCTTGCCCTTTACATTGCATCCTAGCAAGTAAATAGTTTTTAAATTCCAAAAATTTTATTATTTGCTTGTTTTGGTCGTGTTGTCATCAATCACTAAAAAGGGGGAAATTGTAAAGAAAATGGACCATAGGCCCTTTTACTTTGGATTTTGGTGTTTGATGACCAACACAACCAAATTAGACTAATAAATTTGTAAGTAATTATTTTATAGTTAAATAGGGTGCAAGACGTGACTTGGATGAAGGCGACATGATGATCCCACGATCAACACCATAAGCAAGACCCTAGAGGCACAAGAGAAGATCCAAGATATCAAGTAAAGTCCAAGCATGAAGATGGGAAACAAGCCGGACGCAAGATCACGAAGAAACGAGCTCGGCAGAGGTGACCGGACGCGACCCTAATAAGGAACGAACGTGTCCGATCAGTTGCTCGGCAACACCAGGCGTCGGCAGCTGTGACCGAACATTGAGCGAAGCAGTGACCGGACACACCGGTGACACTGTTCATTGTTACGGTATTGTTTTTAGCGTGACCGGACGCAGAGGCACTAGACGACCGGACGCACGAAGTGCAGCGTCCGATCATGTCTAGAGAGATTCCAGAGCGTCGCCAACGCGACCAGACGTGTCAGGTCGATGATGACCGGACTTAGCCTAGAGTCTGATCAGCGCGCGCGCTCAACGGTCGGGACGACCGGATGTGTCTGGTCAGGACGACAGCAGCGTCCGGTTAGTAGCAGAAAGCTAGGTTTCATCCCCAATGGCTACTTTCTCAACGGGGCTTATAAATAGACCCCCTAACCGGCCATTTGAGTTGTGTGGAGCTAAGGAAACATACCAAGGGTGTTAATACACCATTTTAGTGATCTCCACTTGCATAGTGCTTAGAGATTCATTAGGTGATTAGTGTAGGTACTTTGCGAAGTGTTTAGGTTGATTAGACCATCACTTATGCACTTGCTCTAGGTTTAGGCGTAGTGTTTAGTGAGGTTTGCATACCTCTTACCACTCGGTGCTTGCGTGCACCATTGTTGTACATCGGAGGAGCTTGTAGTCTTTCGAGATCGCACCAACCGTGTTTGTGGTGTGGCTGCCACCGTGTACCGAAGGGAACAAGGCCTGCGGTGGTTTGGCCGGAAGCTTGATAGTGAAGACGGCGGGGAGCAATCCGGGAGAGGCTTGCCGAAGGCACACTGGAGACCCACTTACGCGTGAGAAAGGCCCGGGGCTATCCATAAAGTTACACGACCAGGAGCTTGGCCTTTGCGAGGGATTCCTTGCGAGGGGCTCCAACGAGGACTAGGGGGAGCTTGCGCGCTTCTCGATACCTCGGTAAAAATACCGGAGTCATTGACAGAAGTTTGCATATCTCTACCTTACTCTTTAGCTTCTGCATTTATATTGTTTGCATAATTCTTTTTGCGGTAGAGATAGCAACACACTAGCAAAACCGTAGTTGCACATTTAGATAGTTTATCTTTTGCATTGGTTTTGTTAAGGGTAGAAAAAGAAGCCATAGTTTAGAGTTAGACTTTTAAGTTGCCTAATGCACCCCCCCTTTTGGCGTTACAGTCCCTTTCAATTGGTACCAGAGGCGGTTGGCTCAATTTGGACCTTTGGCTTCACCGCCGTTGAGCCAACGCTATTTAAAGTGGTTGGGATGGATACCTCTAGGCCTCCGCACTTTGACAGCACTAACTTCCCCTCTTAGGCGTCATGGTCCCTTTCACCCCCAACGAAATAGAGCCGTTGGCTCCTCAGTCCTTTAAAATTTGGGCTGACCGGACGCTGGACCTCTGCGTCCGGTCGCCTGATGATTGCCACATGTCATTAGCTTCAAATGCTGAATGACCGATCTCAACGGCTAGTCTGCTTCATGCCATGGGTTAAATTATAATCGGACGCACTGCTCAAAGTGACCGGACGCTTCACCACTGGAGTCCGGTCGTTTCCAGTAAGGCACCAGAGCCGGTTTTTCTTGACCGGACGCGTCCGGTCCACCATGGCCGGACGCGCCGGTGCGTCCGCTCCTCCTTCTCTTCTTTGCGTCCTGCCACGTCAGTAGGACCGAACGTTGAACAGTGTTCGATCAGAGTCCAGTCACCTGCGTCCGGTCTCAGGCCAAGAGTAGCCCGAGCACACCACTGATTTTATAAATGACCGGACGCTGCTCCCCCGAGTCCGGTCACCATGTGACCGGTGGCCGGTCACTATTTTCAGTGACTATCACCTCCTTCACTTCACCAACTTCTCCACCCTTGCTCAAATGTGCCAAACACCAAGTGTATCACCTTGTGCACGTGTGTTAGCATATTTCCACAAATATTTTTAAGGGTGTTGGCTCTCCACTAGATCCTAAATGCATATTGAATGAGTTAGAGCATCTAGTGGTACTTTGATAACCGCATTTCGATATGAGTTTCACCCCTCTTAATAGTATGACTATCGATCATAAATATGATCACACTCACTAAGTGTCTCGATCACCAAAACGAAAAAGCTCCTATCAAGTTTCACCTTTGCCTTGAGCTTTTTGTTTTTCTCTTTCTTCTTTTTCAAGTCCAAGCATTTGATCATCACCATACCACCATCATCATCATGATCTTCACCATTGCTTCATCACTTGAAGTAGTGCTACATATCTCATAATCGCTTTGATAAACTAGGTTAGCACATAGGGTTTCATCAATTCACCAAAACCAAACTAGAGCCATCAGTATGATGGTGAAACAAGCTAGTGGTTGACTGAGAGAGAGACCCCTTATGCTAAGGTCTGAATCGTTTGAGACGCACTGTTTCTCTAATGCTGTAAGGCAGGATGGTTAATTCCTTAATGTGATCCGAGTGGCTTATTTAAGCAGGGATGTTGTTCTACAGAACATCCTAGAAGGAACACACATATATGAGTTCCATTGCTAGTCACAATCTATGAGATGTGGGTAATCTCTAGATACTCATGAAAGGCCTTGAAGTGCGACTTATATGCTTCAAATAGAGGGGATGCTTGTTGCAGCCTAGTACCAGATAAAAATTTTAGTGAAACTCACCTCACACAAAACTGTCAATTCAAAACATAGTCCATTGTTCAGTTGTGACTGAGTGTAACTACTGCTCTAGATGGATGTTCAACTTAACAGTCTCCATTGAAACTCTGGTATATCAAAAAAATGTAGTTTTGAGATTATTTTACTACGAACCCTAGAGTTTGGTGGGAACCGTTGGATATATTATGGGCTTGGCCTATATAATATTTAATAAATCAAATAAACTCTATGGCCCCATAATAATGCATGATATATGGTTTAATACCGTATGAGATTTTGACAAGACGTTGACTCGGTTTATATGGTTGGATATTGTCTATCTATATTGAGAAGATAAGAAAAGGACGTGGGTGCGCCACACACGCGCGCGCCGCCACGGCCGCCGGCGGCCAGGCCAGGGGCGAGGCAGGCAGGCAGACGGCGAGTGAACGGACGGGACGGGACGTGAGTGGTTTTGCCACTCAATCCACATAATTACGGGAGTTACTCTCTTTTATGTTGGAGGCAGCTTCATTGCGTGAGTTTTCGCCCGTTACCACCGTCTCCGTCCTTCTGCGTCCACACGCCTTCTCCATCTCCTGATCTCCGCCTAAGCCTCTTCGCTTTCCCACCGCGAGCATATATTCCGAGTTTCTCTGTCAGTCATTCTTCTTTGGCTTCCACCACATATTCAGCTGCTCTCTTAGGTTCTCCACGTCTCCTTTCCTACGCGCACTGGAACTGGGAGAGTAGGGCCTCCGGAACGCCTGCCGTCTTTGAGTTTACCTGCTCGGGTGAAGGGTGGCAATCACGTTTTTGGGGAGTGTCGCTGGCGGCACGACTACTCGCTATGTCTACATCCTCTTCTTCCTGGCACTGGAGCACGCCTCCGGTGATCGGCACTGCTTCCCGTCTGCACTGGACGACTACACCGACAGACACTATATCGACTAGTGCATCCGGTTCTGCCGCTACTTATGTTTCTGGAACGAATCTTCAAAGGTCTTAGCCGTCAATCCGTAGTTTGAGTATCATCTACATGCTCATGTTTACGACACACAAGTACATATATGATGTCACCAATATGATTATTTTGTTTAATGTCTTTTTCTAGATTAAATTGCTGAAAAATTGCCTAATATTCTAACAGTTTAGGCGTTCGGATTCGGCTTCTGTTCAAACTTGATTATCCCCATTCTTCGGAGGTCAACAGAGACAACTACAACCTGGGAATTGCAGCTACAGCGGGCTCTGTTTCTAGCGGATCAGTGAGCGTTCATGAACGGGCTCGCGGCAGTAGCGATGCATATTTGATCCAAGAAACCGTAACCAGACCAGAGTCTGCAGCTACTGGCTACTGCAATACAAAGAGTAGTCTAGTACGTCAAGAAACGAAGTTGCATGAGCCCCAGTTTGGCCCCAACGTAGCTCCGCCAGTGCTTGCGGCGGTAGCGATGCTTGTATCCGGCGTGGTCTTGCTGGCGCAGGGCCTGCTTGTAGGGGATGGCGGGCTTGTAGCACCTTCGTTCGGGAGAAGACATTCGCAAGAGTGATGGGGTGAGACGATCGATGGATGGAAAATTCCAGTTTTATCCCTCATTGAATATAATCAAATAATAAAAAATCAGATTTGATGCTACCTATTTTGGTACTGGTCCATCAATTTTTGGTACTGTTCACCTCTAAGTATTTTTATGTTGGTACCTCTAATTTTGCACCGTTAGATTTCTCCAAATGGATGGTCTATATTTTTTTCAACTATTGTAAAATTTCTCTAAATTAAATTGTCAAACGTGAGATATGTAATTGAAATTTTTTTAACTCCACGAGAGCGTGAGATGTGTAGCTATCTTTTTCAGGATGGAGTGAGTACAATTATTTGCCGCCTCCTGCCCGTGCTCCTACCACGAGACCACCGTTGGCGTATTAGTGAATTATTATTATAAGGGCACGAGCCATGGCATCCTTTTGTTTTTATTTGTGAACCTACTTCAGTGCTTACTCATTCTCCATTACACACACAAAAAGCTTATTGCATCCAAAATTTATCCCACAAAGAAACACACCATAGAACTATAAGACATCGGTCAACACTACTTAAAAATGTACATTAGAAATTTTGTGGATATCCAAGTCATTTTCCTTTATTTTTAATTTGTCCTACAAATCCTATAACGCCTCTTTTTTTTCTACAAAGGGAGTATTTCACTAAAGCCATGATCCATGTCTCTAGCTACCAACTAGCTGCCCCCAACCTACCCAATAACAACTAAAAGATTTTGAAAAAGACACTTTTACCCTCCCACGTATCATTATCCACGTACTCTATCAATAGTCTCTAAGAGATATACCGGCATTATAAACAAGACACTTTTACCCTCTACATACATTTATCTACGTGCTCGACTAATAGCCTCTAAAAGGATATAGAGGCATTATTATAGTAGATAAAACCATCAATATATGCACATTTTAGCTCCTTTCTAAACAACACCTAGTTGCTAAGAGGTAATCCTGCGGTCAGCTAATAATATTAGCTATAAACTTTTAGCTACTAGTTGATTTAAACAGAACCGAAGTAGTACTCACTTTAGATGGTTTTCTGATAACCTATATTAATAAAAACTAAAAAAACTATTAACTGTATGTTCGCTGTGGTAGATAAGATAAAAACATAACCTGAGACCTGAGGAGCAGTCAAACATAAAGAAACGAGGCTCTACTCTCTACTAAGAGATGGTACAATAACATGCTATAACCTGACTAAATGCTGAGGTGGAGGAGAGAAAGGAGAAGAGAGAAGAGAATACTATATGGGTGAGCTGAGAGTATGGCTGTATATCGAAGCAGCTCGGCTCGGCTCAGTCAAGCTCGAGCTAGCTCGTTAGACTAACGAGCCAGCTCGGCTCGGCTCGTTAATATTACGAGCTAGAGGGACAGCTCGGCTCAGCTCGTTACCGAGCTTGAGCTGGCTCGTTTAGCTCGCGAGCTATTAAAAAAAATAGAACACATGTTTATAATGTTTATGCTACATTAATTTCAGAAGGTGACGTCCACCGTATTGCAACCATAAATGATTAATACATATCAGGTTCATCAAAAGTATTAACCATGTAACATAGCTGGTCCATCCATAATCATGTAGTTCCAGCATACTAATTAGTTGCTTGCCACCACAAACTTAGGAAAGTCCACAGATTCAATGTTAGCATCATCATTTTCTCCCTGAAAAACAATGCATAAAATCAACATTTAAGTACCACAACAATTATAAAATCAAAATTCATATGAAACAGCTGGAAATAAGGATTACATACCAATAGAATAGGTGTACACTTCTACGTCAGCATCATCATCTTCTGGATTCGTGGTCGTGGGCTGATAGGCCTCAGCTCGTTTTAGCTCGTGAGCAGCTCGCGAGCTGGCTCGTTAAAATAGCGAGCTAGACTTCCAGCTCAACTCGTGAAAAAGTTAAAACGAGCCGAGCTAAGTCGGCCACGAGTCGAGCGAGTTGACGAGCCACGAGTATTTTGTCCGGCCCTAGCTAAGAGAGACGAGTGCGTCATGTATTAACAACTAAGAGCTCGAGGGTGGAGGCCAGCAGGGGCCATGGCCCCACCCAATGTTTGGTGCTAAAAACTAGTACTTCTGTGCTGCATATGGCCCAAACGTCCAAGCCCATGTACTGATGTATGTACGTATACGGTAAAGACTAGATAGCCCAACCGTCTAAAGTCTGGCCATCCGAGGGCCGATCACGATTTGCGATTCATGATCCTGCCGCCAGCGCCGCCACACCCGCCCCGCCGCCCGGCCGTAAAGGCACCTCTGCAGTCCGCCAGTCCGCACCTCCGTCCGGCGTCCCCAGGTCCAGCCGTCCAGGGCTCCAGTCTCTCCATCTCCGATTCAATCTACACATCCAGGCAGCACGCAGCACGGCAGCAGATAGCCAAGGTATGTGTTCTTTGTTCTATTCTAATTTTTTATGTTCATCAGTTTAGAGCTAATGCCTAATTGGCTAATTAAACTATTATTTTTAATTGAAGGATAATCATCATGAAACTTAAAAGGGCGACAATTGACTCTTTTTACAAGGGAGACACTGCTGCTGCTAATGTTTAAATGAAACTTATTGATGACTTCGATGTGATTCATACGCGCAGAACAAAACTTAAATGAAACATGTTAGTTCCTTTAACATTTATACTTATAGTTATATTTTTCATCACAAAATTGTTGTAACATGTATAATTAATTATTTAATAGAGATTTTGGTGTTTCAATATATGATCAAACTCTACATGCATATATAGATATATTGAAATTTATGCTATATTATATGTATTTGATTGTCCGGCCCCGCTATATATAATTCCTGGCTCCGCCACTAGAGCTCACTACTATATAGATGAGCTGAGAAAATGCTACAAATAATCTTACAGCTAGCCCGGCTGTATCAGGAGCCTTGCTCTAACCTGTCACGTACTACTGAGAACGAATATTCATGCACGCACTAGAGAGAGACATGCGTGCATGCATTGAGACGTGTGTGGTCGCGTGAAAATGTGCTCCGCCCGCCGCACGCACAGGCACAACCAGCCGTCCAGCCAGCAGGGGAGCGTTTGGCTCGTAGCAGATCTAGGTACTGCTAGCTCTATACCCTTTGCATTGTTCACCGTGCAACCCAATTTGAGTAGGAGTTGACACTGTATTAGCAGTCTGCTTTAGCTCTTCGTGCAGTGCACTTTAGACAAACTGACCTTCTGTAGACGCGCTTTTGGATTAACAAAATCGGTGATTAGTACTAGTATTATATAAATTAAGTGCCGCTTAGGTTTTGCAGGATAATGTTATGTGCGTGCAGTGGGGGCCGACAGGGCATGCGTCAGAGAGTAATCACTAAACTATAGTAACAATTCTTTCTTGTGTCACGAGCGTGCCTGGACCTATGCTTTGCTTTTCCCACCCAGCTTATAGCTTGCATTCAGGTGAACATGCTGTAATTTCCAGTTCAACTGCCTCATCTCAATATATATCGTATTACAACTGCGATATATATATATATATGCACGTTCATGGTAAAAATGACAGCTTATTATCATTGCATTTGGAGAAGTACTACTTGCAAGGGTGAAAAAAAAAACAAGTAAACAAGGCAGGAACGCTCGCTAGGCCTAGCTACTCGCCGTGTTAAACTTTTTAGCCGTGGCAATGGGGGTGTGCAGTGCAGCTGTGGAGGATACAAACGCTATCAGCCGGCCGGCGCAGGTGTGCGAGGGTTTGACCTCCGGACAGGACAGGAATCTGCACGAATTCCAAGGTCGCATCACAAGGCTTGCATAGAGTATACGAGCAGAGCCAGCTGGTGAAGCTTTAGCTTGAGCTCGAGGACGAAGCAGGAAGCTAGCTAGGGAGAGGAGGAGCACGCACATGCGTGCTGAGCCTGATCGACATGCACCTCGATCTACCACACTCTCATGTCTCATCATCTACTCTGGATCTACGAATCCCTCATTCCCTCGTCGATATTACTATTAGGGTGTTGTCGTTGTCGTCCTCCGATGGAGACGTACCGACCGGGCAGCCGAGCTGCTACGTACTGGTCCATATTCCTGTCTGCCCGAGCACATCACCGTTACACGCCGTAGATCTGCCAACAGTACTATACCGTACCACTGTAGGAGTACCAGCAACCAGTCAGCGATATAGTGAAAGGTGCACAACACCCATCGACACATGCACGGTGGTATGCATGCACGCTTCCGCGCTGCTGGGCTACGCGAACGAACGTCTAGTCCAATCATGTAGCCAGCACGACCGAGCAGTAAAAAGCAACTTTAGCAGGTGCTACTTAAACCCTCGTAGCTAGATACGGTGAAAAAACGCTCTGCCATAGCACCTAAATTCGGATGAGCAACCAAATCCTCCCTCCGACACCTATTTCTTTTGGGGCTAAATTCGGATGAGTACTCAAATCCTCTCCCCAACACCTATTTCCTTCAGGGCTAAATTCGGATAAGCAACCAAATCCTCCCCCGAACTACGGTTTCTTCGGTCCTTGTGCACACCTTGTCCTGACTAGCGGACGTCCCCTGGAGGCGCGACAACGCTACTCCCTCTCCGGCAGCGTGGCGGCGATACTTCCTCCCCGGCGGCGTGACTCCCTCCACCCCGAGGGCACAACGGCGTGACTCTCTCTCTAGCTCGATGGTGCTGCTCCGCCAAGCCCGAGGACGCAACTCCCCTCCACTCTTTTTCGAACAGCGATGCTCCCTCCCTCGAGGACGCCTACGTCGAGCGACTGCCTTCCTCTCGCGGACCCTCGACTGACTTGCCCCGTGACGGTAGGACTCCCCTACCCGATGGGTCCCCAGTGTTTTGGCTGAGTTAGTCAATGAAACATGGTCCTACATGTCATTCACTATCAGATGAATTTGAGGGCTCTATTTTAAGGACCACCGCTAGCATGCAGCCTAGAAAATAATAGAGCCCTAAGAGATAGGAGGAGCCATCAAATCTAAAGTAGGGGGCTGTCCTATTTTAGGGGGGGCACACTGCTAGAATTGCTCTACAAGGATCAACAATATAATGCTTGTTTACCGCAGTAGTACAGTATTTGCGTAAAATGTTACAATGATTATGAATATAATAATACTCATTGGTTTATTAGTTTATATTCGTTAAAATCTAGAATTATATATCTTTGTTTATTTAGGACGGTGGAGAGTGTAGCGTGCGAGTTGGAGGGCAGCGAGGCACTCCACCTGTGTGGCTGTGAAGCGCACGCACAGGCACAGCGCTGAATAGAGTACGTGCCAATATTGTTGTGCAGGCCCTCTGCACTGAACCATGCGTGTCAAAGGCAAGAGATAGAGAGGTTGGAGTCGTGTCTTAGTAGCAACAAGAAGGTTTTGGTTGTCCATATCCATGGCTGACCTTTGCAAAGCAAAAGGTGGACGCGATAGGGCGGGCGGGGCAGGGGCGTGGGGCGTGCACGCGGTGCACCGCAAAAAAGCAAGGGGCAAGCAGACACGTACACGCGCCAACACGCCACGTCCCTTTCCTTGTTTCTTTCTTTCTCTCTCATCCGCTGTGTGTGAGCAGCAGTAGGCGTGAGGTGCGCCCACTGCCGAGAGAGCAGAGCGGGGAGCAGCACGCGACAACCGAATACTACTCACGAGGTGGGTCCCTCCAGTTTTACCTAACCTCTGGTCACTACTCCAACCGTCGTCCTAGTAGGAGTGCAGTAAAAGTAGTACGTACAGCACTCATCTACCGTGGCACTGGGCGACAAGATCCGCACGTTCCTCCTGCTAGACAAGCTGTCACGGCCGAGGAAGAAGCAGATAAAATTCATGCATGGTTTGGCCGGCCTATCCATCGTCTCCATCAGTGGAAATGTCTAAACTTGCTATGGTGGTGTCCTCCTCCAGTCCTCCTACATCTACATGAACAATGTCCATGTGGCATCGTCAAGTGCGCACGGTTGACATGCGCAGCGCATGCATACAAGGAGAATCAAAGGGCGACCTAATTAATCAGCTGCGTTAGGTCAAACCACGCATGACCGCTCTCCGTTCCTAATCATGAGTGCGTGCGACGCTACGGAAAGGGTCGGAGCAGCTGTTATAATGACCACAGTTGTCGATGGCCTTTAGCTGCCAATGCAAAAGCCATTATTCAGCCTGTTCGGGAGGCCGTATCGTATCGTGGATTATTTACTGCTGGCTGGTTTGGTGTGAGAGAAAAACACTGTTCCCGGCTGTAAATTTACGATCGTTTACGAGCAAGCGAACAGGCTGATTATTTGTTTATTTAAAACACAAAAATAAATATCAGGATAAGAGACCTGCCGCAGCTAGTGTGTCGCCGTTGTGGGCAGTTTGATGCAATCTATCTAACATACATACATACGAAAGGTAACCATTTAACGAGGCAAGATTAATCTCTGATTCGTTCTTGTTGATATGAACACAGTAGGTGATGGGGACGACGTCGATTTTGTGATCTCTGCCGACTAAATCAGTGGAAGGGCAAAAACCTTCTCTCGTTTCATCACTAGGCGGCACCCGCTTTCTTCGGCGACGGCTATAGGCTGCTGAGATGGATACGAGGCTGGCGTCTCTTCTCCGGCGGCGGCGACTGGCCACCAGCACCAGACAATCAGGTAAAAACAAGAATCCGATCTGCCAACAGACTTACATATCCAAATTAGCAAAAAGTAGTATACGTATACATTAATAACTACTCGAACACGCTCTGATTATTTCCTTTCTTACCAGTATTAAATTCAGATCCTCGAGTTGCTCCCCTAATTCATCTGCTGGCATCGCCCCTAGCTGACAGGAAACGTGGCATGCAGATCTGTGATGCCTAGGCATCACATTTAATTTCTCTCTCTGTGATTAGGAACATCCGTCGATGGGATCCAGGTATAGTTGAGAAAGTCCTAATCCTTACTGCAGTAATCGATTTGTTTATTCCAATCTAAACTTGTGGCCGCAACTTTTGCCGTAGTTTCTCATTTATATTCTTTAGTAGGTAGCGTGCTTGTGCGTTGCTACGGGACAATAAAATCTTTTGTACTAAAAACACACGGATCGCACGATAAGATAATAATACTGTTAAATTAAATACCGACGTTAAAGTGACATTTAATTCAAAAAGCAAAGTTCGTGAAATTAACACAGTCACGGAGAGCGCGGCGCACTACTACACAAACCATTATGCGCAGCGTTACATTTTTGCATTCCGTGGCGGTCACCTATTTTTGCCCGCTGCGGTAGATGCCACGATTTACCGCGGCGAGCATTTTTTATTTACCATGGCGGGCACTTTAGCCCGCCACGGTAAATCGATTTATCGTGGCGGGCGTCTTAAGATGCCCGCTATGGTAAATAGGGTATTTACCGTGGCGGACGTCTTAAGATGCTCGCCACGGTAAATCGATTTACCGTGGCGGGCATCCTATAAGGCCCGTCACGTAAAATGCTGGCCCAATTTTGAGCCCCAATCAGCCGATCTACTGGGCTTCATATAAAAGGGAGGTGTTAGGGTTTCACCCACTCATGCATGAGACGGCCATGGGTCAAGGACTCTCATGTGGTGGAGGAGCTCGCCCTCCCCTCCTCTCCTCTCCTCCCATCTCACCGCACCCTCTCCTTCCACTCCCGTCTCCCCTCCTCCTCCTCTCTCTCTCTCTCCTCCCTCCCTCCTCCTCTTGGCAGGTGGTGGAGCTCGCTGTGGTGGCCTCTCACTGCGAAGGGCGGGTGGCTCACCTCATCGGCCGAGGCGCTGGGCGTTCGGAGAGGAGGCGCCCTGCTGGCATGGCCGGCCTCTCGGCGTGGCCTGTGAGGCGCAGAGGCTCGGGCGGAGAGCGGCGCGGGCGTGGCCGGGCTCGCTGTGATGGGGAAGGCGGATCCGGCGCCCTCCACCTTCTTCCCCGCCACCAAGCATGGATCGGGTCACGCGACCCCTTGGCTGGCGGATCCGTTCGCGGGGAACAGATCGAGCCGCGGCGGCGGCGGATCTAATCATGGTGGTCGAGATCCGGTCGTGTGGATCGGCGGCGCGGATCGCAAGGCGGTAGCATGCGGCGACGGCCCGGCGCGATGAGCGCGCGAGACGGGGCCTGAATTTGGGGCGCGACGGCGGCGACCTCGTCCAAGGGCGACCAAGGCGACGGATCGAGGCTCCCGACGACGGATCGAGGTGTCCCGGCGACGGATCAACGACGACAGCCTCCTCCATGGCCTCACGGCGGATCCAGCGCCCTCGTCGTCCACGACGCGGGTCCGGCCTCCTCTTCATCCACAGCCGCGGATCCGGTTGATCTGCGCGCCCCGGCCGTAGATTTCGGCGAGGTCGTCCTCCTTGCCACGGATCCGGCGAGGGTGACCTCTCCGTGGCGGATACTGGCGAGGAGGAGACCCGGCGGCGGATCCGGCGAGTGAGGTTGTGGTGGTGGTATTGGGCTAGGAACAGGCTCGTCGGTGGGCTCGAGAATGGGCTCGCCGAGCGGGCTCTTTTTTTTGTTTTTAAACTATTAACATGGCGGGCATCCTAAAGAGCTCGCCGCGGAAATCGGTTAACTCTGGGCGGCAAAGCCGCCCGCCGCATGTTAAGCCACGATTTACCATGGCCTCTAGGCTACACGCAGACGGCAACTTTGTCTCGCGCTGGAAAACCGAAAACGCCGCCTCAAAAGAAAGTTTGTGTAGTAGTGGCGTCGCAGGCTCACAAACTCTACTGTATAGACTTTTTCGTGATATAGCTAAGATAATATTTTATATCGGCAAAAAGAATTCTCCGATATCCATTTCTTTCATGCACCAATAAATCCATGGATAAGTTCTGCTGCATCTTCATATAATCCTGTACACACAGGTTCGAGTATATATATAAATATTAGTGCTTATCACATGGATAATACTGCGTGTCTTAAAAAATCTCTCATAAAATTTTAAAACAAAGTATGTTATACTCACCGTATAAATATGTGTGGCTTTAGGACTATTTCACACAGACATATATTGTAGAATAATGTATCCACTTGAGTGTCAGTTCCAAGATGTTGAATTATGTGTTGTAATTCTTAATTTCGACACAATTTTCAGGTCAAGGCAACCAATGGTGATATTTTTCTTAGTGGTGCATAATTTTATGGTGCACCTCTTGACTATCTAAGTAAGGACAAGTTAGCACTGCAAAGACTCAAAAAAACTGCTGAGAAGGCCAAGGTTAAGTTTTCCTCCACTACGCATACTAAAACCTATGTCCCCGTTTATCATTGCCGATACTTTTGATGCAAAGCAATTCAACATTACCATGATCAGATATAAGTTTGAGTCTCTTGTGAGCAATCTCATAGAGGGACTCTCATTCTTTACGTGATCTGCCTCAAGGATATTGGCAGGACGATGGACCCATTTGGAATGTCGCACAAAAAAGTGTCCACGTTTTGTTCATGATTTATTTTCTATGAATACATACGGGTACTATGATAACACTAACTACACCAAATGAAAGATTAGAGAGAATTTGCATTGCCTTCAGAAGGATTTATTTATTAAGTTCTTTGGACTCTACATGTAGTTTTGAACTATTTGTTTGCATGTCTTACCTCATATCCTAATTCAAAATTTTATAGTTTAATTAAAATATAGGGAAAGAATTCAAAATGAACATACCCAAGAGCAATTTCAGCAAGAAACAACAAGCGAGGGCGATAGAACACGTGAGCGTGAAACCAAATGAAAGGAGAGAAAAAATTGTCCCTTTTACAAATGCAAAGAGGGGAAGTAATTAAATATAGGCAGATTTGGCAAGGTTCTCAGAAATACAAAGAGGTTCCTTTTGTCTTAATTCTCTTTTCTCATGTGTTAATTCTCTTTCCTTTTGCTCGTTGCCATGTATGCTGGTGCATGCTAACATGCAATGTGTATATAGATAGCACAATAATTTTCTACTTCCTATTTTGTCGTGATTCCTCTATCATATGACAGGCAATATTCAATCAAGGAGAATCGCACCAAAGGACGCAACATGCGGGAGATGTCGTGGGATCACATAGGCGTGGAGCAGACGGACGAACCAAAACAAATATCGCACCAAAAAATATCCACACTTTATTCTTTTTAGTTATACATGTCTTACCTCGTATTCTAATTTAAAATTTTATAGTTTAATTAGAATATGGGTAAAGAATTCAAAATGAACAGACCCAAGGGCAATTTCAGCAAGAAACAGCAAGCGAGGGCGATGTAACACGTGAGCGTGAAACCAAATGAAAGGAGAAAAAATATGTCCTTTTGCAAATGCAAAGAGGGAAAGTAATTAAATGTAGGTAGATTTGGCAAGGTTCTCAGAAATGCAAAGAGGTTCCTTTTGTCTTAATTCTCTTTCCTTCTGTGTTAATTCTCTTTTCTTTTGCTCGTTGCCATGTATGCTGGTGCATGCAAACATGCAATGTGTATATGGATAGCACAATAATTTTCTACTTCCTATTTTGCCGTGATTCCTCTATCACATGACAGGCAATATTCAATCAAGGAGAATCGCACCAAAGGACGCAGCATGCGGGAGATGTCGTGGGATTGCAGACGTGGATAGACGAACGAACCAAAATAAATATCGCACCAAAAAATATCCACACTTTATTTTTTTTAGTTGTAGGAGATGAACCAGGTAGCAGATTGCATCTCGAGGAAGCTACGTCTGCATTCACCTATGTCGTTCGCCGGTCCGCGTGTCCATGGTTCATCCCTGCGACACCACGAAGCATTCGGTGCACCGACGATCAAAAGCAAACTGAGAGATAAATATTAGTAGTAAAATAATATACTCGTAAATAATGTATGAACAGATACTCCTGTCCAAGGAAAGATATCTACATATACATATACTCATTCGTCAAAAAAGTATGTACATATACTAAGCATACTTCCGTGTATCTACATATATATACATACACTCATTTGTCAAAAAAGTATCTCATTTGTCAAAAAAGTATCTACATGTACATTCTAGATAGAGTATGTACTAATACTAGCTCCTGTCAAAAGTATGTACGCATACTAGCATCAATCGTGTCAATGTTTGTGTACTGATACTCGTGTCAAAAAAGTATGTCCACGTACTAGCATACTATTTTTTCTCCTAAAATCGGTTCGTATACTCTAAAATAGAATTCCATGAGTATATGGACGTACTCCCAAATATACGCCCAAGTATATGGATATACACACCCAAGTATATGGATATACTAAAATAATCCCCTGAGTATATGGATATACTCCCAAGTACAAGCATACAAATATACTCATTTTCTTATTAAGTATGTGTCCATACTTTATTCACACAAAAGTATATACGTCAGTAATGAATTTAGTACCCACTTTATTTAAAAAGAAGCTAACAAACTCACGCCACAAAATATGGACGTGTAACGTCTAGTGGCCTCTTCGTGGGCATACAAGCGGGCACTGTAATTAGCCAAAAAGAGTAGTGCTGTGCTTAGCGGGTTTTGATGATGGACATGTATCCAATAAGCCTAGTGGGAGTAGCTACTCAAGCCTTTTTGGATATGCGAATCACATCTACCTCATAATGCAAGAATCGGTGCAAAAATGGATGTAAAAAACGATCGAGCAGCGACCCGGAGACACGTCATTCCCTAGCTAGCTCCTTCATTGGCACCCAAAACGGCAAGAGACCTAGTTTCTTGGCTTCGTTCACCGCCTCGCCCTGGGGGGAAAACATTGGTGCATAGTGGCTCAGAAATGCCTCCTGGATGGCCGGTCGCCATTACGCACAAGTTGTGATTGTCTGGATTGCATGCTCCCAAGTATTATTTTCCATCCCCCAGCCTCTTGCTATTCCCTTTGCGTACTTAGAGGAAAATGAAAGATTCGTGGGGTCTTCTTGATGCATTTGTATGATTTAGTCTTATGTGCATTACTGGATCCATGGGAACCTCTGAATTAGTGGATGTCATTCGAAGGCTAAGTCACATTATTCTGTTTGGTCAGATACATCCTCACTAAGCCATACACAGCCATATCTTGGGAAAATGCTCTAATAGTTTAATAAACATAGGAAATGCGACCACACGCAAGTCGAATACTTAATCTAGGTAGAACTTAACCAACAATCTCAGTTCACTCCCGTTTTATTTACTTCTTAAAATATTACTACTAAAGGCGTAGACCGTTCGTAGTAATATAATATTTGAGTACGAATTCGACGTACAGTATACATCAAGGGCGTAGACCATTCGTGCAAAACAAAATGCTATTATTATAATGCTCTAGAAAAGGAAAAAAGAAAGAAAGAAAGAAAGACGCCCATTGCATGGCACTGTGGGCAGAGATCTCGAGGTAGGTATTTTCTCAGTCTAAAATAAAAGTCATTCTTGTTTTTCGAAAAATCAATTTTTTTTTAACTTTAAACAATTATATATAAAAAATATTAATATTTATAATACATAATTAATATTATTGGATAGATCGTTGAATATATTTTTATAATAAATTTATTTAAAGATATAAATATTACACATATTTTATATAAATTTAATCAAATTAAGAAAATTTAAGTTACGCGCCAGCCATGACGTCCTTGTTTTGGGGAAGGAGGGAGTAGTCACTGGTCAGAGCAACGCAGCAAGGACACGCTCACTTCCATCGAGCGAAATGTCAGAATACCTGTCGGGTGGGCCCCACCCTGTCTCGCTGCTACCGTGCAGGCTGCGACCTGCGAGGGCGACTCCTCCAGTGAACATGATGCAGAGGGCCAGAGCAACCACTAGCATTTGTCTGCGCTTCTGCTGCCCTCAAACAAGGCCTCGTTTAGCTGCCTGGAATCGCGCCGCCGAAGTTACTGTAGCTTAATGTATTGTAGTATTTCGTTTGCATTTATTAATAATTGTTCAATCGTTCACTAATTAGGCTCAAAATGTTCGTCTCGCAAAGTACAACCAAACTGTATAATTAGTTTTTTATTTCGTCAATATTTAGTACTACGTGCATATACTACAAGTTTGATGTAACGGGGAATTTTATTTTTGTATAGTGCCAAAGTTTGGATTTTGGGTAACTAAACACCCCCAAATCGTCCTCCTACACTGCTGAGGATCAGGCGCATCATATCAGGGCCTCGTATAAAGTTTTCAACGCTTGCATCATGTTCATCCAGGAGTGCCAATTGTACTACTCAGTCAGAACGAGCTTCGTAGAGCACAAGTATACAACGGACCGATTACACCCATTACGGATTTACGGTAGCGGCGTAGTGCTAGTGCGTCCATATGACATACCGTACATACCATACCACTAGCAGACTCCCTCCGTTCCAAATTAAGTCATTTCAACTTTTTCTTAAGAGTCAAAGTATCTTAAGTTTGACTAAAATTTTAGAGAGAATTACAAAGATTTATGACATTAAATAGGTATATTATAAAAATATAATTAATGAATAAAAAATCTAATGATATTATTTGATATTAGAAATATTATTATTTTATTATATAAAATTGTTAAACTTGAGATACTTGGACTCTCTAATAAACTTGGGACGGCTTATAATTTGGTACCGAGGGAGTAGTATTCATAGTACATCGTATAATTGCATTCACGCTGTACTAGGTATTTATTTTCACGTTGAAAATACTACTCCATCCGTCCCAAAAAGACCATTAAGTTTGTCCAGATTCGTTTATAAAACAACGGTATTTTTGGGACGGAGGGAGTACTCGCTTCATCTAAAAAGAATATAATTTGATCTGATTAAAATTTAATTACTTTATGATTGACTGAGCTTTATATAAAACAATACCAATGGTTATGATTTTAATATGTATACTTCAAAAATATATATCATGATAAATCTAATGATACTTATATAATATAAAAAATATGTATCAACGCTAAAATTTAAATAGGCAGTCACCTACAAGTTAATAACCATTATTTAGGCTAACTTGTCGATTAAACAAAGATAGGTCAAACGACCAATTAAAAAGAAACAGTGTACAAGCATGTAACATTTAAATAGTGTTTTAAACTGGCTAAACTATCATCGACTCATATAGTACATACACTCTAAGTTAGGCTAAAATCTTAGTTTCTTGAATTAATTTAATAAATCAACGAGCACAAGTGTGCCCATTATGACCGATAAAGGACAAAAATTCAATATCCACTTCTTTTTTTTCTTGATCGTCGTTGCCCTGCGCTCTCTACTATACACTCTTGCAATTCTTCTTTTGGTAGTCTACTCTAAAACTCATGGTTCTTTTACAAATCTTGTGAGTTTTCTTGTGAAACTGAATCATTTCATGTGAACTCTAATATGATTTATGTGAAATTCCTATGCTATAGTCTTTGTCAAAACTAGTACCACATTCCCAAATTTATGAAACCCGGAAACCAGAATTTCCCTAGTGGGCAGAAATTGTGAGGGAAATACCAAATCTACCAGGGAAATGATCCTTGTGACGATGACTAATCGTTCAAGCAAAATCCACCAAGAGTAGAGCACAAGGGAAAATTCAATTTTCTGTTAATGGTATGCAATGGTAACGATGCGGATTCCCAATGCAACATAGTGACATCTCAGCCTCTTGTGTGGGCATGGTGGTATACGTGGATTAGGTAGTATACCGTATAACACATGGGTACCATTGCAGTAGTGTTATTAGTTATACCCAACTATCAAAATCGTGAATTGCCCACTAGCAGCAGGGAGTGATTCACTCTCCCTATCCTAAACCACAGGTGGCTAATACTAGGTGATACTCTATTCTAAGCCATATAGATTTGGGATAGGAAGAAACTTTTGAACACACAGCTTTAATGAACCAAAAGTCCAGAGAGTAGGTTTGATTGTCCTCATCAATTATCTGCTCGAATGTACTCCCTCCTTTAAGGAATGTAAGGCGGATTTTGACTTGAGAATGATAAATCATTCAAAATAGAATTTGAACCTTAATTTGTCTTAAAATATATTACCAGTTGCTAAAAATATATCGATATCCTCTTAAAGACGATTTGAATGTATGTTTTTTAGAAGTCACAATGGGTAACACCAACCCAGACTAAAGGTCCTCCCCCTTTGAAAAAACAATGCCCCACCCTACCCCTCCGTGAGCAGATTCGAACCCAAGACCCCATGCATTGCTGAGATCGAGTAGATTACCACCCCACCTACACAACACATCTAACAATCGATGGGATGCTTACCTTTTGAACTAAGCCTATCGACGAACCTTTCACCCCGGTGGTAACACCAACGGGACTAAAAGGTCCTCCCCTTTGAAAAAATAATGGACCACCGTTGCAGATCGTGAGATTCAACCCAAGACACCACATTGCCATTGCCTCATGGCGACGCCGCTTACCACTAAAAGTATACACACAACACATCTAAAATAAATTGGGAAAATCCCTTTAAAACTAACCCATCGGGGATTTAAACCCGGGTAGAGAGGTTCCACCACACAGGAACTCTAACTAACTGATGTACGATCGGTTCGCATTTGAATGTATTTATCAATGCAAGTTTTGACTTCTGTGAAAAAAAAACGTAGTAAATCCCACTGCTTCGACGGTGGTAGGCACCGGTATTCTGGTAAGGAGAGGGAAGGAAGCGGACAGATGCATCGTGCCAAAGCTTCCAGAAAACCGAGAAAGATGCGGGTGCAGTGCCTCTGTGGACTGTGGCATCCCCATCCAACACTGCAACGCAACATAACCAGTATATATCTGGATTCACAAGCGTTTGTCAAAGGTATGGAGTACTGCTATCACTAAATTGATCATGAAATATATTTTTTAATAAACCTAAATAAAAATCTAAATGAATATAATATATTTTATTTTTTAAAGATATAATATATTTTATGAACATAATTAAATTTAAGATTGTTTGACTCTCAAGAAACCATTTTAAAATTACTTTTTTGACCAGAATTTTGAAATTATATTGTTTTGACTTGAGAATGAGAGATCAGTCAAAATACAATTTGAACGTTTAATTTGTAATTAAATTAACATATACAAGTAGTCCGTTGATCATGCAAAAATATCGATATCCTCTTAAAGATGTATTTTTTAGAATTTTTAGCACCAAAGCATGTATGGAGGTTTAGTGACAGAATTCGTGTAATCGAGTCTCGTTAATTTTCATTTAATAAGGTTAAACTTTTATAGGTTATGATCACGCCAGAGGTATAGTGGTTTCGCTTTTGGCAGAAATCAAGATTCACACTTTTCAAGATAGGCTTTTCATTGCGAGGGCCTCAAATATACATACACGTAATTGAAAGCATAGTTGTCTATACACATACTGACATACGGAGTATACTACATGCATGCATGTAGCCGTAGGGTATGCATGTCGCAGGCAGCATGCGCAGCAGCTGCGGCATGTGTCCGCAATGAGCCAATGAGTATGAGTACGGAGTATATATCTTGCAGCGGCGCAGGGCATCTGCTTGCTGCTTCTTTGCGTGCCATCTTTAAATGATTGGAATAACGGCCGGGCCGGTCGAACAGCACGCATGGGCAAGTGACGGGGAGACGACGAACGATGGATCATGCGTCATGCATCCACACGCGCGCTCAGCCGGGGGCGATATATGATCCGAAAAATGTATTTATTAATGAGATGCATATATGGTGACCACTGTTAAAACGGGCCGAGTAAAGAATGAAACGCTTCGACGATGAAACCAACTGGTATTAACCAAAGACCGTCTCCAACCTCTCTTGCATCTACGCCCAAAATGACCGGCAATTGTTGGCTCCAATGCATGCGCTAATGAAGCGCCCGCGTTGGTTGGCATGCGGAGCGGAGCGCATCCAGCGAGCGCGATCGACAGGCAACCAGCAGCAGGCAGCAGCAGGCCCATCACGCCGTACTCCCCACCACAGCGCCCGTGTCGTCCTGCTGCCGGCCTAGGAGAAAATGCTGTCAATATATACGTAACCCATTGTTGTTTATTCATGCTGCCCGGTATCATAAGCGAGAGGGAAGGAAGCGGACAGATGACCAGCTAGCTGGCCAAAGTTACCAGAAAAAACTGAGCTAAGATGCGGGTGTAAGTGACTCTGCTGTTCGGTTGGCAGCACCCATCCAACGTCGTGCATGCATGGAGATAACCGGTATATATCTGGATTCACAAGCGTTTGTCAAAGGTATGGAGCACTGCTATCACTAAATTGATCATGACCGATATATTTTTTAATAAACCTAAATAAAATCTAAATGAATATAATATATTTTATGGAATAAAAGATATAATATATTTTATGAATATAATTAAATGGCGTCAGACGTTTGACAAAGATGCATCGAGAAACCATTTTAAAATTATTTTTTTGTCAGGATTTTTGAAATTATATTGTTTCCTTCTTTCCGAAACGGAGAGAGTACAAGCAGGCTACAATCTTGCACGTTGAGACTGGCATTAATTAAACTAACACTAGTACGAGTAGTCCGTTGATCATGCAGCACGTTGGACGTTGGGGTAAAAAATTTGTTTTTTTAGCACCAAAGCATGTATGGAGGTTTAGTGATAGAATTCGTGTAATCGAGTCTCGTTAATTTTCATTTAATAAGGTCGTATTTTTGTAGGTTATGGATCACCGCCGCCCACCACCAAAGCCGCGCCACCACAATAAATCAACAAACACCACCACCACCACCACCACCTCAAATATGCATACACACAACGGACCGTGGCCAGATCCGCCCGTTCTCGGATCCGGTCTGAAAGGGCGGATCCGATCGGGAGAAGAATAAGGGAGGGAGGGCCACCGCCATGGAGCCCGCCGCCATCGCGAGGCCATACTGACATACGGAGGGCTACTAACATGCATGCATGGAGCCACCGCCACCGGATCCATGCATGTCGCAGGCAGCATGCGCAGCAGCTGCGCTCCGGCATGTGTCAGCAATGAGCCAATGAGTATGAGTACGGAGTATATATCTTGCAGCGGCGCAGGGCATCTGCTTGCTGCTTCTTTGCGTGCCATCTTGCAATGATTCTTGGGTACGACCGGGCCGGTCGACTAGCAGCGTGCATGCACGCATGGGCAACTGACGGGGAGACGACGCCGATGGATCATGCTTCATGCATGCATGCGCGCTGATGCATATATGGTGACCACTGCACGGGCCGAATGAAGAATATATAGTAATTCGTTAAGCTAGCGCAAAGCTATATGCATGCATGCATGCGCGCTGATGCATATATAGTAATTCGTTAAGCTAGCGCAAAGCTGGAACTCCAGTTACTGACCGGTTAACAAGAGCGAGTTTCGAGCATGTTTTTCCTTCGCCTTGGAGGCTGCGAAAGCTCGTACGAATACGTATGTACGTAAGGCTAAAAAGGATGCCTGAGTAGCTACCTTCACCACTCGGCAAAGATTTTTATTTTTATTTTTTTCTTCTCCTTCTTTCTCGGAAAAAGATTTTATTTCTTCTGGCTCCTGCAAAAAGAAAACACTCGGCAAACTCCTCTTTGCTGAAAAGTGTTTTTTTTTTGAAAAGGATTTTTGGTAAAAGCGACTTCGCAAAGAACTTGATTAGACAAAGTGCCCGAGGAAAATAAGGAGCAAACATAAAAACACTCGACAAATTTAACGTTTCCGGTAGTGCCAGTTACTAACCGGTTAACAAGAGCGAGTTTCGAGCATGTTTTCCTTCGCCTTGGAGGCTGCGAAAGCTCGTACGAATACGTATGTACGTAAGGCTAAAAAGGATGCCTGCCCTAGCTACCTTCACTACAACATCTAAGTGCGTTGCCACAAGGTTCAGTAATAACGGTTATCAAAAAGCCATACAACCAGAGCAGTAGCGGACTGTTGCATACCATCTTTCAAGAGTACGAATAAAAGCAAGGTAGCACGCCGGGCCGGCATCGCTAATGACAACCCAAAGTATATGATTAGACTGCTCCCTCTCTGTCCCAAAACAATATTGTAACAAATCAATTCCTATAAACTATAATTACTCTAAGTCAAAGTGTCTTAAATTTGACCAACTTAATTTATAAGAAATAGTAAAAATATCTATGATGACAAATTAGCACCATAAATATATTGTATTTTTATATTATACTAATTTGGTGTCACAAATATTGATGCTTTTTTTCTATAAATTTGATCAAAGTTAAAATAGCTCAACTCAAGACAACTCTACAAGTTAATTTAATTTTGATCCATACATGTACGTACTAATTTCTGTATGTGTGCCTTTTGTTTGTTTTACTTTTTGATCTGTTCTTTATTTTCCTCTTGGACAGACATCTTACGTTGCACATTTACAAACCTTTTTTAATTTGAATTTATGCTGATTACTACGTATACTACTCCCCGTCTGAGATGGAGTCTCGTTCCACTAAAGAAAAATTAAAATAACTTTTTTAGACCTATATGTTCTTTTAATTTGTACCTTTATTATTTATGCTATAGCATTGCTATGTACCATTGATGAAATCATCACTTGTATGAATAAATTATTAATTCTGGCATACGTGTGATTTGCATTTGATTTTGTTCTTAAAATCGAGTGTGATAAGCAACCATTGAGTAGTCCGATGATGGCCGTGCGTGCATGTGGAGCCTCACGCCTACTTATATAGGGTAGGGAGGGAGAGGAACAATTGTTGTGGAGCTCGGTTTCAAGCCATCTATCAATGGTGGCTTGTGTTAGAGGTGTAATCGAGAAACAACCGACTGATGGAGCCATGGAGAGGAATGAAGGCCAGGTTACTCAGGGGATTGATAGCAGGCATTAAGGACGGGAAAAGGAACAGCTAGCCATGGAGCAATTGAGCTTGGCCGGCTCTGCCATGATGGGAAAGGGGAAATAGAGGAGGGCCAGCTGGAGGTGGAAGACGATCATGATATGTGGAGTTGGCGGCCTGCCTAGCTGTGCATAAACAGGTTGAGCCCAAGAAGAAAGAGACAGGGTGTGTTGGGACTTGGGAGCAAGAACATGCTGGCCCCAAAATCAGCCCAAAAGGTTCGGGCTGAATTGAGAAAGAGGAAAAAGAGTGAAGGAGATGGGAGTTTGTGGTCTGGGGCTGACAAGGTTTAGTTTCAGCTCAGAACAGACCAAGGAGGTTTTAAACCTTTTGAAATTTTGTAAATACGTTTTCAAAATCAAATTGAAACCTTCTTTTCAATCTACTCAAGTTTAAAGTCATTTTCCACACAAACAAAACATGCAAGCAGCGTGAAGACTACAAAACTTTTGTAACCTATGTGTCATGGTTGATTTAAATTGTAAAAATAATTTTCCCTTTAAATTTGGCTAATTTTTTTTCTTTTTTTCACGCAAGCGTGTCCTTGTGACACATATTTCAAGCAGAAACAAAGTTTGACTGGTTATAACATCCCAAATAATTCATAGATTACCGTGGAAGGATGGAAGCCAATGGAAGCCAACACCACCCAAATAAACCTAACTTAAATTACATTACATGAGAGTTGTGCAAGCCTTAAGCTAATTTAATTCTAACAAATTTTAGAGAACTTGAAATTTTAAAAAATTAGGGTGTTATAACGCCTGGGCCAACTACTGCTTCATGTCCATCCCCACGACATGAATTGTTCCCCGTCCAATACTGGTGTCAGAGTCCGTTGCTGTGCCGTTCCACGAAATGAGTCCGTTGCTTCATGACGAGGATTACACTCCGTCACGCTCACCTAGTTTCGCGACGACGACGAGGCTGGGTGGCAAAGGGATTGCCAGAGAGGCAGTTTCCATTAGCCAGCCCACTGCTACTAATGCCTCGACAGAGTCATTTGTTGAGCTACAACATCAGATGGCAGCTATGCAGACCGAGCACATCCAGATGCAGTGGGAGCATGCAGGCTGACAGCTTCGAGGCCGAGCAGACACGTGCAGAGAGACATGCAGAGAGACATGAGGAGGTTATAACTTTCTTGATCAGAGGGGGAAATCCGCTTCTTGAGTCAGTCATCTTATCAGTTTAGCTACCCATACCTAGATAGGCTATCCAACTCCCTACTTCAGGCTGTGTGTTGGGAGTGGATTAAGGTAAAAATTAGCTTAATTTTCATCCTAAATCACTCCAACACATGTATATTGAGGTAGATTCGAGTGCATCCAAACAAACTCTAAGCCAACTACTGTGTTGGTGATGATAAAGAAGTTGCATGACAACCTCGACCTAGTGCATTGAGGGGGATGTTAAACACGGCAACTATAGCATATCTAGCAATATATAAGGATATGGTAGATATTAGTGATTAATTCATTGATTGAAGATGACAATGAACAGTGTTTTGTATCACTTAATCCATGTGTAATTCATATTCTAAATATAAAATCCATGTGTAATTCTTGGGTTGTTTCCACACCCAACTATTTCCTTCAACTTAGTGTAATATACAGAGAACTCTCGAAGTATCAAGATACCAGACATGATCTTTTTTAGTTCTATTTTTCCTCATTTTCGAGGAGGCAAACATGCGAATGTTACCAACAAACTGAGGTCATCTTCTTTCCTCAGCAACACGGGAGGTTCATAGGAAACAGAACACAGTAGCAAAAATATTCTTTGCAACTAAATTACAGTGAAAAAAATAACAGCAAAATTCGAAGTTATGAAATGGAAAAACACTTTCTTTTTACAATTTCAGAGTATTTACAAACACTTGGCTAAAGCACCACATACATGATTTTTCTTGGTGGACTCTCCCAGAAAAGAATTTGAGAGTCTACCTTCATATAGAATGTATGGAAACGAGGAAACAAAAGATATACATTAGGTGCATAAGTATGAAACTAGTTCTAATATTTCTAAATGCTATAAAATTTCAATGAACAGGGGTTCATGGAAACGAATGACAGCTTGTACAACCCTATATGCATGTTGATTTCTATCTACAACTTTCAAAGACTTGGGCTAAAACTTTTTACATATAGATCCTCCCCAAAAAAAGAAAAAGGTACGGATACCCAGATAAATACAGCTACCCCAAAAAGAATGAACAAAATTTCAATAAAATCAAAATCTATAGATGTCGCAAAAAAGGAGTAATTCCCTGAATAATTCCTAAAAGTTATGCATGCATATCTCACAATTCTGTCAAGAGAACCTGGTCGCTGTCCCTGTCCTGACCACTCTCAGTTTGCTTGCTGGGGATGATCACTAGAGGCGACCACTGGTCTGGAACGACAAGAAAGTAGGCCGACATGGCTTTCCTAAACCGCTTCTTGTACTGCTTTGGTGAAATTACTGTTGGCGACACATTCTTTGGTCCACCTAATATCCCTGAAGCTTTCACCCATGTCTCTAGGTGTTTGTCCCACGTGTATTGTCTCATGAAATCTATAATTCCCATTACAAGTTCATGCCTTTTCTCATCAACACCAACAAGTAAAGAGTAATCCATTACATCGATGGACTGCACCAAAGTTGCGAATATTTATGTCAGTATAGGTTCCACTGGTTTACTCTGATAGGAATTCTATCAGAGCATGTGTAAGAGATGATATTGGTAAGTTTCTAAATGAAGCACCACTGCATCATATAGTTACATCATTTATGATCCATATCTTTATATCATGATTATAGATTTACAACATACATATTTTGGGTCTAGAGTCTAGACAATATCAAGTTACAGTTACCAACATGAAGGTAGAGTATGTTAACTGGCACAGTCGAGAAGAACACCAATAATGATACATGCCACATTTTATATAAATATAAACATATATAAATTGGTGCATCTCCTGAGCTAGATAGCACCAACAGTTCAACACTTCCACTAACTGGCCTAGTATGTCTGTTCCTATATCAGTTAAGTCCTGACACATAAGTACATATCAGACATAAAGTGATTCCCAAAAATGTTTGGTTCTCTTATTCTTCTTTTCACCAACATGACATCGCCAATCATGCATGTTATTAGTAAGACTGTAATAGAGCCAACCTCATGTTTCACACCACACATTATGCACCCTTTATAAGGAATGCATTAAGGACACAAGAAGACAACACTACATGCATATGCTCGGAGGGTTATAACAAAGAACTGGTAGGCAAGAATACTAGGATGCCATTGATTATATAATTTATATAAGTTTGCTTGGCTATGGGTAATACCTAGAAGTTCTAGTGTTTTTGCCATTTGTACATAAGAGCATATTTAATGTCACACTGCCACTCACGTCCCAGGTACACAGTTCTCTTTTTAGAGAAAACAATCCTTTCCAATTGTACTATAAAGATGAACTCACATCTCATGGTGCTAGCAAATTTTGATCGCTAGCAACAGAAATATGGATTGACCATAAGATCTAATGGAATAAAACAAGACAGATATGTAAGCATATGGTTTATACTTACAGCAAGAAAGGATGTGTCATTCCAAACAGCTCTCTCCAGCAACCTCTTTGCCTTGTTTCCGACAAAAATAGGTGATGTAGGCATCGCTTCAATTAAGTTCTGATCAAGAAGTACTTTATCACTACCATTTGAGTCTGGGTTATATCTTGATCTTGCAGAACCCTTCAAATCATACAATGTTGTCACATTACGCTCAAACAAAAGATTTTCCATCACTAGAACATCCATCCTCATCTCCTTACCTCCTTTGAGGCTCTTAACCTTTTCAAAGCAATAATTTTGCATTAGCAATCTAACAAAAACTGATTCTGAAGTTGAAAATAAAAATCTGCCTTCACAAAGACCAGAATCAAGATGGCATTGCTGCCAGGATATCTGGATGCAAAATTGACATGATCTTCCAATCTTTATGAATATTGGAAGGCCGACTATTGGGTTACTTTTGGAACAGTTTGGATCCAACCATGAGTTTCATTTCCAGGCTGATGGATCACTCTCACTCAATGGGCAGCTTGGATAAATTAATGCCTAGCTAATACTGTAAAATAAGATTTAATAAAAGTACATACAATATTGAAGATATGGCTAACATAAACGAATTCCACTGAAATAAGAGTCTTTCTTAAGGGGGAGCTCATGATGATATTTTGCTTCTACAGTCAACAGTTACTTTTTCCTGCTGCAATTTGATTACTTTTCAATCTGATGGCATCATAACTGAATAAACCAAAAGAAAGCAAACTATGGATATCTAGTCGCTCCATCTTTTAAAAGAATGTATGCCATTATTTTTATTTTGCAAGGACTCTAAGATGTCTCTTTGACAGCTATCTAGGTTTCTTTGGGTATTTTTATTTGATTTGGCACTGTTAAACAAGAAAACAAGACAAATTCCTTATTTTCAAGTTATGAGATAACTATGAGCCATTCCTACTACTTCTCACGTACAGTTCCCTGAGAAGGGAGTGGCTACCCACTGGGTTCTAGCCAAAATAAATCACATCAAACAAATTACTACTGGTGGCAAATTAAAAAAAAAAGGACACTTGCCTGATAAATACCAAGAATTTTTGCGATGCAAGTAGGACTTCCAGTGCAAATCGACTCTGATACATATTTGAAGTAGTCTGGAGCAAACTTCATGAAAGACTCTAATTCAGTTTTGGTAACCTGCTTAATTATGAACCGATCATCCATTGATTTTGCAAAGAATACATTGCTCTTGCCTCCTTGAGCACCCCATTTTTTGCAACGACTAAGGGACCTGACAAAATCACGCTCTGATGGACAGCATAATCTCCTCAGAGCATCAAATTGTTTGGCATAGTAACAAATCACAGTGTACTTCACCTGTCCTAGAGGACCTTCATCCCCAAAATTCACTTTTATGTGACTTACTTTTCGAGGTACAAGTGAATCTGAAACAAGTGGGTTCTTGCTTCCAGACATGGAGAAGATAATGTCCTCTGTAGAGAGAACACTTCTTAGAAGTTCAGAAGTACATTCTTCCATTTCAGTTAACGAGGCACTTCTTGAGTCACTTTGTGGGAGTGAAGTGTCTGTCATTTCTTGTTCCATTTCATCTGACATCTGAAGATGATATTCATGGGAGGCCAGCGCATAAGCGATAATGCTAGTAGGTTCGTCATCAAAAACTCCAACGACAGTGTCACTGATTCCTACAGGAAAGAGAAATTTAGGTCCAATCTGACGCTCCACTTCCCTTAAGAAAGAAACATATTCGGGAGTATATTCGTTGAGCGCATCAAATCGGTTTGAACGATTCCATTGCTTATTGAGAGAACGGTAAAATAGTAAGAAAGGCATTCCTATCCAATTAGAATGGTCTGCTGCACTGTCCCCTAGCTTGCTCAGCAATATAGAGGCATACGAAGGTGTAGTATCACCCATATGTTCTTCTGAATCCTCTGAGGATGCTGTAGATTCTGGCATGGTTACCTTGCTAGAAACAGGATCATCTTTGCCGGTCCATTTCACTTCAAGTGCATTAGTCACATCCAATACACTAGGAAACTGACCTTCTGAAAGGGTGCGTCGAGCAACAAGATCTGGTTCCAAGGGAATTGAATCATCACTTACACTGACACTGCTGTATAGAGGAGTTTTGATGTCTCTTTGAAGCGAATCCAATTCGCCTGTAGCCATTTGCTGGACATGATTCGAATTGACAGTACCTGCATCAACTCCAGTGTGATTCCCTCCATAAATGCTTTCCTGAAGGCACTCAACATATTTAGCATCTTTGTTGGCAGACCTATTCCCGCTGCATTCACTTTGAGGCTTTAGTAGTACATTTTGCTCAGCAACACTATCTATAGAATGGATCTTCTCGTGACGACATCTATCTGATCTTGCAGCAAATACCAGTCTTTTATCCCACAAGTATGAATGGAAGAGTAACTGCCTTCGCAGCCTATTGATCTCAAGGATGTCTGGTTGGCCTTTCTGCATATCCCTTCTCAAGACTTTATTCAGGCATCCCTAATAGTACAAAAGGAAATAAATCATGTAAGCATGTAACATTGACAATGCACGCATCCAGGAGTATAGGGGAATGGATTGTAAGGTTTCTGCATATGCTGTAGGTACAGTGAATTAGGGTGCATCTATTGACTGCATGACAATAAATTGAAAAGTATTTTGGGAATTTCTTTTATGATTAACATTAAACTTAACTGATCAGATTAATAGCTCCAAATACCCCAATCCCATTAGGGCAATCCCAACCCTAAAAATAGGATGGTTTCCATAGAATTAAATAGAGTGCTACGTTATCCTTTAGCTGATGTTTTGCTGATGTGGGAGACTTAAAGAGGAGAGAAGTTGAGAAACTAAGTCGGCTCCCAAACCTATGCACAAGGAAACCGGCAATTTGGCGTTGGGACATGGCGTTGGGACAGGACTCGTCATTTCCTCCTACAGGATCTGCTGTGCTTGCTTCCGCTGCGTCGCCGCAGCACCTTCCTCCGCTCGGCACCATGCTCTGTCTCTCCTTCCGCCCCCACATGTGCGCAGCCTGGCCCACTCCCCTCTGCTCCCGTGTACGCCTCCCTCCGCTCTGCATCCACAGACACGCGACAGTCTTCCGAGCACACCCCTCCCTGCTGCACTCCAAGCATCGCGGTCACCATCTCCACCACCGTTGGTATGAACAGTCTATTTGCCCTCACCTTCCCCTCTCGTGGCTTCATTTCCTGTTGCGATGTTGATGGATGAAATACAGAGTGTGGTGAAATTCTGGTGTTTTTTGAGACCTCTGAATAGCTTCCGCTGGTCTTTATTGGTCTGGAATCTGGGTACAGTTATCGTGGCATGGATGGATTTGTGACCTGAACTGCTTTAGGGAATGCATATGTCGGTTGCATTGTTGAACAGAGCAGATTTGGGGGCTCTGTGGTGGTTGAGGTAGAGAATAAAACGTGCCACCCTTTTCCATATGGCGACCAACAAAAGATCATCTGTTGGGCTATACTAGTATATATAACTGTATCCTAAAGATCATTACAATATAGGACCACTTTGTATAACCTGTAAAATTATGATTTCATTTGCTGTTAGGCAACTAATGTTAAACTACTTTGTTCCTTGTGAGAATTCTGGATAATCTTTTGTGGTGCATGCAACGTAAGATGTTATTTTGTTGCTTGACATACCTGATCAACCTGTTTTGCATGAGGTCTATTAATTTTTCTCTAATAGAAACTACTATGGAAACCATGGGTTGGGAGGGTTAGTTTCTATTGAATATTTATTGCTATATCTCTCCTCTAGAAACTGCTCACAGAAATCATGGGTTGGGACAGCCCTTACCCTGATATGAAATATTTACATTTGCTTCTACACCAAAACACCAAGAATCAGACAACAATATGAGATCAAGTGTTCACTTATCAGTAATACCTTTTCCTTGATAGTATATCACAGATGCAGATTTTGTCAAGACAGTATATGCACATGGTACAGTTCAAGCAAGTGTGGCTATTTGCAGATGAAGTTGCGAACAAGTTGGCTGTCTAGTGGTGTTTCTTTTCCAAGACTTGATGTTACAAGTTACATTCTCTGTCTAATGATTATCAATCATGTAATGCGATAAAAAAGCGGTATGGAAATGCACCATACCTCGAATTCTGACTTTTCCTTTCGAAGCATGATTTCAAGATCAGCAATGTAATTGCTAAATTCCATGTTAAGAGAACTGCCTTGAACCTTTTTGTCAGATATCAAGTGTAAAGAATGCAATACTTCATCAAAGAGATGTTTTGCTCGCTCAATAACCTAGCAAAATCACAAGAAAATGTCAACTTCTTAGCCGCATGGATAAGCGACTTCGGATAACTGAACTTTTGAATTATGAATTTTTGAATTTTGGGCAAAAATGAATACAGGTGCATTTATGCAAACAAAACTACTAACTGCTTAAGTTACACACCTCGTTTGCTTCCTTTTGTATCCAATCCAAGGGCTGGTGACCAAAATCAAGTTTATGAGGTGGTAAGTAAACAGAATGAACCCTAATAGGAGCATATCGGAAGCAAGCAACCATTTTGCCAAACCTGTGTATAAAGAACAAAAAAGATCAGAAACCAAGATACCCATTGCATTATATTTAGGTAAATTGTGATCATTCTTTACAAGTGACTTAGAAATAAGCATGGACATGAAACCTGAAGAACATGGGTGCACGAGCACCATTCATATGCATGGAATACGTATTAACCCATGTCTTTTTTGAAAATTCAAAATCACATATAAATACACAACCAACGGTAAGGATATGGGTTTCATGGGCACTCATGTGTACTTTTTCCTTCTTGAGTCTAAATCTAAAAGTATGAAACAACTGAATATTGCTCACCCATAGAACCGGAGGCAGTCCCTGTGGAGAGAATGGCCACAACTGGCCACCCTACTTGCAGCTGCATGGTTTGAAAAGCTAAGCTCCAAAAATTTACCAAGTGACAAACCCCAGGCAGCATCAGACATGACAATCCTTTGAGTTGCTGGAGGAAACCCATTACTCCAAGGACATTTCAGACATCTGTGCCACATCCAAATTTTCCCATCCCTTTCACCCGACAAAACAAATTCGGTAAGTTTTCTAACTGATATGGTTAGACTTCCCTGGCGATGAGTATAGCAATGGACATGGGCTTCAGGTGGCTTATCACAGGAACGGCACTGATAGCCCTGCAAAGGCATTCTATCCAAATTGAGAAAGGGAAAGAGCATAAAACTCTTTCAAAAGTAATGGACACAAAGTCAAAGGGGAGGATCCCCTAAAATAAAAATGAAAAGGGGAGGAGATGGACCTGATCAAACAAGTAGTCCCGCAGAAACCTTCCAAGAGGCTTGTCAAAGTTACCATAATACTTGATGCGTAACAGCTGGGAACGCTCACAAATAGTACCTTTCCATACACAACGTGTGGACAATGAGACTAAGATGCTTTGATGATCAGAAGGCACAACTTCATCCTTATTTGATGTGCTATCATCTCCTTGACTGGTCTCTTGGTTTTGTACAGCAGCAGTAAGCACTGGTTGAATTACCACAGAATTGTTCTTGTTGATGGTTTTCACATTAGCCAAAGCATATGAACCTTCCAATGACTCCTTGACATTAGAACTATTGATATTAGTGCTAGCTTTGACTGTGCTCTGGTGATAACAACTTGATATGCTGGTTGAATCCATTGTCACCGTCTTACCATGTAATCTCATTGAACCATCATGATAATCACCAAAATGCATACTCTTTTTGTCTACACTAGAATATCTAGGAGTATGGTTTGTGAGTGCACCAGATGTAGACGTAGAAGATATGGAAACAGAAGTTGAAGTTGCAGTGACCTTAACTAATCCATCTCCATCACCAGTCCCGTTGTTGAAATTGCTGTTATTAGCACACCAAGGTCCAAGAGAATGAGAGTAGGTATCCTGAGAAGTAAAGGATTCACTGGATACTGGTGCTTCAACCACAGCATTTTCACCTGGTTTAGTTGACATGATGTAGTTGGTACCAAGATGGTCAAAACTATCAGTTTGCTGGCTATTTGAAACATTAATTGTGAAGCCTGGCACTGCTGAAATGGAGCTGTCTGCAGTAGATCGTTTGTCTGGCAAGGCTACAGTCAATGGAGACTTCAATGGAAGTTCTGGTAGGGTTGCACCTTCATCTGCAAGGAAAGATGTTTCCAACGCCAAGTGATATGCTGCAAAAATGCCATACTGGACCACATGCTTAATTTTCTTGAGCTCATCCATGCTACCACCCTTTAGCAGAACCTGCAGATAATATAGGCCAAGAAAATAAAGTTGTGGAGAAGTACAGAGCATATACATTTCATTGTTGGATGCAGACAGACTGGAGGATGGCCGGAATTGTAAAGGTCCTTTAGCTCGCTAAAATAAAGGGTACTAGCCCTTTTGACAGGCAAGTTTCATTCACTTTGGCACTTCTTTTGGTTTGAAAGAGTATGAAAACAAGGAGACAAGTATGTTACTAAGTTCACCAATGTGGCATTATTTGGTGTCCATCTATCCCACAAGAAAAAAAGAGCAAAGTAGTGTATGACTTACAGTGCAACCCAATGGTTTTGGGCATCCTTCAAAGAACATCATGGTCTTCACCATTTTCTTTGACACATTACCCGAGCTAACAGACTGTTCATCGTATTTATCTACATGAAATAACTCACAGTAACCAAGCTTCTGAGATGGTAGGAGATCAATAGAAGGAACTATCTGAGCACCTGTGCAACGAGCAATACGCTGCAAGAGGGGCTGCTTGATATTTAAAACCAATGATATGTTCTTTTCTAGAAGCAAATCTTGAGCATATCGAGACACTGAATTCTCAACCAAAAGCAAGTTGGGTTTTTGAGCTACAATCTTTGCGACTGCCATTTTAAGGTGATCTGTTTCCTGTATACAAGTGGAAACAAATACATAAGATCAAGGAAATCTAAGATCACGTACCAGAAACACAAAAGTTCACGGACCTGCTGGAGCAATGTATCAATACTTGACAGCTGATTTGTGACTCGATGGTACTCAAGAGCTCCTGCAAGTAGTAGGAGACGGGGCTTCTCTATTGTAGTTGTCATGCGCCTATGTGCGACATTCTTCTTACAAACTACTCCTTTTACAACAGTGCTGAAGGAAATAAGACATAGTATCAGATAAGAATGCATAAAAGAGTTTTAAGGCCCAGTGCAGTATGAAACAAACAAGAAAGACATTTTAGCTGTTGAACAATTAGATGGAAGCAAACTGCAAACAACATTAAGCTACTTGATGGTTAAAATGTTTGAACAGGATTTGTATTAGTTGCGTGTAAACCCATAAGTGGAGAAAGCATTTACAGTACAGGCTTCATGCAGGGGCAGATACAGGTTAGATTGTTGGTAGAAGTTAAAGCACCAGATAAAGGTAGTTAAAGACTCATGGGGAATATATATTACTTTGGGCCAATAATCCTCAGGATATAGGAGCTGAGAAATTCCAAATCTATCCTATGGAGAAGCACTGCAGCAGGCAGCAGACTAGTCCAAAGCATCCCTCTCATGGCCACATAACTTCTATACCCACACTGGGGCCAACAAGTTTTCTCATGGCAACTTGAGAAAATAAGTAAGATGAATACTAGTGGTCTCATGGGTTTTGCTCAACTTGACACATGCCTGACAGCCTGAGACATTCAGAAGCAACCAAGTATACATTCTGTAATAAACAATACTACACAGTTGGTCATTTAACGTGTTAGAAAATATCTGCTCAATGAAACCGACTATGATTACCAAGCTATAAATGTTTTGCTTTATATTTAGAAGTGAAAGAGTAGGTGCATGCCATAGGGACATCATGCCACAATGTTTGCTGGACAAAATCTACCTTCATAAGGTATTTGTCAAGATGAAAACGTTATTTTCATGAGCTTCATCTCTTTATTCAAGCTATTATGTAATTTGTTACGATCTGATTACTGCTGGACAAGCTCGATTCTATGTCTACTAATGTATTTAAGATGTATCAGTGAGCTTTGCATTTGTAGGCTTATAGCTAGCTGAGTACAGGGTATGGAAAAAAAAAACATTCACCTTTCACTGCGGTGCCCACATGCTAAACACTTAACCTTGACATATCCACCAGGATCCATGCCACCACCCTGGCTTGTGTCTGGCCTGAGGAAGTTGGCAGCTTCCCATGATACAGAAGTAACAATCTCCAACCAGTCCATGTCATCACCTTCATGTAACGAAATATTCTCCACCTCTAGTAGCTGAGAAATCAAAGCCCTGAAATGTCCATCAACGACATTCTTCATTACTTTCTTATGTTCTTCGCCCAACCGATCTCTACTTCGGAACTCTCCACTGCCAAAACTACTTGACGATCGAATTCGACACCGTTCACCATCAGCTACAGATTCGTCGTCGTCGTCATCATCATCAAACAAGTCCGTTTGCATCTCATCTTCTTCATCTTCTGGTTCAGGAGGAAGCCAGAAAAGTTCATCCTTTTCAAAATCAACTGGGTTTGTATCATTACTTTCTAAAGCATAAATGGATGAAGCAGCACCACATTCAGAACTATTATCTGGTTCTGGTTCATTGTCTGATTTTGTAATGGTCGGTGTGCTAGGAAATCCTTGATCAAGCACATGCGGGGATAGTTCTTTAGAGGTCACAGATTCTTCAACTGTCTGTGACGTTTTTGAATTGTAGGGTGTGGGTGCATCAAGCTCATAAAACTCATCTGGGCCATAATATTGTTCATTCTGTTGTTGATGTTGTACCTGCCTATCAGAGCAGTAAGCAGGGTATTCTTCATCTTCATCATCACTCCTGATTTAAAATGTTACATGACGAGGTAAGCATTAGCCAAGCATTTTGAACTTGTCAGCACGAAAAAGTAAAGGTTAAATCAATGCATCTCAGTATAATAACAATGCTATTCGTTTACTGAATGAAAAAAATGATCAAAAGCAGATCATGATATATTGTACTTTAACTGGGTAACATTATACCATATGAGGTTTCAAACAGAATACCTGTTTGTGTAGTAGCCAAACTGAACTGAAGAGTCATCTTTGTTTGAAACAGTGGACAGACATTTCTCAGGAGCATGAGCGTCTTGCATATTATGGGAGGTCTTGTCATGGCAACACTTTGGAGGACTAATGCTGGTAACACAGCCCACATGCTGATAATTTCCAGTAGAGTAAGAGCCAGCCGTTGTGGTAACACTATTGATGGTGATAGCTGACTTGGTGCTGAACAAACTCGCCTCAGACAGGGAAGGGCTGAGCACCGGCTGTACCTGTTTGAGGGAAGTGACTCTTTCTTGCTCCCATTGCTTGAAGCAGAAGTTGCAGACCCGTATCCTGTCCCCCTCATCGACATTTCTGTCAGGGCCACTCGAAACTGGGATGGAGTTTGCAGTACACTTACCACAGAAAATTCGCCCACAGCGACGGCAATGATGCCTGCGGTTGAATATAGTGAATTGCGTATCACAGTCATAGCAAACTCGACAGCTGTGATCGGGCATCCAGAAGTCCCTGGAGACATTTTCTGGGTTGGAGCGTCGCGGCAGCCATGATGTCAAAAGCTTAACTACGTCAGCAAATGTTTTATTTGGGTCCTCCATTGGTGGCTGAAATTGTACCACCTCAAAGAAACCCTCATACTTGCATCCTCATCTGCTGCGACAGAAATCTAGAAAGACATGAAGGCACTCGTTACAACAAACTAACTGACAAAAAGAAGCAGAAAAATTCAATGCACGCTATACAAATATACAATTTTCCTTTGAATTCTCGCTCCAGAAAGAATGATTGTGTTCCATTTGCAGCACGAATTTCCTCAACAAACAATAGAATGACTTGTATGATAAAATTACAAGTCGACAATCCCAAAACCGTGATGCATTTATACACTGCCCTATCCCCATCGGCCCATCTGACATAATAATGAAATATACTCGACCAAAACCGGATAAGTAGTCCAGTGTCCACATGGCAAGTTTCGCTAAATTCAAAAGCATAAAAGGAAACAATGATAAGGCTGACACCTAAAGAACAAAGAAATAAAGTGTTGATGATTCACTGTTAAATTCGCAGAGTTCAGCACCCATGTAGTCCAGTGTCCACATGGCAAGTTTCGCTAAATTCAAAAGCATAAAAGGAAACATTGATAAGGCTGGCACCTAAAGAACAAAGAAATAAAGTGTTGATGATTCACTGTTAAATTCGCAGAGTTCAGCACCCATATATACTATCTAATGCGGCCAAATAAATAAATCAGTAAAAAGGTACAAACGGCAGGCACGCCACTCTGTAGGACTGTAGGCGATCGGCAAGATAGACGCAGTAATGTGGGCAGGGACAATACCTCAGAATCCCCCGAGATCGATCAGAAGAGGAGCCGCCCGGCCCGCGGCCCGCATTGCGTCGTAATCCGCGGGAGCGCGATCAGGATCGATCGAGCGGGAGGCGCGCGCCGCCTCCTAAAACAGGCACCGCCGAGGAGGGGCAGAGAACTCCCCCGCGCAAAGATCTCCGGTATCAGAATCCTATGTCCTGCCCCGCACCCGTGTCGCAGCGAGGCAGCGGGGGCGGGGCGGGGCGGCAGCGCTGCGCGCGCCGGGCATTTGGCGGCGGCGCCACAGGGCACGAGACGTCGGCCCCCGCGCGGTGCGGTCCGGTCCGGTCGGGAAAGGAGCCCGGTGGCGCGGCGGTGCGGGGACGACGGGCGGCGGCGGAGGAGAAGGTGGAATCCAATCGGAGGAGCGGGAGAAGATCGCAGGCGGTCGGGTGGCGAATCGGCGGAGGGAGGGAGGGAGGGAGCGCCGGAGTGGTGGGAGGAGAGAGAGAAAAGGCGAGGAGGGGCAGTTCGTTTCTATTTTTATTATTTTTGGCTGCTGTTTTGTAACTACTACAATTATGATTTTAATTTCCGTGGCTTTGGGATTGACAGGTGGGGCCGATGGGAGAGGAAGTCGCGGAGGGCCCACAGGAGGCTCCTGGGAAGCCCTTACTGTCTGGCTGGTTTCGTTTGGATGCTTGCTGCTCTTCCTTCCCTTCGTCCAAAACTGACGTCCATATTTTTTTTCAGTTCACGTCATCAATTTTTAAGCTCAGTTATGTTGCTTTGTATATAAATACTACGTCCTGAAAAAAATGCAACTATAAGTTACGTGCCACGAAAAATTATTTATGTTTAATCAAGTTTCTAATGAATAATATTCACATTTATAACTTTAAATTAATTTATTATAAAAATATATTTCGTAATTAATCTAATGGTATTTATTTGGTATTATAAACCTTGATACTTTTTTATTTTATAATTGGTCAGTACTAAAATAGGATAATTTATAAATTTATTCAAGTAGTACTTGGCATAGTGGCGTGTGATGCGCTGGGGAGCGGGCAATGTGCAAGAACCATGGAAAGACGCTGGTTTTTCCGATAAGAAAACACACGCCTCCACTCGTCGTTAGCTGCTACAAGTCCCCACTGAACCACACGTGGGGCATGGAACGTTGCTGAAAATGTACATATAGTTTTTCTTCTTCATTTTTTGCAGTAGAACTACAAGCCGACGCAAAATAATCAAAGCTAGCATAATGCTTGCCATCATGCCATGTATGCATGCACGATGTGGATATAGTATTTTACAACTTTAAACTGACGCATTAAGAGGTGCAGTACGTTGCTTTTTCCCTGCTGTAACGTCTTGCATGGTCTCTCATACACACGAAATATATAACATTCGCTAACGGCTTTTATTTAACTTGTGTCGAGTTATATTCTCGTAGCCGCCCACCCACTCGAGGAGCGATTTTATTTGGATCACACAAGAGGACCGGATCAGAGACGCCAGAGTCAAAATCATGTTATTCCAAAGCTAGAAACATGCTCGCCGTCCTGAGACAAATCCATTGTTATCAACCTTCTTTATCTCGTTTTCTTCTTTCTTTAATATGCCGTCGCATCCGATCCGACGGAACGTGGGAAACGACCCTGAAACAGAGCGCAGCGTCGTCGGCCCAGAAGCGCGATGGGCCCAGTCCGGCTCAAGTGCAGACTGCACGAAGGGTGAAAACGACGCGAGGATCGAATTTTTTATTTTTAGCTCTTTTTTTTCAAAATTTTTCACAAATATGTCCATAAAGGTAAGATTTTAAAATCTGAACCCTTAGTTGGGCGCCATCGTTGCTGGCGCCGAGCTTACACTGCTCGGCGGGCTCGACGCTGACGTGACGGTAACTTGGCAGGCAGCTCGGCGCCGTGGTTACTGGCGCCGAGCTCGGCGCCGTATGGGCCCCAATCCTTTGTCTCTTCCTCTCCCTCTCTCTTTCTCGCACCGCCAGCGCCCGCTCGGGCAGCGTAGCGCACTGCGCCGCCGCCCTCTCCCGCCCCCGGCCGCCCGCGCGCGCCCGCGCCTATCCCGTGCCGGTCCCCGCGCCCGCGCCGTGCCGCCCACGCCCGCCCACGGTGCCGTGCCGCTCGCTCCCGGCCTCTCCCGACTTGCCACCCACGCCCGCGCCCGCCGTGCCGTGGCCGCACCGCGCCCGTGCCGTGCCGTGCCGGCCTCGCCGCGCCGAGCGCCGGTCATCCCGTGCCCGCCGCACGCCATCGCCGGCCCCCGCACCTGCAGCGCCCGACCATGCCACCGCCGGCCCGGCTCGTCAGCCTCACCCACGGCCGTCGTCCGTTGCGACTCCGTCGACGTCCGCAACTCCATCCTTTCCTCCTCTTCCTTGTGTTCCTATTTTGCTGCCTCCTCTCCGCGTCTCTTTTCCATCATCTTCTTGTCCTCTGTCTCCCACCGCAACAGTTCTGCACCTTCAGGCTTGATCTCAGTGTCGATCCACTGCTCAAAATCATAGAGCTAGGGAGAGGTCTGCAAAAAATGCAATTGTTACAAAACAAAAAAATCATGCAAGATTTCATATGACACAAACATCAATTCATCATCATCTTGTTAATGCGGCACTGACGAAGTGTAGGCTCAAACGTAAAATTGGAACATATCAAATACCTCTGCCTATACATCTCCTCTTTATCGAACTTGGCTACCTTGCAAGGATCGCCGCAAAAACACATAGGCACTGGAACACCACTAGGCAGAGGCAATGGGTCGAAGGCATTTCCGGTCATCCGGCCATAACTACAATACAACCAATTTCGTTCTAAGAACTAAAAGCAATTAACATTAAACCCTAAACCTAGGGTTTCCCATTTGATGCACAACAATGAATCAATAACATAACAACATGCGCTGCGGTTACCTTGGTTTGCTAGTTTTTTCACGCCTTGGCATCCTACGGTTGTATAATATAAATATTAAAAATTGCATGAAACCCTAAGTAATGATGATTCTTAGGTTAAAAAATCCGACTAATATATACCGAATCGATGCGAAAAAAACTAGGAGGGGAGCGATGATACCTTGCTCTCGAAGATCTACGGGTGAAATAAAAGTTTCCGAGGTCTAATATGCCGATTCGTGAGGTAGAGCGAAGTGGGGAGAGAAAAAATCCGAGAAGAAAGAGAAAGAAGAGGAAGAAGGCTCAGGCAGAAAGGTTGGGGGTAGGGTTAAAACACCACCTCAGCGCCATAGATCTACGGCGCCAAGCTCGGTGCTAGGATCTACGGCACCGAGCTGCCTACCATGTCATCGTCATGTCTACGTTAAGCCCAAGACCTCGGCGCCAGCAATGATGGCGCCGAGCTAAGGGTCCAGATTTTAAAATCTTACCTCTAGGGGCATATTTGTGAAAAAAAAAAAATTCAAAAAAGGGCTAAAAAATAAAAAAAAATCTGGGCGCGAGGACGATAGAAACGACGTCTCATCGATGGAACACAGGCGTGTTCCGCGAAGGAATCGATCGCCAGAGCCCGAGGCGATGAACTGCCGTCTTTTTGAAATATTCGTTTGGTAAAGACAAAACATTTTTTTCTAAAAAATGCTCCAAATCAAGACTTTTCAATCCCATGGTCCTATGTTTTTCTCTCACAACTAAAACAGCATCAGCTAACTTATCAGCCGTAAAAACCATCAGCCGATCAGAGAGCATGTAGGGTTTGAATCAAAGTAAAACTAGCTTTGGATATAGGGCATGGCTTCATCTAAGATTGTTTAAAAATTGAATATCAAAACCTGAAAACTTAAGATGAGCATCTAGGATGGAACTCTAAACGACTTCGATAAAAAAAAAACTTGTCAACTACAAAATTGTAGATCGCATCTACCACTAGAACTTTGGTATTAGCCATAACAACTTCCGAGGTTATTTGAAAAATCTAAAATTCAATTTTCAAAATCTAAGAACTCCAAACTCATATTTGGGACTCAAACAGCTCCAAACCACAAACTTGTCAACAAGAATTGCATGTCACATTTACAAGTACAACTTTAATAGACCATGCTAACATCCAATGTTGTTTCACAGTTCTAAATTTTAGATTTTAAAATTGAGAACTTAAAATAAGTTTTTGAAACTCTAAACAGTTTCAAATGAAAAACTCCTCAACTGCATAGATGTAGGTAGCCCGAGCTCAATAATTTTGGTATAAAATTTGTTTTCATCCAATTTCATATGAAAAAAGTTATAAATTACTCCTCCGTTCGTTTATCTCCATTGTTTAAGCCTTGTGCCCAGAGACCAAGGAAAACCGATGGCCCACGGGATTTACCCTTAACTCGCCATATTTTGGTTAATGCACATGTGTTCGTTTGTTTCCTGAGTAAATCTTGGTCCGTCGCCGCTAAAACCTCCATTTCCCGCACCATGATCGCGCGCCCACACAGAAGCCTCGCGCGGCCGCTCGTAATCGCGCGCTCTCGTAGGTGACATTTCCCGCGCCTGCCACTAGAGGATAAAACTCGCTATCAGACGAAAATTTGGTAGCCAAAGTTCAAAACCGAGCAACCCGTGCATCAAAATTCCATTGGCGCTAGCCCTCAGTTTCGTTGGTGCTTGGGAGGAACCGGATTGAAAATTATTTAGAGCCGGAAAACTAATTAAGGGTAGTTTAGTATTTTACTGTACATAATAACTCCCGAGGCAACTCGATAGGCCTGAATTTTTTATTTTTTAGTTTTTGTAAAAAAAATCACAAATATACCCCTAGAGGTAAGATTTCAAAATCTGGACCCTTAGTTCAGCACCATCGTTGATGGCGCCGAGCTTCTCTTGGGCTCGACGCTGATGTGGTGGTGACTTGGCAGGCAGCTCGCGCGCGTAAATCCTGACGCCGAGCTTGGCGCCAGGATCTATAGCGCCGAGGTGGTGTTTTAACCCCGTACCCAACCTTCCTGCCCGAGCCTTCTTTCTCTTCTTTCTCCTTCCTTTCGGGTTTTTTCTCTCCCCACTTCGCCCTACCTCACGAATCGGCATATTGGACCTTGGAAACTTTGATTTGATCCGTAGATCTTCGAGAGCAAGGTATCCTCGCTCCCCTCCTAGTTTTTTCGCATCGATTCGGTATATATTAGTCGGATTTTTTAACCTAAGAATCACCATTACTTAGGATTTCATGTAATTTTTAATATTTATATTATACAACCGTAAGATGCCAAGGCATAGAAAAGCTAGCAAACCAAGGTAACTGCAGCGCATGTTGTTATGTTATGGATTCATTGTTGTGCATCAAATGGAAAACCCTAGGTTTAGGGTTTAATGTTAATTACTTTCGGTTCTTAGAACGAAATTGGTTGTATTGGAGTTATGGCCGGATGACCGGAAATGCCTTCGACCCATTTGCCTCTGCCTAGTGGTGTTCTAGTGCCCATGTGCTTTTTGCGGCGATCCTTGCAAGGTAGCCAAGTCTGATGAAAAGGACACGTATAGGCAGAGGTATTGGATGTGTTCCAATTTTATGTTTGAGCCTACACTTTATTAGCGCTGCATTAACAAGATGGTGATGAATTGATATTTATGTCATATGACATCTTGCATGATTTTTTTGTTTTATAACAATTGCATTTTTTGCAGACCCCTCCACCGCTCTGTGATTTTGAGCTATGGATCGACACTGAGATCTAGACTGAAGACAAGGAATGGATGCAGAGACTATTACGGTGGGAGGCAGAGGACAAGGTGATGATGAAGAAGAGACGCGGAGAGGAGGCTGCAAAAAAGGAGCACAAGGAAGAGGCATGAAGCGGGGGCTCCTTGTGTGCACAAGCGTGTCGACATTGAACTTGTGAGGTATGCTGCTCTCGATATTATAGTTACGATGGCTAGCTGCTGCGACCAAATGGGAACATAGAAAGTGGTACTGCCTTGATTTACCACAAGTGCATGTGAAATTTTGGAGAATAACCACATGCATCCTCGTCTCTCAGACCTCGCTGTCGGGCGTTGTACCACCCCTATGCTCGACCTGATAAGTCCCTATGGCGTGGTCAAAGCATGTAACCTCATGTGTGCCAGCCCTTCATTTGCCTTCTCTAGGTGTGCCTTTGGTTTCAGAGCCCATATCTCTCCATCACTCCGCAACTTCAATGCATGGGCGTGTCTATCGTTGAACCAGACAACAAGCTTGTAGAAGGTGAATTGAATGATTGCATTCACGAGCATACCATGTATCCCCAATAGCAACTTATTGAATGACTCCGCCATATTGCTGCACTGAAACTCGTACCTCCATCCACCGGCGTCGTGAGCTCTTGTCCATTTCTCCAAATCCCTCATCAAACCTGTGAGCCATTGTCTACCTTCTGTATTTGATGCGGTTCTAACCTGCTTCAACTTTTTTTGAAAGTACTTGTCCTCAAGCTGTCGAGCAGCCTCCTGGAACACATCAAAGTTATCCTTCACACCATCCTTCTGGAGTAGATTCTCGGCAAGGTGCCGAGTACACCAACGATGGTGCAAAGGTGCATACCCCTCTATTTGCTCTCGCACGGCATTAAGTATGCCCTAGTGCCTATCAGATATGACGCCAACCTCCCTGCTAGGCCCAACCACATGTATCCGAACTAGCCTCAAGAACCATCCCCAACTATCATTATTCTCCTTCTCAACCAAAGCAAATGCCAAAGGAACCAACTTATTGTTTATGTCATAGGATATGGCTATAAGAAGTGTGCCATAGTATTTGCCAATCAAGAACGTATCATCAATGGAGAAGACGGGACGACAGTGCCTAAAGGCCTCAACACACTGAGGGAAGCACCATAAAGCACGGAAGAATATCTGCCTCCCATCCTTCCATGCATTTGGTTTTGGGATGTACTCATAATGCATGCCTGAATTCACCGCTTTGATTGCATTGAAAAGTATTGGCAGCTGCTCATACCCATCCTCCTAGTCCCCATATATCATCTTCCACGCTCGCTGCTTAGCCCTCCAAGCTTTACCATAAGTTATCACATAACCTCCATATAATACCTCAACGGTCCTGATAATTGTCCTAACCTTCATGTTGGGTTCTCTCTGCAATATTCCCATCAACCGCTTGGCAATGAGGGTAAATGTCAACTGTCGATGCCTCAGTGTCAACACATGGTCAGCATAATTGTGTGGCCCAACAACTTTTGTGATCTTTCACTTTCCAGCGACCTTTTGTTTCCTTGCACAAACCCTCCATGGGCAGTGTTCCTTGTCACACACAACTGTGTAATGGCGCTCCGCATATGAATGCAAGACCTTGTAAGGTCTCTTTCGTATCACTACAAATGCCTGCAACCACCTCTTCAATACAGGGAGGTCCTTGAATACCCTCCCATTCTTAATTACCATGTTAGGGCCAGCCTCAGGAGCTTCTAGGAGCTTATCATCATGTCCTTCTGCACATGCCTGATCGGAATGAGCAAGATTGTTGAACTCATGAACTCTTGGATCACAGCAGCTGGGAAACATACGCCTCAACATCATTCTCTGTTAGCTCTCCAACAGGACGATCATCATCAGAATCAAGAGCCCTTGCCATCTCATATGGCTCCGAATCATTCATAATTTCAACACTATTAGAGCCACGGAATCCATCTCTACAGAGCACTTGCGCAGTAACAGGGGCACATCCACATTGTCAGGAATGTCTCCTGCAACATAAGTAGAGAAATGAGGAAATAATGAAAGAAATGGATGTAAGGAATGGGGTAAGCTCCCAATAACCATGCAGATAAGACACTTACTCGGATTTTTCTGTATCAAAAGGATCTCATAAGGAGGATCTGCCACAACAACATGAGTCTAACAAGCATCTCCAACTACCTCATTAGAGGTAGATTGAGCATCGGGAACCGTAGGTGCAATCTCCACATCCATATCAGGTTCCGGGATGGAAGGGTCGAAGTGTGCCTGTTGGTCCATTGGTGTGGAAAACCCATGAGGGATGTGATCAACTAACACCCGACGCACAACCACATCCAAACATTGCAGCTGGCTCTTCATAGCCGATCTCACATAGTTCTTCTACTGATCCGCATATCCAATTGAAATCATTCGCCTGAGGATGTTGGGAGGAAAACCTAGGTGCAGTACACCCTCAACTGCAAATGCCATCATCATCATCGCCAAGGCAATGCAGCTCCTCCCGAGCCCTTGCAACCATCTCACTAAACGATGGCTTCTCATTGAATAGCACAGGCACGCTTTGCATGTCAACAAACTCAACATATCCATAGCGATCGCTTTCAACGGTGCCTCCATGATATATGGTCACTAGGTTGTCCATCTATTTCAAACACGTAACGAAACACATGTCCTTTAGTCCAAATTAGACGATCGATAGTACCTAACAAGTACTTTTGTCGGTGTTTCGGACCGGGGGATCCTCAACCAATTAGTGAATTTGAACTATGTGCCCCTAATCCCGGATGGTGATACAAAGAGACACAAGGTTTATACTGGTTCAGGCAATCGGTGCCCTACGTCCAGTCTGAGAGATCGATCTTGTATTCCTTGCACCGAAGTGCTTGTAGTAGGGGGTTACAAGCTGGGCGAGAGAGGGAGCTAGTCCCAGGTCTCTGCGTGGAGCGGTGTGGGCTGCTTGAGACGTTGCTCTCAGGCAGTGGGGGAGCGTGTGTCTGAATCTACGTGAGTCTACGTGGGTGTTCGTCTGTCTTTCTCTTGTCTAGAAACGGCCCTGGTCTCTCCTTTTATAGTTGAAGGGGGGATAAGGGTGATACATGCGTTTGCTATGCAGCATCTTGTGAGCTGAGGTGGCGTGCCTGAGTCCTGTAGCTTACCACTGTGGCGGCATGGTTAACGGAGTGGCCTTGTCCTTGGGGCACTGGAGCAACGCGCCGGTCACACCCGATCTTGTGCGACGTGGGAGCTCCAGTGATAGCTTGGCGCAGGGCATGGCCGACGACGCGCTGGTCGCTGTGCGTTGACAGTGTAAAGAGCCGAGGCTCAGTTGGTGCCGAGGCCGAGCCATTGTGGGGGGCTCGGCGGGCGTGAATCCCGAGGCTGCCGAGGCCCTGAAGTGGATTGCCGAGGCTTGGAGGGAGCAGTTGGTCCTATACACTGATTCTGAGGCTATAGTGACCCAGACTTGACTCCCCATGCCTCGTTGTTCCTAGAGCAGGAGTTAGGTAGCACAGTGCGGTACGGGCATCAGTTATGGGCACAGTGCTGAGCACAGTGGCCAGTAACCCCTACCCAGTCCTGTCTCCTGTCCTGTCGGCCACTTCGCTATACTGTGCCGACGTACGGCTGACGTTGCGGGAGTGGTTGGACACGTGACGTTTTGTCAGAGAAGTCGGTCGAGACGGAGGCGACGAGGTTGTTACCGAGCCAACCTTGAGCGAATCAGAGAATCGGTAACCCGTCCGAGGCCTTGAGGGGCGGGGCCTCGGGCGAGAGGGCCTTGGTGAGAGGGCCTCGGCGAGGCAGAGAGTCGGCCTTTCGTCCGAGGCCTTTACGGCGCGGGCCTCGGGCGAGTCAGAGAATCAGCCGAGACCCTGTGGTTGTCCTTTGGCTTTGATATTTGCAAGGTCTAAGCAATTTTTCGGTTCTTGCTTAGGGTACCCCTTTTTATAGTATCCGACAGTAGCCCCCGAGCCTCGGGAAGAGGGAGAGCACTCTCCCTGAGGCTTTGTCGAGACTTGGCTTGCAGCAGCTCTCGTCGGGATTTGTGTTTTGTACTCGTGGTTTCGGTGGGTGCGCGCGAGCTGACCCGCGCGGGTGTAGCCCCCAAGGCCCTGGAGGAGTGGATTTACTCCTCCAGGGGATTTGTAACACCCCGGTGTTATGACAAGCATTTAGGCACTACAAATCATGCATATTATGCATCATCAAGCATCCTAATCATACATGCCTAATCATGTAAATAATAACTAAAACCCTACTTCGAAACATTTGAAACATGCTCGTGAAACATGAATATTGCATACACTTATTTAGAGTTGTGTTTGCCCAAATTATGCTTGCTAGGTTAGTAAAACATGTTTGGCTATGATTGTAAATCACCTAGAATTATTTAGCACAATTTTTGGAGCAAATTTTGTATTCAAGTTATTGCCAAATTTTGCTTTAAAAATAACTCTCCTAAATTAGGGTTTTGAGTTAAAATTGACTTTTATTTTATAATTCAAAATCTAGCAAGAATTGGACTTTGGTCATAAAAGCAAAGTTGTAGAGGATTAAATTCTAAGCAATTTTTATTTTTGGGACATTTTCAAAAGATGTCATTTTCTTGCTCAAAATAATATTTGAAAACTGGTATTTGAAAATTTCTTTAAAATAGAAATTGAGAAAAATGTTTTCTCCTTTCGCGGGCCGTCGCCTCCCTTCTCGGCCCACGGCTGAAGCTGGCCCGGCCTATCGCCACGCCCCGCGTTCGGCCCAGCCCAGCGCCGCGTCTGGCCTGCGCTGCGTCGCGCCGCGCCGTTCCCGCGCATCGCGTCCCGACCGCGTCAGAGCACGACCGCCGCGCGGCGACCATGCACCGGCGACGCCCGCCGCGCGGCAGCCACGGCCTGCCTCGCCCTCCACGTGCGCGCCTTCTTCTGCCCGACCATGCTGCCTCCTCCTCATTCCTCCTCCCGCTCTCTCAGACGCAGCGCCAGCAGCTCCCGCGCACGCCACGAGCTCGCCACCGATGCCGCCGCTGCCCCGCCGGAGGCATACCCCCTCCCACACCTCCATTCCTTGATTCCCGCCGCCTGAAGCTCCACCTAGCATCCCTGCCTCGCTTGCGCTCGCTTGCGGCCGCCGTCATCGAGGTAAGGACCAAGCTCGACCGCCTCCTTCCTCTCCGGCGAGCGCGTTGCCTCGGCCAGGTGGTTCGTCACGCCGCCGAGCCACCTCCACCATCCTAACCAGTGCGGCTCGGTGTGGCATGCACGCTGGCACCACCTGCACCACCGGAAGGGCTCGCCGCCGGTGAGCACCGCCCGACGGAGCTCCCTCCCCTGTCCCCGGGTCGCTGACCCTCAGGGCCCAGCCGCAGTGGCTGGCGAAGGCCCCGGGTGACTGGCTAGTGGGCCGGTTGACCCGCTGGGTCCCGCCTGGCAGCCCCTCTGGGTGTACAGCACCGGGTGCACCCAACAATTTCGTCAGCTGGAGTTTAAAAAGGATTTCAAAAATGAATTTTTAGATTTCTACTTAAATGCTTTGGAAAATGTTTGTGTACTCATTTTGGCTACAAATTTGTTGAAACAAATTTTGGTAGGTTCCTTGTCACCAGATCTACATGATAAAATTATTGCATGTCATTTTTGAGATATTTTTCTGTAGAGCTTTATTTAATCCTTGATATTGCTGATAACTTGAAAAATGTGTAGAAAAACCTGTAGGCTTCAGAAAAATATGATTCCAAGTTTGTTAATCTTCTTATGTAATGTACTTCCTAGGAAAAATATGTGTCATGCATGTACTGTAGAAAATTATGAGGTGTAGTTCAAGTGCCTTTAATGGCTGGTTTTTGTTATTTTTGCTAGAGAGCAAAATTTGTATAAAACATGCATGTGATAATTTTTGTACAGTGATTATTTGCTGTATAGAACATAGGAAAAATATTTCCTCTGTTGTTTGACACTCTTCACAGTACAAAGTATGTTCAGGTTCATAATCATGCCATAGCTTGTTATTTTTGTGTAGGCTAATCCACTCATTCAAATACCATGAAAATCTGATGGTAGACTACTTAGGGTAGTACTGTGATATGGTAATTTTCTAAGATTTTTCTAAGCAATAAAAATAGATGTTGCTATTTAAACCTATTATTAATTAGGGTTTAATCAAGTGTTGCTTTATGTGTGATTAAGAAATTAGTGAAGCTTTGGTGTATCTTTGAAGCATTTAATGAGAGGTGTTGACTTAGCATATTAGTAGTAGAAGAGAATGCAGTAGATGACATGTGCTTGTAGTATATGTTTTTGGATGATGTTGACTACCTTGCATTCAAGCATATCCATTGTATTCATCTCATCCGATGCACTGATTGCATAAGCACTTACGCACATTGCATCATACAGGATCACAAACGGAGAACCCAGTCGTCATACCCGAGGAGCCCAAGGAGCAGCTTGAGGTGCAGCCGCAGGAAGTGCCCGAAGCCGACGAGGAGGACGTTGAGGAACTTCTGGAGTGCCCCGATCACCGCCCGAGCTCCTTCGAGAGAGGCAAGCCCCAGAGCATTTTCTCCCCGGTTTGCAATTATTAATTAACTGCTTTACTTTAATTGATGCATTATGTTCAGGAGTTGTTTGCAACCGTTGCTGCATTATACCTTGTCTACCTTTGTTATACCATATCCTTGTTACCCTGGTATCCGCAGTCGAGTCAATGCTCAGCTGGCTTAGACTGGTAGAAGTCGGGTGATTTTCTGTCACCTGCGAGCTATAGGTGGTTACCTAGATCTGCTTGGATGACTATGTAGTCATGGTATAACTAAGTGTTAAATGAAGTTGAGATCGGATGGAGACTTACAAAGTTTTGGACTGTAGTGCTTTCCGTCTGTGTCGATTAAGGACCGACCGTTGTTGGGCCTCGAGTCATGTTGAACGCATGCCTTACATTTAGCTGGCCGAATAAAGCACCTTTCGACCGCGAAGCTGGGAGATTATTCGGGCCGAGTAGCTTGCCCGTAGCGCACTGTGCCGGAGCAGGTGTTGTAGGACACGGGGGCGAGATGATAAGACCAAAGTGCAGTCGGTCGGCCCCCGGGTACATGTGGTTCCTAGCAAACTCGAGCTTCCTGGATAGTTGACTCGGTGACCGATACCTCACTTTAGCGGGTGAGTGAGGTTTGTGTAAGGAATAAATCACCAGCTGGTTAGGAATCGATTCGAATCGCCATCGCTCCTGGATAGTGAGCACTTGACTTGAGTTACTTCATCGTAGTAATGTTAATGGAACACTTGGACAGTTATAATGAATATGACATTATGGAAGTTGATTAATGATCATGGGTTATCATTATTTGCTTAATCTCATGTTTACTCTAGTTTAGGTGCAAATGTAGTCGACAGGTTAATAATAATTAACTTGACAATAATGCTTTTGGAAAGGTTCTTGAAATGCTAAAAATGCTTCTTTTTGCAAATGAGTCAGCTACCCTACTATAAAGCCCTTCATATTCCTTGGTGTCACTTATTTTCAGTTATGTCGGGTAAGTCTAGCTGAGTATCTTCTCGTACTCAGGGTTTTATTCCCACTTGTTGCAGATGGGCAGATGTATTACGGCTACTGTATCAACTGTCTTTATCCTGCGATGGGTGATGCTTAGGACCATGGGCATGGTCATTCCTTACGTCTCGTCTGATGCTTTTGTTGGAGATGATCATTAGCTGGCACTGTATTTGAACTCCGTGTGAGTGTGTGTGGTTTTGAACAAATGGCTTCTGCTACTTTTATTCGAACTCGTTTTGTAATAACTATGTTTAAACTCTGATGTATCTGAGATGCAAACTTTTATGTAATATGTGATGGTGCCCGCTAAACTTATTACGATCTTGGTTGGGATGTGAGTTGGTTTGAAATCCTTCATGATTTCACGGACTACCGGGTTATACGGGCTTAAGTTTGCTAAATCATCTGCTCTGGCAGATGATTTTCTTACTTAATTTCGTATAATTGGTCGGTTCTGTTACAGCTGGCATCAGAGCATGGTTTAGCATGTTACTGTTCACAAGTGTATTTAAAACAAAAAGGCATTTGAAAAACGTGATTTCTAAACTAAAAAGTGCGCTAGTGGTCATATCCTTTATGCCCAGTTAAGGACTCTAGGTGGCTTAATTAAGTACTGACTTGGGGTTCTTGCATCATATTTCTTTTTCGTTGCTCATACGGCGTGCTATTGTATGAGTGCCACTTGTTTGAGTGGTAATGTATGGATCATTTGCCTCTACGCCTCGGTAAGTGTGAGTTGTGAGAGCATGATCGGATACACCGCCGATCTAGGGTGAATGCTTATATGATGCTAGAGTAATTACATGTTCGACGCATGTTTTACAAAGGTATCTCATGTGTGGGTATTCTGTCTATTGAGGCGATGCCGTCAATAGGATGATGGTTCGGGTAGTTACTACCGTTGTACACGTATCTGTGGATTCGTGTAGAGTGTATAGCTAACATTTACTGCTTTCATGCATTCATTTGGAATTGGGCTGAAATGAATCTTCTGCAGGTACATAACCACGCTATCATGTAGAACATATTAGCTATGTATTTGAGAGATCGTTTGTATGCCACCGAATTCGTCGCTAGAAATTATTTATTTCATAAGTTTGTGAGAACGTACGACACGTACATACATCATATTACTTGTGCATTTCATTCATGTCATGCATTCTTCCCCTTATAAATTGATTATCTCATTTTGATAAAAGTTGTATCACCTAAAATATGTTTCCACGGGGTAATAAAAGAACTTTTGCTATAGATGGCCCGCACGAAGCAGACCGCCCGTAAGTCCACTGGAGGAAGAGCACCTCGACGTCCGTTGGCCCTGAGGGAGCACTGCACCATGGACACCTTCTTGAGCGAGTTTGGCATGCCAACCTTGCTTTGGAGAGTGCTCCATGATGTGGGGTACCCAGAGGGTCAAGAGCCGGTATACTCCTAGAATGAGAGCCAGTTAGCAGAGGATGGACTTGCAGTGGTAGAGATCACGGTTCCTGCTCTCGGTGATGCTCCAGATTGGGATGGTTGGCACTTGGAGTTTGAGGGTCGTACTCCTACTGCGGGTGCAGAGGGAGCAGCTTTCCGTGTCATTAGGGACATCATGAGCAGATTTCCTAGTGAGCTTGCAGCAGCTCTAGCTGGCACTTTTCCTAGGGATGATCCTCGTGATGCTATTTGGGTTCAGACTTAGGGAAGTGCTTTGGTCAGAGGTCCAGCTGAGGGATAGGCTAGCGACAACTAGGCTATGAGTGCTATGTTCGCCGCCATTAGAGCATATGAGGGTCTCGAGAGTACCTACTGGACTTTGACTGGCTTACGTGGTCAGGATAAGCTCAAGGGGAGAAAGTAGAAAAAGAGACAGGCACGTGCTATAGCTAGTTTGTAGGAGCAGTTGGCTGATATGAACTTGCAGCGAGACAAGGCGGTTGAGAGAGGTGATAGAGCTATGCAGCGGGTGCATACGTTGACTCAAGCCAACAACAATGTAGACCGCATGATTTGACAGTTGGTTTAGGAAAGGAATGAAGCCTGGGACGAGAGGGACCTTTTGCTGCAGAGGGTCGATGAGCTAGAGGAGTACAACGTCAACCTACACGAGGAGTTTCACGCGCTCTACAATGGGGTTGGCCCATATGCTCCACCAGACGCCGCTGGCATGGACATCAACGACGACGAGGACGAGCCTGTAGTTTCACCTGGGGGCGATGGTGACGTCTCCGACCCCGACGACGGCCCCGAGGAGTAGGCTAGTTGCCTTGCGCTAGTATCTAGGTCCTATCGCGATGACCTTTCTTTTGTTGGCATGTAATCTAATGTATCTTGCTTCAAACTTATGAGACTGGCATGTGATTGGAACTTGGCTAGGAATGCGATATCTGAACGCATAAAAGTCTAGTGTATGTATGCTGGCAATTTGGTTGTATTAGACGCGATGTTGCCTTTGAAGTAATTTAATTAGTGATGTTGTTTTAATTGGGATGCGATTATTGTGCCTCTGTTTTATTGTATGAATTTATTCTCTCTAGTAAATTCAGTACGCATAATTTTTCCTTCACTCACAATTATTACAGCTTCACTCAATCATTACTTGTTGCTGAAATATGCAGATGACAAATACTCGACGTACCACGTATGAGGCCGCTGAGCCCGGTGCTAACGGTGTGGGGACCGGTGGTGGTGGTGGAAACCACGGCAACAACAATGAGCCTCCCCATGAACCGCATTTGCCACCTCCTCCCCCGTTTACCCCAGAGGTGTTCTTCGCATAGTTGCTCGGAAGTCAGCGCAACACGGAACAGTCCCAGAAGAACATGGATGATTTTCTACGTACCATCGCCAATAATGTTCAGCGCGATAGCAATCAGGGTGGTGGCATTGGGGTGAATCAGCACAGCAGCTTCAAAGATTTTATGGACACCAGGCCGCCGATATTCAAGGAAGCAACAGAACCACTTGATGTGGAAGAACGGATCAACACTATGGAAGATAAATTCTGTGTGTTGAGGATGACTGAGGTATTGAAAACTGAGTACACTGCACTTCAGTTGCAAGGACCAGCAGGAATGTGGTGAAGCACCATCGCACCACCTTCCCTCCAAATGCTCAAATTACGTGGAGAGAGTTTGCTGAGGCCTTCCGTGGAGTTTATATTCCACCCGGGCTGACCAAGATGAAGTTGGGAGAGTTCTTGGCGTTGAATTAGGGCACCAAGACCGTGACACAATATTTGCATGCTTTCAATAACTTGTGCCGTTATGCTCCCGACATGGTTGACATTGATGCTAAGAGAATCGCCAGTTTCAAGAGAGGACTCAATCCAAAGATGATGAAGCATGTGGGTACCAACAACCGCGTCAGATTTAATGACTTCATCAGTGATTGCCTGAAGCAGGAAAAGAACAACAATGCCAGCACCGCAACCAAGACTCGCAAGAGAGCCCTAGAAGGTGGTCCGTCCCAAGCAAGAGCATCTGCGGGAGGTCATCCTCCCTATCGTCCATCTACACCTGGCGCTAGGTTCAGGCCACCTCAGCAGAGAAGTCAGAATTTCTATGGACCACAGAAGCCTTACAAGATGGCAGTACAGTCTAACAAGGCAGCCACAACTACGGTACAGGGCAGCTCCAAGGGAGCTGTGGGATCTGCTGGTACAGTGAGGGGACCCTGCTATAATTGTAACCAACCCGGCCATTTCTCAAGGTTCTGTCCTTATCCGCCCAAGAAGAAGCAGCAGACTTATAATGCTAGGGTGCATAGTACGACTGTGGATGAAATTCCTGAGGGAGAGCCCGTAACCGCTGGTAAGTTTCCTGTCAACGAAAACCCTGCAGTTGTTCTATTTGATTCTGGATCATCGTATTCTTTTATGAGTCAAGCATTTGCACAGAAACATGAACAACTATGCACAGAATTGGGTTATGGTTACCGTATAAGTTTAGCAGGGGCTGATGTTTTGACCAATCGGATGGTTCGAGGGGTAACCCTTGAATTAGGTAGCAGGAAGTTTCGAGTGAACTTGATAGTTATGCCTGGACTAGTTCTGGATGTCATTATAGGGATGAATTGGATGAAGGATTGGGGAGCAGTCATAGATACCGGAAGTCGGGTACTTACCCTTAAGGATCCCCTGGGTGAGGGTACTTTCCAAGTACCATTGCCCTGGAGAACAGACCTTATAAGTGTGACATGCGCTACTGAAGTTATTCCTATTTATCAAATTCCGGTAGTGTGTGAGTTTCCGGATGTATTCCCGGATGAGCTACCTGGTCTTCCGCCAGATAGGGATATTGAGTTTGGAATTGAGTTAATCCTCGGGATAGCTCCGATTTCAAGGAGACCCTATCGGATGCCTCCCGATGAATTAGTTGAGCTGAAGAAGCAACTAGAAGAGTTATCAAAAAAGGGGTTTATCCGGCCAAGCAAGTCTGAATGGGGATGTCCCGCCTTGTTTGTGAAGAAGAAGAAAGAGGGCACGTTGAGAATGTGCGTAGATTACAGGCCACTTAACGCTGTAACCATCAAGAATAAGTATCCCTTGTCTCATATTGATGTTCTGTTTGACCAGTTAGCCAAGGCTAAGGTGTTCTCAAAAATAGATTTGAGATCCGGTTATCATCAGATCAAGATTAGGCCACAAGATATACCAAAAACTGCATTCTCCACCAGATATGGGCTGTATGAGTATCTTGTCATGTCCTTTAGCTTGACAAATGCTCCTGCATACTTTATGTTTTTTATGAATACAGTTTTCATGCCAGAATTGGATAAGTTTGTGGCTGTGTTCATCGATGACATTCTGGTGTACTCCGAGAACGAGAAGGATCATGAAGAACATCTGAGAATTGTCTTGACCAGACTTAGAGATCATAAGCTGTACGCTAAGTTTAGCAAATGTGAATTCTGGTTGAAGAAAGTTCCTTTCCTTGGTCACATTCTGTCAGAAAATGGAGTTTCAGTCGATCCGAGTAAGGTGCAAGAGGTTATGGATTGGAAGGCACCGACCACAGTTCCTGAGATTAGAAGTTTCTTAGGACTAGCCGGTTACTACCATCATTTTATACCAGACTTCTCGAAGATTGCCAAACCTATGACAAGTCTGCTACAGAAGGATCACAAGTTCGTGTGGACAGAGGAGTGCAAAGCAGCTTTCCACACCTTGCGAAAGCTATTGACCACGGCTCCTGTTCTCACACAACCAGACATTGAGAAACCATTTGATGTGTTTTGCGACGCATCGAAAACTGGATTGGGCTGCGTCCTTATGCAAGAAGGGAGAGTCATTGCTTATGCCTCACGTCAATTGAGAAAGCACGAGGTCAACTATCCAACACATGATCTTGAACTTGCTGCAGTTGTGCACGCCCTAAAAATTTAGAGACATTATCTACTTGGTAATGTGTGCAATATTTTCACAGATCACAAGAGTCTCAAGTACATCTTTACCCAACCAGAGCTGAACATGAGGCAGCGCAGATGGTTGGAATTGATCAAGGATTACAACTTGAATGTGCAATATCATCCTGGAAAGGCCAATGTAGTGGCAGATGCTTTGAGTAGAAAGTCACATTGCTTGAATGTGCAGCCATTACTTGAAGATGGGTTCGATCTGATGCATCCTGCTGTGTTACATAGTATTCAGATTAGTTGCTCGTTGGAGAGTAAGATAATAGAAGGCCAGAAAACAGACAAGGGAATATTCCACATCAAAGAGAAACTAAAACAAAAGCCGTCTAAGCACTTTAAAGTGGATGAATAGGGCGTGTTGTGGTTTGACGACCGTCTTGTGGTTCCCAAGGATCGAGAGCTTAGAAATAAACTCATGGATGAAGCTCACCTTTCTAAGCTATCTATCCATCCGGGAAGTAGTAAGATGTATCAAGAACTAAGACCTCGTTATTGGTGGACCAAAATGAAGAAAGAAATTACAGCATATGTTCCCAGATGTGACACGTGTTGTAGAGTGAAAGCTATTCATATGAAACCTACCGGTTTATTGCAACCTTTGTCCATCCCTAGTTGGAAGTGGGATGATATAAGTATGGATTTTATCTCAGGTTTGCCCACTACTCAAAAGGGACATGATTCGATTTGGGTGATTGTGGATCGTCTTACCAAGACTGCTCATTTCTTGCCTGTCAAGACAGAATATCGACCACCTCAATATGCCGAGAAGTATATTGCAGAAATTGTGAGGTTGCATGGTATACCAAAGACTATAGTATCTGATAGAGGGCCCCAATTCATGGCTCACTTTTGGGAACATTTACACAAAGGCTTAGGAACTAGTTTGATTCGTAGTACCGCTTATCATCCTCAGACAGATGGTTAGACTGAATGAGTGAATGCTGTTTTGGAGGATATGTTAAGAGCCTGTGTATTGTCTTCTAAGGGATCATGGGAGTCATGGTTACCATTAGCTGAGTTTGCTTACAATAATAGTTTCAAGAAAGCATCAAGATGGCTCCATTCGAAGCTTTGTATGGCAGAAAATGTAGAACACCATTAAATTGGGTCGAGCCAGGAGATAGAAGGTATTATGGCATTGACTTTGTAGAAGAGGCCGAGAAGAAAGTTCATATTATTCAACAAAATATGAAGGCGGCCCAATCACATCAAAAAAATTATGCAGATAAAAGGAGACCTCTTGTGTTTGAAGTTGGTGACTATGTTTATCTGAAGGTCACGCCAATGAAGAAGAAACGGTTTGGAGTCCGGAGAAAACTTGCCGCTAGATTCATAGGACCATACAAGATCTTGGAAAGAAGAGGTCCAGTAGCTTACAAGTTAGAGTTACTTGAGACAATGAGTACCGTCTTCCCAGTTTTCCACGTATCACATCTGAAGAAGTGTTTGCGTGTTCCGGAGGAAAGAATAGAACCTCGGGGCATCAAACTCAAATCAGATTTGGTGTATCGTGAGCAACCAGTCCATGTGTTAGACACTAAAGAACGTGCTACTCGGAATAGTGTGGTGAAAACATATAAGATATAGTGGAATCATCATGATGAGGGAGATGCAACTTGGGAAACGGGAGAATATCTACAAAAAGCTTATGAAGATTTTTATAACAAATGGTTCGTAACCCAAATCTTGGGACGAGATTCTTATAAGGGGGGAGGGCTGTAACACCCCGATGTTATGACCAGCATTTAGGCACTGCAAATCATGCATATTATGCATCATCAAGCATCCTAATCATACATGCCTAATCATGTAAATAATAACTAAAACCCTGCTTCGAAACATTTGAAACATGCTCGTGAAACATGAATGTTCCATACACTTGTTTAGAGTTGTGTTTGCCCAAATTATGCTTGCTAGGTTAGTAAAACATGTTTGGCTATGATTGTAAACCACCTAAAATTATTTAGCGTAATTTTCGGAGCAAATTTTGTATTCAAGTTATTGCCAAATTTTGCTTTAAAAATAACTCTCCGAAATTAGGGTTTTGAGTTAAAATTGACTTTTATTTTGTAATTCAAAATCTAGCAAGAATTGGACTTTGGTCATAAAAGCAAAGTTGTAGAGGATTAAATTCTAAGCAATTTTTATTTTTGGGACATTTTCAAAAGATGTCATTTTCTTGCTCAAAATGATATTTGAAAACTGGTATTTGAAAATTTCTTAAAAATAGAAATTGAGAAAATGTTTTCTCCTTTCATGGGCCGTCGCCTCTCCTTCTCGCCCACGGCGAAGCGGACCGCCTGTCGCCGCCCTTGCGCTCGCTTGCTGCATTCATTGACCAGTACCAATCGTGCCTGCCCTTACTTGCCTTGCCGCGCAGTTCATGTGCTGTCGCGTCAGTCCCTTGTCAGGCGTTTGACGATCGATGTGTGGCGACCATGCGCCGGACGCGCCCTGCGCGCAGCCCACGGCCCGGCCTCGCCCTCCGCAGCGCGCCTTCTTCCGCCCGACCACGCCGCCTCCTCCTCATTCCTCTTCCCGCTCTCTCAGACGCAGCGCCAGCAGCTCCTGCGCGCGCCACGAGCTCGCCACCGACGCCGCCGCTGCCCCAGCGGCATACCCCCTCCCACGCCTCCATTCCTTGATTCCCATCGCTGAAGCTCGCCTAGCATCCCTGCCTCGCTTGTGCTCGCTTGCGGCCACCGTCGTCGAGGTAAGGACCAAGCTCGGCCGCCTCCTTCCTCTCCGGCGAGCGCGCTGCCGCGACCAGGTGGTTTGTCACGCCGCCGGGCGACCTCCACCATCCCAGCCGGTGCGGCTCGGCATGGCGTGCACGCTGGCACCACCCGCGCCATTGGAAGGGCTCGCCGCTGGTGAGCACCGGCCGGCGGAGCTCCCTCCCCTGCCCCCGCGTCGCTGACCCACAGGCCCACCAGCGATGGTGGCGAAGCCGGTGGTGATCGGTGGGCGGTTGACCACTGGGTCCCGCTTAGCAGCCCCTCTGGGTGCACAAGACAGGTGCACCCAACAATTTCGTCAGCTGGAGTTTAAAAAGGATTTCAAAAATGAATTTTCAAATTTCTACTTAAATGCTTTGGAAAATGTTTGTGTACTCATTTTGGCTCCAAATTTGTTGAAACAAATTTTGCTAGGTTTCTTGTCACCAGATCTACATGATAAAATTATTGCATGTCATTTTTTAGATACTTTTCTGTAGAGCTTTATTTAATCCTTGATATTGCTGATAACATGAAAAATGTGTAGAAAAACCTATAGGCTTTAAAAAAATATGATTCTATGTTTGTTAATCTTCTTATGTAATGTACTTCCTAGGAAAAATATGTGTTATGCATGTACTGTAGGAAAATTATGAGGTGTAGTTCAAGTGCCTTTAATGGCTGGTTTTTGTTAATTTTGCTAGAGAGCAAAATTTGTATAAAACATGCATGTGATAATTTTTGTACAGTGATTATTTGCTGTGTAGAACATAGGAAAAATATTTCCTCTGTTGTTTGACACTCTTCACTATACAAAGTATTTTCAGGTTCATAATCATGCCATAGCTTGTTATTTTTGTGTACGCTAATCCACTCATTCAAATACCATGAAAATCTGATGGTAGACTACTTAGGGTAGTACTGTGATATGGTAATTTTCTAAGATTTTTCTAAGCAATAAAAATAGATGTTGTTATTCAAACCTATTATTAATTAGGGCGTAATCAAGTGTTGCTTTATGTGTGATTAAGAAATTAGTGAAGCTTTGGTGTATCTTTGAAGCATTTAATGAGAGGTGTTGACTTAGCATATTAGTAGTAGAAGAGAATGCAGTAGATGACATGTGCTTGTAGTATATGTTTTTGGATGATGTTGACTACCTTGCATTCAAGCATATCCATTGTATTCATCTCATCCGATGCACTGATTGCATAAGCACTTACGCACATTGTATCATATAGGATTGCATACCGAGAACCCAGTCGTCATACCCAAGGAGCCCGAGGAGCAGCTCGAGGTGCAGCCGCAGGAAGTGCCCGAAGCCAACGAGGAGGACGTTGAGGAACTTCCGGAGTGCCCCGATCACCGCCCGAGCTCCTTCGAGAGAGGCAAGCCCCGGAGCATTTTCTCCCCGGTTTGCAATTATTAATTAACTGCTTTACTTTAATTGATGTATTACGTTCAGGAGTTGTTTGCAACCGTTGCTGCATTATACCTTATCTACCTTTGTTATACCATACTTATAGAGTTTTGGACTGTAGTGCTTTCCGTCTGTGTCGATTAAGGACCGACCGTTGTTGGGCCTCGAGTCATGTTGAACGCATGCCTTACATTTAGCTGGCCGAATAAAGTACCTTTCGACCATGAAGCTGGGCGATTATTCGGACCGAATAGCTTGCCCGCAGCGCACTATGCCGGAGCAGGTGTGGTAGGACACGGGGGCGAGATGATAAGACCAAAGTGCAGTCGGTCGGCCCCCGGGTACATGTGGTTCCTGGCAAACTTGAGCTTCCTGGATAGTTGACTCGGTGACCGATACCTCACTTTAGCGGGTGAGTGAGGTTTGTGTAAGGAATAAATCACCAGCTGGTTAGGAATCGATTCGAATCGCCATCGCTCCTAGATAGTGAGCACTTGACTTGAGTTACTTCATCGTAGTAATGTTGATGGAACACTTGGACAGTTATAATGAATATGACATTATGGAAGTTGATTAATGATCATGGGTTATCATTATTTGCTTAATCTCATGTTTACTCTAGTTTAGGTGCAAATGTATTCGACAGGTTAATAATAATTAACTTGACAATAATGCTTTTGGAAAGGTTCTTGAAATGCTAAAAATGCTTCTTTTTGCAAATGAGTCAGCTACCCTACTATAAAGCCCTTCATATTCCTTGGTGTCACTTATTTTCGGTTATGTCGGGTAAGTCTAGCTGAGTACCTTCTCGTACTTAGGGTTTTATTCCCACTTGTTGTAGATGGGCAGATGTATTACGGCTACTGTATCAACTATCTTTATCCTGCGATGGGTGATGCTTAGGAGGGCATGGTCATTCCTTATGTCTCGTCTGATGTTTTTGTTGGAGATGATCATTAGCTGGCACTGTATTTGAACTCCATGTGAGTGTGTGTGGTTTTGAACAAATGGCTTCTGCTACTTTTATTGAACTCGTTTTGTAATAACTATGTTTAAAACTCGATGTATATCGAGATGCAAACTTTTATGTAATATGTGATGGTGTGACTAAACTTATTACGATCTTGCATTTGGGATGTGAGTTGATTTGAAATCCTTCGTGATTTCATGGACTACCGGGTTATACGGGCTTAAGTTTGCTAAATCGTCTGCTCTGGTGGATGATTTTCTTACTTAATTTCATATAATTGGTCGGTTCTGTTACAGGCTTTTTCTCTGTTGAGTAAGGAGTTTTATTGCGTTTGCCGGGCCTATGAGTGCGAGTTTGGGTCGCTGGGCCTTGGCTTAGTTGCAGGAAGAGCCCTCGAGCCTCTACACGGAGCGAGAGGGCGATCAGTGGTTTTCCTGTGTTTTTTGGTGGCCCTCACGCATCCTTTTCGCTCGGAAGGAGGGGTGGAGCGTGCCAAGCTACCCTCGGTGGGCGCGAGCAGTGACATCTCCGGTGAGCTGTTATCGGGTCAGTCCAAGTGGAGGCCCGTGCCCCGTTCGATAGGGGTCGGCTAGCGGTCCAGAGACGCGCTCCAAAAGTACCAGAGGGCTTCTCTAGTAGGTCCTAGGGCCGTTCGATTAGCCCTGGGGACTCGGCGCCTCCCTACGGTGGGATCCCATTCGGAGACCTCCCTGCCAGTCTCGGACATGACTTAGGGCATCCCGAGCAATCGCTTGCTCGGGCCTCGGCCATGTACGGGCTCGCCCACAGTCATCCCTAACTCTGTTTGTCCAAGGGCGGCTGTCGAAACCTTTGGGGGGGCCAGCCTTCGAACCCCTGGACCATAACGGGCTCGGTGCCCATTATCGTGTTTTTCCGAGCCTCCAAGTCTGAGCTTGGGTTGCTTTTCTTTTTCGTCCTGGGTGCAGGAAGAGCCCCCGAGCCTCTGCACGGAGCGAGAGGGCGGTCAGGAGCTCCCTTGGCTTTTTATGCGACCCTCGCGCATCCTTTTCGTTCGGAAGGAGGGGTTGTTTGCCGAGCCCTCGAGTGCGAGCCTGGGTCGCTGGGTCTCAGCAAGGTTGCAGGAAGAGCCCTCGAGCCTCTGCACGGAGTGAGAGGGTGATCAGGAGTTCCCCTGGCTTTTTGTGCGACCCTCGCGCATCCTTTTCGTTCGGAAGGAGGGGTTGTTTGCCGAGCCCTCGAGTGCGAGCCTGGGTCGCTGGGTCTCAGCAAGGTTGCAGGAAGAGCTCCCGAGCCTCTGCATGGAGTGAGAGGGCGATCAGGAGTTCCCCTAGCTTTTTGTGCGATCCTCACGCATCCTTTTCGTTTGGAAGGAGGGGTTGTTTGCTGAGCCCTCGAGTGCGAGCCTGGGTCGTTGGGTCTCGGCAAGGTTGTAGGAAGAGCCCCCGAGCCTCTGCACGGAGCGAGAGGGCAATCAGGAGTTCCCCTGGCTTTTTGTGCGACCCTCGCACATCCTTTTTGTTCGGAAGGAGGGGTGCAATATGTCAGGCTACCCTCGGTGGGCGTGAGCGGTGACACTTCCGGTGAACTGTTATCGGGTAAGTCTGAGTGGAGGCCCATGCCCCATTCGATAGGGGTCGGCTAGTGGTCCAGAGACGCACTCCAAAAGTACCAGAGGGATTCTCTAGTGGGTCCCAGGGCCGTTCGATTGGCCCCGGGGGCTTGGCGCCTCCCTACGGTGGGATCCCATTCGGAGACCTCCCTGCCAGTCTCGTACACGACTTAGGGCATCCCGAGCGATCGCTTGCTCGGGCCTCGGCCATGTACGGGCTCGCCCATAGTTGTCCCTGACTCTATTGTCCTGGGGCAGCTGTCGAGACTCTCGGGGGCCCAGCCTTCGAACCTCTGGACCATAACGGGCTTGGCGCCCAGTTCCTTAGTCTGAAAGGAATCAGGTGGGGGGTATTCCCCTCCCATCGGCTGACAATGGTGGGCGTGCCTTTTGAGGTGGTTTCTTAGGGCCTGCTGTTGCTGCGGTTGGATGCGACGCGGTGTCAGCGGACGGGACATAACTGTTCGTGCGATTAATGAGGAAAAGGTGGGCGCGTGGGCGGTTAAATTGGATTCGGATTATCTGTGCCAGATTTGAGGGAAACTTCCCCGAGTTCATCGCCCGTCCGTTTCGTCCCCTTCCTGCATAAATACGCAACGAGCCTCGCCCCACCCTTCCTTACCTTGCCTACATTCGCTTTTGCTGCCCTCGAGCTGTTGCTAGGATCAGAGAGCACCGGGGAGAAGAAGGGAGAAGGGCGAGGGAGAGAGAGAGAGATTTACCGCCGTAGCTGCATTCTCCACCGCGCAATGGCCGGCGGCCCTGTCATCCTCTCGGCAGATCCTTGGGATCCGTCCGAAGTGTCCGTAGAGATGCTGCAGTCGCTCGTCGACGATGGCCTTCTCTGCCCGATCCCCGACCCCCGATAGGCCGGAGTGGATTGCTCCGTCGGGCGAGCCGGAGCTGAGGCCACACGAAGGGTACGTCGTGAGCTTCGTGTCTTTCCACGAGTGTGGTCTCGGCCTGCCGGCGGACCGATTCATGCGGGCGCTTCCGCATTACTTCGTCGTGGAGCTGCACAACTTCAACCCCAACTCTATCGCGCAGGCGGCCATCTTTGTCGCCGTCTGCGAGGGGTACTTGGGCATTGCCCCCCATTGGTAGCTGTGGCTCCATCTCTTCCGGGCGGGGCATACCACCAAGCCGATGGGCACGATGGGTACGAGGAAGACGATGAGGGCCAGCGGCTGCACTCTCCAGGTGCGCCAAGACCAGCAGAACCTTTACATCATGGCCCAGCTCGCGTCAACCAATCGCCGTTGGTACACCAGCTGGTTCTACCTCCGCAACGATGACAGTGGACTTCCCCCTACACCAGGCGAATCGTGGAGGACTGTCCGGAGAAGTGGAGGTATGGCGTCCCGAGGGAGGATCAGCCCAAGCTGCAGCCGCTCCTGGAGGGCCTGGAGACGCTGCGGGACCGCGGCCTTACGGCGGCTGTGGTAGTGGTGGCCTTCCATCATCGAAGGGTGCTGCCGCTGATGGCTCGGCGGCGGCGCCTGTTCGAGATGAGACCAGACGAGCCGATCGATGGCGTCCGGATGTCCGCCGTCGCCGTCTCCGACGAGGAGATTCTACGTCAGGTGAAAGGGACGGTGGACGGGTGGTCGAAGAGCGGCGGTCTGTTCCCGTTCCCAATGGGGGGCAACCACTCCCGCAACGTCAGCCGCACGTCGGCGCAGTACAGCGGAGTGGCCGACGGGACGGGAGACAGGACTGGGCAGGGGTTACCGGCCACTGTGCTTGGCACTGTGCCCATAACTGATGCCTGTACCGTCGGCCACTCCGATGTACTACGCCGACATGCGGCTGACGTTGCGGGAGTGGTTGGACGTATGATGTTTTATCAGAGAAGTCGGTCGAGACGGAGGCGACGAGGTTGTTGCCGAGCTGGCCTCGAGCGAATCGGAGAATCGGTAACCCGTCCGAGGCCTTGAGGGGCGGGGCCTCGGGCGAGAGGGCCTCAGCGAGGCGGAGAGTCGGTCTTTCGTTCGAGGCCTTTGCGGCGCGGGCCTCAGGCGAGTCGGAGAATCGGCCGAGACCCTGTGGTTGTCCTTTGGCTTTGATATTTGTAAGGTCTAAGCAATTTTTCGGTTCTTGCTTAGGGTACCCCTTTTTATAGTATCCGACAACTTTCTAACTACAAGCTAAGTAAATAAGATAATAAGTACGTATATATATACAGTGTACTCACTAAATAGCTAGCTCCTATTTAGTTAACTAAATATATAACTACCTATCTAAGTAGCTATCTAACTATATCTATGTACCTATGTATCTATGTTTCTATCTATCTACATATCTATCTCACTAGATCACTAACTAAATCAACTACCTGAGTCTTCACATTAACTAGTAAATAACAAATACCAAAACTAATATACTATAATCAAAGCTAACTAAGTACGTACATTGCAAATTCATAATTTTTATCTGTTCGACGATGGAGTCGCGGACGTCGACGGAGTTGCAGCGGACGCCGGGCGTGGGTGAGGCCGACAAGTCGGGCCGGGCGGTGGTGGCGGCAATGGGCAGGTGTGCAGGATCGCTTGAAGGTAAGCGGTGGTGCGTGTGAAGATCTGATGCTGGATGCCTGACGCTCCGTCTGGCGGGCGAGGCTGCAATGAGAAGCAGGTGCGAGGACGGCAAGGGCGCAGACGTCTGGGCCGGACAAGGCTGCGGCCACAACATGACGGCGGCATGGCGTCATGGCGTGTGGGCGTAATAAGGCGATGGGTACAATGTGCGGCGGCGCGGTGGTTGGCAGTCGAGAGAGGGAGAGGAAAAGAGAAAGGATTGGGGCCCATATGTAAGACAGGCTTGGCGCCAGTAACCACGGCGCCGAGCTCGGCGCCAAGATTTACGACGCCGAGCTGCCTATCAAGTCACCGCCACGTCAGTGTTGAGCCCAAGAGCTCGGCGCCAGCGACGATGGCGCCGAGCTAAGGGCCCAGATTTTGAAATCTTTAACTCCAAGGGTATATTTGTGAAAATTTGTCAAAAAAAAAAAGACTAAAAAAAAATTCGGCCGACAGGCTCTCCCCACGTCCTGTCTTGCCCCACCGTGAGCCAGACGTGCGCCTCTCCTACGCCGCCACCCGCCTTCCCCGAAATTCGTCGATCTACCGAGGAGCTCGCTGCTGGCTGCTGCTTGCTCAATCAGCTAAGAAGGCTTCGCTGCTGATCGACCTGCTGAGGATTTCGCCGTCGCCTGGCTCCCCCGGGGTCACCATCCCACGGCCGTCTGCAAGAGCGCTCGCCCGCCCAGCACGACTTTGGGGACTCTCGGTGCTGCTCCAAATCAGTGGCGGCGATGGAGAGGGCGAGGGAGGAGTGGCGGTAGGAGCCCCGCTAGCCGTCACGACGCTTGGAGGAGGGACGGATGCGCCAGTGCTCGTCGTCCTACGCTGAGAAGCTCGAGTGCTCGGCGCTTCTTCAGAGTACATGTGTATTTATGTTGTATTTAGATATTTATTTTTCGAAAGGAAAACGGATGTATATTGCATAGGCACGACGACACGGTGACATCACCATGCTAGCAATGGATAGAACAAAGCAGAGCACGCAGGCAGCATGCCACACGGCCGGCTGCTTGCGTCGATGCCACGCAGCGCTCTGCGCGTGCAGGCACGTGCGGGAGGACGCGTTTGGACGTTTCCGCTCGACTCGGCCATGCCCGGGACCTCGTGTTCGCCGGAGCTAGCGGCAGCGGCGCGAATTGCGGCGTATGGCCGGATTTCTGGGAGAGGCTCTGTTTGGAAGCTATGCAAGGTGATTGAGGAGATGGGGACATCGCAGGGGCAGGCACGGGAATGCTCACCGAGGCTTACTAACGGCAGAGGAGCGTTGGCAGTGGCTGCCCTCCGGAGCAAGCTCCACATGGCAAGGGCAGCTAGGCGCAGTCCGCCGGCTTCCTGAAGGAGAAGAGGAGGTGGAGACGGTGGCTGGGTGCGAAGTGGCCGATGACTCTGCTGCTACATCTACCTTGAGGGAGAACACACGGACACGAGATGAGAAGTAGCTCCAGAGATGAGAAGTAGGAGTAGCTTCTGAGACATAAATATACTGTAATACCTTCAAATTTAATTAGGGTCCACGTATTTTTGGTTCCGACCCACGACTTAAGTTTCTTTTTACTTTTTTTTTGATAATGCATACCGCGACCTTATTGATTGAAGACAGTTACATCATTTAGTAAGAATAAAGCTAGGGGGCTCGTCGTCTTTCAGTGGTGTTTGGTTCAACCAAATGTAACGCAATCGGATTATATAAGGTAATAGATATCGATACTGTTGTTTGGTTGACGTCTTTCTGAAGCACATCATCCCCTCCCCCAAGATGTGCACCGAACAGATGCAGAAGTTGTGGATCACCATGCACGCAAGGAGGCCGTGAAGAAGGAGGCGGCGGCCGGGCCACCGCGGTGGACCTGCCCACGCTGCTCTTCGCTGGGGAAGCGACTTCATCACCGAGTTCGTCGATGGGGATCGGGCTCCGTCGCGGGTGTTCTTAACTGTTCATGGCCCAGCGTTCGTCATGCATCTGGACTGCAGCCTGCGTACTCAGCTGATACCGTTACGGTCCAAATCCAATCAAAGACGGGGATCTGAATCATTGTTTACATTTCCAGCGTCATTCCAGTCCATTAACATTTACGTTTACACTTGCTAACCAAACAACACCAGTTCCTCCTATTTTTAAAACATCAGATCTAACGAAATGGATGGCTCCTATTATTTTCAAGCGCAGTAAAATTTCACTAAAATTTTTCATAGCCTATATAAGTCGCCAAGGAGGATGAAAACGTCCAGGCAAGTCCAGTGACCTCTTCACCTCACCCCCTCTTTTTTCTCCACCTCTGATTCATGCCTGCATTAGACATTGATTTGAACCAGGAGCTGGATGAATCTGGCGACTTGTATCCCATAGATTGGGATGGCATCGTTGAGTATGATGGGCCAGCACACCAACTTGATTACGACATGGTTTGGGACGATGGAAACCAAGGTGCAAATCTACCAAGATCTTTGTTTTGCCTTTTGTTACTTCTGTCCATGAACTTATTCTTTCTTTTTCTGTGTTGCATCATTTGGCGAGCAAGGAGATGAAGGTGATGCTGATGGAGTGCAGTTACCTGAACCTGAACTCGATAGTGTGCAAGTTGCATCAACAAATGAAGGCGGTGCTGATGGAGTGCAGTTACCTGAACCTGAAGCCGATGGTGTGCAAGCTTCAGGTATGGTTCAGTTTCAGTGTACTGAATCTAGTTCAGTTCAGGTTCAGTGTATGAGTTTCAGTTTACCGCATTCGGCTTCAGAGTTCAGGTTCCTGCACTTGTTTTCAGTGAACTGCATTAGAGTTTCAGCTAGCTGCAATAGGGTTTGAGTGAAGCTGCAGTGAACTGCATTACGTTCATTTGTCGGATAAAGTTCAGTCACATGATACAAGTGCTAGTAGTGAGTGTTTTTCATACAAGTTTCAGTCCTGTTCCATACAAGTTTTAGTGACTGTTTTCATACAACTTCTAGTTCCAATGACAAAAAGAGGAAGTACTGTCCGCACGATCTAAAGCTCGCCATATACATTGACTTGTTGTCAAAAACTGATCCACCTATTCTTTGCCGTGGAGTTTCGAAATCAGTATCTGAAAAATTTGGTGTCCCTTAAGAGTCGTACAGACCATTTGGAAAAATGGTCAAGATGGTGGCATACAAGGAATTGTCAACAAGTATTCTAAGAATTGTGGTAGGAAACAAGTAGAAGTTGATTTGGAAGCCATAAAAAACATCCCTCTCAAGCAGCGAATCTACCTTTCAAGACCTCGCTAATGCTTTAGGAGTGAAGAAAAGCACTTATACAATCGTTTCAAAGAAGGCTTTAGGAGTATTTCAAGTGACGGAGAAAACATCGCTTTAGGAGTCGCCGGAGAACGGCCGCAACAGCGAATGCGCAGCGCAGTCGAGGAGTTGCGGCGCTTGGGGACGAGGCAAGCGCGTGCTCTCAATGTATCACAACGGAGACTTTTGAAAAAAAAATTTGCTCACACAGGGAGATAAATGAACGGAGGGAGTATATGTTAAACAACCATTTACAGAGGTGCCCCCCTTAAGAGTGCCAAATCTGTTAATTGATTTCTACATACAACATTTTTTAGAGTTCGGCCTCTGAAAATACCTATTTGAAGGGGAGGTTACCTTAAGATGCCCGCTTTTGTAAATCAATTAACAGATGTGCGAGTGTCAGCGTATTAAGATGACCACCCTTATAAATATCTATTTCAGAGGAAACCAACAAACACACGTCACGGTAAATGAATAATAGAGACTGTTTTTGCCTGGATCCCGCCTGGCTATTTTCATAGCTGCCTACTATAGATCGCCTCTGTTAGTTACAGAGCATGCCTTCCAAAATCTTTTTTCTTAAGTAGTGTCATGTGCTGAGAACAAAAGGCCCAACATGTGCAAGCAAAATCCTCATAATTTCCAAGGTTCCCACTTCAAGTTCAGCAGCTTGGTTCACCACCTGCAAATAAAAAAAATCCATGCAAGACTATAATTATCAACTTGCTAGAACATGAAACCATTGCTTTCTATTTCAGAAGTACTAACTTAGTGTTGTATATCGAGTTTTATTAGAAGTTAAATAAGCCTTAGGTAGACTTAAGCACAAGGCTTAATATAGTAGATCAAATGTCCTCAATAACCTTCCTTTATTATGTACTGGGAGAGACGCATATAGAAGTTTTTGAAGTTCTAAAACGACCTACGTTTAAAGAAGAGAATGCTAAAACAGTCAACACGTACAAGCAGCAGAAATAAGTTACTTCACTGACATGACGGCGACGCAAAAAGTTCCAAGAGTTATACAATGTGTCACAAATCATGACAGAAACAAAACATCAACGTGATTTGTATATAAAATTTGATGAAACATGATAACCAAGGTAGGTCACCTAAGAGCGTTGAAGCCTAGAGCAAGAGTCAATGACACAGAAGTTTATCTACAATTTTTTGTAATATTAGCTCTGTTGGATCAAAATCCTATAATCCCATACAGATTCTGGAACATTTTTAACACTAGGATTTTTAGAGTATCAAAATCCGATAGAACTTAGATAATATAGAATACAAGATTCCATAGATCTTTATCCTATCCAAAGGGCACCTTAAGATGCTCTAAACTACTCTAGTGAACAGACATTACCCATCACCCCTTTAAGGTCAGAGACTCAGGGTCATGAACTCATGATAAATTGTTCCTGTGCCACTGAAACTTTTTGGCAGCCCCTTGTATGTCACTGAAGTTATGTCACATGAGAGTATGAGACACACTGGGATACAATGAAACTGGGAAATTTCTTTCATTGTCATACTTCAATAAATTGATAATGCACTGTGGTTGCACACTTAGCTGTAGTGCCAGCCACCTGGGGCTAAAGAAAGGTGCTTTGCTAAGATGTGTCCTAGGCTGCCGATTTTAGGGAGCTTTTGTCAACGCTGCAAATTGAGAATTCCTTCTTAATGCATTGCCTCAGGGAGGTCTATCCCCTTTGAGCCAGTTTTTTTGAATTATATTCTATGTGATGCATTGTTCACTTTTACACATGAATTCTGGTATTCCAAATATGTTAGGAAAAAATAACAACCCTCTAACTATAGTTAATCATCTACTTCACCCTCTTACTTATTTTACTCCTTAAAGTATTGAAACCCGTTTAAATAACCTCATGATTGGTTTTTGAAGGTGATTTTTGTTTCATGTGGCGGGATACAATGGTAAAACAGCTACGCAAAAATATGCCTTGCAAAACTATGTCAAGGATCATTTGAAAGGTATTAGATACTTTAGTGGATATAATTTTGTCTTTATAGTTGAGGGTTACATAGTTAACCCTCCATATGTAAGGTGGTTATATATACCTTTTTTCTATTGTTTGTTGACTCACAGCTATATCATCATCCATGAAATTCGCCACGTCAACAAAAAAAAAACCCTTCAAAACCATCTTGAGGCCTTGTTTGGATGCATATGTATTCATCTCAATCCACATGTGTTGAAGTGGATTGGAGTGGAATTAAACTAAGTTCCATTCCATTCCACTCCAACACATGTGGATTGGAGTCAATACACATGCATCCAAACAAGGCCTGAGGGTTATTTAGACAGTTTTTAATACTTTAATTAAGGGATAAAATACCTGGTTTTGAGGTGAGGGGGTGAAGTATAGGAGCAATTAAGGAGGTTAAATAGATTTTACCAAACATCTTATGTCTTAAAAGGGGATTTGGTTGAGGATCCGATAGCCATAGATAACTTCTAGCCAAGGGTAAATAGTTAGCAATGCTTAATCCTAGTCAATTATTCTTTGGTCAACAAAAAATTATTTGATGATCTGCTAAATTTCTTCTTGCATAGGATTGTTGGCTACATGGTATGTAGATATTTTCAAACAAATATATCAGGGATTCCCAACAAAGTGTAACATCCTAGGTTGAACTTACATCTAACTATCATTTGTTGCAGTTGTGAAAAGTGACCATTGGATGGCTGAAAGAAATGTAAACATGCATGACTTTTGTATCCTCCGATTTACTCTGTACATAAATGCTCCTATTGCCTAATCCCTTTAAGCAAATACACAAACTAGACTCTATATCAGCAGACCATGTATGCTTGAAGCTGATGGTAGACGAATGGTTCTTGTGTCTGATGTTTCCTCCATAACTTAAATTTATGTTAAAAAAGAGAGGACAAAACAAGAATGCAACTAATCTGAGGGGATTAGTCAAAACATGATATGATAGCTCATAATAACTGAGATTATACTACGACAGGACACTTTGAGAGGCAACAAGGATTTGCACCTGCAAGAGGCCATGCCATTACTTGATCACAAAGGGGCGTGCCAGTCCACGGCATGTAAAATCTGCTTCCACCTTCAAGCTCTTGAGCCGAAACGCAATGTGATGTTGATAAGATGACCAGTTGTCGACGCAGAGAAGCACAATGCCACCGACAATTGCACGGACCTGATCCACACTTAGATACGCTGATACAGAGTCTAATATTAGTGGCACCTGTCGCTCCAACTCCCACATCTGAGCTCCATTGCCCTTATGATCATCATCACCTAATTTGAAACGCCACACTTGCATTAGTGGCACCTGTCGCTCCAATATTAGTGGCACCTGTTTGAAGACATGAACTAGGCAGCAGGTGCCATCCTCTGTCTCGCCAACGGCATAAGCTGACCGACGGGTCACACCGGGAGGGAGACGCATGTCAGAGAACGTCATCGTCTTGGTGTCTAGCGAGAGAAGCGAATCTGCAACGGCGTACTTCCAATAGGTGCGGTCGCCTGCGTGCATGGCAGGTGAATAATGTCCCCGGTAGATCTGGGCCATGTGGCTCCTGGTTGGTATCTTGTCTGTTCCAGCTCCTGAGAGGACGCGCCAAGCTCTGGTGCAGGAGTTGTACACCTCCAATCGAGCCAGCTTCTTGCCGTTCCCGTGCTGCAGTGACATCACACGGAACGCGCCAGCGTCGTCGCCGTTTGGGAGCAAACACAATGTGCGGCCGCGGTGGTCCGCGGCTCTGCCTCCGCGTCTTCGCAGCTGGTCAACAATAGACACGCGGTGAGTCATTGGATCGAACACCCTGAGCGTCCTCGTGTCGGAGAAGAGGAGGAGGCCGCCGCGGCAGTCCTCGAGGACGTGCTCGCCGGAGCCTTCGACCTGGATGCGGGTCAAGAAGAAGTCGCCGCGGCGGACCATAGCAGCGAGGACGCCGTCCGATTCCGACGAGCGCAGGGGCGCCGGGTGGAAGTGAGCCGGGGTGAAGAAGCGGTGGCCGTAGGGGGCCACGAAGTGGCCGAGCAGGAGTGGGTAGTCGTGGATGTCGCGGAGGCGGCGGAGGAAGGTCGAGGAGGTTGCGACGCGGATCCAGTGCTCGGAGGCGAAGACGGCGCGGCAGATGGCGGCAGCGGACGGCAGGCGGAGCAGGATGTCTGCCACTACATCGTCGGGAAGGGAGTCAATGGTGGTGGGCAGTGGCGACGATGCCGTGGAGGTGATCTTGCGCTTCTTCTTGTTCTTCATCATCTTGGAGTTGGAGGCGAGGGACGGAAAGGGAATCGGCAATCGGGGGCGGCGCCGGCATGGGCGAGGCGGCCCAAATTTGTAGTAGTGGTGAGTGGTGACCGTGTCTCGCGGTCTTCCAGCCTGTTCGTCGTCTCGGATATCGAGGGGGTCTCAGCTTGAGACCCGCTATCTGACCTCGTGTGAATGAATTTTTTTTTTGGTGAAGCCGGCTCCTGAGTAGCACACCCACACGCGATGCGTCACGTGTCCGTCTAAATGATCCAGTTGCAGCACGGTCCAAGGGCCTGTTCAGGGGCGTTTGGTATGGCTCCAGGCAGCCCCGGCTCCCGCTGACACCTGACATGGAACACTGTAGCAATGCTGTAGTCCGAAGCTGTTGTTCTCTCCCCACCTTTTTTTTCCCTCTCAGCGGTTACTGTTCACGGAGCCGGTGAAGCTCAAATTTCTAGCTCCGTCGGCTCCGGTTCTGTCACGCTACAGTCATACGCAGTGTAGAAGCCGAATCTCCTCGGAGCCGTACCAAACGAGCCTCGGTTTCTACGTGCTCCTAACATTTCTGTCACATCCAATATTTAGACACATGTATGAAGTATTAAATATAGACTAATTATGAAACTAATTACACAATTTACGATTAATTTGCGAGACGAATCTTTTAAACTTAATTAGTCCATGATATGGCAAGGTGGCGCTACAGTAAACACGTGCTAATGACAGATTAATTAGGCTTAAAAAATCATCTCGCAAATTAGCCTCTATCTATGTAATTGGTTTTGTAATTAATCTATATTTAATGCTCTTTATTAATATCTAAACATTCGATGTAACATAAATTTTAGGAGCGACTAAAGAACAAGCACCCACCAACTCCCAGCCTCGTATTCCTACTCCCTCCGTTAAAAAGAAAGCAACGAAGCGGATGGCATTCCTGGACGTATAGAAGAGGCTTTTCACGGCGTCTATGAATGCCTATAATATATCTTCGTCCACCAGCTTAACCCATCGCATGTTGAGGCAATGCAACAGTTCTTTTCGGATCCACAGAGAGAGCGATCGAGGCGTCGTAAAAAAAGCACGTCTGATCACCGATGATGGCTAGATAGTCGAGTAATAGCTCATGTCTTCTTATGCTAGGGAGGACAAAGCCGATTATATAACACTAACACCCTCCTAGTGTGCCATGTTCGTGGCGCATCGTTGTAACTTTCACTATTTCTCGATCTTAATATAAAGATGTGCAAACCTTTTGCATATTCGAGAACAAAATGCAATCCTACAATTCAAATTTTGTCCCAAAAAATTGCAATCCTGCATCAAAGGCTACCATATCGTATGACCCGGTGCCCTATCATCCACATGTTCCTGTCTTCCAAAACATTCCTGCATAGGTCAATTAACTGTACACAAGGGTATTTTGGTAATTTTGCTAGCTACCTTGGTATACACATTTGGTCCTACAATTGCGTTTTTTTGGGACGGGGGTAGCTGCAACTGGTCATAGCGTTCTAGCTTCTCTCTACCTTTTGGCGCGTGGCCATCTCTAGTTCTCCATTATCGTCGCCGCAACTTCAAGTTCCCGATAATCATGAAGACCATGGAAACGGATCGGATTCGTATGAAATCAGATTCGGATATTATTTTTTATCATATTTTAATTCGAATATAAATACAGATGCAGATATTTTTGAATACGAATACAAAATAAATGTTTCGATTTGAATTTATATTTGGATATTTACTCAATACAGCTCAAAGCATATATTATTAAATTCAACATACATGAATAAAATTGTTGTCGGGGTTATGATACTCCGGGTATCTCAGAACACCGATTAGTTAGCCGCTCGGACGACCCACGATGGCCCATCTAGCAGATGCCCAACAATCGTAGCTCGCCTAAGCTACAAAGGCCCCGGACCAAGCACCAAGTTGCGAGGTCCATCACCTCTTCCTCCTCCTTCCACTGCACGCTACGAGGCGCCACACGACCTCTCCTCCATCCTGGCCCCTGGGAAGGGGCGAAGAGGGGTCGAGCGGCATCGGGTACGCCAACCCTAACAGGGGCAGGCACGCCTCACTGTTGACGGCAGTTATCATCCATTATAAACCACCAACATAACTTGAAAACATGCATGAAAATGATCACCAACATAGACTTAGGGGTTTAAACTGATAATTTATATGAGTTTTGGTGAATCTGTGTTTCCATCAGGGTTTATCCAGAAAACCATCAAAGGGATCAAATCAACAAATTTAATCGCACTTATTCGCAGCGAAAACAACCTCAGAAGGTTCTAGAAGACTCGAGAGGACACCGCACCGAAGTGGAGGCCAAGGCGCCACCAGGCAGGTCCCACCTACAAGCTGGCCGGCCCCTAGGGCCCACCTGTCAGCCCCCCGTTCGTATGTTGGTTCTCCACCGCCTTAAGGATTGCATCTACGCCATTTATTCAAGTTGGTTTGATCCGAAAGTCCACAATTGGCGCTCCGACCTATATATACCAGCCCCTGCCCCCCTCCCTCAGACAGATTTCCATAAGTCAATTTCAGATTAGAAATTAGGGTTTTCAGAGAGAAGAGAATAGAGCTCCAATTCTTCTAGTATAGGCTAGCTAGTAAGGTTCAAGTAGAGTTTAGGCTATTGCTCAGGATTTCGGATTCGCCGTCTAGAGGCCGGTATATCCATTGTATCCTTCTTTATTTATGACTTTCTTCTACTTCAATATTATGTTGCTATTTATTATGTTCCTAGTTTGCTTTGGTAATATACTTGATATGGTTATGATTGATTATGAATATATGCATATGTTTGTAAAGCGCTTAGCTCAATACTCGAGTGAGTTAAGTGGTCAACATTATGTAAGCGTGGTGCTTAAATATTGTTTACCTGCGGATGCATTCTACACTCTAGGTCATGTGGTAGATCGCGGATGTGACACTTCCGTTGAGTCCTTTGTAGTCCACTCCCTGTTTGTAGAGCAAGTAGAACCCGATTGCGAAGGGAGTCAAGCTCTGCTCTTGATCTTCCTTAGTAATGTTCCTTATGCATAGATCCAGAGTTAATTATGCTATAGATGAAAGTGTATATACTTGGATGTACAAAAGACTTAGTAAATAAGGAATGATTTAGAAATCTTTTGCTCTTAACTAATCTTCTACCTAGCCATGCTACATTTATGAGTATCTATTTCTATCTATGGATTACTATCAATGCCTTACACTAATTATTTATTTATCATTTGACTTACCCCTACTATAGCATGAGAGTGATCTTATCATAAGTATGCATGTTTGTTAATGGCCCCGTTCGCGTGCCCTTAAACCCGGCTTGATCTGCTTCTTTTTTCATCCGGAATAGTATTTTTCTCTCACAAATTCCTCCAGCATTCCTCCAAACCATCCAAATTCCTCTAAGTGAACATGCCCAATATCTCTTGCCACCCCATCGCTCCTCCCTGTGGATAAAATATAAATAACGATACCTGGTATACTCCCGGGTGAAATGCTATAATGGTATATTATCTGTGCGCTTGCGAATACTACACACACAAAGTGTTTTCAATAATTACCAACAATGCATTTCTGGCATCATTGCTAGGGATGACAACTTAGTAAAGAGTGATGCTAAGAAATGCCAACAAACATTTCTGGCGCCGTTGCCAGGGAGGGTTACAAGGCTAAGAGAATTGATCAAATAAATACTTATTAGCAGTCTTACCCTTGTTTGTCTTTGTTCATATCTGATACAGGGTATTGCAGGATTGGTTCTGATTCATTAACAAATTCCATCTTTTGACCGAGCCTGAGATCAATGCAACTCTAACAAATTTTCTTTAGTTACATAATAAGTGTCTAACACGACTAAAAAAGTTTCATAGAGACGAGTCCTCTAATTAATAGAGTCTGGACATCTTTGCACGTCACCTCTAAAAACAGTGAGGCGAGCTCAAGGCAAACACCCACATCTGTTTACCTCTTTTCAGAGATGGACATTCTAAAATGACCATGCTATTAGTAATATATTAGAAGAAATCATGTGACTATAACTTGCGATGCGTTATCACGGTGTCCAGCTATGGAGGTTTATCCCGGGCTTAGAAAATCATTTTTCTATATTTGTTATCCTCTTTTTTTGTTTGTGAAAGAATATTTATAGAGACAAGCCTATTAATAACACCGAACTTAAGCTACACTAGTAAAAAGCTAAATTTTAAAATGGTCCATTGACAAAGATCATTTGGCAGACTCAGTAAATAAAAAATGCATCTGAAATGAAGTAGTGCAGTGGTATGGTACGAAGCCATGCATGCTAAAGAGCATGTTTAGGACAGCTCCAGCTCCAAAAGTAAATCCAGAGCACGAGATCCACCATGGATGTAGGCTCTGATTGGGACCTTTCCACCATGAATCTAGATTCATATGCAATTATAAAAGATTATTAAGGGACTAAAACAAAAAAGCACAAGATTATCCCATCGTCCTCCACGGTGCTTTGGTTGGGTGAGGCCTCTGTTGGAACGGGCACGGCCACGGCGGGCCGGGTGTGGCGTGGCCACGATGGCGCCAGGCTTGGCGCAACCAAGGAGGAGCTGGGCAGGACGGCAGCATTGGGAAGGACGCGATTGGCGACGCCACGGAGACGAAGAACGAAGGGGATGGAGAATACAATGAACCGGTAAGTTGCGTAACCCGTGGTAGTACTGGGTAATTTTCTCCAACTCTATGAAAAAGGAGTTTTCAGAGCATCCTTTGGAGAGCGCTATAGATTTCATGGATCTAAGGAGCTAAATCCATGGTTTGGTGAATCAAGCGTTTGGCTAGATAAAGCAGAAGTTGAGCTATTTTTTTTTCCTCGATATGGAGCTGTAGAGAGCTGTCTCACTCCCATACAGCTTGGCGAGATGCACATAAGTCTAGCCGTCTAGGTGGGTGTACCTTTCTTCTAAATTCTAAAAACTCCAGTTATATCCCGTGACTGGTCGCTGCAGGGTAACGTGGTTCCTTGTACGTGGAGGCCGCACAGCCGCGCATACCAACAACCACAAGATCACTGCGCGTCTAAATTTGCGCTTTCTCTGGTGCCAACTACCCAGCTATTGATATATGTATGTACTATATATAATAATGTAACAAATATATGGAACTCCGTATCACGCCTACAATCTTGTGCCTGCAATACTGCATCCCTATTCCCTCCTCCCTCGGCTCGTTCAGTTCTGCTGCGGCCGGCGGCGACGTGAGCTCGCGACGACGACATGGTCTCCCTCAATTCTTCCTCTCCCTCTCCTCTTGCTAGCTCCACAAGCATCGATCAGACTCAGACGATCGCATCGCTACTCGAGCTGACAACTCAAATCAATCAAACATAATCGATCTCTACTCATTTTCCTCTGTCGTCCTGCCGGCAGAGCTCGGTGGTAAAGCTTGGGACGTGGGGCGGCGACGGTGGCAGCGCCTGCGACCTCACGGTCGCGCCGCAGCGGCTGGAGAGCATCACCATCCGCTGGGGCAAGGTCATCGACTGGATCGCCTTCTCCTACCGTGACCGGAGCGGGAAGCTTCACACCGCCGGGCCCTGGGGCGGCAACGGCAAAGGAGAGGGCACGGAGACGGTGAGTTCCGACGATCCTTAGCTCGCATCAACTCAATTGTTGTTTCCATAATTCTTTCGCACCTATATATATCCGCAAATGCATGCATGCAGATCACGCTGGAGCCCTCGGAGTATGTAACGGGAGTTGCCTGGTCAGTGGGCCCATTCACGTTCAAGAACGTGGAGTGTTGCATCACCTCCATCAAGGTCGTGACCAACCTCCGCAGCTACGGGCCTTTCGGCCACGGAGTAGACAGCACGCACCACAATCTGCCCGTGCTCAACGGCAGCGTCGTCGGCGTGTTCGCCCGCGCAGGAGATTTTCTTGACGCCATCGGTTTCTACATCCTCCCAGCTGCCCTCCCTGCTACGAAACCTACGGAAGCTGACCAAGAAGAAAAAGAGAAGGAGAAATCTGGCCAAGAAGAAAAAGAGAAGGAGAAGGAGAAATCTGGCCAAGAAGAAAAAGAGGAGAAGGAGAAATCTGGCCAAGAAGAAAAAGAGAAGGAGAATTCTGGCCAAGAAGAAAAAAAGAAGGAGAAATCTGTCCAAGAAGAAAAAGAGAATGGAAAATCATAATCATAGTTTGTTCTCTATGAGAAGGAATCATAACCCTTGCCAGTTCTCTTTGTGGGCTCTTATCAATCATCTCTTATGTCTACACGGGGGCTCTAATCAATTTTCAGAGAATAAAGAATATCTTTTTTCTACTTTGTGCCTCTATGTTTTTCTACTTTGATCTACTATGTTGATTATGAGACACGAAGAGAAAAAGGTCTCAATCGCTGGCGAGGTGCTTTACGACGCACCGGTCCTGAATCCAGTGGCCAACTATGTTGCTATATACGATATAGATACCAAAAATGAATGTGTTTGGACATGCCATGCCGAGTCATAGATATGTGTACCACTCAGTTCGATCCATTATCATTTTTTTTGTGAACGTGCCTGTACACGTGTTTCATTAAGAGAGAGGAGTTTTACAATGCTTTGTTAACCCACGGGCGAGATTCCTAGAATTACCAAAGTGTTGGAGAACACACAAGCAGACGTATCGCGCGAGGTAATCTTTGTGTCATAAAAAATACTGTGCGGCATGTGTACTTTCCTTGTGATGTTTCAAAAATGATTTAGTTGAGACTGTAGAACGAATAAGGTTTATAGATTGAAAACAAATTACGTCTATCGTAGTCTATCAAGTCAAATTCTCATAAATATGCCGTGTTTTTAAAAAGGAATCATTTTAAATTAAAACACAACATGGAAATTGTTGGGACACGGTTATGAGCCGCAGAGACTAAGGCGCACCACAGCAGTAGGAACTAACATTAACCGGTTGCATAAGTGATGTGCAGGGAAATTGACCAGAAGCCTTCGCCCTTGCGGCCCCGCCCGGCAAAGGTCAATAGGTTGCGGCGAAGGTTCGCCGGACTTAGTACAAGGCGGAGGCTCCGGTGATGTTAGCGAAGGCAATGGATCAAGCGGTGAAATGGAGGCATAGGTGGAGGCCTCCAGGGCGGAGATCAAGAAGAACCCTTGGAGACCTCCACCAAGAAGGAGGAAGTTCCTGCAGGAGTTAGATACTGGGCCGTGGGCCGCCTGCAGGCACGCGGACACGGCCCAAGAAGCAAAGGAGGTTCAAGAAAAGGATACCTAGCAGTCAGCATTAGCAGGAGGGATATTCTCGGAATGTACCCCAGCTGTCAAGGGGCAAAGATGTAAAGTAGGAAGGTAGCAAACATCGTCCTATAAAAGGGGGGACTTGAATCCTGTGTAAGAGAGGTTGGTGAATTTATTGATGAAACCCTAATTGTGCTTGGGCCCACCTAACATTTCCTCAGCCTTCACTTAGGGCATCAGCCTAGGCGAAGGTCCCACCGTCTCATTCCTGCTGGAAATCCGGTTTTTCAACATTGGCGCCCACCGCGTGTAGGCCAAGCAAAACCCACAATGGCAAGAAAGAGAGCAGCCTCCGCAAGAGCACCTTCGGAGCCTACCACAAGGGGAAGGCCTAGGTGTAACGCCCCAACACCTATGCTACTGCTATCAAAGAGCCAGTCATAGAAGAAGATGCTGCGAATGATCAGCCTATAGAAACCGAGGAGCAGCCGGGGCCAGAACCAACCCCAGAGCAAGTGCTCCAACAGCTCCAAACCTAGTTACAGAGCACACAGCAAGAAAGAGATAGGTTGGCGGCAACCTTCGCCGCAAACCAAAGGGCAGTTCAGGCATCACTTCAGGCCGCAGAGATCAAACAACAGTTGGCTATCTTGCAGGCGGAGATTCAAAGCATGCAGCTTAGTCAACCTCTTTCCAACACACCTAACCAGCACCAACTCAGCAAATCAGAGCCAACTTAACCCTTCGCCAGGTTTGGCCACCCAACCAACCTTCGGCGCACCTTTCACCTCACCTCCAGCCCACAGAACCATAGATTCAAAATCTCCACTATCCGAAGGAACCCAAAGCTTACATTGGCCCTCATCTTACAAACCCATTACCCTACCCAAATTCAACGGAAGATCAGACCTGCGCCCGTTCATCATGAGTTTCGAGGCAGCTGTATCCTCCGCAGGTGGGAATGACACTGTCTTGGCCAAGTCATTAGTTATTGCAGCCGAAGGTGATGCATTGGCATGGTATTCGATGTTGAGACCAAGTACAGTATATTCCTGGGAAGACCTCCGGGACAAAATGATAGCTAACTTCAAAGGGTTTACCACTGAGTCCTTAACCTCAATGGACCTGTTCCAGTGCAAACAAAATCAAGGGGAGGATCTAAGGGATTATTTTCAGAGATTTGTGCAGCTAAAAGCAAAGGCATCAAATGTCCCAGAAGATGTCACAATTGAAGCCTCAATCAAAGGCCTCCGCATCGGAGCTTTCGTAGCTCATCTAGGTCAAGAAAAGCCAAGCACAATAGAGGAACTCTACAATGAGTTAGAAAAGTATTACAGGTTAGGTAATGACCTTCGTAAAAGGCTAGAAGAGCAAAATCAGAATAAGCAGTACCAAGGGAGCAGCAGGAATGCACAAAAGGCCAACAAAAGCCAAGGCCAATCACAACCACAGCAACAACCAGATCAACAAGTTTTTAATATAGAGCGGCAAGGGAACAGCCAGTAAGGGCAGCAGATGCTAGAGGCAGCCCTAAACAAAGTACCACAAAAGCAGTACGAAGGCAAGAAATACAATCAAAAGGAAGAACTGAAACAAAAACCAGGAACCAAGATAACGAAGGCAGTATTGTTTCTTTCATGAAGAGAACAAAGGGCACATCACTAGAGATTGCCTAGATGCGATGGAAAACTCAAGAGAGGATAAAGAACAGGGCAAACCCTCAACCTTCGCCCCAACAACCCGCTAGAGAAGTTAACCACACCTTCGCTGCACCCTCACAGCAGCCATACTGCCCAATTTACCCAAGCCTTAACTCTAATCAAATCCACCCAACCACCTTAGCAGCCGCATACTACCCTAACTTTTTACCTGCATGGTGACCAAGCACCCAGCAGCAAGGGCAGGCCAGTAACCAGCGCACAGAAGCCAGCCTCACCTACATAAACCCAAGGCCTCCGCACATAACATTCATCGAGACAAACCAACCAGCCCAAATTCACAACAGACAGCTCAAAGCACTACCTCCACCTCCACCCCCACCACAGCTACCTGCGCCAAAAAAAATGAACCTAACCCAAAAAACCAAATCAATCCCCACACACCTCTGCCTACGATAGGCATGATACTGCCAATAATCAGAGGCTCTTCAATGGAATTCCAGACGAAGAAGCAGAAGAAGGATCATCTTAGGCTTGTCAACAACATAGCAGTATTGGGTCCAATACGCTGCATAGATTGGTCGAAGACACCCATCACATTCTCAGAACAAGACCTCTAGTTGGAAAGCTACCCCCATGCTGACGCCATGGTAATCAAAGCCAATATAGCAGGATGAAAAATTAACAGGGTTCTCATAGACTCTGGAAGCTCTGCATATATCATCTTTGTTAATGCCTTCGATCAGATGAAATTAAGCAGAAGCCAATTGCAGCCTCCGGATTCATCACTAATCGGCTTCGGAGGAAAGAAGGTCGATGCATTGGAAAAAGTATCCCTGCCAGTTTCCTTCAGAGGGCAAGAAAACGCAAGAACAGAATATGTAACCTTCGATGTAGTGGACCTCTACTAGCTACCCATACAACGCCATCTTCGACAGAGGATTTGCAAACAAGTTCAATGCAGCCATCCATATGGGTTATCTTTGTATGAAAATGCCAGCACTATATGGTACCATCACAGTCCACGGTAGTCAGAAGGAGGCAAGAAACATAGAGAGAGCCATCTACAAGTCTCAGCGAAACATCACCTCTGTTGAGTCAGCCAAGAGCAATACGCTGGTGCCTCCGGACATACCGAAGGGCAAGACAGACCTCAAAGAACAAGAAGAAATAAAGTCAGTACCATTGGAGGAGGCAGTACCGGACAGGAAAGTCATTATCAAAGGCAATCTTTCTAATGATGGAGAGGCAGAGCTCGTAGAGACCTTAGCCAAGAACAAAGATGTCTTCACATGGTCAGCTTCTGACCTGAAAAGAGTCAGTAGAGATATTATACAACACTCTCGATATCAACCCTAAAATGAAGCCAAGGAAGCAGCGATAAAGGAAAATATTGGAAGACAGAATATTAGCAGCGAAGGCTGAGGTGCAGAGACTGTTAGATGCAAATGTCATCAGAGAAATCAAATACTCAGAGTGGTTGGCAAACGTAGTGTTGGTACCTAAGAAAAATGGAAGGATGAGGATGTGCATAGATTTCACAGATCTCAACAAATCCGGTAAGAAAGATCCATTTCTGCTGCCAAGGATAGACACCTTCGTGGACAAGGCAGCAGGCTACAAGCGATTTTCACTCCTGGACTGTTTCTCAGGGTATCACCAGATCTGGCTCAACAAGGAAGATGAGGAAAAAACAAGCTTTACTACTCCTTTTGTAACATATTGTTACATCAGAATGCTCGAAGGGCTCAAGAATGCAGGATCAACCTTCGCCAGAATGACAAAAGCAGTTCTCGGCCTCTAGTTGCAGAAAAACATCATAGCTTATGTCGATGACATTGTGGTGATGAGCAAGAATGAAGAGGATCACATTGCAGATCTCAAAGAAACCTTCGCCAATCTCAGAGCAACTGGACTCAAGCTAAACCTAGAAAAGTGTGTCTTCGGTGTAAGCCGAGGCAAAATGCTCGGGTATATCATAGGACCCGAAGGCATAAGAGCAAACCCAAAAAATACGAAGGCCATTATCTCAATGGTAAAACCATTAACCAAGAAAGAAGTCCAAAAGCTCATAGGGAGAATAGCAGCGCTAAACAGATTAATCTCAAAGTCAGCAGAGCGTAGTCTCCCATTTTTCAAAGCCCTAAGAGGCGAAGACAAAGTGGAATGGGGTCTGGAGCAGTCGATGGCCTTCTAGCAGCTCAAAAGCTACATGGCCTCTGAGCTCCTAGTCATAGTACCAGATCCGTAGGCACCACTACTGCTATACGTAGCAGCCTTCGATGATGTAGTTAGTGGAGTACTCATTCAAGAAAAAGAAGAAGAATTCAAGGTCATCCAGCAACCTGTCTACTACATATCCAAAGGACTATCAGGGGCAAAGTTGAATTACACAGAGATCGAAAAGATAGCATACGCCGTCCTAATCTCATCAAGAAAGCTGAAGCATTATTTCCAAGTGCACGAAATCACAGTGCCATCTTCTCAGCCGCTAGGAGATATACTCAACAACAAAGAAGCCTCTGGAAGAATAGGGCAATGGGCGATAGAACTATCCCAATTTGATCTCAACTTCGTCTCAAGAACAGTAATAAAATCAAAAGCATTAGCAGATTTCATGGCAGATTGGACACCTTCGGTACATCAAAACTCACAACCCCAAGCTCAGATCTAGACACTTTATACAGATGGAGCATGGGGACACTAGGAAGCAGGAGCCTCCATCGTCCTAATAGCACCGTTAGGCCTTCGGACAAAGTATGCAGCCAGACTAGAGTTCAAAGCATCAAATAGCATTGTAGAATATGAAGGATTCATACTAGGGCTAAACAAAGCAAAGTCACTCGGTGCAAAAGATGGTACTGGCAAAAACATACTCTCAAGTCATGGTAGGACAAGTTAGAAAAGAATACATGGCCCGAGAACCAGAACTGGTAAAATACCTGGCCATAGTAAGGGCACTTGAGCGAAGGTTTCAGGGATTCAGCCTGAAGTACATACCAAGAGCAGAAAATTCAGAAGCAGATGAGCTGGCGAAGGCAGCAACAAACAATTTGCCCACACTAGAAGGAACATTCTACCAAGTATTGCGAGAACCAGCTATACAAGTAACCACCAAGGCATTCAAAATAGTCCTAGTCACTGAATCTGAAGAGTAGAGACAATTAATCATAGATCACCTGAACAATGAGCTCCACTTAGGAGATAAAGCAAGCATAGCAAGAATGGCAGCTAGAGCAAGAAGCTATACTCTGATAGATGACATCTTGTACAAGAAAGGTGTAGTCCAATCATTGCTCAGATGCATAAAGCAAAGCGAAGGCAAAGAGCTCCTCAAAGAAATGCACTCAAGAATATGCGGCTCACACATTGGTCCAAGAGAATTATCTGCAAAGGCCATCAGGTAGGGATTCTATTGGCCCACGCACATCAAAGATGCAGAAGAAATTGTCAAGACATGTGAAGCATGCCAAAACAACTCCCCACATCAGTCAAAGCCTTCAGGTGCAGTGCAACTCATCCCACCAACTTGGCCCTTGCAAAGATGGGGCATGGACCTTGTTGGACCATTACCACCTTCGCAAGGGGCGAACAAGTTCACCGTAGTAGCAATCGAGTACTTCACAAGGTGGATTAAAGCAAAGCCACTAGCAACAATCACTTCAAAATCAGTAAAAAAGGTCTTCTGGCAGAACAGAATCTGCAGATTCAGAGTACCAAGAACCCTAACAGTTGACAATGGGAAGCAATTCGACTCAGATAAATTCAAAGAACTCTACAAAAGCATAGGCACAAAATAGCCTTCACATTAGTCTATCATCTAGAGTCAAATGGAGCAGTAGAAAGAGCTAACAGAGTAATATTCTCAGCAATATCGAAAACCCTATTTAACCTCCACAAAGTTAAATGGGTAGAGGAACTACCAAAGCTGGTGTGGTCTCATAACACCATAGCATCCAGGACAACGGGCTTTACACCGTTCAAGCTCTTGTACGGCGAAGAAGCAATGCTACCCGAGGAGATCAAGCATCAGAACCTCCGGGTAATGAAACAGGTCTTTGCAGCAGATGAAGAATACTTCAAAGAAATAATCGAAGGCACAAGACTGGAAGCAGTAGAAAACATCACCAAATACCAAGACCAAACCAGCAGATGAAGAATACTTCAAAGAAATAATCAAAGGCACAAAAGGCGTTGAGCCTTCAAAGCAAACATTACAAAGGCGCGAAGGTCGAGGCCCTCGCCAAGCTAGTGACCTAGTAAACTCCGCACGTTCGTCATCAATATAACACATCACAAATGCGAACATTTCACAAACAGAGCGTCGGGGAAAAGATTCACGTCAATATTGCCATAATTCACCGCTAACATAAACACAGTCTTGGTACATAGTTAAAGGTGACACGTCCTGCATAGGCCCAGAGAAGGAAACCTGCACAGGACAAGTTGCAATTTAGACCTACAATGTACACAAAAGGGAGAATATTCACAACACATTGCCTTTGACCAAACCTAAAAAACTAACTAAAACCTAGACACTAAACCTCCAGATTAGAAGAAGCGGAGGCAGTCTCCCCCGTCTTCGTGGCCTTAGCACCACCCAATGGAGCTTTTGGGCTCGATGCCTCACCAATCTTGGAACTTAGCACCCCAAAGGTAGTACGCGCAGCCTCTGATTTTTGTAACTCCTGCAGTTAGCATAGAATTCATAAGCACACAAAAACAAACAATGCAGAAACGTACCAAAAAATCACAAGCCAAAGAAGTAGCCAAAAGAAAGAAACCAACCACCGCACGCCACACCTCCGCCATCGAACGAGCCTCCGCCCGGCCAAACTTCACCCAGAATAACTTTATAAAATTACAGACGGATAACCTCGGGAAGTCACTCTAATCTCAGCCAGGCTCTCAAGATCATTCTTCTCCTTCAAGCCTTCGATCTACGAGCAGCCGTCTTGCATCAGCATCTTAGAAAAATTGGTAGCAGAGGCCAGCGCTCCAAAATCGACCGCCCCACAAACAAAGTCAGGGAGCTTAGCAAAATTGGATTTTAGCCAAGTAAAGATGTTAAGCGCCGAAGGCTCCTCGGGCAAAGAAGAAGTGGCGCCCCCAAACTGACCAAGCGCATCTGTGTATAACTGGACTGCGGCCAAGCCAACTGCACTTGCGTCCTCCAGACACTTGGTTAGGAGGGTAACTTGAGCCCCTAGAGCGGCACTGGACTGCCTCTCAGCCTCTGCCTCCTTGCAAAGGAGGTTAGAAGTCTCATTAGCCTTCTTAGCCCGATCAAGAGCTAATTACTCGGCAGCCTTCGAGCCCTCTAGTGCCTTGCTCAAAGAGGACATTTTGCCCCTCAAGCTCTCAACATGACTTTGAGCCACGCAAAGGTTTTCAACTTCTCCCGCAAGCCGTGCCCTCTTAGCCTCGAGCAACTCCACCTCCTTCTTCAAAGCCTTAATGGCACCATCACGGTCGATAACTTCCTTCGACGCCCACTCTTCTAGAGCCCCCGCCATATGATGGCCCTGCCAAGGAAACCATCAGTATAGCGAAGCCGAAGGGTACCTAAGTCAAAAAACAACAAAACCTACCAAGCATTGATGCTCCAAGTTATATCGTAGCAGTTGGTAGAAGTTCACATTCCTGAAATGGTGATGAGCCCAGCCTATCAAGAAAACCAAAGCATAAGCAACGTAAGTCAAAAATACGGATCAAAAAGCGGAGGTCACAATTAACCTCCTATCTCCGTGCAGAGAGCATGGAGGTACTCAGTCCACCCACTTAGTGTATCAGCAGAGCTTCCTAGAAAGAAACCAACAAACAAGTATAAGAAACACCGAGCAAGCGCAACAAAGACAAGCCAGGGATTAAAAACAATCAGACCTTCGCCGCCGGCTTGGCCAGGGTTCAAAGGTCCTTCTCCCCCCGCCAACAAAGGCGCCTTGGAAACAGCACCCAAACTGACCCGAGCGAGGTCTAGCCCGGTAGTCGGAGGCACCTCCCCAGGCAAGGAAGTCTCCATAGCCTTGGCCAGGTCGCCTGACAAAACCAAAACAAGAGAAGCTTAAAGACAACCACAAAACTAAAACATAGAGAAAAAGGAGTAAAAGCCAGAGAACACTTACTCAAAAATAAAGTGCATTATGTCACATCCATCTCTATGTCCTCCTCCCAGCGAGAGCCAACTAGGGGCAATGGGTTCAAAGGCCATGCCAAAGGAGACTCATGCTCCAATTCGTCTTTAGAAACCTCAACTAGAGGAGCATTCATAGGGCGGCGGTCCACACTCCCAACTTCAGCATCTTTCGAGGGGGAGGCATCACCACAATCACTGTTCTCGCTCTTGGAGCTGGATGAATCATCGCCTAAGACACTAGGCATAGGCACCACGGCGGAGGCTTCAGCAGTAGCACCACCACCCATTCCTTGGAGGGAAGCCTCAACAAAGGTATCGTCACCTAGATCGGTAAAGGTGGCAAAATGCTCGCCCTCCATTCCAGCACCCACAGAAGCCAAGCCTCCACCAACGTTCTCTGCAACTTCCTCATCAACACTAGCGGAGGCAGCAGCGGAGGTGGCAATAGAGGCAGTCGTGGTCTTCTGTTTCTTGCTGACAATGTTAGATGCACCAACCCCCTTTCTTTTCTTTGCCTCAGCTGCAACAGTCGCGTTCTTGGTGGCGGCCTTCTTCACCTTGTCTTCAAGGGACTTATGCACATTCGTAGGTACATCATGTTCCTCGTGGTGGATCCCAAACTCTTCAAAAACCATGTTAAAGTGGGGCATCGTACCCGCGATGGCTCTGCATGCCAAGTACTCCTTATCGGACATCTCGCTGAGTATCTCATGTGCCTCCGCCTCAACAGACTTCACAAACTTCTCAGCAACTCTACCCTCCTTCCGCTGAAAACCGAACCGGGGAAAGGGAACCCCAACACCTTCATCGAAGACCGGAAGGTGTACCATCTCAATAGTCACGACAGGCATTTTCCTGCCAAGCGGCCAGCAGTTTGCCGCCACCATCTCCTCCACCAGATCCTGACCTCTGGAGTACCGGCAGGCCAAAGCAAAAGCCTTATCGCAGGCTTCGCGCCCCTCAGCAGTCCCCGGCCCTGGAGTCCCTTGAGTCGAAGGCTTCATAGGAGTCATCATGGAAGCTAGCAAATACCGAGTATTCTTCCTCCCATCATCACCAGTGGAGGTCAGGCCGCCAGTCCTCACATAAAACCAATATTGCATCCAATCCTTTGACCAGTTGTTCTTCTAGGCAAAAGAAATTTCCAACTTCTCGCCTTTTTTATTCCTCCTCAGCATGAAAGCATAGCTCCCATATTGGGATACCAAATGGACTTCGCCCACCCGCTTAGGCTAACGCTCGAGCTCGTAATACACGCATAAGGTACCAACATTGGGCTCCGCACCATAAGACAAACAGGCTCAACAGAACTTGCTCAAAGTGACGATACCGCTGGGGGTAAGGTGATGCAATTGTACCTCAAATGCTTCAAGAACTTGATGAAGAAACTAGCCATAGGAAAGCGAAGGCCGCAAAGGAAAAAATTCCTTGAAGACCACGGCGTTAGCAACTTGCGGCTTAGGAATCGTCTCTCCTTACGGAGGCTTCACCTTAGCATCACCGAAGCAGCCCAGTTTCCACAACTCCTCGATCATGTCCTCCGTCATGAGCGAAGGCCCAAAATACCATGTCCTGGATGGGCCAGCCATGTCTCCTACCTCCTCAGCAGTTATCAAGTCAGCGATGGAGGCTTCAACACCAGAAAGATCTTCCTCAAGCCCTTGCGCCTCTGCACTAGCAACCATACACTCCTCAAAACGCGTAGACCACCCACTCACCCAAACGCCGAGAAGACGGCGATACGGACCAAAGAAAGTAGCCCGACGGGGAGGAGGACTAACAGGCGAAGCCACTTCCAAGACTCAGGAAGAACAAAGGAAGCGAAGGCAAGCGCCAACTAAGCGAAGACTAAGAACAAAGAAAGAACGTAGAAAGCAGTGGCAGCAAAAGCGATAGCTCAGATGGGGATGGGGAAGCCTTCACCTACCCCCCTTATATAGCCATCGAACCGGTGCTTCAACTTCCACGCCCAACGGTCGCATCCGCTCCGCAGCGCGTCGGTTCCAGAGCTGTCGCGTCCAATCAAAAGAGAGAACATCAAAAGTTAGAGGTCTGACACAGCGTGTCCTAGGGGGGAAGGGGGGAAGCCTCCACTCACGCATGAGCCTCTGTAGCTCAATAACATCGAATGAGATTGAGGAGCAAGGCCCGCCTGCGTCAAACCATGCCCTCAAGGGGGGAACTATTGGGACATGGTTATGAGCCGTGGAAACTAAGGCACACCACAGCAGTAGGAACTAACATTAACCTATTGCATAAGTGATGTATAGGGAAATTGACCAGAAGCCTTCGCCTCTGCGGCCCCGCCTGGCGAAGGTCAATAGGTTGCAGCGAAGGTTCGCCGGGCTTAGTACAAGGCGGAGGCTCTGTTGATGTTAGCGAAGGCAATGGATCGAGCGGTGAAATGGAGGCATAGGCGGAGGCCTCCTGGGCGGAGATCAAGAAGAACCCTTGGAGACCTCTGCCAGGAAGGTGGAAGTTCCCGTAGGAGTGTGATACTAGGCCGTGGGCCACCTGCAGGCACGCGGACACGACCCAAGAAGCAAAGGCGGTTCAAGAAAAGGATACCTAGCAGTCAGCATTAGCACGAGGGATATTCCCGGAATGTACCCTAGTTGTCAAGGGGCAAAGATGTAAAGTAGGAAGGTAGCAAACAGTGTCTTATAAAAAGGGGGACTTGAATCCTGTGTAAGAGAGGTTGGTGAATTTATTGATGAGACCCTAATTATGCTTGGGCCCACCTAACATTTCCTCAGCCTTCTCTTAGGGCATCAGCCTAGGCGAAGGTCCCACCGTCTTATTCCTGCTGGAAACCCGGTTTTCCAACAGAAATCCAATTAAAATAGCGATTAAGACATATACCACCACCAATGAATGCTATCAAGAGACATGCACGTCTTTTGGTAGGGCGTCATTGTCCTCATTGCCACGCTCGGGACTAGCCGTGTGAGGCCTTCTCTAGATGGGTGATGGCTCATGACGCTTTCGGTGTCGAAGTCCAAGTCCTCGAACCCTTTCACAGAGTTCAGAGACCGTTAGACCAGCAAGATCAGTTTCAGAGCAAAGTGGGCATCATCGTCCTGTGTGGGATCGATCATGCCAATGAAGCTGGAGTAGTTTTGTTAGATGCACCTGCTTGTAGATGCACCTAAGGTGATTAGCTGTCGGTGGCCCGCTAATACTGCGTTCATGAGTCGAATAGGAAAATCAGGAAAGTCGCATGGCATATCTTCAGCAGCAGTTGCTTTCGATCTCCAACATGAGATCTCAGCAAGAAGTCGATGATGCGTCCCATCAGCGATGCCTGTTGTTGTCGCCATCAATGCCCCTGCTGAAAACGCGGTTCTGTGTACGTGGAGGCAGCACAGCCATGCATACCAACAACCCACACCATCACTGTACACCAAATTTCTGCCTTGTCCGGTGCCAACTACCAAGCTAGCGCGCGCTCTCTCTCTCTCTATATATATAGATAATAAGTTATCCCACAAACGAGTCTGTGTTAGCCCACAAGATCACCGGCTCAGGTGAGTCGACCACTCACCAGTCTTGCCGACCACGGCCAAGCACGACAGACGTTGTCCGACCGCACACTATGGCTAGAGGTAGAAGAAGAGAGAAAGAACAGAGCATACACACATAGCAGAGACACCAGCGTTGGCCGGAGCCCTATGTAGGAGATGGCAAATCTGAACTCTCTTTACTGAGTTGCAGTGGCAAACTGTTTATACAACTCTATCCATCTAGTCCTAGTACAGCTGTCATGCTACTACAGTGCTAGATAACATAGCAGGACTGACTTCTGTGCCTGTCCCTACTGTGGCTATAGTGAGGCAGGTGAGCCGTTCGGCGCCTACCTTCTACAGCGGCTATAGTACCACAGCAGGGAGCCTATTTGGCGCCTCCTTCCCTTGTTGTGTGTTCACACAAGGAAGCAGTAGATTATCTAACAATTCTTCCCCTAATCCTACTGCTATCCCTTGTACCCCCTCCATGTCGATCATCTCCTTCAGCTCCATGAGTCGAAGACGTCCGAGCGGCTTGGTGAGGACGTCCGCGAGTTGCCTACTAGTTTCGATGAACTCAATGATGATCTGCCCTTCATCGACACAGTCCCTGAGGAAGTAGAACTTCACGTCGATGTGCTTGCTCCAGTCATGGAGAATCGGATTCTTCACGAGGGCGATGGCGGGCTGGTTGTCCACCATCAGTGCTGGTGGGTGAGCTTCCGCACCGGTCAGCTCGCCTAGTAGCCAGTGCAGCCACACAACTTGGCACACCACTGTGGCCGCCGCTACGTACTCTGCCTCGCACGTAGACAGCGCTACCACCTTCTGTTTCAGCGATAGCCATGAAATCGGAGCTGACCCAAGGAAGACGAGCACGCCAGAGGTGCTTCGTCATTCATCGATGTCCCCCGCCATGTCTACATCACTGAACACAGTGAGCTACAGCCTACTTCCGTCGGTCTTGGGGAAGATGATTCCCTGATCCACCGTCCCCTTGACGTAGCATAGTAGTCGCTTCACCACAACCCAGTGATCCTCTCGAGGATCCTCCATGAAGCGACTGACGTAGCCCACGGCGAATGAAATATCCGGCCTCGTGTGGACTAGGTAGAGCAGACCACCGACTATACTTCGGTAGAGTGTTCCATCCACCTTCGCCGCAGTGCTAGCCTTCGTCAGCTTCAGCCGCTCCTCCATCGGAGTCACGCATGGCTTGCACTCTGCCATGCCGCTCCGCTCCAACAGCTTCGAGGCATACGTGCTCTGACCGAGCATGAGTTCCTCTTTCCCCTGTCTCACCTCGATGCCGAGGTAGTAGGAGAGTGCGCCGAGATCGCTCATTCGAAATTGAGTCGCCATCTCACGCTTGAAGCTATCGATGTCCTCCGTACACGCGCCGGTGACGATCAAGTCATCCACATATACGCCGACGACGAGCTCCTCCTTCCCCCATCACCGTGTGTAGAGCGCATGCTCGGTTGCGCACCACTAGAACCCAAGTTTGCCCAGCTTGGCGTTCCACGCTCGTGGGGCCTACCGCAGCCCGTAGAGCGCCTTGTGCAGTCGGAGCACCCTGTGCTCTGCTCCCTTGATGGTGAAACCTAGAGGTTGCCTGACGAAGACCATCTTAGCCAGCTCACCGTTGAGGAAGGCCGATTTAACATCCAAGTGATGGATGTGCTAGTCCTTTGCTGCCAAAGCTAGTAGCAAACGAATAGACTCCATGTGCGCTACCGGCGCAAAGACTTTCTCGAAGTCGATGCCCTCGCACTGAACAAAGCCTCGGGCGACGAGGCGTGCCTTATGCTTGACAATGGCACCGAGCTCGTCCCGCTTGACCTTGTACACCCACTTCAGGCTGATCAAACAACATCCGGGAGGTGGATCGGATGAACTTCCAAGTATCGTTTTTCTCGATCGCCTTCATCTCCTCCAACATCGCCCATTGTCAGTTTCTATCGCGCTCGGCCAGCGTGAACGTGGGTGGTTCCTCTGTACTAACGAGCAGTAGCTCTTGGTCATTGAGTAGCCGACTAGCCAGGCCTAAGGGTCCTATGCCACTGACGATATCGTCCAGCTTGCAGAACCGCACCTCCTCACCTTCGTGGAAGGCATCCACGAACTCAGTGATGTCACTTGGAGGTGAGGCGAACTCGATCAGTGTTGATGGAGTTCCCTGTTCCGCCAAAGTGCTCGGCACAGTACCTAGAGTGCTCGGCATCTTGGTTGTAGTGCTCAGCACTACTCCTGGACAACTCATCACCACTCCTAGAGTGGACTGCACCCCTCCCGGAGTGCTCGGCACCAGTCTTGTAGTGGTCGGCACCACTGTAAGACTGCTCGGCTCCACTACGGGAGTGCTCGGCACCCGTCTTGGAGTGGTCGCCACCACTGCAGAACCTCCTGGCACCACTCTTGACATGCTCGGCATCCCTCTAGGAGTGCTTGGCACTTCTTCCGGAGTGCTCGGCATCCCTCCCGAAGTGCTTGGCATCGCCCTAGGAGTGGTCGGCTCTATCGCTGGAGTGATTGGCACCCCTCCCGGAGTGCTCGGCACCTCTTCCACCGCGTCTCCACCACCGTGGATGACCAAGTGCTCAACGACGAAGGTGCTGGTGAAGCCACCAGCTTGCCCCGTGCTTGGACAGTTCTAGTCCCAAGCCGCCTTCTTATCGAACACGACATCGCATGAGACAAGTACCTTGTCTCCACGTGGGTCATAGAGCCGGTATGCCTTGGTATCCTCTGCGTAGCCCAGGAACACCATCGGTGTGCTCCAGTCCTCCAGCTTGGTGAGGATCGGCTTTGTCATCCTGACGTGGCCGATGCAGCCGAATGTCCAAAGGAAGGACACGCTCGGCTTGCATCCATGCCAAGCCTCGAACGGCGTCTTGCCCTTTAGGGCCTTGGTAGGAGCGCGGTTGAGGATGAACACCACCGTGGTCACCACCTCACCCCAGAACCTTGCTGGCATGTCTTTGGCCTTCATCATGGATCGAGCCATGCCGACCACCGTTTGGTTCCGTCGCTCCACCATGCCATTCTGTTGTGGTGAGTTCGGCGCGGTGTGGTGGCGCACCACACCCTGATCCGCGCAGTATGCAGCGAACTCCACTAAAGTGAATTTGTCACCGTTATCAGTCCTCAGCACGCAGAGCTTCTTGCCACTCTCGGCCTCCGCGCACATTTTGAACTTCTTGATCGTTGCCGCCGCTTCGTCCTTGCTTGTTAGGAGTTGCAGACACATGTAGCGACTGCAATCATCCACGAGCAGGAGAAAGTACCGCCGACCACCATTTGTGGCTGGCGTGATCGGCCCGCAGAGGTCGCCGTGGACGAGCTCGAGAACTTCCTCTGCGAGATACTTGGCCTCCTTTGGGAACGATAGCCTCCTCTACTTCCCAGCAAGGCAGCTATCACATAGCTCGCCTTTGTGCTCGATGTGGAGTAGCCCTCGGACCATCTTCTTCAGCTGACCAAGCGCGTCGAAGCTGAGATGTTCGAACCGGGCATGCCACAGCCACAGTTCCTTGGTGTGCCTTGCCGCTAGGCACATCGGCTGCTCTACCTTTAGGTCGAGCAGTTACAATCGGTTCAGGGACCTCTTCACTTTGGCAAGAAGTCGTTGTTCCCGGTCCCTGATCCTAAGGACTCCGTCCTTGATCAGTACCTCGCTACCGTGCTCATCCAGCTGACCAATGCTGATGATGCTTGAACGCAGCTATGGGGTGTAATATACATCTGTTAGCGCGCGGTGCTCCGTGTTCTAGCACCTGAAGATGGTGTCGTGCCTTCAGATAGCTACCCTTGAGCCATCACCAAACTTCACCGTACTGGTAACATCATCGTCGAGCTCGGAGAAGGCTGCCTTAGAGCCCGTCATGTGGTTGCTGGCGCCAGAGTCCAGGTACCACGGCTACTCCTGCTCGCCGCCCACACGTCCGAGGTGGACTTGGGCCCGCGGTTCGTCAAGGTTGACAGCCTTCAGGGCCTTCCCAGGTCCTTCCACCGTCATCACCTCTCCCTTCTCCTCGGCCTCGACGTCGTGCAGTGCACAGAACATCGCCATCAGGATAGTGGCCTCATCATCATCATCAGCTTGCACCAGATAAGCCTCAGCCTTCTTCTCCTGCTTACGATTTAGGCACTCCCGTGCCCAATGGCCTGTCTTCCCGCAGCGCCGGCAGACATTGGGGTCGACCTGCTTCTTCTTCTCTGAAGAAGTCTTGCTGCGACGCTTGCCATCGCCACCGCGGCTGTAGGAGGCTACCTCGAAGTTCCTCCGAGCAGCCCACTCCTCTGTCAGCAGCAGTTTGTCGCTGTCCTTCGTTGCTGTTGCCTGCTCCAGGCGCTCGTCCACCGCCCGTAGATGGCCTGTCACATCTTCAATAGTGAGGGTGGACAAGTCCAGCATCGTTTCTATGGAGAGAGCGATCTGGATGTACTTTGCCGACATGGAGTGGAGGTACTAGGAGACCGCCTCCTCTTCGTCAATGGTGACACCGTGGCTCTTCAGTTTGCTGATGAGTGTCTGCAGACGGAGGGAGAAATCCTCTACCATTTCACCATCCTTGAACTTAAGGTTGGCGTACTCCTGCTTCAGAAGCTGAGTCGTCATCTTCTTTGCGCGGTCGGAACCGACCCGCATCGCCGTGATAGCCTCCCACGCCTCCTGAGCAGAGCTCTTCGCCCCTAATGGCTCTCTGTAGTCCGTCGGTACAGCAACGAGGATTGTCTCCAACACTGACATGTCATCTTTTTTATTTTCGGTGCCCTTGTCAACAGCATTCCAGAGCCGTCGGGCTCTGAGCTTGACCTTCAAGGTCACCGACCACTCTCCATAGTTGGTTCGAGTCAGCGTCGGTCAACTGGTGCCACTGACCTCCTGCACCGTGCTAACAACAACCTCCTGTCGTGGTTGGGCAGCCACAGCAGTGCCACTGCTGTCGTCCATTTCTGAACCGTTCGTCATCGTCAGTGGTTAGTCCAGCGACGGCACTTGTACGGCTCTGATAGTACTTGTTAGCCCACAAGATCACCGGCTCAGGTGAGTCGACCACTCACCAGTCTTGTCGACCACGGCCGAGCATGACAGACGTTGTCTGACCACACACTATGGCTAGAGGTAGAAGACGAGAGGAAGAACAGAGCATACACACACAATAGAGACACCAGCGTTGGCCGGAGCTCTATATAGGAGATGGCAAATCTAAACTCTCTTTACTAAGTTGCAGTAGCAAACTATTTATATAACTCTATTCATCTAGTCCTAGTACAGCTGTCATGCTGCTACAGTGACTAGATAACACAGCAGGACTGACTTCTGCGTTTGTCCCTGTTGTGGCTACAGTGAGGCAGGTGAGCCGTTCGGCGTCTGCCTTCTACAGCTACTATAGTACCACAACAGGGAGCCTTTTCGACGTCGTCTTCCCTTGCTATGTGTTTACACAAGAAAGCAGTAGACTATCGTGTGTGTGCGCGCGCGCATTGCATTTGCATCCCTCAGCTCAGATACACCCAACAGCTAGCAAAGATTGCGACGACGACATGGTCGGTCTCTTTATTATTTGCACTGCTGGTCGATCTCCTTGCAATATCTATCAGCTAGCAGCAGATACATGAAATGAAATGTGAGATGAAGTCCTGGGTGTATGTGCAGGTGGCGTTGGTGAAGATCGGGACGTGGGGCAGCGGCGACCACGGCAGCGCCTACGACATCACGGTGGCGCCGCAGCGGCTGGAGAGCATCTCCCTCCGTTATGGCAAGATCATCGACTCCATCTCCTTCTCCTACCGGGACCGGGAGGGCAAGCTGCACACCGCCGGGCCCTGGGGCGGCACTGGAGGCGTGTGCGACGAGGTGATCACCCTGGGCCCTCACGAGTACGTGACGGAGGTGGTCGTCGGCATGTTCGCTCGCGCGGACCAATACCTCGACGCCATTGGCTTCTACGTCCTGCCCTTCTGATTTGATCTTGTTTGTTCGGATCGGATCAACCCATCCACTGCACCACCGGCAGGATCGGAGCCGCGCCGGCCGGCCGGCTGTATGTGTCGTGTTTCGATGATCCATGTATGTTCCTCGTCCCGTTCTGCATGTTGGCCCGACATGGACCACAGCTATTTGGAAATGACTCTTGTGTCTTTCCCCCCGTGCTTGGATTGAGTTTGATGACTTGACTGTGGATAAAGCATCAATTTTTTTTGGCTGGATATACTCTAGCTTTTTCAGAAGGCTTAAGAGTCTGTTTGGATTCTCTTCTCTAAACTTTAGAGCTCTAAAAACTTTAGAGCACTTTAGCTCATTTTAAGGTCTAAAGCTCTAATGTGAGGTGGGCTAAAATTTAGAGATAACTTTAGACTACTTGTTTGAAGACTTTAGCTCTAAAGTTTAGAGACGAGGGGATTCAAATATGCCCCGTTTATTGAATTATAGAGTTAACAGACATACAAATACTATATCAGGTGGCTCAAAAAACCAAACATAGTGGTCTACCTAAGGTATACTTTAGCTTAGCCACCGGCGCTCTAGCCTGACAATTTTAGAGTCCACGTCGGATCCAGTCTAGCTCACAACATCTCATAAAGGTCAAGTTCTACGGGCCTAGGGCCCATAGCAAACTAATTAAGGCCTTGGGTTGAACCGGTCAACACAAAAATAAGCCTTAGATGATAATTGTCTTCACTTACTACAAAAAAAATGGTAGAGTTCTCCTAGTGTTTTTAGGTCCTAATAAAACACTACCACCAGTCACAATACATGAGAATCCTCACTAAGAGGTATTTGATAGGGAATATTTATACTAAATGTTGAATGCTAAAACACTAGGAGAACCCCACATCACTAAGAGAAGTTACAGATTCTGGTCATGACTTTATACTCCTTCCTGCACCACTTTGTGATGTGACACTAAACCTAAGAATATTTGCATCACATATCGATAAACTATTTCTATCCTCAGCTCCTAATTCCAATTCTTCATGTCATACACAAAACCATGTGACCATCTGGAGACATTCACGGATTTTTCGGTCATCATGTCACCTTTTCATCTAATGTGACCTACTCCATCCGTTTTAAATTATAAGTCATTTTGGCTTTTCTAGATACATAGATTTTACTATTCACCTATATATACGCTATGTCCAGAGACATGGTAAAATCGATGTATCTCGAAAAGTCAAAACGACCTATAATTCAGAACAGTGGGAGTATATACGTTCTCTACGTGCTGCTCCTATCCAAGATACTACCGCAAATTGAGGGGCCCAACTTGATCAAACTGATTCACGTTCATAACAATAGCTCAAATGACACTTATTATCGCCATGCCATGGTCTTTGCTCAAAGCATGGTCCTCCGAGGGAACTCATACAAAAAGTGGCTTGTTGCTATATTGTTTATCTTGGCTTGATCTGATAGCATTTAAACCTTATGTCATACTTTTCTACGCTTGCAAAGTGCATTTTGATATACTCATCCTTTCTCTTCGTCTCTCTTGCTACCTCACCCATGTGGTGAGACGATTTAGGAATCGGAGTTCAATGAAGATGGTGTGGTTTGAGCTTGGTTAGTACTTTCTCCAATCAGCTGCCTATGAAGATGGGGTCATCTTCCACTGGAGTTGTTTAATTAAAGTCGATCTATGTAATTTTGTTTTAGACCCTCGGGCTATTTTATAATAAATTCATGCTTTTGTAAATAAACACCGTAATGTAATGTTTTAGGTCACATATATGAATAGACTGATCCTACTATACATATGTTTTGTATTCGATTTTGTCTTTAAAATCGGAAGTGACACTAGCCTACTCCCTCTGTCCTGTAATATAGTGTATTCCAAAAAATTTAAGACAACTTAAGGGAATCCTCAAATGATGCATGTAAGCATAGAATACCAATTAAGGTGTTTCTTCTTAAATTATGGTTTTCTTTTTAATAAACTTTACTAAATTTAGATATTGACACATATATAATGCACTATATTTTAGTACAAACTTTAAAAATCATAATGCACTATATTTTAGGACGGAGAGAGTATTATAGAATTAATGGCCGTGGACAAGTCTCACACAACTCTTAAGCAGTTTGCTCTTGCCACATCATACGATGGCCTTCCTCAATTGCGCCAACTAGGCTCATGAACTTCAAGTCGGGCTTTTGGTTTCCGGTGGTCTGAGGCTTGGAATAGTCTCGGTCGCCTTCTTTGTCACAGTAGGCCTTCCGGTATGCTGGGCCTAGAAGCCAAATTAATATGCAGTACCATATATGCAAATACCTGCTAGAGTTCTTTATTATAAACAACAGCAGGACAAGCTGCGGCCGATCCAAGCACAAGCACTACGGTGCAAGCCGAATGAGCGAGATGACGATCACACGGGTCACAGGTGAAGCAGTTGCAGGTTGCAGCAGGGTCTTGTGCAGCACATATTTTAACTTGGTGGCCAAGACTCTGATGAACTTTCAGCTCAGCTGATATGATGTTTTGATTACCTGGCTGAGTATGCAATATGCCGGGCCATGAAGCCAAATATGCAGTACTATATATATATATATATATATATATATATGCAACTGAGTTAGTTAGACTCTTGTGGTGAAAGCTGCCCACACGAGTTTAAGTCCTTGACTTGGCACGGACGCTCGTATTTTTCTGGATTTATTTCAGGATTTAAGGGCGTTGTGCTTTCAGTGGTGGGCGATGTTCTCATCAACAACGAGGCACCTGTGGTGACTTCGTCAATCTCGAAATGTGCCGGCATAGTCTTTCGAATATGCTCATAGAGTTTGCGTTCGTGTGTTTATACAGGTGAGTGCGTGCGTATTGAGTGTGTGCGTTTGGACTTATGTAATTCTCAAAAAATACCTGCTAGACTTCTTATAAAAACAACAGACGGACAACTGGAGCCGATCCAAGCACAAGCAGTACGGTGCAAGCCGAACGAGCGAGATGACGATCACACATGTGAGGCAATTGCTGGTTGCAGCAGGGTCTTGTGCAGCACATATCTGAACCTGGTGGCCAAGACTCTCATGAACTTTCAGCTCAGCTGATATGATGTTGGGATTACCTGGCTGAGTGGAACCGGAGACGGATGCGAATGAGCTCGTCATTCCACAAAGCCTCTATTGGCCTGTTTATTATATTACGGAAATTCATTGTTTTTCGTCGGTAACCATATCTTCTGCTCTAATACACAAACCATCTAGAGCAGCAGGAGTCGAAAGCTTCCGACCCCCGAGCAGGTCCGGGCCTTCTTGGCCGGGTCTGGTTGGGACTCCCGAGGGCAGCCCTGCTACTGGCTGGCTCCGGACCCAGGAGAGCAGTAGGTCCGGACCATGCTCGGCGAGTCCGGCTGCGGCGCACAGTGTAGCAAGTGACGTGGCCCATCGTGGAGGCGACCTGGGTGACTCCGGACCCTGGGAGTTGGTCCAGAGGCCGGGTCCGAACTGCGTCCGGAGGCTTTTGAGCCTCTCTGGACCGCTCCGGACCCAGGAGACGCAAGGGTCCGGACGCCAGTGAGTTGGTCTGGTCCGGAGCAAGCTAAGAGACGTTGGCGCGGGCGTTTTGTGACCAGATCCAATGAACGAGGTTGAACGCCGGGACACGCGGCGCAGATCTGTGGTCTGGACCCTCCCCGAAGCATAACGGCTAGTGGAGTTCTTTGAGGTCTATAAATAGAAGAGGGACGGCTTGGGCTCATCCTCTTGCATATTTTCATCAGTGATACATTCTTGTGAGCAAACACCTCTCACTCATCTCCTTCATTGATTCATCATCATAGTGAGATTGAGAGTGATTCAAAGTGCATTTGCTTAAGTGATTGCATCTAGTGGCACTTGGGGATCGTTTGAGCTGCGTTTTTTTGTTACTCTCGGTGGCTGTCGCCACTTAGACGGCTTGAAGCAGCGGAGGAGCTTTGGCACGAGTTAGTGATTGTTTGTGGCCATCTCCCGATGATTTGTGCGGATCTTGACCTTCTCCTGGTGAAGAGTCAAAATGTACTCTAGTAAATTGCTCGTGTCATTGAGTTGCCCTCACTTGTGGGTAGGTTCTTGCAACACCCTAGTGTAGGGCTTGACGTGGCGCCAATTAGCTCGCGAACCACCAAGTGAACGGTCGACACAACGGAGATTAGCGTGCCGGTAAGCACGTGAACCTCGGGAGAAAAATCGTGTGTCAATTGTGTATTGGAATTCTCCCGGTATTCACTTGGTATTCTTATTGATCATCTTTTGCCACGTGCGGTATACCTCACTACCACTCTCTTGCATTTACTTTTATATACATTTGTGGTAGTAGTAGCTTGAGTAGCTTGTTAGTGTAACTAGTGCAGTTGTAGTTACTTAATTAGTTGTTTAGCTAGCTCACTAGTCTAGGCAAGTAGCAACTTAGCCTTTGTGAGTGCACAGTGATCATAGCAACTAGAATTGTTGGTTTAGGTGGCTTACTATTTTTAGTAGAGCTAGAGCAAAAAGCCTCCCTTCATATTTGATTAACTCTTTGCTCTAGTAATTTGTAGAAGATTTTATTAGGCTATTCACCCCTCTCTAGGAATTAGAACCTTTCACTGTGCCACTGAAACATTTTGGCAGCCGCTTATATGTCACTGAAGTTATGTCACATGAGAGTATGAGACATACTGGGATACAATGGGGAATTTTCTCAATGTCACTTAAATAAATTGATAATGCATGGTGGTTCCACACTTAGCTGTAGTGCCAGCCACCTGGGGCTAAAAAAAGGCCCTTTGCCAAGATGTGTCCTAGGCTGCTGATTTTAGGGAGCTTTTCTCCACGCTGCAAATTGAGAACTCCTTAATGCAATGCCTCAGGGAGGTCTATCCCCTTTGAGCCAGTTTTTGAATTATAATCTATGTGATGCATTGTTCATTCTTACACATGAATTCTAGTATTCCAAACATGTTCGGAAAAAAATAACAACCCTCTAACTATAGTTAATCATCTACTTCACCCTCTTACTTAAAAAACCAGATATTTCATACTCCTTAAAGTATTGGAACCCGTTTAAATAACCTCATGAGTGGTTTTTGAAGGTGATTTTTGTTATTGTGGTGGGATACAATGGTAAAACAGCTGCGCAAAAATATGCCTTCCAAAACATCTCAAGGGTCATTTGAAAGGTACTAGATACTTTAGTGCCTATAATTTTGTCTTTATCGTTGAGGGTTACATAGTTAACCCTCCATATGTTAGGTGGTTACACCTTTTTTCTACTGTTTGTTGACTCACAGCTATATCATCATCCATGAAATTCGCCACGTTAGCCAAAAAAAAAAACCTTCGAACCCACCCCTGAGGGTTATTTAGACAGTTTTTAATACTTTAATAAAGGGATAAAACACCTGATTTTAAGGTGAGGGGGTGAAGTATAAGAACAACAATAATTAAGGAGGTTAAATAGATTTTTTTTCAAAACATCTTGTGTCTTAAAGGAGAATTTGGTTCAGGATCCAATAGCGATAGATAACTTGTAGCCAAGGGTAAATAGTTAGCAATGTTTAATCCTAGTCAATTATTCTTTGGTCAACAAAAACTCATTTGATGATCCGCTAAATTTCTCCGTGCATAGGATTGTTTTCTACATGGTATATTAGATATTTTCAAACAAGTATACCAGGGATTCTCAACAAAGTGTAACATCCTAGGTTGAACTTACATCTAACTATCATTTGTTGCAGTTGTGAAAAGTAACCACTGTATGGCTGAAAGAAATGTAAACATGCATGACTTTTGTATCCTCCGATTTACTCTGTACATAAATGCTCCTATTGCCTAATCCCTTTACGCAAATACACAAACTAGACTAGATATCAGCAGACCATGTATGCTTGAAGCTGATGGTGGACAAATGGTTATTGTGTCTAATGTTTCCTCCATACCTTAAATTTACATTAAAAAAAAGAGGACAAAACAAGAATGCAACCAACCATACCTTAAATTTACATTAAAAAAAGAGGACAAAACAAGAATGCAACCAACCTGAGGGGATTGGTAAGACATGATAGCCCAAAAATAACTGAGATTGTATTATGACAACACTTTGAGAGGCAAGAAGGATTTGCACCTGCAAGAGGCCATGTCATTACTCGATCACAAAGGGGCGTGCCAGTCCACGGCATGTAAACTCTGCTTCCACCTTCAAGCTCTTGAGCCGAAACGCAATGTGAGGTTGATAAGATGACGAGTTATTGAAGCAGAGAACCACAATGCCGCCAACAATTGCACCGACCTGACACCCACTGAGACATGCTGATGGAGAGTCTAAGATTAGTGGCACTTGTCGCTCCAACTCCCACATCTGATCCCCATTGCCCCCATGATCATCTCCAACCTTGAAACGCCATACTTGCATTTGTCGATTGCTCTGGCCAGATCCCAAGACACGAACTAGGCAGCAGGTGCCATCCTTTGTCTCACCAACGGCGTAAGCTGACTGACGAGACACGCCGGGAGGGAGACGCACGTCGGAGAACGTCATCGTCTTGGTGTCTAGCGAGAGAAGCGAATCTGCAACGGCGTACTTCCAATAGATGCGGTCGCCCGCATGCATGGCAGGTGAATAATGTCCGCGGTAGATCTGGACCATGTGGCTCCTGGCTGGTATCTTGTCTGTTCCAGCTCCTGAGAGGACGCGCCAAGCTCTGATGCAGGAGTCGTACACCTCCAATCGAGCCAGCTTCTTGCCGTTCCCGTGCTGCAGCGACATCACACGGAACGCGCCAGGGTCGTCGCCGTTCGGGAGCAAACACAATCTGCGGCCGCGGTGGTCCGGGGCTCTGCCTCCGCGTCTTGGCAGTTGGTCAACCGAAGACACGCGGTGAGTCATTGGATCGAACACCCTGAGCGTCCCCGTGTCGGAGAAGAGGAGGAGGCCGCGGCGGCAGTCCTCGAGGACGTGCTGGCCGGGACCTTGGACCTGGAGGCGGGTCAAGAAGAAGTCGCCGCGGCGGACCATAGCAGCGAGGAGGCCGTCCGCCTCCGAGTGCAGGGGCGCGGGGTAGAAGTGAGGCGGGGTGATGCCGTGGCCGTAGGGGGACACGAAGTGGCCGAGCAGGAGTGGGTAGTTGTGGATGTCGCGGAGGCGGCGGAGGAAGGTCGAGCAGGAGGCGACGCGGATCCAGTGCTCGGAGGCGAAGACGGCGCGGCAGATGGCGGCAGCGGACGGCAGGCGGAGCAGGATGTCTGCCACTACATCGTCGGGAAGGGAGTCAATAGCGGTGGGCAGTGGCGACGATGCCGTGGAGGTGACCTTGCGCTTCTTCCTGTTCTTCATCATCGTGGAGTTGGAGGCGAGGGACGGAAAGCGAATCGGCAATCAGGGTCGGCTCCGGCGTGGGCGAGGGCGGCCCAAATTTGTAGTGCTGAGTGGTGACGGACGGTGGTTGTGCAGACGAGGGAGGGGGAGGCCGAGTGCTACCGTGTCAGACACGGTCTTCGTCGTCTCGGATACGAGTAGAGGCGGTCTCAGCGTGCCATCAAGTCTCATAACTACTCTCTTTAACTTCCAAGGAAGGAATTCCTGGACGCAGACGCAGGGGCGTCGACCACTGTTCACTTTTCTTTTTAAAAATTTTCCCCTTTTTTTCCTTCCTTCTTTTCACGGGTTTGGACACCGTTCACTTTTCGTTTTTTCTTTTTTTTACTTTCTATATAAATTGTTTTTTTTTTCCTTTTTTCTCTTTTTTTCCTTTTTCCAACCGTTTTTTCCCCTCAAAAAACCGGCGCAGCGTAGCGCGCATATCGTGCTGGTTTGCTTAACGACCAAGGAAAGTCAGATAGCCGGTCAATGCACATGTCACGTACTCCATGCTACTGTACTACTAGTAGGAGGCTGTAAGATAGCCGGTCAATGCACATGTCACGTACTCCATGCTACTGTACTACTAGTAGGAGGCTGCCTCACCTCTTGATTAAGAGCTACTCCTCTTAGAGTATTAAGAGGTATAAGCAATAATATGACACAGCTATAGAGCAGGTTCCATCAAATATTAGAGTGAAAAACTCTCTCTTGATTAAGAGATAGTCTAATGCACGCACTCTAATGTCATGTGAAGTATGTTGTCACGTGGGACTAATTATATTATGAGCTATGAGCTAAACGTTATATATATATATATATATATATATATATTATTGGAAAAGTTGTCTTAGAGCTAGTAACTATCTCATATTATTAAGGGTATCTTGAGTAGCTCCATTCTTTTTTTCAAGATGCACATGTATATCAAGGTTTAGATTTTTAAAATCTTTGACCAATAATTTAGCTAACATTTTTCTTATAATACAAACATAATCTTGGAGTGTGTGCATGAGACATAGCATTAGCTTAAATATATATATACACACATTTATCAATGAATAAGTTTATATATGTAAAGTTAATTTCATAATAAATATTCAATAAACTAAAATACTTAAATTTACAATATTAATTAGTCATAAATATAAGTTTAAGATGGTCTTACTAGGTACTTTGCACTTCGTGGATACGGATAGTGTCACATATTATTTATATATTTCAATACGGATTTGGAAACTGATAGATTAGATAAGAACCGTAAAAAAAGGATTTAGATACATTCATTTAGCATTATATTAAATTAAATTCAATACGAGTTCATACATTCATATGGACACTAAAACATATATGAATATCATATCTTTCTGATATTTTATTATCCAGATCCATCACAGTCAGCATAGCAACAAAACTATACCCCAGAATAGTAAAAATTGGTGTGGGACTCATGACTAATTAGATATTTTATTAGGGTGTGATCAACCGTGATTGTCATGTTGCAGCCAGACTCATCAATCACTGTTTCAGCAGCAAAGCCGATCACACAGGTATCCCATACGGACGCTGAAACATATATCTTTGCTCTCACTATTTAGTTGTCGGTTTCATAGCAGCATGCTCCACCATGCAAGTAGCTGGAAGTAGTACCAATATTTCCATAAATAAATTTGCAAAGATCAGCTTTGTACTCACGAATCGGTAGAAGAAGGAAGGCCAGTGCTGCAATGGCAGCATATGCCATTCATCTCATCTCAGTCGTAAACTCCACGTATTAGAGGCTAACGAACTGCATGCACTTATTGTGTCTCTCTGAACATTCGCCCCTAGGGATTGGTTTACTTTTGGAACATACTGATGTCTCTATACCTTTGCACTCGGTAAGTACACATGCGTTTCGTATTTAATTACTAGTCCCTAGGATCAGTTTATTAGGCACATGGTTCAGGTGATTTTACTTGTCAGTAATTAAGGACTAACACTCCAGGAGGCGCGCTCTTTGCCGAGTGCTCGGCGCTTTGCCGAGTGTCGAAACACGGGCACTCGGCAAAGAGGCAGTTTGCCGAGTGCCGCACTCGGCAAAGCCGGCACTCGGCAAAGGCCGACACTCGGCAAAGAGGGACACTCGGCAAACGTCTTCTTTGCCGAGTGTCAGGCACTCGGCAAAGAATAACCCTCGGCAAAATACCTCACGCGACGCCGGTGGTGGCCCCTCCGTCATCCTTTGCCGAGTGCTGGCCGTTAGCCCTCGGCAAACGTGGTGTCTTTGCCGAGTGTCTGGCCTGGCACTCGGCAAAGAGGTTCCTTTACCGAGTGCCAATTCTGACACTCGGCAAAGTATTTTTTTTTGTTTTCAAATTTTTTCTGTGGCATTTATACAGTACCTCACCATCAGGCCAGCCGCAGCCTCAGCAAATATGCAAAGGCATATGTAAGTCTCCGCCATTGCTCTAATCTAGCCGCGCTCAATTCTGCATCATTTCTAACCACATGTTGTTGTCTTTCTCGTAGTCGGATGCACACGGTGGCTAGCCAGTTGGTCAACTCAAGGCATATGCTCTGGCTCACATGGGCAAAGCGACGGCCGACATCGAGTACGACCCCGATGCCCCGATTGAGGCGTACACCAACTCCAGCATCCACACCCGCCTCTCTTCGTATACGGAGGCGACAAGGTCAGTCCATGGGCCGGGCTACGATCCGAGAACCGAGGAGCGCCTTGATCCTCAGCTCGTGATGAGGGTGGGGCAAGGCAAGAAGCATGTGCGGTTCTGGATTGGCGATGGCGTCCTCGACACGACCTCTACTCCTCCTCTCCACTAGCTCCGAGCAGCGAGCATGAGCTCAAGCGTGCCCATACGCCAACGACCGACCGCGGTGTCGGCACTCCAGGTAAGCATTCCAGTTTCATTCGTCGTTCTTTGACTTTTACATACCTTACCTATGCATTATTGAAACATTAGGGTCAAATGCTGCAGGCCTAGGTGCAGGAACTACAGGCCGAGCGGGAGGCCGAGCGACAGAGGCTACAGGCTTTGGAGGCCCAGCGGGAGCAAGATCAGCGGCAGATGGCCGAGATGGTCAAGTTCATGCAGCAAATTGGCCAGCAACAAGGTTGGACGATCCCACAGACGCTGCTTGCTCTAGATCCACCTCCACAACGTCCTGATTGTACCCCGGTGAGTATAAGTACGAAGTTTTACTTTCTATGCTGAAACTTAGAGAAACCTAGTGAAAACCTAGTGGTGGTGGTGTGGTGTTGGTGGTGGTGATCACGGTGTTGTGGTGCTCATGGTGGTGGTGGTGGTCATGGTGGTGATGTGGTGGTGGTGGTGGTGGTGGTGGTGGTGGTGAAGTGTTGGTGGTGAAATGTTGGTGATGGCGGTGATGTGGTGGTGGTGGTGGTAGTGACGGATATTTATCTTGCATATTTATCTCTTCTCTTGTCGCTCACGTGCAATCTCTTCTATTTTGTGCAGCATCAATCAGGGGGCGGCGTCAAACCACGTCGAAGGGTCGCCGGGATCGCACGTTGGGCCATCCCAACCCGGACCGTCACTGTGAGCTTCAAATGGCAGCCGTTGTGATATAATGCACTTATGAACTTTATGAACTATGCTTGTGTGTTTGGACTTTGGACTTGTGAGTCGAGATTGTGATACTATATTTGTGTTTGTGGTGGATTGTGATATACATTTGTATTATATATATATTTGTGTGATATATAGTTGTGTTATATATATATATATATATCTTGTTTGCAACGATGGAAGACTAAAAACCAAAAAAAATTGATTTTTTTCACTTCTTTGCCGAGTGTCATAACCATGACACTCGGTAAAGCTAGGAATCTGGGACACTAAGCTTCCCAGCTTTACCGAGTGTCATGCTCAAGGCACTTGGCAAAGAAAATAAAAAAAACTACTTTGCCGAGTGCCTACCTACAACACTCGACAAAGAAAATCCAAAAAAAAGAAAACAAGATTTGCCGAGTGTCAGATACAGGCACTCGGCAAAGCATTTTTAAAAAAACAATAAAAAACACATTTCTTTGCCGAGTGCCGACGCGTGGCACTCGGCAAAGGGGCCGTCACGGCGGCTTTTCTTTGCCGAGTGCCGTCATGGCACTCGGGAAATCCTTTGTCGAGTGCCCGATATGCGACACTCAGCAAAGAAGCCTTTGCCGTGAAGGGATATGCCGACAGCTCTTTGCCGAGTACAGCACTCGGCAAAGGCTTTGCCGAGCGAAAAGCCTTCTTTGTCGAGTGCAATTGCACTCGGCAAAGCATGCGTCTGCTGTAGTGTAAGGACACTGATGAATTGCACACAAATGTCCTGCCTTGGCATATATATATTTTCCTACTCTAGTTGAAGCGAGGAGATCAACACAAACCATCCTATTACAAATTAGCATTGGCTATATATATTGGAGGGGATCCATGCTGCTAGCACTGATATTATATATATATATATATATATATATATATATATATATATATATATATGTGAAAAAGAATCCTCCTGAGAACCCAATGCAAAAGGAGGAGGAATCGCAAGAGGCTATAAGCAGGCACGGGGATGATATGGCTAAGTTAGTTCCTCACATATGCATTCTAGCTAGTTGATTAGACCAGACCATTACACAACTAAAACTTACCTTTTTTTTTTTGAGCAGAACTAACCAATAGGGATGAGCATGCCCTAATGCATGCCCACTGCTGCCCCCCGGCCCATTCGTCAGTAATACTGGACCCATTCGTCAGCGCCGTAGCGGGTACTGGGCCTCCTGGACCGGGCTGTCTTGTTTGGCCTGACGATAGCCGAGGCAGTGTTGTCGCCTGATGCTGCCGCCGCCGCTTCATTCGTCGTCGGACCAGACGCAGTAGCAGCAGTGCTAACACTCTGCTCCCTGGAGTTGCAGTTGCTCAAGGTCGGGGCCGCCAGCAACGACGACGCGTTCGGCATGTGCGTGCTGGCGCTGCGGCGTGTGCCCGAGCGGCGTCCACGGACACGATGTCCTGGTGCTGCTGGACACCGCAGCTCGTCGGACCACGCGACAGCCGCCGGCTGCGCCGCCGCTTTCATCTCCAAGGTGCCCGCCGTGCAGTTGGCAGCCTGAACCAGTGCCGATTTTGATGCGTGTTTGGCGACCGAGACCGCGGCGTTGGCCACAGCGTCGTCGTCGGTCCCCGAGTCCGCAGCGTCGCCGTCCTTGTTGCGCCGGACCTGGTCGGCCGGGGGCAGCATGTTGCTCGCCATGGTCTTGTCCACGTGTAACGCGTGATGTCGAAGTTGGTCACCGCGTTGGTGCCTCGATACTTTATGGACGCCACGTCGTATGCTTCCGCCGCCATCTCCTCCGTGCCTGAATGAACCAAAAAAAAAAAAAGAGGAGAGAGGATAGCTCCACGTTAACAGCCGCTTAATTAAACACCAGCACTCGACGACAGTCATGGGAAATGCAAAATGCTAAAGCGGCATGATGGAGTGTGCGAACACAGAGCAGAGTGCGCCCAATTCCAGCCCAGCTGCGATACCCCTGGTGATCATGACTTAGAATACTAGGAGGTTTGGCTTCTCTAGATGGATGAGTTGACAGACACTGATAACAACTTGGAAGCATGAGAACATGAAATAATACAAACTGAATGTTCCCAGGAGGATACAGTTGCCGAATCCATACCACCTCGCTCGCCACCCGCCCTTGGATCTGTTATGCCGGCGGCCAATCATTCATGTTTCAGTATTCAGTAACCTTGTTAACTTGGTGAGACCTGTCTCTTCTAGTCTTCGGCTAAAACATGGTGATACCGGCTATCTGACCTCATGTGTCGTGTGAATGGGAAAAAATATTGGTGCGACCGGCTCCATGCCTGCCGTGCAGTTGCTAGGGTTGGTATGGTATCGGATCCGGTTCTTTTATCATATTTTAATTCGGATTTGAATAAAGATACAGATTTTTTCGAATACGAATACAAAACGAATGTCTTGGATTTAGATTTCTATTCCGATATTTACTCAATTCAACTCAAAGCGTGTATTGTTAAATTCCACATAGATAAATAAAATTTTATTACTAAGTTCGTCGATAACCAAAGTGAAAAAAATCAAAGTACACTTCTAATAATCTTCAGTATCGAAATAAACTAAATTATAATTGATAATATTTAATAAATAATAGATCAAATGAAGGAATTTAAATAAGAATGGTAGGCAACAAGTAGTCATTTTGCTCAATCATTTTTTTTTGTAATTACAAAATTATTACACATGTAGAGAATAAAGTCTATATGTATATAACACAGACAAGAATAGCTCATCAAAATAATATAACTGTTATTAAATATTTAGTAATTAAATATATCAATTTTTCAATATTATTCATGAAATACAAATTATATAATATAATTTACATTAGCAAAAAAAATAATTTAAAATATCAAAATAATTTGCAACAAAAATATATTATGTTTAAACTAAATTAGAAAATACTAAAATTAATTTAATATTTATGTACATTAATAGTATTAAGTTAATATTAAATATTTTTATAGATATACTATTAAATAGTTTTAATGCATCATTAATAATATTTAAATTAAATATTTAGTCATTAGTCATGAGAGAAAAACTTTTAAATAGATTCATTATACCTTGTTCTTCTCGGATACTAATACAAATCGGATATTCCATAATTTTGTCGAATACAAATCTAGAACCAGATAGAGAGAAATACTGAAAAATGAATTCGAATACATACATTTAGTATACATATTAGAAACGAATACGAAAACAGATATTCATATTACAAGTTTTAACGGATACGGATTGTGATAACTCGGATTTCCATACATCCATTTCCATCTACACGCGATGCACCACGTGTCCATCTAAATTATCCAGTTGCAGTACGATCCAACTCACAGCCTCATATTCCTACTCCCTCCATCCAGAAAAAAAATGCAATCATACAATTCAAATTTTGTCCCAAAAAAAATACAATCCTACATCAAAGGCTGCCATATCGGACGACCTGGTGCCCTATCCTCCACACATTCCAGCTTCCAAAATATTCCTGCACAGGTTAATTAACTGTACACAAGGGTATTTTGGTAATTTCTCTAGCCGCCTTGGTATACATGTTTATGCATAATATATAATAAATAAATAGGTCAAGTGAAGAAATTCAAATAAAAATGGTACAAAACAAATTGCCATTTTCTTTATCAATATTTTGGAATTAGATTAAAGTATTTGTGTATATAACATAGACAAGGATAGCTCATGAAAATAATATAGTTATCAATAAATATATAATAATTAAAAATATTATTTATTCAATCTATTTATATTTATATAAATATTTGTCATGAAAATATAAATTATATAAAATAAATTACATTAATAAATAAATAAACTTTATGTATCATTAATACTAAAATAGATATTAGGTTTACACTAAATCATAAAATTACTAAAATTAATTTAATCTTTATGTATCATTAATGATTTTCAATTAATACTAAAAGTTATTTATAGATATACTATTAAATGGTTTCAATGCATCCTTAGTAATAATAAAGTTAAATAATTGATCACTCTTTATGGAGAGAAAACTTTAAAATAGGTTCATGATACCTTATTTTCTTTGCAGATACCTATCAAATACTATTGAATACGGATGAAGAATCGGATAAAGAAAAACACTAAAAAACGAATTGGAATGTATACATTTAGTATCCATATTAGAAACGGATATGAATATGGATATCCATATTACAAGTTTTGGCGGATACAAATATCGAATAATTTAGATATCCATTTCCATTTTCCATTCCTAACGACGATGACCAGAACAAATGAACAATCTCTACCACTAAATGCACCAATTGTAAAGTTACCTACAACTACCACAACAATTGTCCCATGTAGTCAAAACCCCTCCTACGCGCATCAAGCCAACTGCACCTAGTAAAAAATGAATGGATTAGATCTCACTCAAGCCTCTTCTTTCTCTTACTCACTCAAATTTAATAGTCCAAGTTCTTCGGATCATACCTCATCACTCATCCCATCCCCTGTGCGACTCCTCCTCTCCCCCACGTGCGACTTCTCCTCTCCTGCGACGTACGCGCCACTCCTCACTCTCCTCTCCCGGCCACAAGGGCTCCAAGCCACCGGCCGCCAGGCGCCACGGCAAACGAGGTTGCCCGCGTGCGGCCAGAGTCGAGAAGAAGTCCTCGCTGTTGGCCACGAACACGTTCGCACCACCGGGCGATGGCTAACGGTTAGGGTTTCGGACAACCGGGAGTAGGCCTCCGAATCACTTACTTAACTTAGAATTAATTAGACTTATTGGTACTCACCTTTAAATCGGAGATGCTCATAGGGCCGCTGACGTCCCCATGCCTGCTCACGAAGCATGCATACACGAATGTTGGAGAAGCTGGAGAACAGCGACATGGTGGCTGTCGTAGGTCTTCATGACGATCTTGTGCTCCCTTTATCAGTTAGATAAATTAGTCGAAAGAATCCCTAGACATGGGATCTCCTTTTTACTTATAGCACGTTGTAGGGGACCGTGACGCCTAAGAGGGGGGGGGGGTGAATTAGGCAACTTAAAATTCTAACTCTTAACTTATGGCCTCTTTTTCTAACCCTAGCAAAACCTATGCAAAAGATAAACTATCTAAATGTGCAACTACGGTTTTGCTAGTGTGTTGTTATCTCTACCGCAAAAGGAGTAATATAATCAATGTAAGTGCGGAAGCTAAAGAGCAAGGTAGAGATATGTAAACTCCCGTCGACTACTCCAGTATTTTTACCAAGGTATCGAGAAGCACGCAAGCTTCCCCCTAATCCTCGTTGGAGCCCCTCTCAAGGAATCCCTCGTAAGGGCCAAGCTCCCGGTCGGGTAATTCCGTAGATAGCCTCGGGCCTTCCCCACGCGCAAGTAGGTCTCCGACGTGCCTTCCGGCAAGCATCTCTCAGATGCTCCCCGCCGTCTTCACTATCAAGCTTCCAGCCGAAACGCCGCGGGCCTTGTTCCCTCCGGTACACGGTGGCGGCCACAACACAAACGCGGTTGGTGTGATCTCGCAAGACTACAAGCCCCTCTGATGTACAACAATGGTGCGCGCAAGCACCAAGTGGTAAGAGGTATGCAAACCTCACTAAACCTAAACCTAGAGCAAGCGCATAAGCGGTGGTCTAATCAACCTAAGCACTTCGTAAAGCACCAACGCTAATCACCTAATGAATCACTAAGCACTATGCAAGTGGAGATCACTAAAATAGTGTATCAACACCCTTGATATATTTCCTTAGCTCCACTCTACTCAAATGACCATTTGGGGGGTCTATTTATAAGCCTCACTGAGAAAGTAGCTGTTGGGGACGAAATCCCGCTTTTCTGCTACAGACCAGACACTGATCACGTCCTAACCGGACGTATCCGATCGTCCCGATCATTAGAGCTGTGATCAACTGATCGGACGCTGCCAGCGTCCGGTCACATGCCACCTCACGCGTTCGGTCGCGATTTCGCCGCTCTGGAACCTTTTTGTACTCGATCGGACGCTGCTATCCCATGTCCGGTCAATTTGTCATTTCAGCGTCCGGTCGCTGCTGCTGCCGAGCCTCTTGATCGAAGCGTTCGGTCACTGTGCTACCAGCATCTGGTCTAGCGTCCGGTCACCTCTGTGAGCTCATTTCTTCGCGATCTTACGTCCGGCTTGGTTCCTATCTTCGTGCTTGGACTTTACTTGATATCTTGGGTCTTCTCTTGTGCTTCTAAGGTCTTCCTTATGGTGTTGATCATCGGATCATCACGTCGCCTTCATCCAAGTCACGTCTTGCACCCTATTGAACTACAAAATAAGCACTTGCAAATTATTTAGTCCAATTTGGTTGTGTTGGTCATCAAACTCCAAAATCTAAAGTAAATGGGACTAGGGTCCATTTTCCTTACAATCTCCCCCTTTTTGGAGATTGATGACAACACGACCAAAGCAAGCAAATAATAGAATTTTTGAAAATTGAAAACTACTTACTTGCTAGGATGCAATGAAAGGGGCAAGGTTATATGATGCTAAAAGATACTACTTGTAAAACTAAAGGATACAACATAAAAACTTATCTTGCTCTTGCAAATGTCCCCATGTGGCATTATGGATTTAAGCCTTGCTTCCTACAAATTCTCCATATTACATAGGCAATCAATAATCCACTATCATCCCTTTCTCGGACCATTACCACTTGTAGACACTACTTATAGACCATTACCACTTGTAAATTATTATGATCTAGCTTTTGGTCCTACAAATTAATGCTTGCTTTTGGTCCTCTAAATTCTCTTCCTTTGGAATCAAACACCGAAAAGAAAGACATTAGTAGCATAAGGGAGGGTCAAACTTTATGAACCTTTGTATGTAGAGTGGAAAAGGTCACAAAATTTGACTCTCATATTATATAGATTAAGCTCCCCCTAAATATATGCATACATATGGTAGAAGTCAAAGCATATGCATAATTGGCAAATCATTGCTCAAGGGAATTTAATCTATATAATGCATAGAGAAAACATATAAATATCAAAATGAAATCAACATGATGATATCGGTTTAGAAATACCACATGTGGAAACCAATTTGATTTCTACCACTTGCAATAAGTGGTGAATATTCGAAGTATGATGCTTAACTCCGGGGACTCCATTTTCCTTGCAATGAGACTACTACACACATGATAAGCATAAAAAGGTGTTAGTCTCAAGGCATCCAACTTGTAGAGTAACCTCTCCCTAAATTTGTGCACACAAGTATGGAATACTTGTAGAAAACATACACATTGATTTTAGCATGAAAATACCACTTGAAAGATGACATCACATGAATGTGAGAGTCATTTTCGAAGGCGATATTCAGGAGAAATTATCTACAATTTGGACTTTGACACATATTAGATGAATAATTGTAAGACAAGCTATGTGCCGTGCTCCTAAATAATTTTAAATCATATAGGTTTGCTCCAAGGGTTAAGAATAAAACCGAGCAAGCCTACCATAAGATATACCTAGTGTATACATGACAAAAGATATAAGCATGTAAATGCAAACATAGACATGGAAAGTAACTAGATGCTTAAAGATACCAATTTGTAAGAAATACCACTTGTAGGAAATGCAAATTGATACTACTTGAAGAAAATTGAATCTAGTTACCTAACATGGGAAGGGGAATTTGGGTCCATAGTATTCACTAACCCACTTGGCAATGATTTTGTCCATCATGATGCACCCATACTTTGCCAAGTCGCCGAATTCCCAAAAGTCCATTGGACTTCTTACTTTCCTTTCGAGATCCAAACCTTCTTGGTGCTCTTCATATTGGAAATGATCTCCTTGGGCACCCAAAAGCGTTTGACTCCATTGTTGGCTTGCTTGTTCACCTTGATAGCCACCACCTTGTCATTTTTCTTCTTCTTTAAGAGATAGGGTGTGGAGGCCTTCTTATCCACCTTGTTGGTGTAGGTGTTGGAGAGCTTGCTTGTTTGTTTTTTCTCTTTCTTCTTCGCTCCTCCCTCATTCTTTACCTTGCACTCATAGGACTTGTGACCTTCCTTGTGGCATACGTAGCTAACCACGGTTTATCCTTCATCAAGCTTCTTCACTCCCTTGATGGTATTATCTTAATGAAGTTGGGCTTGCTTCGCCTTGCCTTTCACTTGAGTCAAGTCCTTGGTGAGGCAAGCTACTTCTTGCTTGAGTTGCTCATTCTCCTTTGCAACCTCTTGTGTGCATGTATCTATAACAACTTTCTCAATATAAACTTAGTTGCACAAAGATGAGTCTAAACATAAATCATTACAAGAAGTAGAGGCATCCTTTTTAGACTTGTTAAAGATAGAACTTTTCTTTTTAAATGCCTTGGTGGGGTTGTACTAACTGCTTCAAGATTAGCAACTTTATTTGTTAGCTCATCACAATGTTTGCACATGGTTTCCATTTTAGCAAGCAAACTTTTATAAGCATCTTGTGAGCTAGCTAACTTTTCTTTTAATTTATTATTTTTCTTTACAAGTTGCTCATCATTGATTGTGCATGCATTTGTTGTTGCACTAGCCTCAAGTTTCTCAATTTTAGTAGATAGTTCAACATTGAGATTTGCAAAGTTCTCATATTGTTCAAGCAAAGTTTTGTATGCTTCTTGTGAATTATCTAGCTTTTCTTTTAATTTTTCGAGCTTCTTTTGTTGACTAGTGCAAACTTTAACATAATTAAGATTTTGTTGCATAATTTTATCATAAGAAGGCATTCCATCATCACTCTCACTCTCACTAGAGAATGAGCTTTCGTTACCTCGTGCCATATGGCACACACGAGAAGAGCTTGATGATGAGTGCTTTGCGGCCTCGCCTCTTGTGATGGTGTTCTTCTTCACTTGAAGAATCATCCTATAACCTTATTGATGTGTGGGCTTGTTTGGATAAACTTCCACAAAGTGCCCCAACTCGCCGCATCCATAGCATCCTCTCTTTCTTTGCTCATTTCTTTGATTGGTAAAAATGAGATCTTGGATTTAGATGGGCACACCCTTGACATTGAGCCTTTGGATCATCTTCTTCACTTTGTTGATTAGTTTGATTGATTCTTCATCAAGTTCGGAGGTGGAGGAGGAAGATTGATCATCTTCACTTGAATCTTCATCATCATCATCATCGTCCTCATATTCTTCTTCATCTTTACTTGAGGAGCTTGTGCTTGAGCTTGTCTCAACTTGCTTGCCCTTCATCTTCTTTTTCTCGCTACATGCGAGAGCTTTGCCTTTGCTCGATGAAGAGGCTTCTTCTTGACCCATCTTACGTGACATTTCAAATGCCACTATCTTGCCAATGACTATGGCCAGGGTCATGGTGCTCAAGTTCTCCATGTTGTGAAGGATGGTGATGATGCTTGCATATTTCTTTTGTGCTAGCACAGAGATGATCTTCCTCACGATGTCCGCATCATCTAGCTTTGTTAATCTTATTGAATGGAGCTCATTGATAATTAGATTCAAACAAGAATACATATCACGAACAAGCTCATCATCATTCATTGTAAAGGAATCATAATTTTGTTTAGCTAGACAATATTTTTACTCATGGACATTAGATGTGCCGTCATGGAGCTCTTGGAGTTTTAACCAAATTTCATGTGTCGTATTTAAAGTGAACACTTGGTTAAACACATCCATGCTAAAAAATTCAAATAAGTAATTCTTAGCTCTAGCATTGAAATGTATTTTCTTTTCTTCACTCTTTGTGGGTTTATCGGGATTCTTAATGGGTTTCATCCCGTCACGAGTGACTCACCAAACTTCTAAATCAATCACCTCAAGGTAGCAAGCCATTCTAGCTTTATAATTGGGGAAGTTAGTGCCGTCAAAGTACGGAGGCCTAGAGGTATCCATCCCAACCACTCTAAATGGTGTCGGCCCAACGACAGTTAAAGCAAAGGTCTAAATTGAGCCAACCGGCTCTGATACCACTTGTAGGGGACCGTGACGTCTAAGAGGGGGGGGGGTGAATTAGGCAACTTAAAATTCTAACTCTTAACTTATGGCCTCTTTTTCTAACCGTAGCAAAACATATGCAAAAGATAAACTATCTAAATGTGCAACTACAGTTTTGCTAGTGTGTTGTTATCTCTACCGTAAAAGGAGTAATACAATCAATGGAAGTGCGGAAGCTAAAGAGCAAGGTAGAGATATGCAAACTCCTATCGACTACTCCAGTATTTTTACTAAGGTATCGAGAAGCACGCAAGCTTCCCCCTAGTCCTTGTTGGAGCCCCTCGTAAGGAATCCATCGCAAGGGCCAAGTTCCCGGTCGGGTAACTCCGTGGATAGCCTCGGGCCTTTCCCACGCGCAAGTGGGTCTCCGACGCGCCTTTCGGCAAGCCTCTCTCGGATGCTCCCCACCGTCTTCACTATCAAGCTTCCGGCCGAAATGCCGCGGACCTTGTTTCCTCCGGTACACGGTGACGGCCACACCACAAACACGGTTGGTGTGATCTCACAAGACTACAAGCCCCTCCGATATACAACAATGGTGCGCGCAAGCACCAAGTGATAAGAGGTATGCAAACCTCACTAAACACTAGGTCTAAACCTAGAGCAAGCGCATAAGCGGTGGTCTAATCAACCTAAGCACTTCGCAAAGCACCTACGCTAATCACCTAATGAATCACTAAGCACTATGCAAGTGGAGATCACTAAAATGGTGTATCAACACCCTTGATATGTTTCCTCAGCTCTACTCTACTCAAATGGCCGGTTGGGGGGTCTATTTATAAGCCCCACTCAGAAAGTAGCCGTTGGGGACGAAATCCCGCTTTTCTGCTACTGACCGGACGCTGATCACGTGCTGACCGGACGCATCCGGTCGTCCCGACCGTTAGAGCCGCGATCAACTGATCGGACGCTGCTAGCGTCCGGTCACATGCCACCGCACACGTCCGGTCGCAATTTCACCGCTCTGGAACCTTTCTGTACTCGATCGGACGCTGTTGTCCTACGTCCAGTTGATTTGTCGTTTCAGCGTCCGGTCACTGCTGCTGCCGAGCCTCTTGATCGGAGCGTCCAGTCACTGTGCTACCAGCGTCCGGTCACCTCTGTAAGCTCGTTTCTTCGCGATCTTGCGTCCAGCTTGTTTTCTATTTTCGTGCTTGGACTTTGCTTGATATATTGGGTCTTCTCTTGTGCTTCTAAGGCCTTGCTTATGGTGTTGATCATCGGATCATCACGTCGCCTTCGTTCAAGTCACGTCTTGCACCATATTGAACTATAAAACAAACACTTGTAAATTCTTTAGTCCAATTTGATTGTGTTGATCATCAAACACCAAAATCTAAAATAAAAGAGACTAGGGTCAATTTACCTTGCACACGTGTCAAACCCTGGGACCAGGCCTTTAGGACGTTACTACTTGTCCCCGATCAGGGCACCTGGTGGGCCTAAGCCCCTTAAGACTCGGTTCTTTTGACCGAGCCTGAGATCAACTCTAACAAATTTTCTTTAGATGCAGAAGTGTCCAACACGGCTAAAAAAGTTTCTTAGAGACAAGTCCTCTAATTAATAGAGTTGGACATCTTTGCATGCCACCTCAAAAAACAGTGAGGCGAGCTCGAGGCAAACACCCATCTCTGTTTACCTCTTTAAAGAGATGGACATCCTAAAATGACCATGCTATTAATATATTAAAAGAAATCATGTGACTATAACTTGCGATGCGTTATCACGGTGTCTAGCTATGGAGGTTTATCCTGGGCTTAGAAAATTATTTTTCTATATTTGTTATCCTCTTTTTTTGTTTGTGAAAAGAATAGATATAGAGACGAGCTAATAAGCTAAATACTAAAATGGTCCATTGATAAAGATCATTTGGCAGACTGTTAGCGTGGGACTGACTATCTCAGTAAATCGAAAATGCCTCTGAAATGCACTAGTGCAGTGGTATGTTACGAAGCCATGTATGCTAAGAGCATGTTTAGGACAGCTCCAGCTCATAAAAGTAAATTCGGAGCACGAGATCCACCATGGATCTAGGCTCTGATTGGGACATTTCCACCATGAAAGTAGATTCATAAGCAATTATAAAAGATTATTAAGGGACTAAAACAAAAAAGGACAAGATTAAGTTGACGGAGAAGAAGAACCAAGTGGACGGAGAATATAATGAACCGGTAAGTTGCATAACTAGTATTAGTAGTGGGTAATTTTATCTAACTCCATGAAATAGGAGTTTTCGGAGTCTCTTTGAGGAGCGCCATAGATTTCATGGATCTACGAGCTAAATCCATGGTTTGGTGAATCAAACGTTTGGCTAGAAAAAGCATAATCGAAGTTGAGCTGTTTTTTTTTTCGGTACGGAGCTGTAGAAAGCTGTCCCAATCCCATACGGCTTGGCGAGATGCACATAAGTCTAGCCGTCTAGGTGGGTGTAGCTTTCTTCTAAATTCTAAAACTCTATTACTAGTTATATATATATATATCCCGTGGCTGGTCGCTGCAGGGAAACGTGGTTCTTGTACGTGGAGGCCGCACAGCCGCGCATACCAACTACCAGAACATCTCTCCGCATCCTCTGGTGCCAACTACCCAGCTATCGATATATTATTATATGTATAATAATAATGTAATATATGGAACTCCATATCACGCCTACAATCTTGTACCTGCAATACTGCATCCCTATTCCCTCCTCCCTGGGCTCGTTCAGTTCTGCTGCGGCCGGCGGCGACGTGAGCTCGCGACGACGACATGGTCTCCCTCAATTCTTCCTCTCCCTCTCCCTCTCCTCTTGCTAGCTCCACAAGCATCGATCAGACTCAGACGATCGCATCAGTACTACTCGAGCTGACGACGCAAATCAACCAAACATAATCTCTGTTCATTTTCCTCTGTCGTCCTGCCGGCAGAGCTCGGTGGTGAAGCTTGGGACGTGGGGCGGCGACGGCGGCAGCGCCTGCGACCTCACGGTGGCGCCGCAGCGGCTGGAGAGCATCACCATCCGCTGGGGCAAGGTCATCTACTGGATCTCCTTCTCCTACCGTGATCGGAGCGGGAAGCTGCACACCGCCGGCCCCTGGGGCGGCAACGGCAAAGGAGAGGGCACGGAGACGGTGAGTTCCGATCCTTAGCTTATTGCATCAATTCAATTCAGTTGTTGTTTCAACAGTCTTTTGTATCTATATCCGCACATGCATGCAGATCACGCTGGAGGCCTCGGAGTATGTAACGGGAGTTGCCTGGTCAGTGGGCCCATTCACGTTCAAGAACGTGGAGTGTTGCATCACCTCCATCAAGGTTGTGAGCAACCTCCGCAGCTACGGCCCTTTCGGCCACGGAGTAGACAGCACGCACCACAATCTGCCCGTGCTCAACGGCAGAGTCGTCAGCATGTTCGCCCGCGCAGGAGATTTTCTCGACGCCATCGGCTTCTACATCCTCCCAGCTGCCCTCCCTGCTATAAAACCTACGGTCCTTGACCAAGAAGAAAAAGAGAAGGACTCTAGCCAACACTACCGGAAACAGATCGGACACTCGGCAAACAAACTCTTTGTCGAGTGTTGCAGAAAAAAAAAACACTCGGCAAAATAATTGCACTCGGCAAACAAGCTCTTTGTCGAGTGTTGCAGAAAAAAAAACACTCGGCAAAATAATTGCACTCGGCAAAAAAGGAAAAAAAACACTCGGCAAAGTTTGACACTCGGTAAACTAAAAAAACACTCGGCAAAACTAGGCACTTGGTGAAGAAATACGTTTGCCGAGTGTAATTATTTAGCACTCGACAAATAATTTTACTTTTTTCCTCTTCTAAAAGTATGGAAAAGAAGGAAATGGGAAAAAAAAGGTTTGCCGAGTGCAGACACTCGGCAAAGTGGTGCCTTGTATAAATACGTCACTAACCCTACTTCTCCCTCATTTCCCCCAGCTCCCGTCTGGATTAGAGCGGCGACGGTGGCTCAATCCCACCCGGCGGCACCCTCTCCCCTCCACCTCGAAAGCCGGCGGCCTTCCCCAGCTCCCTTGCTGGTGCATCCCGTGGATCCATCGAGGAGGCTGCGGATCCGGCGGCATCTTCATCCTCCCCACCGACGGCACCTTCGTCCTCCCCTCTGGCTGCTGTGGGACTAGCGATGGCGGATCCGACCTCATGCGCATGGCGGCCACCTCCGACGGCATCTACACCATCCTGGCGGCGGTGGCGGCCGCCCGCCCACCTCTCGTCGCAGCGGTGCCTCCTCCACCTTCGCGGGCGGCAGCGCCCCTCACCGTAGTGCAGTCCCATGGCGGCCGTCCCCCAGGCGGTGGCGGCAGCACCCCCTCCCTTTGGCGGCGGTGGCGGCGGCCATCAATGGGTGGGCTGGACCTCCACGGCGATTGCGCGCCACTCTTGATCTTCACGGCTGTGCGGCCCCGGCGTGGACGGCCCTGGCGGCGGCGCATCCAGAGCATGGGGCGGCAGACCGCACCGCGTCGACACTCCCCTGCCGGCGGTGGAGCAGCCCAAGTGTGGACGCCCTTGGTGGTGTCGGCGAATGCATATTCGGTACACTCCTAGGCAGATGTGGCCACCACGCCCCAAGCCTGCTGTGGATCCGACGGCGGCCTCCACGTTCCCCAACGTCGGTGGTCTAACAGCTTCTAGAGGATGAACGCAGCGTGGTTGCCTGTGGCGTGGTGGCGGCGGCGGCGGGCGTGGTGGTGGCAGTGTTTTTTTATATTTTTCGAAATATTTTTTGCCGAGTGTTGGTTTAGCACTCGGCAACATCTTTGTCGAGTGCACGACAAAAAATACTCGGTAGAGACAGCTTTGCCGAGTTCTTTTTTGCCGAGTGCCGTTTGGCGAGTGTAACACTCGGCAAACGCTTTGCCGAGTGTTTTTTTGCCTTCACGGTGTGCCGTGGGCACACAGCAAACCTATGAATTCCGGTAGTGCAAGTAGAAAACAAAGAAGAAAAAGAGAAGGACGGCAACCAAGAAGAAAAGCCGGAGAAATCTGGCCAATAAAAAGAGAAGGACTCTAGCCATGAAGAAAAGGAGAATGGAAAATCACAATCATAGTTTGTTCTCTATGAGAAGGAATCATAACCCTTGCAAGTTCTCTTTGTGGGCTCTTATCAATCATCTCTTATGTCTAGTATAGACATTACACGGGGGCTCTAATCATGAATAAAGAATATCTTTTTTCTACTCTGTGCCTCTATGTTTTTCTATTTTGATCTGCTAGGTTGATTATGAGAGACGAAGAGAAAAAGGTCTCAATCGCTTGCGAGGTGCTTTACAACGCTCCGGTTCTGAATCCAGTGGCCAACTATGTTGCTATATACAATATAGATACCAACAATCAACGGTAATGCTCAGGGGTGGGCGTCTAACAGATCGGACGCCGCCTTCTTGGGCCTGCGCGGCTCACCAAGCCTACATCCTCCTCGTTACATCTCTCACGTCTCTCTCTCAAAAATATCTACCACTTGCTCGACCATCGCATGCTTTACGGCGCCGTGCGGCCGTCCGTCCGCCCACTCCGTATTTGCCACTGCAGCCATCTCCCCGCACACGCCCCCACCCTGTGTTGTTCACTTCTCGCTCTTGCCCATCACGCGCGCCCACCAACGCCTCTCGCTCCTTGCTCCTGCAGTCCCACCCACGCCGCTGGCTCCCGCGCCGTCAGGCGTACCGCGCCGCCTCTGCTGGTGCTTGTGGTGCTGTCGCGCGCATCAGGTCAGTCCCCAGTTGAGCCAAGGGCACCCATGAGCACGACCCGTGCTGGTGGTGCTCGCGCCCCAAGGCCGGAATCAATCGACCTCGATCTCCCCTTCCATATGTTGCAAATGTATGTTTTAAGTGTTTCAGATGTATATTGCAGGTGTTTCGTATGGATGTTGTAAAAGTAGATCGGGATGTTGCAAGTGTTTCAGAGACATGTTGCAAGCGTTTGTTCAAAATGTTTCATCTGTTTCACACGTATGTTTCAAGCGTTTTTATCTGGATATTGCTTATGTTTCACACCTATGTTGCATGAGTTTGTTCGAAATATTTCAGCTGTTTTAGTCTTATATTGCAATAAGTGTTTTCATGCTGCAATTTGCAAGTGTTTAATTCGGATGTTGCATATGTTTCACACAATGTTGTTTTTGTTTGTTCTAAATGTTTCATCTGCTTCAGTCTTCTGTTGCATCCAAGTGTTTTATGTTTCAGAGGTAGAGAGTCCTGGGGGGCACGACCCGGGCGCCGGCGGATAGGGCGCGGCGAGCCGTGGGCCAGTGATCCGTACGCGCACCTAGGATCCTGAGGATGGGGCGTGCTCGTCCTCATGCTGGCTCTCGGGTCTCGCCTGCCTAGAGATAGAGGAGAGGGTCAGGGGGAAGGAGCGGCGGGCGCGGTGTTTCACGCGGGCGCGTGGGTGTTCGGAGTCGCGGTCACGGAGAGAGAGGAGGGGGGCAAGGGAAAGGAGCGGTAGGCGCGACCTTTTTCGCGGGCGCGCGTGACGAAGGTGGCGCGAGTGTTCAGACAAGCGCTTTTGTTCGGAGGTTCGACCGCTCCCAAAAATCAATGTATGGACATGCCATGCTAAGTCATAGATATGTGTACCACTCAGTTCGGCCCACTATCATTTTTTTTTGCGAAGAGAGAGGAGTTTTACAATGCTTTGTTAATCCACGGGTCGGCGGGATTCCTGGAATTACCAAAAGTGGTGGAGAACACACAAGCAGACCTATAGCGAGTATAAATTTTCACATAATACGGATACATTTTTGTGCGGCATGTACTTTCCTTGTGATATTTCAAAAATGATTTAGTTGAGACTGTAGAGCAAATATGGATTATAGATTGAAAACAAATTACGTCTATCGTCTATCAAGTCAAATTCTCATAAATATGCCGTGTTTTAAAAGGAATAATTTCAAATTAAAACACAACGTTAAATCAAATTAAAGCAGCGATTAGGACACATATACCACCAATGAATGGTAACAAGAGACATGCACGTCTTTTGGTAGAGCGTCATTGTTCTCGTTGCCGCGTTCGGGACTAGCTGTGTGAAGCCTTCTCTAGAATGGGTTTAAAATTTCGGCGAAATATCGCTTTTTTTTGGTAGGGATTGAAAAAATCTTATATCGGTCAAAAATTTTCAATTAAATTCCCAAAATTATGTCAAATCGTACTAAAATAGCCCTCCATATCCTCTAGTTTTACCGAGCCTTAAATATCTTCAAGTTTATTTAATTTCCTCACTCGCATGTTCGACATCACCGGCATATGCAGCTCGCCCACCGTCAACCCGCCGTATTACCGCACATCTACTTTTGTGATATATTGTGTTATTTGGTTGGTGTTATATAAATTTATGATGCATAATCGACTGGAGATTTTTTCAATTGAATTGACAAGAATTTAAAAAAATAACAATGAAGCCGCAGAGGAAGACCCTTAATTTCAAGGAGTTCAGAGACCGTTGGACCAGCAAGATCAGTTTCAGAGTGGGCATCATCGTACGCCAAGGGATTGATCATGCCAATGAAGCTGGAGTAGTTTTGCTAGATGGACCTGCTTATGGATGCACCTGAGGTGATTACCTGTCGGTGGGCCGCTACTGCGTTCCTGAGACGAATAGGAAAATCAGCAAAGTCGCATGGCATATCTTCAGCAGTTGCGTTCGATCTCCAATATGGAAATCTCAGCAAGAGGTCGATGATGCGTCCCAGCAGCGATGTCGTTGTCGCCGTCAATGCCCCTGCTGGAAACGCGGCTCCGTGTACGTGGAGGCAGCACAGCCGTGCATACCAACTACCCACACCATCACTGTACATCCAAATTTCTGCCTTATCCGGTGCCAACTACCCTGCTAGCTATGTATCGGTATCGGCCTCTCTCTCTCTCTCTCTCTCTTTCTCTCTCTCTCTCTAATACGTTAACCCACAAACGAGTCTGTGCGTGCATTGCATTGCGCCTCAGCTCAGATACACCCAACAGCAAAGGTCGCGACGACGACGACATGGTCGGTCTCTTTATCATTTACACTGTTGATCTCCTTGCAATATCAGCTAGCAGCAGATAAATGCAATGAAATGTGAAATGAAATCCTGGGTGTGCATGCAGGCGGCGTTGGTGAAGATCGGGACGTGGGGCAGCGGCGACCACGGGAGCGCCTACGACATCACGGTGGCGCCGCAGCGGCTGGAGAGCATCTCCCTCCGTTATGGCAAGATCATCGACTCCATCTCCTTCTCCTACCGGGACCGGGACGGCAAGCTGCATACCGCCGGGCCCTGGGGCGGCACCGGAGGCGTGAGCGACGAGGTGATCACCCTGGGCCCTCACGAGTACGTGACGAAGGTGGCCGGCTCGGTCGGCCCCATCGGGGAGCTCACCCACACCATCACCTCGCTCACGTTCGTCACCAACCGCGCCACGTACGGGCCCTTCGGCCGCGGCGATGGCACGGCCTTCAACGTCCCCGTGCTCAACAACGGCAGCGTCGTCGGCATGTTCGCTCGCGCGGACCAGTACCTCGACGCCATTGGCTTCTACGTCCTCCCCTTCTGATTTTATCTTGTTTGTTCGGATCGGATCAACCCATCCACTGCACCACCGGCAGGATCGGAGCCGCGCCGGCCGGCCGCCTGGATGTGTCGTGTTTCGATGATCTATGTATGTTCCTCATCCCGTTCTGCGTGTTGGCCCGACATAGACCACAGCTATTTGGAAATGACTCTTGTGTCTTTTTCCCCGTGCTTGATTGAGTTTGATGACTTGACTGTGGATAAAATATCATTTTTTTTGCGCTAGGTATACTCTAGCTTTTTTAAAGGCCAAAGGGTATGTTGGATCCTCACATCTAAATTTTAGAGCTCTAAAAACTTTAGAGCACTTTAACCTATTTTTAAGGTCTAAAGCTCTAATGTGAAGTGGGCTAAAGTTTAGAGCTAATTTTATATCACTTTTGAAGACTTTAACTTTAAAGTTTAGAGAGGAGGGGATCCAAACAAACCCCCTTTATTGACTTATAGAGTTAACAGACATACAAATACTATATCAGGTGGCTCAAAAAAACCAAAGATACAGTGGTCTACCTAAGACATACTTTAGCTTAGCCACGCGCTCTAGCCTGACAATTTTAGAGTGCACATAGGATCCAGTCTAGCTCACATCATCTCATAAAGGTCAAGTCCTACCAGCCCAGGGCCCATAGCAAACTAACTAAGGCCTTGGGCTGAACCCGTCAACACAATAACAAGCCTTAGATGATAATTGTCTTCACTCACTATCAAAATGGTGGAGTTTTCCTAGTGTTTTTAGGTCGTAACAAAATACTACCACTAGTCACAACATATGTGAATCCTCACTAAGAGACATTTGGTAGGAAATATTTATACTAAATGTTGAATGCTAAAACACTAATAGAACCCCACATCATTAGAAGAAGTTACAGATTCTGGTCGTGACCTTATACTCCTTCCTGCACCACCGTGTGATGTGACACTAAACCTAAGAATATTTCCATCACATATCAATAAACTATTTCTATCCTCAGCCCCTAATTCCAATTCTCCATGTCATACACAAAACCATGTGACCATTTGGAGACATTCACAGATTTTTCGGTCACCATGTCACCTTTTCATCTAATATGATCTACTCCCTCCATTTCAAATTATAAGTCATTTTGGTTTTTTTAAGATATATAGCTTTTGCTATGTACATATATACGTTGTGTCCAGAGACATTTGGAGGAATCTGGAGGAATTTGTGAGAGGAAAACACTGTTCTGGATGAAAAAAGAAGCGGATCAAGCCGAGTTTAAGGGCACGCGAACGGAGCCATAGTAAAACTGATGTATGTCAAAAAGTCAAAACGACAGTGGGAGTACATACGTTCTCTTTGTACTGCTCCTATCAAGGATATTACCGGGAACTGAGGTGCCCAACTTGATCAAACTGATTCACGTTCATAACAATAGCTCAAATGACACTTATTATCACCATGCCATGGTCTTTGCTCAGAGCATGGTCCTCCGAGGGAACTTATACAAAAAGTGGCTTGTTGCTATATTGTTTATCTTGGCTTGATCTGATAGCATTTAAACCTTATGTCATACTTTTCTACGCTTGCAAATTGCATTTTGATATACTCATCCTTTTTCTTCGTCTCTCTTGCTACCTCACCCATGTGGTGAGACGATTTAGGAGTCGGAGTTCAATGAAGATGGTGTTGTTTGAGCTTGGTTAGTACTTTCCCCAATCAGCTGCATGTGAAGATGGGGTCATCTTCCACTGGAGTTGTTTAATTAAAGTATATGCAAATTTGTTTTAGACCCTCAGGCTATTTTATAATAAAGTCATGCTTTTGTAAATATAAACACTGTAATGTAATGTATTACTTCACATATATGAATAGACTGATCCTACTATACATATGTTTTTGTATTCGATTTTGTCTTCAAAACAGAAAGTGACACTAGCCTACTCCCTCTATTTTATAATATAGTGCATTCCAAAAATTTTAAGACAACTTAAGGAAATCCTCAAGTGATGCATGTACCCATAGAATACCAGTCAAGGTGTTTCTCCTCAACTTATGTTTTTCTTTTTAATAAACTTTGCCATATCTAGGCATTGACACATGTATAATACACTATATTTTAGTATAAATTTTAGAAGTCATAATACACTATAATTTAGGAAGGAGGGAGTATTGCAGAATTAATGGTCATGGACAAGTCTCACACAGCCCTTAAGCACTTTGCTCTCGCCGCATCATACAATGGGCTTCCTCAATTGCGCCAGTCAGGGCCCATGAACTTCAAGTCGGGCTTTTGGTATCCGGTGGTCTCAGGCTTGGAATAGTTTCGGTCGCCTTCTTGGTCATAGTAGGCCTTCCGGTATGCTAGGCCTAGAAGCATCCCCCAATTAATGCAGTACCATATATGCAAATACATTCTAGACTTCTTCCCTCAACTATTGCAAAAGTCAACTTTTCCTCCCTTAACTCTAAAACCAGACATAGTTCCTCCCTCATCTCTTAAAACCGGTCACTTTACCTCCTTGGCTGTTTCGTCGGTGGTTTTTCTTTTTTTCTTTTATGTTTATTTTGGCTGAATCTTTGAAAAATCATAGTAAATCACAAAAAATCATAAAATAGAAAAAATAATTGTGTTGGACTCCACATAAGTAGGTCTACACAATGAACATATGATATGACATGCTTTAGTACAAAGTCTTTGTTGTAACATTAGATCTATATTTTTTTATATAATGAATTCATAGCTGCAGTTTCTCTTGTCCAATTATGGTGAAACTTTTATGGTGGATTAATCATTGTATGCTTAAGATGTAGAAAAAACTTCATGCTCATTAGATCATATATGACTGAGTTATAGATTTATCTATTAATTTATCTAGGTTTATATGGATAAAACTATAACTCAGTCATGCATGATCCAATAAGCATGAAATTTTTGCTACATCTCAAGAATTCAACGATTAGCCCACCATAAAAATTTCCATAATTGGACAACAGAAACTGCAGCTATGAATTAATTACAGAAAAGCACAGATCTAAAGCTATAGCAAAATCTTTGTACTAAAACATACCATATCATATGTTTATTATGTAGATCTACTCATGTGGAGTCTAACAAAAATTTCATGCTCATTGGATCCTGTAATACTGAGTTATATATTTAATTTCATTTAAAAACTATTTAATAATATAAACCTAGATAAATCTATAACTCAATCATGCATTATTCAATGAGCATGAAATTTTTACTATAGCTCAAGCATGTAATGATTAGCCTAACATAAAATTTTCACTACAACTGGATCAGAGAAACATCAACTATGAATTAATTATAGAAAAACATAAATATAAAGTTACAATAAAAACTTTGTAGTAAAGCATAGCATATCATATGTTTACTACGTAGATCTACTCATGTGAAGTCCAACCCAATTGGATTTTCTATTTTATAATTTTTTTATGATTTACTATGATTTTCAAAGATTCAGCCGAAATAAACATAAAAGAAAAATAGAAAAAACACCAACGAAAACATAGGAAAAGTAGCCGGTTTTGAGAGATGAGGGAGGAACTATGTCTCGTTTTAGTGTTGAGGGAGGAAAAGTTGACTTTCACAATAGTTAGAGGAGGCAAAATGGACTTTTTCCTATAAACAACAGAAGGACAAGCTGCGGCCGATCCAAGCACGAGCGTGCAAGCCGAATGAGCGAGATAACGATCACGAAGGTCACAGGTGAAGCAATTGCAGGTTGCAGCAGGGTCTTGTGCAGCACATATCTGAACCTGGTGGCCAAGACTCTGATGAACTTTCATCTCAGCTGATACGATGTTTTGATTACTTGGCTGAGTATGCAATATGCTGGGCCATGAAGCCAAATATGCAGTACTATATATATGCAACTGAGTTTAAGTCCACTGTGGTGAAACCTGTCCACACGGCTTTAAGTCCATGACTTGGCACGGTGATCACATTTTCTTAGATTTATTCTAGGATTTAATGCATTGTGCTTTCGGTGGTAATAGATGACGTTCCCGTCGACAACGAGGCGCCTATGGTGACTTCGTCAATCTCAAGATGTGCCGGCATAGTCTTTCGGATGTGCTCATAAGGATAGGGTTTACGTACGTGTGTTTATAGAGGTGAGTGTGTGCGTGTTAAGTGTGTGCGTCTAGACTTATGTAATTCTCAAAAATACCTGCTAGACTTCTTATAAAAACAACAGACGGACAACTGGAGCCGATCCAAGCACAAGCAGTACGGTGCAAGCCGAATGAGCGAGATGACGATCACACAGGTGAGACAATTGTAGGTTGCAGCAGGGTCCTTGTGCAGCACATATCTGAACCTGGCGGCCAAGACTCTCATGAACTTTCAGCTCAGCTGATATGATGCTCACCGCTACAGCAATTATTTGTAGGGGCGGGTGACGATGGCTTGTAGAAGGGGTTTTGTCAACCGCCCCTACCACACCGTCTTTATAAATCAAGCGATTATAGGGGCGGTTCCCAAGCCGCTCGTACAAATCGATTTATTGAGGTGGCTGGTGCTACCCGCCGCCCCTATAAATGTATTTGTAGCGGCGGCTGATAACACCAGCCGCCTCTTAAAAATGATTTGTAGGGGCGGCTGTAACACCAGCCGCCCCTATAATTTTCATTTGTAGGAGCGGTTCAATCTAAAACCGCCCTAAAGTACATTTTCCTACCAAAAAAGTTCAAATTGAACCGCTCCTACGATACATTTTTCCGCTAAAATTTCTAATTTCAAAATTCAAATCTGACCAGAACATATATACGCATATATATTTCAAACATCGTATCCACAAGCACAGAATATTATATAAACTAACATTACAAATCCAATTTACAAGAACATATATAATTTATCGTTACGTAGACATAATTCACAAGTCCAATCCGTTTCACAATTCTAAACCGTTTCACAAGGTAAGACCAATGTCATATTCCATACACATTGTTATCAACGGTCTAGAGCTAGTCTTTCTGTCTCACAAAGATGTTGGTATTGAGGATGCCTTCCTAACTCGGATTTTTTGTCATGATAATTGCCTCTTACGTCTAGAATCTGGTCCTATATGATGGCGCAAAGGTCATCGACGAGCTCCAAGAGGTTGTCATCTTTATGTGGGTCAGCTCTCATTTCTTTCTCTTCTTGCCACTACAATTAAACAAGTGAGCATATGTAAAAAAACAGTGAGGATATATAAAAACAAATTAAAGAGGTTGAAGAGGTTCAAACTTACCCTACAGGGATGTCTTCTGTAGGTACCAGTGCTACTCATCATAGTGCATACGTAATATCCACAGTGTAGACTCCCGGGCTTCTGCTTGGCGCATTATGTGTTTCACATATAAAAATGTTAAATAATGCTTTCGACACCAACATAATGGATTACTAAAGTAAGTTACACTTACCGGACATAGTGTTTTGACACAGGTTAAGCCCTCTTTCTGGATGATGCCTCCTTTTATGTTCGTTAACGTAGAACCTGTACGCCCTGTTCGAATAAATTTAACAAATACAACTTGTTAGTATCCAGAACTGAACGTTACAAGTATATGTATACAAATATATTAGCTAATGAGGATTGTCGATATGTATATGTCTTGAGAATCGATATAAAGTCTTTGTATGTCATCGGGTCCTTATCTATTGAATCAAAGACCCACACCATGCCATGGCCAAGATCGATGCGTATACAAATTTAGTGGTTGTTGCATGAATTTAATCATAAAAACGAATAAGCTCTTTTGCATCGAACAAAATATATCGAACAAAGTTTTAAGTATAGAGTTGAACTTACTCAAAGTTGTATGGCAGCCATATAACAGAACAAGTTTGGAGATTTTTAAAAGCTAGGGCAATATATGCCGCAACCTTAAGGGCCGCTTGACGTATTTCCTTGTTCCGGATTTTCTCTTTCTCCTCAACAGTCTTTCCAGTAGCTAGCTTATTGCCATCCAATTTCTAGTCCTTAGCGTAATTAAAACATGTTGCTAATATACATTGAGGGTCTATGTACCTGGCTCGCATACTTGGCATTTGTTTTGAAAGGTGCACTTGCATTCTACAAAGGTAGGCGTAGATTAGTAACTTAGTATCAACAAAACTCAAAGATTACAATAGTATCATATCGAGAGGGCAAGGACTTACAGGCACCACATGTGAATTAGATTCATTTCCATTGCTCCGAAGTGAAAGTATGTCTGGATGTCATTAAAGTCAAAGATAATTTTCTCGGCTGGGCCTCCAAATATGCCGGCAGGGAAGCATGCTTGTATGAGATCTATGGTCATTGGGATAACACGCAAGTACCAATCATGGAACCTTCTCATTCCAAGTGGTAGGCGCTGGATGTCCTGGTTTGGTAGGAAGGGCTTGCCTCTTTCATATGTTTTTGGGCAATCATTTGACCATTTGATGGCATCAACATTTGGATACTTCTTTGCCGGTTGTTGTTTGCTGGTGACAGCCTCCTCAGTAGCCCGTGCTGGGACTTCTTTCACTTGGTTCTCAGGCTTGAACGGGTCATGGGCGTACCACTTGGCTATCGACGTGACATCTCTCATCGACATAAAAATTGGCCTTATGGTGATTGGATGCAATTTTCGAATTTCTGGCTCCTTATCCCAACCCTCTTGTGCATGCACTTTTTCAGGAGGCCCTTGTTGTTCATGTATCGGGTCTGTATTAGGCCCTTGCTCCTTACGAGGCATAGAAGGTTGTGGCATCTTAGGCACGTGCTCGGTAGGAGGTAGGGAAGACTGTGGCATAGCTTGTGGCATCTCATGCACGTGCTGGCTAGGAGGCCAAGAAGAATGTGGCAGCTCAGGCATGTGGTGGTCACGAGACAATAAAAGTACCTCCAAATTCTCAACAACTCCCTCCAAATGTTGAACAGGCGGCGAAGAAGCAGTCAATACAATGTCCTGTTTGTGCCAGAGGATGAACTGGTTCATTACTCCTTCGAGTAACTGTTGTCCATCAGGAGTTGGGTAGTCTATGCGCCACTGCAAGAACTCGGGCTTCATGGTATGCACCTCGACCCTAGTGTAGTCCGATGGGTAGGGCTGGATATCAAGCCAGCTTGGCTCGGCTCGGTACAGCTTGAGCTGGCTTATTAGTCTAAGGAGCCAGCTCGGCTCGGCTCGTTAATATTACGAGCCAGAGGGGCAGCTAGGCTTAGCTCGTTACCGAGCTCGAGCTGGCTCGTTTAGCTTGTGAGCTACTATAAAAAAAACTAGGATACACATGTTTATAATGTTTATGCTACATTAATTCCAGAAGGTGACGTCCACCATTATGCAACCATACATGATTAATACATATCAGGTTCATCAAAAGTATCAACCATGCAACATAGTTGGTCCATCCATGATTATGCAGTTCCAGCATACTAACTAGTTGCTTGCCACCACAAATTTAGGAAAGTCCACAGATTCAATGTCAGCATCATCATCTTCTCCCTGGAAAACAATCCATAAAATCAACATTTAAGTACCACAACAATTATAAAATCAAAATTCATATGAAACAGCTAAAAATAAGGATTACATACCAAAAGAATAGGTGTACACTTCTAGGTCAGCATCATCATCTTCTGGATTAATGGTCATGGGTTGATAGGCCTCAGCTCATTTTAGCTCATGAGTAGCTCACAAGCTGGCTCTTTAAAATAGCGAGCTAGACTTCCAGCTCAACTCGTTAAAAAGTTAAAATGAGCCGAGTTGAGCTGGCCACGAGTCGAGCGAGTTGGTGAGCTATGAGTATTTTGTCCAGCCCTATCGGTGGGATCCTATTATTGTGATGCAAGCCGCCAGGAGGATGTACCACACCGGTTGCCACCTCCATCATAGTGTTCTGCCTGCCGATGAGAACCACAAAGGTGCAACTAGTTGATTCCCATATGCGATCGATGGGGTTGTGGCTGTAGTGGAACCTTGGCTGCTAGAAACTTTCGGAGGGCTACCAACTACTGCCAGTTCTCTAGGCAGTGCCATTACTGTCCTTGGCTCCATAGACAGTCCTTGCTCCTCCAGCGCCTTCACAACTAGAGCCTTCATGGTGAGCTCATGATTAGACTCTCGGTCTCTGCCATGTTTCTTGTACATGAGTTGGTCCTCTTCGAATCTGTGTTTCCAGGTCATTCTTTTCCCTAGCCCCCTAGTGCGGCCTATGTGCTTGAAGTTTCCCAAGGCAAGGCTAAGCTCATCCCTCTCTCTGGAAGGCTTGAATGAGGCCTTCTCCTTGTCTTCAGCATATTTTAGTATCTTAGATACTGCCTCTTGGGTCGCCGAGTTATCAAACTTAAGGGAACTACCGGATGCTTCTATACTCCTCCCAAGGATCCAATTCCTTGAGCCTAGCTTCAACCCCTTCAAGTTTAATTTCTCGGATGCGATCGCCTCTTCCTCCATCTTCCTAAACTTCTCTTCCTTGCCATAATAGCCACCTAGACCTAGATGATGGTGGTGTTGGTTCCTCTTCGCTAGCTCGGTGTTACGGGCACTGAGGGAAAATGCTTCAGGTGTAGTCTTCTGAGCCACGAGCTCCTCCCATTGACTAGGAGTTATGTTGCCAAACGCGTGGAAGGGAGTTAACCCCTTTTGGACATACTTCTTGTTGAGCTCCGTCCTCCAACGTCGGAATTACTCTCCCATTATCTTAAAAGCATAAAGTTTCACCAGTTCATGCTTATCCTCTGGAAATATGAAATTGAGCTTTAGCTTCTTATCCCATAGTTCTCCCTTTTTCTTCATTAGTACATCTTTCTAGCTATGGATTGCTAGGTTCAATTGATCTCTTACTAGGGCCCTAATCGCATTACAGAATCGTCCTCTGAATTCCTTAGGCTCAAGGATCTCTCCTGCTGGCCGGACCTCTGTTATCACATAGCATGCCTTATCTGGATATTGGTTTGCTTTTCTATCCCCCCCCCGTTTCCTCTTTGGCTTGGGAGCCAAGTTCGTGGTCGTGTCTTGAGGTTGTGGAGCAGAGGCCTCAATGTCCATCTCTGTGGTTGTTGCCTCTGCTCTCCTTTCCTCTACTCTGTCTTCTCCGACGAGATGTCATGGACGTCGATGTCGTCTTTTCCGAGTTTTAGGAGGGGCCTATATGTACGGGAGGTCAAAGTGTTAGTAATTATAACACAGTCAAAGCTTTAGCAAAATTTACAAGCTAAGGCTTTATCCTTACCTCCTCATTCGGGTCAAAATCTTTGTCCAGCTCCTCCTCCGTTAGCCTTCGTTTGGCTTCACGTGGGAAAGGATCCTCAGAACTTTCATATCCCTCTTCTTCATCCTCATCGTCATCATCTTCATCATCATCATCCTCTCCTGCTCTTCCCTCTGCTCCCCCTTCCTCTGCTTCCTCTTAGCAGCCTCCTTGTCAAACTCCTCCTGAGTAAGTATCACTGCTATATCCTTTTGTAACTCATCATTGAACTGTTGCTGAGTAAGCTAGACCTCTGGTTCTTCTTCATAAGTTGGCTCATGCTCAGGGCATTGGGTTGCACTGTCTGTTGTTCATGACATTTTGTGTTTTGTTCTAATAGATGCAACACTACTACACTCACACCTTTCGCAGCCGCGTCGTAACCCACATCATAGTCTAATTTTGGCCTCGACAGTAAGCTATCTACAGTGATGGTCATAGCCTTCACCATCGCCATCTAGGACCGATGGTGGTGTACACTAACACCATCGATTAGCTTATGATTCGTCCGTGATTAGGTCCTTACTTCAGTCGCATTGGAGCATGACCTGGCTGTGGATGTACACTAACACCGCTGCATTGGCAAATGATCTGACTGTGTCGAGGCTATCAAAGCCGTCGTGTGGGCACATCAATCGCCTGTGTAGTGGTCACCAGCACCGTTGCCTTGTACTTCAACCCGACTATCAGCGGTGCGGGTTCACTGTCGGTTCGACGGCCGAGACGCCTATGTAGAGGTTAACACCACCGTCACTTCAGCGTATGATCCGCCAGTTCAAAGTCATGGTCACCATCACCTTGCACCACGATCCACCTTTGATGATCGTTTAGTCTGTGTCAGGTTACTAAATGATTCGGCGGTGATACACTTTGATCCCTACCACATAATACGTATAGCGACGGTGTTGGACGTTTGCACCACCAACGACGGTGGTGATAACAAAACAATAAATGGCCTTTAATAGCTTACTGAACACAAAGCATATAGAAATAATCATTGCATCCATAAACCATGTTCTTACCATGTTCTTACAATATAGAAATAATATCTTTCTCAACTGATGTCCTAACACAAGCAGTACAGAGATTACAAACTAAAGGTACTGATCTCTACAGGCTTTCATAACGAAACAACGTTGCTGTGCTCCTCCTATGTGGCACTCCTACTTGTTTGGCAAAAATGAATATAATTAGTGCATCTTTCGAATTGGTAGGCAATGCACCATGGAACCCTTCTTCTTCCTCCTAGCTAATGCAGGAAAATGGCTCAAAAGCACTCAGACTCCACCTACACAAAGCAGCACAATTAATAATATTCAACACACAATTCCTTTAGTTATGGAGCCCAAATTGGCCTATATATAGAATCAAAATAACTACCTACCTGAACAAAGGCATGACGTAATTACAACAAAATACAACATATGCACCTTTACTGCTCTACTAATGACTCCATGAATAAGAGAACATAAGGAAGATAGTGAGCTCCGCCGCTCATACATAATAGTTTCTAGGTACTTCTAGGATAGCCGATGGCCTAGGCAGGGAGGGCATGAACTTTACTGCGGTTCATGTCATATGCATGCAGTGATTTGTCCTCCCCAACGAGCAAAATCAAATTCCATTCTAGATGAACTGTAATCACTCTGTAGGCCGCATCACAAACCTCGATACCAATTTCAATGTTCTTCTTTCCAAACAGCTCCAACGTGGTCACCTTATGCTTCAATGTCCATTTACTAGTACCATAGTCTTCAAGGATCTAGATTGAAAGCTCATACCTATTCAAAGTATCAGCAGTACATAAACACAACTGACCCTGAGCTTCATAGATGGAGATTGCATCACCAGTTGGCCTATGAATTTTCCTCCATGTCTTTCCCTCCATATCAACAACAACTATCTAGGTGAACTCCAGCATGTCACTACTATAGATTGACTTTTCACTGTCGCCACTTTCACTGATGTAGCGATATAAGCCTTGGTGTGATACTTTCGTCGGTTGGACTGATAGGGAGGCCTCACAAGGAATGAAACCAGCAGTTGAAAACCATCAATGTGGCGGTGGTAGTGGGGTTGAATTCCATCGTCGTTTGGAACTCCGAGCCGACTGAGATATGCATTATGGCCACCGTACCTACACGACCGTTTGGTGTACCGACCATAAATATTGAAGGTGAGTAATTTTTTCCAATGCCCAACTACCAACACCCCCCATTGGCCCGCTCTACATACTCTTCAAGCCCGCTGCCATCTGAAACCACCCATCTTCCATGTTCATCCCATTCTTCCATCAGGATAGAACCATGTCGGTAGACAGTTTTTTCAAGATACCTAGCTACGACTCGTCCTTCGATGAGGACGAGGTCCAGCAACACTCATTGTCTGAGGAGGCCTCTAGGGAGTACATGGATCCTGATTTGATTCCTAACAGGAGCTCTGACACCGAGGAGGAGGACACCAAGGAGGAGGAGGACGATGAGCCCGAGGATGATGACGTCGACGAATGATGACGGGCCTCCTCCGAAGCGACCAAGGCGACCATCATCCTTGCTTTGAGAGGATTATTTTTAGGTGTATTATCTTTGTGGACGAGTACAACCACTCGTTGGAAAGGTATCTATATATTTTATAAAGTAATAAACAAAAATTCTAGTCCAACCAATGCTTCTTTCTTTTGCTGTCATCGCTCGAAGTGCTATGCCATGTCGCTGGACCAATGCTTTTGGTGGCCCTATTTGGATCCCTCTAGTTTTTGGCAGTTTTTAAAAATTTGGCTTTGTTTTTTTAGAATTTTAAGTGTAACACCCTAGGTGTTAGGCTTGCATAATTGCACTTGCATTGCATGAGCATAATCATCAAGTATTCCAATATGAGCTTTCACATATGAAACATGCAATTGAAACATGTGAAACATGACTTGTTATTTTATGTTTTCCCTATGTGTATGCTTATGATCATGTGTGATTGAGTGCAAGTGGTTGATGTTGGTCACTAAAATATATTAGCTACACTTAGGATACTTAATGAAACAATGTTCATGGGGATCACTTTACCTAATTAAGCTCCTAAGTGATGACATGCTTAGTTTGACCTAGGATTTACATGTGATCAATGCATGAAATGATTGTGGAACCTTAGAAGTACTTCAAACATGTTTAGAATGTCACTAGGAACAACTTTGGTATTCATGACTAAAGCTAGTTTGGCCACTAAGTCATACCTAGTGTAAATTACCATTCCATGATGTATGTTTGACTGGAGTTGAACTACATTTTAGAAACTTTGCATGGATGTGCACCCTAAAACAAAGTTGTAGAACCCTAGTAGTGTAACAACTTTTATTTTTGGGTCATAGGCTAGTTCAGCTCCTAACATGCTTGAAATTGGATCACAAAAATTATTGAAATGCTGTTTTTCAAACTTAGGAAATTTTCTAAGTCATAGCTGAGTTTATAGTTTGATGTAGCCTACTTGGTGATGATGTAACTCTTAAACCTTTGCGAATTAGCAGATACTTTCTAAAGCAAAATTGTAGCCCTAACATCTGATGGCCGTCGTGACCGGGCCGTCATGGCCGACCACCGTTAGGCCGAGCATGCCAAGTGGAAGCCAGACGCTAGCGTTGCCCCCACTCGTAAGGCCGTCATGGACACGACGACGCCACGCACCTGCTGCCTCATCTACTGCCTTCGCCCGCGTCCATTCGCCTCGTCCGTGCCACTCAAAGCCGTGCAATGCGCCACTGCCATCGCCGCTGAGAGCCCGCCGCTGCGTAGCTCCTCGGCGGCCAGCCATTACGTAATTGCTCACGCACGTAGACACACCGTGCTTCGCTCTACTCCCTAGACCCATTCGCAGTCTTGTTCGAGCCAAGGTGAGGACCTGTTGGCCATTCCCGCCACCGTCGCTATGAATGGACCCTCGCTGGACTATGAGCTCACCATGGCCCGAGCTAACCACTGTGCCTCCGTGCTTCCTTTACTTTGCCTCGTCTTCCCCATATCTCATAGTTGCTTTAACCCTACCTCGCCGAACATCTACCACTCTAACATCGCCGGCATGTGAGCCTCGCCAGAGTGAGCTCCGCAGCTGCGCGGACATGCCCGCGGCTAGGCTTCCCTAGCGTCTCCGCTAACCCTAGTTTATCCTTGGTAGTATCGCCTGAGCACTATGATGCTGTAGCACCTCTCGCCGGGACCTACCGTGGCTGGAGATGGCCAGTGCAGTGCCACCATGCCGCCATGGCCGGTGACGAGCCAGCTCCGGTGTGCCCACGCCCAAACCACCTACCTCTATCGACGCGGGAGAGAGAGAGGATCATCACGGTGGTGTCGGTTTCACCGGAGAGTTCACCGTCGGTGAGGTAGAGCCGGTCGACCGCCATCCCCTATCTCGGTTTGACTAACCTGTGGGGTCCCCTGACTTGTGGGTCCCTCGTGTCAGTGACTGCCGTATTAGGTTTTGTGTATTCTTTTCTAGATTTTTGTGATAACTTTGGAAAATGATATCTGGGGCTAGGAGTGTCCTATTTGAGTGAGCTAAATTTTGCTAGGTTCCTCATGAAGTGTAGTATTTTATAAAAATATGAAATGCACTATTTCTTGTATTTTTATAGGAGAATAAAATAGAGTTTGATAAATGCTTTTAAATGGTTTCAATCTTGTAAAATCTATAACTTGAGCTAGGAAAGTGCTAAAAATGTGATTCCAATTTTGTTGGTCTTGTATTGTCATGTACTACCTGGAAAAAATATTGGTTGTACTGTGATCTTGCTGGAAATAGGAGTTTGCTATTTATCTTAAATAAATGCTAGATTCTTGTGCTATTTTTCATGTTAAAAATATGTATCCATTGAGCATGAAACTTTTTGTACAGTGTTCTTGTGCTGTGATTAAGCTAAGAAAAATATGGATACTATTGTTTGACACTTTTTAATAGGATTTCCTATTTATGCTATTTTAAGCCCTGCTGGCTTGTTATTTTTGTGTGGAATGTTATACTTATTCAAATGCTGTGAAATTTATGTAGTAGCCTATTGGGGACATGTATAAGCTACTGTAATTTTTGTGGACTTTTCTGTCCACTTTTACTAGATGTTTATTAATTCACCTAATTATCTAAATAAATTAATAAAGGCATGAAAAGAATTTATTTAGGAATGGCTACTATATTTTATAGTGTTCATTTGATGTATGTTAACTGTTGGTAATATTGGTAGTGCTCAAAGTACAATTCTTGTATGTAGTGAAATATTATTTTCACTATAATTCACTTATAGTGACTTTTTGGACAGATTCTAGGGTTAAGCAAATTACATGGTGAAGATGATATTTGCTATGAATCTTGTCTATAACAAAGTTCTATATAACTCACTTAACTAGCTTATCTTAAATTTTCATGGTATTTGGCCAAATAGTTTGTGAGTTATGAATGTTCAAAGTTGGTCTTCAGAACTTGTAGTTCTCTGGAATTTTAGGACCAGATTTGATAAATGTGCCTGTTTGACCTTGTTAACTTGGGAATCATGCTGGGATTATTAAATATGAATTGTATAAAATTTCATAAGCTTTCCAGATTGTCTTGTTGCATGTCTTTTGGATTAGTAAAACTCCAGTTATGAGTTAAACTAGCAGCTGCTGTCTGCAGCCTTAAAATCTGTGAATGCAGTGAATAACTTGATTGCTTTATATGAGTTGATGTGATGATTTAGATGCTAGGCTAATTAAAATAAATTGTTAGTTGCAGGTGCTAGACCTCTTACTAAAGATGAACAACTTTATCTTAGGTTGTTAGAGCTTGGTGAGTGTGTAGTTCTTGCTTTCATGAAGAGATATACATCTACTCAGTAAAATAATTGTTAATCTTGAATCATCATATCATTCATGTGTCCGTCTATACATAGCTGTACATTTCATCATCACCTTCCATATCTTTTGCATGCATGACTCTTATGCTATGCATATGCATACAATAGGTGTTCCAGAGGGAGTCACGCTTCTAGAATTCGAGCAAGGACTTCCGGAGGAGCAGCAGCAAGCTCAGGAGCAGGATGTCCAGGCACCAGAAGAAGGAGCCAACGAAGAAGAAGTTCTTGAGTGTCCCAATCACCTACCTTCATCTTTTCTAAAAGGAAAGCCCCGGAGCATTCTAAGTCTCCTATGTTTTAAAAATGATTACTTTCATTATCTTTATATGTTTGATGCATTAAGTGATAGGAATTGGATATCTATCTATTCCTTGTCCAGGAAACATACCCTGAATCCTATTTATGTCCAGGAGCGAATCAAAGCTTAGCCATGCTTAGACTAGTAAAGTCAGGTGATTTCCTGCAAGATAGGATGATGTCTGGTCACGGTTGGCTATATTTGCTATCGTGGAAATAACCATGTGTTAATAGTGAATGGAGACCGGGCGGGATGTCGATAGAGAAGCAACAATACAAGGAGGTCTTGGGTGTGGATCTATCCCCGTATGTGTTGGTTAAGGACCGATTTGCTGTGCATCCTCATGTCATGTTGAATGCGTGCCTATCACTTAGTTGGTTGGATAACTCGTTCCAACCGTGAAGCCGAGTAGCTCAACTCAGGCCAGAAGCCAGGAAGTGAAAGTGCGCCTTATGGCGGTAGTAAGGATGTGCGGGGAGCTATTGGCGTAAGTCCAAAGGAGAGATTGACCTCCTGGCAGAGTGGATTCCCTGAGAGTGCGGCGTTGCTCAGACCCACGAATTTGTTCTTGAGTTGTACCAAAGGTGACCTGAGGCAACCACTGATCAGGTTGATTGGGTGTGTGTTAGGAATAATTCCCCAACTGGGTAGGAATCGATTCGAGTTGCTGTCTCTCCCGGATAGTGAGAACTTGACTGAGCAACGGCAACGTAGAGACACTTAACTGAACTTGATGGTTATAATGATGATGATGATGTTACAACTTTATACCAGATATGGTTACTAATATTTGGAGTTTAATCAAGTGCTTGCTCTAGTATAGGTGCTAATCTAGATGACTAGTTAATATTGATAACTTGCTGCTTAACTAATAATTTAAATTATGCTCTTGTATTATTAAAGCTTTTATGCAAAATGGTTGTCAAGCGAGATCCACCGATAAAGCCTTGAATACTCCTTGGTGTCATTTATTTTTGGTTTACGATGGGTAAGTCTAGCTGAGTACATTCTCATACTCAGGGTTTATTTCCTCTTGTTGCAGATGATGTGCTTTATAACGGCTACTGCAAGTATTGTCTCCACCCTGCTGGGGATGAAGACTAGATCATGGGCATGATCTTCTATGTTATCTTATCATGATGCTTTTGCTGGATATGACTATGGAACTGGCTTGTATTTGAACTAAGTGTGTGTAATGGTCTCAAACTACTTTGCCTCCGCTATTTGTGAACTCGTGTTGTAATAACTATGTGAACTCTGATGTATGAGATACTTGTGAACTACTTGTGAAATGGATGTAACATGTGGCTTGTTATGTTGAATCACTACGATCTTGGTTGTATGCAAGTTGGTTTGAAATCCTTCGTGGTTTCAGTTGACTACTGGGTTTATATGGGTTCAAGTATGATGGTTTGATCACTTCGGTGATTGCTTTCGTACTTGTGCTCTTATAAATTGGTTGGTTCTGTTACATTAAGAATTTGGCTTTGTAAATTGGGTTGGATCCAAACAGGCTAGTTTTTAAGAATTTGAAACTGGTCCAAATAGGGTCGGAACGGACCAATGCTTGACGGGCCAGTTTCTCACACTTCCATATGGCCCCTATGCCTGATATAACGGCGTTTGGTGCGGTGTCCATTCTTTCCAATGCCGAAAGCCGGCGGTAAAGAGTATTTCCCTGCCAAACTTATCTAGGTGGTCCACCACCGGGTCGATGGCGTAGGTTGCCTTACTTAAAGTCGTCTGTTGCCATAGCCATAGCCAAAGCGAATCCCATTGTTCTCCTTTCCTCGACCATTGCTAGTTTCCTTAATATCTATTAAAGGTTGTGTTCGAATCAAAGTTGGGTCATCACTTAACTGATCTGATGTCCGCAAAATTTTCTTCATAGATTCAATTACTTGATTCTTGCTATTGTGCTTTTTACTGTGTTATCGATGTTCTTGCTCAACGGGACCTCCGCGTTCATTTTTATTTCTTCATGCTATAAGATTTGCCTTTGCTGTACATAGATGGATCGTGGATGGATGTATACGAAGCGTAGTTCAGTTGCATTCATGCGTACACATTTTACACTAGAAAACAAGACAAAAAGAGTGCGAACCAAAATAGCGGTGTCCGGATCGATGCTTGTTATGAATAAAATAAGCAAATGGACACCTACTATGGAATCATAGAAGAAATATGGGTGCTAGAATATGGAGAATTTAAGGTCCCACTTTTCTGGTGCAAGTTGGTTAGACCCAGAGCGGTATCCATGAACAAGGATGGTGTTACTACCGTGGATCTCAACAGCATGGGTTACAAAGAAGAACCTTTTGTATGGGCAAAAGATGTAGTAAAGTATTCTATGCACCAAACCTAGGAAATAATGAGGGAAGACATATAGTTCTTCAAGGTAAACGAAAGATTGTCGGTGTCGTCAATACAACTAAGGAAGAAGGGAATGGATATCAGGACATGCCTGCAGGTGGAGCAGATTTCAACCTACCTCTGTTTGAAGAGGGCGTGGAACCTACGTACGTGAGAGTGGATCATGATGAGGCTATGATCGTCGTGCCTTGAAAACATTTGTTGTACCTAAATTTTGTTGTTCTTGAGGTTTTGTACTATGGTTATAACTGCCAACATAACAAATGGTACCATCGTACTATGGTGACAATATAATATTCTTCATGTTATGGCAACACCAACGTATGATCCGGTGTTCCTGTACAACTGTACCCTAGCCCAAATCTGTTCCATCCATCATTCTTCGATTCATCTCGGCCATCCATTTGTACCCAACCGGCCATCCCTAAAAGGACAGTCTACTTACATCTCACCATCCACTGCCACCACCGACCTCGAACTCCGAGGGAATAGACCTGATTCTAATTCGACTAACGGTGGACCCGACGTTCTGAGTCTGCCGATCTACAATCGGAGTCAGGAACCCGGGTTCGTAGCTAGGGAAGCCCTATATCATGGCAGTTGTTGCCACATCGAGTGTTGCTGCCTTACCTCCATATATTGGCCAGGCTTGTATTCTAGGTAAGATCTGATCCTTGCCCTTGCCCACAACTATATATTGAAATAAAAAATGAATCAGTTTGTAAATTATGCGCTCCGTGTATCATTGGTACTTCAGGATTATTCATCACTATGGTTAGGGGAGGACCCATACATGCATCAGGCAACGAGAGGGAGTCGCGGACATCATGCCGACAAAGGTCATCGTCACGGGCAAAGAAAGTTTGTGAGACCCTTGTATCCATTCAAAAAAATATAACCAAGCCTTTGGGAAGGTCAGCTATGGTTCAATTATGAGGAGGCCTAGGAGCAGCTGACGTTGAGAATGGAGGGGGTACCACCCACCGTCGTAGTTCCTGACGCCGTGTCTGAAGTTGCCATGTTCATTCAGCTTCAACAATAAGGTTGGACGACAGGGAACCGAGGGATGCACAAGGCAAGCTAGATGCAGGCCACATGATTTATCTTACTCCCCCCGTTCCCCGTGCTGACCAGTTGTTAAGCATGAGAGACAGCAAGATTTAGGAGCTGAGGTTTGTTCTGTGAGAGGACTGGTTCTCGGAACCAAGACCCATTGCATGAGGTCCATTTTGGACTCCAATCTAGGAAAGTTTTATGATGGCCATTCAAGAAGGAGGCATCAAGTTCTGTGCACATCATCGGATTATAGTTAAAGGCCTGGCAAAGTCAGCCGGAGTCACTGAGGAAGAGATGAAGGATAATTTGGCTTACATGCTAGGACTGCTGGACCTATTGACCAGAGCGCACGAATATGTGACACATTAGGTGAAGATATTCTTCGCACCTTTGTGGATACCTTGAGGACGGCAATACATTGAATTTATGTTCAAAGGGGATCACCACCGGCTATACAGGGAAGAAATAGCTAAAGCTCTGGGTGTTGATCTAGTTCCCACCACTCAGGTCCATGAATTATGTTACCCAAGAGCAGTACCTCCTCGTCGTGCCCTTGAAGGAAGGATGCCACCACCCGTCAAAATTGTATCTGTTCTTTTTAGACAGCCGGTCAGTCCTGACTCTCTAAGGTCACCAAGAGAACTCACTCAACTAGCAGCTATGCTCCTACTCGTCTTCAAGAAGTCGCTATACCCCAGAGCTAGATTTGGTGAGGCAATCACAGTAATGCAACAGTGGTTGCTATCTTTGGTGTTGGGGCACACCCCATTCGATTTGGTAGACTTGTTGATTTATGAGTGGGAAGATTGGATCACTAATGGATTCAAGGGCAAGAGGAGGATCCCCTATGCTCATGTCATCTGTTACCTATTGGCTAAGACTATTAGTTTCCTAGAACAGGAGACGGTATTGAGAGGATCAAAGAGTATATTCCCTAAGTATAAACCTCCCGGTCCGACTGACAGACGCAGAGGAGGGCGTACTATGAGGGCACTGCATGACCACATGACACTAGCTGATATAACCAACAATGAGGAAGCTGACCTAGCTTTGCGAGAGGCAGAGGCATGTTCTGGGCTTTAGGGTTTACTTGGTGCTGCACTACTAGCTAGCGATAGCGATGACGAGGATTATACATTGCAGGATGATACTGCGGGATCTAGTTCTAGGCCACCGACTGAGCCAAATACGACACAGGCACAATTTGAGCTTATGCAATCACTACAAGCGGAACTAATTCATATGAGAAAGTCACAAGAAGACAGCTTATGCAATCACTACAAGCGAAATCCTAGAAGCACGATGAGGCGCTAGCTTTGTTATTTTTAGGCCACCAGACATTACTTGAGCAGATGAGGGAGGACAGAGCGCACAACGACTATCAGTTTGCATACATTTTCAACAAGACTAGTATGCTGCCGCCTGTGCCTATGCCACCTAGTACTCAGCCTTTGTCACATTTTTCTCGTCCTATGCTTTGCGACAATCATTCGCAGAAATCCTCAGGTGAGATGCACTAGGAGACAGATGTTGGCAACAAAGAAGTTTAGGAGAATAGTGTAGTAGCACATACAGAGGGGAGTCTAGTTTTGATGGTGGAGCCCAATACGACTGCTGTTGTGAACCCAAATACTGAAGTACCACATACTCAGGGGAGTCATGCGCCAGCAATGAAGCCCAATATGTCTGAAGTTGACAGCAAACAAGTTCATGTGAACAGTGAAGTACCACATCAGAGGTGAGTGAAGATCCAACGATGACGCCCAATACAACTGTTGTTGAACCAAATGGTGATTAGGTAATTGATGAAGTATATACAGAGGGGAGTGAAGCTGGCAAGGTCTACCAGTTTGAAGATTCTAGTTTTTCTGATCGGCCTTTTGTTTTATTATATTCTCAGTTTTTGTGACGGACTATGTAAATTGTATATGAGTTTGTTATTTTGTTTCCAGTTTTGAGACGTGTTGTTCTTAGATTGTCAGTTGTAATCCCAAGTGCTTTGTTTGTAATGAATTTTAATAAGATTTGCATCCATTCCTAAACAATATATGTAATGAATCTGATTAAAGATTTGCCAGCCCGTTGGTATGATTCGAATGTGCAGACTGTTTGTGAACTTTTATTCATATTAGGCCCTGTTTGTTTTGGTGAAATTTGGCTTATGCTGATGCTTATGTTGATTTATTGTGAGAGGAAAATACAGTTCGTTCGCTGAAAAGTATCGCTGAAGTACTTTGACATGACTTGTCGGTGATTATTTTGTTCATATTTATCACTGTTCCACAGATCCAAAGCCTAAGGCTATCCCCAAGGAGACGTGTGTCCTAATGTGAGAAGGGGAAAAGCCCCAATCTCAATTTGACCGCATTGCTTCAAGCATTTACTCTGGCCATCATTTCACCTAGTGTTGGGAACTGCCGCTACACGACTCTCGCTAAGCAGTCACATCCCACTCAGTCCTCAGTCTACTCTTCCCATGGACTCCAACGAGCTCACCGGCGACAACTTCTAGCATACAGCGGCACCGGAGTACAAATATGGTGATGCCAATGGCAACAGCGACTATGCGGCACCGGCATTGTTGGGACCAGAGGCTATCTCTGGCGCCGTGGTAGCCGCATGTATGGATTACAATCAACCCATCAAATTTGTGTTGGCAGGCATTCTGGATCTGTAGTCCTGCTTGGAGTCATCTTCCAGGCATTGGACAACACTTACCTCTGTGGAAGGCACTTTGACACCGCTGTCCCTTTTGGAGAACATAGCGGTGCGGCAAATAATGAAACGCTGGGGATACAAGGGTGGCCATGGCCTAGGCAGGCACCATCAAGGGGACGTCAACTGCATCGTGGGATGACTGTGCCGCTAGTGCGCGGGTTTGGGCACCGACCTCGCCGATAGATCCGTCTAGACAGCCAATGAACCCGTGTCATCGTCTGGCATGGCAACCTGGCTATTTTATTTAGTGGGGAGTTCTTGGAATCCTCCTGATGCCAGTGAGGTCATCAAATCACGAAGGTGGTAGAAGAATAGTCAGACCAAGGGGAACTTAGATGAGCTTATCAGGCGATACATGGGTTTGAAGACTAAGAATCTCGGCAACTACATGAAGCGCTTGCTCGCGAACAAAGCACGCAAGGACTTGGTCCCGATGCTGCAAGACATGTTCGTCAGTTGTGGGAACCGCTCATGCACCCAAAGCGGCGGATGGAGGTGGTGACCAAGCTGAAGGAAATACTCTTGGACGACGGGTCCGCCTCATCGCCATACGCCATATTGCTAATGGAGTTGGTGGTCAGCCCCAATCTGGTGGAGTTGAGGAGGTCATGGACAATCGACTACCCACGGCAAGATGAACTGGTACTATTCTTGCTGAGGCTACCACCGCAGCTCCCGCCCATGCAGTCGTTCCTGGAGGATGTGGTGAAGCCAGAGCTATCCAAGTCTGCCGAGAGGTTCAATGTGGCGTGGGAAGTAGAACCAGGATGGGTATGGCTACATCCATGGATGTCCATCATTGGGTGGCAATTCCTTGAGCCGTTGGTACACATGGTGCTGAAATCCCTCGAGAACCTCCTCACCAAGTCTACCGGCGAAGGCGCCCACCTACAGAAATTATGACATGGTGGCTCCTTGGAAGAACGCTGCTTGGGATGACGTTTGGAGCGAGTTTGTCAAGTGGGTCATCGTGCCGTACGTGAGGCATGGACTAGAGGAGGTTCATGACAAGCCGATGTCAAGAATGGCGCATGCGGCGGCGCGTCTTGACGGTCTAATGAGATGGTGCACCGAGCTATCGTCGGACACCATGGTTCACCTTCTTTAGGAGTCTTGCGTAAACAATTGACAGGGTGCCCTGTGTAGGTGGCTCTTCTCAAATGACTACGACAACAATATGATCTTAAGCTATGAGCACACGTTCGGTCCGTTGGATTGGTGGAAGAAGTTCGTCGACAAGCTCATTGTACCATACTTGGCATCCCAGTTCTAGAGCTTGGTCGTCATCCCACCGCATCCAGAATACGACGTGTTCCACGGGCTGATCACCAGGTGGATGTATGTTTTCTCCCTGCAGTCATTGAACTAGACCCTGAGCGACTTCATGAAGAATTGTGTTGAGGGGCTATACCGCTGGTTGATGCACGACAGCCCGAAGAAAGAGGAGGCCATCGCCTAGCATAGGGAATGGATGCAGCTCCTGTCGCAGAACATGGTTGGCATCGACACTACTACCATGGACTCGGTCATCCAAGTGATCCAAGAAACGTACCAGTGACCACACTTAAATTGTCGCTACTAAGTTATGTTGTAAATGTACATGTTAATGTAGGCATTATGTTGTTTTACTGTGTACGCCAGATCAGACAAATGCGCATACAAATAAGCGGTCGCACCTCTCAACTTTGTTCGCTTAATGATGAGTATGTTCCGATGCATCACTATTGCTTCTCTCTGTGATACGTTGTGCCATAGTTATCGAACTGTGCAATTAATGCGCAGTTTACAATGGCAAACGGTGTCACAAAAGTCAACATGTGAATAGTGTTGTGGACTGCGTGAAAGCTCCGATGATCATAGGATCCCTTTTCTTGGGTTCGCTTGGCCCCTACGTTATCTCCACGTGACCCATTCTTATCCCCTTCCACACTCCGTCCTCCCGTGGTGGCGGCGTCTAGCCAAAACACGGTTTCCCTCCCCTTTCCCTTACCACACCGCAAGCAATCGTCGGTGGCCACTCACAGTTGAGTGTTGGCATCGCCATCGAGGACCGCAAATGGATTCACACCTCCATGGACCACCGCATCTATCACCCACGCAGTCATAGTAGCACCATCGAAATGGACGCAAACAAGCCGTCAACCCACCCTAGTGAGCAAGGTGCACATGTTTTCGTATTTTGATTCTGTGCTTTTGATTCGATATTTACGAATGCGGATTGCGGATTATTTAAGTTGGAAATGAGATTCAATAGTTTCTAGTCCTTTGTTCTTACTTCGAATTCCTTAGTTTCTACTTTCCAAATTGGAATGAACCGATTCAAGCTGAAGAGCCCCGGACGGAAGAAATTATTAGCCTACTTTCAACTATAGCTGCTTCTGCAATGTAGTCTATGTTTCAATTCAGCGGATTACTTTGTGCCTCAGCATCATAGTGTTGTTGAGACTATGGTTTTTTATTTTGTTTTTTAGCGATCAAGTGGTTCAGATAAGTTGAAAGATTGTTGTAGCTTTTTTGCTTTAGTCGTTATCTTTGCGATGGACGGTTGTTAGATGTGTTTTCTGGCCTCAATTGAAAGCTAGTAACCCCACCTCTGGATCTTAGGCTTCGTTAAGCTATCAATAAATCCGGGTGAATGCCTTTGATCCAAAATGAACCAAAACAATAGTTTTCTAGGATTCCATTTAGCGCATGTTATTAGCCTGCACTGACAATGTACGCCTATGAATTGGTATCTGCAGTACCAATGGTATTGACACGGTACCAAACATCAGTACTGCGGGCTCTAGAGCAGAATCTATAGATTGAAGTTTAAGGTGGAGACGATGACATTTGCCTAGTTTCACCTTCAACATATCTAAACCTCGAAGGAAATGGGGATGTAATTACTCATGACTCATTACATTGTCGATATACATAATGGCTACCGCCAATAATTGCAACGTTGCGGTCAATGTGTAGGATACTGGCGCAAAGGAACTTGTAACAAACACAACAGTTAAACAGATGACAAAGCGACGTGGCTACAGGCTGTGCACTTACCAATTTGTCATCGAGCACTTTGATTGCATTGGAGAACATAGGCAACCAGACATGGTGATTGTGTCATACCACAACTCCTAGGGTGCGATTGTGAGAAAACATGTCCCAATCAAATTCAGGTACTAGAAGAAGAGGAAAGGTCAATAGGATTGGTGTGTTACCGATGAAATCAAGCAGAAATGTTGGGAGCAGATGGTGAAATTGTTTGAATTCGACTTGCACCCACCGATACAGAAATTGTGATGAAACTGGCATTGCGTTGCATGGGAAAAATGGAGGTATTTCAAGTATGAGTTGTACAAAAAACATGTGTTAAATGGAACCGAGCCAGATTGGCAAAAAGTGAGCACCCCACTCAGCAAGCATATTGGGAAGCTTTTGTCAGTTGGAAGAAATCAGAGGAAGCTCTTGCCATTAGCAAAGTAAATACTCTCAACTCCCATAGAAATGACAACCCCCACCGCACCGGCTCTTGGGGGTACGAGAAGAAAGTTCCTGAGTGGGAGAAGAAGTTACAAGAGCTAGTCCAAAAAGGTGTTACACCGTAGACTATAGGCTGGGATGCCCGATCGTTGAGGTATCTTCTTGCAAGAAAGATGACCTACAACGATGATGGCTCCCTATGTTTTCCCAATGATGTAGTTCGGCAACTCGCTGAGAGGATACAAGGACTACAGGCTCCAGTGGCAAATGGTACTTTTGTTCCTGACAGGGAGGATGACATCCCGAGTCAAGCACTAGGGACAACAGAGCATCCTGGTCAGGCACGTGGTGTAGGACTAGTTCCATGGTAGATTGCCTTCGAAAATGACAAATCCACGTACAAAACTCGTGGGAGGAATAATGCTAGAAAAATTGCGAGTGTCCATGAAGAATTGTCAGCTATGTTTGAGGCAAAATGGAAAGAAAAGGAGGCGGCATTGACTACCACATACCAGGCTCAAATAGCAGCAGAACAAGTTTCTCGGGGAAACTTCAGCTAACAATGGGTACACAGCAGCTGCGGAAGCACACAACTTCCTCAAGTAGATGCAGATTCCACCTTCGACGTGGATCACATCAGCGAACCTACATATTGCATGCTATACATGGAGTCACAAGGATGCAAGGCCGTATTTAGGCACAAGGTGGTTGCCGGTCGGGTTGATCCAGGGAATATGGTAAATGGACGTGCGTTGCCTCCAGGCTATGTAGTAGTTACCCTGGATACATTGGCCAAAGAAATGTATGGCACAGTTGAGATGGAAATGACCCTGGACAATGATAGATCGACTCTAGCGGCCAACCTGGCGGCAGAAGCGTAACACAGTCCTTGTTGCCATAATGTTGGATGGTAGTTCCAACGAAGATGTTGATCTTACCAATCCAATGCCTACACCTGCACTGCCACCAATTTCTAAAACTCGGGAGCAACCCCATAAGATTTAGAAGATTAGTGCATCAGACAAGGAAACTGCCACCGATAGCAATCAAAAGGACTTGCTTTGTCCCTCTAAGAAAACAACAGAGATGGAGCAGGCAGGCACAAAACAAAACCAATCCAAGAAAACAACAGAGACGGAGCAGACAGGCATAAAACAAAACTAGCCATGGCAGTTTAAGTTAGGTCAACCTCTAGTGCATCCAAATTGGGTCCACAAATTGCCGACAAAAATGAAAGCTCTGAATGAGTGGTACTTAAACCAAAAGGGGTTCTAGATTGGTGCAAGATACCAGGACAAACATTTCTATGATGGAGAGGACACGGTACTGTGGGTGAAGTTTAAGGAATTGTTTGACTTTTACAATTTTCCCCCTGGATGTCCAAATCTTGTCCTTGTGGACCTTGTATGTGAGCTTCTGCCCCATGTGTGTACATTTAATTATTGGATCATTGTATATGTCAAATTTAACTTTTTTCTTTTGTCTATAGGATGGAGGCAAATACATGCATGTACGAAAACATTGCAATAGGCTTCTTCAACCCAGTGACCTTTAACTCCTGCATAGTGGGCTTCACAACGACGACAGACGCTATGTGCGCCTCCATTCTGGCTCAGGATGATAAATCACTAATTCTCATGCCATATAATGATGGGTAAGTGAGTAATTCATTTATGTAATTGCATGTACCAGGTGGGACTCTAATCTTCATCTGATTTTCTTTATTGCAGCGAACATACTTGCCTTGTTGCTGTAGACCTGCTCAATTCCAAGCTCTTCGTGTATGATATAAGTAGGAGGGGAATGAACCATATCAAACCCTTCAAAAATGATGAATAAGTATAGCTCTCGTTCCATGCATTTTACAACGTGGATTCGTAGATCTCATCATTTATATGTGTAACAAATTTTTTGTTCGTCACAATAATCTTTCTGCTGGATGATGACAGGGCTTACGACAAGTACAAAAAGAAGAGCAAATTCAATGTTCTTTACTAGAATGAAAGGTTCAAAGTAACGGAGGTCGATACAATCGCAAAGCAATGTCCTAGTGGTAGAGATTTTAGTGCGTTCTATGCAATGCATTACATGGATGGGATCATCAAATCCACAAAATACAAATAGGTTCTTATTATATGAACACACAAATCTCTACTGATTAAATTGAACAATGCGCTCCATGTGACATTACTACAACACTGCCTTCTTATAGCCTGTGCTGCTATCGAATACAAGGGAGCTGACCACTCGAGACATGTTTGTGCTTCAAGAATGCCTAGCTACTTTTATCCTCGATGAGGCCATACATGGAGACCACGTGGTGTGTTAATTATCAACAATAGTTTAAATCCTACATCTCTGTATCCTAGCTACTACTAATAGCTTATCGTCTATTATCAAAAGTACTATTGTATGTGAACGTATTGTATGGATTTGACAAATATATCTGCATGCCATGTCATGTAGCTATTATGGTCCATCTTAATTAATAATTATTGTCAATACCGAATACAGTACCATTCCATAATGATCTCTATTTTGTATTGAACTGCCGTTCTTGTGTTGTCAACACCACCGCATCATATGACTATGCGACTATGATGAAAGCCTCATCATCATCGCACTCTACCATTACCTAGTGGTGGAAGCCATCAGCAACAACGTCAGTCTAACCTATGATGCGGTGGGATCACAAAATCATCACCGCTGTCTCGATTAGTAAACTGACATCGAGTACATCCTCATCAAGGTCAGATCGTACTACAAGGCGACGGTGGTAATGCCATTCACACAGATGGGTAATACATCATAGCGGCGGTGATGATGTCCTCCACATAGGTGGGTCATGGTACAATGCGACGAAAACAACGACCTGATCACGGACGGATCATAAGCCAACACGACGGTGTTAGTGTACACCCACACAGACGGGTCGTGTTCCGATGCGACGGAAATAAGGACCTGATCATGGACGGATCATAAGCTAATAAGGTGGTGTTAGTGTATACCCACATAGCCGGGTCATGCTCCAATGCGACGAAAGTAAAGACCTTATCATGGATGAATCATAAGCCAATACGACAGTATGAGTGTACACCGCAGACGGTCTCAGATAGTGATAGTGAAGGCTATGACCATCACTACCGATAGCTTATTGCCGAGGCCAAAATTGGACTGCGATGTGGGTTATGATGTGGCTGTGAAAGGTGCGAGTGTAGTAGTGTGTGCATAAAACGATTAATAAACACACCTTTCCCATATGTGGATACTACAATACCCTCGCCCCATTCAGATTCTATAAAGATCCATGCTCTAGTTTTAGATGAGTAGATGTTGACACCTAAGGAGTCATCAATGTTGATCCCATATTCAAACACATGGAAGTGCGAGGAGACTATCGGATCGAACCCTAAGCGAGCTAAACCACAAGAATGGTTGCTACCCGGCAGTAGCAACCATTTCTTAGTCACCGGATTGCAGACAACATAGCAAAACCCAGAGTACCAGAAGAGGATGAGGCCCCGGGAGCAATCTAAGATCATGACATCCTAAATGGGGAAGGGCAAGAAGGACAATGAGGGATATTCACCATTGATGCTGGTGAAGTTGTGTTTGCATTTCTAGCTGCGGTAGAAGAATCCGATGAGAATCTGAGGCAGCTCCTTACGATACTCGGATCCCGAGATGAGGCTATTCTAGGAGCCATAGACACACTTGCAGCTACACAAGGATTGGGCGGTGAGGCGGCTGAGGATGAGGATGAGGACCAAGACATGGTCTAAGAGGATGGCCACTTCGTTCCTCTTGTTGGGGGCCTCCTCCTCCATCTTGATGAGGATCTGCGGGAACAGGGACAGCGATGGAAGCAGCGACGCTGTCGCCTGAATCAGAGAAGGAGAAACTACTGAGATGTATTCATGAGCTCGTTAATAATCAGATGGAAGCTTCATTCGTACTCAAATGAGTGAAGAAGGGAATAAAAATCCAAGAACAATGCATAAGGGAAGTGCGAAAGCATTACCATTTACCATTGCTTTGGATCTTGCAGCATTGAGCTCGAGCGGTGACAGCGGTGATGAGTACCACCCTGGTCACCGGTGGATCTATACTATATCTACCTACTGGTGAGGCGTACCAGTGCAGAGCACTAGCTTGTCGGCGGTGACTGGTGGCATGCACGCAACTGAGTAGGGGTGTTCGCATAGTTCGACACTGGGGAGCAGGGGCGGTGATGAGGAACAGCAACACTGAGGAGGAGAAAGATACAATGGGAAGCGTCCTTTGTAAACAACTATATCAGACGTGGGAATGCAAATTTTTGAAAAAACTTTGTAAATACGCATGGGAGTGACGCGTAGGACTCATGCGCGGGCTTGGAAATTGACGAAAGCAGCGGTGAAGGCTACCGGCGGTGATGATTGGGAGATGTTAGCACCTACTAACGATGGACGTGTCATCCAGTCTGCATGCTCTGAGGCACACAAATGGAACGTTCAAGTCACAGCAAACAGAGATGAACTCAAAGTAATAACTACTAATGTTATGAACATTTTTTTTTCAGAATGCAGAGGCATGTTACAATCAAACTACTCACAGGGAGTGTTACGAACGATGTCCTCTACATCCACCATGGCTAGGATGCCATCGCCCATGGCGGAGAACTCGCGCGATCAGGTTTTGGCGCTGCTGATAGCTCGTCTCCCCTAGGAACCCTGGCTCCACCATGGTCAGGTCCTCACCCAGCCAAAGCTAGGCGGTGGCCATGGCCAAAGCGGCCCCTAGCCGATTGTAGTATGTGGCCACCTCCATGACCCGTGGTGGCATGGTGCAGAGGTGGTCCATTAGGGTCGTCCCGCAGGTGCAGGAGGCAAAAGCACGCGGACGGTGTTGCCTCCTACCGCGTGGAGGTCCTGGTAGCGCCTATTGCTCTCGGCCACCATCCAGGAGGAGAGACAGGCGTTGTCCTTGGCTACCTGGCGAAGGCGGATCACCTCTGCTGCCTCGCCCTACACGTCGATCAGCTGCTCCTGGATGGCTAAAAAGGAGACAAGAAAATGCTACAACTGAAGACACGACGTCGCACGTAGTGAAAGAGCAAGATCATATCATGCTGAATGACTTACCAGCGAGGTGCGTCTGGGCCTCGGTGGCGGCAAGCTCTGTCATGGACGTTTCTCGCTTTGCGGCGGCAATGGAGAGCTACAGCCGGTCCACCTCCCGGCTCTCCTCACGGAGGGCAGAGGTGGCCATGTCTAGCTACTCCACCAATGTGAGGACATCATCCACCCACCATCATCATTGTTGGAGATAGCCGGAAGCGGGGATTGGCTCTCTAGTGGTGGCGCCACTGAGCTGCCGTCCTCGTCTCATCGCAGCATCGCATGAAAGCGAGGATGAGTAGGGACCACCTCTGGTGACTCTTCCATTGGGCGCTTCGTTGCCTAAACCGCCATTGGATGAGATGTGAAAGATGGGGTGTCGAGGTGGAGCATCGGACGAAGAAGATAGAAGTTTGAGAGAAAAGGAATCATGTACTTGCTTCCCTGCCTTAGCCTCCTCTTTCATAGAAGGATGGGCGAGATAGGCGCCCATTGGAGTTCCCTTCGATTGCACAGAGCGAGAGCAGGAGTTAAAGGCGAGGCCACATCTCGCACGATCTTAGTGGAGCATGCTTCTCTGGGCAGAAGTAATGGTGATGGAACGGTGTTGGAAGTTGGACGGAGAAAATTGACTCGTCCACGCGGCTAGGCCCCTCTAGCGCTAACCATGATCTCAGGGGAGACGAAGTGACAAACTGCTAGCCTATTTTATTCTTATCGACTGCTTTGAATTATCTTTTGTAATGGCAGAGGTGGGTAATTCACATGCAAAATTAGGGGGTTCACATGGTTTACATACATGGTTTATGAGGTTCACACAGTTTACACCGTTAGGGCCTCTAATTAGTAATCGTAAGATAGTAAGATAAAAGATTTTTTCATTCTAATTTTTTTTGCATTTTCATACACGGTTTACGCGATTCACATGGAGGATGATGATTGACTTCCCCGAGACGTTCGACATCCCCATGCCATGAAACCTTCAAGAACAGAGCGATCATAAAATCCCAAGAGGGTTTTTTGGAACTCACCTTGCTCCGCTTTGATCACTCTCCCCAGTGCTCCGCTCTGCCATGAAGTCACTCCCCGACCCAAGGATCTATCTTTTGCAGCCACTGCACATGTCCTCATTCCATGGAGAAGCTCCCGAAGGATATGGCTATTGAGATTGCTAGCCGCATCGCTACGGCTACAGCGGATCCCATGGAAAATCTTGGCAGCCTGCAGGCAACCTGTTCGTAGATGCATAGGGTGTGCGGAGATGACATAGTGGGATGAAACATACCACTGCGGTGGGTGCTGCTGCATGAGATACACCTTGGGACCTAGAACCAGTTCTACGACCACAAGTATCGTGCCAAGATCTTCGCCAGGCTTGCTACCGTCGGTAACCCGGAGGCCTACTTCTATGCTAGGATGCGTGCCATCTTCGTGAAAGACCGCAACGCGCTATTGCCATGTCTCGACATGCTTGAGCGCTCCACCGCGGCAGGCCATGATGTTGCTATATTTGTTCTCTCCCTTGTGCTCCATAGGTCCAATAGCGGTGCCAGCAATGACAACATTGCCCGGCGGTGGTTGAGGAAGGTCGAAGGTGATGAAGCAGGCCCAGCGGCGAATGTGACGTGGAAGAACAAGATATGTACACGGCGCCTCTAATAGGCCATGTTCATGTTGGAGGACTTTGTTGGGTAGCCGGCGCTGGGTTAGTCTAGTCCTCTGCCTCCTCTGGCCATGCTGGTGCATTGCCAGGATGGACATCAGTGCAGAGGCGGAGGCTGCGGTGTCCACGTAGGATGGGATGGTTGGGTGGAGTGGGCTATGTTCTACAGCGAGGAGTGTAGGATCCGCTATGAGTGTGATAGGTTCTTTAGATCATTGTGGTAGATTATGTGCAGATCAATGTTGATATGTATATATCTGGATGACGGGGATTTGTATGATAAACTCTTCATTCTCCTTAATACAATGATACGCAAGTACAATTCCTTTCTGTTGGCGGTGCTTAACTTACATTTCTACCGTCAACATTTCAACAAAATAAAACAAATATGAATACCAAAACTTAGAATTAGGGTTTACTACTCACATTTTCCTTGAGTTTTGGTATATACATGTTTTACAGGCGCAAGTATGAAAATTCACCAAAATGCGCAAACCAGAAGGCGCATTCAAGCAAAATAGAAGCAAAGCGCATCCAAACTTCAGACTTGGGCCAGAATACCATCGTGACAGGTGTCTTGGTCCACCAAGAAGCCCACATGCCGAAGGCAGAGGCCAGGCGCGTAGCCCAGGGTGCGGTCGCACCCTGGGTGTGGCCACACTGCCCCCAGCTCTACCTGGCCCCACCTTTCTCTAGCAGTGCATTAAATGCACGGGGAGGCGGTTGCTGCGGTGTTTCCTAAAATAGCTAAGCAAACCAACCATCCTCAAGCTATAAAAGGAGGCACCCTCTTCACATTTTAGAGCATCAACACACATGAGAGCAAGAGAGAAGAAGGGCTTCATTCCTACCTAGGCTTTAGCTAGAATTAGAATAGGGAGTGAGTGAGCTATGAGTTGGAGGAGTACCGGAGTGTTGGCCACCTCTACTTCTTGTACTTGGCGACCCTAGTACATTGAGTAGACGGAGTGCTGAGGTTGTCGGCTCCCTCTGCACCTGTACCTCAACGAACCAAGTACTACTTGGAGTATAAGGTTTGTGTGTATCTTTGGTGTTCAATTCTTAAGAAAAGTTATCTTTGATCATTATTTTCTTGCGGGTTCGTCGTCTATCCTTGTGATGGATACTCTAGTAGAAGGGCCCCAATAAAGACGGATAACCCTTGCATGCTATCTTAACTTAGGATCTCTATCCTTAGAAAAACCTCACTAACCGAGCTATCCTTCTTTTTGTTATCTAGGGCGAACTAGCTAAGAGGCTTTACACATCCGTTTCTTTGGGAAAATACGATACCCGAAATAATTTCGGGTGAAGTGCTACGACGGTATATCCGTGCGCTTGTAGATTCTTTCGCTTACGCTAAGAAATACCAATAAGCATTTCTCGCACCGTTGCCGAGGAACGGTTGTCGTAATTATCTCCAACCCTAGTTTTCCTGTGTACCCCTTTTATTTTTACCTTTCTTTTCTTTTTATTCTTTTCCAATGGAGCACATAACAATTCATCAACTTTCTGCTCCCAAGGGCGAGTTCTTAGAGCCACCACAATCCTTGAAGCTAATCACAACTTCTAGCTATGAACTCTGCCCTAGCTTTATAGCCATGGTTCGGGAACAAACCTTCTCGGGGTTAGATCAAGAAAACCCATATCATCACCTACGAGAATTTGAGCAGCTCTGTGCATGCCTAACCATTTTGGGCATTTCACATGAAACTCTTTGGTGGAAGTTGGTTCCCTTCTCTCTTGATGAGAGGGCAAAACAATGGTACGCCCATAATATAGGGAAGGTAAAAGGAGATTGGGAAGAATTGAGGAATAGATTCTGTCTCGCATTCTTCCCTATATCTCGAATCGCTTCCCTATGACAGGAGATTCTCAATTTCCAACAAAAAGAGAAGAAAACCATAGGTGCAGCCTAGGCAAGATTTTCACTCCTAGCACACTCTGGCCCAGACTTGTCTATACCAAACCATGTGCTGTTACAACATTTTTGGTTAGGTCTTAGCAAGGAATCTGCCCTATAGCTTGATATCGCTATCGGAGGTTCGTTCAACCATAAAACCATAGCGACAGGAGAAGCATTCTAGACTGCATTCTAGAGAACACTCCTCCCCTAGAACCTATCCATGTAGAGCCCGAGTCAAGCCATGAGGAAGTCTCTTCGGCCAAGGCCAAACCCATAATTCCCATTCAGAGACCCTCACCCGAACCGGAAACTTCGGAGGAAGGTTTCCAACCTTCGGAATTTCTATATTTCGAGGATGAATTTTATGAAGATTTTGGAAATACCTCAAAATACTCATACCAAAAGAGACCACTAGTTTTTGTCACTCCTCTTGGCCCACTAGACAAAGAATTCCTTAGAGAATCTATCAAGGAGTTGATAGCCATCATGAGCAGTGAATGGGTAGAAGAAGCGAAGCTTTCTTCTAGAGAAATTCAGATTCGCACCCCTTCCTTAACCATCCAATGCAAAATTTGTGGAATCATGGTGGATATTCTCTATAACCCAACTATCAAAGCAAACCTCATGTCTGCATCTTTTGCATTCACCTATTTAGGTAACGAACCTATTGCTCCGACAATCAAATCCTACAGAGTCACCCCACGTACTAGTCTGGAAGGACTAGGGATCCTTCATAGCATATCATTGTATTACAACAATGCTAAAATTGCCCTAGACTTCCATGTCTTTGACTTCCAGGATTTTGGTATCATGATAGGGCACCCCTTAGAAAAACTCTTTATAGAACCACCAATGTCAGGGGACCTGGACATAAAGCTGGGGAGAGAAACTTTTTCCATTCCTATCACTCGAGCCAAAAACTTGGTGGCAGAATCTCTCCCCAATCCACAATTGTCCGAGGAGGTCATGTCGGTTTCACCCTTTGAATCTCCTGAGTCAGCCTTAGAAAAAGATGCCAAACTCTTCTTTGAAGAGAAGAACGACTTAGGTAAGACCATAAACCTTCCTGAGGAGGAAGTACCAGCACGACCTCCGGTTGAACTTAAACCCCTACCCGCTGGCCTATGTTATGCTTTTCTTAATGGTGACACCAAAACTCTTGTAATTATAAGTGACAGGCTTACTGATGAGGAGACAACCAAACTCATCGCTATTCTTGAGAAACATAGGTCTGTTTTTGGGTATTCCCTTCAGGATCTTAAGGGGATAAATCCAACACTTTGCACCCATCGCATTCCAATCAATCCCTCTAGCACACCGTCTAGAGAACCTCAGCGAAGACTGAATAATGCGATGAGGGAAGTCGTGAAGAAGGAAGTCCTCAAACTTCTTCACACTGAGATTATTTATCCCATACCGCATAGTGATTGGGTTAGTCCCGTCCAAGTGGTACCCAAGAAAGGAGGAATGACGGTCGTTGAAAATAGTAAAAATGAATTGATCCCACAACAAACCATCACAGGGCAGAGAATGTGTATTGATTACCGAAAGCTCAACTCAGCTACAAAGAAAGACCACTTCCCACTGCCCTTCATTGATGAAATGTTAGAGTGGTGAGCGAAGCATTCTTTCTTCTGTTTCCTTGATGGGTATTCAGGGTATCATCAGATTCCCATCCACCCCGATGATCAAAGCAAGACGATTTTTACTTGCCCATATGGAATGTATGCATACAGACGAATGTCTTTTGGGTTGTGCAATGCACCCACACCATTCCAACGGTGCATGATGTCTATTGTCTCGGACATGATTGAAGAAATCATGGAAGTTTTCATGGACGATTTTTCAATCTATGGAAAAACTTTTTATCATTGTCTTGAGAATTTGGACAAAGTCTTGCAATGATGCCAAGAGAAGGACCTGGTACTTAACTAGGAAAAGTGCCACTTCATGGTCCAAGAAGCCATCGTCCTTGGACACCTTATGTCCGAAAGGGGGATTGAGGTAGACAAGGCCAAGATTGAGGTTATAAAGCAACTACCACCCCCTATGAACATAAAAGAAATTCATAGCTTCCTAGGTCATGTGGGGTTCTATAGATGTTTTATCAAATACTTCTTGCACATCTCTAGACCCCTCACGAACCTGTTAGCTAAGGATGCGCCTTTTGAATTCACCGATGAGTGCTTAAATGCTTTCCATACCCTCAAGAAAGCACTCATCTCAGTGCTAATCATCCAACCTCCCGATTGGTCGCTGTCGTTCGAGATCATGTGTGATGCTAGTGACTATGCTGTTGGGGGGGTCCTTGGCCAAACCAAAGATAAGAAGCATCACGCGATCGCTTATGCTAGCAAAACACTGGCTGGAGCACAACATAACTATGCCACCACCGAAAAAGAGCTGCTAGCAGTTGTTTTTGCTATAGATAAGTTTAGGTCTTACTTAGTAGGAGCAAAAGTTATTGTTTACACTAATCATACTGCATTAAAATACTTGCTTACTAAGAAAGACGCTAAACCTAGATTAATAAGATGGGTACTTCTACTCCAAGAATTTGACCTTGAAATAAAAGATAAAAAAGGAGTAGAAAATACTGTTGTAGATCATTTGTCGCGTATGCAATTCACTAACATGCAGGAGCTACCAATAAACGACTTCCTATGCGATGACATGCTACTGAAGGTGATGGACTCCAACCCATGGTACGCGAACATAGTGAACTTCATTGTCACAGGATACGTACCACCGGGGGAGAACAAGAAAAAGCTGCAAGTCAAAAGCAGACATCACCTTTGGGATGACCCATACCTGTATAGGGTGTGTTCTGATGGACTATTAAGGAGGTGCGTGCCAACGGCAGAAGGGATACAAATCATAGAAAAATGCCATGTAGCACCGTATGGAGGCCATTACAGAGTATTCCACAGACAAGCCAAGATCTGGCAGTGCGGGTTCTTCTAGCCCATGAGGTACGAAGACACCAAAGAATTCATCCGAAGGTGTCAGAAATGCCAGCTGCATGGGAGCATCACCGCTCGCAACGCAATGCCCTGCACTACAACCTTCAAATAGAGATATTTGACGTTTGGGGCATTGACTTCATGGGACCATTCCCAAAATCCGATGACAGCGAGTATATCATGGTAGCCATTGACTATGTATCCAAATAGGGTGAGGCCTTACCGTGCAGAGCTACTGATGCCAAGCATGCCCAAAGGATGTTCCATGAAGTGATCTTCCCTTGCTTCGGAACACCCAAGATGGTCATAAGTGATGGATGGTCTCACTTCATTGATAAGACCTTCCGAAACTTCCTGAAGGAGCTTGGATCAAGGCACAACATAGCCACACCCTATCATCCTCAAACAAGCGGTCAGGCAGAGACATCGAACAAATGGATCAAAAACATCCAGCAGAAAACAATCAATGAGATGGGGAAAGGCTAGAAGGACAAGCTACTTGGTGCACTTTGGGCATACAGGACAGCTTACAAAAACCCCATCGGCATGTCACCATACCAGCTCGTTTATGGAAAAAGTTGCCACTTACCAGTCGAGCTAGAACATAAAGCTCACTCGGCAATAAAGAGCTAGAACATTGTCGATGGGGAACCCTACGGGCCCCCCATGGACCATACTGCAGGGAGGTAGACCTTAGTAACAAGGCCTAAAGCCCAATCGCCAAGAAGAACGCGGAGCAAAGCAACGTGCAAAACCGAAACTCCAACGCAAACTATACAAGGAAAGGCGCCCGAAGCGTAGCTTAGGACTCTGACCTTGTATCCGAATAGGACACTAACAACGCCTCTCAGCGCCTGGACTATAAAGGGCTGGTGAGGGTACTCATTGTAAGAGGAGAACGCATACCCAATACTCAAAGCAATACAACGCAAACAGGCTAACGCCAAAACTGGATGTAAGGTTATTACTCGACCAAGTCGAGGGCCTGAACCAGTATAAATCGTGAGTCTCTTTGCGTAACCGCCGAATTCCGCTATTCGCCGAAGCCCGAACAACTGTTCCGGGTACCTCCGTGGCAGGTTATCGATGGTAAAACATCGACAAACATCGATGTAAAACTAGCCAGCAGAAATTGACAAAATCAAATTGTCGAGCTAGAAGAATGGAGGGCGAAGGCTTACCATAGTGCCAAGCTTTACAAAGAAAGAAATAAAACATGGCACGATCACCGAATCAAGCAAAAATAATTCAAGGAAGGAGACAAAGTTCTTCTATTCAACTCCAAAGTCAAGCTCTTCGATGAAGGAAAACTTTAGAGTAAGTGGAAAGGACCATATACCGTCGTCAACACGTCATCACATGGCGCGATCACAATTCAAGACGATGAAGGTAATGCTTTTAAGGTAAATGGTCAACGATTAAAAGTTTTCTTGGAGCCATTATATAACCCCAAAGAAAAAATAGATGTAATAAAATTAATCACTTTTAACAAATTCCCTAACTCAAAATAAGTACATCTCAAACTGAATAATGATTTTATTAGTAGAGATATTTGTTGCACTTGTATTCGTGTTTTCTTTTGTATCAAAATAAAAACAGGTAAGAAAACAAGTGTGGGGGAGTACCACAACTCACCTCCGACTCAGTTGCACAAAAGATGGCCAATTTCAAAACTCGGTTTGTGCAACTCTCGCTCTCCCTCTCGCCATGTCTAATAAAAAGATTTAAAACTACAAAGAAAAATGATGAAATAAAAAGAAATGCTCCATCTCCATGTCTTCCTATGATTAAAAAGTTGTGGTACTCCCCCACACTTGTTATATAATCCCTAGGTGCGGCCGCACCGCCTGGCCCCACCTTTCTCTGGCGATGCATTCAATGCATGGGGAGCGGTTGCAAGCGATCTTTCCTAAAATACCTGAGCAAACCGACCATCCTCAAGCTATAAAAGGAGGCCCCCTCTTCACATTTTAGAGCATCAACACACAAGAGAGCAAGAGAGAAGGGCTTCATTCCTACCTAGGCTTTAGCTAGAATTAGAATAGGGAGTGAGTGAGCTATGAGTTGGAGGAGTACCAGAGTGTCGGCTACCTCTACTTCTTGTACTTGGCGACCCTAGTACATCGAGTAGACGGAGTGTCGAGGTTGTCGGCTCCCTCTACACTTGTACCTCAACGAACCAAGTACTACTTGGAGTATAAGGTTCATGTTTGTCTTTGGTGTTGAGTTCTTAAGAGTTATCTTTGATCATTATTTTCTTGCAGGTTCGTCGTCCATCCTCGTGACGGATACTCTAGTACAAGGGCCCTGATAAAGACAGATAACCCTTGCATGCGCGCTAGAGTAGTAGTCAATAGCATAGATGTGGTGTCTAGGCTTGAGGCTACCTTCGTTTGCCTCATTTCCCACGGTTGAGGGGTAGGCGGTAGATGCTGAAAGCCCTATCCGTCCCTTGTAATCCCCCATGTTCGGGTTCAGCGTAGAGCTGTAGGCCGGGATCGCCTGGCAGACCAAGTGTGCTCCAATGCCCGAAGCAAGTCTATAATGGCAAAGCTATCTTAACTTAGGATCTCTATCCTTAGAAAAACCTCACTACCTGAGCTATCCTTCTTCTTGTTATCTTGGGTGAACTAGCTAAGAGGCTTTTCACATCCGTTCCTTTGGAAAAATACGATACCCTAAATACTTTCAGGTGAAATGCTACGACGGTATATCCGTGCGCTTGTGAATTCTTTCGCTTACGCTAAGAAATACCAGCACTTTCTAAACTCATTACAATTACCTTCCTTCTCATATGATGCGGTTCAGATTCCCTTGCACATGTTTCTAATTTCCTAATACAAGTTATTCAAGTCATCTCCACTAATAAACACAAGCGGGGAAGGCAACAGTCAAGGTCTATGACATCCACAGCCACCCACGTGAGTCGTGGACGACGGAGCAGGGGAGACGACGTGGCCCATTTGATTCCCTACACTTTGTGATCTAACACTAATGCTAAATCACAGTATGAAACGGCAACGAGAGCTGCAATAATGACAATTTGCAAATAAACCAAGGCAAATACTTCCACCCCAGCACCATCTCAGTGAGGTGCTTTAGCTCATGTCTGTGTAGCCAAGACAAATACTATGACACTTCAAAAAATGGAGTAACAAGCATCACAACCATTCAGTTATTAATTGTTTTTAAGGCAAAAACTATATATAAACAACACAGTAACAATCATCACAGCAATTTCATTGATAACTTCAGTTGCATTCCAGTTGTACAATAACAAAGACCTATCAAAGACTACTGGGTGTACAATAACAAAGACCTGTTGAGTACTAGTACATCCCATAGTCGAGTCTAGCGATAGGCAGTGCAAGCTAAGGACGAGGCAGCACCTCACAAAACTTCCACTAGCCTCTGCACCTCTCACTATTGAGAGAGCAAGAAGAGGAGCATCTCAGGAGGTGCTTTACCTTCCCTGCTACACCTCTCACAGTTCGAGACAGAGAGCAAGAGGAGCATCTCCACCTCTCATGGTCGTGAGCATGTGCATTCCTACATAGGATGACTAATTGTCAACATGTAAGTTTAGCAATAGGAAAAAATGAAGGAAACCATTTTTTGTCCACCTTTCTTGTGTAGTAACTTCCTTGTCGATTAGGATATGGTGGTGCTCATGTCTCATGGTCACGAGGAGGGCATGGAAGAGAAGCGTTGCCATCGTCATTGCTGCTCCAGAGGAAGGAGTATCGCTAGGGCACCGGGATGGTGAATCGGCACAAGAAATGTGTAGGGCAAACTAGGGATACCAAAGTGCATTGAGTACCCCTTGGCTTGCCCAAATAAGTGAACCCCCTTAATCGCAAAACTTCCACTAGCACCTAGATCGAGCAGCCCCCGCTGCGCCTAGATGCCAGTAGTACCCAATCTTGAAGGCCTTCTTCCATCGCCGCTACTGCCGCCAGAGGAGTTGGAGAAGGAGCGCCATGGCGATGAAGAAAATATAGATGGTTGGATCAAGTGCTTTGTTTGTATCTATTTGTATCTAAAGAGGAACGAGTGTGTGGATTGCCAAGAAGCGCATCCAGCCCCGGCTTAAATAGGCCAACCTTGAAGATGGAGAAGCAGAGAGGAGCAGTTAATATAAGAATCAGGGAAGACAAAAGTAATGGTGATGCAACTGTGTTGTAGGTAGTTGGGAAATGGGGAAACAACTCACGCTGAATTTACTACCGCCGATACACCAAATGGTCGGGTAGGGCTGGCTGCCATAATGCCTATCCCAATCAGCTCGGAGTTCCAAACAATGGTGGAATTCAACCCCACTACCACCACCGCATTGACGGTTTTCAACTGTCAGTTTCCATCCTTAGGAGGCCTCCCTATCGGTCCAACCGACGGTGGAAGTATCACACCAACGCTTTTATCGCTACGGCAGTGAAAGTGGCGATAGTGATAAGTCAATCTGTAGTAAAGAAAGTATGCTTTAGATACGCAAGAAGGTCTAAGAAAACCTAATGGCACTACAAGTACATACGCTCCTAGAGGAGATTTGTATCCAATGGCACTCCATTCGAGACAAGTTTCCTCCAGAAGCATATGGACTACGAGTCCGATAAAATAGCAATAGATCAAAAAAATGAGTAGTAGAAGTAGCAGAGGCCTCAGAAGTATGCCAATCATCATTTGATCAAGAACTTGGAGCATAAAGGCATCATAAACACAGTGATTATATATAAAAATAGTGAGCATATAGAAAAAGACAGTAGGGGTGTCTTAAAGGTCCTAATGGCTAAAGGGGGTGAATAGCCTATAAAAATTTCTACAACAACACTAAGTAAAGTGGTTAGCTAATTATGAGGCGAAGCGAATGTTGCGCTAGCCTACAAAAAATGCAAGCCACCTACCATAATTCTAGTTTCTATAGTCTCTAAGCACACAAAGGCTATGTCACTACACTAAGTTAATAAGCTCTCAAAGACTAACTAAAGAGCCTCACTAACCACACTAGACTGACACAAGCTAGCTCTCAAAACTAGTTACACTAAAGAGCTTAGCTACACTAGGGAAGTAAATACACGAGAGGGATAAAGGGTTATACCACCGTGTCGAGGAATGAACCAATCACAAGATGAAACTAATCAATCACAATAGAATCACGGTGGCAAGAGATGACACAATGATTTTTCACCAAGGTTCACTTGCTTCCCGGCAAGCTAGTCCCTATTGTGGTGATTCACTCACTTTGAGGTTCATGTGCTAATAGGCATCACACGCCTAACCCGTAACCGGGTGCCGCACAACCAACACAAGGTGAGGATCACACAAGCCACGAGCAATCCACTAGAGTACCTTTTGGCTCTCTACCGGGGAAAGGTCAAGAAGCCCTCACAATCACCATGATCGGAGCCAAAGACAATCACCTTCCTCTGCTCGATGATCCTCGCTGCTCCAAGACGTCTAGGTGGCGGCAACCACCAAGAGAAACAAGGGAATCCTGCAGCGAAACACAATCACCAAGTGCCTCTAGATGCAATCACTCAAGCAATGCACTTAGATTCACTCCCAATCTCACAAAGATGATGAATCTATGATGGAGATGAGTGGGAGGGCTTTGGCCAAGCTCACAAGGTTGCTATGTCAATGCAAATAGCCAAGAGAGTAAGCTAGAGCCGGCCATGGGGCTTAAATAGGAGCCCCCACTAGAAAGAGTCATTGGGCTCACACTACACTGTCACTCGGGGTGACCGGACGCGCTGGTCGCTGCCAGCCATCCATGTGTCCCCTGCGTTCAATGTCAATCGCTGATCTCCAATAGTCAAAATTGCTCATGCCTTCATTTAAGTCAAGAATGGACGCAGCCACGATCGACCTGACGCTACGCCACCGCGTCCGCTCACGCGCTCGCCCACGCTGCCAAGCCATCGACTTGACACGCCGAAGACATGACTGGACGCGCCACCAATGTGGCATTCGGTCACTTCCAGAGAGCTCCCCGAGCGCCCTTTTCGTGACCTGACGCGTCCAGCGAAGCATGACTAGACTCAGGGCCGAGTTTGGTCCTCACTGCCGCTATGCGCCAACACTTTCGCTGCCACATCACCATACGTCAGCAGCGATCAGACTCAAACCCTGCGCATCCGATCGCCCTCTTTCTCCAGCGTCCGGTCACAAGACCGAAGCCGAGCCACTACTCCACTACTGACCAGACGCGTAGGTCCAGCGCCCGGTCCTATGTTCAGTCAGCATAGTGACCACCTTGACTTCCCAAACTTCACCACCCATGCTCAAATGTGCCAACCACTAAGTGTATAACCTTGTGCTCGTGTGTTAGCATATTTTCATAAACATTTTCAAGGGTGTTAGCACTCACTAGAATCTAAATGCATATGCAATGAGTTAGAACATCTAGTGGCACTTTGATAACCGCATTTCGATACGAGTTTCACCCCTCTTAATAGTACAGTTATCTATCCTAAATGTGATCACACTCGCTAAGTGTCTCAATCACCAAAATAAAATGGCCCTGTGAATTTCACCTTTGCCTTGAGCCCATTTTATTTTTCTCTTTCTTCTTTTCTAAGTTCGAACCCTTGATCAACACCATGGCCATCACACTATCATGATCTTTATTTGCTCCATCACTTAGAATATGCTACATATGTCATAATCACTAGATCAATAGGTTAGCACTTAGGGTTTCATCAATTCACCAAAACCAAACTAGAGCTTTCAGCGGCTGGTAATAATGCCAAGTTCCTCACAAGTTCATGATCATAAGCTCATATTCCAGATAATTTCTGGAGTTAGACAATTTTATCATAGGCCAAAGAGGGGAGATGAGATGAGAGTTTGCCCAAAAAAGCAGATGCTGGTTGCCAAAAAAATTAGAAGTTGCGGCTAAACATAGAGGAGTAGGAGAAGTAGAAGTAGTAGTAGAGGAGAGGAGAGGAGGCCAAACAAAAACAGTGAGCATATATAGTAGCAACAGGAGTAGTATTAATAGTAGTACAGCAGTAGTAGCAGTAGGGTAGAGAGAGAGAGTAGTAGTAGTAGTAGTAGTAGTAGTAGTAGTAGTAGTAGTAGTTAGTATAGTAGGGCAGCGGTAGTAGTGTTGGGCAGTAGTAGTATTAGTAGTAGGGTAGTAGCAGTAGGAGTAGGAGAAGGAGAAGTAGAAGTAGGAGGAGGAGGAGAAGAGAGGAGAGGAGAGGAGTAGAAGTAGTAGAGGAGGCTCTACAATGCAGTTGTTTCCTGTCAAAAGGAGCATATATAAGCACAGTGGGCATATATAAAAACAGAGAGCATATGTAAAAATAGTGAGCATATGTAAAAACAGTGAGCATCTATGAACACATTGAGCATATGTAAAAACAGTGAGCATATGTAAAATCAATGAGCATATATAAAAACAGTAAGCATCTATAAATATAGTGAGCATATCTTGGACAAGAAAAGAAAATCTTAGTTTTCCCAAATCCACAGAAACCATAAATAAATGATACTGCATACTGCAGATAAAGACTCTAGGGATTGGATTTTCTAAAAAACTCAACTAATTAAAAATAAACCTTCGTGCAGATAGAAGTAAGAACTAAAATCAAAATCAGTTCATACCAGTATACAGTTTCAGTAATGAAATGGTATTCAACACTGGATCAAGTATAGGACAACAGACATGGATGTATAATTGAAACAAAGTTCGCACTTGTGCATATTCTAATTTGAAAACACTAAATAAGCATTAACTATCAGGACATAACACTATGGCTGAGAATTAGCATATCATTTGAATGAAATGGTAAATAAGAAATATCTATCAGGATAGAGGCTAAGAATTATCTGCTGACCCCTAGGGGGCACGACCAAGCAAGGTTAGCAACGCAGAACTTGTAAGACCCATGTAAACCACCTAGACCAACAGCTCATGCACCAATTTCATTTTTTGGATGGTGTCTAATATATATACACATGCTCTCAAGAAAAGATCAACACAAATTTACAAAAATTCCACTACTTTCATAGCTGCATATCTACTTCAACTAGCTCTCAAGGACAGTTTGTCAGTTGGCACTACAATACACATGAGCAAAACATGAAAAGTTGAAGCCCAACGTATGTACTCTGTTCCTCAACAGGTTTAAGGTAATCCAAACACAGAATTGATGTTTATGTTCAGTTTCAACTCTAGATGGTCCTAATTCATGCATATACACACACACACACCACCAAATATGGTATCATTCAGCAAGAACGGCATGAACCTAGTGGAGCGGGAATGGAGAAGAAGGGGTTGGAGCATACTTGCAGAAGCCCTGACCAAAGAAAGGGGTGGCGGTGGAACGCGCGCACGCTGAACACATGGCCACCGGGCTAAGCCCGCCGTGGGAGGGAGTGCGGACGCCGGAGGACACAGCAACCGGTGCAGCCTCGCCGGGGGAGGGAGCGCGGATGTTGAAACACACGGGCACCGGGGGAGAGAGTGCAGACGTTGGTCGAGGTCGGAGACGGGGCGGGAAGGGGAGGCACGGTGGTGGTCAACGAGGTCGCCGGCGGAAACCCTAGCCGCCGTGTGCACGGGGAACGGCGGCGCGCGCGCAGGGCACCAAGGCAGACCAGGGATTGGAGGCCCACCGAGGGAGGTAGGCCACGATGGAGGTAGGGCACAGAGTCAGTGGAGCTAGGGCACGAAGGAGGCGGCGGCGACGACACGGAATTTTGGCAACCTGCCGGCATCAAAGAGAGAGTGAGCGCCCAAGACTTAGCCAAATCGAAGCCCCCCGCACCCTCCTGCCTATATACCGAAGAGCATTTGTAGGGGCGGCTTAAAGCACCAGCCGCCCCTACAAATGGATTTGTAGGGGCGGTTCCTGATCAAGCCGCCCCTACAAATATTTTTCATATTTTTTTAATTAATAATTATGTATTATATATATATATAATTATATAATAATTTTATAATTATTCTATATATGTATAAATATATATATATATATATTAACAATTTGTTGATATATATATAATTCCATATTTTTTTCCTTACAAAAAAATAAAAACATATTTAAAAAATTAAAAATTTGAAATTCGAAACTTCAAATAGAATTTTAGGACACTAAATGACCTTCAATAAAAATGTAGTAAACATCAAAATTGTATAACTCATTAAGATGTACAACTTTTATTTTTGTCATCTTTTTATGTGATAAAGTTTGGACAATTCAAATTTTGAATTTCAAATAACTACAACTTCAAACTAGATTTTGAAATACTAAATGATCTCAACTGAAAAAGTCATCAATATAAAAGTTATAGAACTCATCAAGATTTACAACTTTTATTTTGGTCATCTTTTCATGTGACTTTGTTTGAATTATTTAAAATTTGAATTTAAAAAATGACAACTTTAAACAACATTTTGGAAGAGTATATTATTTCAAATGTAAAAGTCATGAATATAAAAGTTGTTGAACTCATCAATATCTACAACTTTTATTTTGGTCATTTCTTTATTTAACAAAGTGTTAGCAAATATTATTCATAAATTGACATATCTCTCATCTACTTTCATAAACTATGTGTGAGATTCTTGAATTTGTCACCAATGTTTACTAACACTTTGTCAAATAAAGAAATTACCAAAATAAAAGTTGTAGATCTTGATGAGTTCTATAACTTTTACATTGATGACTTTTCAGCTGTGATCATTTAGTGTTCAAAATCTGGTTTGAAGTTGTAGTTATTTGAAATTCAAAATTTGAATTGTTTAAAATTTGTCACAAGAAAAGATGACCGATATAAATTTGATAGAGCATGATTTTAGAAAATTTTATGAGAAAAAACTATAGCATTTGGAGTTAGTACGAGGAGAAAGACTAGTTATAAATTTTAACTAGGAACAAGTGTGATTTCTCTTTTTAATCTGTGGTTAAAATTTGTAACTAGTCTTTCTCCCTCATACTAACTTCAAATGCTATGGTTTTTACTCCTAAAATTTTCTAAAATCATGCTCTATCAAATTTATATCGGTTATCTTTTTATGTGACAAATTTTGAATAATTTAAATTTTGAATTCCAGATAACTACAACTTCAAACCAGATTTTGAAATACTAAATGATCTTAGCCGAAAAAGTCATTAGTATAAAAGTTATAGAACTCATCAAGATCTATAACTTTTATTTTGGTCATCTTGTCATGTGACTTTGTTTGAACAATTCAAATTTTGAATTTAAATAAATGATACATTCAAACAAAATTTGGAAACACCAAATGATTTGAACTCAAAAAGTCATGAACATAAAAGTTGTAAAACTCATTAAGACCTACAATTTTTATTTTAGTTATTTCTTCATCCAACAAAGTGATAATAACATTGTTCACAAAACTTATATATCTCTCATATAGTTTATGAAACCATATGAGAGATATGTAAAATTTGTGAACAATCTTCTTATCACTTTATCGGATGAACAAATGACCAAAATAAAAGTTTATATCTTGATGAGTTATAAAACTTTTATATTCATGACTTTTTCAGCTCAAATCATTTACTCTTTGAAAATGTTGTTTGAAGTTGCCATTTTATGAAATTTAAAATTTTAACTTTTCAAACTAAGTCACATGAAAAGATTATAAATTATAAATTTTGATAAATTTTACAACTTTGATGTTTACAACATTTTCATTTTAGGTCATTTTCTTTCTTAAAATTCAATTCGAAGTTCACAAATTTAAATTTCCATTTTTTAAATAAATTTTTTTATTTTTGAAAAAAGAAAATGTATCATTATATATATATATCAGCATGTTGTTTTTTATGTGTATGGGCAAATGTAGCAAATTGTTTTTAATACATTTATATATACATTTATAAAAAAAAAATATGCAAAACTAATATTTAAAAAATACGAAAATATTTGTAGGGGCAGCTGGTGATTGAGCCGCCCCTACAAATAGAATTTGTAGGAACGGCTGGTGAGTGAGCCGACCCTATAAATCGACCCATTTGTAGGACGGCTCGTATCACCGGCTGCCCTGCTGTGTAGGGGTGGCTCCATCACCGGTCGTCCCTAAAAAAATTATCCCGTTGCTACAGACATTTTCTGTAGCAGTGGTTGGGATTACCTGGCTGAGTGGAACCGGAGACAGATCGAATGAGCTCATTGTTCCACAAAGCCTCTATTGGCTATTGATTATTTTATACAGAAATTCATTGTTTTTCATTGCTAACCATATGTTCTGCTCTAATAGAAAAACCATCTAGAGCAGCAGGAGTCGAAGGCCCTGTTTGGAACGCTTATCTGAGAATCGATTTTAATCTGATCAGGATTTTCTGATAAGCCACGATCTAAAAAATCTACTGTATAAACAATTGAGAGTGTTTGACAATCCTGATTATTGCCCATAGATTGTCTGTCCTGAGTGTAAAATGACCTGTATGCCCCTGAGGCTGCTGACAGCTCATTTGTTCACTGAATACGAGCTAAAGACAGTTATGGTACTAATAAATATGTGAAACACAAGCATTCAGCATTACATTTGAAAAAAAATTCCTAACCAATTCCTAAAATACAAGCATTCAGCATCTACACAGACTATGTCCCTAACCATGCTATGCATATATAGTTCGTCCATTTGCAATACAAATCAAACCTACAATCCCTACATCCGTAAAGACAAGTACCTGAATAGATCTTGGACAAGGGATGGTTGAACCAGCACCAGCTTGAGACCTTCAGTCGGAGCAGAAGAAAGGTCAAAGCAGAGGAAAGGGCGATGGGGAGCACGAACGGAGCCGGCCTCCACCGAACGGAGAGATGCGGTCGCCTCCGAGGAAGATGACGGGGAGAGGGCTAGCTACCAATCGAGCAGCGGGAGTGGCGCCACGAACGTCACCGATGAGCGGATAGGGAGGGGCGGCGCGACCCAAGGCGGCGGTGGTGCAAACCCTAGCGCTGGATGTCGTGAGCGGAGAGAGCGGACGCGAGCGCAGACTCAGGAGCGGAGGGGCAGCGCGTGGAAACAAATCCGCGGTGGAGAAAATGCACCCCTTCGCTCGCGGTGCGAGAAACGCACAGCCCAGTGCATTTGGGATTATTTCTACCTCCCGCTTATCTGAGAATCTAAAATAATCAAAGGTGTTCGGGTGGGATTATCGCTTATTTCCGTCTCGATTCTGATTTTAAGCGGAAACAAACACGCCCGAAAGCTCCAGACCCCCGAACGCACCCCAACTAGCGACTTGAGGGCCCTCGTAGGCGCCGCTAGGGCACCACCCCTCTTGCATCTCCTTCGGCTGCCGCGGTCGTTACTCTCCGGCGAGCGGTGGCGTCTGTGGTGCGCAAAACAGGCCTCTCCTACACCGCAGTTCCTCCGCACTCCCCAATCCACACCCCACCACCCCTCCTCTTCTCTACCAACTCCAGTGGTTGTCGTCGTCCTTGGGGCGGATCTGGGTCCCCCATGGCTGGATCCAGATCTGGTGATTTCGTGGAGCCAGCGGCCTTGCTGGGGGAGGGCACGCCAGCGGCCTCCTTCTCAGACGCCGGGGCAGGCGTTCGGCGGGGCGAATCCTGGCACTCTAGGTTTGGATCTCGCGCCGGGGCCACCAAATCCACCTCCACCGCGTCCTCCTTCGCGGTCCTGGCCGTGGACAGGGTGCTGCGCCTGCTGCCAATGCGCCTGGCAGTGGCCAACTATGTTGCTATATACGATATAGATACCAAAAATTAATGCTTTTGGACATGCCATAGATATGTGTACCACTCAGTCCGATCCATTATCATACTTTTTTTGTGAATATGCCCGTACACGTACACGTGTTTCATTAGAAGAGGGTATACAGCAACATAGATATGTTTTACAATGCTATGTTTATTACTTGTTTTACAATAGATATGTGAATATGCCCGTACACGTGTACCACTCAGTCCGATCCATTATCATAGATATGTTTATTACTATAGTTTTACAATGTTTTACAATGCTATGTTGCCCGTACACGTGTTTCACTAGATTTTGCATCCAACTAGTAATAAACATATCACACGCATTGTTCGTCTAAACGGTTGTTTAGCCCGTTTAAACATCGTGTAAACACTACACAGTGGTGCCACGATTCAGTTTAATCATCTGTTTACCCCATTTAATTGGTCGTTTAGCCTATTTAATGGAGTATTTAGCCCTAATAATGGCTAACGGTGTGTGACCGACTGATTATCATTTAGGAAAACACTGATCACATGTATCGAATGAATCGGATATAACACTTGACATGGGTTTATACTGGTTCATATAGGGTGTGTTTGGTTGGTTGTACTTGTTCCTGACTAAAATTTGTAACTAGTATTTTTTTCTCGTACTAACTCCAAATGCTATAGTTTTTACTCCTAAAATTTTCTAAGATCATGCTCTGTCAAATTTATATTGGTCATCTTTTTATGTGATAAATTTTGAACAATTCAAATTTTGAATTTCAAATAACTACAACTTCAAACCAGATTATGAAATACTAAATGATCTCAACCGAAAAAGTCATCAGTATAAAAGTTACAGAACTCGTCAAGATCTACAACTTTTATTTTGGTCATCTTGTCATGTGACTTTGTTTGAATAATTCAAAATTTGAATTTAAATAAATGATACATTCAAATAAAATTTTGAGACACCAAATGATTTGAACTCAAAAAGTCATGAACATAAAAGTTGTAGAACTCATTAAGACCTACAACTTTTATTTTGGTTATTTCTTCATCCAACAAAGTGATAGTAACATTTTTCACAAAACTTATATCTCTCATATAGTTTATGAAACCATATGAGAGATATGTAAAATTTGTAAACAATATTCTTATCACTTTGTCGGATGAACAAATGACCAAAATAAAAGTTTATATCTTGATGAGTTATAAAACTTTTATATTCATGACTTTTCCAGCTCAAATCATTTACTCTTTGAAAATATTGTTTAAAGTTGCCATTTTATGAAATTTAAAATTTAAACTTTTCAAACTAAGCCACATGAAAAGATTACCAAAATAAAAATTATAAATCTTGATGAGTTTTACAACTCTGATGTTTACAACATTGTCATTTTAGGTCATTTTCTTTCTTAAAATTCAATTCGAAGTTCACAAATTCAAATTTCCATTTTTTAAATATAATTTTTTTATTTTTGAAAAAAAATGTATCATTATATATATATCAGAATGTTGTTTTTTATGTGTATGGACAAATATAGCAAATTATTTTTAATACATTTATATATACATTTATAAAAAAATATGCAAAACTAATATTTAAAAAATACGAAAATATTTGTAGGTGCGGCTGGTGATTGAGCCGCCCCTACAAATTGAATTTATAGGAACTGCTGGTGAGTGAGCCGCCCCTACAAATCAACCCATTTGTAGGGCGGCTTATATCACCAGCCGCCCTGCTATGTAGGAGTGGCTCCATCACGCTGTCCTAAAAAAATATCCTGTTGCTACAGACGTTTTCTGTAGTAGTGGTTGGGATTACTTGGCTGAGTGGAACCGGGGACGGATCGAATGAGCTCATCGTTCCACGGAGCCTCTATTGGCTACTATTTATTTTATATGGAAATTCATTGTTTTCGTCGGTAACCGTATATTCTGCTCTAACAGAAAAACCATCTAGAGCAGCAGGAGTCGAAGGCCCCGTTTGGGAACGCTTATCTGAGAATCGATTTTAATCTGATCAGGATTTTCTAATAAGCCACGATCTAAATAATCTGCTGTATAAACAATTGAGAGTGTTCGGCAATCCTGATTATTGCCCATAGATTGTCTGTCCTGAGTGTAAAATGACCTGTATGCCCCTGAGGCTGATGACACCTCATTTGTTCACTGAATACAAGCTAAAAAGATAGTTATGGTACTAATAAATATGTAAAACACAAGCATTTAGCATTACATTTGAAGAAAAATTCCTAACCAATTCCTAAAACACAAGCATTCAGCATCTGCACAGACTATGTCCCTAACCATGCTATGCATATATAGTTCGTCTATTTGCAATACAAATTAAACCTACAATCCATACATCGGTAAAGATAAGTACCTGAATAGATCTTGGACAAGGGATGGTTGAACCAGCACCAGCTTGAGACCTTCAGTCGGAGCAGAAGAAAGGTCAGAGCAGAGGAAAGGGCGACGGGGAGCACGAACGGAGCCGGCCTCCACTGAACGGAGAGATGCGGTCGCCTCCGAGGAAGATGACGGGGAGAGGGCTAGCTACCAACCGAGCAGCGGGTCCGGCGCCACGAACATCACCGACGAGCGGACAGGGAGGGGCGTGTGGTAGAACCTCCTAAATTATAGGGCCCACATGCACCCGTCACTGTCCAATGACCTCTGACGACTATACATATGTTTCCGATAACTTAAGAAGACTGTCGGGTGTCCTCGGAGAACCCCGAATCATCCACGATTTCCGAGCAGGATCCCATTACAGAGTCAATGCAGTATTACAATAGTTTATTCAAATATATACATCAGAGTAATATAGCGGAAGTCTTATAATAACTTAGTTTACAAAACAGTTGTTTCAAATCTTACAAACTAAGTATGATTATTTTTACAAACCATAGTAGTGGAGTGGCATTAGTAACATAAAACAAAATACCTAATTTAAGATGCCCTGCCCAAAGGCCACACATTTACTTGTCATCGTCGATTTGAAAAACAGTCATGCAGCACGGTCTAAAGCAGACCTGCCCATGAGACACACCTGCAACAAGGGTTAACGAACCCTGAGTACAAAGGTACTCAACAAGACTTAACCGAAATAAAAACCGAGAAGACTCAGGAATGCAGGCTTTGGGGATTCAAGGTATGGCTTTAGCAATAATCAAAGTGCTTTTGCGTAAAAGCTCTCTAACAAGATTCTTTCTTTAAACATTAAAACCTTCATCAAGATCATATATGAATCTGGCATGGTCCGTATTGAGACCATGAACTTCATATCAAACTCTTTCTCATCACGTACTCAAGTTTCAGTTGTTAACTATGATGATGAACAGTGAGTTTAGTCTCCATAACCAAGGAGCAACGACGATTCGAACCGATATAACCCAGCTGGGGATTCCCAACCACACGACATATGCAGGTCCCCGACCTCCATATATCAACCTACCCTCAGATCCTCTAAAACAAGATCGGGTCCGCGCCATCCGAGAATACAGTACTCCACCAATCCAGCACCTTGCCACGTGGGTACACGCTATTCCCGCCATCTCTCCACTCTCAGTGCGCGAGTAGCCATTCTCGTAATAGAATAGCCAAGTTAAGGCTTACCGGAGTATGTGGTCAGTACTACAAAGTCTCACCTCATGCAATTCAACAACGGATGGTTCTTAAATGACACAGGTGGAAAGAACCCGCTCACAAGACATCCATGTCTTGTGGCTCTCACACACCGAGTTCGTCCCGGTCTAGATTTATTACTCCACAAGCTCATATCTCATGACAACATAAATAACCGACCGTATCCAAAAAAAACCTTTTATATCTCACAGGTGACAGGTAATCACCCGACCTTTATCTGTCTAAGCATGGCTAAGCATAACTAGCATTTTCGAATTAAAACGGGTAACAAGGTTGATATGAAACAACAAGGTTGGTAATGCACCAATTAGGTTTTTACTCAACTCCTAATCACTTAATGCATTATACAAAAGCAAAAGCGATATAAATTTGTAAAACATAAGGTAGGTTTAAATGCATCCGGGGCTTGCCTTGATCGACGGAAAAGTCAGGTTCCGGAGTCGTTCCACAGATATCAAACCCGACCTCAACAGGCGGATTAACCTCCTCAACCACTTGATTGACTACCACGTTTTCACTTTCGTTCACTACACGAAGTAACAATGCCATGTTTAACATGATGCGAGATATAAAACATGATGCTTGACGATGTATGCAAAATTTAAAAACTTGAATACAACTTTTCTTCGCGGTACAGTTACAAGCCAACAACTAACTAAACCTTTTCATAAACTCAAACACTTACTTTAAGTACCAAGAATTATCTTATACTAATGAACCAAAGTCATCACTCAATCCAAAATTCAAACAAAACCTAATTCATTAAAGTTTACTATTTGCTTTTATGAATTAATTATTTAATTAAAGATTATGAAATAATTCAACTTCTTCCAAATAAGCTCAAAATTTTAGTGAAGACTCATCATATGATAACTAAGTGGCAAAATAATTTTCATAATTTTTGGATAATTATTTAATCCTAGAAAAATTATGGAAACTCATTTATTAATTAATTAAGAAATTTTTATCACATTCAAAAAGTATTGAAAATTAACATTTAATATTTTTTCTAAATAATTTACATCTCAGAGAGGTCACACAAAAAATTTCATAATTTTTGGAGCTATATTTAATTCTACACAAAAATAACAAAAAATAACACTATTCATTCATTTCTGAAAAATAGAAAATTCATTTTCAAACAACCGGTCACTGACAGAGTGACCCCACTCGTCAGCACAGTACTCTCGCATGCAGCAGCGACGACCATGCTTTGACCGGTGATTTCTCGCCGCCGGTGAGATCAACGGCGACGGCGTGGGTACCAACGTGATCACCACGACGAGGCGCACCAATTAATGGCACAAGCTAGACCAATTACGACCTGGACCGAGCACGACGCCGGCCATGGCGGCCACGATGGCGCGGCTACGGCACACCGGCGAAAGGAGGCCAGTAGCAGTTAAACAAACAGCTTGGGAGGACTCAGGAGCTCACCCCGAACACGCTCGAGCAGAAAGGTGGACCGGAGGAGCAACGGAGAATCTCGTCGTCGGTCACAGCAAACACGGCGGCGAAGCAGACATCGACGGCGTCGTTCCAGTGGCTGCGGTGGACGAAATGATCAAGCAACAAGGCACAAAGCATCACGGCAACATAGAGAAGATGGAGCAACACTTTGCAAGGACAGAGGCTAACCGTAGAGCTCCAACCACGGTGAAGCGGGATCACCGATGACGCTGCCGGCCGCGAGGAAGAAAAGCGACGCACAGCGTACCTCATCGAAATCAGGAGCCTAGGACTATACGGCTGGGTTCACAAGGAGTAGGCAGAGCTGTGGTATGCTTTGTTGAGACAAGGAAGGCGCTACGGCGACGGCGCAAGCTCGACGGAGCAGCGGTGGTGGCGACGGGAAAAACAGAGGAGGAGAAAGAGGAGAAGAACGGCGACTGCTTAGGCTATATAGCGTGGCCAAGAATCAAGTAGAAGCCACGCAGGAGCCTTCCCATGCCAGCGTGGAGCCGGAGATGGCCACGGGCGCGACTGGAACGCCGAAGAAGATCACCGACGGTGAGGTGTCGCCCGCGGGTACTGTTCACAGAAATTACCGAATTGCCACTTGCTTTGAATCCCAAATTACTCCCAAATTTGTATGGTAACTCAAAATTCTCCAAAAATAAAAGTTGTTCCAAATTCGAAGTTCTACAACTTTGCTTTTATAATCATGCCCAAATTCGGTCTACATTTTAAAATGCAAGTTTAAAATCAAAAGGGGACACTTTAAGAATTTACGCCTTTTCAAATTACTTTAAATTTTTCGTAACAACTTTGAAAACTCCAAAACCAACTTTGTACACCTTGACAAGCTCTACACTTTTGCTTTTAGGCTCAACCCCAAAATGTGCTTAGATTTTGAATTAGGTTTTCCAGGGTAAAACTAAACGCTGAAAATTAGGGTTTTCGGAAATCCAATTCAACACAAATGTTTTCGAACTTGATTCATTCCATACAAGTCAACACATATAACCATAAATGTAAACTTGTTTTAGTGAATGCATATCCAAGTTTTCACTAGCACAAAAATGATGTGCAACATATATGATGACATGGCATGTTTTAGGGTTTAAAACACCAGAGGTGTTACAGGGCGACGCGACCCAAGGCGGCGGTGGTGCAAACCCTAGCGCTGGATGTCGCGAGCGGAGAGAGCGGACGTGAGCGCGGACTGGGGAGCGGAGGGGCAGCGGGTGGAAACAAATCCGCGGTGGAGAAAACGCACCCCTTCGCTCGCGGTGCGAGAAACGCGCAGCCCAGTGCATTTGGGATTATTTCTACCTCCCGCTTATCTGAGAATCTAAAATAATCGAAGGTGTTCGGGTGGGATTATCGCTTATTTTCGTCTCGATTCTGATTTTAAGCAGAAACAAACACGCCCAAAAGCTCCAGACCCCCGAACGCACCCCAACTAGCGACTCGAGGGCCCTCGTAGGCGCCGCTAGGGCACCACCCCTCTTGCATCTCCTCCTGCTGCCGCGGCCGTTACTCTCCGGCGAGCGGCGGCGTCTGTGATGCGCAAAACAGGCCTCTCCTAAGCCGTAGTTCCTCCGCACTCCCCAATCCACACCCCAACACCCCTCCTCTTCTCTACCAACTCCGGTGGTTGTCGTCGTCCTTGGGGCGGATCTGGGTCCTCCATGGCTGGATCCGGATCTGGTGATTTCGTGGAGCCAGCGGCCTTGCTGGGGGAGGGCACGCCAGCGGCCTCCTTCTCAGACGCCAGGGCAGGCATTCGGTGGGGCGGATCCGGGCACTCCAGGTTCGGATCTCGCGCTGGGGCCACCAAATCCACCTCCACCGTTACCTCCTTCGCGGTCCTAGCCGTGGACAGGGTGCCACGCCTACTGCCAACGCGCCTGGCAGTGGCCAACTATGTTGCTATACACGATATAGATACCAAAAATCAATGTATTTGGACGTGCCATAGATATGTGTACCACTCAGTCCGATCCATTATCATACATTTTTTTTGTGAACTAGGTAGCGTGCCCGTACGTGACTATGGGATAGCTAACATTTTGTACTAAAAACACACGGATCGCATGATAAGATAATAATACTATAAAAATTAAATATCAACGTTAAAGTTACAGTTAATCCAAAAACCAAAGTTTGTGAAATTAACAGTCACAGAGAGCGCGGCGTCACATGCTTACAAACTCTACTTTATAGACTGTGAAGTGCCACGGTTAGGGTAATTGTCTTCAATGGTCTCATCCTTTTCTCCATCCCGCTTCATGATTGCAATTAAGGTATATGAAACATGGATGCCATTAATTCATAACTGAAATGATATATAGCTATATAAAATTGTATTGTCTTTGTTCTACTTTGTTTTTAAAAAACTATTATATACTCTCAGTTTAGTTTTCTAAGCACTAATAATGAAATCATTTAGATTTGTTCTGTTCAATTCAATAACCAAACAAAAATAGCGATAATTATTTAGTTGATTTAATCAAACCCTAATTATGATGTATTTTTATATAGCAGGTACCCCGTGCGTTGCCGCGGGTTAACAGCCAGTTAAATTGGTGCCGAGAATGCCTCCTTACATGCTTATATTATTCAATTTCAGTGTGGAGAACATGTGGGTAAATGGAAAGAATATCAATAACCTTACAAAAGAAACTAATCGCTATATTGTTGTCAAAGATCTAGGACGCACTACATTAATCATGTCTGTGGAGCATGGCTGGCATCCAGCAGCTATGGTGACGATCGGACGGACCTAGTACGGTGAACTGTTAGCTGTGCCTCACCACCTGAGTCATGTAAATAGAGGAGACATCAGGTGTGGGATAACTTCAGAAAGTATTATTCATGCCCACAAACTCGTGCTGAGTTCATAATGGCGAACGCTGCATATTAATACAGGTACGATAGGAAAATATAATTTATAGAAGCATAGGGAAAGAGAAGTTAGATGTAGCAAACGAATGAAACAGTAGCATAATTATGTGTATGATGCAATTTAACTGCTCAGGTGGAGCCGCTGCTAACACAGAGACAGCAGAATTTTTTTTGCAATATAATCTTGCAATGATCATGTATAAGGAGTATAGCACAACTTCGGCAGCTGAACACACGGAAGTTATCATAATATAATTGTTTAGGAATTTAGGATACAGTATAGTCATTATGTCCATGATGTAATAACTGTGATGCAGTTAAGGAAACCTTTGCTATGGGTAACACAAAAAAATTGGTAATGTATCACACAATGATTATGAGAAGGATGTAGTGCTTGTTAGGGACTTCATGGCACAGGATAAAAATCGAGATATGCAGCTAATTAGGGAGTTGAATATGGCAGTGGAAGAGGTACACAGAATGTTCCAATTTCCTATAGCAACAGGCTACGGAACCATACATACAGGAAACCAAAGAGGTCATTGTAGATTTTTAAGGCAACAGAATGGTCCAATTTTCTATGGCAACAGAAAAATAATAATGATGTGGCGGCTGAAATCCTGATTAGCAAACCATCCAACCATGAAATTAACGATGCTCAGATTATTACCTTCTGCAGCCAGACTTGAAACTGAAATAGGATTGATCCGTTTTTTCAGCAGGCATGCTCTGATCCTGCACCTGATAAAATACTGTGGTTCTGAAGATTAGCTATTTGGAAAATTAATAATTGTAGTGCCTCAACCTCATGTCGATGAGATTACTTAGACACTTAACTTACTGATATCTGGTTGGGATGTACACTGACCATGTGGTTGGAGCATGGAAGCAGAAACATGGATGCATCGATAAGATTCTTTGTTGTGGTTAAAAACCCTCAAATATTTAAGTCGCTTCCAAACTTCTAAACTGAATATATATCATCCACGGGGGGATGATGTATATGCAGAGCCAAACCGTCGTAAGGTACAACTGGTGGTACCTGGCCAACAAATGTATGGTCCTGTCAGGCTGTACCATGTCACAAAAACATACAGTGAGCCTCATAGCAGAGGTTAAAAAAAAAGGATTGCCAACAAAATAACATTCATGAGAGAGCACAGCGGAAAAAGTATTCTTTCTATTATTTCGTGTCTGCTTTCAAAGAATGGGTTCTAGACTTGTATAGCATTTCAGCAAGGCAGCAATAATTGCATGAACAGAATGAACATTTAGGCTAACTGGAAACCGAAGAATGACAATCTGTAAGAAGTATCCTAACTCTTCCAACACACCATGATCACAGATTCATTGTTTTTGTGGAGATTGCCTGGAAAAAAGGTTTCACCTGTTATCTCAAGATGGTATCAATGGTAACTGCACAAATGATGATGATGGGAGCTGTTAATCAGAAATCGTAAAACTGAAACAATATTAGCCAAAAAAGAGAGACCTGTTTAGGTTCAGCTCGCTGAACCAACAATTGTGAGCAGCGTCCATGTGGAAGTCCTCAATATATGTAGATTGCACCCTAGAAAATAATAACAAATGCAAGCAGTGTGTATCATGTAAAATCAAATCCGTGTACTCTGTTGCAACCTGATGGAAAGAAAATAAGCACAAAACCATGAATGTGTTCCAAAGCAAGGCAAAGAATTGCATAGTGTGTAAACCTTGAAATGACATATTCAAATAATTAAGGATGCAATCTATGTACTAAAAGTATCCAGCAGGAATGTTTGGAGGCAAGATGACTGTTTGCAGAGGTTGGGGATTGACCTAAACATTAGAAAAATTGAAAGGAACCTGCAAACTAATGGTATCATCATGCTGAAAAAATTCAGATGTTAAAATTATTGCCTGAAAATTTGAATTAGCTTTTGAGCAGTTGTACTTTCTCGGCATCATCAATGGGTGATGCCACCTATTGGTTTCATCAATCAATTTATCACCGAAAGGAGATAACCTATGTGCATACTGTGTATATTTTAGATGGCAGTTTATAGTGGCCAAACAAAAAATATATTTTATGACCGATCTTGGCAGCTATTCAGAGGACCTGTATTCTTTGTCCTATCTTGAAATGAAATTAATTAGTAGATGTAGAGGATAAGGCTCAACTGACAGAAGTAACTACTACTCACCTGCTGGTCTGACAGTGGATGCCATCTCTAATGAAAATGAAGATCTTTTGAATATGAAGATCTGTAAATTCGCACAAAAAAATCGAAGCTTAGGCATAGATCGGAATTCAAATAGCCAAATAGCATAGGTTAGGGTTTGGGCGCTATGGTTTCTCGTAGCAGTAAGGGAATAGAAGGGGTGGGCATACCTGGTGGAGCGCCCGTCGAGAGGACCTGGGCACCCGGCTTACGGTGGCGCGCTGCTCGCCGAGCAGCCGTCGTTACCGTGGGGATGCGGATAAGCAGGGCGCGGGCGCAGAGAGATGTCCCAACCTGTGCCCACAGCAGCTGGTCGCACATGCGGTGGTGGCGGCGGAGACGCGGACGGGGACAGCAAGGGAGAAGCGAATGGGGTAGGCGGTGGGTTTCTACGGAGGCCAATGTAGTGACGGCGGCGGCGGTGGCGGTGTAGACGGGGCCGCACGGGCGGAGACAGCAGGTAGGAGCGGACGGGGGAGGGTGCGGGAGACCTGGATATAGGACGCACGGTATCGCAAGTTAGAGGGGCGGACCGACGGTGCATGATGGCGGCGGCGCAGATCGGAAAAAAATGACGCCTCCAGGAGGGATCGAACCGTGAAGGGAGGCTGCGGGAGTGCGGGGCTGGCGGCGGGGGAGGATGGAGTGGAGCGCGTGATGCGGTATCGCATGGACGGGAAAGAGGAGCAATCAAAAAAAAGTTTCACCAAAAAATTATCTTACTTTTATTTTTTTTAGTTATAGGAGATATGCCCGTACGCGTGTTTCATTAGAAGAGGATATATAGCAACATAGATATGTTTTACAATGCTATGTTTATTACTAGTTTTACAATAGATACTAGTTTTACAATAGATATGTGAATATGCCCGTACACGTGTACCACTCAGTCCGATCCATTATCATAGATATGTTTATTACTATAGTTTTACAATGTTTTACAATGCTATGTTGCCCGTACACGTGTTTCACTAGATTTTGCATCCAACTAGTAATAAACATATCACACGCATTGTTCGTCTAATCGGTTGTTTAGCCCGTTTAAACATCGTGTAAACACTACACAGTGGTGCCATCATTCAGTTTAATCATCTGTTTATCCCGTTCTGTTTACCCTGTTTAATTGGCCGTTTAGCCCGTTTAATGGACTATTTAGCCTGAATAATTGCTAAACGGTAGGTGACCGACTGATTACTATTTAAGAAAACACTAATCACACGTATCGAATAAGTCGGATATAACACCTGGGATATGGGTTTATACTGGTTCATATAGGTTGTGTTTGGTTGGTTGTACTTGGCTAGCCAGGCTTAGAATCTAAGCCAGGCTAGACCAAACCTGGCTTACGCAGTGCAACCTGCTTGTGCTCGGTTGCATGAATAAACTAAGCCTGTATTTGTATAGCCAGTGTTTGGTTGCCTGACTTCTTCAATGGTATGATGACCCCGCATTATACTGGAGGTGAAGTTACCCCCTCCTTCCCTGAGTTTCTGATAGTCAGCAGCGGTCTGTTGCAGTGTTGATGCTTCAAAAACAAAATCGACAGCGGGTGCCAATGGTCGATGATAAGATTTACCAGTGGGAAAAAGTTTGCTTAGCTAATCTGAAGCATGAACACTATAAGTCAAAACCCAGCACCTGTAGCAGAGATCAAAAACCAAATTCCACATCTTCCCTTAGCTCCACAGGACCCCACTTTTGCATCAACCGATTGTACAAAATCTATTCACATTGCTAATCTACGATAGTTACCACGACACTGCTAATCTGCACTCTGCAGAACAGATTTTGTAGGAGCAGCAAGGTGATGAGAGGAGAGGAGAGCAGGTACCCCAGCGGGCGTGCCCAGTAGCTGTATGTTGGAGATCTGCACGCAGACCACGTGGGCGGCCGTACGCGCTGGAGATCTACGCCGAGTAGCTATGAACTCGAGGAACGGCGACGCACATGGGGAAGCTGAGCGGCCGGCCGAGGGGCGGATGGCTGAGCAGTGAGCACGACCTTGGCGGCAGCACGGCAGGTCGGTAGCACAGGTGATGAGAACTACGGCGGTGACCAGATGCGGGGGACTGCGTGTACGGTCGCATAGCTAAGCCTGGCTTGCGGGAAACGGCCGCCCCCGGCGGTTCCGCTAAGCCAGGCCAAGGCCCTGTCGGTGCACAAGCGAGGCCTGGCTACGGGCCTAAACAGGCTTCCAAACACCTTGCGGCTGCATAACTGGAGCCTGGATATGGGGTAGCCCACGCTACCAAACACTCTCATATAGGGTACCTTCATTGATGTGCAATGTGCGCTGGGTGTGGGAATACTGATGATTGTGGAGTATGGTATACCCTCCTTCTACTGTTTGGGGGAACCCGCTGCTCATTTTATAGTCCGAAGGTAGGGTTACAGTGGAAACCCCCCTATCAGCTAGGTTGGTTTGCTAATTTGTCACAAGAAATCTAGTCGAATCCATTAGATCTTTACAAATAGAGTCAGTTTCTAAGTCTGTCTTGTGATGCTTGTTTTGTCAAGTATTCTTATATGATTTAACAACACTGTCCTTTTAGCAGTAGTCGACATATTGGTCGACAGTGAGACATATTTAATGGCTATGTTAAATTTGAGATATGTAAAGATGGCAATGAGCACAGAATACCCGCGTACCCACAGGTAAAACCCGGCGGGCGCGTATACGGGCACCAAAGTGCATCCGCGGGCACTGATGCGGGCAAAGGTATAAACCCAACGGGCATTGGTTAACGGGTAAGAAAATAGCCTACCCGTATCTGCAAACCCGCCTTAGTTACCTGACACATGGGGTCACACCGACTCAAAATATATTAGAAGACTAGAAAGGCAGATACCATAGCATTCCATCGGATCCATCCCCACCCCACCCGTTCCCTTCCCTCCTACCGCCGCAACGCGCTAGTACGCGCCTGCGCAGTGTACCATGGCCTTCCTGCGGCCGGATCCCGCCGTCCATACCTGACACCTCCCGGCTCCAAGCTCCCCCAGCCCAGATACGACGACCCCCCACCCACCGTCCTCGGAAGCCTTGCCTTTCTTGCCCAGTTGCCCCCGGCTACGCACGGTGGCTGCGTTCCTGCGCGGCTGCGCGCCAGGCCAGCGGTCAGCACCCGTGCCCGGCTGCCCGCCACCATCCCCGGCTCTCAGGCGACGTCCCCGGCTTCCCAGTGCTGTCCCCGTCGTCTTGCTCGCCGTCCTCGCAGTCCTCGCCATCCCTTCCTGCTCCCACGACTGCGTGCTCCCGAAGTGCTCCCACGTCTGGCCCTACTCCCACACCTACTCCCGAAGTGCAGATCACGTTAGTGATAGCGGGTATGCGGGCATGCCCATGGATAGTGGGCACGGGCGTATAGTGTTGTCCGTGGCAGGTGGCGGGCATGGGCGCGGGCATAGAAATATGCTCGTGGATGCGAGAATGTAATACCTGTATCCACGGGTATTTTCCCTGTTGCCGTCTTTAGAGATATGTTAGCTCAATCTTTTAAAGGTGCACATAAACATAGAGTTTGCATGCACGCATTTATTGGTTCAGGGTACGCACGTGTTTATGAGTGTGTGTATTAATTTCGAAAAAAGAAAATTTTGCCTCGCACGGAATGCCATGAAACTTTGTGGAAGCTTCTTACAAGGACAAGATGCAATTTAGTCCTTAAGAAAGTAGGTAAACAAAGAAAAAATGAAACAGAGTCATTCATGCAAGTTTTGGCCGCAGACGACGAGATGCAAGTACAGGCGTACAGCCAGGTAGCCGGTAGGAGTAGCTTTCATCTGATCCAGTAAGTGAGAAGAGAGAGATACCTGTCGTTGCCCTGTCGCTGCCCGCGCAGGAAACGTGGAGGCCGCACAGCCGCGCATACCAGCAACCAGACGATCGATCACTGTGCATCCAAATTTGCGCTTTCTCTGGGCCTGTTCGCTTAGTGGAATTTGGATGGTTTGGAGGAACGCTGGAGAAATTTGTGAGAGAAAAACACTGTTCCGGATGAAAAAAGAAGCAGATTAAGCCGGGTTTAAGGACACGCGAACGGGGCCTCTATCTGCTGCCAACTACGGGGTATTTGATTCGATGGAAAAATTTTGGTCCTACACTTTCAGTCTTTTTTTTCATAGTGATCTAAACAGCTAAGCTAAAAGTGAATAAATAGGGTCGACTAAAGTTTTGTTCATTTGCTACTCGGGTGCAAAACTGAGCTAAAACGTCTGGGGGGCGCACCGGACACTATATAACTCCCACCCACCCACCCGTGCCCTCTCTCTGCCAAGGCTTAATTAAATGAGTGCAAATCAGTCATTATAGAATATAGCACTCAACTTTTGCCATGGATCAAACACCCACTGTTGAACTAAAGTTTAGCGTCTAAACTTTTGCCATGGCAAATGGATCCCCTAAATCGATATATGTATAACCGTATAAGCTCAGCTTGTGCCTGCGATACTGCATCCCTCCTCCCTCGGCTCGTTCAGTTAATCAGTTCTGCGGCCGGCGGGCGGGGACGTGAGCCGGCGACGACGACATGGTCTCCTTCATTCCTCTCCTAGCTCATCTCCTGTTGCTATTGCTAGCTCCACCACCGTGCCATCGATCAGAATCAGACGATCGATCGCATTACCATTGTCCACTGGAGCTGACAATGCAAATGAACCTTATCTGCTCATTTATTTTCCTCTCTGTCCTGCCCGCAGAGCTCGGTGGTGAAGATCGGGACGTGGGGCAGCGGCGACCACGGCAGCGCCTGGAGAGCATCTCCGTCCGTCATGGCATGATCGTCGACTGCGTCTCCTTCTCCTACCGGGACCGGGACGGCAAGCTGCACACCGCCGGGCCCTGGGGCGGCACCGGAGGCCTGAGCGAGGAGACCATCACCCTGGGCCCCGACGAGTACGTGACGGAGGTCGCCGGGGCGATCGGCCCCTTCGGGGAGCTCACCCACACCGTCGCCTGGCTCAAGTTCCTCACCAACCGCGCCACCTACGGGCCCTTCGGCCACGGCGATGGCACGCCTTTCAACATCCCCGTGCTCAACAACGGCAGCATCGTCGGCATGTTCGCTCGCGCTGACCAATACGTCGACGCCATTCGCTTCTACGTCCTCCCCTTCTGATTATTTTTATCTGTTCTCGGATCAATCGGTCGGTCCACCGGCAGAAGAGAGCCGCAGCTTGTTTTTGTTGTACGACGAATAGATCATGCACCCGTGCGTGCATGCTGATGATGATCCATGTCGTGTTTCTAACTTTCGATGATCCATGTATGTTCCCCATCCCGTTCTGTTGGCCCGACATGCACCACAGCTATTTGGAATAACAAAAATGATTCTTGTGTCTTTTTTCCTCTTGCTTGGATTGAGTCTGATGACTTGACTGGATAAAACACGAGGTTTTTTTTGAGATTGTAATTAACTAGTGCGACGCAGACGTTCACAACGCACGCATACTCACCCCTATGAACGCACAAAAACCCTACTCCTATGAGCACCTTCGAAAACTGGGCCTAAAGATGGCAACGGGCACAGAATACCCGCGTACCCGCGGATATCAAACCCGGCGGGCGCGGATACGGGCGACAGTGTGCATCCGAGGGCACGGGTGCGGGCAGAGTTTTAAACCCAACGGGCATTTGTTAACGGGTAAGAAAATAGCCTATCCGTATCCGCAAACCCGCCTTACCTACCTGACATGTGGAGTCACGGCCAACAAGTATATATTGGAAGACAGAAACCCTAGAATCCCCACCCGGCCACCCCAGCGCCACAACCAGGGTTCGCCCGAGCCAGCCTCGCTCCAGTCCCTCTCACCGCCTCCTCGTCGTTCCCCGTCCTCCTCACCCGCCGGTAATCCTCAGTCCTCATCCTTCCTCGCCGGTGGTCCTCCTCCCCGTCGGTTCTCCTCCTCCTCCCCCACCGGCGCTCATTCTCCACCCACCGGTGGTCCTCCTCCCCGCCGGTTCTAGGAGCTCGCGGATCTGGAGGCCGGGTCGCCGAGGAGCTCGCGGATGAAGCTCGGTCGCACCATCTCCCCGCGCCCTCTCTCCGGCGGCCCTCTGCATCTCCGCGCTCGGCATGGCAGAGCGACGCACGATGGCGGGAGTGGCGTGCGGTCGCAAGATGGCGCGTCGGCGAGCTCACCGTAGCTCGGAGGGCCGCGCAAGGAAGGCCCGTGCTGCCCACACCGCCACACGTCTCCCGGGCAATGACTGCTGGAGTGCTGGCCCCACAGGCCGCCATCTCCGCCCCCAACACCGCCGTCCTGGCCGCGCTGGACGCCATCTCCGCCCTGCAGGCCACCATTGTCTTCCCCATCTGGCGGGTACGCGGGCATGCCCGCGGATAGCGGGCACGGGTACAAGTTGCTGCCCGTGGCGGGTGACGGGCACGGGTGCGGGCACAAGATTTTGCCCGTGGGCGCGGGCGTGCGAAGCACTATCCGTGCGGATATTGCCCGTTGCCATCTTTAACTGGGCTGGCAAATCATTAATACGATATTGACGAAGTCACCACAGGCACCTCGCTAACAACGAGAACACATCGTCTATCACTGAAAACACAAATGTCATTAAATCCCGTAATATTTGCCCCCATGGGAGTCAAACCCATGACTTGAGGTGTTACTGAGGCTCTTGTAATCAACCACTAGGCGCTACACGCTCTTTCGTATCCGTTGCGCTAGGTATACTCTAGCTAGCCACTCAGCACTCTACTCTAACAATTTTAGAGTCTGCATTGGATCCAGTCTAGCTCGCCACACCATCTCATAAGACCCAGTACTACCATGCCAGGCCCATAACCAACTAATTAAGGCCTTGGGCCGAACCCATCAACACAAAAACAAGCCTAAAAGTTCATCTACAAGATTTTTTCTAAAGCTCACTCTCTAAATTATTGTTTAGAAAATCATTCGCATAAAATTTGCTTTCTATATTTTTCTACTCTCCAACATCTTTCTATATTTTGTTTGCACTCTAGAGAGTCATTCTCATTTTCTATTTTTAGCTAGCAAGAAATCCATAAGAGGTCGTTTGGATCTCTTTACTTTAGAGGAATTGAAATATACTTAATTGATTAGGCTATTTTACTTAGAATTTCGCATTCCATAACTTTTCCAAGCTCATAAATAAGCCTATCTCAAATTCATAGGGTGGGAGATGGAAATGAATTCTATAAATCACCATGCTATATTTCTACTCTCCAACTTATAGCACACTCTTCAATTGATTCCCTACAATAGAAATGCAACATACAAAGTATGTCCCTCGTATGACTAACAATAATATACATATATATTCCATATACAACCATATTAGCTTAATTAATCTATGGCTAAATTATAATTATTTGAATGAATTCAATTCCACGGATCCAAATGGGCCATAATAAAAGATGGCTATATTTAGATAACCAAATAAAGAAATTGTTGTTGGGTTTTTTTCACCAAAATCTCTATTCATAGCAATTAGGAAGGATATAAAAAGTCTCTTGGAGTTACTCTAATATGTTAGAACTGTCTTCACTTTATAATCCTTCCCACTAAAGATGGCAACGGGCAATATCCGCGCGGATAGTGGTTTCGCACGCCCGTGCCCACGAGCAAAATCTTGTGCCCGCACCCGTGCCCGTCACCCGCCACGGGCAGCAACTTGTACCCGTGCCCGCTATCCGCAGGCAAGGCTCGCCCGCGGGCATGCCCGCGTACCCGCCAGATGGGGAAGACAATGGTGGCCTACAGGGCGGAGATGGCGTCCAGCGCGGCCGGGACGGCGGTGTCGGGGGCGGAGATGGCGGCCTGTGGGGCCAGCACTCCAGCAGTTGTTGCCCGGGAAACGTGTGGCGGTGTGGGCAGCACGGGCCTTCCTTGCGCGGCCCTCCGAGCTACGGCGAGCTCGCCAACGCGCCATCCTGCGACTGCACGCCACTCCCGCCATCGTGTGTCGCTCTGCCATGCCGAGCGCGGAGATGCAGAGGGCCGTCGGAGAGAGGGCGCGGGGAGATGGTGTGACCGAGCTTCATCCGCGAGCTCCTCGGCGACCCGGCCTCCAGATCCGCGAGCTCCTGGAACCGGCGGGGAGGAGGACCACCGGTGGGTGGAGAAGGAGCGCCGGTGGGGGAGGAGGAGGAGAACCGACGGGGACGAGGACCACCGGCGAGGAAGGATGAGGACTGAGGAGTACCGGCGGGTGAGGAGGACAGGGAACGACGAGGAGGCGGTGAGAGGGACTGGAGCGAGGCTGGCTCGGGCGAACCCTGGTTGTGGCGCTGGGGTGGCCGGGTGGGGATTCTAGGGTTTCTGTCTTCCAATATATACTTGTTGGCCGTGACCCCACATGTCAGGTAGGTAAGGCGGGTTTGCGGATACGGATAGGCTATTTTCTTACCCGTTAACAAATGCTCGTTGGGTTTAAAACTCTGCCCGCACCCGTGCCTGCGGATGCACTCTGTCGCCCGTATCCACGCCCGCCGGGTTTGATATCCGCGGGTACGCGGGTATTCTGTGCCCGTTGCCATCTTTACTTCCCACATCAATTTATGATGTGACATTAAACCTAACAATATTTCCGTCACATATCGATCAACTATTTCTATCAGACACAACTGACGAGACCTCGCGGAAGATGCTATCCTCAGGCCCTAATTCTGATTCTCCACGTCACATATAACCCGTGTAACTATCTGAAGACACTCACAGATAAACAAGGATATTTCCGTTGCCATCTGTCACCTTTTTTTTATCTAGTGTGACCTGCATACGTTCTCTACTGCTCCCATCAAGAACACTTATTATCAAGCCGATTCACGTTCATAACAATGGCTCAAACGACACTTATTATTGTCATGTCATGGCCTTTGCTCAAAGCATGGTCCTCCAAGGGAACTTATGAAAAAAAAAGTGGCTTGTTGCTATATTGGTTATCTTGGCTTGATCTGATAGCATTTAAATGATCAGGCCTCTCGCGCCCTTCAGTAAACCTGTTGACACAAACAATAAGTATGTGTTTGGTTCTTTGGATGAAGTGGGATGGGACGAGCAATTTCTTTTTTAAGATGTTTGGTTTGAAGTACTAGTCACCTCATTTGGGACAGAGTCATCTCCTTTGAGAATATTCCCTGGAAATCATCCATACCGGGTGTGCAAGGAGGCCTTTTTTTTCTATCGGCTCCAAAAATGTACATCAATTTAGGGTGCATTTATGTGGTTGAAACGTTTCCATTTCTCACAAAATATGCAAAATCGGTTCCAAACGGTTTTATCAGATGAAGAATCAAAGCTCAAATGTTTCGCCTTTGTCCAGGTGACTAGGCTCGAAATACTGATCGAATGGTTTTGCATGGTTCTGCTCCTGCTCCCATTTCAATTCTCCTTTTCTTTTGATGAAAATTACAGCCACTACCACCCTACCTTATCCACTCGAGCGGATGGCTGCTGCTGTCTGTGACCGCACCGCTCCAGGTAGTCGCCGCCTCCCCTGCGCCCCTAGACGACAACCTCTCCCCACGCCCCTCGACCTTGCAGACCACAACCCCTCGTAGCTACCATACGTCGACCTTGCCAGGTTATCACCCAAAGCCGCCATAGACGACCTCACCAGGTCATCGCGCGCCCGAAGTCTCCATGACCATTGACCTTGCCGGGGCACTTTGGCCTATTCCACCATATTCTCCTCTTTCAGAAGTTGAATCTAGATAGCTAGTCAAACTGTTTCAGTAAACGATTCTGTTTAGAAAGTTTCTCCAGAAAATTTGAATTTGTAATGTTTCTCCTAGAATTTGGATTCCTACCAAACATACCCTTAGTTTTGTTCTGAGTGAAACTTCTCTCACTTTGATCAAGTATAAAGAAAAATGGACCAACAATATCAAATTAGTTTTGTGAAATCCTTGAACATATCTTGATTCTGCTTTTGTTTAGGATTGTAGGTGTTAATATATTTTGTATAAAATCTAATTTTTAAAGCTTTATTTAATACAAAATAAAAATGACCTATGGTTTGGAATAGAGGGATTACATTAAAGTGAAGAAAATACATTTTTTAAAAATTTATGTTTGGATAGATTGTAAGGTCGAGGTATGGCTAGGCAAGTCCTAATGAGTTTTCACTGGTGGTTGCACTAAGTGGTTTGCCTCATTTTCCAGATACGGCTATTTAAGGCGATAACCTCTACATTATATTTCTAGAGACGGTTGGAGGGTCTATGAAAAATGCCTGCTTTCAAAGGTGTTTGGCAGCCACATCTAGGAATGTATTGTAGCATCTATAGAACAAATTTAATAGTAGTGATGGATATAGCATCATGTGCGTGAATTAGATTGTATAGTGCATTTTTTTGTGATGTGGCAAACACGTAAATAGGAGAGAGAAGGAAGCTTCATATTCAAGATACATGTTTGTTATGATATCTTTTATTTTAGCAAAAATATAATGGCATAGGTCCCACTACTAGGTTGTCGCAAAAAAAAAGGTCCCACTACTAGGAACTGAAATTTCCCTATTAGTACAAAACTGACACGGAAATACTATGAAATACCGATAGGAAAAATGCGAAAATCGATTTCCCAGTCGAGTTACCGACAGAAATGCACCGATAGATCAAAAGCGACAAAAATAGAAAAATTTCCTATCAGTAGACTAATTTCTCTATTGGTACACCAATTTTTTCATCGATACGATGTCGATAGGGGGGGGGGGCAGCTAGGTCTACAATTATATCCATATCACAAGTAACCGACAGGGATATTGAAATTCATAGAATAATCTCAAATTTAACTTGGATAATATGTATAGCTGGAAAATTGACTTAACAAATCATATTACACAGAGACCACATGGCTAGATTCAAATGACAAGTATAAAAAAAACAATCCATGTCGATAATTATTAAGTTCAGAAATGGCACCAACAATTAGAAATAGCATTTGTAAACCGGCATAAATCCTCAACTTTGTCCAAAGAGTAATAATCTACTCTATAATCTATAAAAAAAATATTGAATACGTTGATGTTTTAGCAAACAATCTAGCAGTTGTATATCATTAACGCTTATCTTGCACTAATCATCTTTGAAGACTTGCATCAATAGGGTTCATACTCGTTGAACAAAACCTGTAGTGGAACATTGTACTGTTAGAGATTTTACAAATTATAAGAGTTGAATAATCATGACAACAATTAGGAGCAGATATACTTGTCAAGTGAAAATAATTTTTGGAAAAAGATAGTTAAGTAATGTCTCATTTCTAACATACGGTCATAAAATTTATGGCTCAAGAAGAAGAGAGAATCGCACCAAGCGTTTCAGCATTAGACCATCAATGATGCATAAACATTACCAAATATTTCTGCAGCTACTCTTACAATTGAAAACAACTATGCAAGACGATCACTCATCATTGGAGCAACGGACAGAGAAATGTTCAATTTCCATGTGTATTTTTATCGTAACAGACAGGGAAATATTTTTTTGTGTGTGTGTGTGTTTTGTCAAAACCAACAGGAAAATTTGTATTTTTCAATCGATTATCATGCCTGTATCGATAGGAGTATTTCCGTTTCAGTAGTGTCCACTCTTATAGACACAACATCACAACATCTAACTATTTTGGGAGCTTCTATGAATATGCTATGCATTTGAGGTATTCTCTCTATATATCAATTTAATGGCATCTCTATGATACATGGCAGTTTCAGATACTCATTCCATCCTGATGAAATGTAAGTATATTTTAGTAAGGAAAAAGTCATATGTACAAAATAGATATATTGTCATTTGCTAAATATTCAATATCATCTTAGAGGCATTTAAATAATATACAAATCTATTAAAACAAGTTTCATGTCCTAAACTTACATACATTTTGATTAACTGTTGATGAAATTTTATAAATTTTGACATTTTTCTATACAAAATACATTTACCATTCTGGGATGCTGGGAGTACAATACTATAATACTTTACAATGTAAATTACCCTTTAAGAGCCAGATTGACTACCGGTCCTCTTCGTTTGTGTTTTATGAAACTTGGCCCCCACGGAAACAAATCGGTCGATCGTTAGCCGTTTTCTTTTCGCGCCCGTCAAGCTCGTGGCCTGAAGATTAAACATGCCATGTGTTTCATCAAAAAAAAAAATATGACATGTGCATCGCGTCGAATTGGTCGCCCTTGTCAACTCAAACCATGGGTGCTATTAGTTTATATATGGCGCATCTCCTTGAGATCTGGTCACGATGCGGGAGGATCACATACACGCTGCTTGTGATCACATACTCCAATATATTATTAAAAATAAGTTAAAGTGTTCATTATATTATCTCTATCACTTGTGAAAGTGTCATTCTAGGTTTGGACTAAGTCGAACTTTTTTAAATTTGACTAGATTTATAGATAATATTATCAAAGTCTATATCTCCAAATAGATTATAAAAAATATATTTCACAATTTATCTAATAGAGGTGCGAGGCACAGAGAAGGGGCAGATGTGAGGGGGCCAAGTGGGGTGGGGACTGTGGGAGTTGCTAGGTTTTTTTTCCAATTATATAGTTCGAGGGAGTTAATAGGCCGAGATAGACCAAACGGGCTTCTACATAGGTGGATATAATACAAATATTTTCATTGGTTATGAACCATTGGTGAAAACCATCTCTATTTTTACTGTATTACGAAAACCGACAGTGATATATTACCACAAACTATTTTTACTGAACCAACGGTGAAATTATGTTTGCGAAAATGTTTTATATAGTAGTGGTAGAGCTAATATTACTATACAGGCAATGCTACGCTATTCATTTTACTTAACAGAAGATAATACCTCAAATAGGTCTCATGGAGTCGCTGCTAGAGCGCCGCCGCCGCCCCGTGCCTCCATCGCCGCTGGTCTCCCTCCCTCCCTCCTCCGGCATATTGCCGGAGGCCGGAGGAAGTGGGGATCCATTGTTTTTAATAAGTTTGTCTCGTAGATTGAGTCTATAGGGTTACGGTCTCTTCATACTAAATTTTTTGGTTTTGGGGATTTATCTCCTCCTCCTCCTCCTCCTCCTCTCCGGCGACGGCGAGAGGGCAGGGTGGAATCATTTTTCCTATGGCGGCTCTGTTCAAGATGAGGACGACAACTATGACGTTAGCATCCTCATCAGTATGACATGGAGACTTTTATTTTCGAACGACGATATCAAGGCGGAGTTGGTGTCGCCGCCATGGAATAATTTTTTCCAGTCTCTTCTCCGTTTTATCGTGTTTAGATCTGCCCATGATGAAGGACTAGCGAGAATAAGTTTCAGATCAGTCTTCTTCATTCTTCGGTGGCAGAAAGAAGAAGGAAGACACTAGAAAGAAGTTTCTCAACTCTGCCTACATGAATGTTGGTTGTCGTTCGTTGGGTATCTGTTCTCAGGCCTTTTGCCGAGTGTTTGCCTGTGCGGACATCTATACTGCAAAGCGTCGTACAGGTTTGGTTTTGATATTTGGAGCTATATTCACCACGTGGGTACAATTTAGATGAAAATCAGTTTCTGGATATTTGTGTAGTCCAGAGTACTTGTAACGTGTTTGATGTACCCGGTTATTATCTAATATAATTCTTCTTTCATCGAAAAAAAAATAATATTATTATACGTCGTCTAATTCAGAAACAGCTGTCGCCGGAACATGCATTTTGCATGCATATATACCTACTGACGGCGGCAGCAATTTATATTATCGTCCATAATAATCTCCGCAACTCCGCAAGAGCATCAGAAAACCTTGGCAGGCAGGAGGATCGGAGCTTGTGCTCTATAAATACCCTTTGCTACTACGGTTGTGATTGCTTAACCGATTTGTGCTGTGCTATACATACTTGTATAAAGGAAATGGTACGCGATATGATCCATCGAATCCCTTTCCCTTGTCGACTTGGGAAAAACAACGATGGAAATTAATGCTCTGATTCTTACATGCGATCCATCCAACTGCAGGGTGTGGTCAAGATTGGGCCATGGGGTGGCGAGGGAGGACGCGACTGGGACATCCCGACGACGCCGCTGCGCTTGGAGGCCATCACCGTCTGCAGCAGCCCCGCCGCCGTCGACGCCATCTCCTTCTGCTACTGGGACGAACAGGGCAAGAAGCACAACGTCGGCCCGTGGGGTGGGAACGGCGGCGACCCTTACGTGGTGAGTGCATATATGCAGATGAACTGCAATTCTTGTTCTTGATCCAACCACCTTTGCGCATCACAGATTCGTCTTGAGCCGTCGGAGTTTCTCAAGGAGGTCTCGGGGACATTCGCGTACATGGGCACCCAGCCAACGGATGCCTTGACGTCGCTCACCTTCGTCACCAACCGCAGAAAACATGGTCCTTTCGGGGACGTGGACGGGACCCCATTCAGCGTCCCGGTGGTGCACGGCGGTGGCAGCATCGTTGCTCTGTTCGGGCGCGGGTGGGATTACATCGACGCCATTGGGGTCTACGTTCGTGCCTGGTAAATACCAAGACAGACAGTCTGTTTCATATCGGTGCTGCTAGAGATGCTCTTGCTCATTTTTCTCGTTTGCGTGCCCGCAAGTAAAGTAAATACTAGTAAACCTGCACCGGCGGCAACGTGCAAACAGTGAAAATAAGATTAGAGCAGTGACAAAGTACAAATTTGTTTGATTTCTCTGTTTGCTGTTGTGGTTTCTGTCAGTACACCACATCCAGGCGTACCTGAAGCCAAGGAAAAGGAACAGGAAGAAGTATAAGAATGTGCGGATGGCTGGGCCGGAATGGGCCTGTAACACTTGCTCTGTAAAGCCCAGTGGCTAGGGTAGTAGTATAAGAGAGGGAAGTGGAGGATTCTGCAATCAACTTTACCCTAGACTCGAACTCAAACTCCGGTACCCTGCCGGTTCTCTCTCTGCCTTCCCCTGCTCCTGCTTCTTCCTTCCCCAGCTCCGATTTCTATCTACGCCGGATCACCGGCGTTGACAGTTTCACTGTACGTTTTCATGCTGATACTTCAATGGACTTCAAAATTTGATATAGAACCAGGGCTTGTTCGGCGGTACTCACAACTCACGACAGCGCAAGGGATCGACTGAGTTTATCCCTCTTATCACCCAATCCCCTTCCATCCATCAATCCATGTGGGTTAATCCCATGATTCCACATGGTCAATTTTACTGTTGTGCATGAATTGGATTGACTTACTGTATTCATGTTCGCCCTCGCGGTTTCCATGACAGACTCCAACCACCTCACGAACTCTTGGGTTAGGGTAAACCATACTTCTACCCACTATCTACAAACTGGGATCGGCGAGACCCCTTGTTCCGGTGCTTGGGCATCTGTTTTTACGAAGAATAGAGGAAAACAAGGAGTATTGCGATGCTTTTGCAGATGACAGGACGAGCTAACAGTTGGACAGGCCGGGCTTATTGGGCCTCGTGGAGTCTGACGAGAACGAAGCCCAGGCAGAAGGCGAATAGGTGCATGCGTTCCTGAATATTTCGATTCAGTTCTCCGCCGTGCTTCTAGTCTGACAATTAGCTAATGTTTTATAGTTTAATTTACACCATTCTTTGATTAGTAGCATAACACTAACTAAGCATCGGATTGTTCGGAGTAAGAGTTATGCCTAAAATACGGAAGTGTGTCGTGTTGAAAATAGTGACACTTATACTCCAATGACCAATGCTACCAATCTGATGGTCACGGGAACAATCCGATGGTCGCAGGAACAACCCGATGCTCACAAGGCAAAATGGAAAACAGGGTAACTTATCTCGGATGCTTATATTCCGATGGCCATAGGAGCAATCCGATGCTCACAAAAAAAGTGTGAAACGGTTAGTCGACATGACACCACCTGATTGTTCCGATGGTAGGCATAGAAACATTCAGATGCTCACGACTAGTAACAATTAGTTTTGGATGTTGGGGCTAATATACACCATTGCTTGGCCTACATTCAAGCCACCTCCAAGATATAAATAGGACCTCACCCCTCACTTGTGAACACACACTTGAAGCTTTAATTCTTTCGCATTCTTGTAGTAGTGTCGTCCCTTTGGATGCATAGAGAGGGCAAATTTATTTACTGGATCTTTGCTTGCATCAAGTTTTTTTAATGTTCGCTTGCTTCTTTATTTTCATTTTGTTTATTTTTCATGATTTTTTATATTTTCTATTTTTTTGTTACATTTGTTTTTTTTTTTTTGCTTTCTCCGTTGTGGGGTTATCCTAATTCTTTAATTCTACTAGCTCACTGATGTTTGTTATCCTCATTCTTCGATATGCTTATCATTTCTCTTTGTCCCTCATAAGGGATGAGAAGATAAGGCTCCTAGTAGCGGAAATTAATTTTTTTAACTTTTTATTTTTTAAGGCTCCTTTGGACACGACTTGCCCTCAATCTGGTGCACTAGGAAGCCTCTTCTTCATATTATACTAATTCTTCCATGTTGCTAGAGATACTAGCAAGAAAGACCATTGCAGCAACACTAGAGACGCTGGCTTGGAATCTTGATCAACCAAGCGATGATCCAACAACTTGATAAGAGACCTGCAATTCATCAAATAGCAGAGGCAAATATGCACTAACTTGAGTAAGATCGTCTAGGGCTTGTTTCAACAGAGAGACATGAAACACCAGATGAATAGAATTGGATGTTGGCAAGTCATGGCCATAAGCAACATCACCAATTTACTCCTTCACAGTTAGCTGATGATTAGGGGAAGCACCAACCTAGCTCAAACAACCGTCTTGAGGGAACTTGTGAATATGACCACTTAGGTGAGGTAGAAAGGGAGACAAAGAGGAAGGATATGTATTGAAATGTACTCCGCAAGTGTAGGAAAGTATGACACAAGGCTTAAATCATGGAATAACCTTTAGAAAGGAAGATGTTCGGGATGCTTGTGCCGGTGTTGCTATATTTAGAAGAGAAGTCGTTTGAGATTGATCAAGGAGAGTTCAAGAGTTTGAACAACAATTAAGTGATTGTGTTAACTGTCAACATCTTAGGTCTTTCCTTGATTTAAACCTCATGTCATACTTTTCTATACTTGCTAAGTGTATTTTAATATACTCATCCTTTCTCTTTGTCCTTCTTGCTACCTCACCCATGTGGTCAACCGATTTAGGAGTCGGAGTTCTCTGAAGATGGTTTGAGCTTGGTTAGTACTTTACCCAATCAGCTTCCTGTGAAGATGGGGTCATCTTCCACTGGAGTTATTTAATTAAAGTCTATGTAATTTTGTTTTAGACTCTCGGGTTATTTTACAAAGTTATGCTTTTGCAAATAAATATTGTAATGTAATGTATTACCTTACATGTATGAATAGATTTAATTGACCAAAAAAGATTTCTGCATATGATTTGCGTTCGATGTTGTCTTCAAAACCGGAAGTATCACTAGCCTATTACAGAATTAATTAATTAATTAATTAATGCTCGTGGACAAGTCTCACAGCTGTTAAGCACCTTGCTCTCCCCGCATCATAGGATGGGCTTCCTCAATTGCGTCACTCAGGGCCCATGAACTTCAAGTTGGGCTTTTGGTTTTTGATGGGTCCCTAATTAATATGCAGTTCTCCTACCATATATGCAAATACCGGTTTCTCCAAAAAAAAACCTGCTATTCTTATAAACAACGGTAAAGCTGGGTCAGGATGTCCGTCCGTCCCCACCTGTCCAGACACGGCCTCTAGATGCGCAGCTGACCGACCCAACGACCCTCTCAAATCTCCTCGTCCGTTTCTAATAAAAAATCGCTCGTCGCTCCTATCCGCTCACCTGCCACCTCCGAGGAGCAGCGCTCAGCACACTGGACTGTCGGCCCTGCCTGCCGACGCGGTGCCCGGCCACCTCTGAGTCGCAGCGCTCGGCTCCCAGCCCTGCCTGCCAGGCGCGATGCTCGGCCACCGGACTGCCGGCCCTGCCTGCTAGGCGTAGCGTGCGGCCGCCTATGAGCCACGGCTGCCCTCTGCCTCCCTGCCGCGTTGCGTGGCTGATGCCTCCCTGCCGCCTTGCGCAGCCGCTGCCGCCGGCCCGCCGCCTACAAACGTTGCCGGGCCGCTGGCTCTGGCGAATTCCACACATCGATGAGCCACCATTCTCCCAAGCAACAAGAAGATGTTGCGGTGTGCCAAAAATGCATGTTGCAAGCGTATGTTTCATGTGTTTCAGGTATTTTATAGGTATGTTGCAATTGTTTCATGCGGATATTACAAAAGTAGATCGAGATGCTTCATATGTTGCAATGGTTGTACACGGATGTTGCAAAGATATGTTTCCAATGTTTCATCTATGTTTTCGGATGTATGTTGCAAGTGTGTTTTATCTGGATGTTGTATACGTTTTTACGCATATGTTGCAAGTATTTATCTAGATATTGCATATGTTTTGCAATGGTTGTCAAGTGTTTTCCAGATGTTTTCTTGCAAGTGTTTCAGAAGCATGTTTCAAGTGTTTCATCTGCCTACAGACATATGTTGCAAGTGTTGCATCCCGATGTTTCAAAAGTAAATCGAGTGTTGCATCTCCCTCTTCGCTTTTTTGATGCCTCGTCTTGATGTCTTCTCCTCCTCTGGGTGTCGGCTGGGCATCCTCCGCGCCCCTACTCTTCCTGATGCTGGTGACGTTCGGGGCGGTGCAGGAAACTTGCACCAGAAGGGCCAAACAATTTGTCAAGAATGTTTTTTTAACTGCCACGGGGGAGGGCAGGGGAGGGGACGGGAGGGGGGAATCTCCACCTAAATAGAATTGATATATAAACAACAGCTTCGTTTTGGAGGAAAATTTTGAAAGAAAACGAGGCAAAACCCTTGTCTTCCACTCAATTATTATAAAGTGTGTAGTGAACACTGAACACGGAGTACACATACAGATACATCGTCTTTTACAGCATAATCCACGTGGTAAAGCATTTCTGTTAAGTCATCAAGATGTCTTGTTGATTATTATTATATTTATATATTGTATGCAATATATGTGTGATGCTGATGTTGGTCTGACGATTGATTCCAGTTTCCAGGTGCCCATTAGGCATTAGCCCATACGGCTTTTTTGATCTGCTCCTGAGGAGTTCACTTGTGGTGGATCAGCCGGTTGCGGAGCTCGACGACGTCCACCTCTTCGAACCGGTTCTCGGGGACCCAGCAGCCCGTCTTGGGGTCTCTCATCCAGAACTTGTCCGGCTTGTTCGCTGCCCTCGCGGCATCCGCTGCCGCGACGTCCGTTTTCGCCGTCGCCACTGCCGCAGCAGCAGAGGCTTGTTGAACATGGACCGCCCTCGCGTAGACGCCGTAGCTCCGCCGGCTTTGCATGCACGCACGCACGTCAAAAATGTCAAATGAATGCATGTTAATATGTGTTATGCAATCAACATGCACGCATTAATGAACAAGTGCGATGCTAATTAATTCGCCAAAGAAAGAAAAATGATGTGTGCTATACATACATATATATTTAGGACAGTGAAGAACTGAAGGAATTACCTGACGAGGCCGGACACGGCGCTGCCTATCTTCGACATTGTCACAGTAATCCAGGAGACCTAGAAGATATATACAGCTAGTTTTTTCTATTTGTCTTGGTTGTGAGTTGTGAGTCAGGGGCGCTGGGGAAAGATGTGCATTTTATAACCGGTGAGGAAAGGAAGTGGCACATGGAATATAGGAAGAGGCCGGTCGAACCTTAGCAAAAAGCTTTGGGCAAGGGGAATTTTTTGGTTATTCCAGGTTCAGCTGGCCTAATTTCTGGTGGATCGCTACCGCTATATGCCTGCCTGATTACTTGACTGGGGTGACCACATTCCTTTATAACTTTTTGTACGTATCACAAAAACGTGAACCTCGATCACCCATGCCTTTCGGTCTGGCTGGCAAACCTCAATAATATAATATAATATAATATAATATAATATAATATAATATAATATAATATAATAGTATTAAAAAGGTACGAGCATCTGAATAAAGGCAAACGGTCGGCGAAGCGAATTTTTCTTTTTGATCCGTGCTGTGCGAACATACATTCATTCTGCCTGTTTTTTTTTCACGAACATGCATAGCCCGTTTTTCATTAATCAGATAGGAATACGTTAGTACAAAAAATAGAGTTACACGACATGGCTATGAGAAAGCCCTCGTAACACAAATAATAAACCATCAAATTAGTGGTAAATGACATGCTAGAACAAAGCAAAGAAACAAGAAAAATTTCTACAAATTAATGTATGTGAAGATCCTATACTATTGTAAGCCGCACTACACACACAAACATCAAAAAATGTATTGCCTGACCCTATGCACACCTGGACCATGCCTAACTACATTGCGCCTGCGATATTTCAGACGAATGATGCCGCCTGTAGATCGACTTTACGTAATTGGGAGAATGTGATACCTTCGATTGACTCCTTCCCCTTTTCATATGGAGACTTGGAGGAGAGACACCTAGACAAGCCAATTAGGTTGAAATACTAGTCATTAAGGTGCATCGTCTACACACTTTTTTTGAGAAATTGTCGTCCTTTATTAGCTAATTATAGAATTACAAACACTATCAGATGGCGACTAGCGATAACAACCACACATGTCTACCTAGAGCCGGAGAAACCGAGCTCTTCGCTGGTCTATGTGCGTCCCCGTTAGAGCTCCTCCCTTCATGAACAATCTCAATATGAGGGAAACTCGCCTTCCTCGCCTTAGAGAATGTTTGGATGCCGGCCATCAAAAGCCACACCCCATGTGCGGTATGTGGCGAGCCATAGAGTGTGGCATAAGAATTGCTCGCTAGAGAGTGTGGCAAGACTACAGAGAGCAAAATGTATGTACACCTGTGGCTGCCAACGTTGGATTCCCATCCAAACAACGGAGAGAAAATTTGTGGCATGCTGCAGCTGTGGCTGGCAAGCTGAGGCGGCCAACCAAACAACCTCTTAATCTCCTGAACTATTGGAGCATACTACCCCATCCTCTCTCCTCGGATACACTTCGCTGTATTAACACAGTCACTCTCGCCATCCTAATCTGAAGTATTAGATGCAAACATGCAAACTATTTTAGAAACATACTCCCTCCGTCCTATAATATAGTGAATTCTAGCATTCAAAATTTGTCCTCAAATATAATGCATTCTAGATGACAAAAACCAGTTTTGTATTCAATACTTTCTATTTATTAACCAATCACCATTAATCATGTTGATGATAGCGTCTGATTAGGAAATAAAATGAGGGTACATATGTTTTTTATGTTCTCCGTTACTTTGTCTTAAAATTCTTAGAATGCAATATATTACAGGACAGATGAAATATTTGATTATTATTCAAAAAAGAGTAAAATCCACTTGGGTTCATTGGTTCACCAACCATCGTAGACCTAGGGCCATAATGTGGCCGCTTGTCCAGTCTACTTAGGCCCAACTTGGCCCTACCCTTTAGTGTCCGGGACCACGCTGTGCCCTCTTGTTCTGCCATGTGTCGCTTCCCGAGCAATTAGCCCCTTATTTATTTTCTAAATAAAAATATATTAATTTTTTATAATTAATTACTAATTCATACGAACTCCAAAAAAATATGATTCTTGTATCAAATTTTTAAAGTAAGCTCTAGATGTCGGATCTAAGTAACAAGTGCTTTTGGATTCCTTACATTAAGTAACAAGCCACTGCTCCTAGGGTTGCCGCCACCATCGTGGAGGTTAATTTACAGACTCCCAGGCCGGGAGTCCGGGCGGAAGGCGATATCTTCGGCGGCAGCGACAGAGGACTCTGGCAGAGGCAAAGGCCATGATCCCAATAACGGCGGCTACCCTATGGGCGGCGGAGGCCTTGGAATCCGGCGAAGCGGAAGCGGATCCTGTCGCACTCGTGTCTGATTGGCTAGTTCTGATTGGACAGCGGCGGATGAAGGTGGGCTAACCGATGACACATGGCGTTTAGCTCACTTGAAGCGGATAAAGATGGCAGCAACGGAGGTTCTCAGCGATGGCGCACTAGAGGCGGCGGCGACTTGACGACTTCCACTAGCCGAATCTTGCCGTTTCATGAGAGGATGTCGGGAAGCAGAGGTGTGCCGAGGTCGCTCTTTTGGTTTTGTGTTCTCCTCTTTGTTGAGGTGAGTTTAAGTACTCATGTATTCTATTTTTGCTGTATATATCCTATGTGGATATAGAGGCCGGATTAATTAATCCATTATCTAAAAAACATTCACTTGTATTGATTTTTCATATGTTATATATAACCATATGCTTGATCCGTTATCATATTAAATACGACCTAGTTTTTCAGAATAATTTTTTATAAAGTGTATTTAATTTACCTCCATCGTGGCTGCCGTGACGTCACATAGACAGTTCAACATGTGTCCCGTCAGCTAGAACCGCTCAGAGAGGTAAATCAAGCCGTTTCAAAAAGCTAATGGAGCCTTAAAAAACTGATTTTCCGGTTGAGAAAGGTAAATCGGACTCTCATGGTACGGTGGTTGAGGATGTTAAATGGACTTTTTTTCATCGAAATCCAGGACGAGCAAACTTGTTCACCGGCCGGTGAATCGAGCCCGATGCCAGCTTCTGTATCTTTATTCCATGCGAAATGGACGTGATCGCTGACGGTTGTTTGCGGGCATTTGCAGCATCCGTGCAAATGGCCAGTGGGCTTAGCAGATCGGCGGCCCACTCCAAAACGCCAGCACAGGGTCTTCCTTGATGGGCTTGCCAACAAGGCCGTCGCTGCTTGTATACACACTCTGGTCGCTTGGCGTCCACCTCAGCTCTGACTGACTGAACATCGACCAAGGCACCAAGATGCCTGGCAAGTGGCGTGGCAACTGATGAGGCAACAAATATTTGGTTGGCAATTCAATGGAGAAGAAGAGAGGAACTGAGACGCTGAGGTAAGATCGGTGCCTTTGGACTTTGTGGAGGCGTCTGGTGTCATGCCAACTTCATCGTCGTTACATGTCGCCGGTGCTTCGGCGCCAAATTTGGCAGCATTTGACGTTGGTGGCAGCAGAACCCAACCCACCCGACTCTGGTGTCTGGTTGTGGTGGTGGTGGAATTGGAAACCCACGTAGGCAGGGATCCAACGTTTTCATCTCGCATCACGATACTCATCAGATCCTCAATCAAATGGCAAAGGGGGAGCAAAATTCTGAGGCAAACATCAATTCCAGCTGCAAAGTGAACCACAAGGATGCTAATCTTATTTCAGGAAAAAAGGGCACCAAGGCCACAATGATCATTATTCATTCAACGAGCGACATCCCATCCAGGAAACTAAGGGAGCACCACAACCCGACTCCACACAGCACCACCGTCCCAACATCCCTCTCATCCGACTCAACCCAAACTACCAACAATTCAGATCAGACTACTAATAAAACCAACACCCGGATCAATGATGGAACAAGACCTTGACAAGGTAATAACAATTCTTGAAGGGAAGAGCAGCAACGAACGCCCGCCGCCTAGGAAGAAAAGCAGACTCTTTTTTCGCCTCCGGGTCAGGGGAAGGAAAAAACACGACTCCAAGTGCTCCCTTTCGCTCATCAGGTCTCCAGCCGCCACGCGCGTCACTTGCTGGAGGGCTCTCCCTCCACGGCCAGCGGCACGGTGCTGGCCATGGTGCGGTACTTGAGCGCGTACAGCATCTCCAGGTACCGCCGGGTCTCGCGCCGCTCCAGGTTGGACACGTACTTCCAGAAACCGTACACGCCGGTCAGGGTCATCAGCCTCTCCGAGTACAGCTTCCAGGTGTATCTGCATCAAAACACAACACATCACAGGTGAGCACATCAAAATAGTTGCCATGGAAAATTTCCACATCGGTGTTCTATGCAAGCTGCATACTTCTCCTCAATACGCTGGAGACCGCCCTGGGAGATCTTGTTCCAGTGGCTCGAATCCGTCTGGCACTTCTCAAAGAAGTCCACGAGCAGGGCCGACGCCTTGTCGCCCTGGTACGGGTCAATGTGGAAGCCAGACACGCCGTGCACGATGATCTCAGCCGGACCACCATAGGCGGTGGCGAACGTCGGCAGGCCGCAGGTCATGGCCTCAACCACTGTCAGCCCAAAAGCCTCGTAGAAAGCAGGCTGTGCACACAAACAGTCACCAGCACGGTCAGAACAAACAAACGAACGAATTCGCAACCAAGACATGGATCTTTCCACGATGGCAAATGGTGGTTACCTGCACGAAGGCGCCCTTGGTGTCGCCAATGTAGCGGTACAGCTCACCGTTGCGGACACGGTTCATCTGGGCGGAGATCCAGCGGATGTGCCCATTCAGGTTGTACTGCTCGATGAGGTCAAACATCTTCTTGAACTCGGCCTGCTCTTCCTTGTCCTTGGAAGGGTTGCCATGGTCACCGCAGACAACCACAAGGTTCACCAGCTCCTGCAGGCGCTTGTTCCGGCCATACAGCTCCACCAGACCAGTCAAGTTCTTGACGCGGTCAAGACGAGCCATGGAGAAGATGATTGGCTTGTTCCTGTCGTTCAGCACAAACCTGCACAGGCATTTATATATATATATATATACAGTCAGATAACCAGCAATAAATTAATGTGTCACGCACAGTACTTCTTGAGCAAGGTATGAGCTGGTCGATTCTCACTTGTGCTCGGTGTTCTCGGTTTGGCTGTACAGGAGCTCCTCAATCTCCGGGTGGAGGGAGGTCAGCCTCTTGTGTGACTCAGTGTATGGGAAGTAGATAGACAGGTCCGCACCAGGAGACACAATGTTGAACTTGGGGTCAAACACATCAATACCATGGACAACGCGGTACAGACCAGGCATTGTGAATGCCATGTGTGACTCGTACTGACCGACGGTGTCCTTGCTGAAAACCCAGAAAATGGCATTAGATCATGGAAATTTAACAGCATGAACAATACTTGTTGATATATAAATTACTTACTTTCCAGCAATCTCTTGGAAGGTACTTGTGATAATGAAGTCAGCATGGTTCATAGCAATCAAGTCAGTGGTGAACTGGCACGAGAAGTGGTAGTGGTCCTCAAACTTCTTCCAGTAGAGGTCAGAGTTAGGGTACTTAGTTTTCTCAAGGGCGTGGGCAATGGTACACTGCATATCAAGGAAAAGGGCAACATTAGCAATGAGCAGGAGGTGATAACAAAAAATATTTCCAATTGAAGCAGTTAAGAGCCCATACGTGAGTAACACCCATCTTGTGCGCAAGCAAACACGCAACAAGGTTTCCATCACTGTAGTTTCCAATGATCAGGTCAGGATTGGCCTGAAGCTCTCCAGCAATCTCATGTGCCACATCCTACCAGCAATTCAAAAAAGAGTCAGCAAGAACTTCATCTTTAACTAGCAAATCAATAGTAGGGGCTAGTCTTTAGTATTTACATCAGTGTAAGTCTCCAGGTACGGCCAGACTTCAAAACGCGAGATCCACTTGCGAACAATTCCATTTTCTGTTCTGAATGGCACACGAAGGATATGGCAGTGCTCAGTGCCAAGGACCTTCTCAAGCCGCTGACCACAGGTGGTGCCAGTTGCATCAGGGAGCAACCTGGTAACCTGCACAAAACCAAAATAAGGCTCATTATGGCACCAATTTAGCTGGTATATTTCCCTTTTATCATATTATAGGTAATCGCACTTACAATAAGGATCTTTGGTGTGATGTCAAGACCACACTGCTTGATCCTCAGCAGCATTTCATTCTCCATAGCACGGACTTGGTCCAAAATGTAGACAACCTGTAAGTAAAATACAGATTGATGAGAGCAAGTTCAGTGTTCTAACTGTTTATCTGTGTCTAACATGGCTAAGGATTGTACCTGGCCTCCAGTGTCAGGGTAACCCAAGACATTAGCTTGAGCAAAGTAACCATGAGGGGAGAGGATAACAACATTGAACACCATGGGGATCGTTCCAAGGAACTTCTCCAGGGTGGACGGATCTGGGGCCTCAAGAAGATCCAAGAGGAGGTGAATAGTCTCCTGCGCGCGCTTAGCGCAGTCACCCCAACCCTTCTCCAGACCAAGTTCCTGGAACCTGTTTTGTCCATTCAGAATTCAGAAGTTGTGTTAAATCACAGGAATACTACTACAAGCTTCAATTGTTTTATTCATATATATGAAAATAAGTCAAGAAATATTCAGTACCTGTGGTGAAATTCAGAGTATGGGGTATCAGCTTGGAGGGTGGACAGGTGCTCCTCAGCCTTCCTCAGAGCGCCTTGCAGAGCACTGAGACTGCGGATTCTGTCATTCAACATCATGGTCTGCAGAAATCATAGAAAACTTCACATTTCTGGCAAGCTCACAGCCAATTTACAACTACCACAACAGGGAATATATTGATAAATAGTTTAAGAATTTCTTGTGGTTAAAAAAAGTTTATATAATCGGTGTTTGTGATTATTAACTAGCAGATCAAAATTTTAGACAGATCAGCAACTGAGTATTTAGTGCTGAATGTATCGCTAAAAGTGAAAAACAAAAGAACACCGACAATTTTAATGGACATGCATCACAGGTCAGCCTTAAATCCTTAATGAGACAATTTCCACTTTTGACAACTTATAGATAATATTGGTAACAGCAAATTAAATTAAAAAAAATGAAATAATGGCTCACCATCCCCTTGTAGTTGTGGGCGCGAAGGAAGTTGAGCAAGGGGTACATGCTCTCCTTGTCATGGAAGAGCTTTGATGACAGGTGCCTGTTGAGGAACTGCACACCATTGCCAATGGACTTTGACAGAGAAGGACGGGGGAAGGATGCATTGAATGGCTCAAAGTCCAGCTCAAGAACAAAGTTGTTGTTGGGGCTGCAATATATACATCAAAATCAAAAGTATTATAAACTATCATATATGAACAAAACCTTTCCTTTAAATAAATTAAGCATGGTGAGCTTATATTCGAAATTCCCAGTTTAACTGCAAAATCATACCCTTCTTCCACAAGCTGTTCCTTGAACTGCAGGTACTCAGGGACTCTCAGCTCCTCAACAGCGAGCTCGCTGACGTTGACCCTCACATACTCCCAGACACCGGGCCTAGGGCGGATGGCAAGTGCAACCCATGGGGGGATAACAATTGCTTCCTGTAAGACAGTAGAACTTAAATGATTAGAGCAGGTGCAGACACCAAAACGAACAGTGCTGTCCAGTGAGATCTGAATCTGATGCAAACCTGAGCTGCCCTCAGGACATCCTCAAAGGCGCCATCCTTCAGCTTCTCACGCTCAGCCTCAGGGATTGCACTGTTGTACTCGGCAATGATCTGGTGAGGCTGCAGCATACCCTTTCCAAGGTTTTTCAGCCTACACAAAACAATATCAAATAACATCAGACCATGCCAGATCTGCATGACTCATATACAATTTCAAGAAATAGTATAGTGTATAGCATATGATCAGAATTCAGGAGTCAGTAGGATGGGAACATATAAGTAGTATGGAACATATGCAACGTAGCAAAGACACACAACAGCAAATTCATTCGAAAAATGAAAACACTGCTTCCTCTATTTTAACTAAATTTCTCAAAATCACTTTCATGCCTATACATCAGATCTAGTCAGGTGCCTATGCATTTATGCTGAATAGAACTTGTCAGAACTAAGCATAAACTGGTTAGCAAGCATTATCATTGACAAACCTTTAATAACAAGCTCTAATGGATAAGCTCAGACTTCAATCATTCTGTTCAGAAACATTATATTGAATATAAAATTAAAAACACACATGCAGCCAGATCTAATAGCAGTTCACAGTCAGTACTAGAAAACAGGGTGTATGTCATCAGTATTCAGTACTAGGTAGTTCGACAAAATCCTGGATGGTTTAAATATTCATCTTAGTAGGAAACACAGGAACATTATGGGTACAGCATTGAATGATGGCCACATCATGCTAGATCTAACAATATATATGATGAAACTGATCTTAAAAAGTTGCATTCGCTCAAACAATACTAGTAACAAAATAAATGTTAGCTTGCAGATAGTAACTTGGAAAATATGTGCAGACCTGGTGAAGACGGCGACAAGCTCATTGGGGTGGGCAGAGAGTGAATCGCCAATGCGCTCCCTGACGCTGTGGAGGCGGCTCAGGACACGGTCGCCGGCAGCTTCCCCCATTGCTATCCTCTTCTTAGGTCCTCAAAGCCTGCACAGCGAAATAGAAACGGAAGCTTCAGTCAGCATTGAAAACTTAACTGAAAAAGGGTTCAGATCCGTTGACATATAAGCTGCAAATGTCATCCTAAAACCCCCCAGGAAGTCATAAACCCAACTGCCAACAACCAGTCTTAGGGTCATGCCACACCTTTGACACTTCACCAAAAAACTATTTGCAGGCAAGAAATCAACAGAACCTACTTCTGGAAGGGGAGAAACAGCAAACAACAGGTGCAAGACCAAAAATCGACTCAAATCCTAGGTCCTAGTCCTAGACTAGAAATAAGCAACAAATCAATACAACAAGAGGCATACATACAAGAATCGAATCGATGTAATGAAACGCTTCAGAAGACCGAGGAATGGCGGAGGGTGGGAGGCGCCAATTTATACAGATCTGACGAGAGAACCCAACAAAAACCACATCGATGGAAACCATGAGGACAAGGCTGGCCGTATGGCACCAATGTCCTCCGGCTCCAAAATCCGTTGAAACCAAAGCAGGCGAGGACGAAGAGTGACGCGGCAGGCTACTTCTAGTTCTAAGCACGAGATCAGCATGGGGACTTGGGGTTCCTTGCAGGCAATCGCAAGGTGACTAGGATACACAGAAGTAATCACTCCTAGATGGTAATAAGACAGGATTAACCTAAATTAACCATGGCCATTAGCACAAGAAACCAGAACCGTCAGGCCTGTCTCCGAGTCCCGAGACAGGGGGGACACATGGCGAGGCAGAGGAATGGATAACGCCAACCACCTGTCCGAGCCTCCGAGGAAAATCATCACAAAAATATTTACCAAAAATATTGGTTAAAGAGGAACAACAAGCACCGGATCTAGCGTTCTACCAACTTGGGTCTGGTCTGGGGAAAAAAATATGAAACCTTAAACCCAGAGATCAGATCCATCCAGAAGCAGCACCATCTCCCCTGCGCGGATAAGCAGGGTCCCTACACTCCACTAGAACTAGATCTCCTCAAGTGGCAAGTTGACCCAGGTTGTTGTTATTACTAAAGTTAAAACCCCAATAATTCTCTGGATCTCAACGCTCGCTAGTCGCTAGATATCCCCTGGTGCAAGAGCCATAAAAAACATCTTTTTTTTCGGCTGCTATCGGTGCAAGGGAGGAGAGCAACTGTATGCAGATTGCAGAGGCAGCACCTTCCCTGCAGAGTGGCGGCAGGTTCAGAGAACCGGGAGAAAATTTCGGCATGACCTCCCCTGCATCATCGATCAGGGGTCCGAGAAGCCGAGCTCAGCGTATAGTTCCTACTTGCTACCGGCGCCATCGTCGCACTCGGGACATGGTGAACACCGGCGGCATTACAGCTAGCACCGCCGGCATTTCGCCGGAGCAGAGCACCGTCTACGCACGCAGGACGACAGGAGCAGAGGCAGAGCACCTCCATTGCAGGAGGGCGATTGATTGCATTACCTTCCTCCGAGAGGGAGAAGAAGGAACCTCCACTCCAATCCAAAGAGGAGAGGAGAAGAACAACCCCAAGAAACGCAACGCAAAGCAGTGAACGCAAATCAAATGGACGGGGTGAACGGAGGTGGAATGGATTGGTGAGTTGAGCGGCAGCCCCGGGGCCCCTTTTATACACGGATTGCAGGGCGAGGGTTGCCCCCACCACGTTCGTCCCTTGCTCAAGTATTATTATTATAAAAAAAGGGTAGGTGAGGGATAAAGGATTTTTTTTTACTGGTAATTTTTTTGGTAGTGCATTTGGGAAGTTTGCTTTAATCTGATGCCAGTTTAGGGATTGATTTCTTTACATGTACAGTACAGGTATGATCGGATATGATTAGCGTATGTGATGCCTTGGTGCGGAGTATTCGGGGTTTGTTTTTCCTTGGGTTCTTGCTTGGGGAAAAAGGCGGGGCTTTGCACAGATTTCGATGTACAGGTTTATGTTTTTTAAAATGTTTGAAGAATTTTTTTTATTGTTGTTTGTAAAGGAACAAAGGTTTTTGGAATATGAATGCGTGTCGAATTACAGGAACTTGCTGCCATTAAAAATTACTCCTTGTATCCTCAAGCAATGATGATGCACTTCGCTGTCAACGGCAAATTAAAATCAGCACGGCTAGCACTTTGGAGCTGGGCTGTTATGTTAGCAAGAGTGCATTCTGAAGAACCTGACATAATGCATCTGAAAGACTGAAACATAGATTAACATATTTGCTTGTCATCCTATATAAATTCAGTCTCTATTGCTGGAACTTATATTTTCAGTAAATTGGCATTCAGACAGTAATTTCGTTGTAAATAAATGCAGAGACGTTCCAAGACTAGGAGGCACCGTCAGCTTCTGACCTTCGTACATGAGGATGAGAAAACAGAGGTAGCACACATCAGCGCCTCAAAATCCGCCAAAGCTGATGACCCCATGGTTTCTGACGCAGCCCATTTCGGCACCTGCACCCTTATGTTTGCACACGAGAAATCCAGCCACCTTTTGCCATGCCTCTGACAAATTGGCGGCACGGTGTGTTTAGTTCCACCTCATTTTCTCTGACAAATTGGCGGCATTTGTTTGGTGGGAAATTACGTACGTTTTGAACCTTTTTTTACTGAACACTATTCGCCAAATAAAAACGAACATTTGTATGAGTACTGTATGACCACGAGGCGACCGCCCGTGACGACTGAGGACTTGAGGAGGTGGAGGTGGAGGGTCACTCATCGGATCCGGGTTTTTGCGTGGGTTGGAAGCAAAGGTGAGTGAGGGCGCCCACTTTTGCAGGTGGATCTACTCGGGATGCAACCCGGATTGATTCTTTACCTGGTTTTGAAATTTGCTGGGGTTTTCGTCGGTTAGTACGAGGTCCAATTTAGTTCCACAAAATTTTACTAAATTTTTCAAATTTCTCGTCACATCGAATTTTTAGACGTATATATGAAGTATTAAATATAAATAAAAAATAAAACTAATTACATAGTTTAGACAAAATTCACGAGACGAATCTTTTAAGCCTAATTAGATTATAATTGGACATTAATTGCCAAATAAAATGAAAAGTGGTTTTCAGAGTTTTACTTTGTCTCCGGGTAATCCTCCTCACCTTTGATGTGGCCTCAATCCTTAAATATGAAATTGTAATTATTTGTATTACATAACAGCCTAATTTTAGGACTTGTGTTTTCTCATCTTTCTCATGGGAGAAAAGAACACATGTAGTTGCTCTATTCACTTGAACTTATTAGTTCGGCTTATCAGCCATGGTATGATGTTTTTCTCTCACAACTTATTAGCCGCAAAACCATCAGTCGAACAGCCTGATAGTCTTTTTTCCCCTTCATTTATCCTGGTTTTTAACTTGGGTTTTTTTTTGTTTTTGCCCCTTACTTTGAAGTGTAATTGTGATTTTGCTCACGTTTTTCTAACTTTGTGATTTTGCCCTTCACTACTAGCAAGTCAATGCGATTTTGCCCCTGGTCGTTGTGAATTTGCCTCGCTTTGACCGTTAACTAGGGATAAAATCGCATTGACTTGCTCGTAGTGAAGGGCAAAATCACAAAGTTAGAAAAAAGAGAGCAAAATCACAATTGCACTTCAAAGTAGGGGCAAGAACACAAGAGCCCCTTTTAACTTATAGACGACTCCAACAACCCAAAAGAAACTAGAACTCTATACTAAATTGTTTAATTTAACTTATTTAATCTAATTGGAGGTTTATATATATAAATAAATGTTTGTTTTGGCTAATGCTTAGACTGTGATTTAGGAGTCCGTTTTTCCTAGAGGTCTAGGCTCACAATAAATCGATGGCCTTGTTTATGGGGGCCGTTCGCTGGTCTGATCTGGACCAGCCAGCCGGTTGCTCCCCCTCACAGTTTACTGTTCATCAAACCAGCCGAACAGTGTTTTTTTTCTCACAATAAACCAACCGAAACAATGTTTTCAGGCAAATTTCATACCAGCGAACAGGGCCTATATCAAAAAAAGGTACATGATAGTCTCTTCTAGAAGTTGAGAACACATGCATCTTGATGGTGATATATTAGCGTGTGCTACAATTTAGGTTTCCTTTGGGTCCCACTGACAGGACTCAAGCTTTCAACTCCATATCAGATCTACAATTCACAGGTGAAAATAAAAAGCAGTTTAATTAATTATATAGTTGAAGATGGCAATTTTCTTAACGGTTGACTCTATACATCTGTTGACAGATTTAACAACAACAAATGTGTCAGATTTTTGGCCAATCAAAAAAGAAGACAGGTCATCAAAAGAAAATATGACAGATAATACACATATAAATCTGTCGACAGTTTTGTTGGTTTTATATCTGTTGAATTTTATGTTTGAGTTTTGAACCTTGTAGAACAAAGTTTATAATGTTATAGTTCAAAGTTTTGAACCTAGCAGTACAAAGTTTGTAAATATCATAGTTGAAAGTTTATAAATCCTAAGTGTAAAGTTTTGAACCTAGCAGCACAAAAGTTTATAATGTCATAGTTCAAAGTTTTGTACCTAGAAATATAAAGTTTGTAATGTCATAGTTGAAAGTTTATAAATCCTGACGGTAAAGTTTTGAACCTAGCAGTGCAAAGTTTATAATGTGATAGTTCAAAGTTTTGAACCAAGCAATACAAAGTTTGTAATATCATAGTTGAGTTTATAAATCCTGAGTGTAAAGTTTTGAACCTGACGGTGCAAACTTTATAATGTGATAGTTCAAAGTTTTGAACCTAGCAGTATAAAGTCAGTTTTTTTTGCTGAGTTGTCATCTTTTTATTGGTAAAAATCTGACAGAACAAATCTGTCTGCTGATAGCTAACAGTCCGCCCAGAGGACAGCATGAATCTTCAAACAAAATGAACGGCTCAGAATCTGGCAGATATGAATTAACATTTTCTGTCTGACAGAAATATAGGAATTTTCTTAACTTATTTACTCAAATACTCTTGGTACGCATGGACTCTTTCCATGTATCCTTGATAGTAGGAACACTTAGTTCTATGTTGGAGCCTAACCCTAGGTGATCTAAATAGGAGAGCAAGAAAATAGCCAAGCTCCTTGCTATTTGTTTGCCCATTTGTCAAACACACAACCAACTTACAAGAACAGACAGTCTATTTGTAGAGATATATGTACCTATTAGCAAGCTTCGAACATGTGAAAGATCTTAATAGCTAGAGGAGGGGTGAATAGCCTATTAAAAAATTCTACAACAACACTTAGCAAACCGGTTAAACAAATATGAGGCGAAGCGAGTGTTGCGCTAGCCTACTAAAATTGCAAGCCACCTACCACAATTCTAGTTTATATAGTTTCTATCCACACAATGGCTATGTCACTACACTAAGTTAGTGTGCTCTCAAAGGCTAACTAAAGAGTCACACTAACCAAACTAACAAGCTCTCACGACTAGCTACACTAAAGAGCTTAATAACTAGTTTGCGGTAATGTAAAGAGAGATAGAGTAAGATGGTTATACCGTCAAGTCGAGGAATGAACCAATCAATCACAAGAATGAATACCAATGAAGACCAATCACCTCAGAATCAAATAATGACACAATGATTTTTTACCGAGGTTCACTTGCTTGCCGGCAAGCTAGTCCTCATTGTGGCGATTCATTAACTTGGAGGTTCACGCGCTAATAGACATCACACGCTAAACCCTCAATAGGGTGCCACACAACCAACACAAGATGAGGATCAGGTAGACTAATTGTGTTTATATGAGATACAGTAATTAGTAGAGTACCTTTTGAGCTCATATGCCATAAAGGTGAAAATGGCTTAGAGAAAAGGTGATGAGAAACCCCTCATAATCACCAATGGAGAAGATCAAGACAAGACTTGGCTTGATGGACGGTTGCAAAGCGTGAAGGGCAAGTCGAAGGCTTTGAGTGAGACAATCACCAACCTCGATGAACCCGATCACGTGATGATATGAAGTGGATCATATTATTGTTGATGGTGCCTTGCATCGACATTGGAGGAGATGGAATGGAATGCTGAAGGCAAAGGTATAACCTAGGGCATTTCATTTCACGGTCTAGGTGTGTAGAGAAGTTTATGATCGGGTTTAGGATAGACCATATCGTCAGAGCCACCGAAGTGATCTAAACAAGTGAATGCTAACACACATACACATGGTGGAAACACAAACACAAAAGTGTCTCTAGATGTAAACACTCAAGCAATGCACTTGGATATTACTCCCAATCTCACAAAGATGATGAATCAATGATGGAGAAAAGTGGGAGGGCTTTGGCTAAGCTCACAAGGTTGCTATATCAATGCAAATGGCCAAGAGAGTGATCTTGAGTCGGCCGGGGTTGGGGCTTAAATAAAGCGTCCGGTCAAGTCAAGTGACCATTGGAATCATGGAAATAGAGCCGTTGGCTCCTCAGGTCCAGGACCGCTCGAAAAAGGCGAGATCGGAAGCGAAAAGCTAGGCCTTGGACGCTATAAATAGAAGTGGCGCCTCGGATGGGTGACCATTGAAGCACCTCAAGGGACGAGGTTAGTGTCCATGAGGAGTCCTCCATCACATTTACTTGATAGTGGCCTCGCCATTCGGTGCAGAGCACCTCAAGTGACTTAGTCGCGATCCTCCATCACACATATACTTGATAGTGATCATTGATTGGTGAGTGAGCGATTCGAGTGTGATTGCACGTGAGGTTGCATCGAGTGGCACTAGGTAATCAAGTTGCAGCCGGTGGTGCTTATTACTCTTCAAAGGTTGCCACCTCCAATCTCAGTGGTAGTCTCATCGGTGGAGAAGTGCTTGTGAGGGGCATTGCTGCTTTCATGCATAAGTTGCAACTCTAGTAAAGCGTGTCATTGAGCTACCCTCACTCAAGGGGTAGGACACGCGGCGGGTGATGCTAATTAGTCCCGAACCACCAAGTGAGCGGTCGACAACGGGGACTAGCGTGTTGGCAACCACGTGAACCTCGGGAGAAAAATCATCGTGTCAACCTTGTTCTTCGGTTATTTCGCAAGAAGGTTACTACTCACTTGCAATTACTTTTATACATATTAAGCTTGTGTAGTTGATCTTGTAATTAGATAGCTTGTGTAGCTAGCTAATTACCTTCTTGCTTGTGTAGCATAGAAGTAGACCTAATTTGGTTTTAGTAACCTTGTTAGTCATATTGCTTAGTGTGTGTAGCTAAGTATTTGCGCTTCTAATTAGGCATTGGTTGCCTTGTTATTGAGCATTGCTAGTGAGCTTAGTTAGCTTTATGCTTTTTTGCTTACTAGCATGTGTAGGAGCTCCTTGTTACTTAAAGTACTAGTGGCATAGGTTTGTGTGACCTTGCTCCTAGAATTGTTTAGGAGAGCTCTAGCTAGACCCAAGCACCTTAGTTGCTTTATTAGTATCTTTGCAAGGTGCTAGTGAACATATATAGAGGTGTAGTCTTGGCTAGACCGATTGTTTTAATTCCGCATTTATATCGGTTAGCCGACACGATTAATTTTAGAAAAGACTATTCACCCCCCTCTAGTCCGCCATCTCGACCCTTCACACAAGATGAGGATCATACAAGCCACGAGCAATTCACTAGAGTACCTTTTGCCTCTCCGCCGAGAAAAGGTCAAGAACCCCTCACAATCACCATGATCGGAGCCGGAGACAATCACCAACCTCCGCTCGGCGATCCTCGCTGCTCCAAGCCGTCTAGGTGGCAGCAACCACCAAGAGTAACAAGCGAATCACGCAGCGAAACACAAACACCAAGTGTCTCTAGATGTAAACACTCAAGCAATGCACTTGGATTTACTCCCAATCTCACAAAGATGATGAATCAATGATGAAGAAAAGTGGAAGGGCTTTGGCTAAGCTCACAAGGTTGCTATATCAATGCAAATGGCCAAGAGAGTGATCTTGAGTCGGCCATGGGGCTTAAATAGAAGCCCCCACGAAATAGAGTCGTTGGCTCCTCAGTCCATCGAAAGTTCAAATGTTGATCGCCCAATCTCAACGGTCATCAAAGTTGTGACCGGACACGCAGCTGCTCGAAGTGACCGAACGCACCTCCGGTCATTTCAAGAAGGTTCCACACCACGACCGAATCGTCTCCGGTTGATAAAACATCGATCACTTTTTTCTAGAGGTGAAATTCACACGACGGACGCGTCCGATCACGCTTAAATCGGACTCGCTTGGCGTCCGGTCACTCACGGTCTTCTCATGTAGCGCCGCCACATCATTAATCGGCCGTGTCCGGTCACGAAGTGACCCAGCCGTCCAGAGAAGACCGACGCCATTGCTTTCTTGCTTCCACTAACTAACCGGACGCTGGTCTAGTTGAGACCACGTCCGGTGCACTATTTCTGAGCACCTGACACCCAAGCCTAATGAAGTTTTGAACCCTTGCTCCTAAGTGCTAAACACAATGTGTAACACCTTGTGCACATGTGTTAGCATATTTTTACAAATATTTTCAAGGGTGTTAGCACTCCACTAGATCCTAAATGCAAATGCAATGAGTTAGAGCATCTAGTGACACTTTGATAACCGTATTTCGATACGAGTTTCACCCCTCTTAATAGTACGGCTATTGAATCTAAATGTGATCACACTCGCTAAGTGTCTTGATCACCGAAACGAAAAAACTCCTACCACTTATACCTTTGCCTTGAGCCTTTTGTTTTTCTTTTACTTCTTTTTCAAGTCTAAGCTCTTGATCATCACCATGGCAACACTATCATCATGTCATGATCTTCATTTGCTTCACCACTTGGAGTAGTGCTACCTATCTCATAATCACTTTGATAAACTAGGTTAGTACTTAGGGTTTCATCCATTCACCAAAACCAAACTAGAGCTTTCAACATGCACTTGTTGAAAGTTAGCTAGCTTTTAACTATAGCAAACAATTAGTCTTAGCCGATCCAAACGTCTCCAAGTTTATATTTTGTTGTAATGGCAAACCTACTTATTTGCTCAAGTCTCAAGTATCTTTGTTAGATCCAATATCAGTTTCAAATGTGTTTTAATTAAACTCTAAGCAAAAGGCAAGCCATTTTCTTAACTAGCATGTTTGGTAGATCTCCTCATACTCAGTGTTTGCCTACACGACCGTCTAGCCCGTTTATACGCCGTGTAAACGCTATATGGTGGCTTGTCGTGCCCATTTAATTAATCGTTTATCTCGTTTAATCATTGTTTAGTCCGTTTAAATAGTTATTTAGCCCGAATAAATAGCTCAACAATAGGTGACCGCTTAGTCTGTTTAAACATTTAGACTAACACTAATCTTACTACATTCTATGCGGAAGCCGATTCTCTAAGAGAAGTAGCTCTCTTCCTAAAAATGTTTATCTAGAATGACTATAACGACTCTGTTCATGGGTTGAATCAGAAAAAACTACTTATTTTTTAGCTCTCGGCCCTCTAGTTTGTTTAAAAAATCACTTCACAAAATTAGCATAGAATCACTTTTCAATAAAAAGTACCATTTGTCGGAGCTACCCTTTGACTCAAAAAATTGTTAGTAGAGAGCTTTAGCTCCGGGTTTGATATGTCGAACGTAGAAGATCAAACATGATAGGGATCATAAGCCTGTTCGCTTGTTGGTTTCAGACAGGGCTCATCAGTCAACGAACAGTGTTTTTCTCTCATAACGAATCAGTACCAGTTTGGCTTATCGGGCCACAAAACAACCAGGGAAATCCAAACCGTTATCTAAGTGTGGGTGCAATGCTGAGCTGGCACGCATGCTGGACTAGCAGAGGCAGTGGTAATTGCAGCGGGGCCCAGTCCACAGCCACGTGGTCGGCGTCACGGTCTGACCCCATTGCCTGATCTCGTGCAAGAAACCAACCGTGTGGTCCTCAAGGTGGCCAGCCTGTCACCTGCTTTGTCTACCTTTACCACTGTACACCGTTTTTTTTGTTACGTAGAGAGTAGAGAGTAGACCCATGATGGGCTAGTGGATTACGTTATCCAGTTTGAAGAAACTGGCTGTTGCTGCTTCTTGCATTTAATATGTTTTCAATACTTAATTCATGAATATAGTTTATTAATTCAACAAAAATGTAGAGAATGGTTGATCAATGGATGTATTACATCGTATATTACCTATTAGTGTGGACATTTTCCTTTTATTGTATACAATATAAGAAAAGAAATTAATATCATAAATTATAGCTCTGCTGCTACCTACAATTTGAAGCCTTAATTAATTAAATTTTCCATTATTTTTTTAAAAAACTAATATAATTAAGGAATTTTCCATTTTTTATTTTTTGAAAACTAAAATAATTATTAATTAAGGCCAGGTAAGTACAGTTTGACATTGTGCTGTGTTGTCATTTGCAACATAGCTGATATAGAAAACGTTTTGTTCTTAATTCTATATAAGATACCTATATACATTTCTTTGGAAAACTGGATACTACACATATTTGGAGCTTGCTACAACCTTTGTTGAATGGGAAATATTCTGAAACCAGACCAGCTCTAGCCGTAGAAGATCGGGATCCACTGGATTCCCACGTGGAGTCGGCTGTAGCCCAGTCGTGCCTGCCTAAAAACGCCCGCCATTGTTTACTTGTTCCGGCCTGGGATCTTCTGCCACGGCGACTGCGGCAAGCAATGCTGCCCTCTCCGCGTACAGTGCCAGGAATCTGATCCACGGTTTTGCAGGCAGACCGCAGACAGGATTCAGGAACGGCGTCGAATTTCGTCTCCGAAACCTGGAGCGCACACGGATTTGTTGGGCAATCCGTCCCTCAAAGTGCTACCTGCTTTCGGACTAAACAAATACTCCGTACTCCTATAGTAGTCGCTCTACGTTTCGGACGTTTCGGTGTTGCTTCTTCCTTGATGCCTGCGTCCTGGATACCAGTGCTACTGGCTAGTACTCTCGTAAAAGAAAAAGAATGCAATTCTTGTTTTTTTTAAAGTCAAAGAGTTTAAACTTTAACTAATTTTATATAAAAAATTATAAAAATTTATGATATAAAATCAGTATCATTAGATTAATTATAAAATATATTTTTATAATAAATTTATTTAGAAATATATATATACTAATACTATTTGCTATGAACTTAGTTAAATTTGAGCTGGTCTCATCGGCGCGGGTCTCGTAATTGCATTAGTAATAAAACCTGCATGGCACTCCCATGCACATGGCCACATGCATGGCAGTGGCTGTACGTGTTTCGCAGTCTATATAAGGCCCTGTTTAGATCCAATTTTTTTTTGGATTTTGGCTACCGTAACACTTTTGTTTGTATTTGATAATTAGTGTCTAATTATGAACTAATTAGGTTCGAAAGTTTCGTCTCACGATTTCTCACCCAACTGTGCAATTAATTTTTTTTCGTCTACATTTAGTACTCCATGCATGTGTCGCAAGATTCAATGTGATGGGTACTGCGCAAAAATTTTTGGAATCTAAACAGGGCCTAGGCGCAGTACCCATCACATCGAATCTTGCGGCACATGCATGGAGTACTAAATGTAGAAAAAAAAAACTAATTGCACAGTTGGGTGAGAAATCGCGAGACGAAACTTTCGAACCTAATTAGTTCATATTTAGACACTAATTGCCAAATACAAACAAAAGTGCTACAGTAACCAAAATCCAAAAAAATTTGGATCTAAACACACCCTAAGTAAAATATTTCGTTCTTGTCGCCGGCGGCCGGCAATGGGATGGGCGGACGATCACATGGAAGCATCACTGCATCAATCGGTGTGCATGCACCATGCATGCATGTATGCTCTTCCGAGAATCAATAGGATATTGTTTCTTGGGGAAGAAGATGTAAACGGTGGCAAAGGGAAAGTGACCTTTTATTTTATATAATTTGGTTGGATCATGGAGAACTCGATCAGTTGCTTGAGGAGCAAGATGTAAAATGATTTGAGGAAAGGTGTACTGGATTGATTGATTGTGCTGCCCAAGCATTGAGTATATTAGTTAGCAAAAAAAAATATGAATGCTAAAACTGTATAAATATTTGTTGAGACAAAAATAATTCTATCCTCGAGCGCGAGCAGTAAATAAGAAATCGTAAATATGGAATGAACGAACGGCTGAAAAGGAAAGGAACCCTTGTGAGATGGGGGCTCTATTAGACCACGGTTACTTAGCCTCAAATCACCATTAATATTTAGCTCTAATTCTAAATCTTCATTATTTAGCCCCTCTCTGTTCCCATCCTGCATCCGCCACTGAACATGAGTGATGGGACATGGGACTGGGAGTACTCCACCTGTTCGTGGAGTTCACTGTTTATGGGAGCGCAGGTGAACAGGATTATCCCATTTCACTAACCAAATCGAAAAAGAGAGGAAGGACCATCCCATTCCACCTCGCCTTTCAACCAAACGCTATCTTATGTCCAAACGGGATGGCATCCCTTCGCTTTTTTCCAGTTCCACTCCTAATTTTGCTAGCAAAACAGGTATAGCTCTACCAGCTCTGTTTCACGAAAAAAAAGCTAAAGCTTATGAAGCACCTAAAAAGGCACACCAAAAACTCCAAATTTTTTTAGAGCTACTCTACATTAGAATTAGATTTGATAGAGCAGAGTTAGTAAAGTAGTACCAAACAGATCCTTAGTTGGCAAGACCGTGCATGGGGTTTCAGTGGCCCAACTTAAAACCAAGGCTTCTAAGGCCAACTTTAGCAGCTAAATTTTTAGACCACAGGACTATTTGGATTATGGACTAAAGTTTAGTTTTTATTCAATAAAAGGAGTTTTGTACCTCTGGGCGTTTATTCCCACTGAACTACCCATATGGCCGCGAGCCCTGCTTTGCTATATTGGTGGTGGATGAAGCTGAAGACATGATATGCTTTTGCTGGCTAGGACAAGATATCTGGTTTCAAGTTATTTTCTATTTCTTAGTTATTTCATAAGCTGTGTGTATCGTAGTTATGAAAAAATCAGGATTAGTCTTAGTATGATTATAATATCATCTTAATGCAAATTTCTTCACTTATCGGAAAATATAGAAGTACATGTGTTTTATAATCATCTTGATGCAAATTTCTTTCTGTCGATGCGAAAAGTGATCAACTAGTAAATATTTATCGTTTTGCCGTACGTTGTGATCGGATGTGGCCTAGCACTCAATGACACAGGGTTTATACTGTTTTAGGCAACGTGCCCTACGTCCAATTTGAGTCGGTCAGTGACTTTATTCCTGAGCCCAGGTGCTCGAAGTTTGCTGTGGGGTTACAAACGAGAGGGAGTAAGATTGGGGGTATCAGAGGTTCGGTCGGACTCTGGACCGAAGGGCCGAGAGTGACGGGAGCTTCTACGTGCGCTAAGTATTGGAACGTATACTCTATGTAGCTTTAGAATGTCTAAAGCTAGCAGAGAGTAAGTTGGAATGATCTGTCTGTTGTCTGTTGTTCGTTGGATGGATCCCCCTTCCTCTTAGAGAGAGCGCATCCCCTTTTATAGATGAAGGGGATGGCTTTACAAAAGAGAGAGAGTGAGAGAAAGAGAGTGTGTGTGCTACCTAGTTTTGTTGCCCACGTCGTCGGGTACAAGGTGTTTTGTCGGCGCCCACAATACTATTGACGTCCAGATGTATGTGGTAGGCTACATCGTGTTCTTCTGGTATGGCCAATGTCGGCGCCCATAACACTATTCATGTTCGGTCATGTCTAGAAGGTTGCGGAGCACCCTTCTGACATGACCTGACAGTACGGTCCTGCAGGTGTGTAGGGTACGGTCCCCAGTATTGTGATTTGACTTCAACGCCCTGCCTTACTTGCTCCGCCTGATTCTTTGGGTCCTTACCGAGCGAGCGTCCCCGTTTGGTCGTTTCCTAGTCGGCTTCGACCGCGACGGTAGGAGAAGAGCTGTAAGCTGAGGTTCGGTGTACTCCCGGTCGGAAAAGTGAGTCGGAGTCGAAAGCGAGCACCGTCCCTTCTTGGACAGGCCTTCCGGCCGGAGAGGCGGGTCAGAGTCGGAAGCGAGCGTCGCCCTCCCTGGCCAGGCCTTTCGATCGAAGAAGCGGGCCAGAGTCGGAAACGAGCACCGTCCCTTCCTAGCCAGGCCTTTCGGTCGGAGAAGCAGGTTAGAGTCGGAAGCGAGCACCGTCCCTTCTTGGCCAGGCCTTCCGGTCGGAGACTGGATCGCTCTTCCGGCCTCTCGTTAGGCAACGTCGGGTTTATGAACCTGACAGGAGCCCCCGAGCCTCCGGGAGATTCGGGTAGAATCGTCTGGGGGATTTTTTGTTTTGACAGTGGGTGCGCGCGAGCGCACCCGCGGGTGTAGCCCCCGAGCCCCTAGGCGATTTGGGTAGAATCGTCTGGGGTTTTTTTTCGTTTTGACAGCGGGGGAGTTTTTCATTTTGACAACGGGTGCGCGCGAGGGCACCTGGTGGGTGTAGCCCCCGAGCCTATGTCTGACTAGCGAGTCGGTTGGAGGCTAAGCATCTTGGTACTCTTTTCTGGGGCCACAGACTATCGTTCAGGGTGTTCGCCCGTGTTTGTCCTGCCCGCGACCTGCGCGGTCGGTTGATTTCCCGAGTCGGTGTCGGGCAACCTGAGCCCCTGAGCCCCGTTGGTGTCGGTAGGGGTTGGTCTAGTTCCGTGCGTTACCCCATCCATGGTTTCTACAACCGGAGGGGCTGAGCTAACGTTGCTTGGCTCGATGGCTCGAGCGACGCGCTCGGTGAGCTCGCTAACGGGCATGTTCAAGTGGAATCCGGGTCCGTCGTTCATGATGGGGTTGGCATAGCCCTCGTGTGACATTCCACTGCTTCTTAACCCGTGTCTCGGCAGATGCCTGGGTTGTTCCGGAGACTGACTCAGGTGGCCCGCTGGCCTCCCCTCGATGGAGATTCTATGGACATGGCTCGAGGTTAGGATCGAACGAGAAGGGTGAGATGACCCTGTCTGCTTCTGAGCAGATCGGGCGAGGGCCACTGGGGCTCATCTGTGTTTTCTCCCCTGGCTCTGTTTGACGTGAGGCGGCCTCGAGCCCTTCGTGGGCCGGCCTTCGAACCCCGGTCGGTTATTGCTCATGTCGAATGAGGCAACTACCGCTTTGTGACGCAACACGGAGCGTTATGATGCATTGAACTGCATATGCGATGCTTCGTATGTATGGGATGAATGAATGACTATATGAATGAATGTGAATGCGTGTATGAGTATGGATGAATGAATGATCATGTATCAGAAAAATAAAGTAGGAGGGATTGGTAGAGTTACCTTGATGACTCGAGTGACAGGCTTTGAGGAGTTTTTATTGGATATTTCCGAATGGGATTCGCGTTCGTCATTCATGATGGAGTCGGCATGGCCCACATGGGGCGTCCCTCTGCTCCTTACCTATCTCTCGGCATTCGCCTGAGCCGTCCGATCGACTCTAAAAGCCCGTTGGTTTCTCCTTGGCGTAGATCCCATTGTTGGGCCCTTCCAAGTCCTACCTAGGAAGGCAGAGGGCCGCCTGCATGCGGTTGCGCCTTGTTTCCCACGCTATGCGTGCGGTAGTGGTGGGCCACGCCCAGGCCATGTTCCGTCTAACCAAGGCTAGGCTCGAGGAGGCCTTGGAGCGGGTCAAGCTCGTCCATCAGGCGATTACAGTCGACCTACCCCGCGTCGCAGAGGTAAGTTTTCTACATTTGTCCTTGACTCCTTTGTCTTCTACTGGTTGTCTCAGCATGCTTGCTTCTTGCTTTGCAGGGTTTGGAGATGTCGAGCCGCAAGTCTCGTTTCCTCCAAGAGGAGTGCGCTCGGATGGAGCGGGAGGCCACGGTGTCACGGCAGGTCACTGAGCTCGAGCGCCAGCTAGAGTCCGCCTGTCGTGAGTCTCAAGATCGAGCGGCCGAGGTAACGGCAGCGCGGGCGGCGGAACAGCTCATGATGGAACGAGCGACCGTCACCGAGAGGGGACTTGACGCGGTGAAGGTACAGCTGGCGGAGACCGAGGCGGCGGAGGTCCGGCTAGCAGAGACCGAGGCGGCACTCCAAAAGTCCCTGGAGGCTCTAGAGTCAGAGCGAAAGGCCCGGTCGGAGGTTGACCAGGAAGTGCTCGTGCTCTGGGGGCAGATGCTTGGGACGGAGGAGTCGAACGCACGGTTGCGCGAGCAGGAGACTTGGCAGGAGGAAGGACTCTCCATCCTTGAGAACACCCGCCTCGGTATGTACCTGTTTCGCTTTTGGTCGAGGCCTTAGTTTTTCCCTTCCCTTGCTTCTGAACTTGTAGTGCTTTTTGCAGAACTGGGCGGAAGAATCGGTTTTCTGGAGCAGGACCTGGAGACGGCTAAGGCGACGATTGGTCAGAGCGCAGAGGTGCTAGCCAAGTCCCTTGAAGAGCGACATTCTCTCTAGGGGGAACTTGACCAGATCTGTAATGTTGCCCAGGTCATCATCTCGGAGGTGTTTGGGTCGGCGCCGAGCACCAGCACGCCCGCCATCCGACTGGCGGAGGTCCCAGATGAAGTTCGGGTGCTTATCTCTGATGGGATGTTCTATGGTACATCGAGGGTGCTGACTTCAGTGGTGACACACCATGCGGACTTGGACGCTGGAGCGCGGACGCCATCCATGCGCTTAGGGAAAGCTTCCTGCCACACACACAGTTGGTGGCCGAGCAAGTCTCCGCGCAGTGGGTGATGTAGGCTCGCTGTGCGAGCGTAGCCGAAGGTGCGCATCCAGAAGACGTCGTCCAGCCTGTGGATGGAGTGGTGCCTGGGTCAGAAGCGAACATCACCCCATCGGAGACCGAGCAGCTCTTATCCTCGTCGATCGAGCCGGCAGTCGATGCCGCCGGGCAGCCACAATAGAATGTAAAGTAGAAACATGCAATATGTGTAAGGGATAAGTTCATGGGGGAGTCCCCATGAAAACATTTTTGCGTATTTATGAATACATCAATTTTGTTTTGTAATGGAATCACTTTGTAAGGGGAAGCTTGTCCCATCTGTTCCTTATTTTTACCCTAGCATAGCTTTGTTTTTTATTCTTTCTTTTTCACACCTGCCCATTTGAATTGTAGGCTGCAACCTTAAGAACCCGAGCGTGGCCCACAAGGCTCAGCTGCTCGTAACCGTAGGTTGTGGTGGGGTGTGATCGGTCAGAATGTTTAAAGCATAAATTACGTAGGCTAATTAAAGGAATGGACTACCCTTTTGTTCGAATAAAAAGTATTTACTATATGATAGTAGAAAAGAAAGGTGGTATCGCACCCTCGTGGAGCCCCCAAGCGACCTAGGCTGAGAGTGTTCGGGCCGGGGTGCTTGTAGGAGCAAACGTTGAATGAAAGAAAATGGTAAGACCGAATTTTTAAGGGAAGAAACGACGTAACTGTTCGATGTTCCAAGTGTTGGCGAGAACGTCGCCGTTGTCGTCCTTCAGACGGTAGGCGCCCGGTCGAATCACCTCAGTCACCGTATAGGATCCTTCTCATGGCGGATAGAGTTTGTGTTTCTCTTTGGTCGATTGGGTCCTTCGAAGCACGAGGTCTTCGACCTCAAGGATCCTCCCTCTGATTTTCCTTTCGTGGTACCTGCTGAGAGTTTGCTGGTAGCGAGCAGAGCGGATGATGGTCGTCTCACGGGCCTTCTCGAGCAGGTCGACTGCGTCCTACTGAGCCTCCATGGCTCAGTCTTGGTCGAAGGCCTTCACTCTTGGGGCGCCGTGGTCGAGGTCGGAGGGTAGCACCGCTTCAGCTCCGTAGGCTAGGAAGAAAGGTGTGAATCCTGTGGATCAGCTCGGGGTCATTCTTAGGTTCCAGAGGATCGCTGGGACCTCTGCAACCCATCGCCCGGTGTATTTGTTGAGTCGGTCGAAGATGCGTGGCTTGAGTCCTTGGAGAACCATGCCATTAGCACGCTCGACCTGACCGTTAGTACGTGGATGTCCGACCGAGGCCTAGTTGATTCTAATGTCGTATCCATCACAAAAGTCCAGGAACTTCTTGCCGGTGAAGTTAGTTCCGTGGTCAGTGATGGTACAGTTAGGAACATCGAACCGGTAGATGATGTCAAGGAAGAACTTGACCGCCTCTTTCGAACGAATGTTGGTGATGGGCTTCGCCTCTATCCACTTGGTGAATTTGTCCACTGCTACGAGTAGGTGAGTGAAGCCGCCCGAGCCCTTTTTGAGGGGTCCTACCATGTCGAGGCCCTAGACCACAAACGACCAGGTGATGGGGATGGTTTGGAGCTCCTATGCTGGCAAATGAGTTTGTCGAGCGTAGAACTGACATCCTTCACACCTGCGGATGACCTCCTCTTCATCTCGTAGCGCGGTGGGCCAGTAAAAACCTTGCCAAAAGGCTTTTTCGACCAGCGACCTCGGGGCCGCATGATGTCTGTAGATTCTAGCATGGACCTCGAGGAGGATCTGTTTTACTTGGTCGGTAGGGACGTATTTCATGAGTACTCCCGATGGACTTCGCTTGTAAAGTTCATCACCAAATGCAATGAATGTCTTGGCGCATCGAGCGATCCATCGTGCTTCAGTCCTCTCAGGTGGGAGAACCTCCTCGAGGAGGTAGGCGAGTAGTGCGGCTCGCCAGTCTGTTTGTTCAAGTGCTACCACGGCGACATCATCCTAGAAGCACCGAGGTCGGAGCCCCCGAGTGCCAGGTTGGCATCAGGGAGTGTCTGGATCGAACCTTCTAGGATGCGAGCGGACAGCTCATGAAGGTCATTGATGAAGACCCCATCCGGAGTCGGAACCTGCCTGGCAGCCAATTTTGTGAGAAAATCGGCGGCATCGTTGTCCTTTCGAAGGACCTGATGTAGTTCGATCCCCTAGAATTTGTCCTTGAGCTTGCGCACCTCCTAGCAGTATGCTACCATGAGGGGGCTTTTGCAAGAGGACTCCTTCATGACTTGGTCGACGACCAACTCCGAGTTGCCGTGGATGTAGAGCCGCGTAGCGCCGAGCTCGATGGCGATGCATAGTCTGTTGATGAGGGCCTCATATTCCACGGCGTTGTTTGAGGCCAAAAAGTGGAGTCGGATCGCGCAGCAAAGCCTGCTCCCGTCTAGGGAGATCAGAACCACTCTAGCCCCCGAGCTGGCCGCCATTACAGACCCGTCAAAGTACATCGTCCAGTACTCGTGGGTGACGTCTGGGGTCGGGAGGTGGACCTCGGTCCATTCGGCGACAAAATCCATGAGAGCCTAAGACTTAATAGCGGTGTGGGGGATATACCTGATGTCGTGGTGAATTAGTTTTAGTGCCCACTTGGAGATCCGTCTTGTGGTGTTGTGGTTGCGGACGATGTATCCTAGTGGGTATGAAGTGACGACCGAGACTTTGTGGTCGGTGAAGTAGTGTAGGAGCTTTTGGGTTGCCATCAGCACGACGTATAGAAGTTTCTGCACCTAGGGGTACCAAACCTTGGTATTGGTGAGTACCTCCCCGATGAAATACATGGGTCATTAAACCTTAAGGTGGTGTCCTGGCACCTCCCTTTCGATGACTAGGGCAGCGCTCACCACGTGGTTGCTTGCCGCGACATAGAGGAGGAGGGGTTCTCCCTGTTCGGGAGCGATGAGGATTAGGGCCGACGTCAGTGACGCTTTGAGGCTCTCCAAAGCCTATTGTGCTTCCTCAGTCCAGACGAATGTGTCCGTCTTTTTGAGAAGTTTTTTGAGAGGCATCCCCCACTCGCCTAGCCAGGAGATGAATCAGCTCAAGGCAGCCAAACAGCCGGTGAGCCTCTGTACGCCCTTGACGTTGCGTACAGGGCCCATGTTGGAAATGGCCGTTATTTTTTCTATGTTGGCCTCGATACCACGTTTGGACACGATGTACCCTAGCAGATTCCCTTTCGGAACACCAAAAACACACTTTTTGAGATTCAATTTGATGTTGAACCTTTGGAGGTTTGTGAACGTCGCGGCCAAGTTCGCGATAAGATCGCAAGCTTGAGCCGTTTTGACCACTATATCATCAACATAGACGGCGATTGTTGGTTTTGGCCGCTCGACTTGGTCAGGCTGATCAAGCGGGTCGATTTGATCAGCGAAGCATTGTTGCATGCACCGTTGATAGGTGGCGCCAACGTTCTTCAGACCGAAAGATATGGTTACGTAACAGTACGAACCATACGGGGCGATGAACGAGGTTGTGAGCTGGTCGAACTCTTTCATTGTGATCTAGTGATAGCCTGAGTAGGCATCCAGAAAGGAGAGGATCTCGCATCCTGAGGTGAAATCGACTATCTGGTCTATGCGTGGCAAAGGAAAATGGTCCTTTGGGCACGCCTTATTGAGGCCGGTATAATCAACGCATATTCTTTATTTCCCGATCTTCTTTTTGACAAGAACAGGATTGGCAAGCTAGTCGGAGTGGTATACCTCCTTGATGAATCCGTTCGCTAGGAGTTTGGCGACCTCCTCGCCTATGGCCCTACGCCTCTCATCGTCAAAGCGACGCAGACGTTGCTTGGCGGGCTTGGAGCCCGGGACGAGGTGTAATGCGTGCTCGGCGACCTCCCGTGGTATGCCTAGCATATTGAAAGGTTTCCATGTGAAGACATCACGTTTGGCACATAGAAAGTGGGCGAGCTCGCATTCCTATTTGTCTAAGAGCTGGGTCCCGATCCGCACCATCTTGGTTGGGTCGGTGGGGTCGATTCCCACCGCCTTTGTTTCCTTGAGTGGGAGGAAGGCAGTCGAGGAGGTTGGCTTGTTGCAGCCCGGGACTGCTGGGGTTGATGATTCTTCGAGCCGAGGGAGCTCGGCTGAGTTGATGATGGCAGTGGCGAGCTCAAAATGCTCGTGGTCGCACGTGTAGGCGTGTGAAAAGGTGCTACCCACAGTGATGATGTTGTTCGGTCCTGGCATCTTCAACTTCAGGTAGGTGTAGTTGGGGATCGCCATGAACTTGGCGTAGCATGGACGCCCCAAGATGGCGTGGTAATACCCCAGGAAGTCCACCACCTCGAAGGTAAGGACCTCCGAGCGGAAGTTGGCTCGGTCACCAAACATGACGGGCAGGTCAATCTACCCGAGCGGGTACGCCTGTGTTCCCAGGATCACGCCGTGGAAAGGAGAGCTCACTGGGCGGAGCTCCGACTGAGGGATGCACATGGCATCGAGGGTGTCGACGTAGAGGATGTTGAGGCCGCTGCCTCCGTCCATCAGCACCTTGGTGAGGTGCTTCTTGCGGATGATGGGGTCGACGATTAGCGGGTAGCGACCCGGTCTAGCAACGTGGGAAGGGTGGTCCCTCTGATGAAAAGTGATCGAAGATTCCGACCAGCTAAGGAAGGAGGGGATGGCCGTTTCGGCGACGCATGCCTTTCTGTAGCGCACCTTGTGCTGGCGCTTGGAGTAGATGGCGTCGGATCCCTCGAAGATCATGAGGCATTTCTCAGGGTCGGGAAAGCCGTCCCCATACTTGCCCACCGTGCCTCCTTTCTTGGCTGCTGCCTCCTTGTCCTTTCCTTCCTTCGGCCCACCGGCCTGTCACAAGAAGCGCTTGAGGAGCTCACAGTCCTTGTAGAGGTGCTTATCAGGGTTAGCGTGGTTAGTGCATGGGCTATCCATGAGCTTATCAAAGTGGTCAGGCTGGCCCTACTAGGGCTACTTGCCCACGCGATCGGCCACGGTGACCAACACGGAGTTGGCTAGTCGGCGCTGATCCTTTTTGTTCTTCTTCCCCCTTTGCGTGGAGGGGCCCTCATCTTGGCCCTCATACTTGGCCTTGCCCTTGTCTCGGCCTCCGCTGAAGACCGCTCCGACCACGTCCTCATCGGAGGCGTGGTTCATGGCGACGTCAAGCAGGTCACGGGTGGTATGGGGCTTCAGTCAGCCAAGCTTGTGGATCAGGGACTCATAGGTTGTCCCGAAGAGGAACACGCTAATGATGTCCTCGTCGACGACATCAGGAAGGGAGTTGCATCGCTTTGAGAACCTACGAATGTAATCCCGTAGGGACTCGTTGGGCTCCTATTGATAGCTCTTGAGGTCCCAGGAATTCCCAGGGCGGGCATACGTCCCCTAGAAATTCCCGACGAAGACCCTCTTGAGGTCCGCCTAGTCGCGGATGCTGTCAGGCGGGAGGAATTCGAGCCATGCTCGAACATGCTCCCCCACATAGATGGGAAGTTACTGAATGAGGAAGTGGTCATCATCCACTCCTCTAGCTCGGCAGGCGAGCTGAAAGTCTTCAAGCCATATACTGGGATTCGTCTCTCTGGTATATTTGGCGACGTTAGTAGGTGGTCGGAGGCGCTGTGGGAACGACGCCCTGTGGATGCGACGGCCAAAGCCCCGTGGTCCCGGGCCATCCGGGCTAGGACTCCAATCGTCTGGTCGGCGACCATGCCTGGGGTGTGTCTCCCCTCGATGGTCCGGCCAGGGACCGTGCCGCCTGCTGTTACCGCCGCACGATGGACGTCATCATCATGCCGGGCTTGACGCTGATTGTTGATGACGCTGTGAGCGTCTCGGTTCCGCCCGAGGCATTCCTGCACAGGCGGCCGGTGTGGAGCGGGCGTCGGGTCAGGCCGTGGCGCAGCTGCGCCCTCCTGTTCTACGCCGGTGGCTGCAGCGGTGACCGGATGGAGCGGTTTGACTGGTGCATCCCCCCTCCCCCGGTAGAGAAAGAGGCCACGAGTCAGTGTCACAACGTGGAGCTCTCCGCCTGTTGAACAGCGGCGGTTTCCAACAACGCCTGGAGGTTCTGGTGGACCGCCTGCTCCTGGGGGTCGACAGGCTCTGGAAGGCCACGTAGAAGCATCGCCGCAAACTATGGGGGATCGTTCCCGCCGTCCAAACTGTGGCTAGCCCGAGCAAACTATGGGGGATCGTTCCCCTGTCCATGATGTTGCGCTGGACCTGGCGGGCGCCGCTCGTCGGGTTCCGTAAGCGGAGCGCAGCGTGCTGTACCGAACGTGCCGGCGCAGGTGGCGGCTAGTTCTGCTGCATTTGTCGTAGCTCCTCGCCGTGCTCCTACGCACACGTGAGGGCCTCTGCGCGAGGGTCCGGAGGGGTGTGGGTCTGTATAGACTTCGCTACCACCGGTGGCTGTCTCGGAGCGTCTGCCATAGCGTACTCCCGGGACAGAGGGTGGTTAGGCACCACGACGTCACCGGTGCTAGAGCCGTCGCTCTCAACCTCATCATCCATGAGGTTGTGGAAGGAGGCGGGAGCGTAGCCCGCCATTCCCATGAATTCATACATGAGAGGGGGCGACGTCAACATCTTTTGGAGCCCCCATGCGTACGCGTCCATGGGGGACGCGAGGCCGTAGGGGAGCTGGCAACATGGCGGTCGCGGCGAGGACAACGGGGTCCCTCTGGAGAATTGATGAAAGAAAGTAAATAGCGAGTAAATAACAGTATGTACGTTACTCATAGCGGGGTTTGAGCCCAATGTAGGCTCGGAGCGGAGCGCAGATGCAGACGCCTCATCGTTGAAGTCGCCAGGTGTCTGGAGCCGACGGAGGGTGCTCCTCCTCCGATGGGCGCCGGGACAAGTGCCTCCTCACGGAGGTGAAGCACGCCGAGCCAGTCGGCGATGAAGTCCAGGCTTCCGAAGAGGAAGGTTTGGGACGGCTCGAAGACGGGAGGAACCCACATCCCAACAGGTGGGAGCGCGGGAAACTCTAGCGAGCCGAAGCGAGTCATATCGCTTGAGCCTGCCATGCCGAAGATGGCGGAAAGGTGGGCCATCCGATGACCAAAGGCGTGAACGTATGGCGTTCTCCCCACGGTCAGCACCAACTGTCGGTGCGAAAAGTGACCAACTAGTAAATATTTATCGTTTTGCCATACGTTGTGATCGGATGTGGCCTAGCACTCAACGACACAGGGTTTATACTGGTTCAGGCAACGTGCCCTACGTCCAGTTTGAGTCGGTCGGTGACTTTATTCCTAAGCCCAGGTGCTCAAAGTTTGCTGTGGGGTTACAAATGAGAGGGAGTAAGATGGGGGGTATCAGAGGTCTGGTCGGACTCTGGACCGAAGGGCCGAGAGTGATGGGAGCTCCTACGTGCGCTAAGTATTGGAACGTATACTCTGTGTAGCTTTAGAATGTCTAAAGCTAGCAGGGAGTGAGTCGAAATGATCCGTTTGTTGTCTGTTGTTCGTTGGATCGATCCCCCTTCCTCTTGGAGAGAGCACATCCTCTTTTATAGATGAAGGGGATAGCTTTACAAAAGAGAGAGAGTGAGAGAAAGAGAGTATGTGTGCTACCAAGTCTTGTTGCCCACGCCATCGGGTACAAGGTGTTTTGTCGACGCCCACAATACTGTTGACGCCCAGATGTATGTGGTAGGCTCCATCATGTTCTTCTAGTATGGCCAATGTCGGCGCCTACCATACTGTAGGGCAAATGTCGGTGCCCATAACACTGTTCGTGTTCGGTCACGTCTGGAAGGTTGCGGAGCACCCTTCTAACATGACCTGACAGTACTGTCCTACAGGTGTGCAGGGTACGGTCCTCGGTATTGCGGTTTGACTTCAACGCCCTGCCTTACTTGCTCCGCCTGATTCTTTGGGTCCTTACCGAGCGGGCGTCCCTGTTCGGTCATTTCCCGGTCGGCTCCGACCGTGACGATCAGAGAAGAGCTGTAAGCAGAGGTTCGGTGTACTCCCGGTCGGAGAAGTGAGACGGAGTCATAAGCGAGCACCGTCCCTTCCTGGCCAGGCCTTCCGGTCGGAGAGGCGGGTCGAAGTCAGAACCGAGCGTCGCCCTCCCTGGCCAGTCCTTCCGGTCGGAGAACCGTGCCGGAGTCGGAAGTGAGCACCGTCCCTTTCTAGCCAGGCCTTCCGGTCGGAGAAGCGGGTTCGGAGTCGGAAGCAAGCACCGTCCCTTCTTGGCCAGGCCTTCCGGTCGGAGACTGGATCGCTCTTCCGGCCTGTCGTTAGGCACTTGGGCCGGCCCAGGAGTTGTGCGTCGTTCGCAACGTCGTCTGCTGGGTCGAGATTTTGCTGGGAAGCAGGCCCATTAGAAACCCCATGTTTATAAACCCGACACTTCCCTTATCGAATATGGAAGTACAAGTTTTTTTACCACTGTGTAGCCGCAAAGGCCCAAGTTCATTTTGTCACGTGAAGTTCGTCCACAAATATGCCACTTGATGGCTTGGAAGTGACGCCCAACTTTTAGCACATCACACCAATTTGGTGGCCCGTTGATTTGTGGTTTACCATGCACATTTGTGATGGAAACAAATGGCGAAAAGATTTGGTCAAACCAGCACTTTTTTGGCTAGTACAGTAAAGCTTTTTGTCTTGGCCAGAGAACCAAATAGGCAACTGGATCAACAAGTATCGACAAACATCTCGATCACTGTCGCAGGTTAGTCAAACTCATGGGCCCCGTTCGCTTCTCTTATAATCTGTACTTTTCAGCTTGTTTTTTCAGTCGGAATAGTATTTTTCTTTCACAACAAATCAGCCGGAACAGTGTTTCGGCTTGTTTTTTCAATTAAACGAACGGGGCCATGGTATATAAAAAAAGGCCCTTATGTCGACAAATATCTGGATCATGTCAATTTCATTGCATTTTGGGATTCTATTATTTATATAAAATTTTATGCCAAAGCGTTTGTTGCTACGTGAAATGCAACTGCTCATTTAGATAATCTGGTAGCTGCAATAGAGTATGTTCGCCTGTTGGTTCTAATATTTTTCTAACTTGCAGGGTTGTACGTAGTAATACTTCCAAACAAAAGATCACAATGTAGTTGTTTGCATGAGGGTCAGAGCGCACACACTTAGCATATATACTAGATTGTATTATATATATATGTCGTGTTGTCCCTGTACGTATATAATTTCTCATATTCCTTTGTTTCTTTTCTAAGAAGTTTATTTATAAATCAGTCCACATTGGTTCTATATGGTTGTTTTTTGGATGATAGTTGTTGAAGTCCTTGATGTTGATGTAGCACCAACTGTGAGTTGTCACATTACCAAACGAAGGTTCGTTTGGTAAATGTGTTAGCAAAAAATTGTTAGGTTTAGTCCCACATCTGTAATTGATGGTGGAAGGGCGCAAAATATAAGGCGGGAGTAGTCCTCATCTATCAAGCTAGTTTTTTTTTTTGAGTTATTAGGCCCAATGCCTTGGTCTGTTGTGGCCTTCAGTGGACCTGGGCCCGAGGGCACCGGCTCGCGGGTATAGCGAGCCGAGCCAGATTTCACTGCGCACTCTAATAAAAATCACACACTTTGTGCTGATATAAATAAATAATTCTAAATCTATATAACCAAGTTCATCTAGTGCCATAAAAAACACTCTGATCCAACTGTAGATCCTAAGTGCATATATGGTCCTATATAGTGGTGCAAATAATTTGTTGTTCCTAGAGGCAAGAACGGGAAAAGAAACAAAAATACTAACTGTTAAATTTTTATCATAGCTAACAGTATGTTCGGTAGTGAAATGTCATGTTGCAAACAATTGCTCCAACCATGCTATATAAATCTACTACCAATTTAGTTTTTTTTTTACTTTGTGATGCATCATTACCTGCCGTCTTTGAGAAAAGGATGGAATAATATGTTAATTGCCGTGTATGTTTGCACAACACACATAATGTGTACATCCCTATCCATGCTGAAGTCATTTGTCATGCTTGCCGCCTGACAGTTTTCTTTCTTATAGATACCCCCATCCTCTTAGGACTCTTTTGGGACGACCCACTGACCCAGTGTATAATCTTCACCTCTGGAAACCACAAACGGGCTCAATGATGTTTAGCTTTGCCTCCTTTTCACCCTCAAGCTTTAGGTAAGGTTTAGGGTTCTAATGCATAACCCTAATTCCACATGATAATTATCAATCCGGTATACAAATAACCTCGATTATACATCCTTTTAGTGGAAGGTGCTACTTAGATAATTTTTCTTATATTAGGATCTGTTGGCGTAGATAGTGTTTAGCAGCTAAGGCTCTGTTTGTTTCCTTTGGGTAAAAGTTTAGCCCTGTCACATCGAATCTTTGATACCAATTAGGAGTATTAAACATAAGCTAATTACAAAATTAATTACACAGATTGAGGCTAATTTGCGAGACGAATCTATTAAGTCTAATTAGTCCATGATTTGACAATGTGGCGCTACAGTAACCATTTGTAATTATGGATTAATTAGGTTTAATAGATTCGTCTCGCAAATTAGTCTACTCATGTGCAATTAGTTTTATAATTTGCTCATGTTTAGTCCTCCTAGTTAACATCCGAACGTCTGATGTGAAATGACTAAACTTTAGCCTCTGGATCAAGACACAGCCTAAGTTGTTCCAACATTTGATCTACCCCCGATTGCAGGAGGGAATGAGTCTTTGCTATAAATGCATCCATTATTTGCTTTGTTAACTAAAACAGTAACATCACTAACAAATTAGGTGATAATAACGACTCACACTATTGTCATTTCTTCAACATAATAAAAAAATTCACTCCAGCTTCACTGGCAGTGTTTAAAGTTATTAATGAATGGTGATAGTATAATTTTTGTCTATGGTCAGCGTACCCATTGTAATAAGAGTTCGTGGTTAATTTGAGCTCAAGCGGTTAGAAAAAACACTTGGTCCTCTTTGTTTACTAGCTAAAATGATAATATTCAAGAAGCGTGCATGCTTCTGGGAGCGTAATATCCCAACCGCCGCCGCTGCCATCCTCCCCCACGCTGCCGCCTCGGTCCTCCTCTCTCCTAACCGGTGACCTCGCTGGTGGACAGAGGAGTGAGGACCGATCCCTTCTCCTTCTTAGTTTTAATTAGGTTTTCTGATCTTTGTTCATCTAGGGTTTGGTTTCTAGTGTCATCAACGAGGTGGTGGCGATGTTCGTACTCTGAAATAAGGTCTCTCCAGCCCTTCTCTACCTCGACGGCATTTGGTCTGGCGTCGACGAAAAGCCAGTTAGAGTTTGGTTTGTCAGATCTATCAATCTTCTTCAGACCTTGCCATTTGGTGCCCTTATCAGGAAGCAGTTGGTTGGCTTTCAATGCGGCGATCTCAACCTCTTCTTTTGGTCTGTTTTACAGCAAAATCTAGCTTCTCCAACACTCAGTTTTGATGGTGAAGGATTATATACCTACATTCTTTGGAGGGTTCCTACAGTGGATGCTCTTTTAGTGGACACTAGATCTCGTTGTTAGCGGCGAGTGGCTTATGCTATCTTCAAAGCCCTATTTGGCGAGGGTGTCTGCAGGTGTTCCTTTTCTTTGCTATCTTTTAGTGCGATCTTCAAGCTCTGGAAGGCAGTGGACGATCGAAGGATGAAGATGGTTGATTTGGTCTTTGATGTATTCTTATTTTTTCGAGATCGTTTTGTTTCTTGTTGTCCATCTTTTGTACTAACATTTGTTTTCCTCAAGATATATCAGATGTGAGGCACTCTTTTGAATGTCTTTATCTAAAAAAATAATGATATCTGGTACTCTGGTATGTGACAATAGTTATAAGCAAGCATATGCCACGTATATGTGACAAGTTGCACCTGATTTATATTGGCCGTCCATAACCTTTTTATGGTTCAACTCAAATTTGAACAATCATATTGCCTATGGCACGTGGCACGATGCTACAAGGGTAGCGGTTTTCAGAGGGATCATGCATGGGTGAGAGTAGAGACTGCAGAGTCATAGAGATAATCATCTATATGATCCCAATAGAGTTTAGTTTTAAGAGCCAACATGATGCATAAGTCGTATAGAAGATGTACCACTATATATAGGTGGGGCTAGGAAAGTAATGGGGAAATATGTCCATGATCTAGTACTTGCTGAAAGAATCGTCATGTTCGCTTGGCTTATAAGCCGTACTTTTTCAACCTACGAACAGTATTTTTCTCTTACAACAAACAGGCAACAGTACTTTCAGCCATGGCTTATCAGCCAAGCGAATATGGCAAATATCGGCTGGAGGAACCACCCAAAAAATGTAGATTTACAATCCTTCACCACTAGATCGGAGCATTGGAGAAGCCGAACCTTACCATAGAACAGACTAAAAAAATAGGTCAAAATCGGCAGGCCAACCGACTACTTACCCTAATAATAAACATGCCTAATGCCTACTCCCTCCATCATGTAATATAGTGCATTCTAGCATTCAAAAATGTCCTCAAATATAATGCATTCTAGAGGACAAAAACTAGTTTTGCATTAAATAATTTGCATTTATCAACCAATCACCATTAATCACGTTGATGATAGTGTCTGATTAGAAAATAAAATGAGGGTACATACGTCTTTTATGTTCTCTCTTAATTTGTTTTAAAATTCCTAGGATGCACTATATTACAGGACAGATGGAGTAGATTCGAAAAGAACCAATATATTTGACACACTATAATCTCATTGGCCCTTTGTTGGTGCCAAAACGGGCATCATCGAGGTAGGGAGAGACGTTATTCCGATACACCATCACCGCCACCATCTCAGGGCCTGTTTGGAACAAAGGAATGCAAAACAGAGGAAAGGAAAAAAATACAGGAATGGGGTGTAGGTGTTGTGGGAAAACAGAGGAACGAGAAAACACAGGAAAGACATAGATAGGGGTGTTTTGATTGTAGGAATTATAACACGGGATTTTACAAATCAATTAGGGCAACTTGAGTGCGAGCGGCGTGGACGACCGAGCGCGCGAGCACCGTGGACGACCCAGCGCGCGAGCTGCAGCGATGCGAGCGCAAACCATGGCGGCGCAACTGACCGAACAACCGAGTGAGTGCGAGCAGCCACAGCAAGCACCGGTGTCGGTGTCGGCGCGAGCTGCAGGGCTCGTGAGAATGTGTGGTGGGCGGCAAGACCTGACTGCCAGGCCATGATTAGCAAGCGTCACGAGCAACAGAGCGAGCGACAAAGATTTCCCTTGGTTCTGTGTGGATTCTTTCTTTTCCTTCGTTTTGTGCAAAGAGCGAGCGCAGCGTTCCCTCCGTTCCCTTGGGTCGGAGTGGATTTTCTCGTTCCTGCATTTTGTGTGCAAGCAGTTTCCTTTCCTCTGGAACGGTAGGGAAGCTTCCTTTGTTCCAAATGACATCTCTCGTTTCCTTTCCTCCGGAATTGCTTCCTCCAAAATTCCTGTGACTTTCCTCCAATCCAAACGGGGCCTCATTGGTGTTGCTAGAAAACCAACCCTACATTAAATAAGAACCGACAAAAAAAAACCAAATCTGTGAAGTGCTGGGTCTGCACTCTTTTGGCTGATGGCGAGGTCACTGGTTGGGAGAGAGAGGAGGGGAACTGACCTAGGCTACAACACCATTTTTTTTATATAATGAAAACATTCTGGCTCCATTCTCCAGACCTTTTTGAAGAGGCATCGAATAACGATTATTACAAACATGAATTAAGATCAAAATAAAAAAGTGTTCAACATTATTTAACATTAAGAAATATAAAAGACCATTCATGGGATGCCACGAACTATACATGGTTCTTGAATATAAAAGCTGGCACTATTTATCCAACCATTCTTTTCAATCATCAGTGTGACGCTGCAATTGAGCCTAAAGCCGAAGCCAATATGTCCTCTTGAATAGCACCTACAAAAACATTTTTTTTGTTGGCCACTATACTAATTAAACATATAATCCTTCCGCGTGATCCAAATTACCCAACACTGTAAGAAACAAAGTGACGTTATTTCAACCACATATATTAATTAACTATTGTAACAGAACCGACCAAATCATAAGAACGTAAGTACAAAAACAATCACCGAAGCGATCAAATTTCTGTACTTAAGCTCCCATAATCCCGGTAGTCCGGAAATCACGAAGGATTTCAACCAACTCTCGACATACAAACCAAGACCGTAGTGATTCAACACAACACATCATTCGTTACAACATTTCACAAGTAGCATTCGGATTACATCCATCAGAGTTCAAAATAAAATATTACAAACCAAGTTCAAATTTGCGGAAGCAACATAGTTTAGTACATAACTTCATAGTTTCAAATACATTGCCAAGTCTAAGTCATATCCCACAAAAGCATCATCAGGTACGAGAACTAGTAGAGACCGCGCCCAACGGTCTAGTCTTCATCCCCAGCCGGGAGAAGGCAATACTTGCAGCAACCAAAGTAGAACTGGTCATCTGCAACAGGTGGGAGATAAACCCTGAGTACGAGAAGGTACTCAGCTAGACTTACCCGTCAAAACCAGAAATAAAAGACATCAAGGATCATGCAAGGCTTATGAGGTCTAATAAGGATTTTTGCAGCAGGGTCCTCCCACACAGGAGCGGAACAACCATGAAACATGCAAGCATTCAAGGGAACTAAGCTTGGGCCTAAGGTCAAGCAAAGGCATAGATAAAGTCTTCGTAGCACAACGTTCAAGGCTAGCAACCACGTGTACAGGCTCAGGTTCCTAAGAGAGAACTTAACTGTAGACGACAACCCTAAGATTACCAAAACTTGGACGCTGCTCCAGGATAGCACTCTTCCACACTCATATGCTTACTGAGGACAAAAGGGTGACAACTACGACACTACCTAGATAACGAGCATCCACGCCTACATCATGGTCTTAAGCGAGCATTTCGAAACACTCAATCCAATTAGCTTAAATGGCTATTACGAAGCACAAAGCTCGTACATAATAAGCAGTCACCTACAGTAACACCACTACACATAAACATGCGAACCTAGTGGTAAGGTACTGTTATCTTTTATTTCCTTTCTACTGAGTAGATGGATATCTCTACAAAACAAGTTTTACTTACATTTAGCAATTTAGTTTTCTAAGGGGTGAGTTTTTGTCAATTAATAACTTGTCATCTATTTCCTTTGGAAGCAAACATACAAGACAAAACTAATCACACACTAACTTCAAGCATAGCTATTCAAGCAGCATGGGACAAGACATTTTGGCTAGCTTCACACAGGGAAAATAGTGACATCACATTGATCACAAGTTACTTAGCATTAGAACAAGGTGAGGGAAGCATATTTATGCACAAGCACAATCATGATGCATGCTCGTCCTATTCGTCCTCACGAAATTGCCAGCCTAAGGTGGCAATCACGTTCTATGTCGGTGGCATAACACGTACTCTCTCGATATATAGCTAGTCGTTAGCTATATTCAATCTATGCATTCGTGGTTAGCGTACCTACAGGCAATTTCATTGCAGCCCATCCCCACAAGAGATAAATAAGCACACAATGAAAGCAGTAAACTAAGATACTCTGCATATATACATCTCCAAATGTATATACTTCGATATCCATAGCCACCCGATAAATATACATGCAATTAAGTACCTTCATATATACATGTGTGTGACATGTAAATATTCTAGTAACCACAGCTAACTCTCCCCTAGACCGACAGTTGGACGGTCATGCTCTCACAACACCCACTTACCTTTTACCTGGGCGTAGAGGCAATTGATCCATACATTACCATTCAAGTGAATGGCATCCATACAATAGCACGTCGTATGGACGACGAAAGTAAAACCCCCATGTTCGTACTTAGATAGCCACCTAATAGTCCTTAACTTGGCATAAAGGAGGATGTCGCTAGCATAGTTTTGCAAATTAGTTTTGACAAATTTGCCTGTAGCTAAAGTTTTAGTTAAAATAGGCTTTTTAAAACCAAACATTGTTTGTAAAACAATGTACATGACAGTATTATGCTTAACCTTGCTCTGATGCCAGCTGTAACAGAACCGCTCAATTTATACAAGATCAAGTATGGCTGTCCCCGCTAACACGTTGACACACACATACCTTCACTCATATAAACCCGGTAGTCCGCCGAATGTCCCGAAAGACCTCGATAAATCAACATCACAACCAAGATCGCGTGATTAAGCAAATACACATCACATATACAGGGTTGCAGCGGAAATAATATTACAAATGGGTTCACAAGTAAAAGTACAAGTTTGGGTTTCAAAATCGATTAGTGAAAACAACATAACTTTCAAAAGATTACATTAATATATGTTCCAAATACATTGCTAGCATAAGTGACATCATCCGACAAAAGCATATAGATGAGAAGTAACTATAGAATCACCGAGCCACCGACGGTTAGCCACCATCTTCACAGGCCGAGAACTTCACCTGCAACATGGTGGGATAAACCCTGAGTACGAGAAGGTACTCAGCCAGACTTACCTGTCGGAAACCAAAACAAATGACACCAAGGGTCATGCAAGGCTTATGAGGTGGGCTAGCTTGACATAGTTGCATAAAAGAGCTTATGAATATAGTGACCAATTTAAACTTAGCATCAAGCTTATCATCATTTACCTGTCCACTAGATTAGCACCTGTACTAGAGCACTCACTTATTAGGAGCAATCAATATTAACCATAGCAGGTATAATAAGGCTGTCATCATCATATCATCATTTCTGAACCATTATGTTATTTAGTGTATCTACATTGGAGATAAGCCCGTCAAGTTCTCACTAACCGGGAGAGACGGCGACTCGAATCGAATTACAACTCAGCTGAGGGGGGTATTCCTAACTCTCACCCTGGCATACTTAGCAAGGGTAGCCATGGGTCACCTTTGGAACAACTCAGGAACCAAATTCGCGGGTTCGATCAGCGCTAGCACTCTCAGGGATTACCTTTCTGCCAGGACGATCAGGACTTTTAAATCACCTGCCCTTGGACTCACGCCTATGGCTCCCTTTTGAGGCGCACTTTATACTTATCGACTCCCGGCCTGAGGTGAGCTACTCGGCTTCGTGGTCGGTCTCCAGACCCGGCCAAATAAGAGAGAGGCATGCGTTCAATATGAACAGGAAAGGCTCCAAGATTCAGTCCTTAATCGACATAGACGGAGTCACTACAAACCGGCAAGCCTCCGTCCGGTCTTCATTGCACATTAGGACTGGTTCTTTTCCACGATAGCAAATATAGCCAACCGTGCCATATGTATCTTCCTATATCTCGCAGGTGACAGGAAATCACCTGACTTCTACCGTGTTTAAGCAGGGCTAAGCACTACACGAGCCTGAGCTACATAGAATTCAAGGTATCAATATCTGGACAAGGATGGGATAACCAATGCAGCAAATGTTTGCATCCAACACCTAAACTTAATGCAACAATACATATATGTAACAATAATACTGTAACTGCATTTTGAAAATTAGGAGGCTTAATATGCTCCGGGGCTTGCCTTTCACAAAGTTGCACGGACATTGATCCGGGCACTCAACGGCGACCTCGTCTGGCACTTCTCCTGAAGGCTGCACCTCCTGAACCTCCGGTGTCGGCTGCTGCTGCTCGCTCGGTTCCTCGAATTCCAGCAGGGTCACTCCTTCCGGTACACCTATTGCATGCCGATGCACAAGATAAATATCATGGATGTATAAGGAATGACATGATGCTCATGATAAATGAATCACAGTAAGTGTTTAACGAAAACATCACTGGACACTCGTTTACCGATTAAGAATAGCTCTATTCAAATCACTTTAAAACAGGTATCTAACTTAACTTGAAGAACAAGATCAACTTACCTAACTTGCATAACCTAAGATAAAGATGCTCATCTTCAGTTAAAGGCCTAACACCTAGGAACATTACCACAACTTAGAAATAGTAAAGGCATACTTTAAACAACAGTTAAAGTTTCATATGCACACGGGTAGTTCCTTAATTCAATCACAACAAGAGTTCTATAAATCCAAATGACTTGCATGAGGACATTCTGGAAATCTTATGAAATTCTCTATAAATCATTTGTAAACATCAAAGCATGATTCTTACGTTAACCAAATCGAATTCCAGTAAACCTAGAATCTGTCCAGAAATGACAGGGTTACTAAATTAATTATTTAATAATGATACAAAAGCATAATTAGACCAAACTAAGTTTACCAACATGTTTTGCATACCAAAGAAACATCAGAAAGTCTAGTGTCAACTCCTAAACAATTTATTTAATGTCCTTTTCTAATTTCTTTAGTTAATTAGGTGATTAAAGCAATATATAGTAAAACTATTCAGAAAAATCTACAAAAATTACAGTAGCTATCTCACGCTTCACATAGACTACCATAAAAATTTCAAAGCCATTGGGCAAGCAGAACTTGATGTATCCAAAATAACAAGTGGCATGTCTATTTTTAGCATAATTAGGAAACCCTAATGAAAAGTGTCAAGCAACAGATTTCACATTTTTTCCTAGCATCATTCTAGCATAAGACTAGCACTCACCAAATTTTACCTTTACTGGATCTATAGAAAAATTATGAAAATTCACACAAGATCCATCCATGCAAACAAGAGAATTTTATATCTCCTACATATAGTGTCCAAAATATATGAAAATTTAACTACAAGCTATTCATGGTATGAGCAGTACACCATAAAAATTTCATGCCATTTGGAGCTACATAGAAAAAGATATAATTATCCCTAATTCCTCCATGATTAAAAGAGATAAATAGAAACTCCCATTTTCATAATAGAACATGGCATAAATCATTTTTTTAATATAAACTAGATATTATCATGAACTTAGCAAAATTGGAACCACATCATTTGAAGCTACCAACTAGGAGATACATATTTTTTAATCTATACACAAATCTGTGAAAAGAATAAACCAAAAATAAATTTGAAACCCTACTCTACTGCTGGGCCGGCCCGAAGGACACGGCGGCCCACCAAGCATGCTGTTGGCGTGGCCCAAAAGCAGCGGTGCAGACCATGGCGCTCCCGCCTTGGCCTCGTGGTGACGACAAGCGGGACCCAGCATGACAATGAGACAGACAGGGAGCGGAGGAAGGACGCGGCGTAGCTCGTCGCCGGTGGCTCCTCCGGTGAGGTCGTGGTGCATCGGTGCTCGTCTCATCAATGCGCATCTAGTGGTGCCATCAATTTTGGCTATCACCGTGGCAAGAGGGGTGGTGGCGGCCACGGCGGCGGGCTCGACACGCACTCGTACGGCCACGGCAAGGCTACGGTGTCGCAACCCTAAATGGTGACCCCACGAGCTTGATGGCGCTCCACGGTAGCTAGTGCAAGAGATAGAAGGGGCCAGTAAGGGTGCTGCGGTGACTATTGGCGCGTGGGCGCGCCGGCCTCCGTGAGGTCGACCATGGCGGCGGTGGAAGAAGCAGCGAATACACGCTTACCACGACTCAACCGACTCGATTGAGCGGTGGAGGTGGTAGGGGATCACGGTGAGGCTCGGGCGAACTAGGCAACACGTTTTTTTGCAAAGACACGGAGGAGCTAGGCGAGGCGAAGGCTCTCGGCCGGCAAGCAAATGGCATTTGTGGCTCGGCTGCCTTGTGATGAAGACGAGAGGAAGCAAATGGAGTTGGCGAAAAGGCGTCGGGCGGCGCTAGCCTTCTTACGAGCGTGGGCGCCTGACGTGGTGGTGGCGTCGGCAGAGCATGAGCGCCACGCTGCGAGCAGCAGCCCTGCGGCCGGTCGGCCACGGTGGGCTCGGATCTGTTTTTCGAAATTTGATTCGAGAGATCGACGATGATGACCGACAAAGCGAACTTAACCGTGATGGATCTCTTAAACCGTGACGATTTAGTGAAAATAATGTATACGAAAGTTGCAGAGCTATAGTAGGGCTACAACTTTGTTTTAGAACTCTATAGCTAATTCACCCTGTATCCTGAGTTGTATTAAGCCAAAGGTGGCTCAATCAAACTGAAATGGCATCAATGACTTAGACAAATTTTTCAGTGTGAAATCAGCATGGAATTCTGACTTGTGGGCCATGTTTGAGCATGTTCTAGCTATTTTCATGAGTTGATCATAAAACAACTTTTGTTCCTTGATAAATTAGCTACAACTTTGGTAAAGAGTGCACAGCCATGCAAAGTCTCTAAGTTGGTCTTTTGACTCAGTCAAACAGTGGCACTCTAAGGGTCAATTCAAGTCAAACCTCCTCTTGAGGGCAATTTAGTCATTTTGGTCCACATGAACAGTGTCCAAACAATTACCCTAAGTGTAGTTAAGGTGTATTAGACCATAATCAACCACTTTACACAAATGCTATACCCATTTCAAATGATCACATGTGATGAAGCAACAAAACAAGCAATTCACTCAAATGTTGCAATTTCATGTTTCACATGTTTCATGACTTTGTTGTTATTTTATACTTGTCACATTACTACCATGTTGCCATGTTTCAAGGTATAAAAAACTCATGTTGCATTCACATGTTGCACTACTACCATTCACAAGAAATCAAGTATGAAACAAATATAATTGCAAATGTTGCATATGCATGTTTCAGGGACAATGACATGATGAGATAGATGATGCATATGTTTATGAAATGACATGCAATTTCGTGGAAGCCAAACACCTAGGGTGTTACAACTATGTCCGTCATGGAAAAACTGTCCCTCTTTTTCTTCTTGTCTCTCTGCCATGAGCTAGATTTTTGCTTCGCACTCATATGCAAATCCATTGCTTATTCCATTTTCCAATCAAATGATTCGAAGAGGATAACTTTACCTTCACAAAAAAGAAGAAGAAGAGGATAACTTTAATTTCAAGGAACCGATTGAGTAAAATATCTTGTGTGCCGTAAAGCTAGGGGGCCACCATTAATTCATGATTGAATTATAGCTGACTTGCATCTAACAGAAACCGGCCCCATTTGTATTGCTCCTAAACCACCAACTAATTGACATCTAGATCTAAAAAGGACGGAGCAAGCACAAGCACGAGGAGTGAGAGTGGACCAGTTATGCGTACAGTACCCCATGCAGTTATCTTGCTACCTAAAGTGTGTTCTGCTGGATGCCCCAATGCAGCACAACTGAAGGGTTAGCTTCACATATCGTCCCAAATTAAAGGCAAGGACTACCAGTTAACTGAGAGCTCCATTTCTGCTAATTCAGCCCATGTGATGGTGGCAATTTGTTTTTTTTTATTTTTTGCGGAAAATGTTTGCTGAGTGCCCGACGAAAAACACTCGGCAAAGTTAGTTTGCCGTTAAAAGTTTTACCGTGTGGCTAGCAAAGGATTCGCCGAGTGTTTTAGTGGCTTTGGCGTGTGCCCTGGGCATACGGCAAAGCTCCCGTTCCCGGTAGTGATACAACAAACACCGTCCTTGTTAGGTTTAGAAGAGTTACTATTAACTAATAATTGGTGAAAGCGAGCTAGATGGCACATCTCTTTCTGTTGGTGAGCAGATGGTAGATCTGAACCACCACCCCAAGGAAAGGAAGTAATGTTGTACTGTCATCTTAGCTAGCTAGCTAACAGTGTAGTAGTACTAGTTTATGCACCGCAACGCAACGCAACGCAACACAATAAATGGTTTTTGTTTGGGTGATTAAGACAACATGCTTGATAGAGTACCATGGTACACAACAACCAGACAGATTGGTCCCCTTCACCAAGCAGCAAGCATTGGTCCTTTTTTTTCTACCTTCCCCTTTGGAAAAAACAGACCCAACAGATCTGACGACATTATTAGCAGTTTTGTTTTTGTTTACTGAATGTTTTTTTGCATGCTGACTGTCCATCCTTATCCACTAGCTAGCTAGGGCTAGGCTCCTCCCTGCTGGCCTGGCCTTGGAAATCAAGACTCAAGAGGGAAAAACTCAAGAGACTTGTTTGGCCATATTAGGCGCAGTCGTCAAGCATGTTGATCTACCCTTTGATTCCTTGCACCAACGGATTGAAATATACACAAGTTGGGTAAACTCTCTTTCACCTGCATGTAATGTAATATTGATTAGACTGAGCTTTACATTACATCATTTGTATATACAAGACATTGTGCATATTACTAAGATATGGATAGATGACATCTTAAGTTGCATTGCCGTCCACATCTCAATTGTCTACCTTTTGCATAATACCGAAACATGAATATGTAAGATAGGACGGTCCAAGCTATGGTTGTAATCTTGCAGATCTCCTAGGCGCTCGCCAGCTGCGTGTCTTTTGTATTAAACTCTTCTACTTAATTACAATAATGATTCATAAATCTTTTACATATTCGAGAAAAAACCACTAGTAGCTACTACTGTATCTATATGGAATATGCATGACAAGATACATAACCAGGTGAATTGTCTTAACCGTTTGGCGCGATCTGAAGTTAACGCAGGCCATGGGGCTCCATGGATGGCGGATCGGAAGGCATATTCGCGTGGCATCTGTTTACACCAGGGCGGCTCCAAATTGACAAACCTAGAGGGTTATATATAATGACATCCACTTATCACTGCGACAAAATTAAAGTAGCATCTCGTCATCGCCTACCTCAGCAAACCCTTGTAGCATCTGTAAAAAATTACTCTCTCCTGGCTGAAACGTCAAGCGCACTTGACTGGCGATTAGAGTAGCTTGTCACTGTCATTTCTGCATCCATACAAAAGGAAGAGAAAATTTTCTTGGTGTGATGGTGCTGTGCCGAATATATTGTGACCTAGTATTACGCAGCCTAATAAGGTGAGTGCAGCAGTTCTGCAGTTGAGAGAATTTCTTGAGCAACATGCATGTAGGGAGCTGAAGGATCTAGAATTATAGGCTCTGTTCGGCTGATGTATAAACTACTTGTATTGATTTATACGACTAATTTATTAAAAAAAAATACTATACTATGACCGATAAACCGACTTTTATAAAGGCAGCCGAACAAGCCTGTAATGGCAGCGCGCACCGACGCTCGTTACAGGCCAGGCAAAAATATCAGAGCCGGGGCTAGCGAGCAGATGGCAGTCGCCGCTAGGATTTCACGATCAAATGAAGGGCTGGACAGGACAGGATAGCACGGTGAGTGAGGTGTGAGTGTGACTGACTGCCACGCCCCAGCAGCCTGCCGTGCCAAACTGGCAGGCTGATGCAGGCTAACGACCAGACCTGCTTCAGGCTAGGACCGCATCGCATGCTTGAGAGGTTGGTACAGAATGGATAGGACCAGCATTTGGCAAGGATACGTGGCCTGTTAGCTTTAATACGATCGTGGATTATAAATTAAAATAGTATTTTTTTATCATATCAAACTGGCCGACAGTAAATAATTTATGATCGTTTACGATGAAATGAACAGCCTGATGATCTTTGCTAACGCACGCTCAACCTATGGATCAGATGCACAAACTCCTCGATCCGCAAGGAGGGAAAAAATGCCGGTTGGTGAGCGAGACTGGCTCACTGGCACTGTGTGTCTCCCTGTAGGTGGTTTACTGGTTTGGGTGCTTGGTGTTTTCCGTAATACTGTAAGTGAGGAGTACGGAGCGAAGCTGAACTGAAACCACACAATTTGCCTTGTTCACTGGAACTATCAGTCATGGTGTAATATTTTTTTTCTTATAACAAAACAGCACCCGTAGGCTTATCAACCGCAAAAATCAACAGCCGAATAGCCTAACGTATCAGGAGTAGTTCTCAACCGCTATCCCTTTTTTGAGGCTTCAACGCCTGATCTTTTCCTTGTAAAAAAACCACCCGATTGTTTGAGTCATCTTTGCTTGAAATGTGTTGCCAAATTGTTTGGCACACTAAAGTTCTTAATTATTAGAATCGTAATCGGATATATCGAGGCATAGGAATGCGAAGGGCTAGGGCTGAGGGCAGTGGCGGATCTAGGAACGAGGCACACCAAACTTGAGCCAGAGGTAAACTAGATGCTACAATAGAAACAACAAAGAACACACTTAACAATATCAGTTCATGAGCTCTGGACCAGAGTTTTCATGGGTTATTGAGAGAGAAAACAAGAGTAGTAGTGGCTTTGTTTTGGGTTAGACCGAGGCTAGAGCCGCCCTAGCCCTAGGTGGAGATCTGCCTCTAGCAGGGGTAAACCAAAGATGCCTACAAGTGCCATCGTGTTTTCATTTTAGATTAAAAATAAAAACTAAAACCACTCTGTTTTTAGTCTAATAATAAGCTTGATATTTGAAATAGCTCGAGTTAGGAGCTAAAGTTATACCGAACCGAGTCCATGCATCACAAGTTAATAGGAAAATATCTATCATGCAATGCACTAAATTAGGATAGGTATATTAGTTTTATCATCATATCTTTCATGTCGTCTACTTTGCTACATCCAAGGACGACAATAGGCTCTATTTCAAGCTCTCAAGTCTCGATCAGTACGTGGAAGAATATCTTGGACATATACTTGCCTATATTTTTAGCAACAATTTATATCCATTGCGATCACCAATATAACTTATTGTTGTCGGTATTACGTCATTGCCCGCTCCATCATCAGTTAAAACAACTTGTCGCTACATATATATGATATTAAGCCTGTTCGCCTGGTCGTAAACGATCATGAATTATAAGCCAGAACAATATTTTTCTCTCACACCAAACCAGCCAGCAGTAATAATTCACGATCGTTTCGGCCGAAACGAACAGGCTGATTGTTTCTCATTTACTTTCATATAACATATTCTTTATTGCCAGTTTATTGTGACTTGATTATAGGAATGAAATAGATACAGAAATGATCCTTTCTTTCATTGCGATTTGTGTGTTGTGTGTTGTATCCGGAATCATCGGATCAAAAAACCGACCCTAATGGAAGCCTTTTGTTTGCGTCTCAAGATGCAGTGGTCCGTCCACAGGCCATTCCGCCTAGTGCAATAAATAGGCAAAACTAGAAATAAACCACCGAATGATCTGATTCATTTCTGATGATGAGTTCGATCCCTAAACCAAGCATACAGTTAAACTCTTAAAATGCATGTCTCCAAACTTCTTGAGTGTGTCACTCGAGATCCAAATCTAGCCATTGTGAACCTAACTTTGTGGCACATGTGACAACCAACAAATCCTTACAACATTGGTGATAAACAAGAAAAATAATTTTACTAAGGATATATTTTACCATGTACTCCCTCCGTCCTAAAAGGAATGTAATTCTTCTTAGACAAAGGGAGAATAGCATAAATATTGAAGCATCAAATTACTCCAGTAATAGGTAGAAGTCACAAAAAGTTTTCAATTTTACAGTTGGAGAATATGCTGCTTGGAAGAGCACGGTATATTCCAATTTCCAAAGGCACAAAGGAAGGCAGGAGGTAACAAAGGTTGGTGCGCAGGAGGGAAATGGTATGGCCCGTGCGTGCATGTGCAGAGCTGTACATTAGTGCTCGTCTCCCTTGTCGCACGCGCGCTGGCGAGTTCGCCGCGCGCCGCAACCGTCCAGGTCCAGCCACCTGGGCCCATGGGTGGCTCATCAGAGCAGGCTAATGGATACGCCCGCTCGCCGGCTGCAAGAAGCTGCAGGTCACTTGAGCTGCCGAGCAGTGGTGGCAGACCCCATCAATCTTTAATGCTTCGCTGCTGCGACGTAGAAGAACTGAGTGGAGGAGCGGCAGCTACAGTGCATTCCGATTGTTTTTTTGCCGGTGTCTCGCGAGTCGTTCGCTTTCTTCTCTCTCCTGCTTTCTCTCCCATGTCGGATTTCGCAAGCTCTTCGCCGCTTATAATACTTGCTCTCATAATATAGTACTGCGCTCGTACGGAGCGAATAGACACCGTACGTGAGTCAGCTCAGAGAAATGGATACTACTCTGGAGGTGTTTGGTTCTTTAGTCGCTCCTAAAATTTATGTCACATCGAATGTTTAGATACTAATAAAAAGCATTAAATATAGATTAATTACAAAACCAATTACATAGATAGAGGCTAATTTGCGAGACGAATTTTTAAGCCTAATTAATCCATCATTAGCACATGTACTGTAGCACCACGTTGTCAAATCATTGACTAATTAGGCTTAAAAGATTCGTTTCACAAATTAGTCACAAGTTGTGTAATTAATTTTATAATTAGTCTATATTTAATACTCTATACATATGTCCAAACATTCGATGTGACAGAAATTTTAGAAGCTCATGTAGAAACCAAACAGACCCTCCCTCTGGCACATGTTTGTCTGAACTGGCTAAGCCTGGCTAAGAATCGGTGTGTTTGGCTGCCTGGTTTAGTTTGTATAGAATCATCTCTTTCTTTAGTGTGTTTGGTTGCCTGGTTTAGTTTGTATAGAATCTATCTCTTTCTTCAACTGGTAAGTTTACCCCTTTGAGGCTTTTAGTCGAGCAGGTGGTGGGCATGCGAGCATGGCAGCACCTTGGCCAGCGAACTTCCTCCTCCTCCATCCCACCTTGGTCGGCGAGCATGGCAGGACCTTGGCACAGCATAGGACGCGAGCAGGCGAGGACGGTGGTGGACGTGGACAGACTGGGAGGGTGTTGTCCGCCGAGCTACACGGACGCCGCACGCCTCGAGGCATGCCGCATCGCGGCGGCGAGGCGGTGCAGCTCCTTCTCGGTCCGCCTGTGCGCGCGCGTCGACGCGGCGACCACCGCTCCGTCCCCGCGAGCACAAGGACCAGATCCGGCCGCCGCCGATTTGCCTTGAAGGAGGAGCACCAGATTCGGCGGGTGGGGTGGAGGAGGAGGGGAGTAGCGTCACCGACGGGTGGTGTGGAGGAGGGGAGCAGCGTCGCCGGCGGGTGGTGTGGAGGAGGAGAGGAGCAGCGTCGCCGGCGGGTGGTGTGAAGGAGACGGCCGGATCGAGCGTTACATGCGAAGTGGTGGAGGAGGTGGTGGAGGCGCGCCGACGTGCGAGGTGGTAGAGGAACGCCGACGGGCGAGGTGGTGGAGGAGCGCCGACGTGCGTGGTGGGAGTGGGTGATGCGGTGACAGGAGGTGAGGCGAGCGCTGGCCAAGCCAAGCTTAGCGGAAACGCCCGCCCCCTCCGTTTTCAGGAAGTCAAGCTAACACCCCCCCTCCTCCCCACGTGGGCTCGTGGAAGCTGGGCTTGGGGGGCCTTACAGGCAACCAAACACGCCAAGGTTGCATTATGAAAGCCTGGTCAAGGGTGAGGCCAGGAAAACAAACACACCTTTATATACTTGTATTTATTGAAGGTGAACCCTGCTAATTAAGGTATATCTCTCTCATTAAAATAAATACATGGATATACGTATAGCGCAATCTCAAGTCGATATGAACACGATCTATTGTCTAGAACTAAAACATCAAGTTTTCTGCGATATTTCTTAAATTATAGAACATCAAGTTATCTGCGACACTGAGAGTATGTCCCAAGAAAGAAGCGGGGGGCCTTCGATCTCTATCTCATACCGCTTGCCCCAGATAGATCTATGTCTACATAGCGAACCAGCGAACTCAAGAAGTAGGTAGCGCGTGGTGCGAGCTTTGCTTTGAAATTGGTGGGCAAAATAAATGATTATCCTTTCACCGTCCTTCTAGATTCTATATGCAATTGAGCTTCATTGATTCCTCAGTAGGTAGGGACAACGTTCGAGATCTCATCCGACCATCTATTTATCACTAATTGGGAGATTAGATTGGAATCCGAGGAGATCTGATTGGATGTCATGGAACGAATGGGGCACTTAGTTGGTTACCCACTGCTAGCCTAGCAGAGATTTCTCTAGTTTTTTTCTCGAGGAAAAAGAGAGCTTCGTAAAGTACTCATAATTTGAAAATCTCGAGTAGTAATTACTCGACATATGCGAGTGCCATACTGATTTAATGTTTGCTCGACATAATGTTTGAGAGTTCTCTCTAAAAAATTTCTGACGTTGGACAACTCAAGAATGCATCAGCAACCTTCCAAGGTCAGTGGAAGGAGGTATAAATAGCCCTCCCACAAAAACTATTAGTTGGGTTTTTCTGCCAAAACTGGACTAGGGTAGTTTGGGAAACCTGCATGTGCAGGATAACTCAGAACTAACCGTTACCTATTCAAACTATCACTCAAAAAATTTAAAGATACACAATTTTTACCACTTGAGCTTCTCATTCTTCAAATATTGTCGCTTTCGCAGTTTTCATCATTTGAGGGCTTTGGACACCTTCGTGGCCTTAAGCTAAACCACATTGAACTATGACTGTGGATTCTCAAACCATTTGATCAAGGCTACACTTTTCATCGAAAAGTCACATTTCCAAATAATTCAGTAATGATTTGATCCTTCACGTCAACATGACTTTGCATAGCTTGACTAGTACCTGACTCAGGCCCTATTTGGTATAGCTTATCTAGGACACGTTTCTCAGATAAGTTGCACAAATACAGTAAAAGCGATGGTCAAAATAAATTAGTCTGATCTGCTTGTTAGTACAAACAAGAGTGATGAGAATAAGTGCGACCAGAATAAGTTGCAGAAAAGTGTATCGTTTGGTGGTTGATTTCAGCTTATTTTAGCCATAAGCAGCTTATAAGCTCTACCAAATAGGCCCTCAATACAAATACTCTTTTCTTCACCTTAGCCATGGTCCCTCGGTCTTCAAGCCGTCGCTTGCCCTTCACCTTCGCTTAGTCTCTTGAATCCTATTTCTTTCTATCTTCACTCTATCAAGTCATAAAGTCACATCTTGTCTTGAATCAGCTTTAACTTTAAGCGTGCATTGAGAACCATTTTATTTGCATTGTTTTCTTTTTTTGCTTGAATCTGCACTAGCAATCTTCATGTAGTGAGACCTATGCAATCACCTATTTCTCATCTTCACTTAACACACATGTTTGCCATTTCATTTATTATAAGACCCAGATTCTGTATTGCACTAAATGACCAAGCTTCCAATGGATATCCACCAAATTATATCTCCTTTGTCGTATTCACCGCATGCCTATTATCTGTGCATTTCATTAATTAACCTTGGACTCATTTCTCATTTATGCCATTTGCTTCACGATATTTATTATGTGAAGCTATTCTTTTACAGCTCTTATTAATCCATCTTATTATTGCTTAAAGTACATTAATACCATTTAATATGTGTTGATTATGTAATAATAATTATCAACCAGGCCCATGAACATCTTTTGGACCCGGTGAACTGGGCCTAGTTACTGCATGTGCAGGTAACCAAACACCACACAATTAGGCCCACGTACATATCTGCATGGGCACGCTAGTAAGCGTCCTGTTTGCTTGGGCTTGTTTGGCTGATAAGCCATGACTGAAAGTACTGTTGACTGATTTAGTGTGGAAGAAAAATATTACTCGTTGGCTAAAAAAATATGACTTATAAGTCTAACGAGTCCAAACAAACAGGACCTAGCTTGCTTCCGGTACGAGCATGGCTGGCTGTGGTACAGCCTTCGTACAGGCCTTGATATTTATTTTCATGCAAAAATGCAACCTTCTCTCATCATCAGTTCGCGTCAGCCTGGCTCCCCGCGCTGAAGGAATCCTCCGGCTGGGGCCTGGGATTGATTCCTAATCAACCGAACGTGGGCTAAGACAGGTTCCAACTTTGGATCACGAGTCACGACTCGGGCCAAGTTGGATGCCCGTGTAACCAATGACGCCCATCATCCATCGCTTAGCTGTTGGTGGGTTCCAGAGTTGGACGACAGGCCAGCAGGGTGTCTGTATACGTACACATGCTGATGCATGGCAGCCTCGCTCCATCGAAGCCAAAGGTATGCAGGCTGTTCGAGAGGCCGTAAACGATTGTGAATTATTTGCTGCTGACTGGTTTGGTGTGAGAGAAAAACATTGTTTCCAGCTAGACATTTACGATCGTTTACGACCAAACGAACAGGCTGAATCATGGCGTGTGTGAAGTAAACGCATCGGCAAGACACCAGCGGCAACACGGGCATCATGGCCACTAGCTTTGGAGTCTGGACGGAGACGCAGCATTGGATCTGGAGCCCAGTTTAAAGGCCATTGGTGCCTGTTTAGTTCCTAAAATATTGTAAAATTTTTCAAGATTTTCCGTCACATCGAATTTTTAGACGCATGCATGAAGCATTAAATATAAATAAAAAATAAAATTAATTACACAGTTTAGACGAAATTCACGAGATAAATCTTTTAAGCCTAATTAGACTATGATTGGACACTAATTGCCAAATAACAACGAAAGTGCTACAATACCATTTTCTAAAAAATTTCGCCAACTAAACAAGGCCTTGGCTTTCTTCAACTTTTCAACGGGGAAGTGGGAAGTGGGAACTCAGAAAGTGGAGTCGGAAACAGCCGCAACCCGGAATGGCCGAATTGCATCTGCAGTGCAGGTGGCCTCGGTTTTGCTAGCCTCGGCCTTGAACTAGCACACAATCCATGGGCTGGTTCCTCTCGGATCTCCGCAAGGCGGGGGACTCGGGGCCTGGTCGTGTCATCGGTATCATCATGCCTCGCCGGTGATAGTAAAGAAAAGGGAGATATGAGATCTATCCTGGTGATAGTATTACCTCCCAGGCCATGATCAACCATCAACAAGAAATCCTAATACTAGAGGGTTTGATCAAGGGGGTGCGGAAATAGGGTTTCAGGATCCATTGTGAGTCTGAGACCTTTTGTTCTTCTTCGCATATGTTATTTTGGCACAACTTTTTTTGGTTTTAAAAAATAAATAGCTTGAAAAGGTTAAATTATCTGAAATGAATTTCTAGATCCTATGATTTTTTACCATCAAGTTAGAAAAACAAGCCTCGATTCAGGAATCTCTTATCTCTTATTTCTATCTCATGCGAAAGAAGATGGTTCAAAGCAAAGACAAGAACAATAGAAGGAACCATACTTTTTTAGGAGGAATTTTTGTGTCAAAGTAAGAATAATTTTAATTTCTTCTTATTTGTTTGTTAAATATTACTATTTATTCTTTATTTGGGTCTGTCTTTAGACTTACTTTGCTTAGGTTCGGGTGCAGTAGTGGACAAAAAATAGAGGAAAATAAAGTATGGTGGGGGACAACTTTTTTTGTGAGCAAATAGAATTGCTGGCCTTTTTCAATGAAGTTCAACTTTGAACTTACTCCCTCCGTCCTGAAATAGTGTATTCTGGCATTTGAAATTTGTCCTCAAATATATTGCATTCAGGGAATATAACGTAATGTTTACTTAAATAAAAATACATGATTATTTTGTACAAAGAAAGTAACTCATGTATTTGCCATATTTTGTATAAGAAGAGTAAGAGTTTACCCTTTAATCATGCGGAATATAATCAGATTTCATCAATACATTAGGAAGATAAGTGAGGGGTACATGCGTCTATTGCATTCTCCTTTTTTGTCTTAGAATGACCAGAATGCACGATATTTCAGACAGATGGAGTATATGAATTTAGTAAAAAAAAGTATACTTCTCATGGAAGGTTTTTTTTTTATTTTAGGCTACTTAAGTAGTTTTGATGAAGGTTTCATTAGTTTATTACTCTAAACAAAGCAATGGTTTGCATAATACTTCCTTCACTGATTAAAATATTTGATCCTCTCCCCTCTTTACTGTTGCTTCATAAGAGTGAATAATTCATTTTATGGACCGAAGACATGGGCTTTAAAATGGATTGCTTCACAACATCATTTAACAAACAAAAGAATAAATTGAGGGATTCCAACCATCAGAGTGAAAAGAATTCTATTATTTTGTAAATAGAAATAGGTAAGCAAATTCTAGATTATTATGGTGAAAATTGCCTTATAACAATAAGATTTTTGCGGGCCCTCCACTAAGTTCCTATTTTTCTTCATGTTTACAATCTAGATCCTCCAAGATGAAGCCAGTCCAGAATAACAATAAAAGAAAACCTATATTAAATGGGCACAAAAATATCTACGGCACTTACCAGTTAAAGAAAATTTATTCCAGCAGTACACGCCATTTCCCCTACTTTCCTGGCTCCATGTTTTCTTAAGTGGTCATGCTACGGACAGAAACGGTCACGGATAATTATAAAGATAGTATCCTTCCAAATGGGATAAGAGAATTCTTACACCGGAAAATAAACAGCAAGTACAAAAACGACTCAATTCAGCATTTTGTTCACTTCTGTTTGATTATGTCATAATTCTCTAGTTAGAATTTGGTTTATCGTTGGATGAAGTGCATTTCTGATATTGATTGATCAAAGGGAAAAAAACATGGGTATAACTAATCCGTGAACAGCCAACCATCACACTATAAAAAGTTTTGTGCTCTCTTCTCAATCTCAAGACACTTGAGTCCGTTTAGATTTGTCGTCGGTCAATTTTTTTTTTAACTTTAGCCTTCGAGACCTTAAAATTTATATATATTGGCAACACAAAACTTTTATGTGCTATTAATCTTCAAAAAAAATTAGATATCTAAAAGTTGATTTTTTTTACTCAAGACATACCAAGATGGATTAAGGAAATAATTACAATAATGATATGAACCGGGCGTTCGGATGGCTGGACGCACCAATCCCGCGCGCCCACTCCTTATCCTATCTCGTGATCCCTCGGCTCCCTCGCGCCCACCTGCTCCCCCCACCCCCGCTCCCCCGCATGCAGTCGCTGCCGCTCCGCCCGCCCGCTCCCCGGGCCGCCCCCGGATGGGCGCTGCGCCCGTGCTCCCTCCCTCCCTCCCTTCGTCCCTCCGCGACCTCCATGTGACCCCGCGATCCCTAGCGACCCGGCTCCCGCTCCCCCACCGGTGACGAGGACGATGGCGGTGGCTCCGATGAGGTAGGTCGATCATTCTCTAGATCTGAGCCCCCCCCCCCTCCTCCTCCTCCTCCTCATCTGGATATGAGGGACGTGGCAGTGGCTAAGGTTCTGGCGAGCTCTGGGATCCTATTCCCCTCCTCCCTCTGGCAGTTTCGAAGGTGATGGGCCAGGGCTGGAGCAGCCTGCACCACGAACCCATCCCCTTACTATTTGTACGTCCTTGTTGTTTCTCCGTGTTGCAATTGATTTTTTTGATGTTGCAACATATGATTTTTGAATGTTGCAATGGGATTTTTGAGTTGTTGCAACAGATGATTTTCGAATGTTTGCATTTTTATGTTTCATGGTTGATTTTTGGATGTTGCAGTACTACTGTTTGAGATGTTGCAGTACATAATTCTCGATGTTGCAGCACATAATTTTTGATATTATACAACCTGTTCGCTCGTTGGTTTCGGCCAGGGCTTATCAGCCGGCCAACAGTGTTTTCCTCTCACAACAAACTAGCACCAGCCGGGCTTATCAGCCTAGAAACCAACCAGCGAACAGACTCATAGTACATATTTTTCGATGTTGTAGTACATGTTTTCGATGTTGCACTACATAATTTTGCGATGTTGCGGTACATAATTTTCGATGTTGCGGTACATAGTTTTCGATGTTGCAATACATACTTTTCGATGTTGCAGTACATGTTTTTCGGTGTTGCACTACATAATTTTGCGATGTTATAGTATTTTATATTCCGATGTTACACTACATAGTTTTTTCATATGTTTGCGATGTTATACTTGAAGTGTTTCGTGCTCTTGGGACAGAGGGCGCGGTGAGAAATGGAGGATAGGGGCGCGGTGGACGCAATTCCATTCCATTCTATTTCTGATCCTATTTCTATTCGTGTTGTGGGGGCGGACGGGTTTGGGAAGGGGGACGGCGTCCGGACGCATCTCGCGCGCCGGACCGTCCGGGTGTAGGATAACCGAATTAATTATATCGATCTCAAGGGGAAAAGGAATCGGCGCCTACCTGCCACTACCAATTGTATAGATAAATGCTGTTGGTAACTAGCAGTGGGAGTTTGATCTGTTTTTACAGCAAGATATTGTGCTCTTCTCCATACCCTGACGAGTGATGATCTGTCTGCTTCTGCTGCGTCTCCAGAAGAAAAGGAAGACAAGCTGCGTCTATCTAGCAAGATGCTGATGCTTGCTACACTTCGTAGGAGCAGTATATATTCAGGGCATATATAGCTGTTTCGCCGGAGTAGAATGTAAGTATATCTTTCCTCGGGTTAATGTATGGTATATATATGGAGCTTTCGATCTTTCCCCCCTTTAATTTTAATCCAAGCGTACCAGAGTAGCCGAATCGTGATCTCCCCATAGTGCCTGAACTGAACTGACGAAGTGCTGCGTCCATTGTAAGATGGCGACATGCATATGTAGATTCGTATACATCTGCGGGATTCAGATCAGCAGAGTGCGTGATCACGAGCAACGGCTCGCGTTTCAATTTCTCGTATGGTATGGGAATCACATTCTCGCGTGCACTCGGCTCCATTTGATCCATCCAAACCTACCTACATCGGATTCCAAAATACAACCGCTGTTTGACGTTTCAGACAGTGTTTTTGGCCTGTCGGAAACACCACCACTACTTTGTCCAGTTGTCCTGCATTCCTGGGCATACAGAGCTTCAATTAACGTCTAGCACTGAGCTCCCAAACAACATGCAGCCTGAGACAGCTTCAATTAACGATCGTAAATTTCTAGTGAAAATTTTAACATAATAGTGTTTTTTCTCTCACCAAATCAGCCATGATAAATAATCAACATTAAAAGAGCGATCCTACGATCGGCCTCGTGTCAGAGTGGCGATGATTGACGTGTACTGAGCCGAGCAAAATTAATAGGGTACGTTAGCCTCGTAGGTGCATAGAATTTTGGTCTCGTTTAGATTGTAAATTTTTGTAATCTGGATACTGCAGCACGTTTCGTTTGTATTTGACAAATTTTGTTCGATTATGGACTAACTAGGCTCAAAAGATTCGTCTCGTGATTTACAACCAAACTGTGTAATTAGTTATTTTTTTACCTACATTTAATGCTCCATGCATGCGTCCAAAAATTGATGTGATGGAGAGAGAGTAAAAAAACTTGGAATTTTGAGGTAATCTAAACAAGGCCTTTATAGCGTTTGTGCATATATATAGTGAAAAATTTAACATAATAACTATTTTCCTGATTTTTCATGGGTACGGCCATCTCGACAATTCTAGATTTTTTTGTTATTTTAACAAAAAAAACACTACAACATTAAAAAGAGCATGTTCCTATTTCCAAAAACTATCCTAGTCGTGTCAGAGACCGTGGGGCGACTGGTAACCTCGATCACGATACATGTACTGGTGTGACTAACGAGACATGCTGACACGTCCTAAGTCACCCGAGTCACGCCATTGTGAATGGCATGAGGGCCTACCAAGGCTATCTCCAACAACAACACCCAAAATACAAGATCTATTTATTCTTTGAGTAGCGTTACAGGTAAAAGATTTAATATCTATTCGGCATCTTTTTCAACAACAAGACCTAAAAAGAATCCTTTTTACAAATGGGTTTTCAGGAGAGAGGATACCCATATTTGGGTTGTACCTCTCAGGTAACCCAAAATAGGTCTTCCGTATAGATACTCCGTTGAAGACTGATTTTAGGTTTCTTACTAACTATTTTAAGTTTAGGTGCCTATATAGGTTGCTTGTTGGAGATACTCTAAGTCACGTCAAATTGAATGGTGTAACTGAGGTGTGAGTCACGCCCACCAGCAATGGCGTGACACATATTTGTATCCGTTGTGTCCAAGTGTTTTGATTTTTTTTTAGTTTTTCGTTTGGCGATCCAAAACAAAGAGCATATACATCTTTAAATTTTTTCAAAATTTTTAAGTATATGCTATAAGATAAGCATAATCTATTTTATTTATATCTAGCTAGCATCACAACTCTAGTAGTTTTGAAATTAAAATTCTTCCCATATTTCTATATTTTAAATTGTTCGTCGCTTTAGTCTTCACTAGCAAAATTGCTCGTGCCGAGAAAAAAAGTTGTAAATGTTAATATGAAGCAAGGACGGAAACGTTACATATCTATTTATCGTTTATATTATATCATTCTATAAAATTTAAAATCTATAAATTAATATCGACGGCCTAGGCCGAACGTCCTGACACTAGCCTTATCCATAAATTAATTTTATTCCTAATCAAAGCTACATCAACGATTTAGTGATGAAAGTATTCATTTATAGGAAAGAATCTAGAGTTCAAAGAGCAATAATATTATATTTATTATTTTATTTTTATTTATAGAAAAGTTTAGGTTCTCACTGGACCTGCGCTTGCTGGTTACCGTAGTCCCCAACTAGGTAGGGCGTGGCTGCCGACGACGCCGTAGATTGAAGTGTTTCAGGCGTTTCTAACTATGTTTCAAGTGTTTCATCTGAATGTTGCAATGGTAATATACGCATGTTGTAAGCGTATGTTTCATGTGTTTTAGACGTTTGTTTCGAATGTTTCATCTGGATATTTCAAAAGTTGATTTGGTGTTGCACATGTTGCAATGGCTATACTCGCATGTTTCATGTGTTTCATCTGTTTTTAGACGTATAATGCAAATGTTTTATCTGGATGTTTTAAAAGTAGATTTTGTGTTGCAATCCACTGTCCACCTGCTGCTGCTGGTGCGCCGTCGTGGTTCACGTGCCAGCGTCTGAGGTTTGTAGACACCTCCACAACGCGCATCCACAAGTAGGGTAGGTGGGCGCGAGGCGTGGTTCTGCCGTGCGGAAGCAAGATGGGCGCGGGGTGTGGTTCTACCATGCGAGGCACGCAGATCCCCACGGTTACGGACTCAAAGCTTTGGTTGGAAATGGGATGGAGCATGTGGGATGCGATCGGCGAAACCATACATGATCAAATGAGTTGGCACGGAACATGGCGTTGTCATGAGCTTTGCGTCACTCTATCGATCTGGTACATCTATTGAAGATCATACTGCGCAGGCGTGGGGCGGACGTCCAAGGCGCTAGTGTCTTACCTATAAATTAATTTTATTCCTAATCAAAGCTACATACATCAACAATTTAGTGATGGAAGTATTTATTTATAGGAAAGAATCTAGAATTCCAAGAGGAATAGTATTATATTTATTTATAAAAAAGTTTAGAGTTCAAAGAGCTATAATATTACATTTTTTTTATGTTTATATAGAAAAAACAAGAGAAAGAAAAGAACAAGGACGGAACCGACGATAAAAACAAAAAAGAAATCGTGGGTAGTCAGGCAGGCGTTTCCATGGTTGGCTGAATGTGTGGTTAACAGACACAGAAATCCACTTGGACGGGTAGTTAGTGGAATATTTTATGGCAGATGGATATCTTAGTTGGACGAAAGATTTTCTTTATTAGTATTAATATTAATATTAATAGGTATAGATAAGGCAAGGTCATCGTGTGGAAATGCCCAGCTCCTACTTGGTCGATGTCAGAAAAGGTGCATGCATGTCACCACATTACAAAGCTACTGAGACTTAAGTGGAAGCCGTTGGTAATCATTGGGTGGCACGGGCGGTGCTGAGTTGCAAAGCTCGACTTGGTGCCTGGCCAGTCATCTTCCTCGATGATTTTCTCTCAGTTTTGAAACACAACTTGTCAAACCGTGTTAGCCTTACTCAGGTTTGAAGCTGGTGTATTACTCTACAAACTTAATTGAAGCACTCAACTCACAAACTACGTACTTCACAATATCTAATTTAATAAACTTTGATCAAAATCATGGATCCCTTTTTCATGTTTAGAGTTAGTTAGATTTGGTTAACCGGAAGATCGCTATCGTTGAAGGTGTAGACTTATGACAGATGACATATCGCATTACCTTAGTCTTATGCCAAATGACATACCGCATTATCTTTAGTAATTTAGCTCTAAACTTATTAAAAATTTATATACATATTTAATTTTTAAATCAAACCCTGAATACCATCTCAATATTTTTTGTATTTTTTGGCTAAAATAAAAAATACACAAGTCTGCTGTTGGGTCAGATCCAAACAGCATGCTCCAGTCCAGTCCAGACCCAGGGGTAACTGTGAGAGGTTGGGCTGGCTGTTTGGGTGGACGGTACCAGGACTGACCTTCTTGGACTTTCCACGGCCCAGAAAAAATAACGGAGCCCGATGGTCTTTGTCGTGAAATGGGATGGACGGACCTAGTCCACAACCCACGTGCATCATGCCATGTGCGCTATCTGAGGCCCAAACCCACGTTTTCGTCCCCCGCGCGAAGGCGCTGGCCGCAGCTCCGCTGCGGCGGGCTGGAGGCCGCTCGCGCCCGTGGCGGAGGTGCAGGCCGGCGTTGAGGAGGAAGGCTTCTCAAAGGATCTGATGAACCATGGCAACCTACCTTTCAGCGTTGGCAGCGCCCAGCTCGCAGGTCTCTTCGTGCAGGCCGGCTCGGCGGCTCCGTCCAGATGGTCGAGGTGAGGTGTGTGTACGCCTCCACCTCCATAGTTGGGGGTACGATTGCTTTGTGTCTTCACTGCAATTGCAGGGGCAAGTTGGTCTTTATCTGTGCGAATTGCTATGCATGGTTCGGTTGAGGCATTGAGTCTTTGTGATTCCAGTTTATTATCATGCACACAAGGCGTTTGTTGAAATACTATTACCAGGTGGAATTGTGATATAGTACACTTGATTTCTTGATCCATTCTTTAAGTTAGGGAGCAACAACTGTGGATTAAATTGTGAGCATAACTCCTGCTGAAGGTTACATCTACATCCCTATTACTGAACAGGTCCACTATACTAAGCTAATTTATATTACACTAATGCAATTGATCTCTATTGGTCCTTTTTTTATTGAGATCCATTTTGAAAATTATGCAGCAAATTATGGTCAATGACGTGATACCAGCTCCTAACACATAATTGGAGTACTCCCTAGAGGTCCCATTAGAAAATTTATAAATAGGAAAAACGTGTTCTTTTCCTTCCTTTCTCTTTGTGTTTAAATGCACAAGTAAGAACATGCTTAATCATGTCTGCCCCTGTTTCATAGGCGTCGTATAGGCGTCCAGGTGTACCCAGCTTGCCTTGGGGACAGTGGTGCCTTGTCACCTAGGCAATGCTTAGTCGTCCAGGCGGACCCAGCACTCACCTGGACGCCTAGTCGCCTTTGAAACCATGATGTCTGTGGTATCCTCTGATTACGTTAAGACGTTGAGTAATGTCAGTGCTTTTCAGATTCTATGTGGATATTTTTATCCAATTCCATGTTGTGTTGCTGAAACATGAACTTCATACTTATCTTTTGCACATTCAATTGTTTTCCTTGGGATATTCTCAATAATCCACCAAGAAAATCTAGCTTCCATCCAGCAAGATCCCCTCCGGGTCGCAGGCAAGGTCAGTGAGACCCACTCTCCCAGTCCGTGCTGTTTTACTAGGAAAACCCTATGGAAATATCTTTAGTCGTGGTTATTTAATTAATTCAAGACAAATCACAGGCATGGAAGTTTGGCTAGAATAGCTACCTTTTGAACTTATCTTTACCCCCTAAATTGATTTAATGTAACCCAACTTCCATCCCCTTCCTTTTGAACTTCTTTAACCAATTTTGAAGAACCACAAGTTAAGTTTGCTCCTAGCAATTGAATTGTGATATAATTTTAGTAAAAAACAGCTCTGCCTTTGTTCCTTGCTTAGATGCAAATAATTTATATGTGTCACATTAACTTTCATTCATTTGATCCAGCTCATGACCTGTTAAATGTTTTATGAACCTATTGTTATGAAATGGTTTTTACTTTTGCATATAGCATGGGGCTTTAGTTGTGGGTGTTTCATTAACTACAAATCAACGTTGATGCACAATGTTTGTAAGATGCTATCTTAGTGTTATCATCTGATGATCATGTTTTTGATACAGGTTTGCCTAAAGGTGCAAAATTTGATCCATCTCACTGGTTTGTCACTGACTCACTGGCCTTTTTTCAAACAGATATTTCACTGTCTCATGGAACACTTTTGGCTTTGATACTCCACTTTTTTTTTTTGGAAACAATTTGATACTCCATTTTTTGTTTCGCAAGCGGTAGAGTCTTACCGCCTGTGACCGGAAGGTCCCAGGTTCGAGTCGCGGTCTCCTCGCATTGCACAAGCGAGGGTAAGGCTTGCCACTGACACCCTTCCCCAGACCCCGCACAGAGCGGGAGCTCTCTGCACTGGGTACGCCATTTCAGGTGTTAGAAATTGGAAGTGTATCACACTTCTTCCACATAATATTTAAGGTCTATAATACAACACTGGGATAAGAATGTGTTGAAAGCTAAACACTGACATCTTGCTGATGTCCATTGGCACAAGGAAGGCAAGACAAAACCAGTCATAGTAACCTTTGATGATCTTACGCAGCAGTTTGACTGCATTTTTGTTGTCCACTTATTTCATATCTGTTGGGGTTGTTTCTCCTTTTTCTAGGTTGATCTTTTCTTTCATTGGGATCCAGTGGAAACAAACGAGCTGGAAGTAGTGGAGGCTCCTGTTACTCCAGACTATGCTGCAACTGCTGATTATGATGCTCCCTCCGCTGATAACTGGGGAGCTGAGTAGTTGAGAGGTTCCACCTGCTGACCTCCCTGGCGCACCTGTTTGTGCTGCATGGAGTTGCTGCTCCAGGTGAGCTTTTCTTTCTGTATCTTATTTATGCTTAATTCAATTATTACTGAATTTATTTGAACGAGTGATGCATTTATTTCCATAGTTTATGCTATGTTGATTCATTCTAGCTATCATAGCAATCAACTGTGTACAACTTTCCTGTTAAAATAGCACTTTAGCCCTTTCCTTGTGCCCTATACCTATCCTTTTTTGCCCCCAACTGGGCATAGCTCACTATATGTTGTGATCATACTTATGGTCAAAGGGTTGATTGTTTTATTGTTGCACTTGAAATTCATAAGCTCTTCAGATGTTCTAACGATGAATTAAGCTTTTTTGTTCATTCTAAGTGCAGCTCCTGCAGATGCTGATCGGTGGGATCCGGGCTGACACTGGTTGGGAAGAAGGCAGTGCCGCACACCCACCGACTGTCAATGCTTTCCGCATGGATCATCACTCATCAACAACAGAGGAGAGGCTGAGCTTGTTGACGTGATGTTTGTGTCGGTAGATCTTTTTTTTAAGTAGCTCTATCTATGTTGCATCATGGTGCAATGTTAAATGCGAGTCAGTTTTTGAGGTCGACATAGCTGGGCACTACCAGTTCAACTCTTTGCTGACACCTTTCATCGTTAGCCATTCTGCAAGCGGATTATGATCAGTGCATATCGTCGTAGTTTTGGTGGTTAGGGAGAATGTAGCTGGAAGCACTGGCCTGGAGTCCTTCAAAGATTACTGCAGTTTTCTGTTCCACTGTCTTGTGTTCCTTTACCTCTCTGGGTCAGATCTTCTGATGCCCGTCTGTAGGTAGCATGATGTCCCCTCGGACTGACTGTTGGAGAGCTATAGCGAGCCACATGCTGCTGTCTTTGCGAACTACTTTTCCTGCTCATTGATTTCCTTGTGGTCGTCGCAATCTTGTTCATTGTTTTGTGTAGTTCCTGCTACTTGCTAGGACACAAGCAATTTAGTGCCTCGCCCTGCCCTACTTTTGGTGTGGACGTGTGTGCTATTCATGCTCTTGTCTGATCGATCTGGTCTTCAGGATGGCTGCATCTCCGTTTAAATCCTGTACCATCTGAATCTGAAAATCGTGATACTAGCTAAACGGCCGATCGATACCCTTCGCCCGTTGTTGAGTTGTCATGTACGGGCAAGCATACACCAGGCGTCGCAGGGCCCGTGATGTACGCCGGGCAACATAACGAGCCGCACGTACGGAGGACGCGCTAGGCGACGTGCATGACCAGGACACGCTCGGTGGCTAAGCTAGGAAGTTTGAGAGTTAGTTTCTATTTTTAGTTCCTTAATTCTAGGAGAGTTAGACTCGGATTGGTGGAGGCCTTTGGCCATATATTATTGTAACCGCACGTTTGGTGAAAGGAAAGCAATACATTATTAATCTATTTTCCTGTCTCTTCTCCAAAACTAAGCCGACGGCAGGGGGGGAAAACCTCGCCGGCGACGACGGACCAAGGCTACGGTCTCCGTAGCCGAGGGCCAGCTACCCTAGGTCCCGACGCCCTTGACAACCTGGTATCACGATCCAGGCGATCCTCGTCCTCCCGGTCATCTTCACCATCCGCTGCCACCAATCCACCGCCCCCAGCCGCCGCCATGGGTGACGCCGATCAACTCAAGTCCCTCACCGAAGCCATGAAGGCGCTACAGGCTACAGTCGAGGCCAACGCTAAGGCCATCGCCGCCCTCACCGCCGAACACACGTCGTCCTCGAACTCCAAATCGGCATCCGGCGAGCACCACAACGATCGACCGCCGAAATTCCAGAAGATGGATTTCCCCCGCTACGACGGCAAGTCCGATCCGTTGATCTTCATCAATCGCTGCGAATCGTACTTCCACCAGCAGCGGATCATGGAAGAGGAGAAGGTTTGGATGGCGTCGTACAATCTGGAAGAGGGCGCCCAGTTGTGGTACATGCAGGTGCAACAAGAGGAGGGCACGCCTACAGGAGGCGCTTCACGGAGCTGCTGAATTTGCGCAACGGGCCACCGCTGCGTTCCGCGCCATTGTTCGAGTTGGCGGATCTGCCGGCGCGACCGCACCGCCGTGGCGGAGTACCGGGACCGCTTCAGGCCCTTCGCTGCGCTGCGGCGTTGGTCATCTCGACGAGGCGCAACGCGGCGTCGGCTCTTTCACCGGAGGCCTCTCTACCGCTTTCAAAGCATGGACGACTGGTCAGAACCCACGAGACTTCGCCGCGCCATGAGAGCTCGGCACGCGCGTCGAAGTTCGAGGAGCAAGATGGGAAGCGACGCGTGGCGCGCCGCGCCGCCAAGGCGCTCACCGGTGCCCGCCTTGCCTCGCACCATCGGGCGCTAAGCATCCGCCTCGATGCCACGGTCTCTGTGGAAGGACGGGCCATCAGCGCTGACCACAGCAGAGCAGGAGGAACGGCGTCGTCTGGGCCTCTGTTATAATTGCGACGACAAGTATACCGAGGCCACAACAAGATTTGTTGCCATCTCTTCCTCTTGGATAAGCGTGATCGAAGAAGATGGCGGCGAGCAGCATGTTTAGAGTTGTCGAGGATGCGCCACGGAAGAGCCGCCCACCTACTCTTTACATGCCATCGCCCGGCGTAGACTCTTGTGACACCATGCGATATCCCGGTCTCCGTTGGCCCCGAGTCTCTCGTCGCCCTCCTCGACTCGGCAGCACCACGATTTATCTCCGAGGACGCTGCGCTCCGTCTCTATCGCCTTTCCATCCGGCAAGACACGCCTCGCCGGCCAAATTTAATGGTGAGCGCATCACGCTGCGCCGGCGTCATCCATGGCGCTTTTTTGTGTCGTGGCTAAAAGCCGTTCCGACGGACCTCTTCGTCATGCCGCTTGCTCGGCTCACGACGTCGTCCTCGGCACAAGATGGTTGGCTGTTTTAGGGGCCGATCACGTGGGACTTCGGCGCCGTTCCATGGCCTTCAACCTCCGGGGCGCCGGATGCGTTGGCGTGAAATGGCTGGTCCTACTTCACCTAGTCCACGCACCACGACGGCAAGCACCACCCTCCGGAGGAGCTCCTCGGCGCCCCGACGACGCGTCTTCGCCGAGCCGCGACGGTCTTCCGCCGGTCCGCAGCTCCGCGCGACCACGGCATCGCAGCGCCGCGTGGCGAGGTGCAGATAGCTATTCGCCGGATCGCTACCCCGCCATGCACAAAGATCTGATGAACGCCAATGTGCGGCCATACCGCAGCGTTGGCCTCATCCGCCGGAGTTCTTTGGCGTTCTCTTCACCGGTCCTCCTCGTCAAGAAGGTCGATGGGTCGTGGCGCTTTTGCGTCGACTACCAGCGCCATGAAACGCCATCACCATCAAGGATGCCTTCCCATTCCGGTGGTCGACGAGCTCCTCGGCGAACTCCACGGCATGGTTCTTCACCAAGCTCGACTGTGATTCCGGCTACCACCAGTCCGCATGTGGCGGCGGACATCGCCAAGACCGCGAATTGTGATATAGTACACTTGACGATCCATTCTACGAGTTCTGGTCATGCCGATTAAATTGTGAGCATAACTCCTGCTGAAGGCAACATCCCTTTCTGAGCACTCATGAACGAGCGTGTTGCGTCCCTACCTAATGCCGGTTTGTGCTTTTTTTTTTTGAGATCATTTTGATCTATAGCACCTTATGGTCAATGACGTGATACCAGCGCTAACACATAATTGGATCCTCGCCCTACTCCCGCGAAAATTTATCTCTTCGGAAGCGCATGTTCTTTGCGCTTCCCGGCGTCGACTCCGTCGCCTATCTCAAGCCACATTATCTCGGCATGTCTGGCGTGTTTCATGGATCGGCCAAGGTCCAGCGATCCACGATTAGCCTTGCCTTCGGGGAACAGGCGGGTGGCGGCTTCCTGGGCCTTGCGGGTACTACCGCAAGTTCGTCCCCCAACACTCTGGCGGCGATCTAGGCGCCTCTTGGCGCTATTGAAGAAGGAGGGGTTCTCTGGAACGACGACGCGAAGACCTTTGAGCGCTCAGCGCTTTTCAGATTGTATGTGGATATTTTTTGCCGGACTTCACCAAGTTTTGTCGTGGAATGAACGCGTCGACTTATCACGGCTTCGGCGGCGGTGCTCATCAAGATGCGCTCAATAATCGCGTTCTTGACCGCCCGTCGCTCCATCCGCCACCGTTCCCTCACCGCTTATGGCAGGAGCTCATCGGCCCTCGTTCAGTTTGTCCGCGTTTTACTTCGAGCCGTATGGAAATATCGCGCGTGGTTTAATTTGTCAAGACAAATCACAGGCCTCAAGTTTCTTCTCGAAACGATACCTTTTGAACTTACGATTCCCCAACATAAATTTGGTGGGATGCGCCGGTTTCAACTTCTCCTTTCGAATACAAACGGGGGAAGGCGAACACAGTCGCCCGCAATTCTCTCGACGCGACACGGATAGTTTTAGGCGCAGCTCTGCCATTTGGTTCCTTGCTTCGACCTGCGTCGATAATTTCCATCACGCCCAGGCTAACGATCCAATTGGTCGCCTTCCAGCTCATGACCTGTTAAATGTTTTATGAACCTATGTTATGAAATGGTTTTTACTTGGTGACATACGTATGGGGCTGTTTATTCCTGGGTGTTTCATTAACTATTGCGGAGATCATCGCCGTTGATCCATGATGTTTGCCACGAGGCTATCCAACGCACACTCATCGATGATCATGACTTTTTGATACACATGCACCGCGCCGTGCAAAATTTGATCCATCTCACTGGTTTACCACTGACTCACTGGTTTTTCAAACAGACATTTCGCTGTCTCATGGAACACTTTTGGCTTTGATACTCCACTTTACGGTACAATCTTCTTGACATGATTCTCTCGACTTTCAGGTGTTGCTGCGTCAGTGGAAATCGGTCATCCTCATGGTGGTCTATAATACAACACTGTATTGCCACTTCATTTTGAAAGCTAAATCCGACATCTTGCTGATGTCCATTGGCGCAAAGAAGGCATAGTTCGTCTCCACGGTCATACCGTAATCCATGGTGATCTTACGCAGCAGACCGGTCTTCATTTTCGACATTCCACGTGAGCTCATATCCGATGGGGTTGTTGCACATGTTTCTAGGTTGATTCCATCCATCATTGGGATCCAGTGGAAACAAAACCGCGCTCATCGTAGTGTAGGCTCCTGTTGCTCCAGACTATGCTCGCCCTTGATCATGGTGGCTCCGCTGATTGCCGAGCTGAGTAGTACACCTACAACACGGCTGCTGACCTCTCTTCTGAGACACCGTTCCGGTGGTCTATGGGCGTGATCCCCTTCCAGCTTTTCTTTATGAGCCTTGGGAGACTTAATGGCTGCTGTTGCCCAAGACATGGTGAACGAGTGATGAGGCCTTTCCATGATTTATGCTATGTTGATTCATTCTAGCTAGCATAGCCAACCGAAGCTGCAATATGATAAACTTTAGCCTGTGGAGTACCAGATCGGCTTTGAGCCCTTTCTTTGTGCGTCTCCGTCAACGTCAGTCTTTTCGCCCCAACTGGTAGCAGAGGGAGCTCACTATATGTTGTGATCATACTTTGGTCACCGAGCTCATCAACGATGTCACTTGTTCGGTTATAAGCTGCGGCAGATGTGCCCGACTCCATGATGTGTTTCATGTAGGTGTGTTGAAGAAGTTCAGATGAACACCGCCGGACGCACCGCCACCTTTGCCTTCCAGAAGAAGCAGGACAGTGGTTCCGGAACCTCTTCGTGTCGTCAGCCCGCTTTGCGCGCGGGATCATCACTCATCAGCTCCTGGTGTAATGGCGTGATGTGGAGAGCCTTTTGAGTCGTAGCTACTATGGCATCATGGTGCAATGTTTGCGAGTCGTTTTTGAGGTCGACATAGCTGACTTTTTCAGCTCGAGGACCTTTCAGCTGGATTTCAAGCGGAGAGAGGGAGTGCATGTCGTCGTAGTTTTGGCAAGATGTAGCTGGAAGCACTGGCCTGGGCGTCAAAGGGCCCGTGATGTACGCCGGGCAACATAACGTCTTGCACGTATGGAGGACGCGCTGATGCCCGTCTGTAGCGACGTGCATGACCAGGACACGCTCGGTGGCTAAGTTAGGAAGTTTGAGAGTTAGTTTCTATTTTTAGTTCCTTAATTTTAGGAGAGTTAGACTCGGATTGGCGGAGGCCTTTGGCCATATGTTTATTGTAACCGCACGTTTGGTGAAAGGAAAGCAATACATTATTAATCTATTTTTCTGTCTCTTCTCCAAAACTAAGCTGACGGCTGGGGGATGGCTGCATCTCCGTTTAAATCCTGTGACCATCTGGACCAAGGCTACGGTCTCCGTAGCCGAGAGCCAGCTACCCTAGGTCCCGACGCCCTTGACATGAGTTTTTCTACATCGAACTATGTTGGCTTTTTTAGTTAATATATATACAATAATGACCTTGAAGATCCACTCGTACAAACATTGACATATAGAAACCCGTCATATTTGCAAGCACCTAACGTTTTCTGATCAGAATCATTATAGATAGATAGATGTAATTCCATGTGTTTTCTATAATTAACTTGCTAAATTAATAAAGTTAGCGAGTTAACAAAATAAGTAGCGATTGTCCACAAAAGAATGCAATTATAGTATCCGTACCGGTCAATCGAGTTTAAGTTTTACCAAATTTATAATTAATAGTATTAACATTTATGTCTTTAAATAAATTTATTATGAAAATATATTATATAACTAATCTAATAACACTTATTTTGTATCATGAATGTTGTATTTTTTTATATAAATTTAGTCAAACTTCAGGTTGTTTGACTCCTTGAAATCCGAAAATTGCATTCTTTTATGGATGGAGGTAGTATTAGCTTTCTAAACGATTTTGCATTGGAAACCATGAACTATTTCTAACTAACTAAATCTCTTTTAATAGTTTCTTTGTTTCTTCCCACTTTCTCACCTGGCACATTTTATTTTCTTAATTTACTTATGCATCCAATTTAGTCTGATCTCACAAGAAAAACACCGGATGAGAAGTGAATATAGAGTTCATCTCAACTGTGGATACTTATGAGTTAGAGGATATTTGACAACTTTTTATTTTTAAGAAGCTCTTTTATCAAACCGTGGGAGATGACATTTTTTTCTTTTTTTTTTTTGCTAAAAATCAAAATGTGGAGTTGTTTTATAAAACTCCCGGAGATACTCTAAACTGATCGCGTCCCAAGTGAACGTACCTGGAAGATGAGCTGGTCAGGTCACAAGCGACCAATGCAAACGGTTGGAATATTGAATATTATGTTCCGATTTGCCAGCGTTTGAGAGTGAGCTGCAAGTTGAAACAGCTTTTTTTATTCCTCAACTCTTCAAGTACAAGATGTAGATGTAGTATCTGAACTCACGCGTGAGGCTATCCTAAAAATATTAGGGAAAACTTCGGTGGAAAATGTGAGTCGAGAAAGCCTCCAACTCAAGACCGGCCGCTCTACCACTGGAGAGCCAATGCCAACCGAGCTACGGCTCGTTCCCAAGTTAAAACAGCTTAAAGGAGGACATGGGAGCATGGCTTCAGAAGCCGCATGTGCATGAAACAAAAAAAAAAAAAACGCTGTAAGCATTCAGCATTATTGCTTAAGCAACAGTTACCAGATAGTGTAAAGGGGAAATCAAATAGCTTTCTCTCTCTCCCTCTTTTTTCTGGGAAAAAAGCGAAAGAGTCTGCTATAACAGTTTTGACAAGAAAAGCTTAGGGCCGTTAATAACAACGGGTTGGTTTGAAACCATGGCTAGCTAGTTAATAGACTCTTGATTTGACCTTAATGTTTATTTCAAAGGTTGGCCTGGAAATTAAAACATTTCGAGGTCGGTCGGTCGTACAGCGCTTGCAATTTCGATCGACTTGGACAGGCGATCTGAACTGAACTCGGAAAAGCAAGGAGAGCTAGAGCGGCCGTGTGATTATACTGTTCCGTTGTCACTTCATCGATCAAACAGTAGTTCGGTGCAACCACTACACGGCAGCCCCAGAATAGCGATGTACCGTCGGTCAGTATAGGTTGATATAGCGACGTTCTATCGGTCGGTATAGATCTACGCCGACACTTATTTGGAGCGCTGAAAGTGGTGTCGGTATAGCATATGCCGACCGACATGTTTTTAGCGACTGACAGTTTGACGCCTTAGGGCTATAAATAGCGACAAATGGTCTGAGGCTATAAATACTTTTAGCAACTAACAGTCCAACACGAAACCTTGACATAGAGACAATATATATGTTGTTAATTTGAATTTCTTAATGACCCCCAAAATTATCTATTATCAACACAGAGACATTCATTACAATACACATTAATCATACAAACTTGGGCATTGATTAATATGAGCATAAAACAATAACACTGATTCATTCATATGGGTGCTACTAGCCCAATGTAAGGTGAAAGTGAACATAATATATAGGTACAACATCTCTACCTCTACCTCCTATGACCAAAAAGTCATACAACCACCATTTGTGACGCTTAGCTCACTAACACCTAAAGCTCAATGTTGAAATTTCACTAACAGCAAACTCATAGTCTTATCTCTAACAAGTTCAAAACAAAATACAGCTTCGATGAGCACTTTAACTTGTTGACACCATCAGGTATGCTGCGTAGCACCTCGTAGGATGGCCCTGAAATTCAATACGAATCCAATTAGCGATAACTTTTAGCAAAGTTGGAGATAGTCTGCCAATAATATTATTCTAACTTTCATTTCTATAGTTGCAAGCAGCAGTCATATTTGTCAATTCACAAATGACGCCATGATTCTTCAGGCAGAATGCAGGGAGGCTCACAAATGGTCAGCCCAGTGTTCTTTTTCTACGAACCATAGCCTATGTACAATATTACTCATTATTTGAGCTCCTAAAATCCAGCAGGGTGCAATGATGTAATCCTGCCCAAAGCATACAAGTCCTATAACATAAGTGCTTAGTGCCCTAGCTTAGCTAATCTGACAAGGTTTGCTACATGTTAGAGGGTATGCTTATCTACAACACATACATGGACAAATCACTTAGAAAAATTCAAATACAGGTACTGAATTTGGCTGCCACCCCTAAACCAAAGAGCCAAAAATTATCTAAAATCTAATCATAAATTAGAAGTTATCATACTGAATATAACTGCACTCAAGTAAGAAAATCAAGTCAACACCTTGCAGCAAATGAAAAGCATGAATTCACATGAAAGCAGATAGTGAAACATATATTTTATTTAGCTCTGTCAATTAACCAATCTCTCCAGGAATTGGACCTTTCAAATTCTTCGAAGAAAAGTTCCTACAAAAGTACCAACCTATTACAATTCTTTACAATTAACACCAACTCACAGATGCAAATATGCAATACTCTGAAACTAGCGTATTTTTTGAAGTTCTGAAACTAGCTTTCAATGGCACTCTAACTGAATTGCTTGTCATTTCTAAGTGTATGCTGCCTTCTCTGCAGTTATGAGTACCTGGCGAACCAGAAGATCAAGATGAGACGAGTTGCTGCCATCATGACTCATTACCTATTGTTGTCAATTGTCATCACGACTAGTTAACTATGTAGTACTAGTATGTTACTCTATATCTGTGCTACTTGTTGCTATCATTATCTGAAAACTAGTGTATCTGATATCTGAAATGGTACCTGATAGTGTGAGTCTCAATGTGAAATGGCTGTTTTTTAGTCAGTTAGTGTGAATAGGAATCAAAGTTTGAACTCCTGCTTTTAGTCAGAAACTATGAACATGAATCAAATTGTGAACTCTCTCTACATGATAGTGTGTACTCTGCACATTATAAAGGGAAGGAGGCGCAGGATTGTGTGAACTCCTGCAAAGCTTCCTTTCTGAACAGTACAAAAGGGATGTGGCGCACAAACTACTGACACCACTTCTATTTCATGTATTATATGTATTATTAAAAACCAACTATGCACATGCACTAACTGTATTACGTGTATACAAAACAACTACTGTAGGAATTAAATAGAGCTTTCGCTCAGCCTCACCACAGAGCAGCATGCCAACAATTCGTCATAGCTGGCAAAGCTGAGAAGCACCGACCATGTTGAACAGGAGACAGCCAGGCGAGTCCCATGCGTGCTGGATCCAAGCTCCGTATGCCGGCCACCCGTGCCTGTACACCAAGGGCACCAAGATCTGCTTGCTGCTGCTGCTTTCGTCGCGACAGTGGCGGACCCACCTAGCAAGCCCCAAAGAATCGTGTCGTTTCCATGGTCCAATCCTATAAGAAGAGCCCACGATGGAGCAGCACGCGAATGATTCACGTACCTCCAAAGCAGCAGGAGCAGATGGCAGGTCGCTGTTCTGGACGCCCACCCTGGATCCGACGGTTCATCCTCGAATCCCGCCCGGCTATAGGAAGCAACCGGAGGCCTTTAGAAGGGAGAAGTGGTAGACGGCACCGGCAAGATCTCAAGGTCTACGCGGCGGCGCTGGATGGATCTTGATCCCTCGCTGTGGCGCCGGGCGAATTTCGATCTACAGGAGAGGCGAGAGAAGAGACTGAGAGAAGAGTAGGGCGGCGGCTTTGGAAGATTGGGAGAGAGAGGGGAGTTGGACGTGGGAGTTAGGGTTGAGGGAGTTGGTGTTGAGTTGGGCTGCTGGCGTGAAGGCCCATCTTTATTTTCCCATGAATGGCCTTTTTTTTTTTTTGAGCGTGCCAGAGGCACCGTCCTATACCGACCAAAGGTTCGTTCTCTTTGCTTATCTATCCCAACCGACGGTTAGACTGTACAACTAAATATCTATAATGACGAATAGTTCAATGCAAAAGGTATATTTATTGACACTTCATCTGTGAGCCAACTATACCGACCAACGGTTCACCGGTATTAGTGAACTTATAACGACACACGTGTGGCGCTATATTAGTGTTGTGGTGTAGTGAACTGTCTGGTTGTGCAAGTTGCTCATTAATTAATACAACATCCAAAATCTTAAGGTTGGGCTTATTAAATCAGGTCTTCGAGGTGTCAAAAGGTCAAATTTCAATGTGAAGAATATGGTGATTTAACTTATTTTGTATTTTTGTTGGTCGCCATTCATTTCATTATTACCTATCCCAGTACGATCAAGTTTGATGTTGACATTTTACTTACGGGAGATGCTAGTGTCCGGACGCAACTCCCACCCAACCTATAATGTTATCTGATTTGACTCATCACAGAAAACGATATTTGATTCCACCCGTCAATAGAAAACAATTGCTCACGTTGCACGCACATGGGGGACCGTCCGCGTTCGCTTCACGCTCTGCTTCGCGCACATGCGGGGATCGCCGTGTCCGCATTGCTGCTGCATGCATGGACAAAGGGGATTGCCCGCGCCCCTGCCGCCATCCCCCTCCACTTCCCGCGCCCGCCGTTGCGCCACGCCGCCCGCGCTCCGTCCCTCCGCTTCCCACGCTCATGTACGACACCCCACTGCAGCAGCGCTGCAGTAAGTGGGTAACTGTTCAGATGAAACACTTGCAACATACGTCGAAATAATGAAACACTTGCAACAAACGTTTGAAACACCAGAAAAACACGTGTGTAACTGTTGCAAAATATATGCAACATCCAGATGAAACACTTGAAACATACGTTTGAAGCAACTGAAAACACTTGAAACATACGCTTGCAACATGCATGTATATGCAACATTCAGATCTACTTTTACAACATCCAGATGAAACACTTGCAACATACGCCAGAAACAGAAGAAACAGTTGGAACATACAGTTGAAACATACGTGTATAGCCATTGCAACATGTGCAACATCCTGATCTACTTTTGTAACACAGATATAAAACACTTGCAACGTACCTCTGAAACATCTAAAACATGTGAAGCATACGTTTGCAACATGCGCTTTCAGCGCAATATCTTCTTGCTGCATAGGAATGGAGGCTCGTTGGCATGTGGAGTCAACCAGTGGAGAGCTCGTGGTGGCGCGGAGCTCGCCACTCTAGTGGAAAACCATCATAGAGGGAGCACGCGGTGCGGCAGCCGTGGAGAGGGAGAGGCAAAGGTAGCAGCTTCTGGTGTGAGCTGCCATCGGAAACAGGCGAAACCTGGCAGGCAACCGGCCGCTAGGGTTGGGGTAGATCGGGCGACGCGATGGAGCCGCTGCGATGGGGCGGATGCTGTGGTGCAGGCAGGCCGCACGGTGGAGGTGGAGTGGTGAAGGCGGGTGGCGCGATGGAGCGGCTGGATGCTGGTGGAGTTAGTTGTGCAGGCAGGATGCGATGGTGGAGTGAACGCGTGGCCAGGATGCGGTGGTGGAGCCCGCCGCGATGGTCGGGTGACGAAATGGGGATTCCATTTTTTGAGTTAATTACGGGCGGTGGAGATGAGTGGCTGGTTGCGGCAGTCCACAGGCCCAACAATCATGCATTCATGCGGACGGAGACAGACGGACGCCCTACCCCGTAGCATTATCGTTTTTTTAAAGTGTGAGAGATCACACGAGATTGTATTATTCTATCTAAGGGCCTCTTTGGCTGGGCTCTCCCTAGCTCCAGCTCCGGCTCCCTCCCTATAGCGCACTGTAGCGCAGAGCAGTGGGAGCCACGGAAACACAGCTGCGCCTGCTCGTCTCTTGTGCTGAGGAGGAGCCGGAGCCCTTTATTGGCAGCTACAGTCTGGCACAGTGCAGCGAGAGCTGGAGTCGCTGGGCAAGGAGCCTGCCAAAGACTGCCTAAATTCTAAAAGTGTATATGCAACCATGTGATATTTTTATAATAACACTGAAACAAAGATTAATCTCATTTACCATGCACTCGCTCAATTCGTTTAGTACGAAAAAGCTGCTGGATGCCTGGATTTCGTTGCCAAAAAGGACCCATCATGTTGCTAGCATGACGCTTGTGTGGGATATGAAGTCCAAACTGGACTTCCAACCTTACACATGCTTTCAGCATTGTCAACAACACATGTTTCGCATGGATGCTGCTACAACAAAGCTGACGCGGTATCCCGACCCGGTGTGAACATTTCGTACATCAAATTGACGCCGAATTTCATCTAGTATATTCTCTAGATACATAGCATTGTTGGAAAACACCACACAATCACCAGTAGTAGTGACTTTCATGTATAGTTATATACAGCGGACACCGCTTTCACTACTAAAACAATATGGCAGTACTGTTCTGGTTTGACATCTTCAACCACTAGTTTGACATTAGAGACGCGCGGCAGTTGAGGTGCTCTACTGCTCTGGCTGCTGTTGCATTTCATTTTTCAAGAAGAAAACTTGAGTCCACAGGGAAATTGGAACATGATCAGATGTGGAGAAAGTGGAATTTAGATATCAAATCGGACCATCGTTTAGGGCAAAAATATGTCAGTACAAAGCGCTATCTGTTATTTTGGTGTCAGGCAGCAAAAATATGGCACAAAGGCCAATGCTTACTCAAATAGAGAATATACTCAAGTCGAATAAGCTAGAGCATCTGAGCATGAGACGCAATTGTGCTATTAGATTTCCAAATAATATTGTGCACAGCTAAAAAAAACTACTCTATAATAGATTTTAGTTGTCCCAAATTCAATAGTTCTAAATTTGACCAAGTTTACATAGTAAAGTAGTAACATCCGCATCAAAGAGATAAATTATGAAAATGCATATTATAATATATCTAAAGAAGCTCATCTGATATCATAAATATTGTTACTCTTTTCATAATCTTGGTCAAACATAGGATGCACTTGTATAAAATCGATTTTTGCTGAGACTTACAATTTTTTTCACCGGCGGTTCATAATGTATCAGTGCTAGGAAATGAAATTGTGGGCCATGGCTATGAGCCGCTAGTGTAAATTTATCTTTACTAGTGGTTTTCTTAAGTCCACTACCAGTAGAAATTTTGTATTTACATTGACGGTTTTCATCACCTACCGCCAGTGTAAATCCGATTTGTATCGGTGGTATCCTTAGAAAACTGTTACAGTAGATCCATTTACAATGACGGCTTCCTTAAGAAAACCGTTAGTGTGAGTATTTACACCCCTGCTGCACATCCATATTATCGTATGTGGCTGCCTAGTGCAGGCCTTCTCAAATTTTTTTTTTGCTATTTTTTGAGCTTGATTTGAAATTTCTGGAAAATCATTTACGCTTGATCCTTAATCCTTAAGGAAACCGTCAATGTAGATCGATTTACATAGGCGGTTTTCTTAATTGTCAGTGTAAATATTTACTTTGACGATTCTTTATACTTGTGATTGCTAAAAAAGCCTGTAGAGATATGAAAAATACTGCTAGTAATTTTTTTTTCTATACTAGTGATGGCTTGATTTAGGACAACTAATAAAAATATATTATATTTCAAAACGGAGGGTTAGAGAGCAATCTGTCATTCTTCTCTGCAGAAATGGTGTTGTGTTCGTGATGCTGACCTCCTGTCGCTGTTTTAGCCACCTTGGACTTGGATCATTAAAGATTGATTGAAGTTAGGTGCCGAAACCTGCTCCTCAACGTACGTGATCAGACAGTTTGGACCTACATATGACATACTTTATGGGTTTCAGCTTTGTGTTTCTCTTTTTCAGCTTTTTTCATTTGGTTGGTTTTCTACCGATGTTTCGATTAGTCTTGCAGTTGTTATGAGAGAAAAATATTGTCTACTACCGATAAGTTCTCATTTGAAATCAACAATGAATGTTTTGTTTATCTATCTAGGTAAGTACACATTTATGAGGCCGAGCGAATTTTAAACCCGACTTATCAGTCATGGTACAATATTTTTCTCTCACAACAAAACAACATCTGCTGGCTTATCAGCCGCAGAAATCATCAGCCGAACAACTCGTTAGTGGCGGAACTAGGATTTTGCAGCTGGGTAATCCACGTATAAAAAATTTTCAATGCCAATATGCAATATATTAGATTGCGGTGATTCATTTTTATTTTCCATCAATCAAGATTATTTCAGTTTTTTTTATAATTTAGAAGAAAATGAAATCTATATCTGGAAGCTGAGCCTAGACTAGAGAATGGATCGGGTAGAGGGAGATGTCGAGCCGAGCCAAGCCGAGCAGAGCTGGGAGGGGGGACCGAGCCACCAAGGCAGAGGGATGCTGTCATGCTTGCTGCTGCTGGCTGCTGGCTGCAGTGATCGCCAACGGCTTTAACACAGTCTGCTCTGCCGTTAGACACCGGTTGCCGAATGTAAGAGCGAGGGGACGAGTTGGGCGGACAACGAAGCTGGGAGGGAGTCGAGGAGGGGTGCTGGCTGCATCGTGACTGATGGTCGCCACCACCGCTTCCGACTCCCAAGTCGATGCACCACAACTTGTCCGCTGAGGTGCTGTGCCATGGACGGCGGGTGCCGAATCGATGATTCGCCGAACGGGAGAGCGGATACGAGATGCAGTTTCTAGTAACTTGGTGGGTTAGTAGTAGTTCTATTGTGCTTATGGACTAATGCAATTTACAACATACTGTACAATTACACGTATATACCTTTATATTCGTGGGCAAGTAGTAGGTCTATTGTGCTTGTGGACCAATTTATAATATACTATACAATTATACATATATACATTAATACATATATTTGTTTTTGTTGCAAAAACATGGATATTCCATGGAATACATGGCATACCCTGGCTCTGCTCAACACCCACTTGGTCAACCATGAGTTGACATTTTGTGTCGTCAACAAATGCTTGTCGGATTGATGCCTCGTCACTCGTCAGTGAGAGAGGGCACTGACAGGGTGAAGAGACACTCTCTTATACTAGAATCATCATTAGCGGTTGATAATAGCAAGAATTATCTCCTAAGGAGTATATAAATGGCTGCATTCATTTGGTTGGTCTTTGGTCTTTGGTTTGAATTACTTGGTCTTTGGTTTTTTCGTGAGAGAGGAAAACATTGTTGGTTGATTTGAAACCAACAAATTTAACATCTTGAAAATCAAAACTATATTTGGGGCATTTTAATTTACCAAATATTTTTTGTACGTAGCTCTTTTTAACTTTTGAAGGACACAAAAAAAAAAGTCTCGTGAAATGGATACTTTTACCTCATAGTACCATATTTTTTTTACGAACATGTCCCTGTGACACATTTAATTAAATAGAAGAAGAGTTTAACCGGTTACAACACTCATCTTCTAAGTAAACCATATATTACGTGGTGGGATGGAACCCCATCGCGAACCAAAGAAACTTAAATACTGTGTATAGCTTCTTTTAGTGATTGTTCAACGTAACCAACCTTTACCACCATCCATATTTTTTAATTTTGCAATTATAACATAGGACCATGCTATACGTATTTGATCCTTCCGTGGCAGGAACACAATGAAAGAGAAAGATGCAGTATATGTTTCCATGAAGTGGGTGGGACAGTTGTAGAATAGCGCCGAGGATTAATTGGTATCTATGCTTCAATTATAGCGCTTGACTTATGGTGAGTATATCTTAACAAAAAAAAAAAAATCATACAAAGTATTTTTTAACTATTAGTATAAAAAATCAATATAATCTCAAACATACTTTGAACACAAATCTGTTGATACAAACTTTATGTCTAAATTTACATATTATTTAATTAATTGGTGATCAAAATTTATAAAATTAACTTTTTAATTCTGAAATATGATTATTATTTCTTGATGAGACCTTTTTAATACAATTATTATTTCTTAGACCGGGGGAGTACGTATTTATCCAATTCCAATCCTTCCATCCTAAGGCAATTTTTGGGAGCATCCAGGGCCCTAGCTGGCAACATCAAAATCCCAAACAAACCTCGCCACCCAGTCGCTCTCTCTCCATCCTCAAGCTTTTCAGTTTCCACTCCACCGCTGGCCAAGCGAGAAGTTCTTATAAAAATACTACTGAAATGAAAAGAATAAAAATTTCGGCCTTAAAAGTTTATTACCAGTAGTACTACTCTGTAAAGACTCGCGCAAAAAAGTTTTGCCATCTGGTTTGGACGTTTGGTTGCGTTGGATTTCCTCTCTATTAATAAACCAAACCAAACCAAACCATCTGGTCTCCTGGCTCCGCTGCTCTGTTCTCTCCCACCACCACGAGCACCTGGCAATGGCGGCCTCCGCCCCGTCCGCCACCTCCCAGATGTGCTCAAGCCGCCTCCTTTCTTGCTGAGCTCACCCACCCACCACCCGCCGCGTCCCCGGCTCCCACGAACTCGCCCGCCTGCCCACCCCTGCTTCTCTCGCCCGCCCGCCCGCCGGACGCATCTCGGGGCTCTGCTCCCCGGTTCTTGGGGCCGGTGGATGCGACCGCGACCGCGTCCCCGCCCCCGAAATCAGCTGGCCCGCGTCCTCGTAGCGCTCTCGGGATCCAGGCCGTGAGCAATGGCGGCGGCCGTGGCACCGCCGCTCTGCACCTGGCTCGTCGCCGCCTGCCTCTCCGCGGCCTGCGGCGATGGCGAGAAGGAGAAGCAACGCAGGCACCGCGGCGGCGGCGTCGGGGGTCTCTTCGGCTCGCGCTGCCGCCTCGGCTCTGGGCGCCGCGGCGGGGCGCGCTCTGGTGAGCCCATTTCTTGTTTTTCTATTGCCAAAGGCTGGTGGTTTCTTTCATGCTTGCCCGAGCGAGCTCAACCGTGAAATTTCGCTGTAACGGAGGAGTTTCACCGCATCGGTAGTGTCACAGCGGAGATTCGGCGGCGGGTTAAAGGTGTGAGTTTTATACGGTTCTCAGGGTCACATCGCTCGTGCGCGCGCCCGGGATGTAGGCTGCGAGGGGATTATACCCAGCTTGATGCCGGCATCTTGGTCTAGTCTATTTTTTTTTTGTATGGTTTCGGGCTCGTCAGCTCATGCTCTGGAGTAAGTTGGTGGGTTTGTAATTGCTAGGTCTGGCTGCAATAGTTTCACTAAATTTATGATAAACCTAGAATTTTTATCAGGAGGAGGAACTGTGCCTACAAGGAAATTTCAGACCCAATTTTGGTGTTGCCGTGTTGACAATCAAAAGAAACTGAAATCTTGTCTTGTTCATGAAATTGTCCAGTCTGGAACTACAGCAAGCTTGCATTCCTTAACAGTTGATATTTCAGCTGTCATGCCAGGTTTTGGCTGTGCCTCTGTGGCTCCATTAGTTCAGCACAAAAGTTAAAAAAAAAAGTTCAGCACAAGCATACCAAATGAAATGTGTGGACAAACCAACCTATATTATTTGTTGATTGTGGTGTCTTCCCCCCGAAGGGCAGGCCTGGTGCAGTGGTGAGAGCTGTCTCACTGAGTCACCAGGTCGTGGGTTCGAAGCAGCCTCTCCGCAGATTTTGCGGGGAGAAGGCTTGCCTCGGTTTTTCCCTTCCCCAGACCCCACTCATGTGGGAGCCTCCGGCACTGGGTCTGCCCCTTTTTTTGGTGTCTTCCCCCCAATGAGACACTTAGATGACCAAAGTGTTACTTGAAGAAGGATTCAATTGATATATAAGGGCATTTGTGGATGACATTGCCTTTCCTGTTGTCCACTTCTATTTGTCTTACATGCTGATTTCTGATAGTTGTACACTGTATGAACAAAATTCTCGCGAACTGCAGGAATGGCCATGTCAGTTGCCTTGCATCCTGAAAGGACAGTTGTGGAGAATAAGAAACCTGATATGAAACAAAGGAGAGTGGTTGTCACTGGCATGGGCGTAGTGACGCCACTAGGCCATGATCCTGATGAATTCTACAATAACCTTTTAAGGGGTATCAGTGGAATAAGCGAGATAGAGGCATTTGATTGCTCTCACTATCCCACGGTATTTAGTTTCTTCTTATGGATAACGATTTGAGGTTTGTTGCACAATTACGCTGAAACATACTGTACTTCTTTGACACTATGTTTCATACAGAGAATCGCTGGAGAAATCAAATCGTTTTCGACAGATGGTTGGGTTGCACCAAAGCTAGCTAAGCGAATGGACAAATTTATGCAATATTTGATAACGGCTGGAAAGAAAGCATTGGAGAATGCTGGAATCACTGAAGAAGTCATGAATGAGTTGGAAAAATCAAGATGTGGAGTCCTCATTGGGTCTGCTATGGGTGGCATGAAGGTGCAGATTCTTACATTACATGATATACTTGCTGAAAATATCAGTTTCTTTTAATTAGCTTCACTTCTAATTCTATTTTTATCAGGTTTTCAGTGATGCGATTGAAGCTTTGAGGGTTTCCTACAAGAAGATGAACCCATTTTGTGTACCTTTTGCAACTACAAACATGGGTTCTGCGATACTTGCTATGGATCTGGTACCTTATATGATTAATGATCTTTCCTTGCTATTTCATTTCTTTACTCGTTTGTTGATACTTTGATAGATTTTTAGAATTCTAGGGCCAAACCGCCCCCGTCTTGGAACCATAGCCAAAAGACAAGTATCGTTTACAGCGCATCAGATGGACCACATCTGTTAACCGTTTAACACCGAAGCCAGAAAAACTCCAACTGATTACATCAAGCCAAAGCGACCAGAACAACTAAAACTAGAAAAGAACCAAGCAAAAGGAAAACAACTCCACCAGACTCCTGTGAACACCCTTTGTTCAGTATGCTTCAGCTGGAACCTTCTTGAGGGAAACTGGTGCTTGTTCACCCCAGAGATGCCAGAAGTGGTCCTGGGTTACTTCCACTGTATCCACAACACCTAACCAGCGGCTTCCTTGATGATTCTTGATTACTGAAATTGTGCTTCATATGCAGGGTTGGATGGGCCCAAATTACTCTATCTCTACTGCTTGTGCTACTAGCAACTTCTGCATTCTGAATGCAGCTAATCATATCAGGAGAGGGGAAGCTGTAAGTAACTTCATTTTCTTGTGATCTCTTCTACAATGAGTAGTGTCTAATTGCAGTTGTAACCTAAACATACAGGATTTAATGCTTTGTGGTGGTTCTGATGCACCAATCATCCCTATTGGTAAGGTGTCCTCTGATTGTTAGATATCTTCACTCCCAGTTTCTCCTGTTTCATTTTGACTTGAACCTCAAATTTTCTTATGCATATATTGAGTTTACTATTTTGACCATTTAAAACTGTTAAATGCAGGATTGGGAGGTTTTGTGGCCTGCAGAGCTCTTTCACAGAGAAACAGTGATCCAGCAAAAGCTTCTCGACCTTGGGATGTGGTTAGTATCTGTAAATCTAAGAATACTAATTACTACTTGTTAACCAAATTATTGATTTACTATATGCTAGTGATACATTTATCAGCTGTACGCCTGTATTGTTTGGTGCCATGTATTTATCTGCTGTTGAATGTTTCAAAGCGATGTAATTCTTATTTTTCTCAGTATTCTTATCTTTGTGTCACAGGATCGGGATGGATTTGTTATGGGAGAAGGGGCTGGTGTGCTTGTTTTGGAAGAACTTGAGCACGCAAAGGTTTCATTCATGCAATTCTCTTGGGTCCATTGTCGTTTTGGTTTAGGCTGATTTCAGTCAAATGCTAAGAGCATCCAACTTGTATTTCTGCAGCAAAGAGGTGCAGAAATATATGCTGAATTTCTAGGAGGAAGTTTCACATGTGATGCATACCATATGACAGAGCCTCATCCTGAAGGTGATATTTTTCTTTAATGTTGTGCATTTGGCTTCCCTTCTATTATCCTTATATCCTTTCATGCTGATGCGGATGTTATGTCCATGCAAATATAATATCAGGGAAAGGGGTTATTCTTTGTATTGAAAACGCATTAGCAGATTCTGGAGTAACAAAGGAGGACATTAACTATATAAATGCTCATGCAACATCTACACAGATGGGTGATTTGAAGGAATTTGAAGCTCTCAACCGTTGTTTTGGCCAGAATCCTCAGGCAATTTTGTATTTCAGAATCTTATATGTTAGACCTAGCAACCTTCTGCTGCTTCTTTTTTTGGCAAAAGAAGCAAACTTCTGATTTTCTCAGTTTAGTTGAGCAAACGTTTTGCTTATATGTATTGCAGATACGAGTGAACTCAACGAAGTCGATGACAGGCCATCTGCTAGGTGCTGCCGGTGGAATAGAAGCTGTTGCCGCTATACAAGTAAGGAGATTAATGTAACTTTTCCTGTCAGGGTTATTTGTTTGTTTCCTTTTTATTACTCAAAAGTCTGTACCTTTATAGGGTCCAAAATTTTAATATCTTAGTGAGCTATCTGCTGATATATGATCCATTATTCCATTTATCAAGGTCTGTTGTTGCAAGTATTTCAAAGTATAGAGCTTTTTTTTGTTTGAGCTGATGTGCAGAGTGCAGTGGAGTCATGTTAAATAAAAACAATGTTTCTGCATTAAAGGTCATTAGAAACTTAGAAAGCATAAATTCTTGATACTGGTACGATAGCACACAAATGCAAGATTACCACTCATTAATACAGCTGTATGACATATATTATACCAAAGAAACAAAATGTTGTTGATAGCCTGAGAGATAATTTTAAGAATCAACTCTCAAGTGCAGTTGATGCAACCAGGCAACATAGAGTACACCATGATAAGATGGTCTAGACCATAGATTACATAAAGAAATACAAGTTTGACATCTAATTCTTAGTTCCTTAGATATTGTACTCTTGAAGATTGACTTTTTACTGGGCGCAAGATGTCTGGAGTATGCCCAGGATGGGGGAAGTATCCATTTTTTAGTATCAGTCTACTATAAAAGGTTTCAGTATATTATATGGTATCCAATACGGACAAGCTACTTAAGGGTAGTATTCATACGGAAATTATGGCATAAGGAAGCACCATATTGTAGCATTTTTTTTCTTATACAATTTCTTACTAGATTCATAAAGTATCTAGATTCAGCTTCTTACTTGACCAGACTTCTGTGCCATTTAGTACTGCAGGATAATATCAGTAGTATACTAGTATGATAAAGCACTAATTGAACACTGGTTTTGTAATAGATCACTTTAGTGCTTGCAACTGGTATTCAAGTTTCTGTTAGATCCAGTGGTTGACCTGTGGATGTTTGGTCTTTTATTTTTCACATTCTGAACAATATGCACCAATTAGGAATGGGGCGGCGTAGGAGGGTACAATTGAAAAAGGTGGGAAATAACATGCTGTTATTTAAAAAAAAACCACTTATCAATGTAAACCACCTTTAAAATCTGTGATGAACAAGTTTGACTGCTTATGTGATGCTGTTGGTAACATTTGGTGGTGGTTGCGGCGGGCGGGGGGGTGCATCTCATGCCACAGGTTCATCTCTAGGTTAGTAATGTCAATAACTAGCATAAATTCTTATGCTCTGTTTATAAAGTAGAAGGTGATGCAAATAATATAATTTTTTTATTTGAGTAAGTTGAAGCACCCTATCATTTGCACTTGGACAACATTCTGTCATTTTCGTGTTGGGAGAGGAGAAAAATGTTGACAACATCAGGTGTTAGATGAAGTGCCTGAACATATGCTCCCGCTGTCCTAGTATATAAGGCGTAACTGTTTTTTTTTCTTCATCTCAGAATACAAAGTGTGGCTCTTTCTCTCTCCGTTTAGTAAACATGCACCCATGCACCGTTTATTGCTTCTGCTAGACTTCTCTTCTCCTTCCTATTTACATGCATGCACTTTAGTCTTAGTGTAGGTATTTACTTGCATGGTAAAGTGCTGGCTGGTGGAACCAAGGAGTTTGGCACCGGAACCAACGAATTTAGTAGGTTTCTTGGTCTTTGGGCTAAAGGGAGTTGCGCCTTATATACTGGGACGGAGGGAGTAACACCCTTTAGGTCTTCATTTATAATGATGTTCTTTTGAGTGGTCTAGACAGAATTCCAAAGGACAGGGATCTACCATTATCTATATTGCGGTATACCAAAAATGTCACCTGCTGCCTCCACGTCGCCCTTGTCTCCTGCCCGTCTGATCGAACATATGTCTGCGTGCCTCTATCCGCCTCCACACATGGCTTCTATGACCCTTGCACGACAACCACGACAAAAAAGTCCTCAAACTCGCTGCACAGGGGGCCACGAAGGAAAAAAAATGCCGCCCCGGCCCTCTCCACCGCCCCCGCCTGCCCTACGTGCCGCCGCCTCGCAGCCGCAGCGGCCTGCCCTTCGCAGCACAGGGGCACGCGCCCTTCCCCAAACCCACACAGCACAGGGGCGCGCGCCCTTCCCCAAACCCGCAGCGCAGGGGTGACGAAGAGGAAAAAAAAATGACGCCCCGGTCCTCTCTGCCGTCCCGCGCGTCCTGCACCTGCCGCCGCCTCCACGCACGCTGTCCCACAGCTCCTGCGGCCTCGGCGCTACCCCTGCCGTCGTCGGGGAGGTGATGTAACATCTACCACCGGAGACCCTACTATGCTGCCACCAAGCTCCTTCCGCCGCAACCTGAAACCCTAGCTCGCGGCCCCAGGGAGCTCCGACGTCCATCTCTGGCCGCCGCCACCACGAGGAACTATCCACTCGCTAGTTATGACATTGTGTTCTTGAAAAGGCTATTTTCCAATGTAAAATACCGAGGTTACTACAAGTCCATTCTGTAGGGGATGGATGGGAAAAGGTTTTTCCATGTGTAGCTTTTGTTTGAGTTTGTATCAGAAGTGGTTTTTTATGCCAACTCTTAAACTAAGCAAACTGGTACAATGCATGCTGTTTGTAGACACTTCATTTAAGCATCCTTGTGCAATGCATGTGGTTTCTGGACACTTGCTCTTTTTTTGACGGACGAAAGACACTTCCGTTTTGCTAAGATGGTTGATTAGTTAACTTGGTGTACCTCAAAGCACCAGATCTACTCGGGTGTGTGGTAGCCAACAACCAGAATGTTGGTATTTGATACCACACCATGGGTGACCACATGTATCAACTTTAATCAACTTTAGTGAGCAATATCAGGGTGCTGGATTTATTACGAGTCTTGTTGCAAATGATATATCATGTTAACCTCATGGTTTCTACTGCATTGTGTACTTGCAGGCTATAAGGACAGGTTGGGTGCATCCAAATGTCAATTTGGATAATCCAGAGAAAAATGTGGTACTTTTCTTTTTAACCCAGAATTTTCCACTCTTGAATTATAATCTTATTGACCCTATTTCACCAAACTTGACATGTATTGGTACATCAGCTTATGGAATGGTGGGCACCAGGTTGCTGTAGTTTGGTTGGGGCCTTAATTTTTCCTGTGAAATTGAAATTGAAACAACAAAACTAGTGGGTCTAATTTGCAATAGTTCATTTGACCAAATCATGTCTAATTTGCAATAGTTCATTTGATCTAATTTGCCATTGTTCATAATTTGCTACTTTCCAATCCTGAGCCCATCATGTTGTTAGATTACAAACTAGCATTACCCTGTTTGTGCTGATCTCTTTTTTTCATCTATTTGAAAGCAGTATCCAATATGTCTTTTTTATTTTGTCTTGACTTAGGATGTCAGCATGCTGGTGGGTCCACAGAAGGAGAGATGTGATGTGAAGGTGGCACTGTCGAACTCATTTGGATTTGGTGGGCACAACTCATCGATTTTATTTGCACCATTCAAGTGATGGTTGACAATTTTCTTGTGGTGGTTACACATCGTCGAATCGGGGCCTTATATAAGAGACTGCCAGGCTCAGCAACATCTTGTGTACTGCAAAATTAGGAAGAAATCCAAAAGCTTAGTAGGATTATATATTGCCACACAACCTACTAAAGATAGCAAATGGGTTCCTTTGTAACAGCAAATCAAAAAATTATGTCGAGCGAGAAGAACATCCATTCAGATGTCCCATGTACCCTTTTTGGCGCGTTCGATTTTTGTTTCAGACGCAAATTGTCGGTGTCCTATAGGAGGAACTTAATTGGGGGTGACGTTTTTGGTGTTGCCCGACAGATACAGTGCGTCACTTACAGATTCATGATATACTGCCTAGTTCTTTACTTTATGCCAGTTGATGGCTTTTGCTGCAAGGCACGTTGCTGCTGTGGTTTTACTGTGTTGATGCATTAGTAGCTGCCGCAATCCCCCGTACGTGAGGCCGTGACGTGTGTACGAAGTTGCTCTTTTGATTTGTTATATTACTGGGCATTAGTGCAGTGGTCTCTTAACTCTTGTCTCAGTTTTCATGATATAAGTGCCACGGATCAGGGTGCACGGATAAGCTGTTGTCCAGTACTGCGTTTCTTGTTTATGTGAGGATCCGCAAAAGATAGCACAAATCTGCTCAAGAAGAATTGGGGGAGAGTAGAAATCGAGAGGAGAGGGTGGGTGCTTCTCTAAATTTATTTATTCCGTTCTTATCCCGATCTGCATACTTCTATACTTAGTTCCCTAAACTTGTCCTTGAGTTTCATCCTGGTTCTATTGCAAATTGTACATTTTGCTCTCTAAACTTGTATTACTTATTACCAACCTGGTCCAATCTCCTGGGCATCGTGCTTTCGTCAACTCGCCCCACCGCACGCACATACATTACCTATGGCTTGCACTGCTACGCGTGCCTACTTGTGCTGCGTCGCTGGTGTGGTGCCGCACTCATGCTAGCATGCTAGGATCTACCACGCTCGTCCTACCACGACGCGCCTGCCTGTGTGTGCCGCCTAGCCATGGTGGTGTAGGCGTGCACGTCCAAGCGGACGAGCTCGTCGCAGCGGGAAGCAAGGAATGCGGGGGTGTGGGGAGCGGGTACGAGAAGATGGAGAGCATGAGATCTTGCGTGCTGGGGGATAGAAAGGAATGAGGCGGTACCGGTGTCGAGTGCAGCTGCTGCGGTAAGGTGGCGCTACTGGAATCTGTCTTTTTTCCTCTGTGTGCGAAAACCCACGGAAAAATTCGAATACCGTCAGAAAATAACCCATAGAAATAGAGTGACAGAAAAATCGACTTTTTCTGTGGGTTTACCGTCAGAAATAATTTTTCTGTGGGTCTCACACGCACAGAAAAATTGTGTTCACTCAGATTAAAACTAATTTTTCTGTGTGTTAATCCACACAGAAAAAAAGAAATAAACGCACAGAAAAACACATGTTTTTTTTTCTGTCGGTCTAGTAAACTCACAGAAAAATTCATTTTGCCCAGATTAAAAATAATATTTATGTGTAGACAGCCTCACAAAAAAAAAGAGTTAAACGCACAAAAAAAAATTATTTTAAAACAGTAGCAACAACATATTAAAATATATATTTTCCATACAATAATTTCTGTGCATGACAACAAGGTTTCATTCAAATAATACACAAATACAGTACTCGAAGGGACCTTGATGGGTGACCACACAACCGATCAAGTATCAAGAGTTCCAAAACAAGTATCATGCCCGATGTGGCTGGGCGACAAGCAAACTTCAAATGACCGACATCAAAGTTCTAAACCATCACGAGAGGACGACTAGGACACCATGATGAGCTTCACTACTGTGGCGGCGGTAGCTGCTCCTGCTGCTGCGAGGAGTGCGGCGACGGAAAGGTGGCAGTGGTAGGCATGGTCGGCGACACTCCTGCAGCGACAAAGAAGTGTTAGGACTAAGTTCTCTATGGTTAGGACTAGGTAACTCATAAAATCCAGGAAGGCGAAGAAAAACCTAAGTCAATACCGATCGAAGCTGAGCCTAATGTAGTGTATCCCAGAGAGTATGATGCTGGATAGGGTTGTCAAGATAGCATCTTCCTGTTTGGTAAAACGTTCCTGCTGGCTAAGGTTGTCAAGATAATCAAGGGTCTCCAGACCTTCTATCCTCACTTCACTGGAATCAAGGTGGAAAGTATCAACATATGCATAATATGGTAAAATTTCTAGTAACGTCAGGAAAACAGAATGCTTATTTGTTCTTCTAAATAGTAACAGATCATTGATTATGAAAGTATGTTAGGCATAGCTCAAAATGTAATTTGGTGATAACTAAGCCTCAAGTTAGGGCCATACATTTCTTCATCATAATAACAACATATCAGATTTCTTATTTGACCAATGGAGCTAATTTTGTGGAATTAGACATTTTGTAAGCAAGGTATACTGACCAATTAGGTAACCCAAGGAGATTTGATATCAAATTCAGGTTGCTTCATTCTAAATTTGCATGAACATTGTCAATTTACAACACAAATTTCACTTCTGGTGGGAAATGTGACAACTAAGAAAAAAAAATCAAAGATTCTAATAGTTCTATTTTCCCCCCATTAGTTTTGCACTGAAACTAATGCCACTGAACAAAAAATTATACTCCTAGAAACGCTTAAAATACAAACCATCTAATTATCCTATAGTAGTAATGAACAGGTCCAAATGCCTACCCCAGCATCTAATAACCAACCTTCTTAAGCCACAACGAAGATCTAATTTCAGCCTGATAGAGTACCAAAATTACAATATTAGCTTCAGGAACCAACCATGTGGGACACCAAATACGAGTACAACCTAATTGTGATGCATAAGAACATATCAATCCAATGGATTAACCATCACTCAATGAACTGAAACTAAATGGAACATTAATACTGAAAAAACAAAAATACTGAAACACTGACAATCAAAAAACAAAAAAATGAAACTGAACAAAACAACTTCTAAAACTGCTATGGACTACCTTCCCCTTGATACCGCAAAGGACATGACACATTCATTTAGATTGGCCTGCTACAGGAATAAGAGGAGGAGACACCAGTCCTGCTCATTTAGAAGAATATGATAGCATTAATGAACATGAACATGTATTAGGGGAGATTTTTTGTCTTGAAAAGAGACCTATCAAGTCTACTATACCAAGCCTGAGGAAAACAATTGATGCTTGCTTACCTGTACTTAACCTCATTGACACACGAAGGTCTATTCCATATGGCATTCAACAAGTGAGGGAACTTATTGGCATCTCATGTGCCTTCAAGCAAGTGTTGTATAATACTTAAGTTGGAGAGCAAAATATTCAGAAAGGTAGCTCATAGGAAAATGGCACAACAATGAATTCAAGTTGGGAACAAAATGCTAGTGCTGCGAATGATTCTGGTGACTGAGGAGGCTAGGGTAGTGGAGTTGGAGCTGCTGCAAATCCAGCAGATCAAGATAATTTATGGGAAGTGCATGCTAAGGTGCCGGACAATTCCACTGATTGGGGAGGCTGGAATAGTGGAGGTGGAGCGGCTGCAAAGCTAGCAGATCAAGATAATTCATGGGAAGTGCATGCTAAGGTGCAGGACAATTCCACTGATTGGGGAGTTCATCATTTCCTAAGTTACACAAATTATTTCACACAGAACCACAGAACAGCAGTGACATGCTTAAGCAAGTTGCATCATAATAAGAGCACTTAGTTGCAGCCCAAACTAGCATATCTAATTTTTCTCAAAGACACAGTAGCCGGGGCTCAGAAACTAAAGATCTTATATGATATAGGTGGTGTTCGCTGGTCTGGAGGAAACCAGCCAGCCGGCTGGTTCCCCTCACGTGACACTGTTCATCCATTCAGCCGAACAATATTTTTCTCTCACAACAAACCAGCTGGAACAGTGTTTTTCAGCCAAGTTTTAGACCAGCGAACAGGGCCATAGTGTAGGACAAGGTTAACTGACAGTAGCTCAGATACAGGTGTCAGCTTAGCTAATATATTGAATTAAAAAGAGTCATGTTCTTCTACAAATAGCAAAGCAAAAATCACATAGCTCTATTGAACTGAGCTAATAGAAAAGAAACTATTTGTCATTCCAGATCCATTAGAGAGCAGTATGTCAAAAGCACAAGAACTACATATATTTCACCTGGAGCAAAAGAATAAGAGCAAAAGAACTCGAGAAATGGCTCAGATTTATCCATTATCAGCATGACAATTGCAACTTAATTTCACCTAGAACTTAATTTAATTCTCTCTATCTAATGGGAATTGAACTGGCCACAGAACTGGTTGCTTGTACTGGTACAAGCCATCCTAGTTAAGCAGCAAACATAACAAAATATCCCAAGTACCAGCTCATAAGGTGCTAAAGTGCAGAAGTTCTCTAATGGAAACTTGATTCATCACAGCCACTCAAGAGTAGTACAAAAAAAGTCACAAGGCATAGTTAGGGAAGGGGAGAGCAGCGCGGCACGAAACTGCAACATAGAAGGTGGTAATTAGATTACTATAAGTATGAAAGCTGCAGTCACTAATAGAAGGTTCATTTGGAGGAACTTGCTTCCAGAATTCTGCGAGCAACAAAGCAACGACGCTTATTCCAGATTAGGAAGTTTGGACAGTTGCTATGCCTATCTTATGCAATTAATTTCAGCATTTACCTTTCACTCCATGTACTACTGTAATTAATAAAGCAATTTTAAAGAACAATTACCTCAATTACAAACATAGATGATATTTCAAATAAAAAAATATATGCTGTATATTTTTTTTAAGAAAAGTAGGACTGAAGAGAGCCCTGGACTCTTCAGAAGTCTTAAATGTTGCTACCTGCTGTTACCGAACTCACAACCTCATGGAGCAGCATTACTGAAGATATGGGCAGAAACAAAAAAACAACCATGACTATGTTACATTACTGACAATTTGCTAGACTTAATTTGTTCATTTCTTCAAGGCTATATGATCCAAGAGTTAATTCCTCTGCCCAGCATCTACAGAGCACAGCACAACAAATCGAAACAGAAGTGAGGCGAGGAGGGAGAGGGGGGCACTCACCGTGAGAGCGAGGATGCATGGCTTGGCGAGCCTACCGAGCTTATCGAAGATGCTGAGCGGCCTATGGCGATACGGATGGAGAAGGCCACCTTGTCACCACGAGCGCCTGACGCCGTGCTCGACCTCTCCGCCTGTATGGGAAGCCAATCTGAGGAGATGGGGCAAAGAGCGGGGGACACCTTGATGTCGCCTAGACCCATGGAAGGCTCCCCAAGCAGGCCATGGCACCCTCGATGGGAGCACCACTCACTCCCCCCGCAGCCCACACCGCCAGATCCGCGACGGGCTGGGAGGTAGGGTTTGGAAGAGGCAAGTGGTACTCATGCGTGGAAATCTAGGGGTAGGGAAGGGGAAGTGGAGGAGGAGGAGGAGGGGCCGCGCCGGGGAAGAAGGTAGGGAGAGGGGGGGAGGGAGGGGCGGCACCGCCGCGGATCTCTGGTGGGGAGCAGGAGGGGGAGGGGCGTGTCGGGAAGAAGGTAGGGGGGGGGGGGATAGGGAGGGCGGCATCGGCCGCCGGATCTCGCTGGTGGGGAGCGGGAGGGGAGGGGCCGCGTCGGGGAACGCCGACCACGCCGGATCTCGGGAAGAAGGTAGGGGAGGGGGAGAGGGAGGGCGGCACCGGCCATGCCGAGAAGAAGGGAGGGAGGGAGGGCGGGATCCCGGCGGAGGATGGGCGGGGTCTTGGTGCGGGAGGAGGGGAGGGAGTGGGGGGGCTGGGGAGGGGGAGGGAGGTCTGGCGGGGAAGAAGGGGAGGGAGAGGAGCGTGCGTGCGTGAGGAGCCGAGCGGGCGAGTCCACGGCGGGTTAGGGTTAGGACTGATTTTTTCTGTGCGTGTGTACGTTTTTTCTATGCGTTTTAAAATAACCGACAGAATAATAATATTTTTTCTGTGCATGTATATATTTTTTCTATGCGTTTTTAAAGAACCGACAGAATAAGTTGCATTTTTCTGTGAGTGCTGATTTTTTCCGTGTGTGTATTGTCACTTTTCTGTGGATTTTCGTATTTTTCTATCGGGATATTTTGAAACCGATAGAAAAATCGTAATTTTTCTGTGCGTACCGAAAAAACGCACAGAAAAATTAAACACCCACAGAACAATTAGAGTTTCCAGTAGTGTGGTGTAGGAATGAGTCGAGTAAGAGCAAGGAGGATCACAATGGTGGTGGCTCGGCCTGCCACTTGTTGTCGACAAAGTTGAAAGTTGGGTTCATACAGTGTGGTAGCGCAGGCAAGTGTGGTGGGGCTTATTATGGTAACAAGGGTGTGGCACAACACTGGTGACACGCCGTAGGTAGGCGTGGGTTGGTGGGGTGACTGTGGTGTGGTCACGCAGGTGAGGCAGGTTTGTGTGGTGCAACAGGTGAGGACGGTATGATATTGCAATGTTGCATACCATGGTACCCACCATCATCTAAAGCATGCCCATTCTTTTTCTTTTCAACAAGTTATTTTTCACATTGCACAATTTCAGCGGGAGTTAAAGGAAGTAAAGCAATTTTCTTTCCCTTATGCATGAAAGTGTGTTTATTTTGTCTACCATGGTGTATAGCATCAGTCCAATCCAAGGGCTAGGGCAACGATTTACTAGCACCGCTGACTCGGAGGATCCAAGGAGATATTTTGATCCAAGCGCACGATGTACTGGAGAAGCCCTGGACCTCTAGGATGCGTATCAAGCTGTCCCATGACACGGAGATAAAAGCCTTTGTGAAGTCCAATTTGAGAGCAATGGAGGGTATCTTGCTCCGTTGACAGCATGAACTTCTCAACAATGGATCGCCCTATCAGAAATCCTATCTAGTCAATGTCCACGAGCTTATGAATTTGTGTCTACAACCTTGTGGTCAAGATCTTTGTCGGGATTTTGACAGGACAGTTCTGGAGTGAGGCTGGTATGAAAGCTCCTAGTGCCACTGCTCCTGGATGTTTAGGGATGAGATTATGTATGATCGATTGTTTTTCCAACTACGCATTGTCGTTCCAGAACTCGTCCAGGAATTGCTTGGTAGACAGATTCGTCTGCGCCTAGCAGCACTTGTAGAAGTAAGGGCCCATCCCATTAGGACCTAGAGCACTATGCTTGTGCATTGCCGCCACTACTTTCCTAGCCTCCTGCTCAGTAAATGGTAGAGTGAGCTACGCTGAATCCACTACTGCCCTTTTTCATACAAGTTCGCCAAATCAAAATGCCAGGCGATGTTGTTGGTGGTACCTAGGATTCTAGAGTAGAATTGAGTGAGGGTAGTAGTCTTAGCATTGTGTGTTGAGTGGGTCACCCCTACCACTTCTACTTTGTGGATGTGGTTGTACCACATCCGCATTGATGGCGGCCTGGTATAGAAGAACCTGGTGTTCTCATCTCCTTATTTGAGGGCTTTAAATTTCCCTCCCTGCTTCCATTTCACTGCACGATCATTGATAAATTATGTCACCTTGATGTTGCAGTGTTGGCATAAACAGAACTCCCTTGCAGAGAGCACACTCTATTCTTCAAACATGTTAAGCAGGTGAATAATGAACATGTTGTTATAGTATATGGCTAGGGGGAGTGCACCTTCCTCGACCATACCTTTGCAGCGTGCCGTAATGCTTTGATCCTTGCAACCGGGGAACCAGTGGCATCGATAGCATTGGTATTTGTGGACCAAACCGGGAGGACAGAGGAGAAGAAATCAGAGTGATTGAGCTAGAAGTTCTCAAAGCGGAGAGGTGAGTGTGTGGGATATCTGTGGGGATGGAAACACACAAACACACAAGTGAGTGTGATACAACACATTGCTGACCCGGGAGGCAAGAGAGAAGTTAGGAAAAGAGGCATTGAATGACAAGTTAACAAAGGTTCTATCTAGCCTTGCTAGAGTTGGGCCTATCCTCTTGTTTGACCAGGTGAAGAGGCAATCTAGAAGGGGGAGCTCAATAAGGGCCATTGAATCAATTGTTGTGTTGAAGCGAGAAGTAAGATGGACATTAAAAGAAGGGGTGTTCTTTTTCGCAACGAATCAGATGAGATTAAAGTCACCTAGAATTATCCATGGACCTGAGATGGAGTTTGCAAGCCCAGCAAGTAAGACTATGATCATAGGGGGTGTAGACAATGAGGTAAGAGACCAACTAAGAGACTCATGGAGGTGAAAGTGTGGCAGAACCGCCTGAAATAACACACCTTCGAAGGCGCTTGTCTTCCACTAGACACTAAGCACCCTGAAAGCAAGCTACATCAGATGGTTCCATCGAGCACACCCCAAGGGAGAACTCGAACAATCCACGTTTTCCCTCCAGGATCCAATAATGAGAATGAGTTTAAAATACTTAGTCTGTCGGGTTCATAAACCCGGGGTCCCTCGAGGACCGGCTTCTACGCTAGGGCTCGGCCCAAGAAAACAGCATGTAGTTCGTGGGCCAGCCCAAGAGCCTAAGACACGATGGGCTGGAGGGACAGTCCGATCGCCGACCGGAAGGTCTACCTAAAAACAGGCGCTCGCTCGTCAACCTCTCTGGCCCACCTCTCCGACCGAAGCATTCGCTTTGGGCACCAGCCACCTCCGGGTGGTCTCCTCGATTTGAAAGGCCTGGCCCAAAGCACCGCTTCCTACTCTGACCCCGCGTCTTCGACCAGGGACCGCGTAGGAAGCCTGCTTACCACTCTTCTCTGACTGGCATGGCCAGGGCCGACTGGGGCCATCCTACCGGGGACACCCACTTGGAAGGGACCAGGGGCAAACGGAGAAGGCAGTGCACAAAGTCAAACCTCGATACCGGGACCATACCCTGTATGCCTGTGGGAACAGTGCTCCTCAACCGCCTTGACACAAACAATATTGTAGGCGCCGACATTTGTATCTACAGTATTGTAGGCGCCATCGGGCTCCCATACGGCAAAAAGCCTCCCACATACCTCTAGGCATCGATAGTGGGCGCTAGGGTTCACCATACCTGGTACACAGGGTAGGGCTCCTCACACACTAATAGTATTTTGCAGGTATCGATATCCACCCTTCCTAAAGAAGCCAACGCAACCTCCCATGTGCACCTGACATTCTATAATGACATCAACAGTATTGTGGGTGCCTACCATCATCGCTACCCTCATCGGCGTGGGCAACAAGGCTTAGAAACATCCGTACTCTCTCCCTCTCACCTGTAAAGCCATCCCCTTTATCTATAAAAAGGGGATGCGCTCCCTCCAACGAAGGAGGTCCACTTCTTCAAGTTTAGATTCACTAGATTGACAGCTCAAAAACCCCTCAAGCACACGCTCGAACACCTAGCTCATAGCGGAGTTCTGGTCGACCTCGGCCCTTCCGGTTGGACCCGACCAGGCCTCTCGTGCACCCCTCCTTTCTCCTTCTCGTTTGTAACCCCACTATAGACTTCGAGCACCTGGGCTCAGGAATAAAGTCACCGACCGACCCACACTGGACGTAGGGCACGTTGCATGAACCAGTATAAATCCTGTGTCATTGAGTGGTAGGCCACCTCCGATCGCAACGTACAACAAAACTACAAATATTCACTAGTTGGTCACTTTCTGTACTGACAGTTGACGCCGTCTGTGGGGAAGACGCTGTACGTTCAACACTTTTTGGTCATCGGATGGCCTATTTTTCCGCCACCCCCACCACGGCGGGGTCGGGAGATATGATTCGCCTCGGCTCACTAGAGTATCCCGCACTCTCGCCTGCGGGGATGCGGGTTCCACTCATTTTCGAGCCATCCTAGGCCTTCCTCTTCGGAAGCCTAGACTTTGTCGCCGACCGGCTCGGCGTACTCCACCTCCGCGAGGAGACTCACGACTCGGCACCCGTCGGAGAGACGTTCTCCATCAACTCCGGGATGCATGACCTCAACAGCGTGGCATCTGCGCTTCATTCCGAGCAAACTCTCTGCTCAAACCCCACTGTAAGTAATACGCGTACCTTTATTCGCCCTTTATTTACTACCTCCCACCGATCATCCGGAGGGACTGCACCACCCATGCCACGAACACCGTACGTTCGGTTCACCCACGGCCTCATGTCCTCCGCAGACACTTACGCTCGGGGGCTCCGAAGAACGCTGGCACCATCCCCCCTCATGTTTGAATTCGTAGGAATGGCAGGCTCCGCTCCTGTCGTTTCCCACGAACTCCCGGATAACGAGGGTGAGAGCGATGGTTCCAGCATCGGTGTTGTGGTGTCCCGCCACCATCCATCTTGGGAATGCGCTATGGCGAATGGTCCAGCACAACCACCGATGGTTGCCGAGTCCGCGCAAACTCACACCCCTCCAGACACGCGTGCGGAGGCCCTCGTGTCTGCGCAAGCACACGCCGAGGAACTACAACAACGACGGCAGAACCCACCACCTGCGCTGGCATGATCGGTGCGGCACGTTGCGCCCATGCGCGTGGCCCGGCGGGCGGCGCCCAGGGTCGCGCCCGTCAGGTCTAGCGCGACATTTTGAGCGAGGGGAACGAGGTCCCACAATTCGCTCGAGCCGGCCAGTACATCGCTGCTGCAGCAATGCTTCTGCGCGGCGTTCCCGAGCCCGTCGACCCTCAGGAATGGGCTGTCTACCGGAACCTCCGAGTTCTAGTAGAGGCCGCCGCCGTCCAGCAGGCGGAAAGCTCTACGTCGTGACTCCGACCCGCGCCCTCTCTCCCCATTGGGGGGATGGGGACGCACCAACCGGATCACTCCGTTCGCTCGGTACCGCAGCCATCAGGCTCAGGTCGAGGTGCGGCAGCTGCGCCACGGTCCGACCGAGCACCTGCTCCACATCGACCACCAGCACGCGAGCAGCCCAATCCTCACCAGGACGCCCATAGCATCATCAGCGACCGGCATTGGGCCCGAGACGATAACAATGTTCGCCGTACGGCGGCAGGCGACACGGATCCCGGCCAAACCATTGAGGGAAGCGGTGAAACGCGCCCCAGGCGCGGTCGCCGGCCGGACGACCGAAGCCCCAGCCCCGAGGGCCTGGGGCCACGGGCCTTCAGCCGGCGCATCCGGAGAGCACCATTCCCACATCGTTTCTGACCTCCCTCCAACATCACCAAATACACTGGGGAGACGAACCCATGCATTTGACTCGAAGACTTCCGGCTCGCCTGTCGAGCCAGAGGAGTGGATGACGACTACTTCATCATCCAATATCTTCCCATTTGCGTGGGGGAACATGTTCGGGCATGGCTCGAATTCCTTCCACACGACAGCATCCGCGACTAGGCGGACCTCAAGAGGGTCTTCGTTGGGAATTTCCAGGGGATGTACGTCCGCCCAGGAAACTCCTGGGACCTCAAGAGCTATCAGCAGGTGCCCAGCGAATCCCTGTGGGATTATATCCGTAGGTTTTCTCAACGATGCAACTCCCTCCCTGATGTCGTCGACGCAGACGTCATCAGCGCATTCCTCTCTGGGACAAACTATGAGTCCCTGATCCACAAGCTTGGCTGCCTAAAACCCCGTACCACCCGCGATCTGCTCGACGTTGCCACCAACCACGCCTCTGGCGAGGAGGCGGTCGAAGCGGTCTTCAGCGGAGGCTAGGACAAAAGCAAGCCCAAGCGCATGGATCCAGACGAAGGCCCCTCCACTCAGAGGGGCAAGAAGAATAAGAAGGATCGGCGCCGGTCGGACAGCACCACGTTGGTCACCGTGGCTGATCGCACACCCAGGCAGCCCCAACAGGGACTGCCTGACCACTTCAACAAACTCATGGATGGTCCGTGCCCGAACCACGCCTACCCCGTCAAACACCTCTACAAGGAGTGTGAGCTCCTCAAACGCTTCCTCCGATAGGCCGGTGGGTCAAAGGAGGGAGACGGCAAGGACCCGGTAGCCAAGAGAGGAGGCGCAGCAGGCAAGGACGGAGACGGTTTCCCTGAGCCCGAGGAGTGCATCATCATCTTTGGAGGGTCCAATGCCATTTGGACTAAACGCCAGCATAAGGTACGCTGTAAGGAGGCATGCGCCGCCGAGACGGCCGTCCCCTCCTTCCTCAGCTGGTCAGAGTCCCCGATCACCTTTGATCAGAGGGACCATCCCTCCTACATCGCGAGACCAGGATGCTACCCGCTCGTCGTCGACCCCATCGTTCGCAAGAAGCGCCTCACCAAGGTGCTAATGGACGGAGGGAGCGGCCTCAACATCCTATACATTGACACCCTCGATGCCATGCGCATCCCCTGGTCGGAGCTCCACCCAGCGGGCTCCCTCTTCCACAGGGTGATCCCGGGAGCGCAGGCGTACCCGCTCGGATAGATCGACCTGCCCGTCATGTTCGGCAGCCGGACCAACTTCCGCTCGAAGGTCCTCACCTTCGAGGTGGTGGACTTTCTAGGGTCCTACCACGCCATCTTGGGGCGGCCATGCTACTCAAGGTTCATGGCCATCCCCAACTACACCTACCTCAAGCTGAAGATGCCAGGACCGAACGACGTCATCACCGTAAGTAGCGCCTTCTCGCACGCCTTCGCGTGTGACCGCAAGCACTACGAGCTCACCACTGCGGTCGTCAACTCGTCCGAGCTCCCACGGCTCAGGGAGTCATCAACCCCAGCAGTCCCAGACTGCAACAAACTGACCTCCTCGATGGCCTTCCACCCACTCGAGGAAACCAAGGCGGTGGGTGTCGACCCCGCTGATCCAGCCAAAATGGTACGAATCGGGACCCAGCTCCCGGCCAAATAGGAATGCGAGCTCGTCGACTTCCTGCGTGACAATTGTGATGTCTTCGCATGGCGACCTTCTGACATGCCGGGGATACCACGGGAGGTCGCTGAGCATGCACTATGCCTTATCCCGGGCTCGAAGCCCGCCAAGCAACGCCTGCGTCATTTCGACGACGAGAGGCGCAGGGCCATTGACGAAGAAATCACCAAGCTCCTGATGGCCGGATTCATCAGGGAGGTTTTTCATTCCGACTGGCTCGCCAATCCCATCCTTGTCAGAAAAAAGACCGAGAAATTGAGAATGTGCGTCGATTATACTGGACTCAACAAGGCGTGTCCTAAGGATCACTTTCCTTTACCACGCATAGACCAGATAATCGACTCCACCTCGGGTTGTGAGATCCTCTCCTTTCTGGACGCCTACTCAGGCTATCACTAGATCACGATGAAAGAGTCCAATCAGCTCGTGACCTCCTTCATCACCCCGTATGGTTCATACTGCTACGTGACCATGCCTTTCGGCTTAAAGAACGCTGGTGCCACCTACCAAAGGTGCATGCTGCAGTGCTTCGCTGACCAAATCGACCCGCCCGATCAGCCTGATCAGGCCAAACGGCCAAAACCAACAATCACCGTCTATGTTGATGACATAGTGGTTAAAACAGCCTGAGCGTGCGACCTGATCGCAAACTTGGCCGCGATGTTCGCAAACCTCCGAAGGTTCAACATCAAACTGAATCCCGAAAAATGTGTTTTCAGGGTTCCGAAGGGGAAGCTGCTTTTATACATCGTATCCTAGCGCGGCATCGAGGCCAACCCCGAAAAGATCACGGCCATCTCCAACATGGGCCCTATACGCAATGTGAAGGGCGTACAAAGGCTCACCCGCTGCCTGGCGGCCCTAAGCCGCTTCATCTCCCGGTTCGACGAATGGGGGATGCCACTCTACAAGCTCCTCAAAAAGACGAACGCCTTTGTCTAGACTGAGGAAGCCCAGTAGGCTCTCGAAAGCCTCAAAATGTCCCTGACGTCAGCCTCGATCCTCGTCGCTCCCAAACGGGGAGAACCCCTCCTCCTCTACGTCGCGGCAAGTAACCATGTGGTGAGTGCCGCCCTGGTCGTCGAAAGGGAGGAACCAGGACACCAGCTCAAGGTACAGCGACCCATATACTTCATCGGAGAAGTACTCACCGACCCCAAGGTCCGGTACCCCTAGGTGCAGAAACTCCTATACGCCGTGCTAATGGCCACTAGGAAGCTCCTACACTACTTCACCGATCATGAAGTCACAGTCATCACTTCATACCCACTCGGAGACATCATCCGCAACCGTGATGCCACGGGATGAATCTCTAAATGGGCCCTTGAGCTCATGGGCCATGACATCAAGTATACCCCCTGCACCGCTATTAAGTCTCAAGCTTTCGTGGATTTTGTCGCCGAATGGACGGAGGTCCAGCTACCGGTCCCGGACGTCTCCAACGAGTACTGGACAATGTACTTCGACGGATCCATAATGGTGCCCGGCTCAGGGGCTGGAGTGGTTCTGATCTCCCCAGATGGAAGTAGGCTCCGCTACGCCATCCGCCTCCACTTTTCGGCTTCAAACAATGTCGTGGAATACGAGGCCCTTATCAACGGACTACGCATCGCCATCAAGCTCGGTGCAACGCGACTCTACGTCCGCGGCGACTCGGAGCTAGTCGTTGATCAGGTCATGAAGGAGTCCTTCTACAAAAGCCCCCTCAAGACAGCATACTGCCAAGAGGTGCGCAAGCTCGAAGACAAGTTCCAGGGAATCAAGCTGCATCACGTCCCTCGAAGGGACAACGATGCCGCCAATTTCCTCGCAAAACTGGCCGCCAGGCGGGATCCATCCCCGAGTGGGGTCTTCATCAACGATGTCCACGAGCCATCCACCCGCATCCTAGAAGGTCTGACCCAGACACGCCCCGACGGCCAACCGGCGATCGGAGGCTCCGACCCCGACGCCCAGCCAGGGCCCGGGGGCTCTGACCCCAGTAGCTCTTCGACACCTACGGACGTCGCCGTACTGGCACTCGATGAAACCGATTGGCGGGTACCGCTACTTGCCTACCTCCTCGAGGAGGTCCTCCCACCCAAAAGGACTGAAGCCCGATGAATCGCTCGATGCGCCAAGACCTTCATTGTGCTCGGTAACGAACTCTACAAACAGAGTCCATCAGGGGTGCTCATGAAGTGCATCCCCACCAGCCAGGGAAGCAGATCCTCCTTGAGGTCCATGCCGGGATCTGCAGGCATCACATGGCCCCAAGGTCGCTGGTTGGAAAAACCTTTCGCTAAGGTTTTTACTGGCCCACCACGCTATGAGATGTGGAGGAGGTCATCCGCAGGTGCGAAGGATGTCAGTTCTACGCTCGGCAAACCCATTTACGGCGCAGGAGCTCCAAACCATCCCAATCACCTGGCCATTCGTAGTCTGGGGCCTCGACATGGTAGGACCCCTCAAAAAAGGCCTAGGCGGCTTCAGTCACCTACTCGTAGCAGTCGACAAGTTTACCAAGTGGATAGAGGCCAAGCCCATCACCAATCTCCGCTCAGAAGAGGCAGTCAAATTCTTCCTCGACATCATCTACCGATTCGGCGTTCCTAACTGTATTATCACTGACCACGGGACCAACTTCATCGGAAAGAAGTTCCTGGACTTCAGTGATGGATACGGCATCAGAATCGACTGGGCTTCGGTCGGACATCCATGAACTAACGGTCAGGTCGAACGCGCCAATGGCATGGTCCTCCAAGGACTCAAGTCGCGCATCTTCGACCGACTCGACAAACACGCCGGGCGATGGGTTGCTGAGGTCCCAGCGATCCTTTGGAGCCTAAGAACGACCCAAACCGATCCACAGGATTCACACCTTTCTTCCTGGCCTACGGAGCAGAAGCCGTGTTGCCCTCCGACCTCGACCATGGCGCACCAAGAGTAAAAGCTTTCAACCGCAACCGAGCCATGGAGGCTCAACAAGACACCATCGACCTACTCGAAGAGGCCCGCGAGACAACCGTCATCCGCTCCGCTCGCTATCAACAAACCCTCCGCAGGTACCACGAAAGGAAGATTAGAGGAAGGATACTTGAAGTCGGCGATCTCGTGCTCCGAAGGACCCAATTGACGAAGGAAAAACACAAGCTCTCTCCACCCTAGGAAGGACTCTATACGGTAACCGAAGTAATCCGGCCGGGCACCTACCGACTAGAGGACAACAACGGCAATGTTCTCAACAACACTTAGAACATTGAGCAGCTACGTTGTTTTTTCCCTTAAAACTTAGCCTAAGCACTTTCGGTTAGAACACATGCTCCCGTAAGAGCGCCGCCGCCCGAAACACTTTCAACCCGGGTCGCTCGGGGGCTCCATAAGTGTACAAATATTGAGTATTACCTCTCTTTCTCTTTACTATCACATGGTATACAACTTTCTCCCTGAACAGAAACACAATCCATTCCTTTGATTACCCTACGTAACCCTGCTCTTACTCCCAAACCGAATGCACCCCGCCTTTCCCTATGGATGCGAGCAACCGAGCCTCGCGGGCCACGCCCTGAGCTCGCAAGATCACACCCTATGGGACAAAATGGGTAGGTATGAAAAAGAAAGGATAAAAACAAAGGTTATGCTAGGACAGAAACAAGGAAGCAGATATGGTGGTTTCGTCACAGGGGCAATACAATTATATCTATTGATGCAAAGAAACTATTTACACGGGGACATACCCACAAGACTTAACTATTACACTTTTCTACTGCTACAAATACTATTGTTGTAACAGAACCGACCAAATCATAAGAATGTAAGTACAAAAACAATCACCGAAGCGATCAAATTCCTGTACTTAAGCTCCCATAATCCCGGTAGTCCGGAAATCACGAAGGATTTCAACCAACTCTCGACATACAAACCAAGATCGTAATGATTCAACACAACACATCATTCGTTACAACATTTCACAAGTAGCATTCGGATTACATCCATCAGAGTTCAAATAAAATATTACAAACCAAGTTTGAATGTGCGGAAGCAACATAGTTTAGTACTTAACTCCATAGTTTCAAATACATTGCCAGATCAGAGTCATGTCCACAAAAGCATTAGCAGGTACGAGAACTAGTAGAGACCGCGCCCAACGGTCTAGTCTTCATCCCCAGCAGGGAGAAGGCAGTACTTGCAGCAACCAAAGAAGAACTGGTCATCTGCAACAGGTGGGAAATAAACCCTAAGTACGAGAAGGTACTCAGCTAGACTTACCCGACAAAAATAGAAATAAAAGACACCAAGGATCATGCAAGGTTTTTCAGGTGGGCTAGCTTGACACAGTTGCATAAAAGAGCTTATGATTATAGTAACCAATTTAAACTGATTATCAAGCTTATCATTAATTACCTGTCCACTAGATTAGCTTTTTGTACTAGAGCACTCACTTATTAGGAGCAAACAATATTAACCATAGCAGGTATAATAAGGCTATCATCATCATATCATCATTTCCGAACCATTAAGTTATTAAGTGTATCTACATTGGAGATAAGCCCGTCAAGTTCTCACTAACTTGGGAGAGATGGCGATTGAATCGAATTACAACTCGGTGAGGGGTATTCCTAACTCTCACACGGCATACTTTGCAAGGGTAGCCGTGGGTCACCTTTGGAACATCTCGGGAACCAAATTCGCGGGTTCAATCAAGCACAAAGACTCTCGGGGATTACCCTTATGCCGGGACGATCGGGACTTTTAAATCACCTGCCCTTGGACTCACGCCTCGGCTCCCTTCCGAGGCGCACTTTATACTTATCGACTCGGCCGAGGTGAGCTACTCGGCCGTGGTCGGTCTCGAGACCAGCCAACTAAGAGAGAGGCATCGTTCAACATGAACAGGAAAGGCTCCAAGAATCAGTCCTTAAGCGACACGAGACGGAGTCACTTGCAAACCGGCAAGCCTCCGTCCGGTCTTCATTTCAAATTAAGACCGGTTCTTTTCCACGATAGCAAATATAGCCAACCGTGCCACATGTATCATCCTATATCTCGCAGGTGACAGGAAAACTCGACTTCTACCGCGTTTAAGCGGGGCTAAGCACTACTCGAGCGCTGAGCTACATAGGATTCCAGGGTAACAATATCTGGACAAGGAATGGGTAACCAATGCAGCAAGTGTTTGCATCCAACACCTAAACTTAATGCAACAATATATATATGTAACAATAATACTGTAACTGCATTTCAGAAATTAGGAGGCTTAATATGCTCCGGGGCTTGCCTTTCACAAAGTTGCAAGGGCGGTGGTCGGGGCACTCAACGGCGACCTCGTCGGCACTTCTCTGAAAGGTTGCTCCTCCACGAATCTCGGCGTCATTTTGCTCTTTGCTCGCTCGGTTCCTCAATTCAGCGAGGTTACTCTTCCGGTACACCTATTGCATGCCGATGCACAAGATAAATATCATGGATGCATAAGGAATGACATGATGCTCATGATGAATGAATCACAATGGGTGTTTATGAAAACATCACTGGACACTCGTTTACCGAGTAATTAGCTCTATTCAAATCACTTTAAGCATGTATCCAACTTAACTTAAATAACAAGAGCAACTTACCTAACTTGCATAACCTAAGATAAAGATGCTCATCTTCAGTTAAAGGCCTAACACCTATGAACAGTACCATGAACTTAGAATAGTAAAGACATACTTAAAATAACAGTTAAAGCTTCATATGCAACAAGTAGTAACTTAATTCTATCATAACCAGAGTTCTATAACTCCAAATGACTTGCAAGAGGACATTATGGAAAGCTTATGAAATTCTCTACAATTCACTTGTAAACATCAAAGCATGATTCTGAAGTTAAACAAATCAAATTCCAGTAGACCTAGAATCTGTCCAGAATGACGGGGTTGCTAACTTAATTATTTAATGATGGTGCAAAAGCCTAATTTGACCAAACCAAGTTTACCAACTTGTTTTTCATATCTAAGAAACATCAGAAAGTATAGTGCTAACTTCTAAATAAATTATTTAATATCCTTTTCCAATTTATTTAGTTAATTAGGTGATTTAAGCAATATATAGTAAAACTATTCATAAAAATCTACAAAAATTACAGTAGCTATCTCATGCTACACATAGACTACCATAAAAATTTCAAAGCCATTGGACCAACATAACTTGCTGTATCCAAAATAACAGATGACATGTCTATTTCTAGCATAATTAGGAAACCTTATTAAAAAGTGTCAAGCAACAGATTGCCCATTTTTCTTAGCATCCTTCTAGCATAAGAATAGCACCCATAAAATTTCACCTACACTGGATCTATAGAAAAATTATGAAAATTCACACAAGATCCACCTATTAATAAAAGGAAATTCTATAACTTAAAAACTACACATGCACTAGCTCTGAAATTTTTACCAGAGCTTCTAATAAACCAAAATAGAGGACCCACAAAATTTCATAATTTTTGGACCACAGAAACTCAAGATAAAATTCAAACAAGTTTGCATGCTTCTAAAAACACATTTCAAACTCCTATTTAATCCATCCAATTTTTCTAAAACATGTGCTCATATACTATTTTTGTTAAATACTAGACAATACTAGGAACTCAACAAAATTAGAACCACATCATTTGGATCTATCAAACTTGAGTTATTTATTTTTGAAATGGTGCACCAAAACTATGAAAAATAGTTAAACAAAACAAAATAAAATAAAACCTAACCTCTACTGGTGGGCTGGCCCAAGAAACGGCGGCCCACGAGCGCACAGGCGCGGCCCAAGACGCGGCGCCCGCGGCCCAACACACGGCGCGACCCAGCACACGCGGCCCACGCTGGGCTCCCGCCTCAGCAGCGACACTGACAGGGAGGACCCACGCGTCAGCGAGGGAAACAGGGGAGGAGCGATGGCCGGTGGCGTAGCTCGCCGCCGGTGACTTCTCCGGCGAAGGCAATGGTGCCAATGCGTTCGCCTCATCCTAGCGGACCTAGGGGAGCCCTTAGTCGTAGCTATTGACGCCGCTAGCAGGGGTGTCGATGGCCACGGCGGCGCTCGGCCACGGCACGGCCGGCTCCGGCGAAGCCAAGGCGTCTCGGCCCTTATGGCCGACTCTAAGAGTTTCAGAAGGGTTCACAGAATCCAGCGCAAGGGGGAGAAAGGGATGGAAGGGGCTCGAGCAGCACGGCCACGCGCGCGCTCGGCCGGCGGCGGTCATGGCGACCCGGTGGAGCCGCCGACGCGGTGAGCTCTACCTGGGGCGAAAATGGAGTGGCCGTGGTGTTGCAGGCGTAGAGCGGTTCACGGCGGGGCTATGGCTTGGATGAATCGGTTAATGGAGCTCGGTGATGTTGGATTTGGCTCGGCGGTGTCACGGTGTTCCGGTCGCCGTGCGCGCGGAGGAAGGAGAAAGGAAAAGCAAATGGCGCGGCGAGTGCGATCGGGCAGGCGTGGGGTGGCTTCAAGGCGCGGCTGCGACGCCAGGACATCCACGGCGCGTGGCCTGCGCGACAGAAGGCCGGCGACGAGTGGCGGACACGCGGCGTCAAGACTCTGCGTCGGTCGGCCACGGTGACTGAATGTTTTTTTCTGAAACGTTGCGATTCAGACTCGACGAACGTGACTGTCAGCGACACTTCAACGCGTCAACACTGCTAATCCGTGGATCGTTTGCAAATATAGTGTACATGACAATTGTAGGCCTATCATTCCTCTACCATTTCACTTCAAGGACCATTCCCTAATTCGCCATGGATCAGAAGTTACATCAAGCCAAAGTTGGCTTGATCCAACTGAAATGCACCATGACTTAGAATATTTTTCTAAGTGTTGAAAACAGCATGTATTTCCAACTTGTGGACCATGTTTGACCATGTTCTAGACCTTTTCATGAGTTGACCATAAAACAACTTTTGTTCCTTGATAAATTAGCTACAACTTTTGTAAAGAGTGCACAGCCATGCAAAGCTTCTAAGTTGGACTTTTGAATCAGTCAAACGAGGACACTCCATGGGTCAAATTAAGTCAAACTTGCATTTGAGGGCATTTTGGTCATTTTGGTCTACATGAACAATGTTCCAACAAGTAAACTAAGTATAGTTAAGGTGTATTAGACCATGATCACCCATTTTACAAAGTTGTTATACCACTTCTACTGATCACATGTGATAAAGAAAGTAAAACAAGCAATTCATACATATGTTTCAATACAATGTTTCACATGTTGCATGACCTTGTTGTTATCCTATACTTGTCACATTACTACCATGTTGCCATGCTTCAAGACATGGGAAATTCATGTTTCATTGATATGTTGCACTACTACCATTCACAAGCAATCTAGTACGAAACAAACAGAATATGCGAATGTTTCATATGTATGTTTCAGGGAAAATGACATGATGAGATAAATGATGCACATGTTTATGAGACGAAATGCAATTAGTAGAAGCCAAACACCGAGGGTGTTACAATTGTGGCCGCTCGAACGACATTGCCTGGAAGCCAAAGAAGAAACCAGATGCAACCACCAGGACCCGCTCGGCTCCGCTCCTTCGACTTCAGCAAAATGCAATAGATACCTCCAGGGCGTCGCACCTATAGATGCTCAGCAGAAGAACATGGAGCTCCTGACCTTCTCATGCAGTCGAGGCAGCTCCTGGGTGGGGGCACCGCTACCGAGGTATGGCCGCCATGGCTGGAAAAAATCTCATCAAACTTTATGAACTGGTCGACTTGAGCAGCTGTAGGCACGGAACCCTCCACCGGCACAATCATGAGTAACCTCGCCTCCGACAAAGCTCGCCCGAAAAAGATCCACCAGAGAAAATCTACCCACGGCTCCATCCCAAAGAAGGCCTCACAGATCAGATCCGGCATCACCTCCAGTCCGACATCGCGCTCCAGGTTCACAAAAGGATTTGTAAGTCCTCCCCCTAGCTCACTCTCTCTCGCACTTAGGAACAACCGCGTCATACAGGCACTCTCGGTGAGAAGGAAGGAGGAAGAGAGACAATAGTTGGAGAACAAGCAAAAGGACTGCGACGGAGAGCCCTCTCCCTCCCCCTATTTAAAAAAGAAAAGTAGACGATCAGAGCGCAAAACTCTGCCCCCATTCAATGCGGATGGGAAATGACGGGACACGCCCTGGCCGAACGGACGCACATTGACTGATTGAGCAACGCCGGGTCAGACGGAACGTCACCTAGCAAAGCGTGACATGGCCTAGGTATGGCCCACCACTATCGCACGACCGGGCGCGAAAACCGAAGCGTCACCACACACGGACAGCTCCCCGCTCCCCCAGGCCAGGGGAGACCTAAAATGAAATGTTCGCTGGGAGACCAACCGGCCCCCTAAGTCGATTGAGTCGCTCAGTATCTACACCAGGACACAAGTAGGAAGCAAAGGGACGCCCCATGCAGGCCATGCCGACTCCATCACGAACGACAAGCACGGGTCCCGGTCAGATGTTTTCGACTGAAGCTCTCCGAGCCCTGTCACTCCAGTCACCAAGGTAAACACTATCAAAACCCCCTCTATTTCATTATAAAATCATTTCATACATCCATACGTGCATTTCATTCCATACGCCTGCGCCTCCCAGACGATTCGGGCCCTGAACCGCCCGGGGGCTCGGGAACTAGGCATCGCACATGCAGCGAAATGCATCAGAACGCTCCGTGTTGCATCATGAAGCGGTGGTTGCCTCATTCGACATGGGCAACCAATAGAGCCAGGGGAGAAAATCATAGATGAGCGCCATGCGGCCCTAGCTCGGTTCGGCAGACCAGGTCATCTTAACCTTCTCGTTCGATCCTGAACCTCTCGCCAGGCCCACAGAATCTCCATCGAAGGGGAGGCCGTTAGGCCACCCGGGTCGGTCTCCGGAACGACCTAGGCATCTATCGGGTTGCAGGTAAAGGAGTAGTGGAATGTCACAAGTGGGCTATGCTGACCCCGTCACGAACGACGGACCCAGATTCCACTCGATCAGACCCGTTAGCGAACTCACCGAGCTAGTCTTCGAGCCCGAGTGATCGGGATAGGCGACGAAACTCTGCCCCTTCGGTTGTGAGGAACCGAGGATGGGATAACGCACAATACTCACATCGACCCCCATGAAGGCCCGATAGGGCTCAGGGACTCAAGAAAAAAGCCAAGGATAGCGACCTCGAACTCGCCAGATCCATGACTCCGACTCGCCCGATCCCGCGGTGTGCACCGATGCCAGGATCCATGAGCATCGCCTCGTCCGATCTTTAACCAACTAACTATGCTTCGGCTTCAAAACAGCTTTAGACGGCTTCACTGCGCTCCAAATAACCCTGGGACCCTAACTCCTGAACTCACGTAACGGCTTCAGACGGCTTCACTGCGCTCCAAATAACCTTAGGACCGTGACTCCTAAACTCGCGTAACAGTTTCACTTCCGACTGCGCTCCCAGGATCCACGAGCTCTGGCTCGTCCAAATTGTGAACTAACTAAACTAACTCCCTCGGCCCATGGCACGCACCGATGCCTGGGTCCATTCGTAGCTCCACCTCGCTCGATCCCATGGCGCGCATCGACGCCAAAGATCAGTGAGCTCTGACACGACCGAACCGAGCTATCACCGTCCGTGGCGCACACCGACGCTGGGATCAGTAAGTTCTGTCTCATCCATGCCTAAAAATCCCCTCGGCTACACAACGACGCCGCGGTTAAATGAGAATCCATCTCAAACTAAACACCCACTGAAATAAACCCCTAGACGGTTCTGCCCGAACCGCCCGAGGGCTCGGGGGCTACACCCGCGGGTGCGCTCGCGCGCACCCGCCGACACAACAGAAAAACCTCCCCTACTGACAACACAAAAAACCCCCTAGCCGGTTCTGCCCGAACCGCCTAGGGGCTACACCCGCGGGTGCGCTCGCGCGCACCCGCCGATAGGACAAAAATCCCCCGGATGATTCTGCTCAAATCGCCCGGGGGCTCGGGGGCTCCTGTCGGGTTCATAAACCCAGGGTCCCTCAAGGACCGGTTTCTACGCCAGGGCTTGGCCTAGGAAAATAGCATGTAGTTTGTGGGCCGGCCCAAGAGCCTAAGACACGACGGGCCGGAGGGACAGTCCGGTCGCCGACCGGAAGGTCTACCCAAAAACAGGCGCTCGCTCGTCAACCTCTCCGGCCCACCTCTTTGACCAGAGCATTCGCTTTGGGCACCAGCCGCCTCCGGGTAGTCTCCTCGACTGGAAAGGCCTGGCCCAAAGCACCGCTTCCTACTCCGACCCCGTGTCTCCGACCGGGGATCCCGTAGGAAGCCTACTTATCACTCTTCTCCGACTGGCGTGGCCAGGGCCGACTGGGGCCATCTGACCGGGGACACCCGCTCAGAAGGGACCAGGGGCAAACAGAGAAGGCAGTGCACAAAGTCAAACCTCGATAACGGGACCATACCCTGTACGCCTGCGGGAACAGTGCTCCTCAACCGCCCTAACACAAATAGTATTGTAGGCACCGACATTTGTGTCTATAGTATTGTAGGCGCCATCGGGCTCCCATATGTCAAAAAGCCTCCCACATACCTCTGGGCATTGATAGTGGGCACCAGGGTTCACCATACCTGGTACACAGGGTAGGGCTCCTCACACACCAATAGTATTTTGCAGGTACCGACATCCACCCTTCCTGAAGAAGCCAACGCAACCTCCCATGTGCACCTGACATTCTATAGTGACATCAACAGTATTGTGGGTGCCTACCATCATCGCTACCCTCATCGGCGTGGGCAACAAGGCTTAGAAACATCTGTACTCTCTCCCTCTCACCTGTAAAGCCATCCCCTTTAAATATAAAAAGGGGATGCGCTCCCTCCAACGAAGGAGGTCCACTTCTTCAAGTTCAGACTCACTAGATCGATAGCTCAAAAACCCCTCAAGCACACGCTCGAACACCTAGCTCATAGCGGAGTTCCAGTCGCCCTTGGCCCTTCCGGTCGGACTTGACCGGGCCTCTCGTACACCCCTCCTTTCTCCTTCTCGTTTGTAAACCCACTACAGACTTTGAGCACCTGGGCTCAGGAATAAAGTCACCGACCGACCCACACTGGACGTAGGGCACGTTGCCTGAACCAGTATAAATCCTGTGTCATTGAGTGCTAGGCCACCTCTGATCGCAACGTACAACAAAACTACAAATATTCACTAGTTGATCACTTTCTGTACCGACATAGTCCATTTCATACATCAAGAGTTCTCAGAAATATATTATTATAATACCAAGTTCAAAGTACGGAATTTAAACAGCGGAATTGAAATAAACATCTAGCGGTAAGATACAAGGATCCGTCTGTGCCCACCAGAAGAATCCTCCACTCAATAGCTACTCCTCAAGCTGCACCTGCAAAAGGGGTAAATAAACCCTGAGTACACAATGTACTTGCAAGACTTACCCGACTAGTGGGAATAATTTCCTGACTCCAAAGGATATGATAAACTTTATGGTTTGCGAGGTTTCCTTTTTGCAAAAAGCAACACTAGTAGTGAATCCTTATGTATGTGTTTTATTAGCAGTCATGATTAGTTCATTAGCTAACCATTCTATGTAAGCACCTATTCTACTTTTAAGCAAGAGTTGAGCAATCAGATTCATTTCACCACCTTTCGCCTTCTAGTTCTTACTATGGTGCTAGATCATAGACAAGTCGTACCATATTACACGGCGATTCATGAACCAATGTAGCCCAGCTGGGTACCCCAAAACACACGCCCCGCTTGTACCCCAGGCACAAGTAGGACCAACCCACCACTCTCTTATCAAGGGGTCTAGGTCTCCGTCCAAACTTGGACTCTAAGCCCCCACGCCTAAGTCCCGGACTTAGTGTGGGCTTAGACCTCCACCATCCCTGCCTCCAATCAGTCAGTTCGGAAAGAGCCGGAACCCACGACAAGAGAGCAACAAGCCTTCTCTGCTCCCATAAACAAGTATGTGCTCAGGATAATAAGTCTGTGACCTGACTAGAATCCAATGCAACGGCTGGTCCTTAACCATCACGAACAGGGAAAACAGTGTAACCAAGCTATGCCCCGTTGGCCATGGGACACAACCTCTTACACCTACCAATACCCATACCATATCCCTACCCGGTCTCCATTTCTTTTTCACCATTTATCATGAGAGTGATAATAATAATCACCTATTGTGAGTAACGGCAGGTTACTCACGCTACCGATAGCCTAAGCATAGCAGCTACTCGACCTATGCTAGTAGGACTCATAGGTAGGTTTATCTATGCATGTAATTTCAACAATAAGCCTGTAACGTAAATGCACATCACACACATATATGGCCAGTGATTATTCAAAATAAGGGTTATGCACTAGGGCTTGCCTTGGGCAGGTGCGATGTTAGCTCAGTCAGTTAGTGGTGGCTCTAGAACCTCCTTCTACACGAGGATCTCCTCCTCATACTCCCCAATCACCTCCTCGAACTCATGGTCTCCGATGGTCACGATCTCCACCATCTCCTTCTCTACATGCATGCGATGATGATGCAACACTTAGTATTTTTTAGCAACAACAGCTCCTAAATTAAGAATACACATGGTAAACTACTAAGCTCGCTCTAATGACTAAGATACTAAGCTAACTATCATCTTCATCAAGTAAAGTGTTGGGTTCAACCAACAAACACCTAGCTTTACAAATGAAGGATATATCTTTATTTCTGCTAATGATTTAATGCATATTTGAAACAAAGAGCATTTAACTACCCTTATGTTAAGTCTATTCTAAAGCTACAAAAATTACAGTGAGCACATAATAATACCATGAAGCTACTGTAAAATTTTCAAATCTACAGCTATCACCATATTGCCACAAAAATTCCTACAATATTTAACCTAATAATATTAAGCACTCTTAAATGATTTAATAGTTCCTGGTATCAACAAATATATATATGAACTAAATACACCAACCGATAGAGCATAATTTTAGGAACTTAACAAAATTGGTTTCACAATTTTTGGATACCTACATGATTTTATATGATTTACCAAAGATCAGCTCAGAAATACAAATGAAAAGCTATTTCTATTCTCCACGAAAAAGCTAAACTGATTTCGGCCCAACGCGGCCCACGCGGTGCAACACGCGTGCGCACGTGAGCGCGCGGTGACCCATAGGTGAGGCACGGCCCATGCGTAGAGGCGGCACAGGGCGAGGAAGTCCTGCGGGCACTGGCACATTAGCAAAAATGCCCCTGGTCTATGAGCAAAACAACCCGCAGTCCACATTACTATTTCTATAGACAGCGACTTTACAATGAAACCCTTGGAACTTCCTCCTCTTTACAACGGCAAGGTCCTCGGCCTCCCCCGCGTGCGCCAGCACAGCGAGCGGTGGCATTAGAGCTTGTGCCGGCCGCACGGGACCCATGCTGACCTATCTATAAGGACGACGCTCACCTATGGTTCGACGCGAGACGATGGACGATGGTTGCATGAGCCGGGACGCCATAGATGGACCTCTCCACGACGGTGGACACCCTACGGCAATGGCGACGGCATTATGGTGAGCCGTTGCAACAACAAGGTGGTAGGGGTATCGGGTGAGCACGACAACCCACCGTTGACCTTACCGAGAAGCCGTCTCGGCTAGAGACGACCCGAACGAGGCTGGCCATGTGCGCGTGGTGAGGTGAACGGCGGACCACAAAGGCACATCCATGGCAGTGGCTTGGAGGTGGCACTAGAGTTGTGACTAGCATGCGCACGACAAAGAGGGAGCCAAGGCTAGCTAGTGGTGCAGAGGAATTAGCGTGGGGTGAAGTGATGGAGACTGGCCACGACATGGGCGGTGACAGGCCTTAATGGCACAGTGGCGGGCAAAGCTCCAAAATTGGGGCTCAACCGAGCCACAATCAAAGTGAGGTGGGGTCGGCTAGGGAGGGGACGTGAAGGCGGAGACGCGAGCATGAGAAATTAATGCTCGCTCTCTGGCTTCACCGTGATGTGATGCGACGGCGGCGGAAAATAGAGGGAGAAAGAGGGAAAGAGAGAGACGGTGCGGCAGGTGGGCTCGACTCGTCCATGCCTTGGTGGGACGCGGGTGGTGGGCTCAGGAGGCCCACGCGCCGGTGCTATGGACAACGTGTGCGCATGTCCGACCGGCATGGTCCGCACGCCGCAGTGCCATAAATGACATGGCGACGACAGCTCACCCATGTGCACGCAGCAGAGGTGACACGCACAGGGCTGTCAACAGCTCAAAGGTGTAGCAAATCAGCGCAGACGTGACAATGATGTGACGGCAGCGGCAGCATGACGATGCATGTAGTGCCGGCAGTGCGGACACGACAGCAGCGCAGCATGGCCGCGACGGCACCCAAAATGGTAGTACGAGGCAGAGCAGTAGGCTTAGGGCCAGCGGCTTGCTGTGGCCGACCTCAGCCAAGCCCAGGTGGCGCGACGGTAGCGGCAGCAACGTGCATGGTGGCAGGATGGCCAGGCGTAGGTGAGCGGCGGGCGCAGCGGCCAGCGGCTTGCTGTGGCCGGCCTCGGCCAAGCCCAGGCGGCTCGACGGCAGCGGCAGTAGCGTGGCACAGCGGTAGGACGGCCAGGCTGCGGCAGCAGCAACCGGCTAGCGTGGCCACGTGCGTGCATGCACGCGCTCGCCTGGTGCACCAACGCCGCGACGTCAGGGCAGGACGGCCTGGTGACCACGCCCAACATAAGAAGACGGCCCGAGTTCATGTTATGCATGGATTTTACAGCCTTAGAGACGTCTAAACCGTTGATCTAGTCCCCAAACCACTTATGCTATTCCTTAGAGGGTATATTAGGCTACTAAAACAAGCCATAATACTACCCTACTCCTTAACCCAATCTCTCACAATAAATTGCTAAACATAGCAATGTCTAGTAGTCGGCAGACTTGAAATTTTTAAGTTTTAGAGCTGAATTTGATTTCCATTTGCGATTTCCGGAAATATTAGCTAGTATTATTATTTTTTGACCGCAAGTATTTCACTATCATTTACAAAGTTTGTACTTCAAACTTTATTTAAGTATCACACACATGTTCTATAGTATTTTTGCTTAATAAAAATTGGTTTTAAACCCTAGGTGATATAACATGACTGCGAATCAACTTTCGTTTCGCATTCTAGTTGATCGTTTTGAGTTACATAAATTGATGTACACACTTTATCACATGCATTAACACATAAACATGATGCTCATGACATATTTTAGTAAATGATTTACGGTTTAACACCGAGGGTGTTTCAAATCTACCCCCCTTAAACAAAATCTCGTCCTGAGATTTCATGTGCCTTGTATGAGAAAAGAGATAAGAAATAAATTCTGATTTAAACAATTACCTCGGTGAACTAGAGAGAAGGTGAGGATAATGCTTCAAGATATAGCTTTCTTGCTCCCACACTGCTTCGTACTCCGAGTGATTTTGCCACAGAACTTTATAAAACTTCACCACATTGTTTCTAGTCACTCTTTCTTTTTCATCTAAGATCTTGACAGGATGCTCAATATAAGACAAATCAGGCTAGAGAGGAAGTCCTTCACCTTCCACAGCTTCATCGGGGACCCGCAAACATTTCTTTAACTAAAAAACATGGAAGATATAATGCATTGCTGACAAAATATCCAGGAGTTGGATACGGTAGGCAGTAGAACCACACCGGGCCAAAACCTTGTAAGGTCCAACATAGCGAGGGGCTAGCTTTCCTCGGACACCAAAGAGATGCACCCCTCTCATGGGTGACACTTTGAGATACACATGATCACCAACTTCAAATTGCAAGGGCCTTCTTCGCTTGTCCGCATACGTTTTCTGACGGCTTTGAGCTGCCTTCAAATATCTCTGAGTAATACTGACTTGCTCTCGAGCTTCTTTCATAAAATCAGGCCCAAAATAACCACGGTCACCCACTTCAACCCAGTTAAGTGGTGTTCTACATTTCTTGCCATATAGGGCCTCAAATGGTGCCATTCGAATGCTTTCTTGATAACTATTATTATAAGAAAACTCAGCTAGAGTCAAGCATTCGTCCCACTTTTTAGGAAAATAAATGGCACAAGCTCTCAACATATCCTCAAGTACCTGGTTTACCCTTTCTGTTTGGCCATCAGTTTCACTACTAGGGAAGTGCTCATCAATGACGCTCCCCTTTCGTCACGGAAGACTCCAAAATCGTCGCCAAAGTTCTTCTATGACGAACTTGTGACGAAAACAGATTCGTCATGGAATGAGCGTCATTGATCAACAACTGTGATGAAATTCCATGTTTCATCACTGAATGGATATCATTCAATGACGAAGAGTTTTCGTCACTGATGTACCCAGGTTTTTGTCATAACATGTTGCTCCGTTAGGTTACCAAACGGCGCTTGCCACGCTTGCGGTGGCGACGTGTTGCGCGACGTGGCACGCCCACATGGCGGTGACGTGGCCGGCTAACGTGGTAGCCGGCGTGTCCGATGGACGTGGTGGGTCCACATGGCGCTTTTTTGGGCCACATGGCACGCTATGATTAGTCCACGTGGCTTCCTATGAGTGGTTTACATTTTCATCACAGAACCCAGAATCTTTGTCACAGAATAAAATTACGATAAGGTGACAGAAAACAAAATTTTAAATCCGATCGCATTGCAATAACATCACAGAACCCGAATTTTCATCACAGATGATGCACATGCTACTTTTTTACAAAATGCAAATAATATTAAAATGACCAAATGCTTCCATAACTTAATAGATCCAAGCAATCCGGTCACCATACAACCGACTCAACACTAATAAACTCGGTTCATATATAACTAACTTGACATCACATTCTAGGTTCTAGATTGATCTCGTTCACATTATCACAACTAATAATATAAAGTTGCCAAGCACCAAAGCAACATAGGTTTTAGACTAAACAAAATCAGCCAAACAACACGGACCCCTTGCCAAGCACCGCAGAAAAGAGAACAACACAGAGCCCTTGGTAGCTTGCAGACCGGCAACAGCGGTTCATGTCGAAGAATTCGAGGGACAAGATACGCTTGAGCGGCGCATTGTTCTCCTCCATTGCCTTTTGGTTTGCCTCTCGCCCGACTTCTTCATATCCTCCATCTCCCTTTGTGTCTTCTCCATCTTTTCCTCGACTTCTTGAGTTCTCTTCTTGAGCTCATCGATTTCATCTTGTATGCAATGACCTTAGCTTCCAGTTGCTAGTTGTTCCCAAGCTCTTCTTTTGATGTTTCTTTGAGTTGGAGGATGCCACCTGGTTTGATGCCAACATTCTTTAGGAAATTGTTTGAGCTGTTCTTGGAGAGCGTCTGTGACACAACTCGCTAATTGGATACTCTGTCTCTCCTTCAAAGAACAGGTGCTGCCCTCAAAGCTTCCATGTTGGATTTGAAACAACAATGAGCCATCATTAGTTCATACTTATTGAATTAAAGTGAGGTGCAAATATCACACAAGATGTATTTTATTTGCAGATTGTTATCAGCAAAATGGAATCTTATTTGCAGTCAAGTAAGGTAAATTAAAATGTTCAGTTCATGTTTGGGGTCAGCATTTGAGGTGAGCAGGCAGGCAGAGTAGAAAGATAGATATGCACAAAGTGATAATTGCATATTCAGGTTCATGTTTCAGTCAGCATTAAAATGTTGATAATTGCATATTCAGGTTCATGTTTCAGTCAACATTAAAGCAGATGACAACATAATATGCACAATGATACTTGCATATTGTAGAAAGACCGAACCAAGATGGCAGAGTAGAAAGATAGATACATATAATGAAGGAACAGCTTAATTAGATATAGCAATGTACAGAAGGAACAATTTATACTTTAATGAGCAATGGTTGGGGCAAAGAGACAGAAATTTCATGTTCTTAGTATTTTTTCTCTCATTCAGTGAACATCAACACTTGAGCAAAATTACAGGGGACTTAATGGTTCACATATCAACCTCCCAAATAATAGATTTCCATTTATTATTGATCTTCTCAACCACAGTAAATAAGAGAAGGCAGATAAATTTCACAGCAGTCTATATAATTGAGAGAAAAAGAATCCTGAATCAATCACAAATCATTTTAATGTATCCATGTTAGACTTTCAGGACAGCATAGCAAAAGTGTAGAACACATACGCCAAACAGGATGCATTTTAATAATGGACATGCTATCCAATTAATGGACAAAATGGCGCACCAAAACAGATGTCGGGACTTACCAATGCTTCTCTTGCTGGTTCACTTAGACCATGTTTGGAGCTAGTATGGCATGTCTCGAAGGCCTCCACCACATCAAGTTCTTCATCTTGCGCTGTGCTGGGCTCTGCATTGTTCCTCCCATGCTTCTGTTTCATAGAGATTCAATTACAGCAAAGTTTTGTCAGTCTTATGATACAAAGTCAGTGCTATGTCGAGAATCAGTTACTTACATATGCATGCAAGTGTGCCACATAGCTGCGAGAGCCGGTAGTCTGATGATACTTGACTTTACCGCGATTAGTCTTGTTCTTTTCACTTGTTTCCTAAAGGAGAATGACATGTGAGATCAGATCATAGGTTAAAAATGATAAGATCCACTGGAAACAGACTGAGAAAGAATATACCCATACCATGTTCTTTGGATCAGACCACTTTGCAACTAGTTCCCTCCACTGTTCATCAGTCATGCATTCAACTGGAGAAGTTGTCCTAATCTCATTTGCACTTACACCATTGAAGTATTTCTTCTTGAGCCGATAACGCCTTTGTCGCACCCCAGAGCGTAGCATATCGGTGCAAGCATCCTCTATTGGCTTGTCGTTAGTGTTAATGGCCAAGCGCCCCTAGTCATTTGACAATTCCATATTTAGTTAGTCAATTCAGGTTAAGCAGATATACAAGTTTACCATAAAAACAGTAATGCACTTACAGAGAGCTTTCCCACAATTTTTTTGTAATGTTCATCGTCGTTCTTGTATAATTTCCAATGAGGTAGGACAGGAACCTTATCCCGAATGATGACACCAGCCTCAGATGCAAACTTGGCTGTTTGAACAGGTTCATGAGGCCTTCTTTTTCCTTCAGCAACAGCTATGGGCATTCTCCTTCCCATAGCTTTTGTCATCCTGTCTAGCTGTGTTCCCTTGGTGGGTGGCCTGGGTCTCCTTGGGGCTCTCTGTGTAGGAGCTACAACATATAATTTGCATTTAAATGCTTTAGTTTCATTGAAATCAGCAAAAAAGATGACCTATTTCAATGACAAAGAAAAAATAACTTGCCTTTAGTGCCTTCCTCTCCAGCTACATTGTCTTCAGCAAGTGTCATGTCTTGAAAACCAGCTCCACCGTCTTCCTCTGCAGCTGTAATGTCCTGACCACCAGCTCCACTGTCTTCCTGTGCACCTGTAGAAGACCTTTGTGGTATTTCATCATGACCATATGTATGATCATCTTCAATCTGCCCATCTCTCGCTGAAAGTTGAAGCCTTTTTGATGATCTTAATAGGGCCCTAGGGGGTTGCACCTGTGAACCTTCCGGTGCCCTCACTCTCTTACTAACCCTAACTCCCGGCGCCATGTTGGGACCTGTCTTCTTCTTCTTTGAAGCGAGGACTTTCCGTCTAGGCCCTGAAGGAGACTGTGGAAAAAAATAAAGTAAGTCATGTGCATTAATAATCAAGAGCATATATTAAAGAACATGTATGAAAGAAAGAATATGTATCTAAAAAGCAAGGGCATACATTAAAGAACAGATTAAAAACATTCAAATGCGATGCAAATATTCCCCATCTAGTAATTTGAAGATAGAAGAAGCACCTTAGTGGGTTGTGGCTGCGCATCAGATTCAGTTTCATCATCATCACTATCTCCTTGATCATCATTTTCAAGGAGATACTCCGATGTATCCAAATCTTCACTACTTGTTTTCTTGTTTGCTGAGGTTTTCTCCTTCTTTGTAGCAGATTGAGGTAAAGAATTACTAAGTTCACTAGATATTGTCAGGATTCCGAGCGCTTCAAACACCTTCTCATTCGCCACCACTTGTTCATCCCGCCTTCTCTCATATTCAGTTTTTTGAGGTTCTTAAAAGAACAAGCAGATTGTGTCTATTAGAGAATAAAAAGGAGTAGTAATAATAGATGCTAGATAGAGAACAGGTAGGAGCTAGTAGTGCTTGTAGAAGAGCTAAGGGATAAGAGGTGGTAGGTTATAGGCAACAAGTAAAAGGTAACAGCTAAGAGCTGATAAATGATAATGATCAGGAACTGAAATATGAAACATTCAGTATAGGCATATGGCTAGAAAAAATTCAGAGCTACCAAAGTGAACTGAAACATTCAGTATGTACACAAATTGGCTCAATGTGTTGATGTGCTTAATTCAAATTCATGGCTAATACTTCGAGACAAGACACTAACCAAAGCAAGAAATAAGTTTGTTCTAATCTACTAAATGATTCAAATGGGCATAGATCATAATATCTTTTATTTTCTCTCAAATATTAAACAAGTATGCCCGCACATTGCCTCTCTAACTCATCGATTCTATCATTCATTCGGGTATATGCCTCGCACAAGTATACCTATCAGAACTCTGCAACAAGTATGCCTACACAAGTATAGTTGGGCAACCAAAGATGCAATTATATATTTTAGTGATAGCTAAGAATTTGATTTCCTAAAACATAAATGCCAAGATAAATCTGAAATAAGCTTAATAAGTCTAGTGCTAAGGCCACCCTATGCAAAATTTGCATATGACTAAATGAGTTCCCACAATTGTTGTAGTATAATGCAAAGAACAGTCCATAAATAAAGAAGGATAATCAAATGTGTTGATTTATCAACTGAACTTGCTAATAGACAAATGATTCATGAGCAAATATCAATAGCGTAAGCTTAGATCCTATTATTCGGTGAAATACTTGGAGAAAACGTTTCTTTATGGACTTCATACTAGTTGGCGGCATTAGTAGTTAAACTGCTCAGAATGGTTAAAACTATTGCATTCTCTAATAAATTAGAGCTATGCAAGGATAAAGATATGCAGGTGAGAAGGAAGGTAGTCCATCACAAATTAGAGCTATGTAAGCCTAGCTTTTGTCTCCATTGAACTGGTTGGTGTAAATTTCTTATGGAGCAGTACAATATGTCCTACCACCGAGCTCAACTTCTAGCAAGCACAAACACACAACTACACAAGCATGTCGGCTAATTTTATAAGCATGTCAATGAAGTCCAGAATCTAACATGGGATTACTTCCAATAACATGTAGGTGACATTGGTATTTTGATGAGAAGCACATCTTTAATTACTTGTGATATAGCCTAGCAGCAAAGACATCATTCAACAAACATTCTACAATAATAAAGCAGTAACAGACATCGAACAATCATTCATAAAAAGCTGAAGAACACAGACTAGTAATTGCACAGAGGACTCGCTTACCTTGTTCTTGTTCTGCATGTCTCTTCCTACCTTGACCCCTTGTTGCCACCATTGCCACCAGGTGCTCATCGGCGATGGTCGTCAAAGGGGAACAAGACCCGGTGCAGTGAACCCAAGTCGACGGGGAAGCAGATCCAGTGCGGCAATGACACACAATTCGGCGGTGGTTAGGGTTAGGTTGGGCCGAGAAAGAGGTGGAAGGGGCGAGATAGGTCCATGGGGCGATGAGAGAGAGGGGGATGTCGGGGACGACGGAACTCGTGGGGGACCGAGCTGCTCGGCGGCGGCGGTTGTGTTCCGGTGGTCCGGCTAGGGTTTGGAGAAATAGGGAGGAAGAGAGGACGAGTGGCCGAGGGGTGAGGTGACGAGGGAGAGGGGGATGTCGGTGACGACGTAGCTCGTGGGCGACGAGGCAGCTCGGCGGCGGCGGCTGTGTTCCGGCGGTGCGGCTAGGGATTGGAGAAATGGGTGGGTGGGGGAGGGGTGGGGGGATGAGGGGGAAAAGAGGACGAATGGCCGAGGGATGATGAGGGAGTGGGGAAATGGCGGCTTTTTGGTGGCTTTTTTTTGGTATGACGCGGGGAAATCCCTTTTGGCGCGTCCGAGGGTAGGCAATTTTATTTTGGTTTTTCTAACTTTTTTGTGTTTATTATTATTTTATTTTTCTATGTACATTTTGTTGCTAGAGTTTCAGTTATTAAATTATTGCTTAATGATCATGACATAAAAGTTTCAAATGTGTTTTGGCAAAGTGGTACTATACATCATGTACAAGCATGAACAACTCTCACTTAGTTATTAGGTTATATGTTAGACATGTATGTCTTTGCGAGGATGTGCATGACCACTTTCTCAAAATTAGTTGAAACTTTTTTGCCAACATCATACACCAAAGTGGGGTGTCTATGCAAGTTTTTTGAATTTTTTAGCTATCTTAGCATATTTTAACAATTATGCTTCACTAATCCAACAAAAAATTACAATAATAGGAAAACTTGGTCAGAAAATCGCACAAATGCACAAAACATCATAGTTTGGCTCCATAAACATCCCATAAAAATTTCAAATGATTTCGACAAGGTGGTAGTATACATCTTGTACAAGCATGAACAACTCTCACTTAGCGACAAGGCCATATGTGAGACATGTATCCCCCTGTGAGGATGTTCATGACCACTTTCTCAGAATTAGTTGAAACTTTTTTTTTCATTATTGTACACCAAATTGAGGTGTCCATGCAAGATTGTAGAATTTTTTAGCTAGTTTAAGGTATTTTAACAATTATGCTTCACTAATCCAACAAATAATGACAGAAATAGGCAAACTTGGTCAGAAAATTGCATAGATGCACACAACATCATAGTTTGGCTCCATAAACATCCCATAAAAATTTCAAATGATTTCGACAAGGTGGTAGTATACATCTTGTACAAGGATGAACAACTCTCACTTAGCGATAAGGCCATATGTGAGACATGTATCCCCTTGTGAGTATGTTCATGACCACTTCCTCAGAATTAGTTGAAACTTTTTTTTCATTATTGTACACCAAATTGAGGTGTCCATGCAAGTTTGTAGAATTTTTTAGCTGGTTTAAGGTATTTTAACAATTATGCTTCACTAATCCAACAAATAATGACAGAAATAGGCAAACTTGGTCAGAAAATTGCATAGATGCACACAACATCATAGTTTGGCTCCATAAACATTCTATAAAAATTTCAAATGATTTCGACAAGGTGGTAGTATACATCTTGTACAAGCATGAACATGGCTCACTGGTGCCAATGATATATGTGAGAAGCAATATTAGTGCATGCCCATTTTTCTCAAAATCATTTCAAACTTTGTTTTTAGTAGAAGCAATATTAGACTAATTAAACATCTACGAAAAAATGGACCATAGAGAAAAAAATAAAACAAAAAATGTTGGCAAATAAAACAAAAAAATGTTAGGCAATAAAAAATTGGCTCCAATAGGGTTCGAACCTAGGAGCTCAGGGTGAATCTCAAAGAGCCTTATCGTTGCGCTACTCAAGTATGTTCGGTTGTACTCGAGCACACTTTTACTTAAACCAAATTCAGTTAACGTTCTTTTCCATACCCCCTCCATCCCCGTGTTCTTTCCTCAATCCCCTCATTCCGTCTCGTGCTCCCCAGCCACAACCTCCGTCCAATCCCCTCAATCCGCCACGAGCTCCCGACGTCACGGGTTCAAGAAGACGCCCATGGCCATTGTCCGACAAGATGCAGCCCGTGAATCCCCGAGAAGGCTGCCTTGCTGCCGCCAGCCGTCCGGGAGGAGCTCAGCGCCCGCGCCCATGACCGGATCAGGAATTCTGTGGAGAGGCGAACGATGGCGCTGGTGACCTAAAGCTTACTGATTGACTTATTGGTGAAACAACATTCAAAGACCATGTAAGAACTGAATGCAAAGAATGCAATGGAGGAGTCCTCACCTTGGCACACTCTCAGCTTATGGGACTTGGTCATTACTTCTGAATTTTGCTAGTATCCCCAGTACAGAAGCCCAATCTGAATAGAGGTGCCCAACCTGAAGCATGAAGCCAAATCTGAATTGTAAATTATAGCTGTGAAATATGTAAATAGAGTTCCCACTGTTGTAAATTATGTAGATTGTAACTGATCAATGGAATTGAGTTCCCAGTCCAAATGTGAATGTATCTAAGTTTGATCATGAATCTGAATGTGAGCCCAAATCTGAATGTGTGTTTGAGTTTGAATCTAAATTTGAATGTGTTACAATGTCAATCTCTGTGGCTTTTATGATAGGTTGGCTTGGGGACAACAGATGTGCTCGACTAAGCTATAACGCAGCACATGTTTGGTTGCAAGGAATAGACTAAGCTCTGTACCATCCTTGAAGCATGTTGGATTCTCCTTGCGTTTGTTCGCAATCTGTTGCAATAAAAGTAATCAGTTCAGCAAAGACATATGGATACTAATTCATGTACTGAACCAACAAACACAATGTGTAGTGACTTACATGGCACTTAAACCACTTTGCAAATCCTTTTTCAACCATTCTATCAACATCACGTGCACCTTGCTCCTCTAGATCAGCCCTGTACAAGCTGCAGGGCAAAGTTTAGTCATAAGAATATTTTAAAATTTAAAAAAAACTTAAACTGAAACATCTAAATGATACTTACTCCACATATTCCTCAAGTTCGGCACAATTATTTAGCACATACCAGACTAACTTATTCAGGACAACATCATCAATGTACTGCCTCCTATCAGATCCAACAAGAGTAACACCATGCTTAAAAACAGAGATGTCATCAGGCAATGGCACCTCTCTAGCACTACCATCATCACGGTTAAATCTAGTGTCAATATCCTCCATATACCTAGAACAAAAAGTCAAGGTGTCACTTGCCATATATGCGTTAGCAATTGATCCTTCCGGCCTACCCCTGTTGCTTACAAAATTCTTCAAAGTGCCTAGCCGCCTTTCTATTGGGTACATCCATCCATCTTTGAACAGGTCCTCTAAGCAAATTGCCTCATCGGGAAGATGGGGACGGCCAAGTGCACCATGACATCAAAGAAGGCAGGTGGAAAGATTTTCTCAAGCTTGCATAGGATCAATGGAATTTCTTGTTTCAGCCGTTTCACAACATCAATCCGTAGATTTCTACTGCATAGTTCCCTAAAGAAGGTCCCGATCTCTGCAACTGCTTCACATACATCCTTCCTCACCAGTCCTCTTAGGCCAGCAGGTATGATTCTTTACAGGAGTATGTGGCAAGAATGTGTTTTCAGCTTTCCCTGGATCTTCGAACCATCTGCAGTTATGTATCTTGCTAGGTTAGCTGCATATCCATCAGAAAACTTGATACCTTTGAGAAACTTGCAGAACGTGATTTTCTGATCCTTCCCCAAGACATACGGAGCAGGTGGAGCAATGACTGAGTTGCCATGCTGCTGCAAGTGAAATTCAGGTCTTATGCCCATATCATACAAATCTAGCCTAGCATTGGTTGTGTCCTTGGTCTTGCCCTGTACATTGAGTAATGTGCCAAGAATGTTTTCACATATGTTTTTCTCTATGTGCATCACATTGAGATTATGTGGAAGCTTTAGATGTTGCCAGTATGGCAATCTCCACAACCCAACTTTGCGGCTATAAATCCTTGGACCCTCATTGCGCTTCCTTTTATTCCCAGTAATGTCAGGATGCTTCCCTGGCCTGACATCTTTCACCTTCTCTAGCTCCTCTAGGACCTCCTCCAAAGTGAACTTGCCTGGCTCATCTTTGTTTTCACGCTTACCATCGAAAGCCAAGCTTCTCTGCCATGCATGTCCCTGAAAAAGGTAACGACAGTGTCCAATGTAACATATCTTATTCCTTATTGCCCGAGACAACGGATCCTTGTCGCAATGAATACATGCATAATACCCTTTTGTTGTTCGCCCTGATAACGTGCTCAGCGCTGGATAATCATGTATACACCACAGCACGACAGCGCGAAGGTCAAACTTCTTACCAGTACATGCATCGAAGGTGCGGACACCCTTCCATAGATCGATCAGGTCTTCAATTAGGGGCTCAAGGAACACATCAAAATCCTTTCCTGGAGACTTTGGACCTAGGATGAGTAATGCCATAAAGCAATTTGCTGGATTCACGTATTCCCATGGTGGGAGATTCAGGGGTGTCAGAAGCACTGGCCACATACTGTACTGGGTACTCATGTTGCCAAATGGATTGAATCCATCGGTAGCTAAGGCAAGCCTCAGGTTCCTTGGGTCGGATGCAAAGGTTTTTTCTCTCCTATCGAAATCCTTCCATGCTTCCTCATCAGCTGGATGGCTCATTACATTGTTGACTGGCGTCCTCTTTTTCTGGTGCCATTGTGTTTCCTCAGAAGTTCGCTTTGAAGCAAAAATTCTTTTCAACCTTGGCAAAAGTGGAAAATGCCTCAATACCTTGTGTGGAACCCTCTTGGTCCCAGTTTCATCTTGCCATCTAGATGCCTTGCATACCGGACACACATTGTCTTTAGCATACCTCTTCCGAAACAACACACAATTGTTCAGGCACACATGGATGTTTTCACAGCCAAGACCCAATTCTCTAAGATATTTCTTGGCCTCATCATATGATTTTGGCAACTCACTCTAAGGGTATCCTTCTGACAACAACTTGATCATCACGGAAAATGCTGTATTCCCAATTCGATAACGAGACTTGATATACAACATCCTCACCAGAAAAGAGAATTTTGAGTGCCTAGATCCCAGGCTAAGTGACTTCTTCACATCCTCAAGGACTCTTGCAAACATTGGTTGTTGTCCCTCTGCCTCTGCCGCAGCATACAGCTCTCCTATCATCTCTGGTACTCCGTGCTCCTCATCATAGTCATCATCGGCCACATCCACATGTATCCCAAAGTCATGATCCCTTCCTTTGACCTGCTGCTCCAAATTCTCAACCACTTGAAGATCCGCATGACTCCCCATGATGAATCCACACGGTGTACGTGGTGACATTCCATAAATGTGTATATGGTCACTTGCATCATCTTTGAGACTGCATTTTTGATTTAGCCATCTCTTTGCACGGGCAAAGTATCCGGCTGTCTTTGGGGTATCTTTCACTAACAAATTGCATGAACTCTTCAACTCCTTTCACATATGCAGGTGTGAATGGTGCCCCAAAAATCCAGCTTCTATCCATCTGTTTTGACAGTACAATAAACCTTGTACTCAATCCTTAAATTCCAGTAATAAATTCAACAAAATTTAAAACATATCAAAGACATGCTTATATTTAGAAAAAAATTGAATACAAATCAAACCTTGTACTTGGCGATCCTCTGCTCATGCGCCACGCGTAGCTCTGCTCGTCGCCGACGGTGCTGCTCTGTTCCACGCTAGCCGCGCCGCCTTTGCCCGGCGCCGATCTGCAGCTGCTTCGCCGATCTCTTGTTGTTGTGTCCTAAGCGGCGCCGCGCTGTCGCCGCCGCCTCCGCTTCGCCAAAGACGACGCTGATAAGTCACCGGGGATGCCTCGACGCTGGGTATAGGACCACGGACGCCCTCGCGATTGGCTGCTAGGGACATATACGCGATCGGCCGCCAGGTACGATGTCCTCGCGATCTGCCATGATGCATGTGTACGGGCCCATTAAACCAATCCATAAAAAAACAAAGTATCACATAATGACTAGATAAAAGGAAAACATGTATGTTGTAGACATGAATGGCTGTGCGTTCCGGTGGTAAGACACCTACCTATTAATCGTGTGGTTCCAGGTTTGAACCCTGCTGCGCCTCCTTTTTTTGCGCAAATAAAAAGGAGGGGAATGCTACTGGTCGAGCTGGGCCGTGGGCCAACAGCACCACATGGCCGTGGGACCGCACGCCATGTCATCAACATTTACTCGGCACAAAAGGAAAAAAATGTATCTTACAATCATAAAAGCGCGTGTGTTCTAGTGGTAAGGCTCCTACCTGTTCACCAGGGAGGTCGCGGGTTCGAACTCAGGGAGGAGCAATTTTTTTGCAAAAAAAATAAAGGGAGGGGCAGGCAGCTGGTTGACCTCGACCATGGGCCCGGGCGCCACGTGTTCACCGGCACGCCCAGCTGGTGGGACCGCATCACCATGTCATCGAGGTTGGGACCCGAAGGTGGGTCCGCATAGCCATGTCCTCGAAGTGGGACCCGACGGTGGGACCACAACGCCATGTCCTCGAGGTGCAACAAGAGCCAAACAATCAATGACGATTTAGTTTTTGTTATTGTATGATGATCTTTTCCTTTTTGTCATTATTCTTATTGCCAAACCTCCGTCACTTGTGACTGATGACGAACTAGCAAATTTCATCATAGAATGCTAGCATTCTGTGATGAATTTGGTAATCGTCACGAGGGAATCGTCATTGATTAGCACATTTCTTGTAGTGTTTGCGGATGATAAGCTGAACTTTTGAGGAGACTAGTACCAAGACATTCCTGGAGTTGCTCCCAAAAATAAGAGACAAAGACTGACCCTCTATCAGAGATGATAGTAAGAGGAACTCCATGGAGGATCACAATTCGGTCAAAATACAACTTGGCATACTTCTTGGCTGAATACCTTGTATCTACCGGGAGAAAATGAGCAGACTTAGTGAGACGATCCACAATGACCCAAATAGAGACATACCCCTTGGACGTGCGGGGTAAACCCACAACAAAGTCCATGGAAATATCCTCCCATTTCCAAATAGGGATAGGCAAGGGTTGCAAAAATCTCGGTGTACGCATATGGTCTGCCTTAAGTCTTCCACAAGTGTCGCATTCCATGATGTACTTGGTGATATCCTGCTTCATATTTGACCAACAATACAAGTGGAGCAAATTATGGTACATGTTGTTACTTCCTGGATGGATGGACAACTTGGAGTTGTGAGCTTCATCCAAAATTTTTCTCCTAAGCTCATCACTCAACGAAACAACTAATATGTTCTTAAACCTCACTACACCTTGGTCATCAACACTGAAATAAGGACCACGCCCTTCGGCAATTAACTCCTTGATATGCGGGATTTCAAAAACATCTTGCCTTTGCTCTATAATAATTTGCTCAAGTAAATCTGATACTAGAGCAATATGGGCTAGCACCTCTGCATGGTTGAGAGACAAAGGTTCTTCTTCAACTTGATACGACTTCTAGCTCAAAGCATCAGCTACCACATTAGCTTTTCTAGGATGATAATGAACCTCCAAATTATAATCCTTGATTAGCTCCAACCATCTTTGTTGCCTCATGTTCAGCTCGGACTGAGTGAAAATATATTTGAGGCTCTTGTGATTCGTATAAATATGCACTTTATTTCCCAACAAATAATGCCTCCAAATTTTTAGAGCGTCCACTACAGCAGCCAGCTCTAAATCATGGGTGGGATAATTCACCTCGTGCTTTTTCAGCTGGCATGAAGCATAAGCTATCACACGTCCATCCTACATAAGCAAGCATCCCAATCTAGTCCTTGAGGTATCACAATACACATCAAATGGCTTGTCAATATCTGGTTGGGCAAGAACAGGAGCAGAGGTAAGAAATTTCTTCAGGGCTTGGAAAGCTTCTTCATAAGCCGAACTCCATACAAACTTGACATCTTTCTGGAGCAACTTGGTCATTAGTTGAGCTATTTTGGAGAAGTCAAAAATGAAGCGCCGATAATAACTAGCAAGACCAAGGAATTGACGGATCTGATGCACTGACTTTGGAGATTTCTAATTTAACACATCTTGCACCTTGCTTGGGTCTACAGAGATACCTTCAGGTGTCAGAACATGTCCCAAAATCTACACTCGATCTAACCAAAACTCATACTTGCTGAATTTGGCATACAGCTTGTGTTCCCTTAATCGAGTCAGTACTATCCGAAGATGTTGGGCATGCTCTTCCTTGTTCTTGGAGTATATCAAAATATCATCAATAAACACCACTACAAACTTATCCAACTATGGCATGAAGACTGAATTCATGAGATACATGAAGAATGCAGGAGCATTGGTGAGACCAAAAGACATGACTAGGTATTCATACAACCCATACCTAGTAGAGAAAGCTGTCTTTGTTATATCTTGTGGCCGGATCTTAATTTGATGATACCCAGAACGAAGATCAATCTTTAAAAACACCTTGGCACCAGCCAACTGATCGAACAAAGTATCAATACGAGGTAAATGATACTTGTTCTTTATGGTTACCGCATTGAGAGGGCAATAATCCACACACATCCACAGAGTATCATCCTTCTTCTTCACAAAATAGATGGACAACCCCATGGTGAAGAACTAGGATGGATAAATCCCTTCTCCAACAATTCCTCTAACTGCTTCTTCATCTCTTCTAGTTCTTTAGGAGCCATGTGGTAGGGACATAGTGAAATAGGAGCAGTGTTAGGTTCTAACTCAATGGAAAACTCCACATCTGTATCCGGTGGCAACCCAGGTAGATCTTCAGGAAAGACATCCGGGAACTCTCAGACCACAGGAATAGACACAAGATCAGGAGAAGCTTCAACATGAGCAACAACTGGTAAGGATAGATCTAAGGGCATAAGAAGAGACATCCTATCCTTGAAAGAAGGAAACTGTAACTCAACAACTCTCTGCTTAAGGTTCAAGACTACCCCATAAACTCACAACTAGTTCATGCCCAGAATTGCATCTATACCTTACCCAGGCAGCACCATGAACTGGAGGTGGTAAGTGTGAGTGGCTAGCAATAATCTGACTATGTCTGTCTGAGTATTAATGCATAACTATGCACCCAGAGTACTGATTCTATAGGCAATAGGAATAGCCATAAGAGAGATATTGTGCCTTTGTGCAAACCCCATGCTCATGAATGGATGTGATGCACCAGAATCAAACAACACATATGCTGGGTGGGAATCAATGGTAAACATACCAGCTATCACAGGTTCATTCTGCAAGATCTCCTCAGCCTCAGCGAAGTTGACTTGTCCAGAGCGGCTTATGGGCACCTTCTTTTTGATAATCGTCCTCTTGACCATACGGGAGTTGGCTGAAGGCTGGGAAGACTACATAGGCTGGTTCTGTGGACACTCCTAAGCATAGTGGCCCTCCTTGCCACACTTGAAACAAGCACCAGGCTTGTTCCCCTGCCCTTGATGAGGCAAAACCTGCTGTCCCTGAGGATGTGGTTGCACCTACTGAGTAGGTGAACGGTACTGAGTGGGAGGTGCCTAGTAAGTCTATTGAGGCTGACGCAATGGCTGTCCACTCGAAGACTGATAGGGCACCCACTTGACCACCTGCACCTTCTAAGCTTGGGGTGACTAGAAGATCCAGTAATCACCTGCTTGGGCTTCCACTCAGCCTGAGAGTCACGCTGAAGTCCTTCCATGGCAACAACAACATTCGTCATAGCGCCAAAAGTTTGATAGTTCCCTATGTACAGCTCCTTCTGTAGACTGCAAGAGAGGTTGTGATAGGAACGGTCCCTCTTCTTCTCATCGATATCGACGTGGGTCCCAGCATACTGTGCCCAATGGTTGAACTTGTTCACATAATCCATCACAGACATGCTCCCTTGCTTTAGGTCCAGGAACTCCGTCAATTTCTATTCAGCACACCAGTAGGAATGTAGTACTCTCTAAAGGCAGCGGTAAACTCCTGTCAAGTCACATGGTGATCCACCGGATGCATGGCATTGAACGTGTCCCACCATGCACTGGCAGAACCCAATAGCTGTTGCGCTGCAAAGCGCACCTTCTGCTCCTTAATCACATTGAGCAGCTAAAACTTCTGCTCTAGAATACAAAGCCAATGCTCTACATCCAGAGGCTCAGCAATTGGTGTGAACGTGGGTGGGTGCGTCTTCAAGAAATCCTAGTAAGAACAGGGCCCCTCGGGACCACAGGCACCACCCCTATTCCCGCCATTGATACCGGGGCATCCACGGGCGAAGCCACCAATAGCCTGGCCTAGCATCTCCATGGCATGGGCTAACTCGCGCCGAGCAGCCAGCATCTCCGCCATCATCTCTACATGGGTCATCGGAGGTGGTGGTGGTGGAGGAGGAGGAGCCAGAAGTGGGGCCTCGTGGCTCTCCCTGTTGGTTTTGCCAATGCCCTCACCACGACCGTTATCGCCTAGGTCTGTCCCAGCGCTGATACTCCCGCAACCAGACCTCAGGTTCATCTATAAACAGATAGGAACCAACCATTAGGGACAACCCTCCAGATTAGGAACAAGAGACTTAGAGAAATTATAAGACTTTTATTAAAGTATTCTTTTAGGTTATCCTATCAATTCACTAATCCAAATTATACGTGTGTGGGGGTGGGAGTTTAGTTTAAACAAGATTCTCTTTTCATGATGCATGCATCAGCCTACCCGTTCACTCAAGCCAGAATATAGCGGCATTCGTAAAAATTTTCGGCACATCGCACACTCACTTCCCGTACGCTAACAATTCTTACGCAGCATAAGTTAGTGTACCTGTAGAAAATTGATTAGGTAAAACCAGTGCCGCTATCCTAGATAGACCATATTACTATGGCTTATACTTATTTATATAATTTTATCGCATCCTACTTTTCGCAAAACATTTGTTGGTCAAATTTTGGCTCTGGTACCACCTGTGGCAGAACCGCCTGAAATAACATACCTTCGGAGACGCTTGTCTTACACTAGACACTAAGCACCCTAAAAGCAAGCTACATCGGATGGTTCCGTCGAGCACACCCCAAGAGAGAACTCGAACAATCCATGTTTTTCCTCCATGATCCAATAATGAGAACGAGTTTACAATACTTAGTCCATTTCATACATCAAGAGTTCTTAGAAATATATTATTACAATACCAAGTTCAGAGTGTGGAATTTAAACAGCGGAATTGAAATAAACATCTAGCGGTAAGATACAAGGATCCGTCTGTGCCCACCAGAAGAATCCTCCACTCAACAGCTACTCCTCAAGCTACACCTGCAACAGGGGTAAATAAACCCTGAGTACACAATGTACTCGCAAGACTCATAGGTAGGTTTATCTATGCATGTAGTTTCAATAATAAGCCTATAACGTAAATGCACATCACACACATATATATATATCCAGTGATTATTCAAAATAAGGGTTATGCACCGGGGTTTACCTTGGGCAGGCATGGTGTCAGCTCAGTCAGTCAGTGGTGGCTCTAGGACCTCCTCTTGTACGAGGATCTCCTCCTCGTACTCCTCGATCACCTCCTCAAACTCGTGGTCTCCGATGGTCATGATCTCCGCCAACTCGTTCTCTACATGCATGCGATGATGATGCAACACTTAGTATTTTAACAACAGCAGCTCCTAAATTAAGAATACACATGGTAAACTACTAAGCTAGCTCTAATGACTAAGATACTAAGCTACCTATCATCTTCATCAAGTAAAGTGTTGGGTTCAACTAACAAACACCTAGCTTTACAAATGAAGGATATATCTTTATTTCTACTAATGATTTAATGCACATTTGAAACAAAGAGCATTTAACTAACCCTATGTTAAGTCTATTATAAAGCTACAAAAATTACAGTGAGCACATAATAATACCATGAAGCTACTGTAAAATTTTCAAAGCTACAACTATCACCACATTGCCACAAAAATTCCTACAATATTTAATCTAATAATATTAAGCACTCTTAAATGATTTAATAGTTCTGGTATCAACAAATATATATATAAACTAAATACACCATCCGATAGAGCACAATTTTAGGAACTTAACAAAATTAGTTTCACAGTTTTTGGATACCTACATGATTTACCAAAGATCAGCTCAGAAATACAAATGAAAAGCTATTTCTATTCTCCACGAAAAAGCTAAACTGATTTCAGCCCAACGTGGCCCACACGGCGCAACGCGCGCGCGCATGTGAGCGCGCGGTGGCCCATAGGCGAGGTGTGGCCCATGCGCAGAGGTGGCACGGGGCGAGGAAGTCCCATGCGCGCTGGCACATTAGCAAAAACGCCCCTGGTCTATGAGCAAAACAACCCGCAGTCCACGTTACTATTTCTATAGACAGTGACTTTACAACGAAACCCTCGGAACTTCCTCCTCTTTACAATGGCAAGGTCCTCAGCATCCCCCGCGCATGCCAACGCGGCGAGAGGTGGCACTGGAGCTTGAGTCGGCCGCACAGACCCGCGCTGACCAATTTATGAGGCCAACGCTCACCAATGGTTCGACGCGAGATGATGGGCGGCGATTGCATGAGCCAGGACACCATAGAAGGACCTCTCGATGACGACGGGCACCCTGTGGCAATGGCGACGGCGTTATGGTGAGCCGCAGCAACAACAAGGCGGTAGGGGTATCGGGTGAGCACGACAACCCACCATTGACTTTACCGAGAAGCCGTCTCGGCTAGAGATGACCCGAGCAAGGCTGGCCATGTGCGCGTGGCGAGGTGAATGGCGAACCATAAAGGCATGTCCACGACAGTGGCTTGGAGGCAGCACTAGAGCTGCGACTAGCATGCGCATGATGAAGAGGGAGCCAAAGCTAGCTAGCGGTGCAAAGGAATTGGCGCGGGATGAAGTGGTGGACACTGGCCACGATGCGGGTGGTGACGGGCCTTAATTGATGAGGACATCGCCATGCTAGACACACCGACGCCATGGTCTTCCCCAAGTTGCAATTCGTTCCCAACTCAGCTGCCACGTCGCCCTCGGATTCAGCAGACACATCGTCACTGTTTCGGTCATAACTTTCTCATACGACATCGAAACGGGCCGTTCTTGGATGCGTTGGAAAGGGGACGACGACGCCGTCGTTTTGGATCTGGTCCCAGCTCCAGAAGGTCTGTGGATCATTCTATGTGACCACGGCAAGGTGCTGCGTCACCTATTTGGGCCAACTTGGTCATGTATCGTGTCGGGCCTTAAGCCCAAGTTGTGGGCGCCCAACCCTTGGCCGTCCCCAACCCTAGGTCGAGTCTTAGACTATAAACACAGCCGTCGCCGCTGCTACACAATTGGATTTTGTTTAGAGTTTAGTTTTCCATCAAGAAACTGAATCGTTCATTGTAACTGTGGTGACAAATCCTTTTACAGTGATCTAGGGTCCCCGTTCTTGATCTCCTCCACCGTGTCGATTAGTCCTTTGGAACCGAGTTCTAGAACCCTCTATTGATATTCGCGTCATTCATATTTGCAATATCAGATTGCGTGTTTTACCTTCTTGCTTGTGCTCTTCGATTTGCTTGCAGGAAAAGCCTTCTTGGAGAGGTCAATCAAGTTGTGCTTGGTTGATAACCAACGGAGCAGTGGTGTAACGGTTGCAGGGTTCGAACCGCGTCTGATTTGAAGCCGGATCGCCAACGTCGAGATCTCCACAAATCGAACTTACCGGCTACCTCTCGGAAGATCGGGCCTGTACTCATCAATTGGTATCAGATATTTCAGGTTTACCGAGAGGTATAATCTCGTTTGCCTTAGATTCGTATTTGTTCATTACCTAGAGTCTACAAAAAGCCCAAAAATATTTCAATTTCCGATGTCCTATCGCCCTTTGTGCCTTTGCAATTTCATTTCAGATTCGTGTTGTTGAGTTTGTGTCCGTGGTCGAGTCTTGTTGCTGGTTTAGGATTGTGTTCGTGGTCGTAGTTCAATCGCCCGTTGCTGTGATTTTTGTTTTCCGCCGCTATCCCATCCACCGTTCCCAAACAACAAGTCGAAGCCACCACATTACTCGACTTGCCCCGCTAGCCGCCTTGTGTCACTTCTCGCCGCCGCGCAAACCCTAGACAGGTTGCCAGCCGCTCTTATTTTGCCTGCATCGCAGCCCTCCTTACATCATCAGGCGAATACCTACTGCTGTTAGTCACAGTGACGATCCTGTGATCGGTGTTAGAGTTTCAGGACGCTTTGCCCTAACTGCCGCCGCCGTGTTGTGCCTCCCGGAAAACATACCTTGAGATACCTTCGGTAAAACAGGCATAACTTTTCGCTCGTTTATCCGAAAAATCTGAAATTTTTTCAGCAGCTTCTTGACACCATTTGGAGCCAAGCCCTATTTGGTTTCATCAGAATTGCCAAAAAAATTCGGGAAAATATAGAAAAAAATTGTCAAAGTTTTTGCACGCTTTTCAGAGAACGTGCTGAATTTCTGTAGACCACATCCCACCTCAGTTGTAGGTGCCAATTTTTGTGGTTGCATCTTTTGTGATCCTTGTTCAGAGAAAAGTATATAAAAAATAGTGAAAAAAGTAAAAAAGTTCGTTTCCTATTAGTGCCTTTTGGAAAAAAAGGAGAAATCCGGGCTGCTTGTTCCGTGAGTTCTTTTGATCGTCCTTTGTTTTCACCTTGTTGCGCTACGTCTCGTCACGTCTTAGCCAGCACCTGTGATTTGTACTTTAGATCCGGATTGAACAATCATTAATCTGCATTCGTTAATTGCTAATCCTTGCTGTCATATTGTGTGCCTACCCATAGCTCCACATATTCTTCTGTCAGCACAGGTTCATCTTGCAACTGTTACCCACGCTCCACAACAGATTGCTTCGCCACTTTGGTTTTGCTCCTGTTTGGCGTTGGTAAGAATACAGGCAAGACGGTGGTAAGCCTCTTGTGATTTTGCATTCCACTTTCACCACCACCACCACTTGTTTCCTTTTAGTTGATAGGGATAATACTTTGGTGTTGTCTTTTTCTATCTTCTAACCATGGCAGGAACTCCGACGTACTTCAATGAGTGCGTGTCCAAGGGCGAGCTTACAACGTTCATGACTGAACAACGCAATCTTATGACCGAGCTGACGCACAACGTGAACAATCTGGTCACCCGCATTGAACAGCTTGAGCAACGCCCTCCACCTTATCGTGCTGATGATGAAGATGCGGATGCTTTTGGTGATGAAGATGCGATATCGACGACGGTGGTGGTGCCGTCGCCGCCTCAACTTCAATCGTCAGCGGTATGGAAGGTAATAATCATGGTAATAATGATCCTTTTTGTTAAAATTAAATTTAGTCTACCTCCTTTTGCTTTGGTAATGTTGATCCAGAGGCATATTTAGATTGGGAGCTTCTTTGTTCAACAAAAATTTGATTCTCATAATGTTCCCAATTGAGCATAGAGTTAGACTTGCTACTAGTGAGTTTACTAATTTTGCTTTGTTCTGGTGGAGTGATCTTTGCAATGCCAATAATGCTGCTGCTGTGCCTCAAACTTAGAATGTTTTAAAGCAACGTATGAAATCTCGTTTTGTTCCTCCTTATTACCAACGTGATTTACGTTTGAAACTACAAACTTTAAAACAAGGTGATAAAGGAGTAGAAGCATACTATCAAGAATTGCTTATTGGTTTAGCACGTTGTGGTATAAACAAAGATGATAATGATGCTAGTGCTAGATTTTTTGGTGGTTTAAACCATGATATACAGAACATCCTTGATTACAAAGAATGGCGCAATTTTTCCCAATTGTATCATCTTGCTATTAAGGCAGAACGAGAAGTACAGGGACGCAAACAACACCAGCCTTTCAGGTCTAATAATGGGAGGAATTTTCAGCAGCGTTCCGAGCCGGAGACGCCTAAGCTTCTGTTGCACCACGACCATCTACACCTCCATTTTCTTCCAGGTAAGTAAATTGTCTAATGTGCAGTTTCCACAATTTGAAGAAAGGTGGCACTCGGTGCTTCTACTAGCTCCTCCTCGTCCAGCTCTAAAATCATTTGCCACCGATGCAAAGGCATGGGACATGTCATGAAGGATTGCCCCGGTCGTCGCGCTTTCATTGCTACCGAGGATGGATATGTATGTGCTAGTGATGTTGAAGATGATTTAGCCCTTGCTGCTAACATTGATGCAGATCCCACCGAGGGCGATCAAGACAAGGAGGCCATCACCATTGACTCCATGGCTGCTGCCGTGGACTACCCTAGCCTTCTTGTGCAGCGTGTGTTGAGTACACATGTGGGACATGAAGAAGAGATGAAGATCCAACGCCACAATTTGTTCCACATGTATCTCATTGTGCAGGGTTGTCGTGTTCTCACTATCATTGATAGCGGGAGTTGCAACAACTTGGTGAGTTCAGATTTGGTTGACAAGCTTGGCTTGACCACACGACAACATTCGTATCCATATAAACTTCAATGGTTCAATAATAGTGGTAAGACTAAGGTAACTAAATCAGCACGCATTAGCTTTTTCACAGGCTCTTATCATGATACTGCTGATTTTGATGTTGTCCCTATGCAAGCTTGTTCCATTTTGTTAGGTCGACCATGGGAATTTGATAATGATGCTTTACACCATGGTAGAACTAATACATACACTATCATACATAAGGACAAGAAAATTACGCTGCTGCCTTTGTCTCCTACGGATATTATTAAACATGCTAATGAGATTAAAAATAAACCTCCAACAGACATTGCTAAAAATAATGAGATTAAGTTAAAAGGAGGTGCTTTTCTTGCTACAACTTCTGCTACTGCTGAGTTATGTGATAATCCTGATGCACCATGTTATACTATGTTTTGTCAACCTTTTATGTCTGGTGCATTGCCTGCTGTCACTAACCTTTTGCAGGAGTTCGCTGATGATGGGATGGAGTCGAGGACGACTCTAATTCTAGAAGGAGGGGATGATGAGGACATCGCCAAGATGGAGTTGAGGACGACTCCAATTCGAGAAGGGGAGGATGATGAGGACATCGCCATGCTGGACACACCGACGCCATGGTCTTCCCCAAGTTGCAATTCGTTCCCAACTCAGCTGCCACGTCGCCCTCGGATTCAGCAGACACGTCGTCACTGTTTCGGTCATAACTTTCTCATACGACATCGAAACGGGCCGTTCTTGGATGCGTTGGAAAGGGGACGACGACGCCGTCATTTTGGATCTGGTACCAGCTCCAGAAGGTCCGTGGATCATTCTGTGTGACCACGGCAAGGTGCTGTGTCACCTATTTGGGCCAACTTGGCCATGTATCGTGTCGGGCCTTAAGCCCAAGTTGTGGGCGCCCAACCCTTGGCCGTCCCCAGCCCTAGGTCGAGTCTTAGACTATAAACACAGTCGTCGCCGCTGCTACACAATTGGATTTTGTTTAGAGTTTAGTTTTCTATCGAGAAACTGAATCGTTCATTGTAACTGTGGTGACAAATCCTTTTACAGTGATCCAGGGTCCCCGTTCTTGATCTCCTCCACTGTGTCGATTAGTCCTTTGGAACCGAGTTCTAGAACCCTCTATTGATATTCGCGTCATTCATATTTGCAATATCAGATTGCGTGTTCTACCTTCTTGCTTGTGCTCTTCGATTCGCTTGCAGGAAAAGCCTTCTTGGCGAGGTCAATCAAGTTGTGCTTGGTTGATAACCAACGGAGCAGTGGTGTAACGGTTGTAGGGTTCGAATCGCGTCTAATTTGAAGCCGGATCGCCAACATCGAGATCTCCACAAATCAAACTTACCGGCTACCTCTCGGAAGATCGGGCCTATACTCATCATTAATGGCACGGTGTTGGGCAAAGCTCCAAAATTGGAGCTCGGTCGAGCCACAATGAAAGTGAGGTGGGGTCGGCTGGAGAGGGGACGTGAAGGTGGAGACACAAGCACGAGGAATTGATGCTCGCTCTCTGGCTTCACCATGACGCGACGCGACGGCGGCGGAAAATAGAGGGAGAAAGAGGGAAAGAGAGAGACGGCGCGGTAGGTGGGCTCATCTTGTCCATGCCTTGGCAGGACGCGAGCGGTGGGCTCAGGAGGCCCACGCGCTGATGCTATGAACAACATGTGCGCACGTCCGACCGACGTGGCCCATGCGCCGCTGTGCCATAAATGGCGTGGCGACGGTGGCTCACCCACGTGTGCGTGGTAGAGGCGACACGCACAGGGCTAGCAATAGCTCAGAGGTGCAGCGGATCAGCACGGACGCGATGATGAGGCAATGGCAGCGGCAGCGTCGTGACGCGAGTAGTGCCTGCAGTGCGAACGCGAGGTAGAGCAGCAGGGCACAGGGCCAGCGGCTCGCTGCAACCGGCCTCGGCCAAGCCCAGGTGGCGTGACGGCAGGCACGGTAGCATGGCACGGCAGCAGGACGGCCAGGCATAGGTGAGCGGCGGGCGCGGTGGCCAACGACGTGCCCACCGTGGCCAGGCTGCAGCAGCAGCAACCGGCCAGCGTGGCCACGTGTGCGCATGTGCGCGTGCCTAGCTCACCGACGTCACGACGTTGGGGCAGGACGGTCTGGTGATCGCGCCCAACATAAGAAGATGGCTCGAGTTCATGTTATGCATGGATTTTAAAGCGTTCGAGACGTCTAAACTGTTGTTCCAATCCCCAAATCACTTATGCTATACCTTAGAGTATATATTAGGCTACTAAAACAAGCCATAATACTACCCTACTCCTTAACCCAATATCTCACAATAAATTGCTAAACATAGCAATGTCTAGTAGTCGGCAGACTTGAAAATTTCTAAGTTTTAGAGTTGAATTTGATTTCTATTTGTGATTTCTAAGCTAGTGGAAATATTAGCTAGTAATATCATTTTTCGACCACAAGTATTTCACTGTCATCTACAAAGTTTGTACTTCAAACTTTATTTAAGTATCACACACATGTTCTATAGCATTTTTGCTTAATAAAAATTGGTTTTAAACCCTAAGTGATATAACATGACTATCGAATCAACTTTCATTTCGCATTCTAGTTGATCATTTCGAGTTATAGAAATTGATCTACACACTTTATCACATGCATTAACATATAAACATGATTCTCATGACATATTTTAGTAAATAATTTACGGTGTAACATCGAGGGTGTTATAGAAAGGAAAAAAGGGTGAAAGCCTGGGCATTGGGAGAGAACCAGAGTTTAGTTTTTTATTTTCTGAGGAAATGATGAGGCCGCTTCTAGACCCATCAGTAGGAACCTCATAAAGCTAGGCATGAAAGAAGGGAGGAATGGTTTGTGTTTATTGTTTGTTAGGGAGCTTATCTTGGACTCCTGAATACATGCAATGTAGGGATGAGAGTTAGAGAGACAAATAGAGTCACATTTTCCACCTGACCTAGGCTGCGCACATTCCTGGAGAGGATGGAATAATTAAGGTGCTTTTGATTCATATCGAACAAATTACAACCAACTAGGAATTGCAAGGGGGTACAAGAGGGAGGTAGCTGCCATAGAAGGCAAACACAATAATGTCCAGCACATCGATAGGTGCCAAACTACCTTAACAAGGAAAGGAAAAACACAGAAGACAACATGATGATAGGAACAAAAAGAAGTGCCTAACATACCATGCATTCCAGGGGAGGGCTGGAAGGGGTGGTACAGGTGAGAGAGGAGGAGGATCAACAATGGGGGCAGCAGATTGGGGGTAGCAATAAGGCAAAAGGATTGGATAGTGGATGCATGCAAAAGAAGGGGGAGAGAGGGTATGGTGCGAGAAGGCTATAGAACTAGCTATCAACTTTGTTGAGGCTACTAGGGTTTCGGCCTAGCCCAAAGTAGTGAGCTAGGCCTATAGTTGTCCATGCAGCCCGAGGCACGACGGCACAGCACGAAGCCCGCTTTTTTAGCCCGACACGAGCACGGCATGGCCCGGTGACATGCGGGCCCGGGCTGGCCCGGCCCGAGGGAGCAGGCCATGCCTGGGCCGCTGCTTAGGCCCGTGGGCTGGCACGGCACGGCCCGGCTTATGTCAGCCAGCCCGGCAGCGGCCCAGCCACCCCCTCCCCCTCCTCACTCCACTCCTCCCTTCCCCTAAGGCCAGCCTGCTCCCTTAGCCGGCCCGCTAGCCGGCCCGTCGCCCCGCCCCCACCCCCTGATCCCTAACTCCCTTCTCATCCGCACGCCACTTAACCTCCCAGCCGTCTCCTTGTTCTCACCTCTCGCAAAGGCCGACGCAGAAGGACGGAGCCGCTCAAGTCTGACGCAGTGGAGCTCATCGTCGCCGTAGGGGAGCATCTCCGTCGTGCTCCTCACCAGATCTGGAGAATCTCCGACGTAGGGGAGCCCTCACCGGCGCGGCCCTCCACGAGGCATCTCCGTCGCGGCCTACCCGACGCATGGCGAGCGGTCCCCGGCGCGACGGGCTACCCTGGCCCGAGCGCAGCGCGAGAACGGCTACCCGGTGCGATGGCCATGTAGGATGGGGAGGCCGCAGGAGACTCCACGCGGAGCACGGTGGAGGCCATGGCCGTGGAGCCCATGGAGGACGACACGCCCATGTCTTCCCCCTCGCCCCCCGCGCCAACAGCCGTGGAGCCACCTCCTCTACGCCCGCACCACCGACGGTGGCCACCTCCTCGCCCCCGGCACCAACGCCCGCACCACCGACGGCGACAACATCCTCACCCACCTCAAGCGGCTGATCTAAGGCCGCTGTCGTTGGAGCACGCTGATGCGCCTTGACCTCTCTCCCTTTCCCTGCTGATGCGGGCCTTGGGCCAGCCTAGCCTGCTAAAAAGGCCATGCTTTCTGGGCCGGCCCGGCACGGAAAGTGGCCCAACGGGCCGTGCTTGGGCCGTCGGCTAGGCACGGTGGACTGGGGCGGCACGGCCCGGTGGCCCATCGTGCTCTACCGTGCCGTGCCCTACCAGGCCATGCCTGGCACGGGCCCGTGCCGGGCCAGGCCGGGCAGCCCGAATGGTCATCTTTAGCTAGGCCCCAAGGAGCACCGAGAACTAGGCCAAAAGTAGGAGGGTGGGGAGTGTCCCTAGGCTAAGTCGGCCTACCGTTTGGTCCTGGCATCTAGTTTTTTGACCTGAGGCTAAACCCTAAGGACCTCGATGGAGAAGGCAACTACTCTCAAGGAGGAGGAGTCATCATCGAGGTAGTATGGATCGATCTCCACCAAGGTGTTGAGCTTACAAAAAGTAGTTGGGATTCCGAAAGGAGTCCAGTGCTATCAAAGAAGTTTGTCGCAACGAGCACCACCAGCCAAGGCTGCTGGATTACGAAGTGGTTGGAGGTTTCCTTCGAGCGCTCTAGGGAGACTAGCCCACTATCATGGACGATCGGACTCATGTCGACCATGAAATCACACTCAGCCTTAGAGTCAAACAAAGGAGCATTGAGTCATGGGATGCAGGATACATGCGAAAATGCACCCCATTTGCAATGGAATAGGTCACCACTCGAATAAAGGGGGCAGGACAGGCAGTGGGACAATCATCATTGATGAAGGCATAGGCGACTCTCCTGGCCCGCTCCATATCTCTTTCTGGCATCCAAAGGACACGACCATTGTCCCACCTAGAACCATCAGGCTCGGTCGAGCAGAAGGGCGAGCCATCAGAGCCAACCTCCTCTGAGCCTGCTCATGGAGGAGGGGGACTGGCTTGGGAAGACCACCTCATAGACATGAAGGCAAATGGTGGAGAGAGAGGCGGGGGAGAACGATGAGGGGGGATGTAGTTGATGGAGGTGATCATCTGTCAGCGAAGGGAGAAACAATGTGGGGGAGCACAGGAGAGGTGGTGTCATGTATTTCAAGGAGAGAGGGAAGCTTGACAGTTGAGAACAAGTGTGGAGAGCGGGGGTAGGTGAAGGAGAGATGGACAACTGGACAACTACCAAAGGAGTGGTCGGGGACAAGAAATCCTAAGGGTTTGAGCTAAATGAGGCGATAAGGTTTTTACTGTTAGAAGGGAATCCAGGAGGAGGTCGGGGGGGCAATGATGGGGGACGATTGCAGCACTGAGGAAGGATGGGTGACCGAATCTGAGTCATGGGGAGTGAAAGGGACGTCATGAGCAGGGAGGCATGAAGCGGGAACAGGCACAGGCACAGTAGGGTGGTGCAGCCAAGGCGTGGACTAGCGAGGAGGCCACTTGCAAGAATGCTCCATGTGGCCAGAATCCCCACTCCTGTGATAGTTGATCGTGTCCCTAGTAGAGGACACGAGATATGGTCCAAGGCAAGGCAGCAAAAGCAAGCCACAAGCATAGGTCGGAAGGGAGGAGGGTAACAATGAGTGGGCGATGGGGCTGGGGAGATAAAGCTGCGGCTAGGAATGATTTGGTGGCCAAAGTAACAACGACGTTTGGCTCGAGGGGGAGGAGTTAGAGCCCATCATGTCACTAGGACATAGAACAACTGACGTGCCGATGGGCGGAGTGGGAAGCAGAGGGGGAGATTTTGGTTTAGTTAGGTTGAGCAGATACGACGATCTTTTGAATGAGTCGCAGGTTGTCCATGGACAGGAAGGCATGTCCGCGTTGAGCGGACAAACATGCACAACACTAATGAGGGCAGCTAGTCGGTTAGCGGTTGGAAAGCAGTAGAGGAATTCAAAGCTGCGCACTCGCTTCCTCCATGAATGCATGGAGCACAAGCTCAAGCTTGCTAATGCCGAGGAAGTGGGCAATCGACATTCTGGCAACCTAGACCCAGCAGAGGAAGTGTTGTACGTACTTCACTTTGAGGATGATCGGGGGATCAGTAAAATGGAACGAGAGGATGTTAGAGACTTGAACCTCTAACAGGGGGCGAGATTCGCAGGAGTAATCCACAAAATGCTTGACTTATAGGATGTGGAACACCAAGAAAGAAAGGGGAAACAGTGGTGTAGAAGTTCAGAAGGAGTTCTTGGAAGGATTCACCTGGTTGGGTCGTGAAGGTGTCCGCCAATGCTCTGGTTCATCCCGGTGGCACGGAGCATAGCACGGACGCCTGCGGCAAGATGTCAAGGGTGAGGGTGGCGCTCGGTGGGTGGGAGGGTGGCAGATGTTGTCTAGGTTTGTTAGCTTTGGTGGGTCGGCTGAGCCTCCCGGAGGGGACGCCAAAGGGCCCCATCCAGAATAATATTTAATTGTTTACTTGTCCAATATTGCTTCAAAAGTTTGTCACAATGATAATTATGGAACTTCTAATTTGGATCATTGGAAGATAAATATTGAGAGACAGAGAGAAAGGTTTCACGCCAAGACTAGAACAAAATAATTATTGCAACTAGTTGTTACTAATGAGTCTTTTTTTTGGGGGGAACTTGTTACTAATGAGTCCTAAGAGGACCGTGAGGTAGGGTTGTCACTTACAAACACGGCCTACTTTGCACATATAAAAACGTACACAAATTCCATGTAAATGTCATTCTTTTGTGACGGAGGAAGTATAGCTTAACCAACTAAGATCTTGTCTATCAAATGTAACACTTTCTTTATGCCATCGGCCATCGTTGAACAGTAACCTAGCTAAAGGAACAATTTAGATGCTATATGGATATTTATCAATACTTTAGCGTGAGGCGAAGAGTTTGACTTCTTTTTTTAAAAAAAAATATTGACCAATTCGTTGCAGTTGCAGAATTGAAAAGCAGGAGCGAGTAACTCAAGCCCTCAAGCTCATCCCCACGTTGCAATGCTGACATACGTTGCCTCCACATTGCGAAGCAAAACCTGCATTCTCGTGACTTGTGAAGCAACGCCTCATGAGCTATTGATGCAAAGCAATCACAATTAATTAATTCAAAAATCATAAGAGGGTGATCCAGCGGAACCTCGTATTGATTGAGGCCTTGCATTGCATAGGTGCTTGCATGCATGCATTTCTGATCACGCATGCATTCTAGCCGTCTACTCCAGCAGATTCGTCTGCCTGCACTGCATGTCTGCATGCCTCGAGCCCTGCCCCCTCCCTGTTTTTACCTATCTCTATGCATGAATTTGTCTGCCAGCATCTGCTCCTCTAGGCTCTATGTACTTTAAAGCCTTTACTAGCCTGAAACAGCATGCTGTAATACTATCATTATCAGGAGTGAAACACAAACGCATGCATGCTGCTCTGCCCCTCTCTCTGCACAGCGTCAGCTACGGTGCATGGGACGACAGCAACAGCAGTGTTTGCATTGACAAGTCACCAGAGCTAGTAGAGAGGCATGGCGCAGTCTGCCAAACCCTAGTTGTTTGATGACGAGATCCTATAAAACATGCATGTTGCGGCCAAAACAGGTCGATGAAATATCAGGGGCATCTTATTTTCTTTTCCTTTTACTTTCGGTCCCAAGAAAGTGTTTCGTGCACCTCTCAAATTCTACGAAGATTATATTCCAGTTGGCAACTACTTACGTGTCCTCTCACAAATGAAAAAACTATCACAACATTTTCATTTTTCAGGAAGAACAAAAGGTGAACTACCTTTAATTTGTAAAGTTTAAAGCATACATGTTAATTTAGGAGTCGCTGATGCCTTTTTACTAGCCAATCAATAATGCAAGAATTTGATATTGCCTGCCTTGACATAAGATTAAGAACACTGCAGCAAACGTCGTTCATGTGATGTGTTGTGCGGTTGCCATCTGAAAGTGCATGAACGGGTAAGCTACGATTGCATACAATAAGATTTTAACCACATTTAATCATTTAGATCACGCAAAGAGGAGATCATAAATCATAACCGATAAACATGTAGCACAGCGGAAGAAGAATTGGGGCAGCCTAGCCCAACGTGAAAGTAGAGGATCGCTCTCACACCTTGTGTTCGCCAAAGATCAATGCCGCAGTGGTAGCAATAGCATGCATCTCCACGATGTCCAAACATACATGGATAGAATGACATGCACCGATGTGCTAGCACTATGTGCTCCGCTAGGGTTTCATGCTGAGGTGAGAAGAGACGATACGCAGATAGCCATTATGCATGTTGGATCTTGAAATACAAGACATTACATACTTAATTCACTAATATGTGTTATTAGGCCTCATCAAGGACCAACACGGATAGTGTATATCTATGTCTACAAGCCGGTTCCGATATCTCATGTAAACAAGCCATCAGCCTCTTAGAAAGCTTCCATTCCAACTGGCAAGGTTTCCAGAATTACAACCAACAAATTTAGAATGCGGGCAGAGCTTCAAGAGTAGGAATTACAACATTTGGCTTATCTTCATCATCAGAAGAGTTGTTACTTGGATGATGCATGATGAGGAACCCTTTAGCCAGCACCATATGAAGTTATAATTAATTAACTCATGCCTGTGGCCATATGTATATATAGATCTGCCTTCGAGTGGTCAAGGCTAGCTCCCTAGTGGTACTTATTTGGACATGCCTTATTTGGAACTCCTTATAAATACCTAAAATAAAATGCTACCCTAGCAAACTCAATGTCGCCCAAAGAGTGAGCATGTGGTCTATATCTAGGAGTAAATGTGGCAAGTAAAAGGCTCTAGGAGGGAGATGAAGTTGGTAGATGAAGACGAAGAAGAGATGACCAGGGACATTTGAATGGATCTAGATGGTGCCGGTGAATTATATGGCATCTATTCTAGACAACACCTAATTCATTGTTTGATCTTGTGGACATATTCTTGTACTTAGCATATTTCACAAACACTGAAGGCACACTACACCATAATTCATCATATACTGAAGGCGTCTAGACTGGATGGTTTATCCGGGCCGGATTTCCCAATGGAATTGGACACTCCTGAGAGATGACATTGTACCAGCTGTTCAGCACTCACATTAACCAAATTATATCATTCTCAGACATAAAACATCACAAATTTGACTTGGATGGCATAGCTTATAGATCTTATTTATGGCAATTGGCACTTGTAGCAGGCATGCTATCTATACATGTTTACACAACCATTAAGTTCTGCTGCATATATCACACAAGTTTGCCTTTCACACCTAACAATTAACATGTTTAGCTTGTATAACCACAGTCTGTTTACAAGGTGTTGAATCTTTATATCATAAGCCCACAGCAAACTAAAGTTCAATGTCAAGTTACCTCTAGCTTGGTGGGTGGGGGCGGTGGGGTGGAGCTATCAATGGTCTAGATAGATCTTTACCACTAGCTGGAATATGACCCTAGAAATTAGCCAGTTACTTAGTGTCAACATAAATTATCACTTATGAGTTGCAATATAAAAATTGCCATTTAAGAAATATGCAACTCATAACAAAACTACAATTTCAACTGACCCTTCTTCAACTAGTGTGTAGACCTAAATCCTTAGCCACGACTGCTAATTGAAGAAAAACAAACCTAAGCTTATATCATCTTGCCACACTCCACATCGATGGTTAATGACGTCTACTTAATTATGTAACTGTACAGAACCATTAAAAATAGTTGAGACTTGACCACACAAAAAAATTAGTCTCCTAATTCATTATTTGCAAGGACATATCAAACTATTCTCTAATCGTATTCCACATGCTACTATGTCAGAAAAGGAGATCAGTGACACAGCTAGATAGTCATCAGCGATGCAGAAAAAACACGTCATTAATATTGCGTCTCTAATGTAAAAAAACCAGTGACGTGTATAGCCAAAAGGGAGTTGGTATTGAAAGTTCATAAGCCGCAACTGATTGTGTTCTGAATTTGACATGTCAATGAAGCAAAAATCGATCATGTTCTGTTTTAGAACCAAGCGTGCAGCTTGTTCTGTAGTAATGTTTTTACTTAAAATTATATATGTGACTAACTTTTATCCATAAATTCCTTATTGGAAACTTAAAATTTGGGGCATAATACAAACAAGATGATGAAAATGACACAACTGCTGATTTGCAGAGATAACACTAAGTACGTCAACATGATTTCACAACAAAAGGCTGATATTTCATCAAGAGATGTGCTCAGAGCCTCAGACTAATGATGCTTAGCGCATTAATTACTAAAGAAACAATCCTTGGGATCAAATATTTGCCATTTCAGGGGCTGTTCAGCTGGCTGGCCGGTGGCTGGCTGGCTGGGCAGCCCCCTCACGGATCACTGTTCACGTGAACAGTGATTTCAGCCGGAACAGTATTTTTCTCTCACACCGATCAGCTGGAACAGTATTTTTGCTTATTTTTCAGTCCTGCCGAACAGGCTCTCAATATATTACTACTAGTGCACAGATTTATTATTGGAGATATACAACAAAAGCATGCCAAGAGGGAGTAATTTTGCTCAAAACTTCGATAAATTGCTTCCCATATATGACAGATCGTCAATTACTGTCAAGAGAACCATTCTGTATCCCATCCTTCTATATCTCCAATGTCCATACTGCAATTTAGAGAAATATCCATAATTAGATAAATCAATTGCATATTACATGCATGCATCCCTATATATTCGTTCATTATTCCAACAGATACAATTTTGCATGTATGCCTCCTCCCATAAATATTTGGTTTGTATTTCTTTTTCAGTACTGGATAAAGTTATTGTGTGAAACAAATATGATGCACTTTACACACTACTTCATACTATAGTGGTCATTTCGATTCACTGTAATATAGATCACTGTACCTATGACATCCTACACGGCAAAAAAAAGAGATCCAACCTAGGAGTAACTAGGTGGTTTTTCATTAATTAATAAAAGAAATAGGCACCCAAATTCAGTCAAAGACGGAACTTGAATCTGGGTGGTTGGGTGCATTGCCACACCTCTCACCCAACTAGTTGAGCTAGCCTCACTTCCTATGATATCCTACACGGCAATGACTAAGCGATTCTACATCCTGTTTTCTTCTACAAAACGTGCTTCATATAGTTGGCTTGCAAACAAAAGTAGATGTGGATAAATCTTGCTGATTTTTCCCCCTAAGATAACTCGTTTTCACTACGAACTTTTACAACAACACTACTTACAAGCATATATAGTAGTGATGATAATACTTATAATACAACTATTATTCATTACTTACCGGGGCAAGGCCAAGGAGACATCTTCGTCCTGATGGTAGTAGTCATTCAAATGTATCCCAGGGAAGTCAGAGTTGCTTTCTTGGGTAGCCACATGGCCAAGGCTATCGCTAACCCAATCGGGCATGTCCACCAACGACGGATCCTCCGTCACGTTGGCAGCTCCTCCGGCCTCCTGATCGACTACTGTCCCGTTGCCTTTGTCTTCGATGCTCTCAAGGAGCTTGCTCCACCACGCTGACGTGACCAGGTTCATGGTATCGCTCCACTCAATGTCGTGCTGCTGCCCGATCGAGTAGATCGCCGCCATCTCCTCATCATCAAGCACTCGGTGCAACGATGGATCTGCTGCCAGTGAAGTGTTCTCCATGGTGACGGCGGACAGGTCGTGGCTCACCATAGTCACCAACGGAGAGGAGTAGACTGAGTAGGAGGAAGCTGGTGATGGTTGGAGTAATGGAGGATCAAAAGAACAAGTGCTGTTCTTGGTGTCATCACCGATGACAGAACTACTATTGAATCCCTGAAAGCTAAGGTTTAGACCTAGCGGCTGTGCAGGAAGAGGGACCAAGTGGTCATCTAAGTTATGCTCAGAACTATTGAGCATGGGCGGCGCAACTGGTGCGTCGTAAGTGATCATCAGTGGGGATGAAGAATAGCTACTAGGAGTAGGAGCAGTGAAATGTGAAAATGGAGAGTTGTACAAGTAATCTGAGTAGTAGGAAGCATAGCTCGGCGCAGACGAAGCTCCAGTTGCTGCTTGGCTTGGCTCTTGCACTAGATGATGAACCTCTTGTTGTCGCTGCAGCTGCAGCTCCATCAACTGTTGCTGCTGCTGCTGCTCTTTGGCTTGTCTCGTGGAGGCCCTATGGATCTTGAGAGCTGTGACAATCTCTCTCCTGGCCTCTGCCATGTTGAGCAGCCTCTCCTGGTACGGCCTGCTTGTGTGCAGCCTCCTCCTCACCTGCTTCTTGTGTGGCTGCTGCTGCTGCTGTGGTGGTGGTGCTGTTTGGGCCTGCTGCTGCAGGAGGTCGTCTTCTTGTGGTGGCTGGCTATGTGGCTTGCTGGTGCCCATGGTGCTGTGGTCTTTGGATCTTGCTGCAGATGAGGAGGAGCTGAGCTGCTTCACAAGGCTCCTAATGTAAGCTCCTGAGAGGTGTGGCTGCTCGGCCTTGTTGTTGCTCTTTGAGGAGGAGGAAGGGGTAGGAGCTAGCTTGTGGTGGTTCCTCATCTCTCGTCTTTGCTATAGCTATGGGATCAGGTTCTCTTTCTTGCTAAGGAAACAGCAAGAGATGTGTCGTCTGTGACAAGGTAGGGTGTGAACCAGGGTGATGGGGTGATATAAATAGGGTGGTACTAGGAAGCATATATATAGAGTTTGTTAGGATGCATTGTTATCCTTTTGGCAACGCATGTCGCATATATGGTCTTGTGGTAGTAGGTTGGCAGCTAGTGTAGCTAAAAAAGACAGCACACAACGTTGAGTCATCTTTTTGGTACTTGCGTACGTAGCATTGACTCTCGCTCGATCAGCAAGTCTCGTCGCAAGAAAAGAAAAAGAAGAAGAAGAAGAGGAGGAGGAGGAAGAAAAGACTCGCTGCTCAAGTCTGAAAAGCCCCCCACCCACCTATCAGGGATAGATGAATATAATATATACAGTAATGTACAAAATGACTTGGATTTCATGGTCAAGGTTTTGGATAGATTCCATTGGAAGGAGTTGAGGGATTCATATTCTTTTTGCTGGCGAAGTAAATTAATTAGAAATAGATGGACACCAAGAAAGCAAAACAAACAGCCAATATAAAATTATTAGAAGCTAGCTAGGAGTGTTAGTTGCACAAGTGGTGGAGTGCAGAAGTATATGTATATAGACACATTAGGCATGCGACACGGCCATATGCATGCATGGTTTTGGAATTCAAATATGGCCAACTCCTTTTGTTGTGCTGCTGCATGCACTTTCTGTAACGGACTTGATCGAGAAGGCGATAAGATTCACCAATCAGTGACATAAAGACAAGCAGGTGGCCTACAAAATAGACATAACTTAGATGTTGATGATTTCTTCTTCCATGACCGATCGATCGATTGGGATCGATAGAGATAAACAAGAGCGTTGAATATATCTTTAGCCGCAAGTGTAGTCCGTCCCATCTCTCCCTGTGCCCTACTCACCCATAGAATGATTGGCTACGCGTACAGAGAGCATGGTCGTCGTCGTCGTCGTCTCTCTCTCTCTCTCTCTCTCTCTCTCTCTCTCTGGGCATGCATGCAAGTCTACTCGTACTAGTGAATTTTGGTCGAACGAACAAGCTAGCATCAATTTTGAGGGCCGAAAAAGGAGCTGCCGGCTGGTCGCAGCTAGATAGAGTCGTCCATTATTCATTCATTGCATGAAGGACCGACTACGTACATATCCAAAACTGAACACAGAAGCGGCGCCCGGCCACATACATTATTGCAAGAGACTGAACCTTTGATTCCGTTGGAATATTCAAATTAACCACTAGTGCATGATAAATAACGGGGTGTTTCGTTCCAACTTTACTTTGAGCCCCCTTTGGAACGCATGATTTTTTTTTCTTGATCCCGTGTTTTTTCTATGAAAAATAGATAATGGGGTGTTTTTCCTATGGAACATTCCTTTAAAAATTCCTATGTTCCAAAAGGATCTTGAAAGGATCAATCCTGGGTTTTGGTTGAATTAGAGCTTGTGAGGCACATCTCCACAATTCACCATGCATATATATATGCATGGATTAAGCTTATTCAAGCTAGAATTAGATGATTTATCACGTCCACCATAGTACTCCACTGTTTTAACTAAAAAAACTCACTTAATTTCGTGCATATATTGTTTTTTTTTTGAGCGGTTATATATAAGCATGATATGATACATTGATACATGTATTGCATTTCATCGCGGTCGTCTGTAGGTGTGGAGCTAGCTTATTATCTATGGTGATCAAATGGTGGCTGCATCTTTCTTGGCCCCGGTCTACATGATTCAATGCCGTGATGTGTGATCAAATGGTCCGACGTACGGCGTCCTATTCATTTACTAGAGACCGATCATCATGGATGGTGTATAGACGACGGTGGCGCAAATTAAAAAGTGAATGGCCGTTAGTTGGCTTCATGTTGTCATGAGATCATCGCAGCGTCAATTCAATGCCTAGCGCAGTTAGTCCTGATTGCTACCACTATTCTCTTCAACAGTCGTACGTGTACTGCGTTCTCCCGATCCCTGCGTTGGTCGTCGTTGCTCTCGTAGCCTCGAGTCAAGCAATTAGATCGTCCAGCCAAAGTTTGTGCTCTCCTTGTTGCAGCCACTCGCACCTAAATAGTTTGATCTCCAATACAAACAAAGAAAAACTATAGAAAATTATTGGTTTGGTCTCCAAATAAATTGGAAAGAAACAATACCTAATAAATAATATACGTTACAACAGAACGTAGTATATTGCAATGGAACATATAGTTTGTTGTGCGGTGCTCGTGTCAATAATAATGAGCTAGCTTTTGTTAAATTCAATTGGGCTTGGCTACTACTACATAACTAATTTTATGAGATAGTCTTATTTATTTACAGAGACGGTCTAAAATTGCCCATGTCTCCTAAAATGTCCAGTCAACTTCAAGGGCGACAGACACTCAATTTACAAAGATGGTCTAAATTCAACTGTCCCTATAAATCTATTTACATAGGTAGACCACTCAAGAGGGCCATCTCTAAAAATAGAGCCTATTTTCAAAGCAAAAGTTCCTTGAGATGCTTGCCTTAGGAAATAGGGCCAAAAGCCTACATGCCCAATGCCTATAAGGAAAATGGCACCTTGCATGGGCTATTAAGTTGATTTTGGTGTTTAATGAACAATATAACCATTTGGACTAACAATGTTTGCTAGTATACAAGGAAAAGTCCAAATGGGTGCAAAGTGGACTTGGACTTAGGCAACATGGAGTTCAGCGTGATCGACACCTCAAGTAAGACATTAAAAGCTATGTTGAAGACCTACAAGTGATGCAAAGAGTCGAAGACACAAGGTGGAACCAAGCCAAAAAATGACGCTAAGAAAACAAGTGAAACACTGTTGTTTTCATACCACTAGAAAGGTCTGGTGTGATCCAGGCGGGCACCAAAAAGAAGCGGCCAATACAAGAAGACAGACTCAACAGATTCACCGGAATTATCCGGTGTACCGAAAAAAGGCAGCACCGGATCAGAGTATGCGGTACAAAGTCGTGAAGAGCCCGTAGCCGTTGGATGCTTGATCTTAAGTTGGATCATTTTACCCCTGTGGTTAAGTGGTTCAACCAAAATATCTAAGGGTATGTTAGGCGTTATGTAATAGCTCTATAAATAAGAGGATGGCTGCTCCTAACCAGCCTATATATCTCTCCAATTTTCATTTTCAGGCTTAGGTCTTCCCAGTCTCTAGTTCAGTCTTCTAGCTGTTGAGATCCACAATGAGAGAATCAGACCTCTGATGTGTTAATCATTCCTCTGTAAGAACCGGACCTCGTTTGGTGAAGAAATAAAGCAATCATTCATGAGATCTGAGTTCTTGATTTGAGTCTTTGAATTGATTCGGTTTTTCCTCTCTCTAACCCCCTTCTCTTAGCTTTTGGGTGATTTTGTTTTTTGGAGGACTTGGGACTGATTGAGATGGTTTACATGCTATGACACATGAGGAACATATCAGCAAGTCGATTTGACCAGATTCCTCACCAGCACAAGATTAGGGGATTTTGAGGAAAGTTTGGAAAACCCCGATCCATTCTATGGCTTTCTCAATATAAGAAGTTCCCTTGGTCTTTTAGCTTTGATCTTCTGGGATATCTTCCTGATCTCCTTCTACCTCCGTGCCAAATTTCATCTTATTTGGAGTTCGTTTGAGGTGATTTGGCCTTTTGGGGAGAAAATTTCGGGCTGCTAAATTTGTAAAAGTGGGCCAAGCCGGATTTGGGTAGGCTAGGCAGGGTTCATCCTGGATAGGCCAACTTTTATAGTAGCAACCTGGCTCTTTGCATCCTGTCCAAGCCAACTTTGCCTTAGTAGTCCGTCTTTGTTTGTTTCGGGAATCCATTTTACAAACCGTTGGTTTCGTGGGTTTGTAGTAGTGCCCAAGAACCTTTCTAAGTCCTCAAGTCACCAGTTGGATCTGGGGATTTGTATTTATTCTCTTGGTTCATTTTCGTTGATGTTGAGAACACCACGTCGGTATTCATGGAGTTTTGGTGTTACGCTTGGTTTTCCGCTGAGGTGAGTGTCCCGTTGTGTTCTCTGGTCATCACCGAGAACATCCAGCCACCAATTCGCTTGAGGACATCACCTGTGTGAGTTCTGGTGTTTTAGAGGGTTGTTTGGGACAACAGCCATTTCAGAAGAAATTTTGATCGGCTCCCATTCACCCCTCCCCATCTGATCACCTTTCTGGGTCCTTTAGTTCCTACGCAGCTCTAGGATGGGCCACTGCGCTACCGCGCCTGCGTGGACCATCATATTGGGACGAGTCATCGTAGTGTCGCTCCTACAATGCGCCGACACCGTACCGTCACTTGAGATCCAAACTCTAACTCCTGTGGTGAGAGAGGGGGATGGGGAGGGCGTCTGAGAAGAGAAAGCGACCATCATATTGGGTCTGGTGGGATTCAGGCTTATTTCTAGAGGCGGCTCTCTTAAAGGGTCTACCTGTAAAAATGGTCTCCATCTCGAGCTCGCTACCACGGTCGCCGCCGGCACCCCGAAGATGGAGACGCTGTGGATCCCACGGCGCCCCCATGCCACCGCCAGATGTTCACGAGGAGGTGTTGCTGCCCTGCGAGGAAGTTGGCGTGCGCGAACTCCCACCAGTCACGACGGCGGCGGTCCGAGTGTTGAAGCCGAGTTGGCCACGGCTGCTGCGCGCGAGCGGGGTGAAGCGAGCAGTGCCGCTCGTACATCGCGTGCGGTGGATGAGGAAGGATAGTTCGAAGCAGGAGAGGGGTATTTTTGACATCTCCACTGTCTGGGTCCACATGTCAGAGCTGACAAACAGCAAAAAAAAAACAATGGAAGATAGACGGAATGACATAGATGACAAAAAAATTTCGACCAGTGGTACATGTGACCGCTCAAACTTTTTAATGGCTTGAGAGTAATTATAAACTTTTATAACCCTACTAGAAAAAACTGCAACAGCGCACGTAACAGGCAGCGCATCGTTGACCCAACAACTGACAGCTGGCCTTGCCAAAGGAAACGGACGTGGGCCTTGAAACAGGTAACCGACGCAAAAACAAAGAAAGCGGCCCGATAACAAGCAAATGGACGCACAACAACAGCCGAGCAGGCCCGAGAACAACTTTACACATGAAAACAATTTGGGTCATCAATTTTCCATCGGACGCGCGAGCACATCGACTGACGAGAGAGTGCAAACTGGCATACGCCTGCAAACAAGTAATTCTGTTTCTTCTATCTCAAAGTTTTTTTTGAAGGGTCAATTTCAAAGTTACATGTACATACTCCACCCATCAACAAAAGACACTACTACTAAAAAGATTTTAGAAAACAGGCAATTTTTATTAACATAAGCGGTCACAAATTTACACGTCTCTTAAAATATCAGATGATTTTTTTTGTAACAGTCGTTTTATTTACGAAGACCCCCCCCCCAAAAAAAAAAATTGTCTGTCTCTCTTAAATTCGACGTACGAAGGCCGTCGCTGTATTTATGGAGACGCACAAAAATTGTCCTTCTCTCAAAATCTATTAACGGAGGTGGGCCACTTGGCTAGAAGTCCGCCTCAAAAAATAGCCTATTTTCACTTGCGGACCTTTTCCTCTAGCTTATTTTAAGAGGCAGGTCTCTTAAGAGGCATGTCTCCATTAATAGGGCCGAGGGCCAGCCAAGCCCGTCAAACTCGTGGCCCATTCCTCTTACCGGCTTATATAGAAAGAGGACTTAGGGTTTGCACCCACTCTTTCACAAATGTGCCTCTCCATCAGAAGCCTTCACCATCGCCTCTCCCTCTCCAGAAGCGGCGGCGTGGCCCCCGAGCCCCCTCCCCTCCCCGAGCGCGCCGTGTGGACACGCAGCAGCAGTGGTGGCGAGATCCGCGCTTGGATCCATGGCAGGCTCCTTGGTGGATCTAGCAGCAAGCTCCTTGGTGGATCTAGCGTCGAGCTCCTCGGTGCGGATCCAGCGGCAGGCTCCTCGGTGGCTTCACCAAGGGCGGCACACGACTTGGCTGGTCGCGGATGCCCCAGCGAGCTAGCGGGCTTGGTGATTAACAATGACGTTTACACGGAGGTGGACAGGGTGCCCGCCTCTGGCAATCATTTTTGGACAACTCCAAAAATGTTTATTATGGTAGTGAGGATGCAGCTATGGTATTTATGCAAGTGAAATTAGCTTAACTTTGATCAAGTATATAAGTGAATAGTATTAATATTTATGTCTTCAACTAAATTTATTAAAAAATATTTAATGGTATTTATTTAGTATCATAAATGTTAGAATTTATTTGCTGAATATATGATATTTCTTTTCTTTGAAGCAAAAATTCGGTCATGATAACAAGGATTCAGTTCAAAGAAGACAACGAAGCGTCAGTGTGCGCTCCGGAGTAAAGGCCAAACACTTCGGCCTAAGGGGAATGAGCTTTTTTATATAACTTTGGTTAAATTTGAAATTGTTTGACTCCTTAAAAGTGGGAATTGTATCCTTTTGTGCACAGAGGAAGTAGATGATTGTGTCCTCGATTCATTCATATTTCGTCTGTACTTTTTTACACAACAATTTATGTTCTAAACTGTTTGGTAACAAGACACGTTCTAACCCAGATAATTGGCTCCGTTCGCTTCACTAAAAAATATGTTAAAATACTGTTCTGGCTAATTTATTGTGAGAGAAAAATACTATTTTGACTAATACGTTCTCGGGACGACAGGTCCTCCAAATTCTACCTACCTACCTATACAGAGGATGGTCCATTGACCAAGTGTGAGTGCATAGAACTTAAAGCAGGCAACCACGCATTTATTTTTCTGCCACTCTGCCAGCGTGAATGGCTCTTTAGCAGGGATGGACGTAACACTACACCCTATCTCTAGCTGAGGAAAGACCATGCATGCATGTGCATCCTAAGAGCAAATATAATAGTAAGCTATAAGTCGGCTAAATGCTGAGGTGGAGAAAAGAAGAGAGAAAAGAGAAGAGCAACGGGCTATAAGCTTATAGCTGGCTTAGACACAAAAACCGAGAAACCTTGTGAGAAAGATTAATAGGACATGTATTAACAGTGAAGATCTAACTATTATATAGGTGGGCTAAGAGAAAGCTGTAAAGATCCTTACAGCCGGCCTGCTGGCTATATTATTAGCCTTGCTCTAACTAAGATCACTCACATCATACCCCATCCCATTAATTTGCTGTGCAAGTATACACGAGCTAGTTAACATTTATCCAAGTTGGCCTCATATATGGTTCTGTGTGTGAGTGTTTTGCAATAAAAGCATGTGGATAATGTAAATAAAAAATCATGCAAAAATGATAATAATTTGACATGTATTTGTCATTTATTTTATTTTCCCTAAAATGGTTTGAATAAACCGTGGTACAGTCGGGTTAGAGATGGAAGGTCCAATTGTTTAATTTGGATCATTATATCCACCCAAAACTTATTAAAATAAACTAGAATGCCATGTCATAGTAGAAATGAACTACAATAACTTAACACATGCTCCCTCCATTCCAAATTACTTTTCTAGTCTAGGTACATAGTTTTTTAATGCACCTAGATATACATTATGTATGTCTAATTGGTTGTATGTATTAGCCTGTATCTAGGTTTGTGCAATATAATTTGCTCGTGTTTAGTTGTCTACATAGGGTGTGTTTGGTTTTCTGGCCTACTTTTAGCCTAGCTAGAATCCTAGCCTGAGCAGCCTTAGCCTATTCTCACCAAGCCAATCCCTGGTTGTTTGGTTGTCTGTGTTATCTAAGCCTGGCTAGCAAATGATGTGTTTAGTTGCCTAGTTTGCTTTGCATAGAGTCACCTCTTCTTTGACTTAGTAAGTTTACCCCCTCTGAGGAATTTCATCGGCGAACAGGTGATGGGCGCGTAGGAGGTGGCACTAGTGAGCACCTAAGCAAACACCTGGGCGAGCACGTCGGCGACATCTAGGAGAGTAGGGGCGGACGCCATGGATGACGAGGACGACAGAGAGCACAAAGAGCAGGACGCGAGGACAACGGAGAGCAATTCCGCACTAGGACAACGGAGGGCAAGCACAGCATCATGGACGGGCTCTTCGGTGACCGTCTCCGAGCGCCACCGCACACGCACTGGCTTGGGAAACCAGAACCGCAGTTGGATTTGAGCGAGTGAAAGGTCCTTGTTTGGTTTTGGTAATTGAGTGACAACCTAGGTGGACTAATTGTGTTTAATGTGAGATACATAGGTAATTAGTCCATAGGTACATGTGTGTGAGCAACATATGCCATGGAGGTGAAATGGCTTGGAGATGTTGCAAAGCTCACACATGTGATGAAGGAGCTCATTGCACATGAGACATGACATTGAGTCATGTGATCAAGGTAGAGAAGATCAAGACATGACTTGGCTCGACGAACTAGTTGCAAGTGTGAAGGGCAAGTTGAGTGATGACTTGGCACCGATGGACCGAAGCAACGGTGAAGAGCAAGTGAAGTCAAAATCAATGAACCAATATGGTCACGTGATGATATGGAGTGGATCATACCATTGTCAATCATGTTGGTGCATGTGTTGCATGAACATCGAAGGAGTTGGAATGGAATGCGCAAGGCAAAGGTATAACCTAGGGCATTTCACTTCACCGGTCATAGGCTGTAGAGAAATTTATGACCGAGTTTAGGATAGATGGCCGTACTATCAAGAGGGACAAACTTGTTTGCATATCGGTCATCTAGTGCCATTCGAGTGATCTAACTTTGCATCGTTGCTAGGATCGAGTGGCGTGGCAAGTTGAGTGGCTAACTCCTTAAAAATGTTTGTGAAAAGCTAACACACTTACACATGGTGGTGTACACTTGGTGGTGTTGGCACATTTGCAAAGGACAAGAAGTTGGAGTCGTTGTGGATCAACTCGGCAAAGAAACGAAGGTGAAAAGTAGTCACTAGAGGTGACCAAACGCTGGCTCCAAAGGGACCTACGCGTCCGGTCATGCTCTGCAGTGAAGGTGCAGGCATCGGTCTTCGACCAGACACTAGCGTTCAAAGTGACCTGACGTACGCTAGCATCTTGGCGCGAGGAGCAGCTGTGACACATGGCAGACGTAGAAGGACCGGACACAGGCGCTGGGTCAGGTTAGGTTGGACCTGACGCGTTCGGTCGTCGTTTGGTCCTCTTTGGACCCCTCTGGAAATGATCGAACGCTGGCCAGCTACGTGTCCGCTCATCGGTTCAGTGGCGAGCGCGTGTGTGCTATCAGATGCGGTGTGGCAGTGTTAGGTCGGGGCTCGGTGCGCCCGTTCATCACTTGATCATTGGCGCGCAGCTGCTAACTGTTGGGATTGAACATGCAACATGGACGGACAGGAGTGACCAGACCCAGGGCTTGGCGCGTCCGGTCATCACGACCGGCGCGTCCGGTCGCTGTGAGTTGTGCCCAGTTAAGGGGTACAACGGCTCTTTTCTTGTGGGGGCTATTAAACCAAGTGTTGGCCGGCTTTGGCCAGTAGCTGAGCACACTAGAACCTTGGTGGCTTGTGTGGTGGTGTTTGGGAGCCCTCTAACTCACTCTTGCTTGATAGTGTTCATCCGATCGAGTGAGTGAGTGATTCTAGTACGATTGCATCGTGAGGTTGCATCGAGTGGCACTAGGTAATCGAGTTACAAGCCGGTGGTGCTTGTTACTCTTGGAGGTTGCTCCTCCTAGACGGCTTGGTGGCTTGTGACTTCGTTGAAGCATGTGAGATGATTGTGCGGTGCTCCGGAGGAGGATTTGTGAGGGGGATTGTGCTCACCCCACGGGGATCACGAAGAGAAACTCTAGTTGAGCATTTTATTGAGCTACCCTCACTTTCGGGGTAGGTTCTTACGGTGCCCGACGTGCGGGCTTGGCGGGTGATGCCAATTAGCCGCCGAACCACCAAGTGAGCGGTCGACATAATAGGGACATAGCTTGGTGGCAACCAAGTGAACCTCGAGAGAAAATCACCGTGTCAACATTGTCTTCATCATCTTCTCGGTGGTTTGCATTCCATGCAACACAAGCTTGTATTTACATTTCATACATTGTGCTTGTGTAGTTGCTCTTGTGACTAGTTTAGCTTTAGTAGCTTGCTTGTTGCCTTCTTGCTTGTGTGGCATAGAAATAGCTTCCTTACGTGGCTAATTTGGTTTTAGTAACCTTGTTAGTCACATTGATTAGTTTGTGTAGCTAAGTAATTTGCGTTGTCTAATTTATCTTGTGTAGCCTTGTTATTGAGCATTGCTAGAGAGCTTAGGTGGCTTTATGCTTTTGCTTACTAGATTGTGTAGGTGCTCCCCGGTTTGCTTGAAGTACTAGTTGCATAGGTTTGTGTGACCTTGCAAGCTAGAATTGGATAGGTGGGCACTAGTTAGCCCGGCACCTTTGTTGCCTCTTTAGGATCTTTATAAGGTGCTTGTGAACTTAAATAGAGGGGGTGTAGTCTTGGCTAGACCGATAGTTTTAATTCCGTATTTGTTTCGGTTAGCCGACGCGATTAAATTTAGAAAGGACTATTCACCCCCACCCCCTCTAGTCCGCCATCTCGACCCTACAGCGAGGAGGGCGCGAATCTGGGCAAGACGGCGGCAATGGCGAGGAGATCTTGGGAGGAGCGGGATGGAGGACGACGACTGACCGAAGCGGAGCAGGATGGAAGATAACAACGACTGGCGTTGCGGGCGGTGCGGTGCGGAACTCCACCGTAGCTACGGGAGGTGACATGAACTAGAATGGATGGCTGGCCTTGGCCTGGCCACAAAAAGTGTCCGCCCGCTGCGTTCTTCTGGAGCCAGGCTACGAGCTTAAAGTGGCTTAGCGGGCCTGGCTTCGGCCTATTTACAGGCAACTAAACAGCCGGAAGGTGGCTTCCTGGAGTCTGGTTGGGATTTAGCCACCCAACCAAACAGGCTCATAGGCTCTTATGCAGGCTTGCACAATTCTCAAAGTAGGCCAAATCCTGCATTAGCTAGTTTGCCATATTTGGTAGTATTAGACAGTACGGGTTTGCATAAGCCGATGCGCACACAAAAATGAAAGATTATCATTCCTAATACCTCTACTAGAAACATCAGACCTCAACTAAAACATGGAGGTGACTAAACGCAACAAAATGTTAAAACCAAACATAATTTTATGAAATGTGACTTGCATGTGCAGAACAACCAAACAACAAGACATTGCATTGCATTGCATTGCATACGTTTACGTTGGCTTAGGTTATGCTGCATAAGGTCTAATGCAGGCTAAAGTTAATACGGGTAAGCAATAAGACCATATGTCTACATACGTAGTATGACTTACAATCTGGAATGGAGAGAGTACTTAATTAGCTAAGCTAGAAAACACTGTTGGGCACCCACATGCAATTCTAACTTCAGTTGTCATACCGTCTTCACATTGTCAACTTAGCATGTTAGTTGCAGTGTTGACGTAAGCACCTGCGTGATGTATGTATATATATGTGTCTATAATATAGTCATAATACTAATGTACTTTGAAGCCATGACGATACTGTTGACATAGTAGCTTGCAAGTAAGATCAATCTTCAGCTAAAGCTGCCTCTCATCTCTGTTGGTGAAGGGGATCGATCGATGGCCAATTTTCCAAAATGGCTGTTCGTTGGCATAATCATGCACTTGGCGATAGTTCAAATACTAGCCATCCTAACCTAGCAATTTATATCCACTTGTTTAATTTGGATCATTATATATAACACTATTTTGTCTCTTTCATTTATGGGGTTTATTTTCTTGGTGGTTTATTTCTTATTATATAAGGAGAAAACACAATTTCTGAGTATGCATGTACAATCATAATATAAAAAAATGTTCTATTCAGTGCTAAAAAAGCGACGTTTTTTTCTGCCAGTTTTTCCAGCGAGAAGGCCAAACGCGGTGCTGATGTCAAACATGTGAGCCCGCATGTGCATCTGGAGAAGAAACTAGTGTATAGTATAGGAGCGTATATATAATATGTCAAGTCAAACAACATGCATGATCTGGCAAGCTGAAATATTCGTCCTCGTGTCCAAAAACAATTCTCTAGTCTAGCTTGCTGAATTCTCAGCAAGTCAGCAGGCCATCGATCTCAAAGCATCTCTGACACCCATTAGTTGCATGCATGCATGGATGCATATATCACACCCACAGACCATGCATGCATCGATCCATCAAGAAGCTCAGTCGTGTCTACGTATATAGGCTGAAACCGGCCTAGCCGTAGAGCCGACCTATCCATGACATGTATAACCAAGGCATTAACACTTAAGAGACAGAGATGTGGCAGAGAGTGAGTGACAAGAGATCCTCTCCTCCGTCCATGGAGACGGAGGACATGAGCAAATGGCACACTTCCACTACCTCAACTACTACACAGCATGCACGGCCATCGACAACAAACACGTACAGAGAGATGCCTCTCTCTCTCTCTCTCTCTCTCTCTGGGGATCGAGCTTTGTGTTTAGAGAGAGAAAGCAAAGCCATGTATGTGATTGGCTGCTTGGACGGTGGCTAAACTAGAAGCATCCACCCAGACCAGCAAGCTGCAAAAAGTCTACGCCCTACATACTACGTGACCTAGATTGGGGCTTACTCTACAACTCTACTCCTACTGTGCATGGAAGGAAAAAGAGAGAGACGAGACCAAGAATGACGATCTACTCCCTCCGTTCTATTGAAAATATCGTTTTTAATTTATAGACTTCTTATTTAACCGTTCATCTTATTTAAAAATTTTATATAAATATTATTTATTTTGTTATGACTTATTTTATCATCAGAGATACTTTAACGATAATTTATTTATTTTATTATTTACATAAAAATTTTAAATAAAACAAACGGTCAAATAAAAAATCTAAAAGTCAAAAACGATGTTTTCAATGGAACAGAGTGAGTAGCTAGCTAGGCCGGCTAGCCCGCACCAGCAGCTGGTAGCTAGTACTAGCCACACTCAGCATGATGCATATCATGCATCCTGGAAAAATGTATTTACTCACCAAGACGTACGATGGCTGAAGTTACGATATAATCAATCCCCGTGCCGTGCCGGCCGTTCAGTCGTTCACCTTCGCAATCATGGTCCCGTGCTGTTCGAGGCAATCTTCTTCGTGACCGACGATGACGTACGGGCGGTGCAAGACGTCGAGGTCGAGCCCTGCGTTGTCCTCTTGACATCGCATAGGCGAGGAAGATGTGTCCGGAGCCGCCGTTCTCATCTCAGGGGAGAAAAGGGCCTTGGCTTCGGCTTTTCATCAAAGTGTTTTGTTCCCATTTCCGTTAAGAATGCATGGAGGAGCAATAATAGACATTGCTTATAATCACCTTTATTTATTTGGGTTATCGTTTCTTTTTTCGATAATATTGTGCTAAAGACGTCTGAACGGACAGACACTTCCATTCCGTTGGTGGGCCACCACAAAACATCCCAACAGCCCAACACTCTCCACTTGTGTATCCGCTCATCTACTTGCCCCAAACATATCCACTCATGAGCCCCATCGTCCGTTTCTCTCCATTCCCCGCATCGTTGCGTCTGCACCGCGGCGGCGTGCCCCAGAGCGACCACGCCGCCATGGTGCTCTCCACCGCACCCGACCGATCGCCATCCTCTCTCTCCACCGTGCTCCAACGCCGCGGCCCGCCGCGCCATCCTTACTCTCCACGGGCCATCCACCTGCCGCTGCGTTCTCCACCGCGCCGGGTGCCTTCTCCACTGGAGCGGCTTTCTCCACAGGAGCTACGCGCCACTCCGCGGCATCGAGCTCTACGCCGGTGTCAAGCTCCGCGTCAACGAGCATCTATTCTCCCAAGCAGTAAGGAGATGTTGCGCTGAAAACATATGTTGCAAGCGTATGTTTCAAGTGTTTTAGATGTTTTCAGATGTATATTGCAAGTGTTTCATACGGATGTTGCAAAAGTAGAACGGGATGTTGCATATGTTGCAATGGTTATACACGTATGTTGCAAACGTCTGTTCCCAATGTTTCATCTATTTTCCAGACGTATGTTGCAAGTGTGTTTATCAGGATGTTGCATATGTTTCACACATATGTTGCAATTGTTTTATCTGGATGTTGCGTATGTTTGCAATGGTTTTCAAAGGTTTTTAGTTGTTTTTCAAGTGTTTTAGACACATGTTTCAAGTGTTTCATCTGTCTTTTTTTTGTATGTTGCAAGTGTTGTATCTGGATGTTTTAAAAGTAGATCGGGTGTTGCACATGGGATGCGCGTGGGAAGCGAGAGGGGACGCGAGCGGTCCCTGCGCGGGCGACGTTCGAGTGGCGTTGTCCGCTGCATGGGCGTGCAAAATGTAGGCGCGGACAGGCGATGTCTGATCAGCACGGCCCCCGCATGGATGTGAGAAACGGGGCGCAAAAACAGACTGCAATCGCGGGCGTCGTCCGTTCGGGCGCTAGCAGTGCTGCTCCTTTTTTTAGCTAATTAGCTGAACATCTTGTAAGAACTTGGTTGTGTGCGTGGCAGAGACCGGAAACTATTTCCGTTATCTAAAAAATTCAAAGTGTTTTGTTTGCCTTTTTCGTGTTCTCTCGGAAGAAGGAAAGAATATATGCATGCGTTAAGGACTACCAAGCACTACTAGATACCATGTGGAATGCGGCCAAATTTCTTGGTATGGAGGGAAATAACCCAAATAATTTATTTATAGGTACTAAAAATACAAACCATCACCATTACAAAAAAAAGTTTCTACGTGGTTAAATAAGGTTTCTACAAATGTCTAGGCAAACTGCTAGTGAGAAAAAACAGTAGAGAGCATTAAAAAAAAGAGAGTAGTAGTTACCAGTTGAAAACCGACTTTCACTGCTGGATTTTCAACCAGCGCTGCACAGTCGGCACTGGGCAGTGATAGCCTACTCCTTTTACTCTCAGTTTCTCACCTGGCAGTGATGCCCGTTGTCACAAAACAAAAAAAAAGACATCCGATGGCGTCGAATCCACCGCTCGCACCCTGTGCCCCACACCGTCAGGGCCACCATGTGAAAGGTTCTTATTTGGTTTTGGTAATTGAGTGACAACCAAGGTGGACTAATATGTGGTTAAGTGCAATACACAGGAGATTAGTCCATAGGTGAACATGTGATGATGGAGCTCATTGCATATGAGACATGACATTGAGTCATGTGACTAAGGTGGAGAAGATCAAGACAAGACCTGACTCGACGGACCAGTTGCAAGTATGAAGGGCAAGTTGAGTGATGACTTGCGCCGATTTACCGAAGCAACGGTGAAGAGCAAGTGAAGTCAAGATCGATGAACCAATACGGTCACGTGATGATATGAAGTGGATCATATCATTTGTGATCATGTTTGTGCATGTGTTGCATCGACATTGGAGGAGGTGGAATAGAATGCGCAAGGCAAATGTATAACATAGGGCATTTCATTTCGCCGGTCATAGGTGTGTAGAGAAGTTTATGATCGGATTTAGAATAGATGGCTGTACTATCAAGAGGGGCAAACTTGTTTGCATATCGGTCATCTAGTGCCACTCGAGTGATCTAACTTTGCATCGTTACTAGGATCGAGTGGCGTGGTGAATTGAGTGACTAATCCTTTGGAAAATATTTGTGAAAATCTAACACACATGCACAAGATGGTGATCACTTGGTGGTGTTAGCACATTTGCAAAGGAGAAGTTATTAGTGTTGAAACGGATCAAGTTGGAGAGGAAAAAGAGAAGAAAAGGACTAGTTATGGTTGTCCGGAGGTCGGAAGTTGCAACATAACTTGTAGCCAAATTGCAGCCATTGTAGAGGGTGGCACCGCCCTTGCTGGTGTGCCCCGGACAAGGCACCGCCACCCCTGGGCGGTGCCAGGGGCGGTGCCAGGGGCTGCAGGGACATCCTTTCGTATTTCGGGTATAACTCTTAGATACGAACTTCGATTTCGATGATCTAGGACTTTTTGGAAAGCTAACAAGTAGATCTACAAGATTGAAGTGGTGGAAATCAAGTTTGAGCTGAAGAGGGCACTGCCATGGTCACCGGACTGTCCAGTGCTCGGCACTGCCATATTTTTCCAGAGAGGGGCAAAAACTCGTTTTGGGTGCCGTGGGGGCACCGCCACCCCTAGGGCGGTGCACCGCCACCCCTTGTTCGGTGCCCACTTGTACAATGGCTAGCTTGAAATAGCCATTGCAATTCAACCGTTGGGCACCGCCACCCTATTTCCGGTGCCCACACGTTGTTATCCGGTGATCGCGCAGAAATGTACTACTTGGCTCCAATGGCTCTATTTGGCTCGGGGCTATAAATAGAGGTGGAGCTCGGGCTTGGCTGAGGTTGAGCACCTTGGGGGGTGTTGCCCTTGTGTGTGCTTGGTTTGAGAAGCCGCTAACTCACTTGCACTTGTGAGAAGTGTGAATCCTTTGCGAGTGAGTGATTCTAGTGCGATTGCATCGTGAGGTTGTATCGAGTGGCACTAGGTGATCGAGTTGCAAGCTGGTGGTGCTTGTTACTCTTGGAGGTTGCCACCTCCTAGAAGGCTTGGTGGCTTGTGACTCCGTTGAAGCATGCGAGAAGATTGTGTGGTGCTCCGAAGGAGGATTTGTGAGGGGGATTGTGCTCACCCCGCGGGGATCACGAAGAGCAACTCTAGTTGAGCGTGTCATTGAGCTACCCTCACTTGTGGGTGGGTTCTTCCAGTGCCCGACGTGCGGGCTTGGAGGGTGATGTCAATTAACCGCCGAACCACCAAGTGAACGGTCGACACAATGGGGACTAGCGTGTTGGCAAGCACGTGAACCTCGGGATAAAATCATCGTGTCATCCTTGTCTTCCCGTTGGTTTGCATCCTCGTTACACAAGCTTGTATTTACATTTCATATATTGTGCTTGTGTAGTGGCTCTTGTAATTAGTTAGCTTGTGTAACTTGCTAGTTACCTTCTAGCTTGTGTGGCATAGAAATAGATCCCTTGTGTGACTAATTTAGTTTGATTAACCTTGTTAGTCACATTGTTTAGTTTGTGTAGCAAAGTAATTTATGCTCTCTAATTTGGCTTGTGTAGCCTTGTTATTGAGCATTGATAGTGAGCTTAGGTGGCTTTGTGCTTTTGCTTACTAGCATGTGTAGGAGCTCCCCCATTGTGTGAAGTACTAGTGCATAGGTTTGTGTGACCTTGCTCTAGAATTGTTTAAGCGAGCTCTATCTAGCCCGACACCTTTGTTGCCTAATTATGATCCTTTTAAGGTGCTTGAGAACTCAGATAGGGGGTGTAGTCTTGGCTAGACCGATAGTTTTAATTCCACATTTATTTCGGTTAGCTAGTGTAATTAATTTTAGAAAGGACTATTCACCCCCCTAGTCCGCCATCTCGACCCTACACGTGGTGTCGGAGCTAGGTCTCTCATTTGTGGTCTTCACCGACCCGATAGGATGGCGGCTTATGGGATAGATGTTGAGTGTCCATACACTTTTGATGGCATACGCTTCACACGGTGAAAAAAATGGATGACATGCAATTTTAAGTTTATTTTCCCCCAAATGTGGTGGATCGTAGATGTGGGCTTTTCTCATGCGTTGGATGAAAAGAATGCAACTCAAGCGTAAAAGAAATGCCTATATCTCGATTGCCAAGCTAGTAACATTTTCTTTCAATCTATGAGTGACAAGATATTTGGGGAGATCATGTACATGAAGACCGCCCATGATATTTGGTTGTACCTCAATTTGATATATGGGAGGGTCTCCGATGATGATGATGATGAGCCCAAGAAGGAGGGACATGAGTGTGTTGAGCACGACCACAATTCGGTGATTGTGGAAGATTGCTCCACCTCATGGTCAAGTGATGATGATGATGATGATGACGATGATCATTCTACCATAAGTTCACTTGACAAGATTGATGATGTTGCCTCAAGTGATGCAAATGATGATGCTACTCCATGCACACTTGATGGTGATGATGATGGATCATGCCCGGATGACATTGCTACTACAAGCTCATCAACTACATCATATTACGTCATGTCACAAGGTGACACCAAAGTATCCAATGCAAATGTGATTGATCTTGATTCATATGAGGAGCTTCTAGATAGATTTGGTTGTGAAAGGATCAAGATGCCCAAGAGGGGGGTGAATTGGGCTAATTATAAATTTCTTTGCAATAATTAAATCCTATGGTTAACCAATTAACCCCTTGTGCCTAGAAAGTGTTTCTAGTTGTTCTACCACATAAAAGACTTGCAACCTAAGTTCCAATCCTACTCTAGCATGGCAATTCTATGAATGTAAAAACAAGAATTGAAATCTTCAAAGTAAATGCTCAAAGTAAATAGAGAAGGAGGAACGCGGCGATGTTTTTCCGAGGTATCGAAGAGTCGCCACTCCCCACTAGTCCTCGTTGGAGCACCCGCGCAAGGGTGTAGCTCCCCCTTGATCCGCACAAGGATCAAGTGCTCTCTACGGGTTGATTCTTTGACACTCCGTCGTGGTGAATCACCCACAACCGCTCACAACTTGAGTTGGGTCATCCACAAGCTCTCCGGATGATCACCAAGCTCTCAATCACCACCAAGCCGTCTAGGTGATGCCGATCACTAAGAGTAACAAGCACGAACTCTCACTTGACCAAGACAAGCCTAATGAGAAGGGTGGATGCACACTTTGCTACTCTTAATCTCACTAATGAGGGCTCTCTTTGGGATTCTCAAATCTCAATCACCTCACTAGGACCTTGCTCTTCTTGGCACTCTCTAAGGTGTTTCTCAGCTATTGGAATGAGCAAAAGTCCCCACACACGAGTGGAGGTGGTATTTATAACACCGGCTGAAAAAACGAACCGTTATGTGCCTCTGCGGGGTGACCGGACGCTCCAGTCAGTACACCCCGAACTCTAGTGTTTAAAGTGTGACCGGACGCTGGCCAGCGTCCGGTCATGATTTCCCCTCTCTGGAACCTTACTGGAGTCGACCGGATGCTGGCTCTCAGCGTCCGGTCACTTCATCTCTTAGCGTCCGGTCATGCCAGATAATTTCACCTTGGTCAAATGAACTGACCGGACCCTGAGCCAGTGTCTGGTCACACCAAAGCCAGCGTCCGGTCAGTGTTTGACCCTCCATTCACTTCCAACTCTCGATTATATGTGAATGAAGTTTGCTCCATTGGATCTAAGGGCTATTTTGGAGCTACCTAATGCTAGTTTTAACAAGTGTGCACCACACCTAACTCACTAGACTCACCTAGGTCAAGCTACCCGTCCATACCCCCCTTAATAGTACGGCCAAAGGAAAAACAAAGTCCTAAACTACTCTAAGTGTCTCTTCAACTCCAAACGACACTTAGAACTGGTCCATCCTTAACCTTGTCGTCCATCCTTTGAAAACTGAAACGATTTCCATCGTAGGGGCATGACCACCATGATTGCCCAATCGATCTCCATTACCGTGACCTAACTTATTTGCCTCTGTAAAACACACGTTAGTCACAGTAATCATGTATTGTCATTAATCACTGAAACCCAACTAGAGGCCTAGATGCTTTCAGGTTGCATGATCAAAGCTTTAGAAAAAGAGATGGCTAAAACCGAGAAATTGAAAAATAAAAACTCTTTTCTAAAGAAAACATGTGAACAACAAAAGCATATACTTTATGTTACTACTTGTTCACACAAGGAGCTAAAATTGGCTCATGAGGAACTTAGTGTTGCTCATGATAACTTGGTACAAGACCATGCTTTTCTCATTAAAGATCTTTCAAATGAAAAATCTAAAACTAGTGAGAGCTCATCACATGGGTCAATTAATCAATCACATATTGTTGCTAACCCTTGTGATGTAGGTAAGAAGCATGTATCCACCTCTTGTGATGAATTATTAGCTGTGCCATGTTCTTCAATTATAGATGCTTGTTCTACTTCTATGTCTTGTGAGACTAACCTTTTGAAGGAGAACAATGAGCTCAAAAATGAAGTGAAAAAATTGAGCAACAAGTTAGAGAGGTTCTACAACACCAAAATCACCTTCGAGCACATGTTGAGCAACAAAAGAAGCTATGGTGATATGAGTGGTGTTGGATTCCACAAGAGCATGACCAAGGGGGAAAGAAAAAGAGAAAGAAAAATACAGAAGTAAAAACAAAAGAGGCTATCTCATTTCATGTGCTTCAAATGCCATGAAGTGGGACATCTTACAAATGGTTGCCCCAACAAAGAGAAGCTCAAGTTGAAGAAAGAAGAAAAGAGGCTGAAGCATGTCAAGTGCTTCAAGTGCCGCACATGGGGTCATCTCACCTCTATGTGCCCAACCAAGCAATTGATAGAGCAACAAGTGAAGCCTCAACCAAAGCCACAAGTTGAGCAAAAAGATAAGCCCCAAGTGCAAGACAAGATCAACCATGAAGATGGTGATTTGGGGATAAAGAAGAAGAAAACAAGAAGGGGTGGAAGAGCAAGGCATCCAATGCTTATTCAAGATGCCAAGATGATGAGCAAGAATCAAGAAAAGAAGAAAGTCTATGCTCACATCAAGTGCTTCAAGTGTGAAGATATGGGACACTTTGCCTCGAAGTGTCCTACCAAGCTTGATAGGAAGGCTCAAGCAAATCATGAGAGGCAAGGCAATGAGAAGCAACAAATGAGAAAGGAAGAAAAGGCTCAATCAAAGAGAGTTTGCTACTCATGCTGGGAAAGGGGACACATGGCTAATTTATGTCCCCTAGGTAACACTACTAAGCCTATTTCAATTGATGATGATTCTTTGCTTAGGAAGGATGGTAATGGTACCTCTATAGTTGCTATTGCAAAACATCCTGCTATCCATACTAAGGCTATGCCTAGGTATGTTGCTCCTAACTTGAGAGGACCCAAACTAGTTTGGTACCATCAAAAAGTGGATGAATGTTTGTAGGTACCATCGGCATTGGAGACTTGGTTCAAGTGGTGTTTATCTTGTAGATCATGTGATTGAGCCAAGTATTAAAGAGTAATGATTATCATCCCAATGCCATGGCAAATTAATGAAGTCCAAATGCTACAACATACAAGTGCTATATTTGAAGTTGTGGGTGATTTTATTGGATATATTTGGGGGCTTGCAAATATTTGAGTTGAAGCTTGCTATGGATGGTCATGAGATATAATGGTATATGTTTGTTGATATATTTCATTTGGGTGCATATAAGTTGATTGAATTGGATATATATGCATATGTTGCTTGCTATGAGATGTTTGAATGGATAAATTGCTTAGTAACCAAATTTGGATTGATTTGAGTTGGATAAATTCATAAGATGACTTTTAGTAAGTGGATTGAATGGATTTATGTCTTGTGAAAATATTCAAACAAGTTAGTTTGAAGTTTGATTCACATTTGATGAAGAATAGCTCAAGTATTGAAATATGTCCATTATTGAAAATCTGAGCTAGCTGAGATCCAGTCTGAGTTTGAGTGATCAAATCTATTTGGATTGGCTTGAAATTTGGTATGCCTGCTCTATACTTATGATAATAGTTTCTTTACAAATCTTATAAGAATTGGATAAGAAATGCTTTGGTTTTGGAGTGGATCTTGTCAGCTATAGTACAGCAGTTTTCAGCATGGAGCAGTGTTGGAAGTTGTGAAATCTGGAAGCAATCTAGAAATCAAATAAAGGTCAAATTTTTACAACTGCTAGATGACTCAGTGAAGCCCATCTCCACAAAATTTCATGGTATTTGATTCTATACATTAGGAGGTATGAACTAATCTTTGAAGGGTACAGAATCTGCTAGAAAAGTGACAATTATTGGATTGATCAAGAGTCACTTTGATTGAAAGGTCCTCAAGTTGAAATCATGTCTATAAGTGTTTAGGTACTTAAGTTTGGTTTTGAGATGATCTAGAAGCATGATAAGCAAAGAGTACAAGACCATTTGATTGTGGAGTGTACTTAACACATATTTGGTACTCAAGTTGGAAGATCAAGATCAAACTCATGATGAAGATGAAGTTTAAGTTTTAGTGATTATTGGAGATCATTTGGTAGAAAGAAAAGGACTTAAAGAAGAATTCAAGGTTATACATCAAGTTAAGTCCATCATGTGCATCAATCAAACAAAGCTATTTCAATTGGGTATCAAGGATTGTTCTTTGGAGAGAGGTCACTTCTCCTTAGTATAGGGACTTGCCACCTTTTGTAGGTAAACCGAGCATGGTGCTTGAAAGGCTAAAATGGAAGTGGTGATCTAAGGAACATTTGAGATGCTTAGTTGAAGCAAATCAAAAGAGATTGATCAAGAAAGCAAGCAACACCCAAAAGAGAGCTAGTCATGCAAATTCAAGTGGTATTCTCTCATTTAGTGCTCTCAAGCAAGCAATGATAAATGAAGAAGCAAGCCAACCGCAACATCAAGATAGTGCACTTGATCATTGGTGGTTCTCAAATCATATGTGTGAAGAATGGGATTCAATTATTGATATTGGTCTTCACCAAGCTTATAAATTGGACTTCACATTGCTATTGGAGAAACGAATTGGAATCTATGTGACTATCCTCTTCTCCAACATAGCAAAGTTTCATTGTAATGTGCATGATCATTTTCATCCCTTACTAGTATGCTGTTAGTGCATATAGTACATGCTTATAGGATCATGCATAACATATGAATTTTTATAATTCATAGCCTACCACTATTGCTTGAATGGTTAATTGAATCTAATGGTAGTGTATGAGTTTGTTCATGAGCTAGTAAACCCAAGTATTTGATTTATTTTGGATTGCCAACAAGTGACAAATACAATATTGGCAAGATAACCCTTACAAGAGGTGTGAAGAAGCTTGTCATTGGTTCAAACCGAACTTGGAAACTTAGGCAAATCAATTTAGATAAAGTCAAGAATAGAAGCTCATGATAGTGACAAGAATACAAGAATAAGACAACAATGCAAATAGATATCTAGTTTGGTTATTCTTACAAGTGATATCATACAAGTGGTACTTATAAAGATAGCAAATGTTCAAGAAATGGTTTTTATTGACAAATCCAACAGTGGTTCCATGCTAGTAAATTCTTCCAAGTGGTATCACATTTCTACATGTGGTATCAATCATACAAGATGGTGGTTCCACAAGTGATCCTCAACTTTAAGTGATCATCAAGTGAAGCAAGTTCCCTCACATACAAGAGTTCAAGTTTATCAATTGGATGACCCATGCTATGACATAGGGGGAGGTGCCCCACTGATTGGTATCAAGGTCAAAGATCCTACATGGGTGATCTCAAGGGCTATGGTGGTGTCATTCCAACATATGGTAGTGTCCATAAAAAATGAAGATTCAAGTGTCAGCCATCTACCCCAATGCAACCCTTTGTATCAAGAGATGCACACCTTTTATGGAAATTGATGACAAAGGGGGAGAGATTAAGACAAAGATATTACAATTGGGGATTTGGACATGGAAGATGGACATGGAAGATGGACAAAGAGGGAGCAACATTGAAGAATGGAGAAGGATCAAAATTCTTGGACAAGAGAAGCACACAAATAGGGGGAGCAAGCTCATGAACTTTGATTGGTTGCATTTGATATGTGCATATTCATGTGCTTGCTTGCATTGCACAAGTTTTTAAATTTGATATGCATGCTTGTGTTGTATTCTAGTTATAGAACTTGAATGATAATATGATAACTAGCATGCATAGGATGGTAGCTAGACTTGTGTTTTTCAAGCAAAACTAGAACCTAGCTTATAATGTTGATCTCACGGGGTTTCTAATGTTTTTATTGTCTAGCTACTCATGATGCTAAGGATGGTGTTAAAAGTGCAACTCCGATTGGTATCATGCTTCAAAGGTTATTCTATACACCTTAGCATCACTTAGTAGTGGTAACCCTCCCACAAATTTCATATTTATGCATGTGTGCAAACTTGAAACCAAACCATTTGAGCACACATGCAGGGGGAGTTATCACTACCAAGCCGGATTTTATGGCGCTTATCCAAATCTTGACACAGAGCTTAAATATTGGATAAGTAGCATAAAATCAAAATCAAGTTAGCAATTTACACTTGTGTGAAGTGCTAGCTTGAAATGAGCTTAATTTCTATATCTTTGTAGAGTTGTCATCAATTACCAAAAAGGAGGAGATTGAAAGGTCCTTGTTTTGTTTTGGTAATTGAGTGACAACCAAGGTGGACTAATGTGTGGTTAAGTGCAATACACAGGAGATTAGTCCATAGGTGAACATGTGATGATGGAGCTCATTGCATATGAGACATGACATTGAGTCATGTGACTAAGGTGAAGAAGATCAAGACAAGACTTGGCTCGACGGACCGGTTGTAAGTGTAAAGGGCAAGTTGAGTGATGACTTGGCACCGATGGACCGAAGCAACGATGAAGAGCAAGTGAAGTCAAGATCGCTGAACCAATACGGTCACGTGATGATATGAAGTGGATCATATCATTTGTGATCATGTTGGTGCATGTGTTGCACCGACATTGGAGGAGGTGGAATACAATACACAAGGCAAATGTATAACCATATGGTATTTCATTTCACCGGTCATAGGTGTGTAGAGAAGTTTATGACCGGGTTTAGGATAGATGGCCATACTATCAAGAGGGGCAAACTTGTTTGCATATCGGTTATCTAGTGCCACTCGAGTGATCTAACTTTGCACCGTTGCTAGGATCGAGTGGCGTGGTGAATTGAGTGACTAATCCTTTGGAAAACATTTATGAAAAGCTAACACACAAGCACAAGATGGTGATCACTTGGTGGTGTTGGCACATTTGCAAAGGAGAATTTGTTAGTGTTGAAACGGATCAAGTTGGAGAGGAAAAAGAGAAGAAAATGACTAGTTATGGTTGTCCGGGGGTCAGAACTTGCAACCTAACTTGTAGCCAACTTGCAGCCATTGTAGAGGGTGGCACCGCCCTTTCCTGTGTGCACCGGACAGGGCACCGCCACCCTAGGGCGGTGCCAGGGGCTACAGCGACACCCTTTTATATTTCGAGCATAACTCTTAGCTCAGAACTCCGATTTCAATGATCTAGGACTTTTTGGAAAGCTAACGAGTAGCTCTACAAGCTTGAAGGGGGTGGAAATCAAGTTTGAGCTGAATAGGGCACCGCCATGGTCACCGTACTGTCCGGTGCCTGGCACCGCCATATTTTTCCAGAGAGGGGCGAAAACTCGTTTTGGGTGCCACGGGGGCACCGCCACCCCTTGTCCAGTGCCCACTTGTACAATGGCTAGTTTGAAATATCCATTGCAATTCGACCGTTGGGCACCACCACCCTATGTCCGGTGCCCACACGTTGCTATCCGGTGATCGCGCAGAAATGTACTACTTGGCTCCAACGGCTCTATTTGGCTTGGGGCTATAAATAGAGGTGGAGCTCGGACTTGGCTAAGGTTGAGCACCTTGGGGACGTATTGCCCTTGTGTGTGCTTGGTTTGAGAAGCCTCTAACTCACTTGGGCTTGCGAGAAGTGCGAATCCTTTGCGAGTGAGTGATTCTTGTGCGATTGCACCGTGAGGTTGCATCGAGTGGCACTAGGTAATCCAGTTGCAAGCCGGTGGTGCTTGTTACTCTTGGAGATTGCCACCTCCTAGATGGCTTGGTGGCTTGTGACTCCATTGAAGCACGCGAGAAGATTGTGCAGTGCTCCGGAGGAGGATTTATGAGGGGGATTGTGCTCACCCCATGGGGATCGCGAAGAGCAACTCTAGTTGAGTGTGTCATTGAGCTACCCTCACTTGTGGGTGGGTTCTTGCGGTGCCCGACATGCGGGCTTGGCGGGTGATGCCCGACGTCCTAGATTCTTCTAGAGTCTTCCCACGTAGATACCATGATAGGATTCTATGTTTTCCTTTGACGATTAGGTCCTACTTGGCGGTTTTCTGATTAAATCCTGCTAGAAACACAGATTCACTAAAACTCATGGAATTTGTCAGTTTAAACTCATAAGTATACATTGGTGATTCATTTATGCCCTTATACATGTTTAATTTATGGTTAAATATGTATGATAACTACCATCAACACCGGCGTAATTAATTTTAGAAAGGACTATTCACCCCCCCTCTAGTCCGCCATCTTGACCCTACACTGTGCCCGTGCTAGGCCATTGGATCCATGGTCTGCACCTAGCACACAGGGAGGGAAATTAAAGGTTGAACACACCACCCGATCGGTTCATCCATGGATCGATTCAACACAAGAAGAGGGCAGATTAACAGACCCACAGGTGAAAGTCTCAGTTTGGCCTCGGTAATTGAGTGACAACCTTAGGTAGACTAATGTGTTTCATGTGACATGAACATGTACTTAGTCCATATGTACACTAGGTTGAGCAAGGCATAGAGCCATTATCGAGAGGTGGCTTTGACATGTGATGATAGTGCTCAACTATTGAAGACAAAGGAGCTCATTGAATATGAGACATGACATAGTGTCACTGGCTAGGTGGAGGAGATCAAGAGGTGAGGCTTGGCTACGAAGGACTAGGTTGCAAAGTGTGAAGGACAAGCTAGAGGCTTGGGTGTGATGGACCGTCGAGGCGGTGAAACGCAAGTAGAGGGCTTGGCGGTGGACCAAGGCAACAATGAAGAGCAAGCTAGGCTGCTTTCAATGAAGCAATAAGGCCATATAAAGCTATGAAGTGGATCATATCATTCATGGAAGACCAATCCAAATGTTGATTTGTGTTGGTGATCAAGTGACTTGATGGAGAATGATTGAGGAGCTTCATGCTATGGGCAATGATTAAAAGTTGCTTGGTTGGCTACACTATGGATGATCATTGTTGATCATTTGGTGAACATGGAGGTTGGATGCTTGTGTGGCATCACTGACATGGGGACGATGAAACAAAATGCACAAGGCAAAAGTGTCTTTGTGGGACATTTCATTTCACTCACCGATCAAAAGTTTAGTAGAAAAGAGCTTGACCGAGTTTAGGATAGATAGCTATATTCTATATCAAGAGGGGCATTCTTGTGAGCTAAACGGTTATATCTAGTGGCACTAGGTGAGATCTAACTCAAGTTGCATTTAGATCGACTGGCGTGGAAATGTGCAAGTGAAAACCCTTTGAAAATGCTACTCAGTGCTAAAAAAGTTGTTTTCTCATTGGACAACATTTTGGAGTTTGCCACTTTGAAAAACAATTTGAAACAAAGCTCGATGGGGGTTTTCTATTGCCACAGGATAAGTCTGCTGCATAGGCACCTAAGCTTAGGCTCTGTGTGAAAAAATGTGTGCATGGTGCTGACTTAGGGTTGTTGAGGAAGCAGCACCCGGAAATCTCCGGTGCATCTAGAGGGTGGCACCAAAGAGAAGCGGCAATTGGGCCCGCGTTGGAGATTTGAAGTGGGTCACCGGAGTTCCCGGTGCTGGGCACCAGACCTTTCTAGTGCCGGCTAGAACTCTCAAGTGGTCCAAGTAAAAAGTTTCTTGGGCCACCGGATTTGTCTGGTGGGGCCCAAGATTATGCACCAGAGATTGCGGCCTAGGGGAGGGTGACCAAAGAGCGTAGGTATTCACTAGAATTGTCTGGTGTGAACCAGAGATAGGGCACCAGAGAAACAGTAACTCCAACTACTATTTGACTATTCGAAAAGAGTCATTGGATGTCACATCTACATCAAAACTCTTTTCTCCGGTGGTTAACCGGAATTCCTAGTGGTGTCGAAAAATGAAAGGTGTGGAAATTTGTAACAGCTTGTTTTGGCTTGTGGGCTATATATAGTGCAGTGGGAGTGGTCAGTTGGTTTGTGGCTGCTGGTGCCCATGCAAGGATGTATCCCCCATCTATTAGAGCCAAAGAGAATCCCTCCACGCACTTGCATAGTTGAGATTGTGAATTGGTGTGAGATTGTAGGGATCTAGTGCTTGTGCTTGAGAGAGATAGCATGTAGTGGCACTAGGGGTAGGTTAGCAAGCTTGAGGGTTTGTTACTCTTGGAGGTCATCTCCAAGAATGGCACTAATACTCGCAGCATAGTACACACCCTGGGGATGAGGCCCATACCCAGCCTGGTATGCCCCTCTTGCCCTTTCGTAAACTGCTACAAACTAGAAAGAGCAAGGTACTAGACTAAGACCAGAGCTATGTGGTCCTCATGGTTGTACTGTAAGTCCTAGGTTGTCACTTAAAGATGAGTCCTTATAGAGAGAAACTAGAGCACCATAAGAAAAGGCCCAATGTTCTCGCCCCCTTGGTTCCATGTTGCTAAAAAGTATTTTTTAATACCATGTTGCATATATCTTTAATTGTATTCTTTAATCTATGTTAGTTGGAGCAAACTGAGCATACTACCCACATGCAAAACCCATAGGTAAATTAAGGACAGGATAATCAATATCAAGGTAATTAGACTTCAAGCGGTTCATTAACATATGCATATGAATTGAGATTGCATTAAGGTGAATAGGTAACAAGGAGCCTCATATTATACTTGCCTTAGTTCAAAGTATCGTTGCCGGTCTTGATCCTCAAAGGTTTCTTCAAATCACCCACGTAAAACTCACTGTCTAATCGAGATCAAGCAGCACCACACAAACATCCATACATACATGCATAGCAAACATAGGCTATAGATTAGAACAGTACATCAATCAGCATAACATCAAGATGAAAAGTTTATAAAACGAATCTATGTCTTGCTACGATCACACAGACACGAAGATCACAAAAATCAGAGCTAAAATGAAGAAGTTATGAATTAAACAAGATTTCCTTTAGTAAAATAATAGATTAAATCTAACCTTGAATTTTAAAAGTTGAAAACATGCTTAATAGTAGTATAAACATGTAGATTACTCAATTACGAACCTAACGCGACTTGAACGGATCAAATCAGAGTTAAAACGGAGATTTTAAGCCTAAAACAAAGTTAGTGGCAAAACTGTAAATAGGTGAAAACATATTTTTGAAGTCAACCGAACAAAGTATGCTTTTAAAAGAAGAAGGCGTAATCTGTCAAATACGCAATGGACCACGGGTTCGATAATAGAAAACGTAGGGGCTCTTTAGCAAAAATATCGGCGAACCGGTTTGTTTTAATTTGAGCCCTAGATCGAGATTTGGACGGCTGCGGTGACTTGGGTAATACCGCCGGCCAAAACAGTCAACGGCGGGGAGCAATCCCCATGGCTAGCGGTGAGCACCTCACTAGCACGCACAGCTAGGGCCCTAGAGACCACGAAACAACTCGAAAAGAGCACAGGGAGAAGGAGGGAGTGTTTGTGAGCTCACCGAGAGCGGTCTCGACGACGAGGGATGGATGAGGACGGCGCGGGGCTTGGTTCAGCGGACAGCCATGTCCTGCAAGGCAATAGCAATGGTGAGCGTTTGATAGAGGGCAGGGGAAACCAAGGAAAGAATTTCTTCAGCTTCGTCACCCTCGTACCAAACGCGGCGAAGGGATGGGAATAGAGGGGAAGCTCCAAATGGCGTTCGCGGTGGCGGCGGGTGTCGTCGAGCTCAGTGAGATCTATCGTGTGTAGGACGGTGAGGCTAGGGCTCGAACGGCACTGCACTAGGGTTGAGGGAGGGCGGCGGCACCTGGGCTTGCTTTATAGGGGTCCATACGTGGCGCGCACGCCAAGGCCAGGGATGCGGCGGCGACGGGGATTGTGCCACAGCCGAGTCTAGCTTGCACACAGGAGGAAGAAGATGACTCTGACATGTGGGCCCGAGGCGTCAGCGAGAGAAGGAATGGGGCCGGATAGTCAGACAAATAGAGAGGGAGATGAGAGCGCCCATGTGGGCCTCGGCTCGCTATTGGGCTTTGGCCTTGTCAAGTCGAGGTGAGCTGTGGGAGAGGAAGTGAGTGGGAGCGGAGAGGAACGCTTGGGCCGGCTCGGAAGAAGGCCCATGCAGTAAAGTGAGGGGAGAGGAGAAGGAGCAGACCGAGCAGGCAGGCTGCTGGGCTAAAAGGGGAAGAGGGAAGAGATAGGGTTTTTTTTTCTTTTTTTCCTTTTCTATTTTGTTTTCAAAACCAAATTCAATTATGAACCAAATGCAATTCAAATAGAATTTCAATTATACTTTTCAATTCAAATAAAAGTGAGCAAATTTTAGTAAGTTTTCAAAAATAAAATTTTCAACTTTTTAAATTCTTTTATTTTCTAATTTTCTTTTCTTTTCTTTTTTTTATTTCAAAGCCACTTTGAAATTTATTTCCAAGAATTTGAATTCATTTTGAATTTTGGATTCAACCACTCAGTACAAAATTCCAAATGCAGAAGCATGTATGCTCAAACATGTTGCTACCTTATGATGAATTTTAATTTTAATGAAAATTTTTATTTTCCTATATTTCATGAGCACATCAAATACCAAAATAATCATTTTAATCCTATTTTTCAAAAGTGAAAAATTTTAGGTTGTTACAATCCTACCCCCTTAAAATGAATCTCGTCCTTGAGATTCGGAAGTTGTCGCCTCAAAGAGTTGTGGATACTCTGCCTTTAGATCCTCTTCTCTTTCCCAAGTAGCCTCCCCCTCTGAGTATCGATTCCATTGAACCTTGCACATCCTGATCACCTTACTCCGAGTAACTCTCTCAGCTGTTTCCAAGATCTTGATGGGATACTCTTTGTAGGTAAGATTCTCTTTCACATTGAGCTCCTCCAAAGCTATTTGTTCCTCCAGCACACGCAAGCACTTCTTTAATTGAGACACATGGAATACATCATGTACCCTAGACAAGCTCTCTGGCAATTTCAACTGATAAGCCACTTCTCCTTTTCTTTCTAGAACCTTAAACGAACCAATGTAGCGAGGTGCTAGCTTGCCCTTCACGTTAAACCGTTGTATGCCCTTCACGGGTGACACTTTGAGATAGACATAATCTCTAGGTACAAATACCAACTCTCTTCTTCGCGTGTCAACATAACTCTTCTGCCTTGACTATGCCACTCTTTAGTTTTCTCTGATAGTCTGCACTTGCCTTTCAGCATCCTTAAGGATCTCAGGTCCAAACACTTGACTTTCTCCTATCTGATTCTAGAACAATGGAGTTTTGCATTTTCTACCATATAGTGCCTCGAATGGTGCCATCTTGAGACTCTTCTGGTAACTATTGTTGTAGAAGAACTCAGAGTAACACAAACTCTTATCCCAACTCATGCCATACTGCAAAGCATAAGCTCTCAACATATCCTCTAAGATCTGATTGGTTCTATCTATTTGTCCATCAGTTTGTGGATGATAAGCCAAGCTGAAGTTCAACTTAGTGTCCATAGACTCATGCAATTTCTTCCAAAAGTGTGATGTAAACTGAGTACCTCTATCCGACACAATCTTCATAGGAACTCCATGCAAACATACTATTTGTTGCATGTATAATTTTGCCAACTTTGCACCCGTATATGTAGTCTTGACCGGTATGAAGTGAGCAACTTTAGTCAACCAATCTACTATTATCCAAATTGAGTCATGACCACTTTGAGTGTGTGGTAATCCAACAATGAAATCCATACCAACTTCTTCCCACTTCCACTCAGGTATCTTCATAGGTTGAAGTAAATCCGCTGGTCTTTGATGTTCTGCCTTAACTCGTAGGCATGTGTCACATACTGCTACATACTCGGCCACATCTCTTTTCAAACCATACCACTAGTACTTCTCCCTCAGATCTAGGTACATCTTAGTGCTACCTGGATGGATAGAGTATGTTGAGTCATGAGCTTCTCTTAGAATCATCTCTCGAATGGACTTTATCTCTAGCACACATATTCTCTTTCTAAACCACACTGTTCCTTGATCATCCAATCGAAAACCCGGTGCTTTGCTAATTGTGATAAGTTCTGCGATCTCCTTGATTTTCTCATCTTCCAACTGACCCTTGCGGATCTCTTGTTCAAGTGTAGGTTCCACTTCTAATTCCATCGCATTAGCAACTGTTCCCAAATTAAGATGCTCGAATTTAGCACATAACTCCTTAACTAACTGTGTCACTAGAGCTGCATTAACATAGCTCCTTCGTCTCAGAGCATCAGCTACAACATTTGCCTTGCCAGGGTGATAGTGTACCTCAAGATCATAGTCCTTGATTAGCTCTAACCAACGTCATTGCCTTAGGTTCAACTCTGACTGAGTGAAGATATACTTCAAACTCTTGTGGTCTGTATAGATGTCACACTTATACCCAACAAGATAATGTCTCCAAATCTTCAATACATGAACCATAGCTGCTAACTCCAAATCATGAGTCAGATAATTTAGTTCATGCTTCCTTAGTTGCCTAGATGCATAAGCCACTACTCATCCTTCTTGCATAAGAACACAACCCAAACCAAGTCGAGATGCATCACAGTAGATGTAAAAACTCTTGTTTAGATCTGGTAGTACCAGCACCGGAGCTGTAGTCAACCTTTTCTTCAACTCTTCAAAACTAGCTTGGCATTGCTCAGTCCATATAAACTTAGCATTCTTCTCAAGTAGAGATGTCATAGGCTTGGCAATCTTAGAAAAACCTTCAATGAACCTCCGATAATATCCGGCCATTCCTAGGAAACTCCGGACTTCACTTACATCCTGAGGCGGATTCCAACTCAACACATCACTAACCTTCTTGGGATCCATAGCTACTCCACCATTAGAGATAACATGCCCAACAAAAGAGACTTCCTTCAGCTAGAACTCGCACTTGCTTAGCTTAGCATACAGTTGATGTTCTCTAAGTTTCTGCAGGACTAATCTCAAATGTTCTTCATGTTCTACTTCTGTTTTGGAGAAGACTAGAATATCTTCAATGAAGACCACAAGAAACTTGTTGAGATATTCCATAAACACCTTATTCGTCATATACATGAAGTATGCAGGGGCATTAGTCAATCCAAAAGACATAATCGTGTACTCATATAATCCATACCGAGTGGTAAAGGCAGTCTTGGGAATGTCCGATGAACGAATCCTTAACTGATGATAACTAGAGCCAAGATCAATCTTGGAGAACACACAAGCAGCTCGTAATTGATCAAACTGATCATCAATTCTAGGCAAAGGATACTTGTTCTTGATGGTTACCTCATTGAGAGAGCGATAATCCACACATATCCTCTGTGTACCATCTTTCTTATCAACAAATATAACTGGGGCTCCTCATGGTGAAGAACTAGGATGTATGAAACCTTTATCCTATAGCTCCTTTAACTATTTCTTAAGTTCTTCTAGCTCATGGACTCCCATCCGATATGGTCTCTTAGCTATAGGTGCAGTTCTAGGCAAAAGCTCAATAATAAACTCAATATCATGATCTGGCGGCATACCTGGCAAATCATTAGGAAAAACATCTAGAAACTCATTAACAACCTTAGTCTTATCCATGGTTGCACCATTCATCTGATTAACACTGCACACCTCTCTTGTTTTTGTAGTGGCCTTGCATATAACTTCTTCTCCTGACTTGGATGTCAAGTGTACCGTACCATTCTCACATTGGATAATAGCCTTTCGTGGATTTAGCCAATCCATTCCAAGAATTATATCTATGCTTGAAGACTTCAGCACAATCAGATTTGCCAAAAATTCTACCCCCTTATTCCAACTCTTACACTGGGGCACATTAGAGTAGCTTGCATATCCCCACAAGGTGAGTCCACTAACATCTGTTTCTTCATAGGACACTTTGGTATATTGTGCTCCTTAACAAAACGATGTGCAATGAAGGAATGTGAAGCTCCAGAATCAAACAAAACTAATGCAGGGCTAGGAGTTGACTAGACACGTGCCAAACACAACATCTAGGGCTTCTTGTGCAGATTCTATCGTCACATAATTGACTCTACCTTGCACATGAGTTTGTTGTTTATGGTTTTCGTTGTGGGATTGTTGCTTGTTCGGCTTCTTTGGACACTAACTCACATAATGACCGGGCTCACCAAAGCGGTAGCACTTCTTGCCTGAAGAGGGGGTGTTGGGCACACTATCCTTCATTAGGGAGTTGATGAGTGGTTCTTGGGGTGGACTCTGGTTCACATACTGTTGCTTTTGCTGGTATTGAGGGAGTTGTTGAGGGGGATCAAAATCCCACTGACTAGTTGGTTCCTGGTACCTCTGCTAAAATTCTTGCTGGGGAGTGTAGCGGGGGCATGTGTTGCTACCTACAGATTGGCTTTAAATTCTCCCTTTCTTCTCTTCCATCTCTCGACGCTTGTTCTCAATCAAAATGGCCCTATTCACCAAAGTTTGGAAGTCAGGATACACAACAGTCATCAGCTGAGTTGAAGTCCATCATTCAATCCTTTCAAGAAGCGTTTTTGTTTCTTGGCATCATTAACCACCTCTCCTGGAGCATAACGTGATAGCTGAGTGAATTTGTTACGATATTCACACACTGTCATGGAGCCTTGCTTCAAATTGAGGAACTCTTCCTTCTTGATCTCCACCAAAGCTTCTGGAACATGATAAGATCTAAAGGCAGTCTTGAAATCTTCCCAACAAATCTGATTTACATCTTTCTCAATCTGAAATAATTCCCACCAGTCTAAAGCTGCTCCTTGAAGTTGACCGGAAGCATAAAGCACTTTCTGATGGTCATTACACTGAGCTATGTTAAGTTGCCGCTCCATAGCTCCAAGCCAATCATCAGCTTCCAGTGGGTCGCTTGCATGAGAGAATGTCGGTGGATGTCCCTTCATAAATTCACCACGCTTGTCCCTTGGTGGTGCTTGATGTGGGTTGATGCATACATTCTGAACATAGGTCTGTAACAATTGAGTCTGTGTCATCATAGATTGCTCTATAGTTGGAGGATTTGGTGGTGGTGGATTAGCATTGGGGGCATTCCTTCTGGCCTCATGTGAAGCACTTCTCTTGGTAGAAACCATCTGTTTGCAACATTTAGCTCAATTGTTGGTTGTAATCCGATCCAAAAGTAGTTCACATGATAAAACAATCAATCTAAAATTTTCTGGACGAGAACTACTAGTAGCATCTCAAGTTCCATAAATCATATGAAGACAGGCCTTATATGGCTGGAAAGCTTATGAAATTCCCTACAACTTTTGTATAGACCACCTTGCCAGATTCTGAGGTTAAGTTACTCAGAAATAGGGCACAACTGAAACTGTTCAGACTCCCAGACAGTGTAGAAACTTCAACTTTTAGAGGTCATAACTCCCAATCCATAATAGATATGAAGGCGATTCCAGTGGCATATGAAAGATACAGAAGTCTACTTTCATCCATAAAACTTTTATGACTTTTGGGCATCTACCTTTGGAGATATAACCCGATGAACACTGACTACACAGAAAACAGCACGCGTAGAGACCAGAAAACCCAACCTAACTATCTAATCATTGGTCCTTATGCCTTATCATGTAAACTAAATGAAATTGTGAGCATAACCCACAAAATCATTGCAATCACCACAAAGATCCAAATCAAACATGAACATCAAGACAACCATTCAAACATTAAAGGTTCACATTTCAAGCACTAGGACTCAGTGACTCTACTTACGTTACTAGCGTTCTTGTTGTATCAAGGGCTCAAAACTCTGCAACTTCACCTTCATTTTGCGCAAGAATGTGGTAAGTGATATCTCTAAAAGCAAGGGGTGAAAATAGGGACAAAATTTATAGCAATAAGGAGGAGATGAACAGCAAAGACAAGAATATAGTATAGGAGAAAATAGCAAGGTTTATAGACCAAGGATTTCATAACAAATTCTGAACCTTAAAACGACTATTTTCTAACTAGGCTTATTTCCTACAGTCGACATAGCTCTGATACCACTTTGTAGCACTTGGTTTTAAGGATAAAACCAGATACACACCATATGTGTGCCTAGGAATTCAAATCACACATATAGTTACAAATGAATGGGGTAATATCAAAGACAATGCCTTTATTATATAGCGCATAAATGTTTGTTACAAAAGACATAGTCTTACTTTATAGTGTATACTATAACTCTAATCTTCTGGCGAAGCCTCCAACACCACAGGAATCATCACTGGTTGATCACAAGCCTAACACCTCTTGGAAAACTCCAGTGAAGAACATCCATCTGGTACCCATCCAGGATTTTGCCAAAGTATTGAAATAGAACAAGCGTAAGCTTTTACCGCTTAGCAGGCATAACATGAGGGGATGCAGGCTCAAAAGGCTTGACACGGCTGAACTACGGTAAACACTTTTAGTTGGTCATATTTTAGTATTAATCATAAGTTGTTAAGTTATGCTTAGCCTCCCAAATATGAATAATTAAAGATATCAGCAATTTTAATCATAACCCAAACCATCCAAGTAACCAACTATTCAGCAAGGATCCAAGCCGCTCGTGTCTATGAGCACACTGATATACCAGTTTTACACTGCAGAGGTTGTACACTTTCACTATGAGTCATGTTACCCATATGCCCGGGTTAATTACTTCCAAAACACTTCCAAGGTGAGCGGGCAGGGTACACTATGAAGCTTTTCCCCAGTCATTCTAGTAAGGAGCAACCGCTAAGGATTCCATCTCCCAAGTGTTATAGAGTCATCTCCAAGAATGGCACTAATACTCGCAGCATAGTACACACCCTAGGGATGAGGCCCATACCTAGCCTGGTATGCCCCTCTTGCCCTTTCAGTAAACTGCTACAAACTAGAAAGAGCAAGGTACTGGACTAAGACTAGAGCCATGTGGTCCTCATGGTTGTACTATAAGTCCTGGGTTATCACTTAAAGATTGAGTCCTTATGGAGAGAAACTAGAGCACCATAAGAAAAGGCCTAATGTTCTAGCCCCCTTAGTTCCATATTGCTAAAAAGTATCTTTTAATACCATGTTGCATATATCTTTAATTGTATTCTTTAATCAATATTAGTTGGAGCAAACTGAGCATACTACCCACATGCAAAACCCATAGGTAAATCAAGGACAGGATAATCAATATCAAGGTAATTAGACTCCAAGCGGTTCATTAACATATGCATATGAATTGAGATTGCATTAAGGTGAATAGGTAACAAGGAGCCTCATATTATACTTGCCTTAGTTTAAAGTATCGTTGCTGGTCTTGATCTTCAAGAGTTGCTTCAAATCACCCACATAAAACTCACTTCTAATCGAGATCAAGCAGCACCACACAGACATCCATACATACATGCATAGCAAACATAGGCTATAGATTAGAATAGTACATCAATCAGCATAAAATTAAGATGAAAAGTTTGTAAAACGAATCTACGTCTTGCTATGATCACACAGACACGAAGATCACAAAAATCAGAGCTAAAACGAAGAAGTTATGAATTAAAGAAGATTTCCTTTAGTAAAATAATATATTACATCTAACATCCAATTTTAAAAGTTGAAGACATGCTTAAGAGTAGTATGAACATGTAGATTACTCAATTACGAACCTAACACAACTTGAACGGATCAAATCGGAGTTAAAATGGAGATTTTATGGCTAAAACAAAGTTAGTGGCAAAACTGTAAATAGGTGAAACGTATTTTTGAAGTCAACCGAACAAAGTACACTTTTAAAAGAAGAAGGCATAATCTGTCAAATACGCAATGGATCACAGGTTCGATAATAGAAAATGTAGGGGCTCTTTAGCAAAAATACCAGCGAACCAGTATGTTTTATTATGAGCCCTAGATTGAGATTTGGACGATTGCGGTGACTTGGGTAATACCGCCGGCCGAAACAGTCATCGGCGGGGAGCAATCCCCATGGCCGGCAGTGAGCACCTCACCGGCGCGCATAGCTAGGGCCCTAGAGATCACGAAACAGCTTGAAAAGAGCACCGGGAGAAGGAGGGAGTGTTTGCGAGCTCACCGCGAGCGGTCTCGACGATGGGGGATGGATGAGGACGACGTGGGGCTTGGTTCGGCGGACGGCCACATCTTGAAAGGCAACAGTGACGGTGAGCGTTCGACAGAGGGCATGGGAAACCAAGGAAAGAGCTTCTTCATCTTCGTCACCCTCGTACCGAACACAGCAGAGGGATGGGAACGGAGGGGAAGCACCAAACGGTGTTCGTGGCGGCGGTGGGTGTCGTCGAGCTCGGTGAGATCCGTCGTGTGTAGGACGGTGAGGCTAGGGCTTGAGCGGCGCTGCACTAGGGTTGAGGGAGGGCGACGACACCTGGGCTTGCTTTATAGGGGTCCAGACGTGGCGCGCACGCCAAGGCCAGGGGTGCGGCGGCGATGGGGATTGTGCCATAGCCGAGTCCAGCTTGCACACGGGAGGAAGAAGATGACTCTAACATGCGGCCCTGACGCATCAGTGAGAGAAGGAACAGGGCCAGATTGTCATACAAATAGAGAGGGAGAGGAGAGCGCCCACGTGGGCCTCGGCTCGCTATTGGGCTTCGGCCTTGTCAAGTTGAGGTGAGCTGCGGGAGAGGAAGTGAGTGGGAGTGGAGAGGAACGCTTGGGCTGGCTCGGAAGCTGGCCCACGCGGTAGAGTGAGGGGAGAGGAGAAGGAGCAGACTGAGCAGGCCGGCTGCCGGGCCGAAAGGGGGAGAGGGAAGAGATAGGGTTTTTTTTTTCTTTTTTTCCTTTTCTATTTTGTTTTCAAAATCAAATTCAATTATGAACCAAATGCAATTCAAATAGAATTTCAATTATACTTTTCAATTCAAATAAAAGTGAGCAAATTTTAGTAAGTTTTCAAAAGTAAATTTTACAACTTTTAAAATTCTTTTATTTTCTAATTTTCTTTTCTTTTCTTTTACTTCAAAGCCACTTTCAAATTTATTTCCAAGAATTTGAATTCATTTTGAATTTTGGATTCAACCACTCAGTACAAAATTCCAAATGCAGAAGCATGTATGCTCAAACATATTGCTACCTTATGATGAATTTTAATTTTAATGAAAATTTTTATTTTCCTATATTTCTTGAGCACATCAAATACCAAAATAATCATTTTAATCCTATTTTTCAAAAGTGAAAATTTTAGGGTGTTACAGGTGCATGTCATGTTAGGAAGAAGCGGGGTGTAGTCGAGGCTAGAACAAATAATTTAATTCCATGTTAGTTCAGTTAGATACGATTAAGTTTAGAAATGACTATTCACCCCCCCCCCTCTAGTCCGCCATCTTGACCCAACAGCCGGTTGTGGAGGCCGCCCTTCAGGGACTTGACTCAAAAGATAAGTCTAGGATAGAGATTGGAGAAAGAAGAGGATAAGACTATGTACGGACTTGACTCAAGAGTTAAGTGTATTGAATAAAAAATTCAGGTCAAGGAAATAGGAATCGTTGCCAACCGCTACTGATAATTACACATCACTGTCGGGTGGTTTTGAAATCTGCTAGTGATAGACTTTCACTGATGAATCAACAGTAATACCTCTATCACTGTCGGTTTTAGGGATTATTTGGCATGGCTCCAGCTACGATTCCGGTAGCAGCTTCTACGGAGGAGTTGTACCAAACACTTTAGGAGATAAGACATTTTATGGTGAATAGTAAAGGAGCCAGAGCTATTTTTGGTCTAGAGGAGGACCTACAATTTGTGGCTCCTCCTCAAGTGCTCCGACTCACTATTCTATTATAGAATTGGCAATCCCTATCGACCTATCACTATCGGAAAATTTAAGGACATTTTTTAGCATGGCTCCTCCCCAAGTGCTCCTATCCGGTAATTATGGGCCGACAGTGATTGTATTTTCTATAGTAGTGATTTGGGATAGGTTGATCGGCTGCACTAAAATTTTCACTAGTGGTAAGCTTGAGCTGACCGTTGTAGCGAACATGGCTCAGCTCATATGCCATGTACTTTGTCGTTTCAGGGATTGAAACGATAACATGATCACTATGACTAACATGTGTGCTTAGATATGAATCATATATTTATTTAGTTCCTAAAGATATAAGGGAATAAGTTATGCGAAGTTAGGAGAAGAGATCAAAGTAAACAAAGGAAACAACAACAATATAAGCATAGTACCACTAGCCTAGAACTGGCAATCACTCTGGCGGTTCATAACCGACTTTCACTACTAGATTTCAATATGGCAGTGGACAATCGGCAGTGTTGACCCTGGTGTTTTACATATGATTTTCACCCAAGAGTAATGCCCATTTTCAGAAAACAAAAAATATCGTTGCGCATGCCGCACCTGTGCATGTCGAGGTCGCTCGACTGTGCCCATGCCCGCCACGGTCACCCTAGCCGCCTAACTATGTCCGCACCTGCAAGGAGGAGGGAGATAAGGGGTGTTCGCAAAGAGGAGGGAGAGGTAAAGAAGGACCACGGGAGAGAGAGAGACCTCGATGGATGCATCCCCTTAGAGCCAGCTATTGCCACTCCTCCTCTCCTTGGAGCCGGTTGTCACCCATTCTTGAGATGCCACATCACCTCACTGCTGCTCCTCACTGCAGCGGTGTATTTGACCATGAGGGGCGAGCAGAGGGGGGAGGGGAGGGGCAGCAGTGTGGCAGAACCTCCTAAATTATAGGGCCCACATGCACCTGTCACTGTCCAACGACCTTTGACATCTATGCATACGTTCCCGGTAACTTAAGAAGACTGTCGAGTGTCCTCGGGGAACCCCGAATCATCCACGATTTCCGAGTAGGATCACATTACAGAGTCATTGCAGTATTACATAGTTTATTCAAATAGATACATCAGAGTAAAAACAACGGAAGTCTTACAATAATATAGTTTACAAACCATTTGTTTCAAACCATACAACTAAGTTTGATTAATAATACAAAACAAAGTAGTGGAGTGGCATTATAATATATATTACAAAACACACAATTAAAGCTGCCTTGCCCAAGGACCACACATCTACTTATCATCATCTCAATGAACAACAGTCATGCAGCACGATCCAAAACAGATCTGCTCATGAGCCTCACCTGCAACAAGGGTCAACGAACCCTGAGTACAAAAGTACTCAACAAGACTTAACCGAAATAAGAATTTAAAAGAACGTAGGAATGCAGGCTCATGGGATTCAAGGTATGGCTTTAGCAATAATCAGGGTTCCTTTGCGTAAAAGCACTTTAACAAAATTCTTTATATCAACATTTAAAACTTCATAAAGATCATATACAAAGCTGACACGATCCACAATGAGATCATGAAACTTCATAACCAACACCTTCATAGACCATCCTCAAGTTCTAGTTATTTATTACTACGATGATGAACAGTGAGTTGAGTCTCCATAACCGAGGAGCAACGACGATTCGAACCGATTAAAAACCAAGCTGGGAATTCCAGACCACACGACATATGCAGGTCCCCGACCTACATATACCAACCTACCCTTGGATCCTCTAAAACAAGAACAGGTCCGCGCCACCCGAGAATACAGTACTCCACCAATCCAGCCCATTGCCACGTGGGTACACGCTATTCCCGCCATCTCTCCACTCCCAGTGCGCGAGTAGCCATTCTCGTAATAGAATAGCCAAGTTAAGGCTTACCGGAGTATGTGGTTAGTACTACAAAGTCTCACCTCATGCAATTCAACAACAGACGGACCTTAATCGACACAGGCGAAAAGATCCCGCTCACAAGACCTCCATGTCTTGTGGCTCTCACACACCGAGTCCGTCCGGTCTAGATTTATTACTCCACATTCCCATATCACATGTTAACATAATTAACCATAGTTCCATTTGAAACTTGTAGGTGACAGGTAATCACCCTACCTTCATCGTTCTAAGCAAAACTAAGCATATACGAATTTAAAACTAGTAATATGGTAAATATGGAATAACAAGGTTGGTAATGTGCCAATTCGATTTTCACTTGACTCCTAATCACTTAATGCAGTAAAAAGAAGCAAAAGCGAAATCAATTTGTAAAATACAAGGTAGGGTTGTATGCATCCGGGGCTTGCCTTCATTGACGGAAAAGTCTGGGTCCGGAGTCGTTCCACCGATATCAATACCAACCTCCACAGACGGATCGACCTCCTCAACTACTTGATTAACTACCACGTGTTCACCTTCGCTCACTACACGTAGCAACAATGCCATGTTTAACATGATGCGGAATACGAAATATGATGCTCGATGATGGATGCAAAATTAACAACTTGAATACAACTTTCCTTCGCGGTACAGTTACAAGTTAAACTAACTAAACCATTTTCGCAACACTCACAACAATTGCCAAGGATCATCACCAACTAATGACCCAAGGACATCACTTAATCAAAAACTCAAACAAAACCTAAATCACTAAAGGTTACTATCTGCTTTTATGAATTAATTAATTAATTAATAATTATGAAATAAATCAACTTGTTCCAATTGAGCTCAAAATTTTTGTAAATGTTCATCTCATGAAAACTAAGTGGCAAAACAATTTTCATAATTTTTGGATACATAAATAAGCCTAGAAAAATTCTGGAAACTCATTTATTAATTAATTGAGCAATTTTTATCACTTTCAAAAAGTACTAAAAATCAACATTTCATATTTTTCCTAAATAATACACATCACAGAGAAGTCACACAAAAATTTTCAGAATTTTTGGAGCTCTAAATAAATCTACACAAAAATAACAAAAACAGATACTATTCATTCAATTCTGAAAATAGAAAAATTCAATTTGAACGTTGTGCCACTGACATCGGGTCCCACCTGTCATCCCTAACCTCGCGCGTTTGACCACGACGGCGACAGCGCTGACCGACGTAAACTCGTCGATGGTGAGTCCAACGGCGATGGCCAAAGTACCAAAACGATCACCAAGACTAGGCGCATCGATTGACGTTCCTATCAGTACTGATTACGGCCCTATACTAGCTCGACGTAGGCCATGGCGGACGCGGTGGCACAGCAGCGCTACGCCGGCGACGTGAAACCAGTAGAGCTCAAACAAAGGATCCAGGAAGCACCAGTAGCTCACCCCGAACGCGTTGAAGCAAGGAGCGAGGTCGGAGAAGCAACGGAGAGGCGTGACGATGACCACGGTGATCACGGCGGAGCAAAGATCGTCGGTGAGGAAGAACCGGCGACTGTAGTGATCAAAACGAGCAAGCAACACAGGATTAAGCACCACAGCATCGAGACGAAGCCGTAAGTACACCGATCAAGGCCAACGGCTCACCGGAGTAGGCTGGCCGCGGTGAAACGGAATCTCGGGTGAGGTTGCTGGCCGCGAGGAAGAAAGCGACGAACGGCGAACTCACGGCGAAATCAATCGACCAGAGCTAGCTGGCTGGGTGCGCAAGGAGTAGGCGAATCTATCTAGTGCTATGCCGCGACGGCGCAGGCGCTGGTTCGACGGCGAGGACTCAACGGAGCAGCGGCGGCGGTGACTGAAAAAACAGAGGAGAAGAGAAAGCGAAGAACGGCGACGGTGGCTGGCTTATAACGCGACCAAGGAAGCGCAAAGAAGCCACGCGGAAGCCTTCACCGCGCCAATGCGACGCCCAGACGGCCACACGCGCGACTGGAAGCAAACCGAAGCTCGCCGGCGGTGTAGCTTAAGCGGTGAACACTGTTCATTGAAATTACAGAATTGTCATTCGCCAAATTTCACAAATTACTCCCAAATTTTCATAACAACTCAAAAATCTCCAAAAACAAAAGTTGTTCAAAATCAAAAGTTCTACAACTTTGCTTTTGAAACCATACACAAATTCGGCCTACATTTTGAAATGAATTTTTAAATTCAAAGCGGGGATATTTAAGGAATTTCGCCTTTTTAAATAACTTCAAATTTTACTAAACAACTTGAAAAACTCCAAAAATAAACTTTGCACAACTCGACAAGCTCTACAACTTTGCTTTAAGACTTAACCCCAAAATGTGCTTCGATTTTGAAATGGATTTTCAGGGTCGGATTTAAATATTGAAAATCAGGGTTTTCGGAATTTCAAATCAATACAAAGATTTCAAACTTGATTCAAACAATACCAAGCAATACTTATAACATAAATGTAAACTTGTTTTAGTGAATGCATATCAAAGTTTACAATATGACCAATGCCTTGCAATGCATATGATGATATGTCCAGTTTTTAATACTTAAACACCCGGGGTGTTACAAGCAGGGGGAGGGGAGGGGAGGAGACGTCGAAGAGTAGAGGGAATAGAGAGGAAGCAATAAGTCTTGTCTACTGTCAAGTGGGAGGGAAGAGAGAGGGACGTGGAGGACAAAAATATCTGAGCCAGCCAGACTCCATCTCTGGACTTAAGCAGATTGGAGTGAAATTTCAGGTCCGTTACCTAGATCATTATGGATTGGTGTTAGAATCTAGCAGTAATATACTATAATTGTCAGCTTTTAACGCCATCCAGCTAAGATAATGAGCTATCACTGCTGATGCATCCATAACATCAATCATTTTTTAACGCCAGGGCTCCTGAAGACTACTTTCGAAACATCAAGACTAACTCGACTCGACTCTAGCTCCCAACTAAGCTATTCTACTTCTACATCTTGAGAGAGGAATGGAAGCTTGCTTCCCTTGTGGTTTTATCCCTGGAGAATGGCACCAATACCCCTATTTATAGTGTGAGGAAGTAGGGGTGTGAGACGATGGTACTGACATGGTGGTGGGGGCGCCCAACTGGCCGAACATTGAGATCTGCTGCCATCACATCCAACGCTTCACAGTGATCCTTTAAGGCTGTTGACAGTTGATCCAAGGCGGTTCACCCATGAATTATGTTTTCTTGCATGTATGATAGGCCCATGAATCCTTGGATGCAACCAGAGTTAAATCAACGAACCATATTACTTCTAAGTGTATTTCTTGACCTTGTCATTTGGATTGATGCTTGGTGAGGCCAAGCCTATTGCGGCCAAACTAGGTGTAGTTCGGCCGAACTGCCCTATGGGCCCATTTTGCTCCCTTTCCTTCCATTGCTCTGTGAAAAGCTCATATTCTCTAAATACATGTAGAACCACATTATTTCAAAACATAAACATGTGTGAATGTTGATTTAATCTTCACTTTACCGAGAAACTTGATGGTCGAATCTGTATCATAGTGACCATCAACATTCCTCTTGTCCTATTTCCAACTACAAGTAGCAACAATGGCAATGCTGATGCACTAGATATTGAAAATGAGCCTATGGTTAATTGAAGACCGGCCAAGGCAGCCAATAGGAAGGAAGAGTGAAAGATTGTGTCGAGGCGTTGAAAATTTGTACAAGGAAGCTTTGCATAATTTGTGGCAAAGAAGATAAAGGTAGATGCCATGAAAGAGAAGAAGAAGAAAGATGAGCGCTATGAGCGAGCATATGCATTACAACAAGTGAGGTTGGTAGCTAATGCAAGAAAGCTTGAGGTAGTGGAGAGCAGTAGAACTCATAAGATTCAGGAAGATGAGGAAATTATGTTATGGATATTGATGGCATGACTGAGCCACAACAACAAATATTACAAGATCCTACACAATGAGATCCTGACTCGTCATTTCTTTTTTTGTCCATGTCCGCTCCCACTATGGTTTAGAATGGTAGGATGACCAGTGCCAGTGCAAGATACAGAATAATTAATTAATTAATGAGGCCAATAGCATCGAGTGTAGGGATGAAAACGGATCGGATACGGACGGATATCACCGATATTACATTTGTTTTTATATTTCTGTCCGGATTCGGATTCGAATACGGATAGTGTCAACTATGTCGGATAGGATACGATTGCATATCGACATCATAAATATGCGATTTGGTTATTCGGATACGGATACGGTATCGGATGTTGGATATCCGGACTCGGATACGGACAGATCTCAACCCCTCTAAACGGATTCGGTTTCGAATACGATCGGAAAATATCCGCACCGTTTTCATCCCTAATCGAGTGGCACAAACGAACTTGGTTGTTGTAGCCTGGAGGCCCATACTAGAAAATAAATTGTCCAGTAGAGGGAGCCCGTTTGAATCTCGGCCCAATTCTTCGGTTCCACTAGATAATGCCCAGTTTGAACCCATAAATTGAAACAGATAAGATCCATTATGGCAGGAATCGTTTGAAGAGAAATCATTGAAGGAATGGTTTCTCAACCCATCCTATAATAGTCGGTCCTGGAACGAAAAATGTTTAGGGCTCCTTTGGATGACAGGGGGGCAAATGCGCGTGGATTTCAACACCAAAGGAGATTTTGACCCTGCACATGACATCCCCTCCCACTCCGGTGACGGTAACCCGCGGATGCCAAATTCCCCGCGGTGCAATCTGTGCACGGGAGCGAGAACATGGGCGTGGAAAGTCGTGCAGCTCCGGCGCAGAGCAGAGCAGCAGCAGGTAGGCGACGCCGGTGGCCACTCCGCTGGCGGCTTTGAGTGCAAGCGTGTAGACGGTCGCCCTGGCCCCGCATGAGCCACCACGCGCGGCCCACTGCGCTCTCCGCCGCGGACACGGCAACAGTGACGGCGCACAGACGACGGTGAGGTAGACGAGGAAGAGTGTGGCGAGGAGCGCGAGCAGCGCGTCGAGAAAGAGCAGCATGAGAGAGTAGTCCAGGAGGACGACCGCGAGGCGCGAGCACGGCCAGGGCCACGATGGCGGCGGCGCGGGCCAGCTCCAGGACGTACCCAAACGCGACGGTCAGCACGGCCCCAGACTTTGCCCTGGGCCGCGCCGAGCACGGTCATGGTGGCGCGTCGGTCTGCGGCGGAGAAGACGGTGGAGATCTTGATGGCGGATCCGGCCACAACGGCGGCGAGGAGGCAGCCGGTGGCGGCGAGAAGAAGTCGCTGGAGGTCGGACTGGAGGGCCTTGACGAGATCCCGGTACGCGGCGGTGGCCGGGTCGACGCGGCTGGTGGCGTCTGCGTCCAGCAAGCACAGCGGCGTCCAGCGGCTGCACGGACAGGGCGTTGCTGAGGAGCAGCGCCGCGGCGAGGGCGGCCGTGAGGACCAGGAGTGGGATGAGGAGCACGCCGTTACGGCCCGGGAGGACGGCGCCGTGCTTCAGAAACGTCAAGGAGCCATGGCCACGACGAGGCAGAGACGCTCGGAGATCCAGTCATCCAGCGAGCGCGAGGGAGAGAACAACGGGGAAAGAGAATCGCGAGTGCGGAGTAGTTTTTTCTGCGCCCCGGGGAATTGACGAGGACGGGCTTAAAGCCAACCTCCGTAAGGTTTTTTTTTTCCGTTTCTATTTCTCCTTCCGGTATGTCTTAATCCCGAAGCTGCCAAATCAACGCTTTTGTTCTCGAATAATGCATTGCTATGAGCATCTTGGATTTTCTGCTCTTATGAGAGCAATGTGTGTGTTTCTCGATAAATACGCAGACTTTATTGTGTCCTTCAATTGGATGTATCATATGGTTAGTTTTGACCACCCCTACTCCACCCGATTAGCAAACCAGAGAAACCAAAGTGCAGTTTAAGAGTGCGAACCGAATAGCATACAAGTTTGTTTTTTTGTGAAAACAGATGGAGGTTACGACTTACGACATGGAACCAGAAATAAAGGTTGAAGCAGGTCACTGCGAAGCAGCCTGGGGGGGGAGGGCTTTTGGATTCGTAAAAACTTTTTGCGAAGACTCAACTTTACGTTGCAGCGCTCGATGCATCGCGAGCTTGCCAAAAGGAAAAAGGAGCGCGCGCACACGATCGAACACGTACACGTCGTCGCTCCAGCTGAAAGCCTGAAAAGCATGCAGTGCGGAGCACTGGCCTCGAACGGCGATCGCCGGCATGCAGCAATGCTTGCCGACACAGCGGAGGGATCCGATGCCGGCCGGTGCGCACGCCGCCATGGAAAGACGTGCGCGTGAGCACAACAAACACATGGCGAGGCGGAGAGGGAGTACTCCTACCCCGTAGTGTGCTGTGGACGGATGTGCCATGGCTCATGCTCATGGGCCATGGCTGGCACTGAGATCGTGCATGAAACAAAAAAGAACTGCACGAATCCGCGAAAGCAGATGGACAAGTTTGGCGTACGTATATTCCTTCAGTCGTACGTACTCAGCCTGCTCTGCTCCCCAGATGTACGTACTCTACTCACGAGTCATGTGCAGCACATAGGAGTATACTACTAGAACTCCACTGGCAGCATAGCCTCGACTGCGATCAACTCGTGGATCGGAGGAGCTTTAGTTAATGGCGGTTGTGACGCGCAAGGCAGGATAGAATAAGGCATTGTTGTATGAAAGCAAGACACGGCTCCATCATGCAAACCGCCACCAGCTCCCCATAAGCCATCATGAGACCTGAATTCATTAGTCTCCAGTTGATCTGGCGACCATCATTTGCAGCGATCCCGTACGAATTTTGGTGCACCACTCGGGTTCTTTTCTGTTGTTCTGCTGACAACACATCTTCCTGGGACACTCTAACTATCACTGGTAAATCTAATCCAAAAAAAAATGATGAAGTGGTATATCATCTACTAGTATACTACTTGTAGTATTTACGCACCAATTGGTGGTTACTGTAAATAAAGCTTATATAAAATGCTGCAGGGGGGACTAAATCCTTCTTCACTTGCATAACTCTGCAAACTAGAAAGTAGAAACAGGAGGAGAAGATTGGGAAGTACTAGTATCTATGGACTTCATATACAACATAAACACTAGTAACAGAAGTCGTGAAAGTGGGAATCTTAAACTGTCAGCGTCCCAAACAAGTGTTACGCCTGTACTATGATTTTTATTTCCCAGAAGGGGAATGGCCACTTGTTTTTCAGTGCTACATCTGCAGATTTGCTCTGCTAAGGAGATCTGGAGCTGAGTCAAATAATCATGGAGCTTACTCCCCACTTCACTAGTTGGGCTCCAACAATAGCTATTTATAATCAGGTCACAAATCAATGGGCGGGCCATCAAGTGACACTTATTCAATTGAGAGCATCAGTGCCTGGTTTTGTTTGCTAAGTGGCAACAGATCAATCCACGTCCAGCATATAATCTAGAGAAAAAGCATCGCACAAACCCAAAAGCTTGTGTTGGGATATCTAAAGAGATAATCAAAATAAAAGGGAAGGAAAAGATGTCACCCACTACAATGAATACCATCATGGCGATCGACTCTCCCATCGCTGTCTGTACTATATATGTGTGCTAACTAAACCAACCAAAGGAACCGTATCAATAGGGATACAGTCCAAAAGCGCAGAGCATATAATATATGCTTATCATCAACTGAGACGGGTAAATAATTCCTGGACTCACCGGTGTGCCACTAGCTAGTGGTTTTGTTGCTCCTTTGTTTCTACAAGTATGGAGTGGAATTCATTTCAGTTCATATATATGTCCTGTTTCTGTTTGTTTGGGCTTTTACTTCTCACCTTCAAGCCGGCTCAGTGGACTGCTTGAAAAGCTAGCGTTAAATTAAAAGGCTAAAAGGTTGGGCCTGCTTGGTAGAGCTTTGCTATGGCTGCAGCACACAAACAGCAAAGCTACGGTGGTAGACGCATGGTAGCACTGTTCACCATCCGACAACACAGGCTGCAAAGGATGCAGTTGATCCGGTAGAATCCCCAACTCCTTTGTAACAACTCCGTCCAAGATTAATGTTGAAACCCCACGCTATGGCGCTCCCAATGTGAGAAATATTCCAGCATGTATGGTTTCGAGAGTTCACTTTGGGTTTGGACAGCTGAGATGCATTTTGAGGGGGCGGCCTACGTCACGTTGCTTACAATCAGTCGAACACCTCACTCTTCTTGGATGAGTCTTGTCATTGTATTCATGATCGTTTTGATCCGGATCAACACGAATTGTTGATATGTCAGTTGTTTCACATGAAGGGAGTCGCTATAGTCTCTGATTACGTACTGTGTTTAACTAAATTGGTAGATCATTTCACGGCCTATTCCTCTAGAGTTGATCTGGTCTATTTTACCATGTGTTTCATTGATGGCTTACGTGTCGATATTAAATCAATTTTGCTTGTTCAATAGCCAAAGGATTTGTATATTGCTTGTGCTCTAGCATATATTGGTGCAGGAAGAAGTGGGGGATCCCATGGAGGTGTCTCGCTCTGTTTACACTGCTTCGTGAAAGCACGGACCCAAGACTGCATTTCCATTACCTTTGTCATTGAAGCCTCAGAAGGTCACTAGCTCCTGCTCCTCCGTGTTGCCAGATTCTTCTCCTAGGGCTATTTCATCATACGCCAAGTTGACAACTCTACAGGCATATACCATCGTGCCATGGGCCTCTGCTATAAGTGTGCTGCCATGTGGAGCAAGGATCACAAAATGCGCTCCTGAGGTATTGCATGCAGTTCAGGATCTTTGGGAGTCCTTTTCCGGTGTGAATTCTTCAATCCTTGTAGAGCGTTCTTCAGACAGTCCAGAGTTTGTAAGTGTCAGGTATGGATAGTAAGGATACAAAGTAAGGAAGTTACCGCCTACGCTGACTTTCTCGGATGGCTCGAGACGTATTAAAAGGTCCCGCTCGACCTCAAGCCCGCAGGCTCCGTCTCACCCGACCTCAAGGTCGCAAGCTCCGTCTCGTCCTAGCCTCAAGGCCGCGGGCTCCGTCTCGTCCGACCCCAAGGCCGCGGGCTCCGTCTCGCCCGACCTCGGGCTCCGTCTCATCCGACCTCGGGCTCCGTCTCGTCCGACGGGGACCCATACCGCTGCCAACCACTCCAGGTCCAAGTGTATGGGCCTAGGTCAAAACTCTGACGCGTCAGGGAAGAGGTTGGCACGTCGCTGTGACTCGTGGCCATGACGGGCCATACCTAGGGATTCACATTAAGAACAGTGTCGAACGTGCCGGTGCTGTTTTGCCTAACCCTCGTACGGACGCTGACAGGCGCGTCAGTTCACCACGACGTCCGCCGGGACGAAGTGGAGCGCCATGACCGGCAGATGACGCCTGCGCATGGTGCCAGTGACGAACAGGGCCACGACATGGAGTCGTCCCTGTTGACATCTACAGGATCAGCGGGACCCACATAAAGGAGAAGAAGGACCCGACGATCCTAGAAAGCTTTCCTCTGGTTCTTCTACTTTTCCTCCTTTGTAACCCGCGCTTTCCCTTCGTCTATAAAAGAGAAAGCAGAGCGCCTCATGGATGGGGGGGTTTGAAAAAACACGAGATTGGAACACAAGAGCACGACACGAGCACACGACTGAGCGGCAATCGAACTCTCAGCATCCGTTCACTCCTTCTATAAGAGACTTGGGATCCTTTCCCTCTCTCGCTCTGTTTGTAACCCCTATTGCAAACCAAGTGCTAGTAACACGAGCAGCAACAAACTGGACGTAGGGACGTTCCACTCGAACTAGTATAAACCCTTGTGTCCTCTAAACACACCATCCGAGCCAGACGTGCAAATACAAATTTACTCATCGGTGGTGCGAAAACACCGGTCTCTGGTGCTCCTGTCCGTAGGACTGTTTAACTTGTGGGTTCTATTGAAGGCATTCCAAATACATTGTTGATTGACCCGGGTACTTCATTGTCTTTCCTTAGTGAAGTTGTTGCGGGTAGTCGAGCTCTTCTATAGTACTTTCTTGTAATGTTCTCCCTAAGCAGATCTGGTTATAAATATATATCTTTCTTTTAAAAATATTATATATTATATTATTCAAACAAATATTTGGTAGTTGTTGTTATATTGAAAGTTGAGATCTTGCTCTCTTTCTTTCTCGGAAGAGGGAAACTGCACTTTTTGATCAATACTAGTATATAGGAGAAATAAGACCTCTGTATATCAGATTTTTTTTTAGCCTAGACTCCTAGTGTACAAATTATAGTATATGTACTCTACACGATACACTCACACCACCACACACGCATACCCCTAGAAGCTAGAGGCTATACACCTCAAACGTCCTTCTAGAGATCACCGAAGCCCCACGAGTCTCGTAGACGACGGGTACGTCGTAATCACATTATAGCACCACGCGAGTGTCCATAGCCTGCACGAAACAAACATGGGAAATACCCTGTGCGACACCCGCTCGTTTCAACTGGGAATGGAACCTGGATGGGCACGCTCCACAACCGGAGACGTTGCCACCGCGCTACGAGCGCGTTCGCCTCTGTATATCGGATTTGTTCATGGTTTTCGTTTTGTCGTTCATTCCTTTCACCGGCTTTACCGTTTGCTGTTGGAGCCATCTTGGATTCCTTTGTAACGACATACTGAAGTGCACTAATCGCCCCCACTGTACCCTGGTAGCGACGGTACAGACTGAACGACTGCATCTGCATCCTGTTTCAAACCCATTTAATACGTTGTCTGAGCCAAATAATTCAGCCTTGACAGAGCCTCTTTAATTTCTTTGCCTCAACGTCACTCTCTCCATTCTCAAATTATTGCTAATCGGCCATCAGATTAAAGAGGGGGCTTCGACGAACTGCAGAGTTGAGTTCAGGTTCAGGGAGAGAAATCAAATGACACCCCCCAAATTTTGGCCGAAATTCAAACAGCTTTTCGTCCCGCAGCGAATGCCTGCGCAATTTGGGTTTTGGGAGCTCGACGGATAGATAGAGATCATGGTCATTGCCGGCATGGTGGGCCCCGGCGCTCCCTGTCCTGAGCGGGGCCCGCCCGGGGCCTCCAAAGTCTATCACTCACACGGCAGCAGACTCATCACGGACGGCGACTGGTACACAGTGCGCAGGTTCATGGCCTCTAGGCCCACCAGCTGCGGGCCCCACGGGTGATGATGGGGCCCAACCGTGCGTGAGGACACTGCGGGGGAAATTATTGAGTACAGTGAACGTAGTACTGGTACTGACCCCACCTACTCCTGTCGCTTTCCTCCCCTCTCACCGCCACGCGGGCCCCGCGGCTCGCAATATTTTGCGGTCACGCCCTTGAGCTTTTCGGTACAAGTATATATACGTACAGTACGTTTGGTGACTCACAGGGGTCTGGACGCAAATAATAAACCCGCGGACCCGCCGGTGGGCCCCCAGGGCCATTAGTGGTGGGTGGCATGCGTCAACGTCAGGGAGGGTCCCGGCCTGACGTGGTGCGTCCCTGTCGTGTAGCGCGGGGGCCGGGGCGTGCGGGCCTGGCGCCCCGGCGAATGGCGGGCGCACACGCGGGCGAGGGCCACGTGACCGGAGGGTGGACTTGCCCGGAAGGAGGACAGGGCGCGTCGCTGTTTCCGCCGCGAGGACCAAGTCGGCGAGGACATTAAATATAAATAAAAATAAAATTAATTATACAAATGGCCCTGGCGCCGCTACACTAATTACAAATAAAAAATGACAGTGACGGCCCAAAATGGCCCTGGCGCCGCTACCACGACGACGGAGCTGAGGCTGTGTAGAGGGTAGTAGTACACAGATTCACGCGACGCGAGGCCCCAACCCAAGGCTTCTTGCATCTGTCTACGGGTGCAGTTTATTCTGATGGTGACGATGGCTACGACTGCAACTAATTGTTGTTGCTGACAGAAAAATAAATAAAAGAGGCGAGGTCCTGGTGACAGCGAAACAGGAGAATATATATATTATGATCCGCTGTGCGTGTAGCGGAGTCCACAGATTTGATCTGTCGATTGCGAGATACGGTGAGCGTCGGTTTAAATAACAGAAATGCTATATAACGCATATATATTTTAGCATAAAAAAACATAAATTTTTTTTTGTTTCTCTCTTTTTTCAACTGTTTTCTCGGCCTTGCGTTCGTCGCGGGATAACATTCCAAGGAGCGGGTCGTCGACGTGACAGAAGGCCACGCTGCTCACGCGTTCAGGTTTGACGGACGATGCTCCTCTCTAGTGCTTGCAGTTACCTCTGCTATCGATTGGGAACCTTTTTTTTTTTTGTTCTTGCATAGAAAAAAATTATTTCTTGTGATCCGTAGATTTGTGATCTTGTGATTTGTGATTGTCTGGAGGTAGAAAGAGGATGGAGATTGTTGGATCTTAATTCTATGATGTAAAAAAATCATATATTAAAACTATATAAAACATATTGTTATTGAATAGACAGACTCTTCAATAAAGATATGCTTAGCGATGGATGGAGAAACACGAGGATATGCTACTACACGGCATCTCGGTAGAGTCACGGAGTTGGTCAGCAGTTCGCGGGAATTGACTGAAAAAATCCTAGTCATTACTCACTTCTCGAGTTATCAGAATCCATAGTCAAATTCAGTCCTTGGTTATTCAAGTTAGATGAAATAGTAATAGTTTGGCTCATTGGTATACTACGAAATCCAATCTGATTCAAATATTTCATATCTCTCCTTGTCGGGACAATTTGAGCAGAAAGCCCATATCTATTATCTAGATATTCATCCGAGTCACTATGGGCGTATTTGTCCAATTGACACGTCCGAAGGAATCAATGTTGGACTTACCGAATCGTTAGCTATTCATGCGAGAATTGATCACTGGTGGGGATCTATAGAGAGTCTGTTTTATGAAATATAGAATGATGTACTAGTGTGCCATATTTTTACATGGAAGAACCTGCCATGATCTGCTTTTCTTTACAGTGTTTCTTTTTATATTTTTTTCACCAAGTCATAACTAACCTTAAAGATTTATTTGAAGCAAAAAAAAAATCTAAATTATAAGTCGCTCTAACTTTTATATATACATCAATTTTATTATCTATCGAGACATATTGTATATCCATCCAGTTGCAGAAGCTACCACCATCCAATCTTGGCCCGGTTCTCCAGCCATTCTGCACCCATGACTATGTAGAGCCAAGCTCGGATCATCCATGTTGCTTCAATTCCCACCTCTTCTCAGTGCCACCATCCAAACCACAGCCGCCCGTTCCACCTTGAAGCCCTCCCTCCCACCTCCATCGTCGATGCCCACCCCCCCCCCTAACCCATAACCCCGGTGGCTAAAGCAGAGCTCTAGGTGGTGGACTGGGGCAGCGGCATAGGAACTCTAACGGAGGCAACAATGGCGCGGCCAAGGGAGCCAGAGTGACCGCAGTAGAAGAAGAAATAATAAAATAAGACATTTAAGGCATACAGTAAGTCACCTCTAATTGGGTCAAAGAGTAAAATTATCATTAGAATCGGACTAATTATTTAAGGGTTTTGTTTGTTTTTAGCTTTTGTTGGTTTCCTTAGCCAGATGCCAGAAACCGAAACAAAACACTCTAGCTATTGAGGTGGCTTTTAAAAACTAGAAAGCTAGTAACTTGGAAATGAAGCAAAATTGAAAACATGTTTTGAGGAGTTTTTTTTTCTGATTTTTGGTGTGCCGACAAACGGACAGCTTATTGCAAAAATCAATAACAAAAAGTCAATTAGAAATCAGAAGCTATTAAAAAGTTCTTGAGCTAAACGATATGTTCGCTGGTTGGTTTCTGGGTTGATAAGCCCGGCTGATGCTGATTTGTCGTGAGAGAAAAATCTTGTTGACTGACTGATAAGCCCTGGCTGAAAAAAAAAGCGAACAGACTGAAGGGCTTAATAAAAACTCAACCAAGCTACAGTAGTCTGATACTTCCAGCTACAACTGCATTGCGTCTGAGCCCTTGTTTCCATGTATCCAACGGCCGGTCCACAGAACCAGAGCGGGGCCCGCACTCCAGGAGTACAGTGGGCGGAACGGAATGCAGGAACCGGGGACGGGGAGGAGGAAGCAAGGGAGGGGGTATTCCCGTCCATTCCTCCCACAAAGCCGCGCCGCTCCAAAAACGCCGTCATCATCACCAGCCGGGCGAAGGACGAGAAAGAAGGGGGACAACGCCCACACCAGCACAGGAGGGGCCCCCCTATGTTCCCTCAAAAAAAAAAAGGGCCGGCCCTACGCGCGGCGCAGGTGGGCCCGCGGCGCGGCAGCGCAGCGTACGTACGACGGTACGAGTAGTAGTACTACGTACGTGGCGCGGCGCGCCTTCCCAGGAGCCCCGCGTGGCAGCCCAGATCCGTGAGTGCGATGCCGTGTGCGCACGGCCGGGGGACACGAGCACCCCGCCCGCCTACGCGTGTCCTCGCACGCGTCCCCCAGCCACGGCACACCCACACGGGGGGGCATGGCAGTGAGTGGCAGGGCTCCGACTCCGACTTCCAGGCGAGGCGAGGGCGACGACGACGAGCCAGTCCCACAGTCCCATTCCCATCCCAACGCGCCTGCCTGATTGGCCGGCGCCGCTGCTTGCGAGTGAGTGCGCGGGGTCCACCTGCCAGACACACTCTCCCACCGGCCACTGCCACTGTAGCGGTAGACTGTGCTGCGTCGCGCTGTCTCTGTCTCTGTCTCTCTCTACCATACGAGTAGCCTATCACACCCGCTCTAGAAGGTTCAACGGTGGTGTCAGTGACCTGATTGTACTCTAATCGGGGTTTAGCTGGTCCATTACGATTGTTTAGTCACAGGTAAAAGTGATTGGCCAGGCTAGGTGGATGCATATTTTCAATTGACAGCCGGAAAGGGACACGTTTATCTTTTACGGCTACTCCAACCTCGCAGATATTTTGCTTTTGTTTACCGCGTCTTCATGCCATTCAGCGGAGGCACTGGGTGGTGCAGTGGCTGCCACTGGCTGAGCTCAGGCCTAGGCCCGCTCAGCTGGGTGGCTTTGGTGGACGCACTGCACGAGTGAACTGGACGTTTTGAATTGGACTAATTGGACTATTACTCCTACTAGTGGTAGTACAACGAAATCACACTGACCGGTGGTAGTACAACGAAATTTCGCCATTATTTTCAGAAAAATAAACCTTTTTACAAAACAGAAAAATAAACCCGTGCCTTGGCAAAACCAGTCCTAGTAATCAGCCTGTTCGCTGATTGGTTTCTAGGCTAATAAGCCCGGCTGATATTGATTTATTATAAGAGAAAAATACTGTTGGCTGACTGATAAACTCTGACTGAAACCAACGAGTGCTCCTATGTACCTATTGATACGAGTTCCCGGTACTGTACGTACTAAAGTCACGTCACCTTTCACCTCTGCTCTACTACTCGACCTCTCTGATTTTAAGATGAACAGGTGACATCATGGAGATACAGAAGACAGCCAATCTTCACGGATGCGAGCTACTGCTAGTACTCCCATGACTTCAGGAGGAGAAGACAGTGTACTCCCACGCAAACATACTACTCACAGAGTTTTAGCAAAGCCAAAGCACACACGATGCCCGATAATTTCATTTTTCGATAATTTCATTCATTCACCAACGGCAACAGATGCGCAGGTTCCGCCAGCATCCAAGTCACCAAGTGGCAGGAACTGGGAGTAAAAGAAGAAAACGACACGACGTGACGTGACGTTATGTATTGGCCGTGGCAGACTCCAATGCGGCTCCACCTAAAAGCGGGCCAGCACAGCACACCATTTTTCTCTCAGGCCCAGTTTAGGCCTTGTTTAGATCACTCCAAAATTTCAAGTTTTTTCACTCTCTCTCCATCACATCAATTTTTGGACGCATGCATGGAGCATTAAATGTAGGTAAAAAAAAAAACTAATTGCACAGTTTAGTTGGAAATCACGAGATGAATCTTTTGAGCTTAGTTGGTCCATGATTGGACAATATTTACCAAATAAGACGAAAGTGTTACTATTCATCGGGTTGAAAATTTTTCCAATCTAAACAAGGCCTTAGTTCCCTCCCATTTTGCAAAATTTTTCAAGATTCTTCGTCACATCGAATCTTTAGACGCATGCATGAAGCATTAAATATAAATAAAAAATAAAACTAATTACACAGTTTAGACGAAATCCACGAGACGAATCTTTTAAACCTAATTAGACTATGATTGAACACTAATTAACAAATAACAACGAAAATACTACCGTTGTATTTTGCCAAAAATTTCGGCATCTAAACAGCCCCTCAGTCCATGGTTTTCAGCGAACAGATCGTCCTATCCCCGTCGCCTTCCGCCCCACCTCCACCACCACAGCTGGTTGCTACTCGTACACGCGTATTCTACGAGTACACGCTTTTCTTCTTTCTAGAACATACAGTAGTTATGCATCTCTGCTACCTTTGCTCTACAATTTGTTAGTACATTATTACATTACTCTGTGTTGTTTTTGGACTCTCATCACGTTTCATATAGTGTATTGAATGTATGCCTACAACGTACATGTTTCATCCATTTTTATAACATATGCAACGAACTATGCTGAATTTGTTTTTTTTGGACCCTTGTTTTTTGTAGTTTGAGAAAAAACAAAAGATATAAATTGTTACCCCTCCGTCCCAGAAATACTGTGATTCTAAGACAAGCACGGAAATCAAGGTGGTTGGAAAATTATAAGAATACCCCTATGAATAACTGACAGTCTGCCATTGTAGTTCTGTAACAAACAAGAGGACACAAACATTCGAGAGTACTCGTAGCGACAAAAGATACATGCTGGGATGAAACATGCGGAGAAGAGAGCATCCATGTGTACGTTCTTTCTCTTTTTATTACGGTACGATGCCTTTTCTTACGTGAGATGTGGAGCGGTGGTTTCAGGAGTGGGTACAGCTGCTACCCTACTCTGTTAGCTTTACGGATTGCAGAACGACGGTCTTTCCTGGGACAAATTTTGAATTGAAGAACGACGGTCTTTCGTGGACAGAGGGAGTATGCCACATCAATAGTCCAGTTTTAGAGACATATACCACTGAACATGTCGATGCACTTCAATACTACATAAAAACTACATCATCGACATATATTGGTGCTAGAGTTTGCATCCATTTCTCCATAATTCTCGCTCAAGCCAAAGAAACCTTATTTCCCTTTCATATCTAAAGCACACCGACCAGCCGACCTCCGAACAATGCCATGGCATCTCTAGTTTCTATCTTCCCACTGCCAAAGTTAAGTAGCCAAATGCACACAAGTCAAACATGCTTCAAGCCATTAAAGAGAGCTCTGCCCTATCTCCTCATTGCAAGATCAATCACTATTCCTCCTACATCAAACCTAGATTGAACTCTACCCTACCAAATTCGAGTTCCTCAATGGCTAACCTAGTCGCTCGATAGTTCAATTGATTTGCAAGTCACCAAATGAAGTTATTTCACCTCAAAATCAATGCCCTGCTCGCTTGCCTGATAAGCCATGGCTGAAAGTACTGTTGGCTGATTTGTTGTGAGAGAAAAATATTGTTCGTTGACTGAAAAAGTACGACTTATAAGCCAAGCGAACAGGGCGCAAGTCCCTCCTAACCCAAACCGAGCTTGTTATGGTTGATCGAGTCTCCATTAACATAAATTGAGATTGTTCTTGCTTTTGTGACATGAAGAGAGTAGCAAATCGACCTAAATCCACACCCTCACTTAATGTTCTAGACCTAAGGATGGGATCAGATGGGTCTTTCTCCCAATTTCTGACTAGAAGCCAAAAGGCGCACAACCCATGCTCTTGTCCATTACATAGCCTTCAATGTTCCAATATAACATCTAGCTTGCACTATTTTCACTGCTTGCTTGCTCAATCTATTAATTTACTGCCTGACAACTCTGTTTCCTGTCGGGTCTGGCCATCGAATAAGGAAGAATGCGATATATGTGTGTCGAGAACTTAGTGCGAAGATGGTAGAACATTACACGAAGAAGGCGACAGGCTGATGAAAAAATAGACAAAAGTGGTATATATATATAAACATAATGTTTTTATAGTGGTATTGAAGTGTACTCGGTCAGATTGGTGGGATATATTTCTAAAATCAAGTTATTATTACAACATTCGAGATAAAACTTAAAACCTGGTTGTACCAGCTGGCGTACAGATATTGCAACCGCTCCGTGTGTTCCTCTAACCACAGATGGATGCCAACAAAACTGCTATTTATAAAAATAGAAATATAGCGCACACACGCAAAAAAAAAAAGGTAGCAGGAAAAGAAAACCCACAGCAAGGCCGGAAACCGCCGTTGCAGGGGCTACAAATACAGGAAACCACCCTCTCTCCCTCTCACTTCCTCGCCTTCCTCCTCTGCCCCTCCAACCTCTCCTCCTCTTCTGGTCTCTGGACAACCACCAAGCCAGAGGAGGAGCAGCCAGCCAGCCAAGGACACCGGAGCACGGGCGCGGCCAGCGAGAACGTCCTCCCCTCCCCTCTTCTCTTAACAGCGAGGCATGGTGGAGAAGGCGAGGACCATGGCGCGCAAGCTAGAGATCCCGCAGTGGAAGGCCGACGGCCTCCTGCCGTCGCCGACGAGCCCGCTGGACCGCGCGTCGCCCCGTGGGTGGCGCCACCGCGACGCCGTCGGAGGCGTCGGGCTCGGGATCCTCGCGGCGCTGGAGGCCGAGGTGCCGCATGCGCGGCCCGCCGCGGGGCCGGTGCCGAGGGTGTCCATCCCGCGTCGCGCGGCGCGGCTGGAGGTGTCGGAGCTCGGGTGCAGCGGGCGCTGCGCCACCAGCCTGTGCGGCGGCGGTGGCGGCGGGAGAGGTTGCGGCCCGGCGTCCGCCCGGCCCGGCGGCGTTGGCGGGGGCGCGGCGTTCCGCGTGGCGGAGTTCCTGTCGTGCTGCGACATGTGCCGGCGGGCGCTGGACGGGAAGGACATCTTCATGTACCGCGGCGAGCGCGCCTTCTGCAGCATGGAGTGCCGGTACCACGCCATCGTGAACGACGAGTTCCAGGAGGAGAAGGAGCGGAAGCGCCGCGCCGCCGCCGCCATGTCTTCCGCCGCCGACGTGCCCAAGAAGTCGGCCGCCGAGATGGCCGGGTCGCCGTGCAGCGGCGGTGGGCAGATCTTCTTCACCACCGGCATCGTCGGATCCGTCTTCTAGTCTAGTGATCACAAAGAAAATCCAGCTAGAGGAACCGGCGACCGCTGTAACATAAACTTGACAAGAAAAAAAAACATAAAAAAAACAAGAAGAGAAATAAGGGTGGGTGGGTGCGTGTTTGTGTAGAGAAATGGGTGGGGAAATTTTGTTCTTCCTCTCCTCTTTGCTAGAGGAGGCAGGCGGGTTATTTGATCTGGATTTTTTTTTGTATTATTATTAGTATTTAGTACTACTATCATGACGATGATGATGGGCGAGATGAGATGTTTTTGTAGCAGCAGGAGGGAAGGGGAGGGATGATGGCAGTTTTCCAAGGATTGTTTCTCCTCTGCTCTGCCAAAGGAATAACATTTTCTGCCCTCCATTGTTCAATCCGTCCCTCTGTCTACGAGTATTTGATGAATCGTCTTGCACTTCCTTTCTGGTTGTACGCTTTGTACCACTTGATGACGAGCTGAGCCTTGCTCAGATGGTAAAAGAACTGAAAAAGTGCCTTGCTCAGGTGGTGCTCTGCTCATCAAGAAACTTGGTCCAAAAATGTTCATCAAGAGTGGAAAACAAAAGTGCCCTGGTGCTCTGCTCATCAAGAAACAAAACAACAGGTGATGCCTCGTCCTCGTCGTAAATCATGAGGACCAACCAACAAAAAGGCTTGAAGCACTCCCATCTAATTCACTTCAGATGAACTCTTGTAATACTACTTATTCAAAGAGTAATAAGAAACCGATTTCAGAGATACCAACGAGGATGGCCGTTCCTGGGTTCTCTTCTCCTGGACGCCCAAACACAAAGAAACAGAGAGCTGCCAGGAGCAGTGTATATGCTTTAATCGGGAGCTGGTCCTGGTCCTGCCGCTGCCCGTCCGTCCTAGCAAAAGCATCAAGCAGAAGCTGGAGTTGGAGAGGTGGAGGAGAGTTCGAGTTCAAACCAACCAATGGACCTGTTCGCTGATCGGTGTTGTTTAGGCTGGTCGATGCTGATGCTGGTTTAGGCTGGTTGATATTGATTATTTGAAAGGAAAATACTATTGGCTGATTGATTTGAGCTGGCTGAAACCAACAAACAAACAGGCTGAATAATTGATGGATGCATCTACCATGCCTGCCACACTCTGCATCCACCTGTGGCCTGGTACAGCCGATGGCGAATCCATGGATGCATCGGTCCGTTGCTTCGCTCAAAAAAAAAAAGACACAACAGTAACACTGTTTCGACTTATTTGTTTGAGAGAGAAACACGGTTCTCGCTAAAAAAAAATAAGTTAAAAAATATGGATTATAAGATAAGTGAACATGACCACTTACAGCTCAGCCTAGCCCTGATCTGAGCCTGAGCTGCATCAGTTTTTCCTTCCTCCATAAGGGAACGGGAATCGGTGGAGACTGCAGAAGAAAAAGGATGGGAGCAATGAGGCAAGTGAGCGGGATGGATTTTTTTTTATTTTTAACAATTTTTTTAATTTTTTTAAATTTGACACTTGGTTTTTTTTTCAAAACTAATATTTTTGGACGCGCCTATTCACATGGTATGGCGGCGTGGCAAAGTGGCCACGTGGCAGTCAGCCGAGGCGCTGGCCGATGACGTGTCACATCCTGACGCGCCGTGGACCATGGCGCGGCAAGGCCCGACTTAACCGTTGCAAGAGGTGGAGAATGAGGACGACACTGGCAGACTGAGCGAGCTCATCGCTCTAGCAGAGGTAGACTTACAGGTGGAGGAGGACGCGTTCTTCTTTCAGGCCACAGAGGCCGCAGATGAAGCGAAGGCCGCTTAATACAGGTGACAGGCAGATCAGGGCAATGAGGGTGAGCCTAGCCACATGAACGAGGAGGAGGAGAATGTGTTCTTGTCTCATGCCATAGATGAAGCAGAGGCTGCTTACTACAGGCGACAGGCAGATCAGGGCAATGCAGGTGAGCCTAGCCACAGCAACGAGGTTGTGGTAGAGGATTGGTACTCGGATAACGAGTTGCTTACTCAGTATGTTTCTGACTGAGGATTTCGGATTACGCCGTAATGTTCAATATGTAGAAGGACCGTAATGTTCTAATTTTCATTATCATATGTGTTATATTTCATTATCCTGTCATGCATTGAACTTTTTGTTGTGTCCCATTTGTCATGTATTTGATTCAAAGTTGTGATGCATTGTATTCATGTACTGAACTTTTCGGTTAGCTGGCACTTTAATTTACCTCTTGGTGTAATGCACTTCCATGATCCTATCGGAGTGTTGCTTGTTTTTAATTTTTACAATTCATAATTTTTTCTCTAATTTGGAATTGAAGGCGGCAACAAGAAAATACACCAATATGCTGAGAGGGTAGACAAAAGAACGATTTCAAGATAGAAGTGTGCTGGATGTCGATGATATAAGATTATTACAATTAATTATTGAGTTGTGTGCTGGATATGTTTCCTGTTGTCCTGCGTAGCTCGGCATGGCGCGTACAGGCCGCCGCACCCCAGCCATGGCGCGACAAGGCTGACACGCCCCCAGCCATGGCGCGGCGGTCATTGAGATAGGAGCAGGGCAGTCCATCAACTTGTGTTGTGTTGTCGCGACGGTTTAACAAAAAACTAACCAGAATACAAGTTCGACATAAGTTCATGAATACATTGACACTTGGTAAGTTCGACATGACAAGATAAGTCCAACATAAAGTCCATGGGTCAGCATACATGTTCCATAGGTTAGACAATATTAGTTCTTCAATACATAAGTTCCATAGGACTCGGCATACATGTTCTATAAGTACATGGGTCCAAATACTAGTCCATCATGTCCTCCTAAACTACTACTTCCCAGGAGTGTAGGGGTACCGCGGACGCCTCTGTCTTTTCGGACTTGAAGGCAGCATGTTAGGGGTGAACCCAACGTTGGTGCGGTCACGCCGGCGGTACACCCGGCGGTACTGCTGAGTATAACTAGTACCCTGCAATTACAATATAGGCATTGTTAGTTACAATCTTTAAGTCATTGTCACGTATATGGAGAAAGGTTGTTTCAAGTACCTGTTCCTCGAACTATGTAGGAAACGATGCATCACCAAGCTAAGACATCCCAATCTCATCGTAGTCATCGTCCTTGTCCTCCTCATCCTTGTGCTCCAGAGGACCCTTGCCTTCATGGCCGGGAGTACGAACAGAAGAGGTCCCAGCAGCCATCGTGTTGGACGAACCGGCTCGTGTCGGCAAAGTGCTCGAGCGTAAGGGACTAGACAGCGCCGGGTCGTAGGGCATCTCCCACGGAGTATCCATGTAGCTGAGCTTCTGGGCCAGCTTCCTACAGCTCCTCACTTTCTACAAAAAAAGATGACACTGATGAATGAGGCATGGGAACCATTTAACCATTGTGATGCCTTTGAGAATAGAATGTACATCGACAAAGACATGTAGAATGTCGTGCTGCTCCCCTCTGGCCTCGTGAAGTCGCATGGCTGCTTCGTTGGAGAGACTTGTCAACTGTGTTGCCTGCGTACACAATCAAGGCAATTCGTATCACTACAATTCATAGGAACGCCGACATGCACTTGTATTGAAATTCAAATTTCTTACCACGTATCTTTGTAGCGGGGCTCTCTGAAGCTGTGTCTCCATCCTTGTTGCATCGTCATACGCATCGGTGATGTCATCCTCGTTCTCGTCCTCATCAATTGCCTTGTCAGTGTAGGGGGCCTGGATATGTGTTCGGGTACTCCTATGCAACCATTGGAGGTACACGTCGAAGTTGTGTTGGTCGTGCGGCGGTGTCTCGGCGATCAGGAACCTTTGCCTATTCTCCTAGTCCTGGATGTACTCTTAGTGCGTCACGGCCCAATTCTTCTCCTTGTACCTATTCCTTCGATCGTACCTGCAATGAACACGTAAGTTAGTGGTTGTATGTATGCACATGATTGCTAAATGTTTATGTTATTGTCATCGCACCCGTGCAACTTTTTGTTGGTTGTGTACAGCGGCGGTGGGCATGGTTGCAATCTTCCAAACTGCCTGTACACCCTTATAGGGCAGTGCATCTCGACCACGTGGAAGAAAATTAGTGGCACGTTACAAAGCCACTCCTCTGACTCCTCCTCAGTGCGAGGACTCAGGTAGCCCTCCAGCTCAAATCTGGACCAAGGACACCAATTCACCTAAAACTTAGGTAACTAAGGTTAGGTTTTGGGAATAATGAAAAACCAACAACACCGACTTGCATAATCAAAGTGGTCATAACCTGGTGCTGTGTCAAGACATCTAGCATGTCCGAGTACTGCCTGTACCGTCGCTTCGGGTTCCCTCTCACTACCTCCGCTTCTTGCCAGACGTACAGAGCACTCAGTCGTATGTCAACGTGATTCCATGGCTGCATTGAACAGGATAGTCAGTCACAAATGCGGCGTCAAGTTTCAGGTAAATAAAAAATCGATGCACTTACAGGTAAACGGTGAACAATAGGCCTCCCAACTGATCATCGCTCCCAACACCATACCTATAGTAGGTGGGAGCAACCTCCAAGGTTGGCGCCTCCTATAGTGCAACGGCAGGCAATACAGAGTTGACGATAGGTCCATGCTAGGACCGCGCTGCCTCAGCTGTACGCTCCTATGTTCTCCCATGGCTGGCTCAGTATGTTTAGGAAGGCCTAGCTTATGGTGTTCCCCGATGCGCTGGGGAACAGGAAGGCGCCTAAGAAGTGCCACAACCACACCCTAGCATACCTCTCGATCTCATGCTCTGGAGCCTTTGGGTGCAGCGGCGCCCCGAAGTTTTCTGTTATCTAGACCGAACTGGCATCGGATGTTTTCCTAAAATTTTTAATAGACAATAAGAAAGATGGATTGTCAAAATGAACTAACACCGTAGATTTACTTACTTTGCTTTCTTAGCATCCTCGTCCTTGGGTGGCCTTCTGCCATAGAACTGCTCATCCAGTGATCGTTATCAAGGATCCCAGTCACTAGAAGACGCCCCAACCGCTGACACAGAATCATCTTCACGTCCTGCATTGTGATAGTCATCTCGCCTCAAGGAAGGTGGAAGGTGTGGGTCTCTGGCCTCCACCTGTGGGTTTATAATTCAAAAAGAGAAGTTTTACTTCAAACAAAGAGACAAATTAGTCCTGTAAAGTTGAACAAACTTAAATGAAATCTGACCTATCCACAGCTGTAGTGAGAATTGCAGGGTCGAGGATTAGTAGCCTAGTGTTGAAGACCCGAACGACCTCAAGGAAGCTGGCACACCGTATGTACGGTTCGTATCGCTCGTCCTAGCGGTGTGGCTGGTGCGTGCATAGTCTAAGAGGTAGCAAGGCCTCCTGAAGCTCCAACAAGTGCTTCGCTTGGTGGTCCTTGTCGTAGTGCACCTTAAGAAGGGGGTACTGTGCATGATGATCCCCCATCCTGGTTCAAATTTGAAATGGGTGTTAGAACAAACATTAAGATTAATACAATATGATGGAACATTAGTGAATAAAAACAAAGTAAATGTAAAAGGAACATTAAGAAAGTATTATGCAAAATGAGAGAGTAAATGAATATCATAATTGGTACTAACATAGCCATTTTAAATAGCATAGCAAACAATAACATTAATAGAATATAATGTGTGCTATATGCACCTGCTGCCCTCGTCTTCTATGCCTGCTAGCCTTGTGACCAGGTTTTATGCAAATGGAGCAAAGATTCCTGCCACGGGTCTCATTGAAATCTCCCCCTCCGTACATGTTTTCGCCGTATCCTCTCATAGCGTCCATGTCCCCCTTGAATCGCTTCTTTTTCCTGCTACCCTTCCCTACCTTCATTAGGTCTGAATGTGGCACGTAGTCATGACCATGATAAGGGGGCCACTGTGTCGGGTCAAGGTACGACTTGAAGCTCCTCTCTCAAATACTAAGGGTGTTCGGTCAGAGATACAAGGGTGACATATATGGTAGACCCTCGAAGTCATATTCGTGGACCCTGTAGGCCGTGATCATGTGAGAGCAAGGGGAATGCATGATCTGAGGGACGTTGCAACTGCACTCTACTTTATCAAGATCAACTAGGTAGTTCCGTCCACCATAACGTTCACAGCCCAAGCTTGTGCCACCCTTCCCCCATACACTAAAGACATGTCGACGAGGTCCATACGGCTCGGCGGTATGCTACTTGGCCAATTCCTCGGCCTCCTTCAAATGTTCTGTTCTAGCCTTTCCAAATTGCCCAAGCTAAGCTAGATTCCATTGCGCAAGTTTTCACCTCTTGACAAAATAGTCGTTGCACTTTTAAAACGAGGACTCAACAATTTGGTCCTCCGGATCAATAGCAGCAGCCATCATCAAGGTGCCCTTGTACTTTCTGGTCAGGAAAGTGCCATCAACAAGTACGACTGGCCGATAATACAGGAATGCATGTTCTGTCTGCACGAACTACTAGAACACACGATGCAGGACATGCCTCAATGGTTCCTCGAAATACATCCCTCTGGTGTCTATAAACTATTTCAAGCTAGGGTTGTAGTAATGCATGGCATATAATATTCGAGGAACCCTGCTGTATGCTTCCTCCCAGCTACCCCAACAAATCGCCAGGGAAATTTGCTTAGCACGCCAAGCATTTCCATACTTCATATCGTACTTAACGAATCCGGATATGGACTGTTGTAAGGAAGACACCAAAATGTCATTATTGTCATCAACGAGCCCCAATATACGACGGGCAAGGTAACATGCAGTGAGCTGCTGATGATTTTCCTTCCCCTTATATGATAGGCAAGTGTGGGGTTGGACTACTTTACTTATCTTCCACTTGCCATCACTCTGCCTCTTTTGTGCATTCAACCTCCACATACAACCATTTTTGCATATCACGTGGTACCTCAACTCCTGGTCCGAATGAATGACGATGTATGGCCTATGGTGATAGACAACATAGTCCTAAAGGAATAGCTTCATCTCTGACATTGTATTGAATATCATCCCCTTGCTAAGGATTTCATTCTCATGGTCATACAATGATTTCCTACACATCTACAGACCAGTGTCACAAATTGCCATATCCATCGTGCTGACATCCCTATAGTTCATAACGCCACTGAAAGGTACGTTCATCGACCTCAGTTGCATAAGCTCTGTCGCTGTGTAAGGTGGTGGTGGAACGTACCACAGTGCTTTGCTAAGTCTAGCCCTTGAATCATAGGGGATATCATCCTCTGGCAAATCTGTGACTAGTCTATCCTGAGCCGGCATAGCATGAAGTACCTCAGTTGGTACTGGTAATGGCATAGCATGAATCGGTACTAGCATGGCATCAACCGGTGTTGGCATAGCATCTCTACCTCCTTGGTCATCATCTGAATCACTGCTAACTACATCACTGATCCTGTCCTCCTCCTGCTCCTCCTCTTCCCATTCGAACTCGTTCACATCGAAGTCATTGCTTATACAGCCTACTGGAGTTGAATGAAGCTGCTCCTGCGTTAACTGCCCGTCCAAATCCATAGTACCCATGGTTGGTTCCACATGGACCCCACATTCTTGTTGAGTATCACCGTCGAAGGACGGCCCCTCCAGGAGACCATGCATCCTGTACCCATTCTCCACCACCATCTCAGCCATGGCCACATTGAAACCTTGGATTATCCTATTGTAGCGGGACCAGTGAGCATGGTCGCGCAAGGGCATCAGCACATAGTGTGCCCTCATCTTTCCACTATCAAACCTCCCCTTCAGTGTGAAATCACCGCCAAACTTTCCCTTCAAACATACACAAAGATCACTGAAGCTACGAAGTTCATCAAACCATTCCAATTCTTCTTCCATATCCTCAAGCATACCATCTTCTCTCCTAACACTTCCTCCGTAAAAACTCTGACACAACAATCCATCTACAAAAGCATTTCAAGAAACTTCATCAAGTGGTCGAAATCATTGTACCACGAATTACCTAAACCTTAACTAAGTACCAACACTAAAAAAATACTATGTATACTAACTACAATTACCTAAACCTTAACTAAAAAACCAAACCCTAAAACCTAAATCCTAACTAACAAAAACCTAAACCCAATCTACCTAACCAAACACTAAACCCTAACTAGACTACAACATACAACCTAAACCCTAAAACCTAACTAACTAACTAAACTAAATCACTAACCCTAATCAATTTATTAAAAAAAACCAAAATCACGAAATTCAGGGTCTTGGAGAGGGGAAATACCTTGGCTACGATGGGGGACCTTCTGGGGGTCACCCCAGGAAACGGAGAGGCCTCCCGGCGGCCTTACCGGTCGTGCCCGTACGGGCAAATAGGAAGGGAGGGGCGCGGGCAACTGAGGGGGTGCGGCCTCGCCTGGGTAGGGGCACGGGGAAAGACAAGGAGGGATGGAGGCGTGGTGGAGGGCCCAAGGCCATGGGTGGGCATGACGGGAGGGTGGTGGCGCTATCGAGTGGGTGGCGGCGGTGTCGGGCGGCGATGGACGAGACAGAGGAGAAATAGAAAGGACTAGACAGAAAGGGAAGAGGAGGCCTTGCCGCGGGCCTGTGATGGGCCTTGCCGCGCCATGCAGCGTGGCGCATCAGTGCCGCGCTCTGATTCGCAGCGCGGCAGCCCCAACCACGTCAGTGTTCAGCGGCCTACCACGCCCCATGCATGGCGCGGCAGCGTTATTTCGCCGTGCCACGACAATAGGCGCGTCCAAAAGTGTTAGTTATGAAAAAAAATAAATAAATAATGTTATATTTGAAAATAGTTTAAAAAGTGTTAAAAATAAAATAAAAAAATTACGGGATGCGGCTGATCAATGGATGTGCAACCGGCTTCTGACTTCTGTTCGATGCAATGCAATGCAAACAGACAAGGGAGATGAGGAGTCACGCTCACGCACGCTGAATATAATCTTTCTAGATGGTTCTTCCCCATTCTACTTACTATACCTCGGCTCCTCCCTCTCTGTTTCGTTTCATCCCATGCCAGTGTGCCACGGTCCAAGCTGCCAGCCGTGTGCCTGCAGATGGGTCTTTGGGTTTGTTAGCCCATAGGATCACCGGCTCAGGTGAGTCGACCACTCACCAGTCTTGCCGACCACGGCCGAGCACGACCAAGGCTGTCCGACCACACACACTATGGCTAGAGGTAGAAGAAGAGGGAGAATAGAGTATACACACACACAGTACAAGCACCAGCGTTGGCCAAAGCCCTGTATAGGAGATGGCAAAACTGAACTCTCTTTGTTGAGTTGCAGTGACAAACTATATATACAACTCTATCCATCTAGTCCTAGTACAACGCATTTGCTGCAACAGTAACTAGATAACACTATAGGACTGACTTCTGCGCTTGTCCCTGCATGTGGCTACAGTGCGGCAGGTGAGCCATTCGGTGCCTGCCTCCGCAGCGGCTATAGTACCACAGCAGGGGGCCTTTTCGGCGCCGCCTTCCCTTGCTGTGTGTTCACATAAGGAAGCAGTAGATTATCTAATAATTCTTCCCCTAATCCTACTGCTATCCCTTGTACCCCCTCCATGTCGATCATCTCCTTCAGCTTCGTAAGTCGAAGACGTCCGAGTGGCTTGGTGAGGACGTCCGCGAGTTGTCGACCAGTTTCGACGAACTCGATGACGATCTGCCCTCCATCGACACCGTCCCTGAGGAAGTGGAACTTTACGTCGATGTGTTTGCTCCGGTCATGCAGAACTGGATTCTTCGCGAGGGCGATGGCGGGCTGGTTGTCCACCATCAGTGCTGGTGGGTGAGCTTCCACGCCAGTCAGCTCGCCCAGCAGTCGGCGCAGCCATACAACTTGGCACGCCGCTGTGGTCGCCGCAACGTACTCTGCCTCGCACGTAGATAGCGCCACCACCTTCTGTTTCAGCGACAACCATGAAATTGGGGCCGACCCAAGGAAGACAAGCACGCCAGAGGTGCTCCGTCGTCCGTCGATGTCCCCCGCCATGTCTGCATCGCTGAATATAGTGAGCTGCAGCCTACTCCCGCCAGTCTTGGGAAAGATGATCCCTTGATCCATCGTCCCCTTGACGTAGCGCAGTAGCTGCTTCACCGCAACCCAGTGATCCTCTCTGGGATCCTCCATAAAACGACTGACGTAGCCCACGACAAATGCAATGTCTGACCTTGTGTGGACTAGGTAGCATAGACCGCCGACGATGCTCCGGTAGAGTGTTGCATCCACCTTCGTCGCGGTGCTGGCCTTCGTCAGCTTTAGCCGCTCCACCATCAGAGTCACGCATGGCTTGCACTCAGCCATGCCGCTCCGCTCCAACAGCTTGGAGGCATATGCGCTCTGACCGAGCGTGAGTTCCTCCTTCCCCTGTCTCACCTCGATGCCGAGATAGTAGGAGAGTGCACCGAGATCGCTCATTCAAAAATGAGCCGCCATCTCATGCTTGAAGCCATTGATGTCCTCCGTGCGCACGCCGGTGACGATCAAGTCATCCACATACACGCCGACGATGAGCTCCTCCTTCCCCCATCGCCGCGTGTAGAGCATGTGCTCGGTTGCGCACCGCTGAAACCCAAGCTCGCCCAGCATGGCATCAAGCTTGGCATTCCAAGCTCGTGGGGCCTGCCGCAACCCGTAGAACGCCTTGCACAGTAAGAGCACCCTGTGCTCCTCTCTTTTGATGGTGAAACCTGGAGGTTGCCTGACGAAGACCGTCTCCGCCAGCTCGCCGTTGAGGAAGGCCGATTTAACGTCCAAGTGATGGACGTGCCAGTCTTTTGCTGCTACCAAGGCTAGTAGCAAACAGACCGACTCCATGCACGCTACTGGCGCAAAGACTTCCTTGAAGTCTATGCCCTCACCCTGAACAAAGACTCGGGCGATGAGGTGCGCCTTGTGCTTGACGATGGCGCCGAGCTCATCCCGCTTGACCTTGTACACCCAATTCAGGCTGATCGAACGGCATCCTAGAGGTGCATCGACGAGCTGCCATGTCTCATTTTCCTCGACCACCTTTATCTCCTCCAGCATCGCCTGTCGCTAGTTTCCATCGCGCTTGGCCAGCGCAAACGTGGGTGGTTCCTCCGCGTTGACGAGCAGCAGCTCTTGATCATTGAGCAACCAACTAGCCAGGCCTGATGGCCCTGTGCCGCCGATGATGTCATCACGCCTGCAGAACCACACCTCCTCACCTTTGTGGAAGGCATCCACGAACTTAGTTATGTCACTTGGAGGTGAGGCAAACTCGATCGGAGTTCCCTGTTCCACCTAAGTGCTCGGCACATCACTTGGAGTGCTCGGCACCCTAGTTGCAGTGCTCGGCACTACCTCTGGACAGCTCGTCACTACTCCTGTAGTGCTCGGCATCACTGTAGGAGTGCTCAGCCTCAGTCTTCGAGTGGTTGGCACCACTGCAAGACCTCTTGGCTCCACCACGGGAGTGCTTGGCACCCGTCCTAGAGTAGTCGCCACCACTGCAGAATCTCCCGGCACCACTCCTGGTGTGCTCGGCATCCCTCCAGGAGTGCTCGGCATCCCTCCCGAAGTGCTCGGCACTGCCCTAGGAGTGCTCGGCTCTGCCGCTGGAGTGCTCAGCACCCCTTCCGGAGTGCTCGACACCTCTTCCCCAGCGTCTCCACCACCGTGGATGACTAGGTGCTCGACGACAAAGGTGCTGGTGAAGGCGCCAGCTTCCCCTATGCTTGGACTAGTCCAGTCCCAAGCTGCCTTCTCATCGAACACGACGTCGCACGAGACAAGCACCTTGTCTCCGCGTGGGTCATAGAGCCGGTATGCCTTGGTACCCTTCACGTAGCCCAGGAACACCATCGGTGTGCTCCTGTCCTCCAGCTTGGTGAGGATTGGCTTCGTCTCCCTGACGTGGCCGATGCAACCGAATGTCCGGAGGAAGGACACGCTCGGCTTGCGCCCATACCAAACTTCGAACGATGTCTTGCCCGTCAGGGCCTTGGTCGGAGCATGATTAAGGATGAACACCGCCGTGGTCACTGCCTCACCCCAGAACCTTGCTAGCATGCCTTTGGCCTTCATCATCGATTGAGCCATGCCGACCACTGTCTGGTTCTGCCTCTCCACCACGCCATTCTGTTGTGGCAAGTACGGCGTGGTGTGGTGTCGCACCACACCCTGATCCGCATAGTATGAAGCGAACTCCACCGAACTGAATTCGCCGCCACGATCAGTCCTCAGCACGCGGAGCTTCTTGCCGCTCTCGACCTCCGCGCGCATCTTGAACTTCTTGATCATCGCCGCCGCTTCGCCCTTGTTCGTCAGGAGTTGCAGCCACATGTAGCGACTGCAATCATCCACGAGCAGGAGGAAATACCGCCGACCACCATTTGTAGCTGACATGATCGGCCCGTAGAGGTCGCCGTGGATGAGCTTGAGAGCGTCCTTCGCGTGATACTTGGCCGCCTTTGGGAATGGTAGCCTCCTCTGCTTCCCGGCCAGGCAGCTGTCACACAGCTCGCTTCGTGCTTGATGTGGGGTAGCCCTCGGACCATCTTCTCCATCCGACCAAGCGTGTCGAAGCTGAGACGTTCGAACCGGGCATGCCACATCCATGGTTCCTCGGTGTGCCTTGCCACCAGGCACACCGGCTGCTCTACCTTTAGGTCGAGCAGGTACAACCGGTTCAGGGACCTTTTCACCTTGGCAAGAAGTCGCTGCTCCTGGTCCCTGATCCTAAGGACTCCGTCCTTGATTAGTACCTCGCTACCGCGCTCATCCAGCTGACCAATGTTGATGATGCTGGAACGCAGCTGCGGGATTTAATATACATCTGTTAGCGAGCGGTGCTCCCCGTTCTGGCACCTGAAGATGATGGTGCCATGCCCTTGGATAGCCACTCTTGAGCCGTCACCAAACTTCACCATACCGATAACATCGTCGTCGAGCTCGGAGAAGGATGCCTTGGAGCCCGTCATGTGGTTGCTGGCACCAGAGTCCAGATACCACCGCTGCTCCTGGTCGGCGCCCACACGTCCGAGATGGACTTGGGCGCGTGGTTCGTCGAGGTTGACAGCCTTCAGGGCCTTCCCAGGTCCTTCCACCGTCGTCGCCTCTTCCTTCTCCTCGACATCGACATCGTGCAGTGCACAGAACGTCGCCATCAGGATAGTGGCCTCATCATCATCATCATCATCTTGCGCCAGATGAGCCTCAGCCTTCTTCTCCTGCTTGCGATTTGGGCACTCCCGTGTCCAATGGCCCGTCTTCCCGCAGCGCCGACAGGCGTTGGGGTCAACCTACTTCTTCTTCTCTAAAGAAGCCTTGCCGCGGCACTTGCCATCATCGCCGCGGCTGGAGGAGGCTGCCTTCTCGAAGTTCCTCTGAGCAGCCCACTCCTCTTCTGTCAGCAGCAGTTTGTCGCTGTCCTTCGTTGCTGTCGCCTGCTCCAGGAGCTCATCCACCGCCCGCAGATGGCCTGTCACATCCTCAATGGTGAGGGTGGATAAGTCCAGCATCGTCTCTATGGAGAGAGCGATCTGGATGTACTTTGCCGGCACGGAGTGGAGGTACTTGGAGACCGCCTCCTCTTCGTCGATGGTGACGCCATGGCTCTTCAGCTTGCTGATGAGCATCTGTAGGCAGAGGGAGAAGTCCTCCACCGTTTCACCATCCTTGAACTTGAAGTTGGCATACTCCTGCTTCAGAAGCTGGGCCGTCGCCTTCTTTGCGCGGTCGGAACCGACACGCATCGCCGCAGTAGCCTCCACGCCTCCTTAGCATAGCTCTTCGCCCCCAACGGCTCCCTGTACTCCGCCGGTACAGCAGCGATGATAGCCTCCAACGCTGACATGTCATTTTACTCATTGTCGGTGCCCTTGTCAACAGCATTCCAAAGCCATCGGGTTCTGAGCTTGACCTTCATGGTCACCGACCACTCTCCATAGTTGGTGCGAGTCAGCGTCGGCCAACTGGTGCCGCTGACCTTCCGCATCATGCGAACAACGACCTCCGGTCGTGGCTAGGTAGCCACAGCAGTGCCACTGCTGTCGCCTATTTCCGAACCGTCCGTCATCGCTAGCGGTTAGTCTGGTGACAGCGCTTGTACGGCTCCGATACCACTTGTTAGCCCACACCCACAGGATCACCGGCTCAGTTGAGTCGACCACTCACCATTCTTGTCGACCACGGCCGAGCACGATCGAGGCTGGCCGACCACACACTATGGCTAGAGGTAGAAGAAGAGGGAGAACAGAATATACACACACAGTATAAGCACAAGCGCTGGTCAGAGCCCTGTATAGGAGATGGCAAAACTAAACTCTCTTTATTGAGTTGCAGTGGCAAACTATATATACAACTCTATCTATCTAGTCCTAATACAACGCACATGCTGCAATAGTAACTAGATAACACAGCATGACTTACTTCTGCACCTGTCCCTGCATGTGGCTACGGTGCGGCAGGTGAACCGTTCAGCGCTTGCCTTCGCAGCGGCTACAGTACCACAACATGGGACATTTTCGACGTCACCTTCCCTTACTGTGTGTTCACACGAGTAAGCAGTTGATTATCTAATAGGGTTCACATGCGGTTTCAGTTTCAGTCTCTGAAGAACTGACGGTGGGGCACGTAGATGTTGCAGTTGCAGTGTAGCTGCCGCACTCCTGCACTGCTCCATCTTTGGCTGTTGCTGACTGATGCCGTCTGGGAATATAGGTTTCCAATACGTGTACGTTTATCCTTGAAGAAATCTTGTTCGTTTAGGGACGCAATGAAAAGATTGATTATGATCTGAGTCGAAACAAAGAAGAAACAGCGGAGATTTCCCAGGATTAGTAACTGTGACAGTAAAGATAGAGCCCACGTACGGGATGATTACCATGATAGCCATGAAGGGTGAAGAAGGCCACATGATCGATCATACGGTGCACATCAAGAAGGTGTTCAAATGAAACAAGGCATGCACAGGTTCACTAGATCATACGCACTGCTTGGTGAAGTTGAAGACTGCGGTGGATCATCCAATCCAGTGTACTACTACTACATCAGTAATGTGCACAGTGCACACTAAAATTGGAGTGCCCACCGAACCATACAGTGGTATCAGCAGCTTGTTGCACCTCAGGATGCATGCAAGTCATATAGTGCTTTTGTTGTGATTATTGCTCAACAGCAGCCAATGCAATTGCACTTCATTAGCATCAACTGTCTGATATATACTCCCAGCAGGAGCTAAGTTCATTTCAGTACTACTACCTTCAACTATCTACTACACAGTGGCTGTTGGGAATGGGAGCTCATCAGCAGCTCCATGCTTGAGGGAGGCTACAGTATACGTGATGATCACTATCAGACTAGCTAGCATCATGATACCTGTGGAAGAAGAAGAAGAAAAAGGTAGTCTTAACTTTAATGAATGTGAGAGAGAAACCAGCACTCCAGCATTGCTATCAAAAGCAGAATGCTGAATTGACACACCCTTAGGTCAAACCACGTCGCTTTAGATTGTCCCGTCATTAATTGTCATTATCATATGATATTTACCCTCCTTTGAATAGACACTATATACACATTTAGTTTATATATACCCAGGAAATTGAATAAGTGATTATGATTAGTGGATCAGATGAATCATCACAACCTAGAACATATTACTACTTATTACATGGAAGAGCAATCTGTCCGTAGTGCTGGAATTGGTCAATAATCCTGTCCTGTCAAACCATATAAACTAATTACCACTAGTGGTGTAGAGTAATCATGAAACAGAGACGGCCTACGTTGCTATCAAATGGACCTGAACTTCTTATGCTAAGTCAATGGTTACACAGCTGCATGGTTGGAACTAGCCTGGACGGAAGGAGAAAAATACAGTAGGTGTCATGGCCGTCGCCGTGTGGATGTCATGATAGCAACCGACTTATCTTATTCTTATAATATCGCGGTGCCCCTTGTTTTCTCGATCGTCTGAATGAGAAACATATACGGCGTTGTTGAAGGTGAAGCAGTGTCCCAGACGCCATGCACTCATGGACAGAGACGCCAGCTAGTTTTATATATTCAATTCTATATTTTTTTTTTCCTCCTCCAAACAAACCAGTGTTCCAGGCTGATTTTGCTGTGAGTAACTTGTTGGGCCTTGGGACAAGGGCACTATCACTGGCGTCCCCAGGCACGGCCCAGTCCATTGAACTTAAGAAAGACCTAGCAGCCCATAGGAGGAAGGAATGGTAGGGCAGTTCGACAATACCATGGGCCTGGGAGCTCAGCTCAGCAAACAAACAACCTAAGTACGTACGAGGTAACGATGGACTGAGCAGGCCGCGATAGAAAAACAAAGTGCATATGGTAGGGCAGCCTACCTCAGGAGTCAGGAATACCATGGGCCTGGGAGCCTAGCTCAGGAAACAAACAACGTACAGAGCACCTGCCTGCGTGACGGTACGAGCTAGTAACGAGCAGGCCGCGATATAGAAAAACAAAAGCTGGTGAATGAAAACGCTCTGGCCGCCTGCGGTTGGAGTTGTTGATGAGCACCAATGCACCATCCCGACTCCCGAGCGGCGTCGCCGCCGCTTTGAAGGCGTTGTGTACGGTACGCCCATGCTGGGAAGCGTCGAGCCAGCACCTCCGGCCGGATCGGGGCATGAATTCGGATGGCTTCTGCGGCGGATAAGCTGGCTTATGCTGATTTGTTACGAGAGAAAAACACTGTACCATAACTTATAAGCTAGACTGATAAGTTAAGCCAACAACATTTGGGCAGTGGAGTGCCGGAACTTCCGCACTCAGCTTCGTTTGCCCACGAGCCGCACCCCCCCCCCGCGGGCCAGTGAGCCACTACTGCTATCATACAGCCAGCCTGCTCTCGTGCGGAGCGCGGTCCTGCCTGCACACTAGTGCACCTGCCAGAACGGCGGCACCATGAAACAGCGACGGCCTACATTGCTATCAAATGGACCTGAACTTCTTATGCTAAGTCAATGGTTATACAGCTGCATGGTTGGAACTAGCTTGGAAGAAGAAAAATACGCTAGGTGTCATGGCTGTCTTGCCGTGTGGATGCCATGCTAGCAACCGGCTTATCTTATTCTTATATCGCGGTGCCCCGTGTTTTCTCGATCGTCTGAATGAGAAATATATACGGCGTTGTTGAAGGTGAAGCAGTGTCCCAGACGCCATGCTCCTGGACAGAGACGCCAGGTGGTTTTATATATCTATACCTTTCCCTTATCTATATCTTCCCCTTGTTCCCCGCAAAAACAGCCACTCAACCCCTTTTTCCTGGCCATTAAATTTTCCATCAACGGTGGGCTCATACCTATACATCTCTTGGGTACGGTCAACAACAGGAATAAAAAACGGGATCGACCAAAAATCCACCTCGCGAAGCTTCTACGACGCTGCGCCGCCCGCGTCCCGGTGCCATCCGCCGCCCTATGTGTCGCGACTTGCGTGCCCGCCGCGCCGCTCGCCGCCCCTGCTAGCGCCGCTGTCGCTCCCACTGTCCCCGACGCGCCGCCACACCCGCCGTCCCCATCACCGGCTCCCTCCCCTTCCCTACCTCCCGTCCCCTACCCGATTCCTACGCCGCAACCTCCACCTCCATCCATAGAAACCGCCGGCTGCCCACGCTGTAAGGTCAAGATGTCGGACTAGAGGGAGTGAATAGTCATTTCTAAAATTAATCGCGCCGGCTTACCGAAACAAATGCGGAATTAAAAGTTATTGGTCTAGCCAAGACTACACCCCTCTATCTAAGTTTACAAGCATCTTATAAAGATCCTAATTAGGCAACAAAGGTGCCGGGCTAGCTAGAGCTCACCTAACCAATTCTAGAAGCAATGTCACACAAATCTATGCCACTAGTACTTTAAGCAACGGAGGAGCTCCTACACATGCTAGTAAGCAAAAGCACAAAGTCACCTAAACTCACTAGTAATGCTCAATAACAAGACTATACAAAGCCAAATTATAGAGCGTAAATTACTTAGCTACACAAACTAAGAATGTGACTAACAAGGTTACTCAAACCGAATTAGTCACGCAGAGGAGCTACTTCTATGCTACACAAGCAAAAAGGTAACTAGCAAGCTACACAAGCTAACTAATTACAAGAGCAACTACACAAGCACAATGTAAATGAAGTAAATACAAGCTTGTCTAACGAGGATGCAAACCAACAGGAAGACAATGATGACACCGTGATTTTTATCCCGATGTTCACGTGCTTGCCAACACGCTAGTCCCCGTTGAGACAAGCTCCAAGGTTGCCGCCGGTCCTCTTGCTAGTGGTGACCCACAAGTCACACTCTCCCACGTGGAGTGCTTACCACAAGCTCTAGCACTTGACCCGGCCGGACCACTTGTCGCCCTTCACGTCTCGCTCTACTAGAGTTGCTCTTCATGGCTCCCGCGGGGTGAGCACAATCCCCCTCACAATCACTTCTCCATAGCACCGCATAGTCTTCTTCGCGTGCTTCAACGGAGACTACCACCAAGCCATCTAGGAGGTGGCAAGCTCCAAGAGTAACAAGCACCACCGGCTTGCAACTCGATCACCTAGTGCCACTCGATGCAACCTCATGTTGCAATCGCACTAGAATCGCTCACTCACTCGATCGGATGAACACTATCAAGCTCAAGTGAGTTAGAGGGCTTCCAAGCACACCTACACAAGCCACCAAGGCTCAAGGGTGCTCAGCTACTGGCCAAATACCGACCAACACTTCTATTTATAGGCCCACGTGCTAAACTAGCCGTTTCCCCTTCACTCTGTGTTTTTCGACATGACCGGACGCACCCAACCAGAGTCCGGTCGCTGCGATCGTGCCACGTGGCACTGCGGTTCAACGGCGTCCGCGCAATCCCAATGGTTGACTGCCATGTGCCAACAGTCAAGTGCTGACCGGGCGCACAGCTGGCCCGACCAGACGCTCCAACCCATGTCCAATCGCGTGCCCCTGCGTGCCACAGAGCGAAGGACCGGACGCGCAGACTCGCCACCTGACGCTGCGCAACCACCGAGTCAGGTTGACTCCAGAGAGGCTCCAGAGTCGTCAAAATGTGACTGAACGTGTCAGGTCCACCACGACCGGACGCGCTGCCGAGTCTGGTCAGTTCTCCTGCCAAGCATCAACTCCAGCGCCGCCTTGGTCAACGTACGTCAAAGATGACCGGACGCGGCCCCTGCGCGTCAGGTCACTTCTTCGCCCAGGGTCCGGTCGAAGACTGATGCCTACGTCTTCACTGCAGAGCACGACCGGACGCGTAGGTCCAGCCGAGACCTGCGTCCGGTCACCTCCAGTGACTTGTTTCGCCTCTGTTTCTTCACCGAGTTGATCCGTTTTAACTCCAACTTCTTCTCCTCAGCAAATGTGCCAACACCACCAAGTGTACACCACCTTATGCACGTGTGTTAGCATTTCACAACCATTTTTAAAGGATTAGCCACTCAACTTGCCACGCCACTCGATCCTAGCAACGATGCGAAGTTAGATCACTCGAGTGACACTAGATAACCTATATGCAAACAAGTTTGCCCCTCTTGATAGTACGGCCATCTATCATAAACCCGGTCATCAACTTCTCTACACACATATAACCGATGAAATGAAATGCCCTAGGTTATACCTTTGCCTTGCGCATTCCATTTCATCTCCTTCAATGTCGATGCAACACATGCACCAACATGATCAACAATGATATGATCCACTCGATATCATCACGTGACCATATTGGTTCATCAATCTTAACTTCACTTGCTCTTCACCGTTGCTTTGGTCCATTGGCACCAAGTCATCACTCAACTTGCCCTTCACACTTGCAACCGGTCCGTCGAGCCAAGTCATGTCTTGATCTTCTTCACCTTGATCACATGACTCAATGTCATGTCTCATGTGCAATGAGCTCCTTCATCACCACATGTGTAAGCTTTGCAACAAATCCAAGCCATTTCACCTCTATGGCATATGTTGCTTACACACATATACCTATGGACTAATCACCTGTGTATCTCACATTAAACACAATTAATCCACCTAGGTTGTCACTCAATTACCAAAACCAAACAAGGACATTTCAATCTCCCCATTTTTGGTAATTGATGACAACTTCTACAAAGATATGGAAACTAAGCTCAAATGGATTCATGTTGCTTATCCAAGCAATTTTACCATGTGTAAAGGATTTGACAAGTTTGATGAACCCGAATTAGTAGCATTAGCTCCCCCTACATATGTGCTAAGGGTTTGGATAGAAAGCTTGCACATATGCATGGATAGGAAATGTAGGAGAGTAATTACTACCAAATGATGCTAAGGTATATAGGATAATCTTTGAAGCGTGATACCAATCAGAGTTGCACCTTTAAGTTCATCCTTAGCACCATGGTTAGCTAGATATCACTTGGAAACAAAAGCACTAGATACCTCATGAGATCAACATTAGAAGCAAGGTACTAGCATTACTTGAAAAGCATACCAAGTGTCTAGCTATCATCCTATGTATGCTAGTTTTTATTTCATCAATCAAATTCTACAACTAGCATACATCACACAAGCATGCATATTGAATTTAAAAGCTTATGCAATGCAAGCAAGCACATGAATATGCACATATCAAATGCAAACAACCAAAGTTCATGAGCTTGCTCTTGCTCTCCCTACTTGTGTGCTTTTCTTATCCAAGAATTTTTGATCCTCTCACATTCCTCAATGTTGCTCCCACTTTGTACATGTCCATGTCCAAATCCAACTTCCCATGATATCTTTGTCTCAATCTCTCTCAAAGCTTTCATATCTTTGTACAATCTCTCCCCCTTTGTCATCAATTTCCATAAAATTCTTATTGATGCAAAGGCTTGCATTGGGGTAGATGGTTGACACTTGAATCTTTCATTTTTTATGGACACCACTTGTATAGCTCTTTATACACCATGTGTAGGATCTTATGACCTTGATACCAATTGGTGGGGCACCTCCCCCTATGTCCAAGCATGGGTCATTCACTTGATAATCTTGATCTCTTGTAGATGAGGAAAGCATTCTTCACTTGATGATCACTTAAAGTTGAGGATCACTTATGGAATCACCATCTTGTATGAATGATACCATGTGTAGAAGTGTGATACCACGTGTATGAATGATTTGATAATAGAAACCATTTGCTATCATCATGAGTATCACTTGTAGGATATCACTTGTAAGTTGATCTAGATACTACTTGTGAATTCTTGATGAAATACTTGAGTTTAGATGCCACTTGAAACAACCAAACTAGATATCCATTTGCATTGTTGTGTTGTGCTTGTACTCTTGTTGCTATCATGAGCTTCTATTCTTTGACTTAAACTAAATTGACTTGCCTAAGCTTCCAAGTCCGGTTTGAACCAATGACAAGCTTCTTCACACCTCTTGCAAGGGTTACTTGCCAATGTTGTACTTGTGACTTGTTAGCAATCCAAATTAGCTCAAGTACTTGGGTTTACTAGCTCATGAACAAACTCATATACTACCACTAGGTTCAACTAATCAAACAAGCAATAGTGATAGCCTATGAAATTTAAAAAATTTCATTTGTCATGCATGATCCTATAAGCATGTACTATATGCACTAACCACATTATAGTAAGGGATGAAATGATTATGCATATTACAATGATATCTTTACTATCTTGGAGTAGAGGATAGTCACATAGATTCTAATTCATTACTCTAATAGCAATGTGAAGTCCAATTTATAGCTTGGTGAAGACCAATCATCATAGATAGAGTCCATTCTTCACCCATATGAATTGAGAGCCACTAATATGATTAAGTGCACTATCATGATGTGGTTGACTTGCTTCATTCTTTGATCAATACTTGCATGAGAATACCACTTGAATATTCATGAATTGCTTCTTCTTTTGGGTGTTACTTGCTCTTCTTGATCAACCCTTTTGAATGTTTTAACTAAGCATCTCAAATGTTCCTCAGATCATCACTTCCATATTAGCCTTACAAGTACCACACTTGATTTATCTACACATAGGTGGTAAGCTCCTACACTAGGGAGAAGTGACCTCTCTCCAAAGGACCATCCTTAATACTTACTTGAAATGATTTGATTGATTGATCCAAGTAATAGACTTAACTTGATGAATAACCTTGAATCCTTCTTTAAGTCATTTTCTTTCTACATGCTTAAGTCCTTTTCTTTCTTCCAAATGATCTCCAATAATCACTAGAACTTAAACTTCATCGTCATCTTGGGCTTGGTCTTGATCTTCAATTTGAGTACCAAATGTGTGCCAAGTACATTCCATAATCAAATGGCCTTGTACTCATTGCTTGTCATGCTTCTAGATCATCTCAAAACCAAATATAGGTACCTCAACCACTTATAAACATGTTTTTAACTTGAGGATCTTTCAATTGAAGTGACTCCAAATCAATCTAATAATTGTCACTTTTCTAGCAGATTCTATACCCTTCAATTAAAAAATGCATATCTCCCAATGTATCAATCCAAATGCCACGAAATTTGGTAGAGATGTGGTTCACTAAGTCATCTAGCATCTGTAAAAATTTGGGCTTCATTTGACTTATAAATTTCTACTAGATTTTAATTCTTCCACCACTGCTACATGCTGAAAACTGCTGTACTATGGCTAACAAGATCCACTCCAAAACCGAAGCTTCTCTTATCCAATTATCATGAAATTTGTACAGCATCTCATACCATAAGTCTAGAGCATGCACACCAAATTTTAAGCCAATACAAATATATTTGTTTACTCAAACATGGCTAAGATCACAGCTAGCTCAGATTATCAATTATAGGACATATTTCTTCACATGAGATATACTTCATCAAATGTGAATCAAACTTGAAACTAACTTGTTTGAATACTTTCACAAGACATATATCCATTCAATCCACTTACTAAAGGCCATCTTATGTATTTATCCAACACAAATTAATCCAAACTTGATTACTAAGTATTTATCCATTTAAACATCTTATAGCAAGCAACATTGCATATTTATCCCATTCAATCAACTCATATGCACCCAAATGAAATGATCAACAAGAGATATACCTTGGTTAGCTCATGATCATCGAATTAGAAAGCATCAACTCATATCTTTGCAAGCCATCAAATATATCAATGAATCATCACAACTAGATAAATGACACTTGTATGTTGTACCACATTTGGACTTTACTCAATTTTCACTTGGCATTGGGTTTGGATGTGCACTAAGCTTCATAAATTGATTCAACACATGATGAACAAAAAGAAACCCATTGAATCAAGCCTCCAATGCTCATGGTACCTACAAACAATCATCCACTTTTTGATGGTACCTAAACTAGTTTGGGTCCTCTCAAGTTAGGTGCAACATACTTAGACATAGCCTTAGTATGAATAGCGAGATGTTTTGCAATTGCAACCAATGAGGTACCATTGCCATCCTTCCTAAGCATAGAATCATCATCAATTGAAATAGGCTTAGGAGTGTTACCTAGGAAACATAAATGTGCCATGTGCCCCCTTTTCCGGTATGAGTAGCAAACTCTCTTTGATTGAGCCTTTTCTTTCTTGCTCATGTGTTGCTTCTCATTGCCTTGCCTCTCATGAGTTGCTTGAACCTTCTTGTCAAGCTTGGTAGGACACTTTGAGGCAAAGTGTCCTATATCTTCACACTTGAAGCACTTGATGTGAGACAAATCTCTCTTCTCATCTTCATTCTTGCTCATCATCTTGGCATCTTCAATAAGCATTGGATGCCTTGCTCTTCCACCCCTTCTTGTCTTCTTCTTCATCATCATCAAGTCACTAGCATCTTCATGGTTGACCTTGATTTGCTCTTGGGGTGTTTTTTCTTGCTCAACTTGTGGTTTTGGTTGAGGCTTCACTTGTTGCTCTACCATTTGCTTGGTTGGGCACATAGAGGTGAGGTGACCCCATGTGCGGCATTTGAAGCACTTGACATGCTTGAGCCTCTCTTCTTCTTTCATCTCCTTGAGCTTCTCTTTGTTTGGGCAAGTATTTGCAAGATGTCCCACTTTATGGCACCGATAGCACATGAAATGAGAAAGCTTCTCTTTCTCTTGCTTCTTCATCTTCTTTTCTCTCTTTCTTTCGCCCTTTGTCATCTTCTTCTTGAAGCCAATGCCACACTTGCCACCATACTTTCTTTGAGTCTTCAACATATTCTCAAAGACGACTTTTGAGTTGTAGCACCTCTTTAACTTGTTGCTCAAATTCTTTACTTCACTTTTGAGCTCATTGTTCTCCTTCAAAAGGTTAGTCTCATAAGACATAGAAGTAGAACAAGCATCTATTTATGAAGAACATGGCATTTCTAATAAATCATCACAAGAGGTGGATACATGCTTCTTCCCTACATCACAAGAGTTTGTCACATGTAGCAATTGATCACTTGACTCATGTGATGAGCTCTCATTCTTTTTAAGTTTCTTTAAAAACACTTTAATGAGAGAAAGCATGGTGTTCCAATAATTCCTCATGAGATGCAAGTAGTGTCTCATGAGTTAATTTTAGCTCACCATGTGAAGATTTAAGAACATCAAGTAAGTGCTTATGTTCTTCACATGAGTTTTTTAGAAATGAGTTTTCTTTTTCCAATTTTAATGTTTTAGCTTTCTCATTTTCTAAAGACATGGTCATGCTAGCAAGTCTACTAACAAGCTTATCATATGAATCAACACGATCAACCATATTAGCATTAGATACCTTAGTGTCACCTTATGACATGAAGCAATGTGGTGATGTAGGAGAGCTTGTGGTAGCAATGTCATCCGAGCATGACCCATCATCATCACCATCAAGTGTGCATGGAGTAGCATCATCATCGGCATCACTTGAGGTATCATCATCATCAATCATGTTAAGTGAACTTGTAGTGGATCGATCATCATCATCATCACTTGACCATGAGGTGGAGCAATCTTCCACAATCATCAAATTATGGTCATGCTCAACACACTCATGCACCTTCTCCTTGGGCTCATCCTCCTTGAACTTATCATCCCACGTGGAGGAATCACCGAAGGTGTGCTTTATTGATTCTCATATCTCATGAGCGGTTCCCACATAGTTTATCCTTTTCATCAAATCAAAGCTCAAAGCATCCATTAGATAACAACAAGGATGTGCGTCAAGTTCATAGAGAACTCTTTGAGCTTTGGTGAGATTTCTATGGTCCAAGACATGAGTGAGTCTACTAGTGACAATCCATCAAAACTTAGGTCTCTTTGCACGAAAATAATCAAGCATGCGATTTTTTCAAAGTGTAAAGTTTGTGCCATAAAAAATATGTGTCTCACAATCAACTAGCCCACTAGACGCCATCCTTCCGGGCCGGTGAAGACCACAAATGAGAGACCAAGCTCTGATACCACATGTAGGGTCAAGATGGCGGACTAGAGGGGGGGGTGAGTAGTCCTTTTTAAAATTAATCGCGCCGGCTTACCGAAACAAATGCGGAATTAAAGCTATCGGTCTAGCCAAGACTACACCCCTCTATCTAAGTTCACAAGCACCTTATAAAGATTCTAATTAGGCAACAAAGGTGCCGGGCTAGCTAGAGCTCACCTAACCAATTCTAGAAGCAAGGTCACACAAACCTATGCCACTAGTACTTCAAGCAACGGGAGAGCTACTACACATGCTAGTAAGAAAAGCACAAAGCCACCTAAGCTCACTAGCAATGCTCAATAACAAGGCTACACGAGCCAAATTATAGAGCGTGAATTACTTAGCTACTTAAACTAAGCAATGTGACTAACAAGGTTCCTCAAACCAAATTAGTCAAGCAAGGGAGCTATTTCTATGCTACACAAGCAAGAAGGTAACTAGCAAGCTCCACAAGCTAACTAATTACAAGAGCAACTACACAAGCACAATGTAAATGAAGTAAACACAAGCTTGTGTAATGAGGATGCAAATCAACGGGAAGACAAGGATGACACCGTGATTTTTATCCCAAGGTTCACGTGCTTGCCAACACGCTAGTCCCCATTGAGACAAGCTCCAAGGTTGCAGCCAGTCCTCTTGCTAGTGGTGACCCGCAAGTCATACTCTCCCACGTGGAGTGCTTACCACAAGCTCTAGCACTTGACCCGGCCAGACCACTTGTCGCCCTTCGCATCTCGCTCTACTAGAGTTGCTCTTCACGGCTCCCGCGTGGTGAGCACAATCCCCCTCACAATCACTTCTCCGGAGCACCGCACAATCTTCTTTGCGTGCTTCAACGGAGACTACCACCAAGTCGTCTAGGAGGTAGCAACCTCCAAGAGTAACAAGCACCACCAGCTTGCAACTCGATCACCTAGTGCCACTCGATGCAACCTCATGATGCAATCGCACTAGAATCGCTCACTCACTCGATCGGATGAACACTATCAAGCTCAAGTGAGTTAGAGGGCTCCCAAGCACACCTACTCAAGCCACCAAGGCTCAAGGATGCTTAGCTACCGGCCAAAGACCGACCAACACTTCTATTTATAGCTCCACGGGCTAAACTAGCCGTTACCCCTTCACTGTGCATTTTTCGACACGACCGGACGCGCCGGTCATAATGACCAAACGCACCCAACCAGAGTACGGTCGCTGCGATCATGCCACATGGCACTGTGGTTAAACGGTGTCCGCACGATCCCAACGGTCGACTGCCGCGTGCCAATGGTCAAGTGATGATTGGATGCATAGCTGGCCCGACCAGACGCTCCAACTCGCGTCCGATCGCGCGCCCGTGCGTGCCACAGAGCAAAGGACCGGACGCGCAAACTCACCACCTGACGCTGCACCACCACCGAGTCAGGTTGACTCCAGAGAGGGTCCAGAGCCGGCAAAACGTGACCGGACGCGTGAGGTCCACCACGACCAGACGCGCTGCCAAGTCCGGTCAGTTCTCCCGCCAAGCGCCAACTCCAGCGCCGCCTACGTCAGCGTAACTGTGTGGGGTTCCTGCTAGTTCCTGTACTACCCTATCTGATCGCACAGACAGCCACGTCGTCCCTTTTCCCTGGCCATTAGATTTTCCATCAACGGTGGGCTCATACTTATACATCTCTCGCGTATGGTCAACAATAGGAATAAAAAAAGGGATCCACCAAAAATCCACCTTGCGAAGCTTCTATGATGCTACGTTGCCCACGCCCCGGTGCCATTTGTCGCCCTCTGTGCCGTGACTTGCGTGCCCGCCGCGCCGCTCGCCGCCCCTTCCAGCGCCGCTGTCGCTCCCGCCGTCCCCAACGCGCCGCCGCACCCGCCGTCCCCATCGCCGGCTCCCTCCCCTTCCCTACCTCCCGTCCCCTACCCGATTCCTACGCCGCAACCTCCGCCTCCATCAACGAAGCCGCCGGCTGCCCACGCCCACGCCACCGCCGACTCTGGCTCCCTCCGCCGCTGCCTCCGCTTCGTCCCCGCCCCTCAACTCCCTTCGCGGCCACCACGAAAGGATGTAACTCTTGCTGGAAGCCTCATACGGGTCCACCGCCACCGCCGCCATCCTTCACCACTGGCTTTACGCCCGTGCCAGCCGGAGGTGCAGCCCTTGCGCCAGATCCTCGCCCTCTTCGGCTACCTTCACCTCCGTATCGGCTGCCTGCCTTCTTCCGCTCCGATGGCATCGTGACTGCTCCGCTTTCTTCGTCCTCCCCATACACGGTAAGGTTTTCAGTCCCTGTTCTCTTTCGCCTTGCTGTTTTCTGCCTTTCCGTTGCTCGATGAAATGCTAAACCACACCATCATAGTTCAGAAACAGAAAAAATTTGATTACCTAAAAGCTAAAGTAATTTTCGGTGTTCAAATGGAGCTACCCCTGTAGCAGCGCCTTCTCCATTTTTTGTCATGCACTCCTTTGCTTCAGAATGTACATAGACTACCAACATATATTTAGTGATTCACAGGATACTATGCTACGTATATTTTCCCCACTACCTCATGTTTGGTACTGTAATCACCACATGGAGGACCTAAGTTGCATGGATATGGATATGCGTATCGGTATTGGAAGGATACGGATACGCGTATACGGCAATTTCCTAAGAAACCCGATATGCGGATACGTTTTACTATTTTTTTAATAAATATAGATAATAGCGCATATTAAAATTGTGAAAGAGTGAAAGTAGTAAATTACCTTGCAATAGCAATTACCAGCCAAAGCAAAGACCGGAACTCCGGAAGCATGTCCATTCTCGAGTTCTCCAAGACTCCAAGTCCAGAATTTGCATAGAAAAACCAAATAACCAACTATCAATCAATTTATTACTAAAACTTGACTACTTGAGTATTCAGTAATCAGTAGTAGTTCAGTACATCACCTTCTCATATTTGGAGACGCCATCTACTGCATACAAGCAAAGCAACAAGAACTGCACTTCATCAATAAGAACTGCACTTCATCAATAAGACTAACTTCATCAATACGAAGCATAGATGGAGAAATCAAGCATAGATGCGGCGTGGGGAGCAAAGAAATCAAGCATAGATGGAGAAGAAGAGGGAAGGGGATTAACTCACGGATCCACGTCGCAGGGCGCCAGGGCAGAGATGAGTAGGGACGGAGGTGAGCGGAGGCGGAGGCTCGTCGCTGGCGGCCGGCGAGGCCTTGCGGGTCTACGGTGCCATGCGGGCGTCAGCGGCCCCGGGATCGGCCGGCAGGAGGGTGCATGCTCGCGTCCGTCCTCAAGGCGTGCGTGGTGGAAGGGGACGGGTGCTGCGGGGGCGAGCTGCACGGGCTGGAGGTGAGGGCGGAGGCTGGTCGCCAGCGAGGGCGGAGGCGGACTGGCGGCCGGCGGGAGGCGGACCTGCGCGAGGCGGAGGCGGCTGCGTGAGGCGGAGGCAGAGGCGGCTGCGCGTGTGAGACTGGGAGGGGTCGGGAGACGGGAGTAGGGCAAAGGTAAGTTATTGGGCCAGCTGGAGGCTGACTAGCGGCCGGCGTGGTAAGTTATTGGGCCGGCTGGGCCGAAATATTTCCAATCGCGAGTTTCCAGCCCAAATAAGCTGAGATACGTGGATACGCCGCGGATACGTATCCGGGCCGTATCCCAGGCGTATCCGTATCGGATACGTATCCGATACGGGATACGCCCCTTCCCTGTCGTGTCCGTGCTTCTGAGTGGAGGACTATAAGAAAATCATGCAGCCTTAGATTTCATTGACAACTCCCAATTTACACACATTTAATCTGCTGCTGTAATTTTGGAGTGCATATTTTAACTTTTACATAATGCTTCATGTATTAGGTTTCTTACTTGGTCCTTCTATGATTTTCAGCGGCATCAAGACTTCCTTTCCCTGCTAATATGCTTACTGTTAATCTACTGTAGTTTGTATCAATATGGACCCTTTTCAGTGACATCCATACTTAACTTTACTCTATTTCCTTATTACTACCATCTTGCTTAACTTCAATATCCTTATTATCAGATCATGTGCAGACCCAATATCGTTAGTCCTGTGAAATGTTTCATTTTCATGTTACCTACTGAGGTTTTAGGATTGTGCAATGATGAACTTTTTTTTTTAACACTGAGACAATGCAATTCTGCAATAATGATTCATTATTCTATTCGCTTCTCCATATATTATTTATTTTTTATTACTTCCTGCATTTCTTTGCGATGGACTTCAGATTCATTTCTTTTTGTTTCCATATACAGCTTCGGTTTGAGTTGATGGATTCTTTAAAGAGTGCCCAGGATTGGAGAATTGTAGATGTGCATACCATGGTGGACTGAACCTCCAAAGGCTGCAACTGAGACCTGGCATACATATCTATACAGGTTTTGTATTTTTCCCATCTTATATGCCCAGGTTTCAAACAAAAAAAATCTGTTTTTTTCCTACCTGAAGTAGTTTGACTTTGTAGGCAATAACTCTGACAGATTGTCATGTGTTCCTGTGAATGTTTACCTACTTCTATACTTGCTGATGAACCTCAAACTATGAAGTATGAACCTAACTACAGTCTTCTTCTGTACATGATTCCAATAGAAGAATGCAGTTTTCAGAAAAAAAAAACATATGATCATTGCAAAAAAAATTGAAGATTTTACTACCTGTACATTCATAGTTCCTTTGTGTGCGTATTGCTCCTTGCCTCGCAATATAATACATATATTTTTCCCGGTGATCTTCAAGTTTCTATGTCTTATAGTCATAATGCAATGGCTGATATGATTATGCAGAAATTTACGAAGGAATGCATTGGACAAGGGAATAACTTCGGCTACGACGACCCTACTTCCACATGTAAGTTCTTCCATCCTATGCCTCTGTGGGTTCTGCAATGTTAATATTTGTGTCTCGGAATTAATCAGGTATTTTCTACAAAACAAATGCATAGGCCACACAGCTCCTGCAAGGGAAACCCAAAAAACAGTTACTTTGTGGTCCGATTCAGAGCTCTAGCGGGGTCAGATTTTTTTTCTGCCTCCCATCTTGACCCCGAGAAAATTCAGCTATGTTTCATAGTTACTACATGGTGGTTACTACAATATGCACGCGTATTAAAAAGTGTAACCTTCTTGCTAATCTGATTTATAGGTGTTATAGTATCAATGGATTTATTAGGCATGACAACATGATTTTTTTAATGAAGCACTTTAGTTGGGATGTCATATCATATTTCAGAGGAAAAATGAGCTTTGGTGTTTGTCGAACAAAAATGCTATACTAAAATTAACGCCATCCTCAGTGCAGAGAAAAATATTGGATAAAACTTTTTTTAAGATGAAAACAGTAACATGTATTGCTTTTGCCACTACCGTTTCAACCCATTACTTCATGGTGCCCATCCTATTTTCAGCGGCCAAACCACCTATACAGCTCAAATATATTTGCGTGCGTGCTTCCAGACTATCATGCTATATATTGCATAACCTACATATATCGCCTACAGCGTTTGCACTTATTTGCAAAACAATAAAACCCGACATCTTGCACATTTTCTATGCCTTGCCCTGAAATACATGATACATGTTTTGTGGCATTCATAATTATTCCATGACTTATAATTGGTGAATTCACATGAACATATCTGTCACATAACATCAACCTAATGAGTTCTTACTGATTTGGTTTACGCTGCTACGTCGATGCCTACATATTCATTTGCATCTATGTGCCACTTATGGCTTATGTTGCCTAAAACACATGTGAACCATTCGTAGAACAAAAAAACCTGAGATAAAATACATGGCCCTTTTTCCAATGTCATTTATGCTTCCGTCCTCTTTAGTTAGTGGATCCATATGAATATATGTGCCATATGATGGAATTAATCATTTCTTCGTGATGTGGTATGTATTACAATCATTTTAATTCAATTAGTACACTGCTCAGCTGTACGGTTAGGATTATATGTGGCGTACCATTTTAATCAGAAATATTATTTACCTACTAAAACATTTTCCTTATGTGCCAATCCACACAGCAGCTTGCGTGCCCATGGCGAACACCATTCTAGGGAAAACCTCATCTACATCTCCTTGCTTGCAAATGTTCAATATTCTTCATAACAACAGGGCACATCTGCATGAGGACAGGCGTAGAACCGTTATGACACCACGTATTCTTCATAACAACAGGGCACATCTGCATGAGGACAGGCGTAGAACCGTTATGACACCACATCAGGTACATATGGAGACGACAAAGCAAACAATTTTTTTTTTGTTAGTTTTATGGATTTCTGTGAATCGTAAGTTTCAGCATAATTATGGTAGCACATTTCTAACTGATATCCCCTCACCTTCTTATGTGCTCTCTGCTGCTCCAGCTGATAAGATTACAGTTCACTAAATGTTGGTTGTATCTCCAGGATGCATAGACAGTTAGACACCCTGATCATGTGGCTATATTTTAAGTTGCTGATATGAGAACAACTGGGTCACCTAATGCAATACCATTATAGCTTACCAATTCTTTTCTGCGTATGTCCTTTTATTTTTATTACTTCCTGCAACTCTTTGTCATACACTAAAGATTGATTTCTTTTTGGCTCCCCGTACAGCTTGGGTTTGAGTTGCTGTATTCTTTTAAGAATGTCTATATATATCATAGATTGGCAAAGCACAAGCAACAACTCAAGAGGTTTTATTTTTCCTATGAAATAGACACATTATATTTTATAATGAAAACATTGCACATTGTCATGCTTCCTAGCCCGCGCAACTGCGCAGGGGTTCCTGCTAGTTCATTCTATTTTTGTTGCAAACCAGTGTTCCAGGCTGATTTTGCTGTGAGTAATTTGTTGGGCCTTGGGACAAGGGCACTATCACTGGTGTCCCCAGGCACGGCCCAGTCCATTGAACTTAAGAAAGACCTAGCAACCCATAGGAGGAAGGAATGGTAGGGGTAGTCCAACAATACCATGGGCGTGGGAGCCCAGCTCAGGAAACAAACAACAAATACGAGCTAACGATGGACTGAGCAGGCCGCGATATAAAAACAAAGTTGATATGGTAGGACAGCCTAGCTCAGGAATACAATGGGCCTGGGAGCCTAGCTCAGCAGGCCGCGAAAGAAATCCATCTGTTGCAAACCATCTGAGCTGTGACCAATATATGCATGATCCAGTATGCCCCTCTGAAAATCACCTGCAAGAAAGAATTAGTTGTTGTTCTATTCTACTAAACATAGCATTATTTCTACACAACCACACCGTTCGGCACATCGACGCTACGCCCCCACCATTACTTGGTTCCTTAGCCTTGGAGAAAAGCTCCTTAGCCAAGACCCAAACAAATGGGCTATATCCTTTGGTGGTTGAAAAATAAAGATGATGAACAGCGAGTTCCATATACACCTTGCTATGTGACAATCAAAAGTGGATTAAATGAAACTAACTTGATTTGTTATTTTTTATAATAAACACGATTAATAAAGTTATAAAAAATTGACTCGGAACAAAAACCTAAACTACTTTATAGTTTTATAGAACGGAGAGAGCAATATGCATATGCAACACATGATCATTAGGGTTAGGTTGGAAGCTTAGTACTGGGATGGCTGTCTGGCACACAACCTGTCGGAGCACGAGATACTCGTGAGTCGTTTACAACTGAGATGGAAAAAGTGTCAAAGACCAGGGGCGACTAGCCTTGCCGACGTTTACGAATTATGTGCCGGCTTAGCTTCAGGGTGGAGCTATGTAAAAGATAGTAGGTGTGGGCACATCTACGTCAAAACGAAAAACAGCGATTGTGTAATCAAAATTTCAACATGTATCAACTTGCACGATCAAAATTGCAACTGCACTTCCATCGGATTTGCTATGGCTCCGCCCCTCTTCACCGGATTCCGGAGCACTTCGACGAGCTCCACCAGCGTGAGGCCAGGGGCGGCCTGGTCCTGGTTCTCGTCGACGGAGCGCTTCTGCCGCCTGCGGTTGGAGTTGTTGATGAGCACCATCCCGGCCGAGCGCCGCCGCCGCCGCTCCGAAGGCGTTGTGTACGGTACTCCCATGCTGGCGTATGACTGGAAGCGTCGAGCCAGCTCCTCCGGCCGGGTCCTGGACGACGTCGTTGACGACTAGACGGAGAGCGACCACGCCATTGCACTGGACAGTGGAGTACCTGAACTTCCGCGCTCAGCTTCGTTTGCCCACGAGCCACACCACCCCACACGGGCCAGTGAGCCACTACTATATTGTACAGCCAGCCTGCTCTCCTGCGGTCCTGCCTGCACACTCGTGCACCACGGGGGCAGCAACGCATACGAGATCTCAAGCATGTACTATATAATACTAGTAAATTGCAACTTACTATTTCGGGATGTATCTGTGACAACCAGAAGATAATAAAAGTATTAACATGAAAATAAAAACAAAACAATCATACGGGATGTATCTGTGACAATAAATAGCTTTGTGACACACAGCAGTGCCAAAGCCAAACAACACAACATCCCAAAATATGAGCTTGTTCTAGCAACTACATTACAGTTTCATCTTTCTAACATGGCCATTTGGGTCAGGCCACCACAGGTTTGATCAGCCAAACCTGAACCAGCACCGGTAATCCTTACTCAAGTCCATCATTAGCTACGTCCTTTACATTCGTACAACCTATGTATCCACGCGAAAAACACATGGAATGATAGGCCCAAAACAGAACACTTTGGCACATGACCGTTGAGTCTCTCTATGATCCTTTACTCTGGTACAGGAGTATCGCAGTTTTGAAGATGGTGATGCTGGATGTAAATCATTGGCTCCCCTCCTTGCACAAGCTCAGATCAGGATTGGCGATCTGAGGTCCCAGCCCGAGCCATGGCTGACCCTCCGCCATCTCCTTCTTCACAGGTGTAGCATCCGAAGGGGAACCTTGGTATGGTGCTTTCGCAGTAAGGCTGAAATAGGGAATACCACAGATTAGATCCTCCTCAAAGAGTTGTATGATTTGAACAAGAATTGTGTCATCCCAACAGCAAGAGTAACCTACCGATCCTTTCTCTTCTCAAGGAACCGGCGAAGAGATGCCTTGGGAGCCTGGGGTATATCTGCAACACATACATTTTGGGAACAGTGAGCAAGACAGAAATCAATCATTCAGAGAAACACCGCGCACATATACATGTGTGGACAAGTTAGCAACCTGCCGCACTCTTCTGGGCGTTGACCACGGCAATTGGTGCGGCTGGCACTGCTGCGATCTTGGTGCTGTCAGTAACGGTTGCAACTGTGGGGGATGGCAGCAAGCCAGGGTTCTGAGCTACGGATGAACCCTTGCTGGCCATTTGCATCAGGTCTTTTGCCTTCTCAGCAGGGAAATCATCGAACACAAGGACCTTCCCGCCATAGAAGATAGTCAGCTGGCGCTTCTCTGGCTCCCTGAGAATCAGGATATTTACAGTTGTCAAGTTTGGTAGCCTACTTATAAGCAAGAACAACTTCTATATGAATTAAAATTTTGAGGTTTCAGAACTTGCGTGGCACCAATTTTTCATTGAGTAGTTTTGGAGTGCCAGGTTCTACATATTCATGGATGGATTTTCTACCATTCAACCACTACTTCATAGCAAGAAAGTATTGGCACACATCACAGGAACTGTGCTCTGCCACACTTGACCATAGATTGTTTGGCAAAGTCTGCCTTGTAATCTAAGAAGCCCTATGAAAAATACTCTTAAGATATTCAGTTTCAGATGATAAATTAACTTCTCACTATTTTCTGCAGACAAAGATCTGTGCAGTGTGTGATGATCGAACCATCTGCATAATACAAACTACAAAGGATAAGAGCCATGATCTGAAACACAGCTCTTTGGGGAAAAAAAAAACCTGGCCACCAAGAGCTGCTTCTCACAGCAGATTGTTTTTCTACGTTTTCAGTCATCACTGACTACAGCAGTAGTATCATACTAACATGTATATGAACAAGAATGGCTGTGAACCGAAACCGAATGGAATAGAGAGGTATCTGTTTCGTCAAGTACCTCGCATCAAGGGCTTCCTTCATGGCGGCCTCCGAGCCGAACCCAGCGTTCTGGGGGAAGAGATCCATGGTCTCCTTCATCTTCTCCCCCTTTTCCGTGTCTGCCGACGTCCTCTTTGCATCGGCTTCAGCTGAAATCGGAATAGAGCACTCTTCTTCAGCAAAAGCTCAGCACATAATTTTCAGACAGGCTGTCCAGAGACGGACAGAAGCCGAAATTCTTGATCAAAATAAAAAAAAAAGTGACATTTTTGCTTCCAGACCAAGACTTTGGGACCAGATCTGACATGAGACGACTACGGGAGCACCTCAAACTAGCAACTTTTGGCACGAATCGCACCCCAATTCACCACTTCTCCCTAACAGACACTGCTAAACTCCCAACAGATAAAGAACACCTACCGAGCTCCTCAAGACCGCAACTTTTCCTCAACAAGAGAAGAGAGTTCACCTCTGATGGCGAGGCCGAGATCGCCGGCGGCGGCGCCGTTCTGCCTGACGTAGCGGCTGAGCAGGCTGCAGGCCATGGCGAAGCTGGTCGCCTTCTCCCCGGGTTTCGCAGGTGCCATCGTCGCCGCAGACCTCAAATCTCCACCGGAAACAGAAGCGAAAGCCTCCGAATCAACACGAAACCTGCTTCAATTTGCTCTACTCCCTAGCCTAGAGCTCGAGGTGCTGTTGTTGCTCTCCTTCTCGGCTCCTCTTTCCCCTTCTTTGGTCGTCGTCTGGGCGTGCATAAATGAAGAGGCACTGGGCTTATCTTTAGACTGTCTCAGCGATTGCGAGTTTTGGATTCTTTCTCCATTTTCCTGCTTAGTTTTATGTTTTGAGCACGTTCTTCTCGTGCTGGCTGGGAGAGCTACTGTTGGCTCGGAGATGCCCCAGGTGGCAGAATCCTGGTGGTTTTGGGATGGCTGGTGCCCCCTGTTTGGAGCACTGCGCCTGATCGTGGTTGCGATCGGATCGCCGTCGCCATCTCGTCTTTACCAGCAGAATCCGGATTTCCTGCGGCGGCAGCAGAAGAGCTGTGTGCTCTCTTATTTTTATTGGAACAAAAAAATGTGTGAAGACACCACACATACACGGTACACGCCACCTATGCGCGATAAGTGGACAACAAAATCATCTGAGATCCAATTGGTTTCTAGCCTCTAGTGTATTGAACAAAAAACCTACTAGTTCGTACAACTCGCTTCGTTAGTGACTTGACTAAACTCGAGCTGAGCCATTATTTCAACTCGTTACGTTGATGCGCATAGACTCGCTAGAAGCTCCTTATACAGTAACAGTAGCACTGATAGGCATGTATGGTTTTTGTCACCACCAGATGGTGTTTGTAATTCTATTCTTGATTAGTTGAATAAAGGAAGGTGCGTGTTTCTCAAAAAAGAAAAAAAAAATCTGCCACTTCAGTTCACATTCAGGACCTCCACTTTGTTGACCCGGCCAACCTCGGGCCTTGGCCCGATTTCGCAGGAGCCAGCGACCAACTGCATCCATGCATTTTTTTTTTACAACAATGCGTCCATGCATTGTGGGCGGCAGAGTGTGTGGTAGCTACGGCGGACCGGCGGCGAGCCTTGGCCACAAGGATTGTGGTCGCTCTTATCAATGCCCATTGGATTGGATAATGATCAATTTTATCTATATTACCTTTTGCTACTATTTTATAGTGTTATATATGCAAGTGAGCTCCATGTTAAAGACTTAAAGCTAGATCTCAGGTGGCCCAAACTAAAGAAAACATGCTGTCTTATGTGGGCCAACTAAAGAAAACATACAATCCAGTAGCATTCGCAAGTAGCTTGGTACGAACTCTGCGCAGCCCACTATAGCTAGTTTGACTCTTGGTCGACAAATAGAAATATCGTGATTTTATATATATATGGTTATACGGGGTTTTGCCGCTTGTTGGCGTTTGGTAGGTACGGTGCGTTTTAACATATATTTATTATAATAACGATTACATCCGCCACACGCGTCCGTCCCGTGACTTCCGTCGTCCGCAGAAGCGGGCCCCATCTCTCTTAAAAACAAAAAAAAAACCAAATCCCCACTTCCTCATCCGCTTATCCGCCCGGCGCCCAAGCAGCATGGCCGCTCATCCGTCCGCCCCTTCCCCCACCGCGCGCTCGTCGGGCTGCCGCGCCGTGCCCTTCCCCCTATCGGCGACCGCGCCGCGCGCCCGTCCTAGAAACTTGCGTCGCTCGCTCCCTCGTCATCCGTCCATCCCCCATCGCTGTCAAGCGCGCCGCTGACCCTGCCATGGCCGTCGGGGCGCATGTGTCGTGACGCCTCATGTCTTCCCCGGCCAAGCCAAGGGCATCCACAAGCGTGCCCAGTGCTGTTGGTGCCCACGCGCCATGGCTCGCTGCCGGCTCCCACATCGACGGCCGGAATCTACTAGCCGGTGACGTTTCAAGTGTTTAAGACGTTTCAGATGTATATGTTGCAATTGTTTCATCTTGATGTTACAAAAATAGATCGGGGGATGTTGCACGTGTTGCATATATTGTAAATATTTTAGAGGCATGTTGTAAGCGTTTGTTCAAAATATTTCATCTGTTTCCAGACGTATGTTGCAATCGCTTTTGATTTGGATGTTGCATATGTTTCACACATATGTTGCAATAGTATGTTCTGAATGTTTCAGCTATTTCAGTCTTATGTTGCAGCAAGTGGTTTCATGTTGCAAGTTGCAAGTGTTTTATTTGGATGTTTAATGTGTTTCACACACATGTTGCAAGTGCATGTTCTAAATGTTTCAACTATTTTCAGTCTTACGTTGCATTCATGTTGCAAGTGTTTTACGCTGTTTAGCCGAGGGTGAGTCGGGGGCCGTGCGGATGAGGGCGCTAGGGGCCGGCGGACCAGGGTGTTGTGGGTCAGGGCACGCTGAGGTCGTGCTCGTCCTCAGCCACTCATCTCGGCTCCCGAGTGTCGTCCGCGCGAAGAGTCGGAGAGAGCGAGAGAAAGGAGGGGATTAGGGTAAAGACTGCCGGGCGCAGACACAGGGACGGAGTGCACTCATGGGGCGGGGCGAAGGCGGACGGAATGGGCTGTGTGAGCGTCCAGACACGCGTGTCCGTCCAGACGTCCGGACGCTAGCCTGGTCCTTATGATAATGGTAGTGGACACACCGGAACTTAGTGATGAAATCGGAGTCACGGGAACTTAGTGATGAAAATCGGACTCACGAAGGTTGCAGCGGAGCCGAGCGATGCACATTTGTAATTTGTATTAACAAACACAAATGTCCAAACGAAAATCGAGTCACACGCTGCCATGTGTTTAAAGTGTCATCCTTAATGTTGTATGAGTATCGGAGAAAAATACATTTGCTTAATAAACAAATTATGTATTTGGTCCCATTATAACATTTTATACTCGCTACGTCTCAAATTATAAGTCATTCTAACTTTTTTGGAGAGTCAAACTATCTTAAGTTTGACTAAATTTATATAATAAAATAGGATAATATTTATGATACCAAATAAGTATTATTAGATTCTTCATTAATTATATTTTTTTTATAGTATACCTATTTGATGTCGGTCTTTATAATTTTTTCTATATTTTTTTATCAAACTTGAGATGCTTTGACTCCCCAAGAAAGCTAAAATGACTTATAATTTAAAATGGAAGAAGTACAATTTTACTCATGGTCTAGCAAAGTAAAAAAGTAGATATACTGAGTTGTCGCCAAGAATTTATTTAGGCTATTTTACGGTCGTGCATTTATTATTAAACTAATGTTACTATTGTGGGGCCATAAATAAGTAAAATCACATGCTTAAGTGCTATAGTCTGTGTTCCCTAAATATATTTACTGTTGCACGGCTTGCCGGAATAAAATTGGTGGTAAAGACTTTCGCAGCCGGCAAGATGAATAATAAAATTCAATGTACAACGCTTGATATTGCCTGGACTTACTAGACAACCTGGAGCTACTTTGTGGGGAGGCTCATAAAGTTGTGCTCAGTTTGAAACGCGTTGATTGAAGAAGGAATATTCACTAATGAAGACTTCGAGTCGCGGTGACTCAAAGGATCATAGCGGAGTCTTGGTGACTCTTTGTTGCTCCAATGTGTATTAGGGGCTAGTGGCAACTACTCGGTACAAGAGAAAAAATCGGGTTATTTCTTGTCCATTTTTTTTTTCAATTCTTGCATTTCCTTTCACGCTTGTGCTTGGCTTGGCAGGGGTGAATATAGACGTAAAGCCACGGTCTAGACGTGATCCAAAGTACCTAGCTTATATGTAAATTTCTGGTTCAATTTAAAGTGGCCCTAGACGTTGGGCCAAATTCTTACCCCTGCTCGTCCCAGGCACAGAGAGGAGGCAACAGGCCGGGACTCCGCGTGCACCCCAATCCTGAGTCGGTGGCTCCCTTCCCCGTTGATGCATTCTTCGAAGGAACATGAACACAAGGATCACGTGAACCTCCGGGTGGCCTCGCTTCCCACACCAACACCATGCGGTTTTCCTTCCTCGATCGACTCTGTAGCAACCCAGAGCACCCGCCGAGGAGCTCTAGGACGTGGCATGGGTCTTCTCGACAACGTCTGTCTCCTCTACCGTAGCTGCTATTTAGTTTATCTCATTTTGCCCGCCCCTATGTAAACCGATATCGTATAATAGTGATACTAAACCACACATCGTAGATTTCAAGTGTCCCAGATCATTTTTTTCCAGCCCGTCAAAGCATGCTTTAAATTTTTGTTTCCAAATTGCCTAGTGTGGACGCAGACCCATACAAACACTCACGCACACTCATCTGAATAAACACAAAAACATAAATTCTAACTCTATGGGCATCTTCGGGAGTTTGAGTTAATAGATCTTGAGATTGACAAAATCACATAGGTACCTTGCTATCGATAGGCATATCTTCTATCACTGAGCCTGTTCGCTGGTTGGTTTCTGGGCTGATAAGTCCGGCTGGTGCTGGTTTGTTATGAGAGGAAAACATTGTTGGCTGGCTGATAAGCTCTGGCTGAAACCAACAAGCGAGCATGCTGACTAAAAGGACAGCACTGTTAAATCCTAACATAAATAAAAAAGAATACAATCACCCATACGCCATGAAATCCAAAAATAAATTGTGAAAAAAAAACAAAAACCCATGAAGTCAATGACTTGAAACAGGGTAAACTTGTCCCACATAAAACACCTAAGTAACATGGCGGAAGAAGATAAATAGATCCCGTTTGGAACAACTTAGTTTCCCTACGCTTAAATTCCAAGGTGGATTCCTTGACAAGCTAGATTTTCAAAGAAGCAAAATGGGAGCAAGCCAATCGTTTGGCAGTCATATTCTTCACGAGGTTTGTGGATAGGAACAGCTGTAGCTGGGGGAGGACTGACAGGGAAGACGACGATGCCGAGGCGGGGGTGACAAGCCAGCTGCGTTTCTCCATGTTGTTGCTACCGTAGGCTTTGTTTAGTTCCCGGATTTGGAAGTGGCCAGATAATTAATGTGTACTATAGCGTTTCGTTTGTATTTGTGAATTATTGTTCAAATACTGACTAATTAGGCTCAAAAGATTCGGCTCGTAAAGTACAACCAAACTGTGCAATTAATTTTTGATTTCGTCTACATTTAGTACTCTATGCATGTACCGTAAGTTTAATGTGACGGAGAATCTTCGTTTTGCATAGTGCATTTTTCAGGAGTTTAAACATGGCCGTAGTGTCCCCCTTGCGGGATCTGGTCTGCAGGTGCCCCTGGTCACATCTCGGCTGCAGCAAGGACAGAGGACGAGGACGCCGTAGAAGGATATGCGGACACAGCCGCCAGAGGGATGTGTGTGTGTGGAGGGAGGAGGCCGGCGTGGGAGGTGGTGATCAGCATATTGCGTTTGCCGAGGTGATCTGCGTGGTTTGGTGGCGGGTGGTCCCGCTCAGCGGCTGTCGTTCCGTCGCAAGGAGGTTTTCTGACTGACAGCTTGAGGACCCATATGTGGCACTTCTACCTTCGATGAGGTAGCTAGGTTGTTGGAAACTACATTGTGCGTGCGATGGACATGATCGTCTTGGTGAGCGCCAGAGGAAGCTGCTCACGCTTTGGTTTGGCAGTGTAACACCCTCGGTGTTACGTCCTAAACCAACTACTAAATCATGTCACGAGCACCGTGTTTGTGTAATAATGCATGTGATAGAAGGTGTTGATAAATTTCTTGTAGCCTAAAATAATCAATAAAAATGTTAAATCAATGTTGATGCAATAGCTCATGTATATCAAGTAAGGTTTAAAACCAATTTTTATTAAGCAAAAATACTATAAAACATGTGTGTGATACTTAAATAAAGTTGGAAGTGCAAACTTTGTAGATGACAATAAAATACTTGCTATTAAAAAATAATATTGCTTAGTAATATTTTCAATAGCTTAGAAATACAATTTGAAATAGAGTTCTAACTCCAAAAACTTAAAAAATTTCAAACTTGTGTACACCTGGACATTGCTAAGTTTAGCAATTTATTTAGAGAGATTGTGTTAGAGGGTGATGCGGTGTTTTAGCTTGGCTGAGCAGCCTCATGTATCAGTTTGATCGTGGTGAACTCGGTTTCGGTTTAGAGGCAATGGTTTAGTGATAGTCGCTACTTTAAAATCCGTGCACAGCACGTTCTCGGGCTAGCCCTCTGGGCTAGGCGCGGTCACCAGGCCACGGGGGCACGCCGTCGCGGCGTTGGCGCGCGCTGCCGCGCTTGGCCGGCCTGGTCGCCCTAACCCGACCGCGAGGAGCCGCCGTTGTTGTGGCTTGCCCGACTGAGCGGCGCTGCCCCTACCCCGCGCGCTGCCGCGCCACCGACCCACCTCGTGCCGCGACACAGCCGCCGCCGCTGCTGTCGCATCACATCGCGTTCGCGCCTGCCCGCTGCATCGCATTGCGTCACTTGCCGCTGTACCGCGCTGTGTCGCTGGCCCGCTTTGATGCCGCGCGCACGAGGCCGGACCACCGTCGCCATGCCATTTATGGCACTGCGGTGCGCGGGCCACGCAGGTCGTGAGCATGCGCGCCTGTCGGTTAGCGTTTGACCATGGGCCGCGCTGGTCACGTCAACCGCGTCCCGCCAAGGCTTGCCTCATCGAGTCACCGGCTACACCCGTCTCTCTCTCTCTTTCCTTCTCTCTGTTGCCAAGCCGCGCCAACGCGCCTGCCTGCGAGGGGTCGTCTCCCATCAATTCCATGCACCCACAGTTCCGTCCTCACAGCCTCTCATCAACCGCCCCACCCCGCCTTGATTATGGCCAGACCGAGCTCCAATTTTGGAGCTTTGCTCCTGCTACCACGCCATTAAGGCCTAGCCCGCCTCACCGTGACCAGCTCCAACCTTGCCATCTCGCGTCGAATTGACCGCACCACTAGCCCTGCCTAGAACCCTCTTCATCGTGCGCACCCAAGTCGCAGCCCTATAGCCGTCTCCACGCCACTGACACGGCCATGTCGCTGCGGTTCGCCGTCGAGCTAGCCGCGCGCACAAGGTCAGACTTGCTCGGGGCATCTCTGGCCCGGCCACCACCACGGGTAGGATCATGGTGCGTCACTTATGCTTATCCATCACTTCTATTATCTGTTGCATGCTGTGGCTCACCGGAATGCGGTTGCCGCCACCGTAGGTCGCCCGCCGTTGGGGAGAGCCCGCTCTGCTTCACCTCCGTTCGTGCCACCACCACCCATCATCGCACGTTGGCCCATAGGTGAGCATCGATCCCATAGCTAGGTCTGCAAGGGTCTCGGTTGGCCGGCGTAATGAGCCTGTACCGGTCCATGCTGCGCCGGCGAGCGCGGGGGTCGCGGGGACCTCCCCGATACGAAGACAGCTTCTCTCGGGGTCTTTCATGCATAAGTGCTGACTGAGTAAATAGGATGAATAGTGGCTACGAGAATAGTATGTAGCTTGGGGGCATTTTCGCTAAAACACCAGCACGCGCGGGCTCCTCACTATGGGCCGCATCCGCGGGCGGGCCGCACCTCGCGTGGGCCGCTTTGGGCTGGATTCGGTTATCTTTTTCGTGGAAAATAAAAATAGCTTTTCATTTTTATTTCTGAGCTGAACTTCGATAATTAATATAAAATGATATAGGTGTCCAAAAATTATGAAACAAATTTTGTTAGATTCCTAAAATTATGATCTATCGGGTAGTATATTTTGTTCATATAGTTTTGTAATATTTCTAGGAGTTATCTAATTTAATTTATGATGCTTAATATTGTAAGATATAAACTTGTAGGTATTTTTGTGTTGAATTAGTGATAGTGTTGGCTTTGAAACTTTTATAGTAAATCCCTAACATTGTTAGGTGCTCACTGTAATTTTTGTAGCTCCATAATAATTAGTTTGCATAGGTAGCTAAATGAGCCATAGTTTGAAAATATATATTTAATCAATAAAATGCCAAAGCACCTTGGAATTTTAAAACTAGAACATTTTTTCGGAGACAAAGCCTTACTTGACGACGTGGATATGTAGACTAGTACATTACTCATTAAATCTGGCTCGTTAGCTTACGGAGCGTAATCGTATATTTAAGAGTTGCAATTACCGTTGATTAATTGTGTCTTTACGTTGCATCTATGTATATCATAATAGGAACAACAATGGATCATGGAGTCGACTGAAGTAGCGGAAAAGATGATGCCTTGATGATCATGTCACTATGATGGAATGTGAACTTTTGGTTATATCTTACCTAGGCAAGCCCCGGTGCATAACCCCTATTATTCTACACTTTATCTTATGCTTGCGCATTAAGTTTTAAGGAGTTAAATGAAAATCACTTGCATATATATATATATATATATATATCCTTATCTATGAGTCCTACTAGTATGTCAGGATCGTGTAGATTGCTGTGATATAGGATTCGATAGAACTCAAGTGATTACCTATCACTCGCGAGAGATAGGAAAGATATTATTGTTGTTATTATATTATTGTCACATAAAATATATATGAATGATAATTGAAGACCAGACGGAATGGTACTTTGGATCTAGACTTGGTTAGGCATTCGAGCGAGGTTTGGATTGCACTTGTTTCGCCTGTGTCGATTGAGGACCGTCCGTTGCTGTGGATGATAGTCAAGTCACGGACTTATTATCCTAAGCACATACTTGCTTATGGGAGCGGGAAGGCTCGTTACGGTCTTGTCATGGGTTCCGGCTTTTTCTGGATCGACTGATTGGAGACGGAGAAAGGTGAAGGTCTAAGCACCATACTGAGACCGGGTCTCAAGTGTGGGGGCTTGGAGTCCAAGTTTGGACGGGACCTGGACCCCGTGACAGGAGTGGAATAGGTTGGTCTTGTTTGTACCCGGGGTACAAACAAGGCATGTGTTTCGGGGTACCCAGCTGTGATATATTGATTCGCGAATCACCGTTTCTGTGAGACGGTACCAACTTGGCTATGGTTTAGCACCATAGTAAGAACTGAAATATAAAAGATGGTAAAATGGTTCTAATTGCTTACCACCTACTTGAAAGTAGCATAGGTGCTTACATAGAATGGTTAGTTAATGAACTAATGATAACTACTAATGAAATTGAATATAAGGACGCACGTTTAGTAATGCTTCCGCAGATGCAATAACCCACAAGCCAGATAGCCTTGTATATTCTTGGAGTCTTTTATTTTCCTCCTGTCAGCTAAGTCTTACTGAGTACAATCGAGTACTCAGAGTTTTATTTCCCTGTTGCAGGTGATCGGAGGATGCTTAGAGCTGACTCTTGTGTTTGGAAACCTCCTGGTGGGCTCAGAGAGGATTCCTTTCCCGCTACGACCGTAGTGTTTATTTATAACCCTCACTAAAGTTTTTTATAAGAAAAGATGTAAAATCTGCTAGCATCTCTTGTATGAAAATGTCCACAATGTTAATACTCCACCATGTCATTAAATTAATCCTGCTTCCTCTGTAACTCTGATAATATTGTTATATTCCGCAGTTATAATAAATTGATGTAATATTCTGGTACTGTAATAAAGTGATGTAAGAAATGATTTAAGGGAATGTTGTAAGCTGTATTCTCTCATTTATGATCCTGATGGAAAAATATGGATTTTGAGTTCTCCCTTAGGGTGTGCTTGACAGAACTACGTAGTTTAGTGTCATCTCTTGGGTACTTAGTGTCTAATAGAAGACAAGTACTCCTGAGAGGCATTAGATTAGGTGGTTCTGCCACAGGCAGCTTGCAGCGGACTACATCGGCTAGCCCTGCTTGGCGATGGCTAGTCCGGTGTGGTATATCGTCTTGAGAGGCAGCGCAAGCTGGTCTGATTGCGGGAGGGCTACACGGCATGCAGCGATCTACGGCGGCTAGTCCTGCTTGGCAGCAGACCAGCTCGGTGTGGGTCATCGTTGGTAACAACGGCGCGAGCGGTGACGACGATGTTTTTGCTCTGACGTCTTTGTCATTCGGGGGTTGGCGGTGTAGTGTGGTGGCTGCTTGGTGGTTTGGAGGTGGTGGTGGTTGTTTTTTCTAAGTTGAGCTTCGGCGTACGGTTCGTGTCGATGTCCCAATCCGACCAACTAGAGTTGTTTTTTTCCTTTTGTTGTTTTTGTTTTCGGCGTAAGTTGTTGGTCGCTGTTGTTGAGGTCTCTTTGTTGTTTTCTTGTGTTGTAGTCGTCTAATCATTGTATTGTTGTGCCCAGTCTGGACTTATCTTTTTTTTAATATAATTGGTTCGTTTCAAAAAAAAAGTGGGCGTAGGGGCTGGCAAGCCAGATGACAGACTGAGAAGCCAAGGGAGGCATAGGGGTTGGGATTTGGGAAGCCGGAGGACGAGAAGCCAACGAAAGTGTGGAGGTCGGCGAGGGAGAGGGAGTACAGGGTCCGACGAGGAGAAGGGAGGCATGGGCGGACGGATACCGAGAAGTTGAGGTGATTTTTTCCAATGCTCTCTCTGTGCCGCTTTTGCGTTCATGTGTAAATGCCATTGTGCAAAGAATCGTGGGGAGAAGAAGCTAGGCGCAAAGCAGGCCGTTTCACGTTTGGGGCCTTCCATTCGCTTCTTTCCACCATAATCGGTCTTGAATCTGTTCCAAACGCCGCAGCCCTCTAGATTCTAAGGTTGTGGTTTCTAAAACCATTTTAGTGAAATGTTTCGTGTATTGACGTTTTCAAGTGTGCCATATATATAAGCAATAGGGTGTTGAATGATGAATGAAATGGTCTATGAACTGAATTGTTTCATTTTTAACATTTTATTATAGGCAATATATGTGAGACACAAGTTGACATGGTTTTATCTAGATAAAACTCATATAATCTCTCTTCATTAATCTCTTTTGCTACCTAAAAAAAATGACATGGTACAATATTTAATGAATTGGATGAGAATGAAACTCTCGTTGAGAGTGGCTCATACTGTTTATGAACTAAAAAGAAAAACCTGGAAATAAAAATGGAAATACTAGCGCCCGGACGTCCGGATATAAATAATTGATCCGGATGCTTCCGCTCTACCACCCGTCCCACCCCGGCGCTCCTTCCCTTTCGGATCCAGAGGATTTCGCTCTACCCGTGACCCCCCAACGCTCATCCCCTTTCGGCTCCCTCCTTTCTCCTGTGATGAAATAGTGAACCCCGGTAATGATGGTTGCGCTTAATTCCTATAGCGCCTGTAGACACCGCACCTTGCCGTACGTGAGGGAGAGAGATGGAAAGAGAGACAAATGGATCAAGTGTTAATCATTGCTTGCAACATTCAAGAACAAGGTTTGCAACATACTGAAGCCTCATGTAACATAAAAAAACATGTTGCAACATCTTAATTCAACAGTTGCAACATAAAAAAAACATGTTGCAACATCTTAAATTGACTGCAACATCAAAAAAACATGTTGCAAGATCCAAAAATACATGTTGCAACATCTTAAATAGATAATTGCAACATCCAAAAAACATGTTACAACATTTTGCAACATGTAGATCGACTATTGCAACATCTAGAAAAACATGTTGCAATATCTCAAATCGACTGTTGCAACGCCGCAAGATCCAATTTTATACCGAGTGCCATAAAACATGTAACATCCAAGATTGACTGTTGCAACATATCAGATACTACAACATAACCCACCGTAGTGTGTAGATCTGGTTGCGCTTGCCTATGAAGGAGCTCGGCCACCATGGAAGAGCTTGTCACCAGCGAGGCCACACCTCCAGCGGTAGTTCGTCGTCGAGAGACACCCGATCATGGAGGATTTCATAGCTGAGAAACACCTCACCATAGAGGTGTCCACTTGGATCCACTTTGCCGCCATGGAGGTAAGGTCGGAAGGCGAGCGGGTGCAGCGGCGAGGGGAGAACAAGGACGGGCGCGGGCGGGTGGGACCGTGAGGGAGGAAAGTAGGCAGTGAGAGACTAAGGTGGTCAGTGGCGTCGAGGAGATGAGCGGCCGAGTCATCGTCAGGGATACTAGCAAACATGTGAGGGAGACGAGCAGCTTTCGACACGAATGAAACAGGTCGGATGCCTTAGGAGCATTTCCGAAATAAAAACTCAGCCCTCGTTTAGTTGAGGGAAAAGTTGGAATTTGGCTACTGTAGCATTTTCGTTTTTATTTGGTAATTAATGTTCAATCATGGATTAATTAGGCTCAAAACGTTCGTCTCGTAATTTCTCACCAAACTATGTAATTAGTTTTTTTTCATCTACATTTAATGTTACATACATGTATCGCAAAATTCGATGTGATGAATACTGTAGCACTTTTTTGAACTTTTTTTTGCAACTGAACACGGGCTCAGACATTTGACCACCTGCACCATCGTACAGAATCTGTACGCTTCGAAGATCCTCCCATAAGTACTGATTCATATACAGTAAGTAATTGTGCATTATTGACTGACTCTCTGACAGTACGTTGCCTCGAAAAACAGGCTGTGCACGTGGTTTGGCAGAAACGATCGTTGCAGTGCAGCTTCATTCAGACGCTGACGCGTACAGCGTACTTTGCACGACAGCACAATCGACATAAAAAATGGGTACGGTCGGTTTGCTCTCTGTTCATTTCACGAGCGTTGTATCCGTGTCATCGTTCTGACCAGGTGTTAGCAGCGCTCGATCTTACAGAGGGAGGAGGAGGACCACGGGCCGACGAGGTCCCGGTTGTATTGGAGAAGAAGAACGAGTTCGATACAAAATATTCGATGATCCTCTCTCCTGCGCTCGCCTCTCCCTTTCTACTCCTCGCTCACGCTCTCACAGCGGTTACAGGCCCATTGTGGGCCGTGGGCCCTTGCATTCTTGCGCCTGCTTCTGTTGCTCCTCCTGGGCTGCTGGGCCTCCTTGGGCTGGCTGAGATGTGGAGCCATGACACCAGGGCCTTTCAATTCGCCGCGTGGCTATAAACACATGCATATATGCAAGGGCTAATGCGTGAACACAAACAACAACAAGGTGCGCGTCCTGCAGCCATTGCACTACTTCTCTAGCTAGCTAGATAGATAGATAGATGGGCTCGCAGTACGACGATGACAATGGTGGTCGCCGGGAGACGAGGTGGTGCGCGCGCAGTGACCGGTGGCCGTGGGTTCATGGCCAGGCACCTGGTGGCGGCCTTGCTCCGCTCCGGTGAGTGGCGCGTCTGGGTCACTGACCTCAACCCTAGTCTTGTCCTCGGCCCTGGAGAGACGGAGGAGATTCTCAGCGATGCTCTCCGTGATGGCCGTGCCGTCTATGCCTCGGTTGATGTCTGCAACCTAGAGCAGCTTATCAAAGGTAATAAATATATACATATATTACTAGATGATAGCTGTAGAAGAGTTTTTTTTTTGCATATACAGGCTCATTTGTCTTGCGAAATATACAGTCTCATTTACTCAGTGCCATGAACTTATCGTCGGCAGCACTGACGACCAACCTAAGATCACACACGAACTAGACGATTTTTCATTAATAAAAAGAAAAAAAAAATGCATGCATACATTTCGAGTTGAAGATGACCTAAACCTAAGGTGGTTGAATGCATGACTATATATTTCACTTTCATCATTCAACAAGTTAAACTAAGCTTGCTTCCTAAATAAAACTGAAATACTTGAGGGAGGCCTCGTTATCCTTGCAACTAGTACAACTGTAACGTCCCTCTCTATTGTAATGATGCTTATTCTCATTGTCTGAGTCACCATAAATGCTTGCAAAATTCATGCTTGTCTCCTTCCCTGGGCAGTCCTTCACATGTCTCGAATCCATGCATGGTCAACGGCGTCCACAGCTTCCTTGCTGCTGCTGAACTCCCCCTCTTTTGTTTAGTCCACACCGCTCGGTGGGTGGCTCACCCATATCACAACTACATAAACAATTTTTAGAAACAACTTGCATAAGCAGTGACCAACTACCTCTCTAAAATGGGTTCTAAGCCGGCTCTTCTCAGAAATTGGTTTATAGAGTCAACTGAAAAGTCGAATCGTCTCTAGAAATACTAGTTCTATTGGTGGATATGTTTTTCAGCCGGCCCTAAAAATAGAGGTATTTCTAGAGGCAATTGGAAATTTGACCCAACTCTAGAAATGGTTTTTTAGAGACCGTTGTCAATATGTCCATCTCTAAAAATAGGTGCAACACAGTAAAATTTATAACTTCTTCAAACCAAATTGGATTGAGACAAAATTACATTAAAGTTGTAGTACTCGAAGAGATCTAAAACATTTTTTTTCATTTGAAATCATTTAAGGTCTAAAAATTTTATTTAGAGTTTTCATAATTTAAATCCTAGTTTTTATGATTTTCCAGATAATATCGGATGGAGAAATGACCTAGACCAAAGTGTAATGATCAAAGAGATCTACAACTTTGTAGTTGATTATTTTCATTTCAAATCGTTTAGTGCCAAAAAATTCTAGTTAAATTTTTAAAATTTGAAATTCATTCTTTTGAGTTTTCAAATGGCCTCGGGTGAAGATACCTAAACCTTACTTGTAGTACTTAAATAGATCTAAAACTTTTTAGTTCAAATATTTTTTATTTGAGTTAGTTTAGAGTCTCAAATATGAATTACAATATCTGTTGAAATGGATACAAATGGATCATACCAACCACTTGATTAAGAGCGATTTTGAGTTGGAGTGGTAAGCAAGGATTGAGCGAGGCTTGAGGTTATAAGTCTGATCCTCGCGGCTACATGCACATGGACTTTTGAGCTTCCTTGGGTAAAAAATGTTTTTGCTATTTTTTGGTTTGATTTACAAAATTGTATAAAACAATTTAAGAGGACTAGGGGTGGATAGGTTTGGGCCTGTCTCTAGAAATGAAATCGATTTCTAGAGACAGTTAGATATTCACCTCTACAAATTATTGGTCTCTAGAGATATATTAGTAGAGATGAGCCAAATAGCCGCCTCTGTAGTAGTGCGTATAGCACCGTCATTGCTCCTCAAGTCTTCATGTATAGTACATTCAGAGGGATTGTGCAAATCCATGATCCACTACGAGCATTTGCTATGCTACGCGATTTGATCTTTATTTTCTCTTCCAAAATATTCCATTTGTTATAAATTATAAGTCATTTTGGCTTCTCTAGATAAATAACTTTTACTATGTATTTGGACATTATGTATCATAGAAGAATTCCCCGCGCGTTGCTGCGGGTATCCAAGAGAAAATACGGATGAATTTGGTTAGCTGCTAGCTTCATTATGGAAGTGGAGTAGAGGAGTTGGAAGGACATGAGAGTTTGATGCTGGACGGTATCATGGAGAAGGTGCTGAAAATTTGTAATGGCTTGGACGCATAGTTGAATTGGTGGTTTGGTGCATTAAAGGAACCAAGTGGAGAACAATATGATGCCTCTTGATGGCTTGGTGGTTTGGCAGCAAATGCAATTTAGTGTTTGAAGTTACTCTTGATGGGGCTCGCGAATGCAATTTAGTGTTTGTACTTAGTGACTTGGTGGGGCTCTGGTGATGACGTGGCCTCACGAAATCTCAAAGAAATAGGTAGTGGGGTTTTGCTTTATAAGAATATAAGATTTAGGTGTATATCAAAAGATATATGTCTAGAAATATCATAACGACTTATAATTTGGAATGGAGGGGTATAACTTATAACAATAAAAGATTAATCATTATTTCTAAATACAAATATAATGTATCTGATTTTGTGCTATAAACTTTTTATATGATTATGGTAACTGTTGATAAAAAATAATAAAAAAATATTTTTGAAATACATACAAGCCTTATATCTTAGAACGAAGGGAGTATAATTGTTTTTTATTCAGTTTTTGAAGGGGTAGATGTTGTTTTCCACACAGCTGCTGCGGATCCTAGCAAGAACAACTTACAACTTCACTACAAGGTCAACGTGATCGGTGAGTAGAAGAATCATACCAAGGATAGTATGACACTAATTACAGGCTATTCAATACCTAGTAACCCTAATTGTATGATCTTTAGGCTTTATCTCTGATGTGGTACTCTGTTCAGTACAAATTAAAGCACGCTGCGTATCGCAAAGTTGATTGTATTGTTTTCTTGTGAACAGAGTTGTTAAAAAGATAAATAGTTGTACAACCAATAAGTAATAGATAGTTTCAAAACATAAATAGGTATACTTCCTTTTTCTATATTTATTTAGATTAAATCCAACCGTAAGAATTATCACTAATACAAAACCAAATTTGAGAGCCGCCTCGATTTTTTTTCAACATGCTTACTATTTCTTGCTGCTCTAAAGATAAATTATTTTTCTAGAGGTAGTTGATGACACTAACCACTTCAAAAAACAGTTCATATTTTTAGAGATGGTCAGTTTTACCATTCACATCTAGAATATTTATAAATACCATTTATACATGTGGTTCACATATAGGCACCTCTTGGAATCCAGGCTCCACCACGATACTGTTCAAGATTTCCAAGAGAAAAAAATTTGGGGTACACTCATTCACTCACTATTCTCTAACCATCCTCTTTCTCTTTTATCACTGCATGACTTTGTGACTGCCTGGTGGGGTCTTCCGGGATTAATTTTTTTGCTATTTTTTTGACCCAGATTTGAGAATTCTGGAAAAATGGATTTGTAGGGGTGAAGCCCTCAGCCGCCTCTACAAATCGATTTGTAGGGGTGGTTTGGGAACCACACCCCTACAAATCAGTGATTTGTAGAGAAAACCGCCCCTACAAATAGTTTGGAGCTGCCCCTATAGTGCCTTTGTGTAGTAGTGTCCCACTGGGAGTAGCTTAACTAGACAATTAACAAATACAAGCTATCGATAGAACGTACCAAAGGATAAGGATGTTATCATTCACATGCTAAATTTACTAATTGTATTTTTATTTATATTCTACCTACTCAGGAACAAAGAATGTAATTGATGCTTGCAAGATATGCAAGGTGAAGAGGCTTATACACACCAGTTCTAGTGCTGTTGTGTTCAGCGGAGTTCATGGTCTATTTAACGTAAATGAATCGTTGCCATATCCAGATAAGGTTGTATGACAATATCTTTTGGAAATCTTTATATACACATATTATAATATTAGACATTGGTCACATTCAAGCGCTTTATGTATTTTTTTACCACCTAAATTGCATTTATTTTCTTCTAGCAATGAATCACAAGATGATGAGAAAGTGACAACTGACGTGTAGAGGTTTTTTAGCATGCTTGCCTATAATATATTTTTTTGAATATTTTTGACTTCACAAATATTTAAATTATAGTCTATAGTGGACATGCATTTTTTTACCTGACTCTTTATTTTTAATTTATTTTCTATTGACAGTTTCCTGACGCATATGCACAAACAAAAGCAGAAGCAGAGAAGTTAGTCATGGATGCCAACGGCACTAATGACCTCCTGACTTGTTGCATACGTCCAGGTAGCATATTTGGCCCAGGCGACCTGATGATGCCAACTTTGGATCTTTATGGAAAAACACACGTGAGGAACTCTATGCTATGTTTAATATTATAGAACTAACTAATAAACAATTAAAAATTGTAAACCCTTTTTCATACGTACTTCACAAAATGACGGCTATATATATATAGTATTTGACATTGATAGCAGATCAGCAGAATGACGCATCGCAAACATTTGCATGAGCTAAAGACAGTATGCAAGTGCCAAATTAGGATGTTTAATTCATATGTGGTTATTTTCTATCATAATTATAAGAAAACTTATGGGATCCCGCTAACAAAAGGCAGGACACATAGGAATCACATCTAACAACATTAATTAGGCGCACCCGAGTCATTTTTCCACAAACCAATCTGTCTCATACAAATAAACTATTTGTTGGGCTAAGTGAGTACAAAATCAAACAGCAGTTTTCTTCTCTTGACGAGAGGCCTAAATTTCCAAGTTGTGTTCATGGTTTGCTGTAGGGCAACGCTTTTGAATGAAGGCCAATCATGGCACTGCCTAATAATACCAGATCAAGAAAAAATAATTCAAGATTGGCAAGCCCACCAATGACATTGTTAATCATGTTTAACTAATATAATTTGGAGCCGATGAAAGAACTGATTGAAAATTTTACGATAGTTGATATTTGTATATGTCAATCTAACAAATGCAATATGACTGCAGTTCACTATTGGTGATGGGAAGAATTTTGATGATTTTGTGTATGTTGAAAATGTCGTACATGGTCATATATGTGCGGATAAGACTCTTTCTACTATGGATGGTGTAAGAACCAGTGGAGGGAAAGTATGCTCTTACTATTGAATGAAACTCATAACTGAAGTATAAATTATATCATGACATATCTGAACTTTTTAGGCCTATTTTATAACTAATATGGAGCCAATGAATATGTGGGACTTCCTATACACTGTTCAAGAAGAGCTTGGATACAAAAGGTGCTCTTTCTAATGATCAACGCTTATGTCATGATAAAGCACTCACATTTTATAGCAAATTTTGCAAACTAGCTCTTCCATGTGGACCTATATTTATTTCATCTGGTTAGTTTTATACCAATTTAGAGTACCTTTCCTAGCTATATATTGTACTATACACCTTAGTCAAGAAATAATCCTTGGCAAATGGTAGTTTTAATTATAGTAATTTTTATGGTACACAAAGTGTATATATAATAGTTACTAGGAAAATTTGTGCATTGCAAACAACCCAAATTACTTGCTGGAGGCTTGGATTTACATCATTAGCGCTTGAACATAATGCATTGTATTTTTATTACCCATATAATGTATATCATTGATATCCACTATTATTTATTTCCCTGTGGAAGCATAATATGGATATTAATTTCTTTATATTACAAAATTTTGGTGATTTCTATAGCAATATTTGACATAAGTTTCTAGATATTATTCGAGTTTACTATTTTGTCTATTAATGCAATGTTACTAAAGAATTAATTTATAGGTGTAGTACACTTGTTTGTTTATACATCTCAATGTCATTTACTTCATGTTCACCGATTTTTCATTAGAGCTATATCTATTATTTTTGTTAAGTTTGCTTTAATGTAAAATGTAGAGACACTGTCATACTAGTAGTTCTAATATGGAACTATTTATCTTCATTTTTAGCTTTCACTGAATAATTCATTTTTTTCAACTATCTAGTAAATTATACATATAAATTATATCTTTGTTTATACTCCTAAGTATGAATAACTCATTTTTAGTAGATATTTTTTCATACTTAAGAGGACATGTTGTAAAATAAAGTTATATTGGTAATATGTTATTGCACTTTTTCATACTTAGGAGTTGAATATTTATTGCAGACTATTCAAGATAAGGATACCTATACATGTTATTAAGCCTGTAAGCTATTTGGTAGAGGGAGCATACAAGGTTTTATATCATTTTGGAATGACGACGCCTCAAATGCTAACACGGGCTAGGATTAAGTATGCGACACTCAATCGAACATTTAGTTGTGACAAAGCTATCAAAGAACTTGGCTACAAACCTATTGTGAAACTCATGGTACTAAACTCTTAACTCTTTTGGTGTTATCCTCATAGTTCATTTTTCTATTGGTCTAACTCTTTTTTTTATTTCACATGTTAATACATTTTCTAATTTGTGGTCCAGGATGGTGTAAAGATATCAGTAAAATTGTATATTCAATTGAGAAATAAAGATTTATCTAAGAGCAGAGTGAAGGTATCAATCTTAACATCAGCTGTCATTGTACTTTATGACCTTATATATCATCCTAGAAGTAAAGTTGATCCTACTATATCTACGATCTCTAACTAATATTAAAGAGCGAAGCATTTCTTCCAACCCACTTTTTTTATTTCCAAAACACGTCTGCACTGCATGTGGTCCTTCCTTTTATCATGTTTTTTTTTAACTTTCCAAACTGCCCTGACGTCCTCTAAGTTTTCGCTGTTATGATTAGGTTATCGGTGTTTTTTATTTTAGCCCCAAGGACTTGTATCAAAACTATTATAATTACCTTATTTATGCAATTTGATGCTGTATGACTTCATAATCAGTTCAAAATTGGATGTTCATGATAGCCGAGATATCCTGTGACTATCACATAGGGGCAAAAGAGTCTGAATTTCTATGTTTGAAATCCCGGTTCATTTCACAACCCTAGGTAGCACTCGCATAGGGTCACGAAGACGGCGAGATGAATGACCCCGTGCAGCATCAGGTCATGCAGCCGTAGCTCGTAGACACGGAGCGGCTCGCGGAGGAAAGGATGTGTCGGGATCCTAAACCCAGCGAGATGGGATGGGACAAAGGACATGACCTCTGACGCCGTGGGCCTTGGTGTCTCCTCTTTCGGGCCTGGCAGGCTCCACCCGAGCTTTCCCAGTGAGTTGTCAATCCAAAATTGCACGAGTAGTGAGATCTTTTCTGCATCTACCTTGGATGCTCTCCAATCCGTCATGGTCTTGATGAACAGAGCACAGTGACAGTGGCCGGGGATGGCGAGAGGACGCGCACAGGAGGGCGGCGACGGCGAAGGCTGGGAGAGCATAAGGAAGGCCTATATGTGGGCGCAAATGAGGAAGAAATGGACAGTCTCCTCCCCGTCAACCTTTTAAGCCCCTGCACAAGGCACCGTCACATCAGAGTGGCATACCCTATGGCATGATGCAATACTCCCTTCGTAAAAAAAACACAATTCTAGCTCTGAACCTGGACACACGTCGTGTCCAGTTCAAAGCTAGAATTGTGTTTTTTCTGGACGGAGTGAGTAGCTCCATAGTGCCCCATCCATTGGCGCTGCCCATGTGTGCTTACGCGTGGATCAAGGAGCCACACCCCTTCGAATTCCCAGCAATCGGCCGACGGTCCAGATGTGTGCGCCCAAAAAAACCCACCCGTGAACAACATAAATTATGTCCAAAAATGAGTGATCTCTCCACACAAAGCACACACATGCCATGCCTCATTAACTCTCCACGTCCTGGGGTAGGAATTGAGGAATATCAAAAGACTCGGTGCCCACAAGCGGTCCGCGTGCGAAAGCACGCTTCTCCCACTAACACCAGAGATTTGAAGGCTAGCCGACGGATGAAATGTGGCTGCCTCTAGACCATGGGAATGAGCGAGCGACCAACACAAACATGATGTGCCCACTAGCGATCTTAGGCCGGGCGTGCGGACCACCCCGATCATTGGGTGATGTGTAGCCTGAGCCAGTGAAGCAGCCACCGAACCCCTCGGTGGGGGTGGGACCCTTAGCGACGCGATGGCACCAAGCCAAGGTACTCAACCCATGGCAAGCTAGGTACACGGGGCGCCTCACACGTAGGCCCAAGCCGATCGCCCTTCGAGGGATTGTCTGGGCCCTTGCTCGGGCTCTACAAGTTTGATCACATTGAGTGTATTTCTCGACCAAGAGGTCATGATGGCATCCCTCACATTCTTAGACAGACATCAAACCCAGCTAGGGCCCCTAGCTTGGCCAAACGAACAGTTGAGAGTAAAAGGGGATATCCCCTCACCACCATCCTGGAGATGGCTCAGGAGGCTATGAGGGGCTCAATGGCTTCCGTTGAGTACCTAACAGAGAGGTTACCTAAACCCTTGGATTAGCATCATGATAATGCGATTAAACCCTTGGCTAGTGCTCCTAATTAGCCAGGGGCTCAGGTGCTACACCCGTCGTTTGTGCTTGCGGTCACAGTCTGGACCACTACAAAGGCCTTCTGGGCCTAAGACGACCCACTTCAACAAACGACCCAAGTCTCTAGGAGTAGGCCAGTCACTATGCCAGGGGGCTTAGAAAGCCCACGTGCTCCTTACCTAGGATGTCTAGTGCCGGCCAAGAGAGGATCAAAAGGCACTGATGTCATCATATTGTCTTGAGTAAGCCTCCTGTCCCGGGCGACATGAGGAATCTTCCTCTAGAATATGTCAGATGCTCTAAGCTTGACAAGCACGTAGAGGCATAGGGGGCTAGAGCCTACCAGGACTCTGTCCCCTCACCCCCGCAAGGCATTGTCGGCCACTCGAGGCTCTAGGTCACGCCTAGGGCATGACAGAATATGACAAGGACACGCACGCGACCACTGCATGGGGAGATACGGGCCTGCCAGTTAGCCTCTGCGTGCATATTGAGTATTTCCTTCTAGTTTCATTAAATTTATTCTGGATGACATCTGTCGTACTATATAATATGGACTTAAAGGCATTATATATATTCCATTTCTTGGGACATTTGATATTACCAACCACCTCTAAAAATGGAAGACATTCTTAGGGACAGTTGATGTTACCATTTGTCTCTCAAAACTTGCTTAGTTTTACTAGTAAATGTAAAATTTATTCAAGTGCTAACCATTTTAGACAAAAAACTTCTTAATTGATGTTCAATTGTCGCTCATGGATTCATATGTTGCATTTGTTCTTCTAGTTATGAACTATACATGTTGAGTGTTTATACTCACTCTTCTACTTATCTAGTTCTAGGTACCAATTAATTGTGGCTGTTGGCGGTCCTTAACTCACACTTTATACCGCCAACACTTGTATAAAAATCACTGAAAACAACACCAAACCTAGAAATAGGACTTACAACTCATCAGTTCCACTAGTTTTGGTGAATTATCTTTTTGCAAGATGACTTATATGGAAAGCATGGAAATATGACAAGAATACGCAATCACGCAAAGCGCATTCCATCCTACACATAGCAAAGGAACCAAGAGAAAGCCCACTCAACCTAAGAAACTGGGCCAAGCACCTACGTGGCTAAAGTTAAGAAGTCAACAGAAGGTCACCCACGAAAGATGGGGCCCAAAGGGCTCACTAGGGGTGCAGCCGCACCCCTAGTGAGCCCACCCAACGGGAACACCATTGTAGGCGTTATCTAGAAGCCCAAGGGAGAGCGCAAACCGAGGGTCACCACATTTGGCCCTAGTGAGGGTGCGATCGCACCCCTAGTGGCTCCGTTCGGGCCCAAACTTCACAGGCTGCCTCACACCGCCTCTCTTTGGTCGGTTCAGGTGGGGATGGCGGTAAATTTAATGCTAAGGAGGCGGTTTGGTCCTTCCATATGGGAATGGGCAATATTCCAAAGACCCCCTCCTCTTCACCTATAAAAGGAGGCTCCCCTCTCCTCATTTGAACAACACACAAGAGAGGAAGAGCACCATAGCAAGAGCAAGAGCAACACTACTCAAATGGGCTTATGCCCTAGCTAGCTCTAGAAGAGAAATAGGGAGAGAAGTGAGGGAAGAGTTTAGGGAAGAAGTGCCGGGCTTGTCGGTAACCTTCCCCCCTTGTTCCTCGGCGAACACCGGCTTTGTACCTCCATGGGTATTTAGTAAGTGTTCGTTACTCTTATGATTCAAAGTCTTTGAGTAGTTAAGCTATACTTTTACTTATTTGCGGGTTTGTCGTCCATCCCCGTGGTGGATGCTCTAGTAGAGGACTCCTGATAAAGACGGATATTCCTAGCTGCCGCTAGAGTAGTAGTCGATAGCGTAGACGTAGTGTCTAGGCTAGAGGCTACCTTCATTTGCCTCGTATCCTCTGGTTGCGAGGTAGGCGACAGGTGGTGACAGCCATGTCCGTCCCTCGTACTCCCCCACGTTTGGATATGGCATAGAGCCGTAGGCCGGTATCGCCTGGCAGACCAGGTGTAAGCCGATGTCCGAAGTGAGCAAGTAGAAGTAGAGTTTATCTATCCTTACGCCCTAAACCATAGGAATCCATCTCACCCTTATCAGCTATCCTTGTGTTGTCCTTGGACGAATTAGTTAGAAGAAATACCTCCGTTCCTTGTGAAAAATACGATACCATCAATACTTTCAGGTGAAAGCTAAAACGGTAATTCCATACGCTTGCGGATTAACTTCTATAGATGTTAAGAAATACCAATAGTGGCACAGTTGGGGATCAAGTGTAACACACTCTTCTCGAGCACAAATGCACTTAAGGGGGTGTTTGGGACTGCTCCATAAACTCCACCGTGGAGCCGCTCCACAAAGACCTAGAGTCCCAAACGCCCCTAAATTTACATGTGTTTATAACTCATTATAATAAAGTTTTAGAATGTAATTGGATATTTAGGTTCCATTATGTCGTTCATGGATGAGATGGTCTTATGGTTGGATTTGCTCATTCTTTTGGTCATTGAGATGGTCTTATGGTTAACATTGATCTTGTGGTTGTTTTATTTAAAAAGAACTATGGGGGAGTTCCCAACAATGATTAACATTTATATAAAAGATGGAAAAAACAGAGTGTAAGCCCCAGACTCTAGAAATACTTACAAGAAGAGAGCATGGGGGAGGGAAGGATAGAGGTGATCACTGCACCAGCAAGTATTTGTAGGGACGGCTCATTTGCATTTGTAGCAACGGTTTTCCCAATCGCCCCTAAGCAACCGCGGCTACAAATGCCCGGTTTGTAGGGGCGGTTGGCCAGCCGCCCCTACAAATCGATTTATAGGGGCGGCTGATGATTTGTAGGGGCGGTTGGATATTGAGCCACCCATACAAATCAATTTCCAAAAATCACGAAAAAAATTGCCAAAAAAGCTATTTTTTTAATCCAAGGAGGCCCCCACTAGTGAGCCACACACTCGCTCTGTAGCAGCGGTATTTTTTTGCATGATTTTTGGAGACTTCGCATCGGCTAGGATTCTTACCCACGACCTCATCCTCGCGCATGCCCTCCTCTACCACTGCACCTCATCCTCACTTGTGTTTATATTGCATTTTCTTTCCCCACATATTATACTAAATCAAGTTTAAATTGATTGTTTGAGACTCTAAACAAATTCAAATGAAAAAGTTGTCAACTACAAAGTTTCATAACTTTTCGATATCTACAACTGTCATTTTGGTAGTTTCTCCATCTGAGGTCGTTTATAAAATTTGAATTTTAAATTTGAGAAATTCAAACTTAGTTTTCCTTGACAAGATGATTTCAAATCAAAAAGTTATCAACTACAAATAATTACTTTTCGAGATCTACAACTTTTGTTTTTACTGTTTGTCCATCCGAGGTCATTTAAAAATTCAAATTTCAAAATTTTGAAAATTCAAACATAGTTTTTCATGACAAGATGATTTCAAATCAAAAAGTTGTCAACTACAAAGTTGTATAATTTTTTGGGATCTATAACTTTTATTTTGATTGTTTCTCCATCCGATGCCGTTCGAAAAATCCAAATTTCAAATTCGAGAAATTCAAACATAGTTTCCCTTGACAAAATGAATTCAAATGAAAAAGTTATCAACTACAGAGTTCTATAACTTTCTGAGATCTACAACTTTTATTTTGGTTATTTATTCATCCAACATAGTGGTACTAACATTGTTCATAAATTTTACATATCCCTCTTATAGTCTACGTAAACTATAATACAGATATGTAAAGTTTATGAACAATGTTATTACCACTTTGTCGGATGAACAAATGACCTAAATAAAAGTTGTCGATCTTGATGAGTTCTACAACTTTTATGTTCATGCGTTTTTCATCTGAAATCATTTAATGTTTCAAAATGACGTTTAAAGTTGCCATTTTTTGAAATTTAAAATTCAATAGATAAAACATAGTCACAACAAAAGATGAACAAAATAATAGATGTAAGAACACAATAAATTGATAGAGCATGATTTTAAAAAAATTTAGAAAAAAAATCAAGTAATTTGAAGTTGGTATGAGGGAGAAAGACTAGTTACAAGTTTTAGCCAGAGATTGAAAAGAGAAATCAGAATTCTTCAATAATTTAAAATTAAATTTCAAACAGCATTTTGAAGCATCAAATGAATTCAAATTAAAAAGTTGTAAACAATAAAGTTCCATAACTTTTCAAGATCTACAACTTTTATTTTGGTCATTTATCCATCCGAGGTCGTTTTCAAAAATTCAAATTTTAGTACTTAATTTCTAATATTCGACGTTCATTTGTAGGGGCGGCTAGATATTAAGCCGCCCTTACAAATATGGCCATTTGTAAGGGTGGCTTAAGATAGAGCCGCCCTAAAAAAAAGGTAGCGTTGCTACAAATCTTTTATGCAGTAGTGGATCAAGGGAAATAACCGGGAGAAAAAGTGAAATTAGAGGTTGTAAAGTTACTAAAAAATTATTCCCCTATCAAGGGATCATAACTGAGCCTTGGTGACTCTTTGGTGCTTCAATCTGTATTAGGGGTAGTGGCAACTACATACCCAATACCATGAGGAAAAACATGTTGTTTCTTGTCCATCTTTTTAACTGTTGCATTTCCTTTTATGTTCTAGCATTAGCATTGTGCTTTGCTTATTGTGAAGAGCCAATATGGGGCTAGGGCCACGACCAATACGTGGTCCAAAAATACCTCTTATAGTACATGTAAATCACCTCTCTTCATAAATCCTATTGTCACATAAGAAAATATTGCATGGGAGAATGAAACCCCCCTGTGGGGGTATGGCCCCCGGTATCCATAAGACAAGACATGGGCCACTCCATCAGAGGTGGCCTAGTCCACAAGATCAAGGCGTGCGGCGCACGACACTGGTCGGCGTGCACCGCAAGACTACAATAAGATATTGTATAATACCAAATAGGATATTTTCCTTATAACTCTACCCCTCCAGAGTATATAAGAAGAGGCAGGGGTCCCCTAGTCGACATCTATATACATCTCATATTCAATGCAATGAAACAAAGACACATGACGTATGGTATTACGTCGATCAGACAGCCTAAACTTGTCTAAATCTTGTGTCTTGTCACCATCACGCTCCTGATCTCACTCACCTCTATGATAAATCTACCATCGCGGGATACCCCTATGTGGACTGTCGAGCATCTTTTGTCGATAGTTGGCGTGCCAGGTAGGGGTGTGCGCTTGACCCATGGCGAGCCAGATGGACCTCAAATCAACAGCGCGTTCTCGTCATCAATCTCATGGAGATCCTTGTCGGTCCATGACGACGATTCATCGCTGGCCAACTCGGCGCCTTCAATCGTGGTCCACGGCACATGCTATCCTCTGGGTCCCAGGAATTGGTCGAGACTAGCACCAGAAAGCAGGTCGACGACATCATCGCCGGTGGCGTCAACGTGTACCAGATCCGATCTAAAGCCAAGAAGCAAAATCAGAGAACAAGCCCGTCTCCAGTCTGTAATGTCGCCTCCGTCTCCGATACAGCACCACAGGAATTTCCAAATCGAGGTTTTCACGTTGAAGGCATTATTCCCTTATTACGAGCAAACAAGAAGCGTATACAGGCCAAGCAAATTATTTAATAATCAAGGCACAACTAGCATATACGCGTGCATACATACACGACGTGCTATATGCCTAAACCGTGCCTAAACACCAGGATGACAAGCAAGCAGCAAAGAGTCCGTATACAAGCGACACACTCTGGGCCTCTACGGCAGCACCGCACGGAACCTGATAGATTTCAGGGTCACATCGTATCAACAAGATATACAACATGCCAAAAAGAAGAACGATGACAATGACGACAGAGCCAGAGGCCGCCGACCACCTAGGGACAACAATAACGCCTTCCAGGATCATGATAAAGTGGTCGCCACTATCTTCGGGGGCCTCGCCGCCATCAAGAACAGAAGAGGTCGAAAACTCACTGCCCGCCGGGTGCTCGCTGTCAACACCGACCAAATAACGCCATACGCCACCGACCAGATGTTCTGTTTAAAGCTAAATCATGCTTTAATATTTTTCTAAATATTCTCCAACCTTCATATATCGCCGCAATGTTTCTCCGAACTGTTTTCTCCATATTTGTTCTCCAAACGATTTTCTTTCATGTATACCATCTTAAAGATGACATACAACTAAGTCTAAGGCAAATCCCCGAACAGTCATGTTGACGTTCGGATGTCCCCAGAGACGGCCCTGTCTCCGGCTCCTCTCTACACGTGCACGAGCGTCTGTCCTCTGCGTTATGGGTGGTCGGCAACGGCTCCTTAACAACGTTTTGTTCTTCCTACACGTACACGGGCTCCACGCTCCGCGTGATGGTTAATAGGCTAGCTAGGGACGGAGACTCAGCTACACACTAACTGGTCAGACGGTTTATATTAAATATAAATACATCTTCAGAATAACACTAAGTGTTCACACCAACTGATCGCTGAGTTGCATACGCTATTTCATCACCATTGCTGATTCTCCTTCGGAGTTCACATATTCTATTTTTACATCATATACTACCTGTTCTACACATTTGTTTCGCAGGAGCACAGCTCGGTCAACGAGCTTACGCTCAGGGACTGGACAAGATGATCATTGTCCAGGTGGTCGGACCACCGATCAGACGGACTTCACCACCAACCAACTGGTCGGACTGCTCGACGCTCACTCCTATTCGACGCTCACTTTGCCGCCGACCAGTTGGCTGGACTGTTTGTTGCTCGCGCTTCATCATCAGCTACGTTGTGGACTCCTCGGTGTTTAGAGAGATCAATCTACTGCTCGGCGCTCACTCATGTTCGGTGTTCACTTTGCCACCGACCAGTTGGCTGGACTGTTCGTCGCTCGCACTTCATCATCAGCTACGCTGGGGGCGCGCCAGCTACGCTGGGGACTCCTCAGCGTTTGGAGAGATCAATCTACTGCTCGGCGCTTGCTCCTGCTCGACGCTCTCTCCTGCTCGTCGCTCGCTCCTGCTCGGCATTCACTTCGTCGTCGACCAGTTGGTTGGACTGCTCATCGTATGGGCTTCATCGTCAGCTACGTTGGGGACTCCTCGGTGTTCGTATTCTTCGTGCAAAAGTCACTAGCTAAGCTGGGGACTTCCTTGGTGGTCGGATCTTGCTATGTCTCATTGGTGTGCTATTAAGTTGCCCCATGCTGTTCGGATCAGGGTGCTGATCATGAGCAGCACATCTGGGGTTTTCATACGCGCCTGTCAGATGACATCGACAAGCTTTCAAGCTTCTTTTCTTTGACCCTGCTACAAGATTCATTCTTTATCTTTCGGCAGGTTCAAGGACTAAGTGACTACACTTCACCTTGCGGTGAATGTAGTGCTTATTTTTTGATTTACCCTCTTTATTGACGGAGTCTAAGTGGCTACACTTCTCCTAAGTGGAAGAATTTTCAAATTTTATCTTGAGCCTCTTATATCCTTCTGACAAGCCTTATTTGGCTAAGTCCGAGGTTTCCTAACCAGTTAAACTGGTTGGCATTGACTTTCATCACCCAGGTCACCAGTTAAACTGGTTGGCTTCGACTTTCACCGCTTAGGTCACCAGTTAAACTGGTCGGTTTAGACTTCCACTGCTCGGATCATTAGTTAAACTGATCGGCTTTACGTCAAACTGCCCGGACTTGTTCAAGACAGCGTTGCTCAAATGATACAAGGCGCTCGGAGACTAGCTGTGTGGGTATGGCCCCGGTATTCATAAGACGAGACATGGGCCGCATCATCAGAGGTGGCCCAACCCACAAGATCAAGGCGTGCGGCGCACGGCAATAGTCGACGTGCACCGCAAGTCTACAATAAGATATTGTATAATACCAAATAGAATATTTTCCTTGTAACCCTACTCCTTTAGAGTATATAAGGAAAGGCAGGGGTCCCTAGTCGATATCTACATATATCTCATATTCAATACAATCAACCAAAGACATAGGACGTAGGGTATTACGTAGATCAGATGGTCTGAACCTGTCTAAATCTTGTGTCTTGTCACCATCTCGCTCCTGATCTCGCTTACCTCTACGACAAATCTACCATCGCGGGATACCCCTCGGTGGACTGCCGAGCATCTTTTATCGACACCCCCATTAAAAATGGCCTAATCGAATGCATAGTGTTAATATCGAAAAAAATACCTGGGAATAAAAAACTCAGACATCTTACTCGTAACACGATGCATCACCCATATTGGCCTCGTTCGCTTCGCTGAAAAAATAAACTGAAATACTGTTCCGGCTGATTTGTTGTGAGAGAAAAACAATGTTCTGACTGAAAAGATAAGTTGAAAAATACGAATTATAAGACAAGCGAACAGGGCCATTGAATCTGTTGAAGCTTTAATTTGAAGATCTTCCCATTTGTCCCCTTACAATAATAATTGTGCATTGTTGAGTGACAGCCGGTATGGATGTAGCCGCATGCAACGCAACGTTGCGCACATGGTTGAGACATAAAGTGTGGTCCGTGCAACTTCTTCGGAGGATGACGCGTTACCGGCACGGCCGACATAAATCGGACGGCCGGACGGGCGGGCGGCCGCTATCTGTTCATTTCATGAGCGTTGCATGGCATGACTGATATCCAGTCCGGGTTAATTACTCCCATATCACTGCCAAGGTGAGCGGGCAGGGTACACTATGAAGCCATTTCATACGTTTCTTTAACAAGTTAGGGCCGCTAGGTTTTCTCGGCAGACAGATGTAGGAACCCCCTTTCCTATGGCACATATCCATCGCGGCTATACACATAGGAACAGAGGCAGTCCTATACCCAATGTGGCAAGCCCCTTTTGCGCCATAAAGGTAACCTCTAACAAGTTAGAAAAGGTCCTATTACTGAGCTAAAGTCAGAGCCATATGACTCTCACGGTTGCACTGTCAGTCCCAGCTTTTGCCGACAGATAAGTCCTTATGGAGGACCGGGAACAACATGATCAAAAGTCATTTGCACCTTCGCCCTATGGATCAATTGTTACAAATCACGTTCTACTTTTAGTTCCATAGAACCATTAACCATTGTATAGATCATATTCAGTTAGAGCACTAGCAATCTACCCATATGCAATTAACCCAAAGGAGTCAAGGGAACAAGTCATCAATGACTAGAATGTCCGTATGGTTACCAAAATTAGACACATGCACATGAGTAAATGATTAAAGTGAATAGGACATCAAGGTAGGCCCATGCTATACTTGCCTTGGTTCACAAACTCTTGCTGGTCCTGCTGGTCGTCGAAGAATTCTTGATCTCCAACGTTCTCCTCACCGTCTGAACGCGACCAACACGGCAACATACAACATTCCAAAGGCATTCATGCAAAGAAAACATTCCTATAATTAGAACAGTACACCAACAGTATAGAAAACAAGATAAAATATTTATGAAAATAATCTACGTCTCGCTACGATCACGTCAACGCGAAGTTCACGAAAAACGGAGATAAAATACGAAAGTTATGATTAAAACGGGATTTCCTATAGCAATATATTTAATTAAATCTAACCATGAAATTAAAAAGTTCTAAACTTGACTAAGAGTGGTTCTAACATGTAGATTATGGAATTACGAAGCTAACATTAATTTGAACGGATCAATTCGGAGCTAAAACGACGATTTTATAATCAAAACAGTTCAAATGACATTTCTGTAAATACTGAAAACGTATTCTAGACTAAAGCAGTGAACTTTACGCTTTCAAAACGAGAATGCGTACTTGGGGAAATGCGCTTTGGACTGCGGGTTCTATTACGTGAAAACAGGAGGGCTCTTTAGCAAATCCACCCGCGAAGGGGTATCGGCCAACCAGGGCCTTTGATCACGCGATGGACGGCTAGAATTATTTCAGAAGAGAGAGAACAAGGGAGGCTGGCCGGAACAGTGTTCCTGGCGGCCAGGCGCCATGGCCGACGGTGAGGACTCGCCGGCGAGCTCGGTTAGGGCTCCACGGGCCACGGAATGCGTATCCGAAGGCACCGGGAAGTTGCGGAGGAGCAGGGGATCTCGACTAGGCCAAAAGGGTGGCCGGAGGGGAAGGTTGAAGCGGCGGGCGCCATGGCCGACGGCCAAGAGCTATCGGCGCTCGCGGCTACGGTGCTAGAAGCCACCAAACTCAATTCAAACGGCATGGGGAGGTAGAGAGGAGCATGGGGAGTCTCACAGTGGGGAAAATCGGGGTCGGAGTCGGCTCGGGGAAGACGAGCGACGCGGACGACGGACGGCGGTCCTCTGGGCTTCTCCGTGCGGCGGTTGCGGCCTCTGAGGCGTGAGCGAGGGCGAAAACTAGAGCGGGGAGAGGCATCAGGGGGGCGGCTCGGGCGTGGGTTCCGTTTTGTAGAGGCTGGGGGGGGGGGGGCGCCCACGACGCTGTGGGAGCGTTGCGATGGCGGCTTGACCGCCGCCATGCGCGGTTATGGGAGGAAGGTGGGGAGCCGACAAGGGGCGGGTGTCGATGGCTAGGCGCGGCGATGCCGATTCTTTGAAAAGCAGGCGTGGCGATTCTTGGCCGAGGCGAAAGCAGCTGCTGTTGTTGGGTTGGTGGCATGAGTCGGGCTGGGCAGCGTGGCTGCTCGGGCCGAAAACAGAGAAGGGGGAAAGGGAAGGCGCGCGGGCCGACGGTTTGCTGGGCTGGCGCGGAGGAGAGCGGGAGGAAGAAGCCGAGTGGGTCAAAAGCAAGGGAAGAAAAGAAAAAGGAAATTTATTTCTTTTCAATTTTTCCAAAGCAGTTCAAAATACAATTTCAACTCAAATCAAAATCCGACTTCAAATCAAGCAATACAAAATATTGTGCAACAGCATGAATGCACACTCATTGTTGTTAACCTTATATTTGGTTTTATTTTTAATAAAATTATTATTTCCTAAATTCAAATTCTCACAAAATGCAGAATTAATCACTTTCTCCTATTTCCAAAAATATGAAAAATTTAGGGTGTTACATGTTTCTTGTCCATCGTTTTAATTGTTGCATTGCCTTTCATGTTCTAGCATTGTGCTTTGCTTATTGTGAAGAGCCGATATGGGGCTAGGGCCACGACCAATACGTGGTCCAAAAATACCTCTTATAGTACATGTAAATTTCTGGCCCAATTAAAAGTGGCCCTAGACATCGGACGTGGTCCAAAATGCCTCTTATATATAGCACATGTAATTTTCTGGCCCAATTCAAAAGTAGCCCTAGACGACGTTGGGGACCAAATTGTTACTCCTGTCTGGCCAAGGCAAAGACATGAGGCAGCAGGCCCGACTCGCGACTCTCATCTCCCTTGGGCTGATCCTGACTCCGCGACCGTGAGTTCACGTGCATGGCAATGCCGGCTCGCCCCGTTCAGACGTTTCGCCTGTTCCTCCCTTCTGGCCGCCCGTTCATTTTGACATTCTATAGCTAGTGCCACATGATGAGTATGAAATAGTCTATGCAACACATTGTTTCATTTTGACATTCTATAGCTATACATGCAAGAGACAAGTTGTACTGAATACTGGGTGTAGACATGATTTTATCTAGATGAAACTCTTTTCACCTCTCTTCATAAATCCCTTTGTCACATAAGAAAAGATTGCATGGGAGAATGAAACCCCCCCATTAAAAATGGCCTAATCGAATGCATAGTGTTTATATCGAAAAAAAACCTGGGAATAAAAAAACTCAGACATCTTACACGTAACATGATGCATGACCAGACCCGGCTCTAGGGGAGGGCAGCCTGTGCGACTGCCGGGAGCCCATGAAGATAGGGGCCCAAGAGCATATAGATAATTAGTAGATATAATTTCCTATTTCTGCTCAAAAAAAGATATAATTTCCTATTTTGCATAAGCCTTCCAAAGCCTAACAAACATCAGGCCATGATGTACCCTACCTATCCTATTCTACCGCGCAGGCCACGGATCGAGCGAGGAGATAGTGTTTCGTTTTCCACCGGCACCGGAGCTTCCTATTCTAGCTCATTGACGCGAACGCGCTATTCTCGCGAGGAGATGCCGACTCACCGAGGCTGGTCACCGACTCACCGGCGCACCGCATACCGGCGCCGTGGTGCCGCGACGGCGCGAGCTGCAACTGCATGCAAGGACGGCGAACAGCAGATGTGATCATACTAAGCAACCCCAACACGCCAACCCATGACCGATTAGTATTTTTCAATTTCCAATTTTTTACTTGGATCGCTGAAAGCTAGCGCTAGGGTCATCACCGTATTGAAGCCTATTTTTTCTTATTTCTTTAATTGTTTTGTGTATGCACTTTACCTGTACAGAGGTAGGGTTATAAAGTTCTAATTCAATCTATTTATTTAGATACTTTAGATGTTGCCTACGAAGCATTTGTCGGACGTTCAGAAAAGTAAAATATTGAGAAGAATGTTTTGGACCACATCGATCTCTGTGTTGTTCTTGAAGATTTTGCATCAAGAAATACCTAAAGACGTTTTTTACAAGGAAGTGAAGCATTATATTTTTATCTGAAGTAATCATAATAGTTATTGTTCTTTTAATTTTGTTGTTGTACTATCATTATCTTTTACAAACTAAATGCTGCAAATTAACTTTTATTATTTGTACTATATATATTAATCTTTATATTAAGAAAATAGATCGACGGGCCCTTATCGCCTTGCTTGCCCAAGAGCCCTTAAAATTGTAGAGCTGGCCCTGTGCATGACCCATACTGAATCTGTCGAAGCTTTAATTTGAAGATCTTCCCATCTGTCCCCTTACAATAATAATTGTGCATTGTTGAGTGACAGCCGGTATGGATGTAGCCGCATGCAACGCAACGTTGCGCACATGGTCGACATAAAAGTGTGGTCCGTGCAACTTCTTCGGAGGATGACGCGTTACCGGCACGGCCGACATAAATCGGACGGCCGGACGGGCGGGCGGCTGCTATCTGTTCATTTCATGAGCGTTGCATATCCAGTCACAGTATAGCGCGGCGTGTCGTTCTCCCTGCGGATCGGAGGGCCTTTATTTTATTCATAAAAAAATCCTTTCCGGCCCGTTTGTAGGAGCGGTTGGCCAGTCGTCCTACAAATCGATTTATAGGGGCGGTCGACGATTCGTAGGGGCGGCCGGATATTGAGCCGTCCATACAAATCAATTTCCAAAAATCGCGAAAAAATTTACCCAAAAAAAGGCTAATTTTTTTAATCCAAGGAGACCCCACTAGTGAGCCACACACTGTAGCAAAAGTATTTTTTTTTGCATGATTTTTAGAGACTTCGCATGGGCTAGTATTCGAACCCACGAGACCTCACCTTCGTGCATGCTCTCCTCTACCAGTGCACCTCGTCTTCACTTGTGTTTATATTGCATTTTCTTTCTCCACGTTATCCTAAACCGAGTTTAAATTGATTATTTCAGACTCTAAACGAATTCAAATGAAAAAGTTATCAACCACAAAGTTTCATAACTTTTCGATATCTACAACTTTTATTTTGATAGTTTCTCCATCCGAGGTCGTTTACAAAATTTGAATTTCAAATTTGAGAAATTCAAACTTAGTTTTCCTTGACAAGATGATTTCAAATCAAAAAGTTATCAACTACAAATAATAACTTTTCGAGATCTACAACTTTCGTTTTTAATGTTTGTCCATCTGAGGTCATTTAAAAATTCAAATTTTAATTTTTTGAAAATTCAAACATAGTTTTTCATGATAAGATGATTTTAAATAAAAAAGTTGTCAACTACAAAGTTGTATAATTTTTTGGGATCTATAACTTTCATTTTGATTGTTTCTCCATCCGATGCCGTTTGAAAAATCCAAATTTTAAATTTGAGAAAATCAAACATAGTTTTTCTTGACAAAATAAATTCAAATAAAAGAGTTGTCAACTACAAAGTTCTATAACTTTTCGAGATCTACAATTTTTATTTTGATCATTTATCCATCGAACATAGTGGTACTAACATTGTTCATAAATTTTACATATCCCTCTTATATTTTACGTAAACTATAATAGCGATATTTAAATTTTGTGAATAATGTTACTACCACTTTGTCGGATGAACAAATAATCGAAATAAAAGTTATAGATCTTGATGAGTTCTACAACTTTTATGTTCATGAGTTTTTCATCTGAAATCATTTAATATTTCAAAATGACGTTCAAAGTTGCCATTTTTTGAAATTTCAAATTCAAATAGATAAAACACAGTCACAACAAAAGATGAACAGAATAATAGTTGTAAGAACACAATAAAATGATAGAGCATGATTTTAGAAAATTTTAGGAAAAAATCAAGTAATTTGAAGTTAGTACGAGGAAGAAAGATTAGTTACAAGTTTTTGCTAGAGATTAAAAAGAGAAATCAGAATTCTTTGATAATTTAAAATTAAATTTTAAATAGTATTTTGAAGCATTAAATAAATTCAAATGAAAAAGTTGTAAACAATAAAGTTCCATAACTTTTTGAGATCTACAACTTTTATTTTGGTCATTTCTCCATCCGATGTCGTTTTCAAAAATTCGAATTTTAGTACTTAATTTCTAATATTCAACGTTTATTTGTAGGGGCAACTGTATATTGAGCCGCCCTTACAAATATGGCTATTTGTAGGGGTGTCTTAAGATAGAGCCGCCCCTAAAAAAAGGTGATGTTGCTACAAATCATTTGTGCAATAGTAGATCAAGGCAAATAGCTGGGAGAAAAAAATGAAATTAGTGGTTGTAAAGTTACTAAAAAATTAGACCCCTATCAAGGGATCATAACTGAGCCTTGGTGACTCTTTGGTGCTTCAATCTGTATTAGGGGCAGTGGAAACTATGAGGAAAAAGCTTGTTGTTTTGTCACACCCAATTTTAAGGATAAAATTGAATGCACTAACTCATGTGTGCCCAGGGATCAATCACACACACAAACTGACAAATTATAAAAGAGTATCATCACAGTGTATCTTACATCACGATAATAACATAACTTAGTCTTATACATCACAGCAGAAAATAAAAGATAACTCTCTCTCGTGGAACACCATCACAGGGAAGGTCAACTGGTTGACCACAAGCCTAATAATCCTCAGGAAACTTCTCATACACGTTGTCATCTGTTACCCATCCGAGATTTTTATCCAAATAAAGAAAATAAACAAGCGTAAGTACATCCCGTACTTAACAAGATAACAAGGGGATTCATGAGGCTCAAAAAGGTTGACCCTGGTTTACTGCAGTTAGCACTTTTAGTAAGTCAAGATTTTATTATCAAGTATTATCAAGTTATGCTTAAGCTCCCATTTAAATCCACTTAATCAGATATCAGCATCATTTGGATTATATCATCATAAACCATCATAAATGAACAACAATGAGTAACCAATTATTCTGTGAGTTTTCCGGGCCGCTCATGACTGTGAGCACGGCTGTTATAACAGTTTGTAACCCTCTGCAGAGGTGGTGCACATTCACCGCGAGTCGTGATCCCCATATGTCCGGGTTAATTACTCCCATATCACTGCCAAGGTGAGCGGGCAGGGTACACTATGAAGCCATTTCATACGTTTCTTTAACAAGTTAGGGCCGCTAGGTTTTCTCGGCAGACAGATGTAGGAACCCCCTTTCCTATGGCACATATCCATCGCGGCTATACACATAGGAACAGAGGCAGTCCTATACCCAATGTGGCAAGCCCCTTTTGCGCCATAAAGGTAACCTCTAACAAGTTAGAAAAGGTCCTATTACTGAGCTAAAGTCAGAGCCATATGACTCTCACGGTTGCACTGTCAGTCCCAGCTTTTGCCGACAGATAAGTCCTTATGGAGGACCGGGAACAACATGATCAAAAGTCATTTGCACCTTCGCCCTATGGATCAGTTGTTACAAATCACGTTCTACTTTTAGTTCCATAGAACCATTAACCATTGTATAGATCATATTCAGTTAGAGCACTAGCAATCTACCCATATGCAATTAACCCAAAGGAGTCAAGGGAACAAGTCATCAATGACTAGAATGTCCGTATGGTTACCAAAATTAGACACATGCACATGAGTAAATGATTAAAGTGAATAGGACATCAAGGTAGGCCCATGCTATACTTGCCTTGGTTCACAAACTCTTGCTGGTCCTGCTGGTCGTCGAAGAATTCTTGATCTCCAACGTTCTCCTCACCGTCTGAACGCGACCAACACGGCAACATACAACATTCCAAAGGCATTCATGCAAAGAAAACATTCCTATAATTAGAACAGTACACCAACAGTATAGAAAACAAGATAAAATATTTATGAAAATAATCTACGTCTCGCTACGATCACGTCAACGCGAAGTTCACGAAAAACGGAGATAAAATACGAAAGTTATGATTAAAACGGGATTTCCTATAGCAATATATTTAATTAAATCTAACCATGAAATTAAAAAGTTCTAAACTTGACTAAGAGTGGTTCTAACATGTAGATTATGGAATTACGAAGCTAACGCAATTTGAACGGATCAATTCGGAGCTAAAACGACGATTTTATAATCAAAACAGTTCAAATGACATTTCTGTAAATACTGAAAACGTATTCTAGACTAAAGCAGTGAACTTTACGCTTTCAAAACGAGAATGCGTACTTGGGGAAATGCGCTTTGGACTGCGGGTTCTATTACGCGAAAACAGGAGGGCTCTTTAGCAAATCCACCCGCGAAGGGGTATCGGCCAACCAGGGCCTTTGATCACGCGATGGACGGCTAGAATTATTTCAGAAGAGAGAGAACAAGGGGGGCTGGCCGGAACAGTGTTCCTGGCGGCCAGGCGCCATGGCCGACGGTGAGGACTCGCCGGCGAGCTCGGTTAGGGCTCCACGGGCCACGGAATGCGTATCCGAAGGCACCGGGAAGTTGCGGAGGAGCAGGGGATCTCGACTAGGCCAAAAGGGTGGCCGGAGGGGAAGGTTGAAGCGGCGGGCGCCATGGCCGACGGCCAAGAGCTATCGGCGCTCGCGGCTACGGTGCTAGAAGCCACCAAACTCAATTCAAATGGCATGGGGAGGTAGAGAGGAGCATGGGGAGTCTCACAGTGGGGAAAATCGGGGTCGGAGTCGGCTCGGGGAAGACGAGCGACGCGGACGACGGACGGCGGTCCTCTGGCTTCTCCGTGCGGCGGTTGCGGCCTCCGAGGCGTGAGCGAGGGCGAAAACTAGAGCGGGAGAGGCATCTGGGGCGGCTCGGGCGTGGGTTCCGTTTTGTAGATTTGCTGGGGGGGCGCCCCACGACGCGCTGTGGAGCGGGGCGCGATTTTGGCTTGACCCCTGGCTGCGGATTATGGGAGGAAGGTGGGGAGCCGACAAAGGGCCGGGTGTCGATGGCTAGGCGGCGGCGGTTGCTGAGGCGAGCAGCGTGGCGGTTGAGCCGAGGCGAAAGCCAGCTGTCAAGTTTGGTCAAAGCGATTGAGCTGGGCAGCGTGGTACGCTTTCGGGCAAAATGAGAAGGGGAAAGGGGAAAGCCTTGGGCCGACGACGGTTTTTGGGTGGTCAAGCGAGAGAGAAGCGGGAGGAAGAAGCCGAGTGGGTCAAAAGCAAGGGAAGAAAAGAAAAAGGAAATTTATTTCTTTTCAATTTTTCCAAAGCAGTTCAAAATACAATTTCAACTCAAATCAAAATCCGACTTCAAATCAAGCAATACAAAATATTGTGCAACAGCATGAATGCACACTCATTGTTGTTAACCTTATATTTGGTTTTATTTTTAATAAAATTATTATTTCCTAAATTCAAATTCTCACAAAATGCAGAATTAATCACTTTCTCCTATTTCCAAAAATATGAAAAATTTAGGGTGTTACATGTTTCTTGTCCATCGTTTTAATTGTTGCATTGCCTTTCATGTTCTAGCATTGTGCTTTGCTTATTGTGAAGAGCCGATATGGGGCTAGGGCCACGACCAATACGTGGTCCAAAAATACCTCTTATAGTACATGTAAATTTCTGGCCCAATTAAAAGTGGCCCTAGACATCGGACGTGGTCCAAAATGCCTCTTATATATAGCACATGTAATTTTCTGGCCCAATTCAAAAGTAGCCCTAGACGACGTTGGGGACCAAATTGTTACTCCTGTCTGGCCAAGGCAAAGACATGAGGCAGCAGGCCCGACTCGCGACTCTCATCTCCCTTGGGCTGATCCTGACTCCGCGACCGTGAGTTCACGTGCATGGCAATGCCGGCTCGCCCCGTTCAGACGTTTCGCCTGTTCCTCCCTTCTGGCCGCCCGTTCATTTTGACATTCTATAGCTAGTGCCACATGATGAGTATGAAATAGTCTATGCAACACATTGTTTCATTTTGACATTCTATAGCTATACATGCAAGAGACAAGTTGTACTGAATACTGGGTGTAGACATGATTTTATCTAGATGAAACTCTTTTCACCTCTCTTCATAAATCCCTTTGTCACATAAGAAAAGATTGCATGGGAGAATGAAACCCCCCCATTAAAAATGGCCTAATCGAATGCATAGTGTTTATATCGAAAAAAAACCTGGGAATAAAAAACTCAGACATCTTACACGTAACATGATGCATGACCAGACCCGGCTCTAGGGGGAGGGCAGCCTGTGCGACCGCCGGGAGCCCATGAAGATAGGGGGCCCAAGAGCATATAGATAATTAGTAGATATAATTTCCTATTTCTGCTCAAAAAAAGATATAATTTCCTATTTTGCATAAGCCTTCCAAAGCCTAACAAACATCAGGCCATGATGTACCCTACCTATCCTATTCTACCGCGCAGGCCACGGATCGAGCGAGGAGATAGTGTTTCGTTTTCCACCGGCACCGGAGCTTCCTATTCTAGCTCATTGACGCGAACGCGCTATTCTCGCGAGGAGATGCCGACTCACCCGAGGCTGGTCACCGACTCACCGGCGCACCGCATACCGGCGCCGTGGTGCCGCGACGGCGCGAGCTGCAACTGCATGCAAGGACGGCGAACAGCAGATGTGATCATACTAAGCAACCCCAACACGCCAACCCATGACCGATTAGTATTTTTCAATTTCCAATTTTTTACTTGGATCGCTGAAAGCTAGCGCTAGGGTCATCACCGTATTGAAGCCTATTTTTTCTTATTTCTTTAATTGTTTTGTGTATGCACTTTACCTGTACAGAGGTAGGGTTATAAAGTTCTAATTCAATCTATTTATTTAGATACTTTAGATGTTGCCTACGAAGCATTTGTCGGACGTTCAGAAAAGTAAAATATTGAGAAGAATGTTTTGGACCACATCGATCTCTGTGTTGTTCTTGAAGATTTTGCATCAAGAAATACCTAAAGACGGTTTTTTACAAGGAAGTGAAGCATTATATTTTTATCTGAAGTAATCATAATAGTTATTGTTCTTTTAATTTTGTTGTTGTACTATCATTATCTTTTACAAACTAAATGCTGCAAATTAACTTTTATTATTTGTACTATATATATTAATCTTTATATTAAGAAAATAGATCGACGGGCCCTTATCGCCTTGCTTGCCCAAGAGCCCTTAAAATTGTAGAGCTGGCCCTGTGCATGACCCATACTGAATCTGTCGAAGCTTTAATTTGAAGATCTTCCCATCTGTCCCCTTACAATAATAATTGTGCATTGTTGAGTGACAGCCGGTATGGATGTAGCCGCATGCAACGCAACGTTGCGCACATGGTCGACATAAAAGTGTGGTCCGTGCAACTTCTTCGGAGGATGACGCGTTACCGGCACGGCCGACATAAATCGGACGGCCGGACGGGCGGGCGGCCGCTATCTGTTCATTTCATGAGCGTTGCATGGCATGACTGATATCCAGTCACAGTATAGCGCGGCGTGTCGTTCTCCCTGCGGAGGATCGGAGGGCCTTTATTTTATTCATCAAAAATTCCTGCCCGGCCGGCCGGCACCCGCTGTTAATGGAAGGACCAAGCAATCGTCGCGTGGCTATAAATATACGCACGCAACAAGCAGCGCTAGCTAATGCGTGCGTGCGTGAACACATACATACATATATCTACACCGTGCGCGTACTGCAGCCACTTCACATCTCGGTCTATAGCGTGACAGATGGGCTCGCACTACGACGGTGACAACGGTGGTCGCCGGCGGGAGACGAGGTGGTGCGCGGTGACCGGCGGCCGGGGGTTCATGGCGAGGCACCTGGTGGCCGCCTTGCTTCGCTCCGGCGAGTGGCGCGTCCGGGTCACTGACCTCGCCCCTACTCTCGTCCTCGGCCCCGGAGAGACGGAGGAGATTCTCAGCGATGCTCTCCGTGATGGCTGTGCCGTCTATGCCTCGGTTGATGTCTGCAACCTAGAGCAGCTTACCAAAGGTGATGCATGCATATATATCTTACTAGACAGTTTTTTAATAATAAAAAAGTGCATGCATACAATTTCGAGTTGAAGATACCTTGAGCCTAAGTGCTTGGAAGCATGACTGTATATTTAATTTTCATCCAATGATCCAACCAGTTAAACTAAGCTCGTTTACTAAATAAAACTGAAATACTCCCTCCACCTCAGGAAGGCACCACAATGCATCCTTGCAACAGGTAAAGCTGTAACGTCATCCCCTCGACTGTCTAGAGAAGATTACGTACTCTCATTGTCTGAGTGTGACATAGATGTTTGCAACATTTACACTCGCCTCCTCCTTCTCTACACATTCCTTCTTCACATGTCCCCACTCTCTGCACTTCAAGCATTGTATTGCATCTTCTTCTTCCTATTCCTCTTGGTCTCCACTTTCCTCTTGCACTACCGGAGACCGGCTCTTTGCCGAGTGCCAGGTGGTTTGCCGAGTGTTGTTTTTCGGGCACTCGGCAAAGACGCCTTTGCCGAGTGTTTTTTTTGACACTCGACAAAGAGGCTCTTTGCCGAATGTTTTTTTTGACACTCGGCAAAGAGACTCTTTGCCGAGTGTTTTTTTTTACCTGTCGTGGTAGAAGCAGTCGGTGAAAGTGTTGCCTACAGTTTAAAGAATTACCGACACTTTTGGTGTAGCTAAATAGTATACCTTTCCCGACAGTTTAAACCTACGCCGACAGGTAAGACATACGCCGACAGTTAATACATTTCCCGACATTTTATATGTTGGTGAGACCTTTTCTATAGCATGGTTGGAAAGATGTCCTCTGTGGCAACTAATCTGTTGGCAAAACTATTTAATAGATATTCATATTAATACAATCTAGATAATTTCAGAAATCCACTTAATTATACAGAAAAAAACATCACGTCATCAAATACATTTGATTTTATAGGCAAAACATATTAAATATTTTCAATACATACATCAATGTCTTAACTGCAAATCCATGTACATCTCTCAACACTAATATATCTGAACAAACAAAACAAATACATAGAGACATGAACTTTTGAGTCAACAAAGCATGATCTCACACACGTTAAGAGCCAACCCTTTGTGTCATCAAAGCATGAGCAGCCCACTCTAATTCTACATCCCAGCAACATAGATACAACTGGAATAAATTCAAGAAAAAAGTGAATAAGTTCAGCAATAGGTGTCCTTGTCTTAGCATGCTGTTATGGAAGTCAGAGGCTCCGGCACCCTTATAGTGAAGCACTTGTAACTTGTAAGTCCTGCATAAGCAAAGTATTATTAACTGGGACAAATCAAATCAGGTTGCATATCTCATAATGACATAAATGAAGACCATTAGTAATCTTAAACACTACATAACATACATGATTTTGGATACTTAAAACAATTGTCATCAGTGCTGCATTTATTTATAGCTAACCTATCAACTTCATGGTCATATTCGGGCATTTGAAATAATCAGAATCCTGCCGATCTCGGAGGCAAGATGGTATGGTATACAACACGTACTGTCTTACAGCATTAACCAAAACTCTAAAGTTAAATAACAGAACCGGAAATCTAGAAGGTAGAAAAAAAGATAATGGTGATAGTATATTTCGTACATATATGTCCCGGTTTATCATTAAAATTTGTACATAAATTAACAAGGGCCATATAGTTTCTGCTACAATTTTTTGCAAAGGCCACATAGGTAATAAGAAAGATCAGGAATATGTCATTTTCACACTCAGTTAGAATTTATTAGATTGCTCAGTGGAAACATAAGATAGATCCAAGTAATGATAAAATCAAAGTTCTTAACTCATTGTTGATCTTGAAACACTGAAAAAATTTTATAGAACATTTGGTCTCTCTTTACTGAAATTTTATATAGATCATCAACATCATGTGTTTCTCCTTCAATTGTTCCTAAAATTAAAAATTCCAAACCCATGAGAATCTGTTCCAAGTGTACCAAAAAAAGGGCTACTATGAGCCAACAAAGTCTAACAACTTCACAATGAATCAGTCTGCACCTTTTGATTTGTAAAGCCTGGTTGCCAATGGTTAATTGGAAAAACAAAAGAACTTTCAATTGCACTGAATACCTGGTTGCAGATATGAATCATCCTAACACCCAAACCTGAGAATGCATGCATAGACAATGATCTACAGTGACTGAGTGGCACACATCAAATCTGACAGTGCAAGGGGTCATCCAAACATCTCATTGGCTAATTCTCACCCATTAGTAACTCCAATATTTTGCAGCCATTAGCGAAAGGCAGAGTGGTACCATTTCAGCATGAGCTAACATTCTCAGTAGCACCACATAACCATCAACTAAACACTCTGAGGAGCTAAGCCATAGCCGCACTTTTGGAAGAAAAGAAAGAATAAATAACTAAAAGTCACAGGCAAAGACAATTTTATTGTGAACAGCATACCACAATGTAACACATCTGTAGATATGGCATATATAATATGAGCTTCTCAAACCTACAATTTTCCCTACTATTTGTCTTTTGCTACAATGTGATCTATGAACTAATCAGGACTAGAAAATAGCAGTGGAGTCATTGATGACAACATCACTTCCATGATGGAATGCACACCAAAACTGCTATCAGGATTAGTCGAAAACATCACAATACACATCAGCAGGCTAAAGAATGTAACTTTCACCAGGAGGATAAATTAAGATACTACATTTCAGAACCTGTCACAGATAAAACAAGAACCTGTATAGAGATAATACAAGTAGCTTTCACTGGCAAAACTACTGAGACTCGAGTTCACGGAACAGTTGACAGAATCATGTCAAACAGCCACAGCCAAACCAATGATTTAAAAAATAATGGCTAAAGATTGTTTTGTAAGGGAAGCTAACATATATAAAAAATCCTAGTGGTAAATTTCTGAAGCTGCTCAGATGTTTTTTCCCCTGAGATCTTTACTCAATGATAGCCATAGCAATGACCACCCACACCTGATTCCCATCTAGCATTAACGTAAAACTGAAATATATAGGATAAATTAAGATAGTACATTTCAGAACATGCTTCACACATGAAAAGTGCAGCAGCAACCATTAGCCTTAATGGCCTTAACATATTATTTCACAAAGTTTATCTACTCCACGTATGGCTGAAATTATTTGAGATCAGCATCTATAAAAAAATAAATAGACATGGATAAGCATTAGTTGTTTTATTGCGGACATGACTATGGCCATTACCTGTTTTGTTGCAGACATGAAGACTATGGCTTATAGTACCTAGCAGCAACCATGGTTTTTTTCCTTATCATCTCTTTCATAGAGTTCAAATCATATTGCTGAGACAAAAAGGAATAAAGGCAGTAATTTCTTAGTGGACTTAGACATTCCACTTGAACTGAAAACTGAGACGAAAATTGAATACCTTTGGTGGTATAAATGTTGGAAGTTTATGTTCTTTCTTTTGCTTAAGAAGCTTTTCACATAGCTTTTCATGTCTACCAGTTTCTTTGACCCACTGCAGTACAAGGGAAACAATGGTACGCTACTTAGACTATGTCTGCAAAGTATTTTCAGAAACAATGCTGAAAAAAGAGCCCCCTTCCACGCTGATAGAAATTTGGAAACTATATTTTATAAAACCTCTAGTTTGATTAGAATTTTAGGTTATGCTGATGGATAGAAGTCAATTCCAAAATCATTGGGCAAGAAAAAACAAAGGCTAAGCGCACTTACGGTGAAGCCATTTGTTAAATTTTCTGTTTTTTCCATGTGCGTTATCAGCTTTCTCGAGAGCACAGGCAGTAGCAGGATCCTCTATGACATATATACCTCCTTGGAAAGAGGGATCTGTTCAGATCCAGGGATATTGTAAATCCTATAATCGGGTGAAAGGGGCCGAATCGAGGAGAGTGCAGCCTCTAGGAGCAGGGGGGCCTCTTACCTGGAACAAAGGAGAGCACCCGGAGTGGAGCCCAGCGCACAAGCAGCGGCGGGAGGATTTGGTGCCAGCCGCTGGAACTCCAAACCCTAACGAATCCTGCGCGCATATCCGGAGTTGCAACCGATGGGGAGCGAGGATGGGCCACATCTTGCATCGATGCGGAACTACAGGCGATGGGGGATCTGTGTCGGGCGTCGACGGAATGCACTGGCAGTGACCGGGGCAGGATGACGAAGGCGGAGGGCGGGAGCACGGGATTGGAATCCGGTGGCGCGAGGCGTGCGGAGTTCGGTGGGTGGCGATGCAGCGGGGCTCGACGCTGAGGTTGCACGGGTGGCGGCCGGGGCTAGGCATCGGGGATGTGCGAGCGAGTCTGGGGAATGCATGCACGGCCGCAGGGTTGCTGCTACGACGGACGGGCGGCGGCGTTGATCATCTGATTAGTGATTCTTTTTCTTTTCTTTTTTATTTATTTCTTTAGGTGGAACTTGGGAAGGGAGAGATAAGGTGTGGCACAGAGTCAAATTTTCATCGCCGCCCTTTCCAAAGACCATGCGCGCCAGGCCAATATTTTCCTTCCTGCGTCTCCTTGTTTCAGCGAGAAGCGTTTTTTCTGCTCCATGTCATGGCGCCATGTGCTCTGGGTGCAGGCTGGACTCGTACTCATACCCTTGGCCGACAGATGACCAGTAGCTAGGCTATGGCTACGCCGACAGGTAGTCTGTCTACTGAGTTTGGAAGACAGTTTATCAATCATCAGAGAAACGCCGACAGATAATTTGTAGTCTTACTGTATGATTGCCGACATATGAGATGACACCAAAAGATAGTTCTTTTGCCAACAGATAAAGTGTCTGCGGTACTAACCCTTTACCAACAGATAATAGTGGGGAAAAGTGTGTCATGGTGTAGTGAACTTTACCACCTCAAATCTGGTACCTATTGGCGCTATCGTACCAACCGATCGAGCTCTTGATGACCTCACCGCCTGCCTTGTCGACCAACTCATAGAGATTGGCCTTCTTTGAGATTTTCACTTTGAGCACGCATGGTCACCATCGAGCTGAGCTTGCTAGCTCTTACCCGCAATGCCATCATCTAAGCCAAACCATCTAGCTCTCACTACCAATTTTTTTTGGCTAGTCTAGCTTTCTAGTTTTTCTCAGCCTTGTGGTGCACTAAACCAGTCTCTCTTGCTCCTGGATTTATTTTACCAAGTGAGCAATGTCAAAATAAACTTGAGTTGTGCCTTAATTAGCTTTGAAGGAAGTACTCCGTAAGACCCTTGGTCTCCACAACTCTTTTGTCGTGTTGCGCAATTGCTTGTGCCAAGTACTGTGTCCTGAGCACCAAAGCCTTTCATGAATTTTAATTGTCTATCTACCTCATGCATGCATGCAAACTAGGGATGAAAGCGGTACGGATATTTTCCAACCGAATCCGTTTAGAAAGGTTTAGATCTGTTCATATTCGAGTTTAGATATTCAACATCCGATATCGTATCCGTATCCGAATACTCAAATCATATATTTATGATGTCGATATCCAATCGTATTCTATCCGACATGGTTGACACTATCCGTATTCGAATCCGAATCCAGGCAAAAATATGAAAACAAATATAATATCAGTGATATCGGTCCGTATCCGATGTGTTTTCATCCCTAATGCAAACCATTGAATTTGGAGTACTCTAGCACCACGTGGTAGCTAGCCTTCACACCTTGTCCGGTTCCTCGTGAATTAAAGACTAAAGTAAGCATGCATCCTCTGCATACTAGCTGCTGCCCTACACGCTTAGCAATTGAATCCTTGCTCTAATTTTTTGTTTCACATACACGTCTAAGTGCTGTCCTGCACACCGCAGCACGCCTGGTTGCACTGCATTAGCACAGCACGCCAGGACCAACACACTAGGACCTGCAGCGCAGCCTTGCTTGCTCCTCAGTCCTCAGTTCCTACACGTCAAGTCTTCTCCGAGGCCATTCCTTTAGGGCCTAGTTTAGATTGCATCCAAATTCTAAGTTTTTTCATTCTCTCTCTATTACATTAATTTTTGGACACATGTATGGAGTATTAAATATAGGTAAAAAAAATAACTAATTATACAGTTTGGTTGTAAATCACGAGACGGATCTTTTGAACCTAGTTAGTCCATGATCGGACAAAGTTTGTCAAATACAAACGAAACATGCTACACGTGCCCATGTTGCAAAAATTTGCAATCTAAACGAGGCCAACGTGTGTATGCTATCGCAAGAGCCCCACCGTGTGCGCTCAACCTGCACATGCAGGTCCTGCTGCGTAAGTTACGCCCCGACACACACCTCATGTGCATGAGACGTGCTACACCATGGAAATCCGCATCGTCGACACCCTTTGTTCGTCATGTCATGATGCAGGCCTTGTGAAACAGCCGGTCGCAGAACCACCATTGTGAGCCAAAGCTGACGTCATAGTCCGTGTCGCCTTCACCGGACACTGTGTTGGTCCGACCACCACGTCTAGTCAATCCTCACCAACTTCAGCTTATCGGACAGTCCAGGCTACCTATCCACAGTGTCCAACACCGCCGGTTGGATCGCTGATCAGATCACCACCATGATCAGCTTCACAGCACCCATCGAGCATCACCCTCGAGCCTCTATATCTTTTCTCTCCCCTCCTAAGGTCCTCAAAATAAGGATACAACAATGATATACCATACCGACGGCTAACACAAAAGCAATTACTTAGATCTATCTAAATGATTATAGGAGATCAAACACAGCATATAGAAGACTCAATATTTGACAACGAGGTTCAAGGAAAAATATATTGCTGAAATATGCTTACAAATGCTTGTCCCTGAAACCGTGACACTGGCCGACTGAGACGCCAGCCAAAACCGAGAGAACCCCGAAATTAATTTACTGAAGGTACTAGCTAATTTGCTCAGGTCTTGTTTGATATGCCCACGCATGTTCGTGGGCAAGGTGCGAGGGTCAGCCACGAAACCGCAGGGTGCCAGGCGCCTCCTGCTGTAGTACTAAAATAGATCTAAAATTTTCGAGTTTAAATTTTTTTCATTTAAATTCACTTACGGTCTCAAATATACATTACAATTTTAGTTCAAGTGGATACAAAAGGATTGCATGAACCACTTGATTACAAGCTAACTTTGAGGTGGAGTGGTAAGCAAGAATCATGTGACGTTTGAGGTTATGAGTTTGATCACCTACGGTGGGATTAAAAACTGTTTTTTTCTGCAATTTTTTGGGTCGTTCTGTAAAATGATTTCTAGAGATGGCTAGATTTTGGTCCATCCCAAAAAATGGATTTTTAGTGGTGGCTAGATTTCAGCCTAACTCTAGATATCTTAGAAATGAATTTCTAGCGGCAGATAGGTTTCAGCCTAACTCTAGAAATATGTTTCTAGAGGCAGTTGGATAGACGCCTCTATAAATCTTTGATTTCTTGAGACACACGCTCGTTTAAGTTTAACCAAATTTATAGTAAATAGTATTATCATTTATGTCTCCAAATAAATTTATTATGAAAATATATTCTATAACTAATCTAATGATACTTATTTCGTATCGAATTTTATTACTTTTTATATAACTTTAGTCAAAGTTCAAACTGATTGGCTCCTCGAAAAGCGATAATTGCAATGAGATCCCCATTTCTATGTGTTCTCTGATATGCAACACTATTGCATTTGCGTAAGCTCTCTTAATATATAATTGCTTTTTTTTATATGTTCAGCCTTCGAAGGGGTAGATGTTGTTTTCCACACAGCCGCTGCGGATTTTAGCAAGAACAACTTGCAACTTCACTACAAGGTCAACGTGATCGGTGAGTATTACAAGAATATATAATCCTACCAAGGACAGTAGGGCACTATGCGTGCCTTCACACTAAAATGACAAATTAAAGCTATTGCATACCTACGTACCCTACCACACTATAATCCTTGCTCTAATATGTGGTGGTACTAGCTCTGTTCCGTCCAAAGCACATTGTGTTTCACAAAGTTGTTTTTTATTATTCGTTTTTGTCGCTGGAGTTTTTTTAAAAAAAAAGATACATAAATAGGTTTCCTTCTTCTTGTATATGTTTGTTTAGCTAAAATCCATCCATCATTAAGATATACACGACCAACCAATCCGCAAGAATAAATATGTTATCATTCACAGAAGTATAGCATTAAGGAGAGCTAATTAAATGTACTAATTATCTATTTACTGATATGCTATAATAACACAGGAACGAAGAATGTAATTGATGCTTGCAAGATATGCAAGGTGAAAAGGCTTATACACACCAGTTCTAGTGCTGTTGTGTTTGACGGCGTTCATGGACTTTTTGATGTAAATGAGTCATTGCCGTACCCAGATAAGGTTACACCATAAGATTTTCTGAAAAAGCATTATATACATATTATGATATCTTAGATACCAATAATCAGTCACGCACTTAATGTTTTATACTACCTACGCTTCATCATTTGTCTTGTGCTAGCTATGATTATTCACAAGACGAGAAAGTTACCATTATTTGATGGAGAGGTTTAATTTTGGCATGTTGCCTGTATCATTTCACTTAGAATATTTTCTGTTCACACAAATTAATAAAGTATTTGTAAAGGCGTGTATACATTTTTTACCACACACTATTTTGTTGGCAGTTTCCTGATGCATATGCACAAACAAAGGCAGAAGCAGAGAAGTTAGTCATCAAGGCCAATGGTATTAATGACCTTCTAACGTGTTGCTTACGTCCTGGTGGCATATTTGGCCCAGGTGACATTGTGATACCAACTTTGGATCGTTATGGATGGACACATGTAAGGGACTCTATGCTATGGTTAATATTATAGAACTAACAAGAAAAAATTAAATTATACAAACATTTTGGATCCTAAACAAATAATAGCTATATTTAGTATTGGACATTGACACTACCGTGTGATGCCTCTGCAACATTGCATGAGTTACATAAAATTAATGGCAAAACCGAGATAGGAGAGGACAGAGGGACGCTCATTTTTTGGAGAGGAACGGGCATGCATGATGAGCAAGCAAGCCCTAAATCCTCTTTCTTGTTCTCCCCTGTGCTGCTTCTTTTCTCCTTTGCCTAAATAGAAAGAGGCGGCGGCCGGGCTGGGCAAGCCTCAGTCATGGGAGAGAGAGGGGTAAAAGGAAAAGAGAGAAGAAAAACAGGAAAAAAACCCGACTAGATCATGGCTCATAATGCAGCAGATTACTCTAGCACATCTTTTTCCTTCCTTAGACCCTATGACAAAGCTTAATTTCGTGATCTAAAATTAAAACAATATAATGTGTATGAGTATTCAAACAAAATACATTCCATGTGAGCTCTATGTATCCATAATATGCGATCATCCATCTAAAAGACAATAAAAAAGACAACTTTTGGCCTTCTTCTAATGTATCTTGTCAATCACAAATAAATTATTTAATCCATATTAAAACCATATTTATTATTTATGTATTCCTATGTGTTATAGCTAATTTGCAAAAGAATTGCTATAAATAAACTCTTTGTGGAACCGAGACAGAACAAAATATAACAACAATTTTCCTACAAACATGGCCCAAATCGCTACAAAAAACACTTTGGAGTTAAGTTTATCTTTTATTTCTCTTGCTGAAATGATGCCTAAATTTCCATGTATAGTGTTAATAATTTCTAGGCTATAGCGATACTTTTGAAACCGGACCAATAATAGTACTGCCTAATAATAAAAAATTAAAAAAATTAATTCAAAATTGTCAAAGCTATCAATGGCATCATTAAGTTTGTTTAACTAATCTAGAACCAATGAAAGAACTAACATATAAAAAGGTTTAGGATTGATCAATATTTCAAAAAACAATCTAACTAGCAGAATATGCTGCAGGTTACCATTGGTGATGGAAAGAATTGTGATGATTTTGTGTATGTTGAAAATGTTGTACATGGTCATCTCTGTGCTTATAAGACCCTTTCTACTATTGAGGGCGCAAGAACCAGTGGAGGAAAAGTATGTTCTTACTATTGAATTGAAACACATATTACATCTATAAGTTATTATATTATGACATATTTGAACTTTTAGGCATACTTTATAACTAATATGGAGCCAATGAATATGTGGGACTTCACATATCTTGTTCAAGAAGAACTTGGATACAAAAGGTGTTCATTCTATGGATATATGCTTACATCAGTAAAGCACTCTTATTTCATAGTACAGTTTACAAAATAGCTATTCAATGTGCA